>OW386293.2:15060440-16352600 GCA_936432065.2 Rutpela maculata
TGTTGCATAAATTAGAATACTATGGTATAAGGCAAAATATGCTTGAATTGCTTTCTTCTTATTTATCCAATAGGCAACAATACGTAAGTTTGAATGGAAATGAGTCGGGACTACTACCTATTAAAAATGGTGTTCCACAGGGATCTGTTTTAGGACCTATTTTATTCCTCATCTACATTAATGATCTGCCTTACTCGGTCGGTGAAAATTCATGTATATTGTTTGCAGATGACACCACCATAATTACCAATGACGACAATGACCTAAATAGAGATAGTCTACTTTCTGCAACAAATTGGTTTTCTTCCAACAAACTAAAGCTCAACGAATCGAAGACTCAAAATATTCTTTTCAGCTCAGATAAATGGGCGCAAAAGTCTGAATCAAAATTGCTTGGGATTAAACTTGACAGTAGCTTAAATTGGTCACCTCAAGTGGACTATCTCTGTTCTAAAATTTCATCTCAAATTTTCTGCATGCGCCAGTTAAGTCGATCATTACGTTCTGATGACCTACGCATTGTGTATTTTGCGTTAATACATAGCCATCTAACCTACGGTATTACCTTATGGGGAAACTCCAGTACAGTAGGAAAATTATTTATTTTGCAAAAAGCAGCTGTTCGTGCTATTGAAGGTGCGGCTTATGGTACTCCGTGCCAGATACTTTTTAAAAAATATAGGATTATGCCTTTGCCTTGTATTTATATTTTTGAAACATTATTGCAAATTCACCGGCAGTTAGACACGTTTCCAAAACATTCTGACATGCACTCTTATAATACTAGGAATGCAAATAATTTGGTTCAACAATATTCTAGGATTTGCATCACTCGGAATAATAAATTAAATGTCGTATTATATAACAATTTTGTAAATTATTTTAAGGATACTAATATCACAAATATGAATTTGAATGCATTTCATAAATTAGTTAAAACATTCCTAATAGAGGAATGTTTTTATAGTGTAAATGATTTCCTAATTTTTACTAACTCTAGATAATAGGACTTAGTAGGAACTGCTCTCCTACATGTGACTTCAAATGTACTTTTATTGTATGTAAAGTGGTCAATAAATAAATGGTAAATGGTAATGGTAAAGACATATTATTTTTTTTCCACCGTTGTAGGGGTAGTAGCGGGTTAAAATTTTTACCGTGTAATATACTCTACAAACTACATAATCTGGAAGCCATTTCAACTAAGTAATTGCGGGGGCACATTTCCCTAACTTTTCCGGCTATACCCTTAATTAATAATATTCTATTTCATGAATGTGCTTAATATACACTTTGCCAAATACGCTATTTACTTTTATTTCGGACATTAACAGAACCTTCTAGGTTAACTCTGGTTTAAACTGTACCTATAAAACCGGCCCTAAATAAACGAAAAGTTCAAAAGTGACGTTTATAGTTCGCGGCAAATCCAACTTGTCTTATTATACTCGTATTTTGACTTGTCATTTATTTACTAGAAATTAATAGCTATGCTAGCTGTGCATTTAGAACGCAGTGTGTCGCACGATAGTGTGAGTTGACAAGTCACACACACTTGAGAGCGACAATGATACTTTCCGCTCGAAATACACACATAATTTTATCTACGAACGTTTGGAAATATCAAAATAAAAGGAATAATTAAGTTGAGTTTTGGCTGAAAACGGCGACTCATCAACATATTATGAGATTGCCTGGTATATGTGATCATAATAAACAGACGAACAAACCACAATCGTTATCATTTTATTTAAGTTTTATTAATTATTATAAAGTTCGTATTCTTCGTATAAATAAATTAGGTAATTAATCGTTACTCATACATGAACTCTCATTATATTAAAAAGTTTTGGGGCAATATTATTTCATAAAAATACATTGTCAATGTTCCAACTAAATTTGTTTAAGTGCAGATGCACTGAAGTGAGCGTTGAAGTACTTTGGCGCACATTGTCATGAGAGACTTGCGATAAAGTGACATATTCACAGCTGCGCAACTTTGCGCTTTCAAAATGTGAGTAAAAAAGCCTACTTAATTTGTCGGTCGTAGATCATATATTTTACTGAAAGTGTAATTTAATACGATCGTGCAGAAAATAATATTATTCTTCTTTAAATAAACAGAAATTTTCTTATTTTTTGTCGTTATCTTTGTGAAATAACATATATATCATATTAATTTTGCTTACCGTTCAGTTCAGGTGTTGGTAAATAAATTACTTACCGACGCGTTTGGCCTAGCAATCAGTAAACATAAGGTACCAGATATACTATTAAAGAGCTAAAAATAAAAAAAATATTTCGTAATTTGAATCGTTTGTTGTTTTTTGGTTTCTTCTTTTTTTTGGTTCCTTATTGTAACACTCAGTGTCCATCAGACAGCTAATTGACAGCTGCCAAAATCGTTAATCTTACTTAAAATTTGAATTCAGCGACCTCAAAACCAGAAAGTTATAAAATTGTTTCAAGTTTTCAATAGTTAATGGTAAATTGACATTGTTTTGACAGCTGTCAACTGTAAAAATTCTTAACCTGAAGTCAAATTCAAATACAGCAACCAGAAAAATGTAACAATATTTTTCTACTCCCTTATGTAAATTTGCTGTTTTCTGTACAGTCTGTAGAATGGATAAGTAGGCAATTCCAGTTAATTGAACGAATATATTTCATATCAGTTCTAGGATGGATATGAAATGAAACCGACCAATCACAGTTCGTGTATTAAGTACATAGACAACTATTCGTTTTAAAATCAAATTGGTGTGTAAGCTGTCAAAGTAACTGTCAGTGTGTATTTGTGTAATGTATTAATGTTTAATAAATTTTGTAGTTTTTTTAAGCTGGTCGTACAAAAAGTATACTGTACAACTCGAGTGGATTATCCATATCGCACTCAAAATATCGTGCGATATGGATATCATATCCACTTTTGTTGCAGAAACTGCTATATCAATATCATTATTATAGATTATTTCAAATTTTTGAATTGTTAATGTTGGCTTGACAGCTGGTTAGCAGCTGTCAACTGTCAAAATCGTCAATTTACCATTAGATTAGAATTGAGAGAATTCAAAAACATATATACGGATTCCTTTTCAAGAATTTAAATAAAAACCGCTGCCCAAGGAATCACTACATCTAGATTCTCTATCCAAGTCACTCACAACGAAAAAACTTTTTGTGTGGAAATAATTGTTTATGGAACTTTAATAATGTAATATTTGAAATCCTCTACCCCAAAAACCCGTAAAACGATACCCCACATCGCACAGTGGGAAAAATATACCCTTTTTTGGACAAAAATCTGCCGACAGTAGAAATTTCAATCAAATTCAATTAAAAAAATGGCAAATACCCTTAAGACATTGTACTTTAGAGTAGTGCTGCGGCAAAGTGGCTTTGGGTTAACCTAACGTAAATATTATTCCTCGTTTTCGTTTTCTTCCTTGGTCGAGAGTCACAAACAAACGAAGTAGTGTTCATATATATTGGGTACCAAATTCATTTTTATGGGATCATAAGTTAATTAACAATGCAACATAGGCCATATTACATCATCAAAAATTTAAAATGGCCTCTGTCGCCAAAATGACGGACCACTATTTTCTTTATAACCTCCTTAATATGAGTTCAGATGATTGGGATTGGCGAGTAAAATACAATAAGCTATGTAGCGTTACTATATATACAGGGTGTTTCATCTAAAACACACATACCCACTTCTTGGTAAGTTAGAGGTTTGAAATTTTGCATACGCCTGTAAGTCAGGTGACAATGCAACTTAGGCTATATTACATCATCAAAAATTGAAGATAGCGGACTACTTTCTTCTTTATAACCTCCTTGATATGGGTAAAATTTTAAGTTTATTTAACACTAATAAGACATGATGGGCCAATTCTAAGGCCAAATTCGGATTCCGCGCGAAAAATTACTTAGGAAATGACCCTCAGCTGCCCAATAACATTCATGACCCTTTTATTCTTAGATAATGTTAAAACTTTTAGGTTTATGACTGTTATTATACTCTTCGCAAATACGAAAACGAAGAGTATATTGCATTTGATCGGCACATTTCTAAAACTATAAATATCGTGTGCAGACAAAAAATTTTCATGTCATTGTGTTAGTGAACGAATTCTGAACAACTTTCAAAATGTCCGTCTGTCTGTCCGTCCGTCCGTCCGTCCGTCCGTCACGTTTCTTGTAAGCACGATAACTCAAGAAAGAAAAATCCCATTGTACTGAAATTTGGACAGTAAGTTAGTGTTAGCTGGAGGAAGAACCCTATTGTTTTTTAACAAAATCGATCAGTAAATAAAAGTGTTATTAATGATTTAAATTTGAAATATTTTTTTGTTTTTTATGTTTTTGTAATTGGATAGAAATCTGGTGAAATGATATTTCATTTTAATATTTAAATATTTATACATTTTACAAATATACATTTTAAAATGTAATATACAACTGTGGAAATATAATTTTAGCTCGTCTCTTATAATTTAAAAATTTACGTTGTATACATGTTAAGTGGCGGTGTAGTTCTTACATTTTTGACTCGGAATCGAAGGGTCCCGGGTTCGAAACCCAAATGGGTTGTGGTATAGTTTTTTTTTACTTTATTTTACCAACTAAGTTAGTACTATAAAATTAAAAATGTCTAAAACTAACATTATTTGCAAACAACCGCGAAGAGTATCCTGTAGAATATGTAACAATTATATAAAAAGTTCAGTGAACAGGCGAAGAGTACGTTTTTAGCTTGTTCAATACATACAATTTTTCACTCACAGATTATATTAGGTTTAAAGCTGTTAGTTAAGTTAGTTTGAATGCATAGGAATAAAATCATGTGGATAAAAAATTATCCGTATTTTCACCTGTGTGGACGAAGTAAAAAAGAAAATTGAAACCTTTGGTTCTTGTACAAATACTAAATCACAATTTTTTTCACCCCATTTTATAATAGGGAGGGGGCAGTAATGGGGGTGGTTAATTCCAAAATTTGTTTGAGACATTAGCTTCTCTTGTATATACTAAATACCAATTTTATGCACTCTTACCTGCTTGATTTACCTATTTACCCCAATTTACCCCAACGCTTCAATGAAATAACATGAAAATATAATCCAGTTCCAGATCTCGTTAAAATACATACGTGTACCAAATTTCAAGTCAATATCTTAATCGGTTCCAGAGTAATCGTCCGCACAAAAAAACGTTGCAGACAGACCGACAGACAGACATTTTTTTGCTCAAACTTAAAATCTCGACGTTTCATGTCATTCTAAGCCTATTTGAACAATAAAAAATTTTGAAAAATTTTTGTCGTTTCTATACTTCCACTGGATGTGGAAGTAATATCTGCGATTTTTAGGTTACGTTAACCCAAAGCCACTTTGCCGCAGCACTACTCTAAAGTACAATGTCTTAAGGGTATCTGCCATTTTTTTAATTTAATTTGATTGAAATCTCTACTGTCGGCAGATTTTTGTCCAAAAAAGGGCATATTTTTCCCACTGTGCATCGGTAGTGGGGTAGGGGTGGTGATAGGAGGTGGTAGTGGGGGTGGATGAAGTAAAAAATATTTTGGGGTTTCTGATTCTTGTACATACACTAAATCACATTTTTTTTTCATCCCCTTTAGTAAGGGGGTTGCTAATGCCAAAAATCTTTTTGAGACCTTAGCTTCTCTTGTACATACTAAATACCAATTTTATGGACTCTTACCTGCTTGATTTCCCCATTTACCCCAAATTTACCCCAATTTACCCCCCAACCCTTCGACGGAACAAGATAAAAATATAATCTGGTTCTAGATCTCGTTAAAGTACATATGTGTACCAAATTTCAAGTCAATATCTTAAACGGTTTCAGAGTAAACGTGCGCACAAAAAAAAGTTACAGACAGACAGACTGACAGACAGACCGACAGACAGACCGACATAGACTGACAGACAGACCGACAGACAGACCGACAGACAGGCCGACAGACAGACCGACAGACAGACCGACAGACAGACAGAATGACAGACAGACAGAATTTTTTTTTCGCTCAAACTTAAAATCTCGACGTTTTATGACATTTTAAGCCTATTTGAACAATAAAAATTTTAAAAAATTTTTTTGTCGTTACTATACTTCCACTGGACGTGGAAGTAATACATAGGAAAACACATCTAGCACTTCTCTTTTCAATAAAATTGAATTTTTGACCTGTTTGGCCTTTATTTCCCTTTGGTGGACAGAGTGCCATTTTTTAACATCGAATTCGTGTTCAACATTAAAAATTACATAGAAAAACACACCTCGCAATTCTTTTTTCAGTAAAATTGAGTTTTTGACCTTTATTGCCGTTTAGAGAGCGCTCACCACCTAGGAGTGGGGACCTTTGATATGTTCATCTCCAGACTAGTCCAAACAAAGTTCCGAAGTCAAATTTTCTGTCCCTAACATTTCCCTCTACACCCTTTTTTGAGCATTCGTTGCTTGAATTACCGGGATTTACTCGAAATCTACGCGGTAATAAGATTTTCAAATTGAAAATTCGGTTTAAGCACACAAAAATACTTAAGGCATGATCGGTTTAGTCCTTGTTCACAACATTTTTTTTGTCGACCTGTGTAATTTTAGTCACTGCAATCAATAGCCCAGCCAATTGTTGATTTTTTATTTGAAATGTTTCATATTTTGCCAACCTCTAATAAAAATTCACACATTGTGTTTAAAAAATGTTTGAGTCTACTTTTGGGAACTTTGAATGAAAATGCATGCATTTTTTAAACCTCTAATTAAAATGACACATATTTTGTAAATATACACTACAAATTCACGCATTTTGTCTAATTAAAATAATATAATGCTTGTAAGTTTTAATATAAGTGCATGCAAACTGTTATTCAGTATGTCCCAGGATGGGGTATCGCACTCTTGTAAATTTTCTTATTTTTGAATTGACGAGAAAAAGTCATTCTTTAAAAAAAGTTTTTCTTACATCGAAATATTACCAAAAATATTAAATATCAAATAATTCATAATTTGGAAACGAATTTTTTTTTCGGAAAAACACACTTCATTTTCTATTTAAAATCCGCCAATGTTTTATTATACTTTTAATATATTCATGAAAATATCCAAATATTCGACAATTTTTTTAAATTTCTTAGCCGCGGTTTATTGTATACTAACTTAAGCCTCAAGTCATGTGAAAACTTACAATGTGCAAATTTTTAATCGCACGCATATTGTAAACTTGTACAGAAGTGCACATATCTTGCAAACTTCTAACATACGTCAAGATGGCGATTCATTTTACTACTGGGCTTTGCTTAAAAAGAGATGAGTAAAAAATTTTGGACTTATATAGCATAAGGTGAAACAAAATGTTACTTCTGGATAAGTTTTATTTCACCAAATGAGTCCCCACCTTGGCGGAAATTTTGAAATGAAATATGTAATTTGCGTATAATTTAAATCGATTAATATGATAATTCTGTTTTTGAAATTAAAATTATTTGTATTAAAATAATTAAATAAGTAACTAAAGCAGAGAACAGTGTCGACAAAAATGCTTGATTCATATTGAAGAAACCAATGGCAGAAATCGTCGGTCGCCACTGCTCGAGATATTTTGCAGTAAAAAATAATTTCTTTCTTAGTAGTTTGTCATCAACCTCCTGCTGAAGCATGTAACAAGTTTGTTTCATATTCCGGTGACTTTCTTCAACTCCATTACATGACATAGCCAATACAACAACAAGTACCTGAAAAGATATTTAATATTACACAAAATTTATTTACTATGGAACGAGTGGAAATTGCCAATCGCCCTTCGAATAGAGTTCAGTCATTTTAGGATGATGAAGTGGGCAATCAAATAAGAGTGGGACAACAAATATTACCTTGTTCGTCTCAACTCGCATAGGCATCAGCCGTTGAATAGTTCCCTATTATAAAATAGTCGCTTAGTAAAGAACAATTGGTATATCCACTAATATACCTAAAGTATATTCGAATCTGGGAAACACACTTTTTTTCGGTCTCACCCCAGAAAGTGGTTTCAATTATTTAAAAAATGAACCATACAAAATTTCAACTCGATCGGATAACGCTAACATGTGCCTCAAGGCCACTAAAAGTCACTAAAATACGCAATTTTCACCTATGTTCAAAAGTATCTCGTTACATTGAAATTTTCTATATTTTTAAGTGAATGGAAATTTCATTTTTTGAAACTTCGTTTATTTGTATTTTTCTCGTACACTTAATACTTTTCGAAATAATGGAGTTGGCGTAAACAGGCACTAGAACATTCATATTCTCGCTACAGTCCAGTCGAATTAGACATCATAAAAAATTTTGCGTACTGCGGACTTTTTTTTATGGAAGTTGTTTAAGAGGGCATAATAAGCAAGCACAGAAAACTACACCCTGCTACACCATGTGCGTCCCCTATTTTTAGGGGTTGGAACTTTGAAATTTCACTTATGTGTTCATATCTGTTTCCCTATTACCCGTAGGGCTCTTTACCAAGTTACACTTTTTGAAGATTCATCCCTCCTCTACATAATATATATACTACACATTTGCCGTAGGACAAACGGTTTTGGCTGTACGAGGCCGGAAAGGTCGCGCTGTCTGAATTTGGGGGTCTTCTGTACAGGACAAACGGCTAGTATTTCCAATCTACAATACTACACATACTAATGCCCTTAAAGAGGGATGATGATTTGTGAAAAAACTTTCATCGAATACCGCGCGGTTTTCATGATAACGGGATGTTGAAAGTTTGAAAACCCCTTTTTTAAAAAAAAAAGTGAACCTATTTTTTTTCGCCCATTTTTTCTTCATGCATGTACGACCCTAATATAAGAAAATTTACGTTGGTTTCATTTTAATACATTCATTGGTTTAGGAGCTAGACAGCAAAATATGCCAAAAATGGCTATTTTGGTATTGTTGCCTTAAAAAAACAAAAACCAGTATAATTCTGGTAAATGTTTTTGTTTATCCTAAAAGTCCAATTCGTTGCGCATAGAAAATGTGTTTTTGTATTTAAGTAGGATCAATACTTATTGTGTAATAACCTCGCTTTGGCCACATTCGGCACCATATTGCATTTGCTACTTTAAATTTAGAAGATATCGGTACTAAAATTACTTATATATGAATGTATACATCCAAACATAACATTTTAATATAAATTGGACATCATTTTACCTGAATTCCAAACTTAGACAATGATTTTATTGAATTATTCACCTTTTTTTTTTTTCCTTATTCTGAAGCCGCCCTTTTGAAAAACTGAACGTACCCAATTCTTTTAGCGTACCAAATTTTGTTAATTTTCATCAAAAACTGGCGTGGTGACAGATTTTTGACGCTTAATTTAGACAAAAGGCACCACTGTGCGGCGGAATAAATTAAGAATGTAACATAAAAATAATTGCAATATACACTCTAAGATTCGATCGAGCTTTATGTAGATTACTTGATATATCAAATTTGCTTTATTAATGTAATTACTTCCACATCCAGTGGAAGTATAGTAACGACAAAAAATTTTTTAAAAATTTTTATTGTTCAAATAGGCTTAGAATGTCACGAAACGTCGAGATTTTAAGTTTGAACGAAAAAAAATTTCCTGTCTGTCGGTCTGTCGGTCTGTCTGTAACTTCTTTTGTGCGCACGTTTACTCTGGAACCGTTTGAGATATTGACTTGAAATTTGGTACACATATGTACTTTAACGAGATCTAGAACTAGATTATATTTTCATCTTGTTCCGTCGAAGGGTTGGGGGGTAAATTGGAGTAAATTTGGGAAAATAGGTAAGCAGGTAAGAGTCCATAAAATTGGTATTTAGTATATACAAGAGAAGCTAAGGTCCCAAAAAAAGTTTTGGCATAAGCCACCCCCATTACCACCCCCACCCCATTATTAAAGGGGATGAAAAAAAAATGTGATTTAGTGTGTGTACAAGAACCAGAAACCTCAAAATATTTTTTTACTTCATCCACCCCCACTACCACCCCCCATCACCACCCCCACCCCGCTACCGATGTGGGGTATCGTTTTATGGGTTTTTGGGGTAGAGGATTTCAAATATTATATTATTAAAGTTCCATAAACAATTATTTCCACATACAAATTTTTTTCGTTGTGAGTGACTTGGATAAAAAATTTGGATGTGGAAGTAGTGATTCCTTGGGCAGCGGTTTTTTACTAAGACGTGATCTATAAAGTTGTAGTCGGTCATTGCCTACTGCAAAAGCCTATATGAACCATAAAATAGAAATGACTGTTCTTTTAAAAGGGTACGGACATGCCGAAGATGCTTAGTAGTTCAGTGTGTAGTTCACTACGATAGCCGCCATCAATTTTTAGAACAAACCTGTACATTTAAATGGGACCGCATATGCCGAGGATGCTTGCAGCAGTTCATTCTAGCAGTTTACATGGAAGTCACCGCGGTAGCTGGCCATTCATAATTTTATATATTTGGTGTGAGGTACGGAGATCCCGGAGTTGCCTCGCAGCTAGAAGTTCAGCCCACAAATTCAGTCTATGCATCGAAGTCGTCAATTTGTAAAACAAACCTGTACATTTAAATGCGACCATCGAGGATGCTACCAGAGCAGTTTACTTCCGAAGTCTACCAGCATGTTCACCTCGAAACAAAATAGTTTGTTTTTACATGGTAGTAGAGAGGTAGACTTCGCGGGTGGCGAATATTTACCAGATTTTGAATAAATATTTCTATACATATTTTCTTAAGTTATAGCCAATAACCTTAATTATTGCTTTATAATTAAAATATACAGTATGTCCGCGGATGGGGTTTACAATAGGTGTAATCGCAATTTTTTTTAACTTTTCGAGAAAATGTTATTCTTTATAAAAGTTTTTCCTTGTCTAAAAAATAGTAATGACTTTGAGAAAAATTATATTTTTTATACGTGGTGCGCAAAAATTACAAAATTTATAATTCCAAGAGTAAACTGGTTATATTTTTTATTTTGGAATAAAATGTAAAATAAAAAAGTTGTTTCAAATTATATGGTCTGTCCAAATTCAAAATTTCACTTGAATATTGCAATGTTTCGAAATGAGTGAATTTCTATTAAAATACTTGTTGGATTTTGTCAATTTTTTTTGCTTACTTTTATTTTATTTTGACAAATACTACAAGCCGTAGAAATTTGGAATCCTATTTTATGAACATCTTCTATAATTTTCGTAATGTTCTATTTGATTGTTAGGTGCGTTGTTACCTAGTTACGTCTACATATCATGACATATCTGCATTAAAAATTTTTTTAAATGTTAACTGTCGAGCAAAGAATTATTTTAATAGAGTACTATGGAGACGATGGGAGTTCATACCGTTACGTTCAACAATTTAGTGAGAAATTTCACAATGTGTTGCATCCCTTAATTTATAGTGGTCCTCTAATTTTGTTTGTGTTTAAAAAAATAAATGCCCTGATAGACCCCATGACGAGAAGCGTGTGTCCCTGTTTTACTTCCACATTCAGTGGAAGTATAGTAACGACAAAAAATTTTTTTAAAATTTTTATTGTTCAAATAGGTTTAGAATGTCATGAAACGTCGAGATTTTAAATTTGAGCGAAAAAAAAAATTTCTGTCTGTCGGTCTGTAATTTTTTTTGTGCGCACGTTTACTCTGGAACCGTTGGAGATGTTGACATGAAATTTGGTACACATATGTACTTTAACGAGATCTAGAATTAGATTATATTTTCATCTTGTTTCGTCGAAGGGTTGTGGGGTAAATTGGGGTAAATTTGAGGTAAATAGGAAAATCAAGCGGGTAAGAGCATAAAATTGGTATTTAGTATATACAAGAGAAGCCAAGGTCTCAAAAAAAATATTGGCATTAGCCATCCCCATTACCACCCCCACTCCATTATTAAAGGAGATGAAAAAAATGGTGATTTAGTGTGTGTACAAGAACCAGAAACCTCAAAATATTTTTTTACTTCATCCACCCCCACTACCACCCCTTATCACCACCCCCGCCCCACTACCGATGTGGGGTATCCTTTTATGGGTTTTTGGGGTAGAGGATTTCAAATATTATATTATTAAAGTTCCGTAAACAATTATTTCCACATACAAATTTTTTTCGTTGTGAGTGACTTGGATAGAAAATCTGGATGTGGAGGTAGTGATTTCTTGGGCAGCGGTTTTTTCTCCTTTGTTGATCTTCAATATTTATTTTTTCATTGTCGACATGGGTTAATTGGAATAAATGGTTTTTAGGGTAGCGGTTGGCTGTATGGCTAGTGGCCAGATGCCAAAAAAGAAAATAAAGCTCCACTACGGGTTTATTAATATAACTAAAAACTAGAGGAAGCATTATACTCTTCGCCGATTTACTGAGCTTTTTATATAATTGTTACACATTCTATAGGATACTCTTCGCATTTTGGACATTCTAAATTTTGTGATACCAACTTTGTTGTGAAAAAAAAAATATATGAAAAAAAAAAATCACGATGTGAGGGATCGAACCCGGGACCCTTGGATTGCGAGACGAAACTCTTGCCGCTACAACACCATTTCTTATTACTAAAATTGTTAATGAGTGTAATATATATACCATTAGAAAATTTATTGTGATTATTAGGAAACACACATTAGTAAAATGTATTAAAAAAAAAATAGTGATAGGAAATAACATTTCGCAAGGTTTCTATTTATTACAAACCATGAAAAAATGTAAAAAATATTTTTTTAAATTTTAAATTACTAAACTTTTTTATTTACCAATCTGTTTTGTCCAAATTTCAATACAATCGGATTTTTCTTTCTTGAGTTATCGTGCTTACAAGAAACGTGACGGACGGACAGACGGACAGACGGACAGACGGACAGACGGACAGACGGACAGACGGACAGACGGACAGACGGACAGACGGACAGACGGACAGACGGACAGACGGACAGACGGACAGACGGACAGACGGACAGACGGACAGACGGACAGACGGACAGACGGACAGACGGACAGACGGACAGACGGACAGACGGACAGACGGACAGACGGACAGACGGACAGACGGACAGACGGACAGACGGACAGACGGACAGACGGACAGACGGACAGACGGACAGACGGACAGACGGACAGACGGACAGACGGACAGACGGACGGACGGACGGACGGACGGACAGACAGACGGACAGACAGACGGACAGACGGACATTTTGAAAGTTGTTCAGAATTCGTTTACTAACATAACGATATAAAAAATTTTTTTCTAGGAGCGATATTTACTGATTTAGAAATGTGCCGATCAAATACAATATACTCTTCGTTTTTGCGAAGAGTATAATAATGAGTAATATATAACACCCTCCATCCAATTTTTATTATAAAAATCAGACTATCAAGTAATATGACAATCTATAAATTATCCAACATAGGAAGTTCCTAATAAAGTTGATTCAAATTTAGGCCGCTATATTGGGCTGGCCATTTCGAGTTTCCAGTTTTATCAATTTTCTTGACAGTTTAGTACATATACTTGCAAAATTTCATGGTCTTAGCATGCCTGAAGAAGCCCAAACAAACAGATATAGCTGTCGAGGCATCTTGCGAACTAAACAGAGTTCCCAAGGAATCAACTACTAAGGAATCACTACTTTCTCATCCAGATTTTCTACCCAAGTTTCTCATAACGAAAAAATTTTGTATGTGGAAATAATTGTTTACAGAAGTTTAATAATATAATATTTGAAATCTTCTACCCCCAAAACCCATAAAACGATATCCCACACGGTAGTGGGGTGTGGGTGGTGATAAGGGGGTGGAAGAAGTGCAAAAATATTTTGAGGTTTTTGGTTCTTGTACACACACTAAATCACATTTTTTTATCCCCTTTAATAACATGGTGGGGGTGGTTATGGGGGGTGGCTAATGCCAAAAAATATTTTGGAACCTTAGCTTCTCTTGTATACACCAAATACCAATTTTATGGACTCTTACCTGCTTGATTTACCTATTTACCCCCAATCTACCCCCCAACCCTTCGATGGAATAAGATGAAAATATAGTCCAGTTCCACATCCCGTTAAAGTACATATGTGTTCCAAATTTCAAGTCAAAATATCTCAAACGATTCCAGAGTAAACGTGCACACAAAAAAAAATTACAACAGAGCGACAGACAGACAGAAATTTTTTCGCTCAAATTTAAAATCTCGACGTTTCATGACATTCTAAGCCTATTTGAACAATAAAAATTATCAAAAAATTTTTTGTCGTTATTATACTTCCACTGGATGTGGAAGTAAAATTAAATAAACTAATTACATAGAACAGAATAGAATGGAATTTATGTAATAATTTATAATTAAGCAATTTTCTGTAAATAAAACAAAACGCATCGAAATTTTTCTACCTGCGATAATTCCCTATTTACAGGTAAAGAGTACCCATATTTTATTGCTTTGGCAATATATGCATTTGAATTCGTTCAGTCCGCATGAAGCCACACTATACGTTTCCTGTGCTCATATGTATTAAAAAAAATACACACGTATGCACTCACATTCTTCTTTGTAGAGAATTTGATTCTCTACAAGTATTTATTATCAAAAAGTTTCAGTTAATTTTACCTATTATTATGACCAGTAGAGAATGTAAAAAAAGATTTTTTGCACAAATAACGTTTGTTCTGGCAATATTTTGCAGCACAAACAGAGCACAAACTTGGAAATAATAGAGAAATGTTGCACAATAAATAACACAATAACACACTTCACGAAGTACGTCTATGAACTAAATAAATTATACCCAAACTGTACCTACGTCGCCCGAACTGTTTTCCAAGGTTTTAAAAAACATAGAAGGTCGACCTAGGTACTGCTTTTGTCTTTGTGGTTGGAAAATGATGAAATCTTATTAGCGATTTTTTTATTTCAAATCTGAGTACTCCGCTGGATTCGGCAACCCCTCAAATGGGTTTGTTCCAAATTTCGTGAAAAAAAATCTATTTTTGGATTTTTCCTGAAAGAAATAAAAATTATGAAATTGCCAATGAAAATCCACTTTAATTGTCAATTTGTGTTAAGTTTTAATTATTTTAATTTCTGATTGCAATAATAATTATTGCCATGCAACTTTCATTACATTTCATAATTTTCCACTCACAATAACAAACGCAGTAGGCCGACCTTTTTCGTTATATAAAATTTAATGTATCACAAGAATGAACTTTTCAGAGATCTACGTTAAAACAAGCCCCAAATCGGACCTAAAATACATGTTTTATGGTGATGATTCCAAACAAAAGGCAAACACACTGCAGAAATAAAAATATTATTTACATGAGATAAAAGCAGGTCAATCCCCCGAGAGACTGAACAAAACACTGAACTGATGAACTGATTGATAAACTTCTTTGGCATGTGCACCCAGTATCGCGGCATTAATTGACTGAAACTTGCGAGCTGAACTTCTAGCGGCGTGACATCTTCGACATGTCCGTACCCTTACTCTCAGTGGCACCAAGTAAAAGTGAATTGAGCGGTATTCGAGCAGTATTAATCAAATAGGTATTCGTAGTTGGCTTCGCTCGCCCGCAATTTCTGCTCGTTCTATTATTCTATACATCTTCGAGGGTTTCAATTTCCTGCGAACCGACACTGTAGTGAAGATTGATTTTTGTAATCAGCGACACCAAAATAACCAAACAATCTAAGGTTTAAGTTGTACAATATCATTTAAAAAAAGTTAACTTGCTTTTGGATCAAAAGAAGATACTTACTGCTTGTTCGATGCACGTTGCACCATAGAATATTCCACTTATTTTTGAGTCACTCGAAATTATAAAAGAAATTCGATGCAGTTCAAAAATTATTAAAATGCATACGTAGAAAAGTATATGCCATCCAAAAATTGAGCTAATCTGACTAGTGGAAATATGGATCATCTTCAATAGCCGTGTTATACGTTCTATCTTCGATAACCTTTCATTTGTTGTAGCATTTTTTTCCATTAGATCTCTCAAATACTGACTCAAGAAGATGTACCTCCTTTTTAACATCCCAGTTAATTTAACAATTAAAATTACTACTGAAAATATATATAATTTTCCAGTCGTCATTGCAGTACGATCCATTATATAGCGGAAACCATAGTTTGCCGTGGCATAATAAATATAGATTACCGTTCCAATGTAATACAGGAAAATTGCCAATAATTTCATATAAGATGTAACCATTTTCTCATTTACGTAAAAATTAAATTTGTTCAGTAAGTTTTCGATTTTATTAATTGTATAGAAGAGTCTTTTCCACGATTTTTGTTTAAATATATTTCCAGTTAAAACACATAACTCAGTAAAAAGTAGGTCTGTGATGATTTCAGTTAGAGTAAATGCAAAGGACAATGACGCTTTCCTACTAACAATGTTATTGAGTACATAAGCAAAGAGAGCCATGTAAGAAGAGAATAAAAATAGCGTGAAACTTTTCACATACAGCTTCTGGTTAACCCTGTTTAAATGAAATGGTGTCAGACCAAAGTATCTGCCACATTTAAGGAGAAACTTGACAATTTTGAAGTCGTTTCTTTCTCTTCTTACTGCAGCTGCATCTATGCAGACATTTCTTTTGGTACACACTCTAACATCATGCAGGTACTGGAATGCTTGACTGTAAAGTATCATTTTCACAAAGAGTAAAACGCGACTGTACGCAGCGCGAGTTTATCAATTCTCCGTCCAGTAGTCATAGAAATATTAACAAATCGATAACCAATTAGACACAATATTACATGCATATTGTACACGTAACACTTAAGATAAGTGGTTGTAATTATATTATAATACCTGTGCGGTAGTGTGGTTTTTATTTACGGGGGTGAAAAAATACATTTAATTCAGCACCCTCCTCAATTGTGCCATTTTATGAAAAATTATTCTTCTCAAAGATTGATTCAATTTTATGGAACTTTAATAATAAAATATTTGAAATCGTCTACCCCAATAATCCATAAAACGATATCCCACATCGGTAGTGGGGTGGGGGGTGGATGAAGTAAAGAATTATTTTGAGGTTTTTGGTTCTTGTACACACACTAAATCACAATTTTTTTTCTCCCCTTTTATAATGGGGTGGGGGTAGTAATGAGGGAGGCTAATACCAAAAAATGTTTTGGGCACTGGGCAAAAATTAACTTTTTCGCTTCAACTTATAGGCTATTGTCTATGTACAAAAAAAGGGGGTTGAAAGGAACTAAAACGTTAAAGGGTTTTTATTGTTCGTTATGTTCAATTGACCCCAAGATATGAAAAAACCGCGGAGTGCTACCATTTAAAGTGGTGCGTTTTTGAGATCGAAGTAAAAAAGGTCCACTTTTCATATTTTTTTTTGCTCGAAAATTATGAATTTTTTCTATAAACACGTCAATAGAAAAGTGTGTAGAGAATTAAATTTCCAATCGAAATTGCACCTCCAGAAGACAAAATTTTTTTTTTTTTACAAAAATACGTCCAAAAAACAAAACAAAAAAAACACGAAAAAATGCAATTTTTTATTTTTTTTTTTATTTTAGCCTGTAACTATTTTTCGGATAAATTTAGGCATAGACATTGCTGCATAACAAAAAAAGCTGGCGTTTTACCCGTTAAAATGAGATTTTGTAAACAGTTTTATGATTAATAGTGACCGAGATATAGCGTTTCAAAGTTTGCAACTTTTAACTTGTTTTGCTAGTTTTTACTATTTTTTTCAAATTTCGTCCAGTAACTTTTTTCTGAGTGAATTTAGGTGTAGACATTATTATATTAAAGTGAAAGCTGACTTTACGCCCGTTGAAATTGTGGCTGGTAAAAGTCTTTACGACAAATAGGAACCTAGATACAGCGTTTCGAAGAGTGTTACTTTTATTAACTTTCTTCCAATTTTTACGTTCTTTTTTAAATTTTGACCTATAACTTATTTGTCATGCTTTAAGTACAGATATTGCTACACTGAATGACCTCGCAGCATTCTTGTTTAAATGGTTTGCAATAGAAATTTAACTCATCTTAAAGTATTGTTTTTTCTCCTTATTATCCTTATCCATTTTTCTTATTTCCGGCCTCAGAAAATCAGCTTACCGGCTCATTTCAATTACTCAAAGCCATTATCAAAACCTGATAAATTTTTGGCAAATGAAAATAATAAAAAAAAAATTATTTCATATTTAATTCAAAAATTTGAAGAAAATAATATTGAGACTGGGCAAGCTCAAGAGGATGCAGACGTACTAATTGTAAAAACTGCAAAAGATAAGGCATCCCAATCAGAAAATGTTGTTATAGTTGGTCAAGATGTCGATCTTATCATTATTACCAGAAGAAAATGAAAATATATATATTTTTAAACCTAGTATAGGAAATGTAACTGCCAAATTTTATAACCATAATAATTTCAAAAATCATCTACAAAAATACCTTGGCTTCGTCCATGCATTCAGTGGCTGTGATACAACCTCTTCCTTTTTTTGGTATTGGTAAAGAGAAATTCTTGAATTTCATTAATGAGAATATTTTGCTTTTGGAAAAGTATTTAAATGAATTTTTGTGTGAAAATGCAAGTCCAGCAGCCATCGGTTCTGCTTCTGAATGTATTGTAACATTACTATACGGTATGAAAATTGATGGCCAAAGCAGCTGTCGCTATAAGTTATTTCAGAAGTACTCAACAGGTGCGAAATTCTCATTGTCCCGATTGCCTCCAACTGCTGCTAAACATCATGGTTTAAGAACTTACTTGCAAATGCAACAAGGAAATATTGTAAATTCTCTCATCTGGGGTTGGAAAAGTTCAGAAAATGGACTAGTACCAATTTTGACAAATAAACCTCCCGCACCACAAGTTTTGCTGGAAAAATAGCCTGTAAATGCACCAAATGATGCAGAGGAAACTGTGGTTGCAGGAAATTGGGAATGAATTGCTCAATTTTTTGCAAAGAATGTATGGGAATGAACTGTAAAATCGCTGATGTACCTCAAATAACGGAAGACGATGTTTACATAGATGCCGATGAAGAAATCGACTTTGATTTTGAAAATATGTTAAATCCAGCATTTGAATAATTTCATAATGTAAGTTATTAATCTAAGTTATTTGAAGAAAAAAAAAACACGTGATATAATAAAGTTCAGAAGTGGAAAAATGTACTAGAAAGTTATTTTTTAAGTACAATAATCTACTATATCTAGACTGTATCTTGGTTATTATTGATCACATAAACTTCTATTGCAGACCAGTTAAACAAGAATGCTGCGAGTACATTCCATGTAGCAATATCTGTATTTGACAAATAAGTTATAGGCCGAAATTTAAAAAATTGGAAGAAAGTTAATAAAAGTAACACTCTTCGAAACGCTGTATCTAGGTTTCTATTTGTCGTAGAGACTTTTACCAGCCACCATTTCAACGGGCGTAAAGTCAGCTTTCACTTTAATATAATAATGTCTACACCTAAATTCACTCAGAAAAAAGTTACAGGACGAAATTTGAAAAAAAATAATAAAAATTAGCAAAAAAAGTTCAAAGTTGCAAATTTTGAAACGCTATATCTCGGTCACTATTAATCGTAAAAATGTTTACAAAACCTCATTTTAACGGGTAAAATGCCAGATTTTTTTGTTATGTAGCAATGCCTATGCTTAAATGTACCCGAAAAATAGCTACAGGCTAAAATAAAAAAAAAATAAAAAATGGCATTTTTTCGTTTTTTTTTTGTTTTGTTTTTTGGCCATATTTTTGTAAAAAAAGAAGTTTCTGACTTCCGAAGGTGCCGTTTCGATTGGAAATTTAATTCTCTACACACTTTTCTATTGACGCGTTTATAGAAAAAATTTATAGTTTTCTAGAAAAAAATCTGAAAAGTGGACCTTTTTACTTCGATCTCAAAAACGCACCAGTTTAAATGGTAGCACTCTGCGGTTTTTTCATATCTTGAGGTCAATTGAACATAATAAACAATAAAAACCCTTTAACGTTTTAGTTCCTTTCTACAGTACAGGGACAATAGACTATTAATGACAATTGTCGTAGCGGATTTTATTAAAAACCAGAGCCTCAATATTATTGTTTTAATTTGTTGTAGGTATAACAACAAGTATTATCAGAAGTTTTCGATCAAATCGGTCCATTGCTTCGTGCAAAATTTAAACAGTTCGTGTTTCAACATTGAAATTTTCTGCAATTTTCCTTATTATCTACAGTCCCAGTATAGTAATCGCCCCCCAAAAATAAAAAATATCAAATTGTTTGCAATAATATTTTGAATGAAACTAGACCTATGAAAAAAAATGTTGATATCTTAATTTGCAATAAAATAAGAATCACTAAACGTTGCTTTTTTTGGATAATTGAAGAAATATAATGTAATAATGCATCAAAGTTGGTGAGACTATGCCCTTTATTGAATTAAACCTTTCTGTCAAATTTTAGCGGAAAATATTTATTATTGCACGATTTAACATTTTTGTTTATTTACAATATTTGTTGCCAAGACAGTAGTAAGTAATTCACTTACCGACGCCAAAATACAACGGTAAGTAAAACTAATAAAAATGTATGTTATTTTACAAAAAATAAGGAAATTTCTATTTTTCTGAAATCGATCGGCAATGTCTACATTTTCGGCGCGATTTCAGATCGAAAAATACACAATTCCAGTGTTTTAGTCCGTTGATAAGAAACTATCAGAAGACAGACCGGAAAAGATCCGTTGCCAAGCAACGATCAACAAAACCGTACGGGAATGTTACTTTCTCGGCCTAGGCCGGGAATAGTATATTGTGTATTTAGGTGTGAAAGCAATACTTGTTGCTTGTTGCTTGTTGGCCTCGGCTAGCGCCTCGGCCAACAATTTGCATCGTCGTCCGGGAATGTGCTTTCACACCGAAGTACACATACTATTTTTTCTGAAATCACAATCAATATTATTTTAAATTAAGGAATTTGTATTAATGTATAACATTTCTTCATTACAATCTATCTGCTTACTAATAAATGCAATTTTAATGTGAGTTGGTGTGTCTGCGTGTATTTATTTACTGTCTAAAATATACATAAAAAACTGTACGGGAATGTTACTTTCCCGGCCTAGGCCGGGAAAGTAACATTCCCGTACGGTTTTGTTGATCGTTGCTTGGTAACGAATCTTTTCCGGTCTGTTTTCTGATAGTTTCTTAGCAACGAATTAAAATATTGGAATTGTACATTTTTCGATCTGAAATCGCGCCGAAAATGTAGACATTGCCGATCGATTTCAGAAAAAGTAACATTCCCGTACGGTTTTTTATGTATATTTTAGATAGTAAATAAATACACGCAGACAAACCAACTCACATTAAAATTGCATTTATTAGTAAGCAGTTAGATTGTAATGAAGAAATGTTATGCATTAATACAAATTCCTTAATTTATAATAATATTGATTGTGATTTCAGAAAAAATAGTATGTATAATTTGGTGTGAAAGCACATTCCCGGACTTCGATGCTTGTTGGCCTAGGCTAGCGCCTCGGCCAACAATTTGCATCGTCGTCCGGGAATGTATTGCTTTCACACCTAAATACACAATATACTATTTAAAAAATACTCCAGCCAATAGAGACTAAATAGAAGGCTCACCTGAAAAAAATAGGAGGATTTGGTTTTATAAGCTTACCTTATGTTTTTTGGATCACTGATTCCGAATTTTTCACTTCCCACCAAAATTCCCTCCGGAACCCCCTCAAATTTAGAAAAAAAAAAAACAAAAAAATTGTTTTTATTTTTTTATCTTTTTTTTTCGTTTTAGATAAAAATTACCCAGATGTTCAGAAAGCAAATAAAATTTACAACAAAAAAGGTCCTTTGACATTTTGACGTACGACGAACGGGATGGGAGCGAGTGGGTCCCAAAACATGCGCCGAGGCTCATGTTTCGAGGCGTGCTAGCGCTTCCCCGTTCGTTCAACATTAAAATGTCAAAGGATCTTTTTTGTTGTAAATTTTGTTTGCTTTCCGAATTTTTCCTAAACCAAAAAAAAAAAAGGATTAAAAAAAAACGATTCCTTTTGCTTTTTTTCTTTAAATTTGAGGGGGTTCCGGAGGGAATTTTTGGTGGGAAGTTAAAAATTCGGATTCAGCGCTCCAGAAAACATAAAGTAAGCTTATTTCCAGAACTACCATGAATTTTTCTAGGTAAAATTCTATAATGCCTGGAGTACTCCAGGAATTAGGGATCATATAGGTCCCCTTACCTGGAAAAATTCATGGTAGTCCTGGAAATAGGCTTACTTTACGTTTTTTGGAGCGCTGAATCTGAATTTTTAACTTCCCACCAAAAATTCCTTCCGGAAGCCCCTCAAGTTTATAGAAAAAAATTTAAAAAAATCGTTTTTTTTATCTTTTTTTTTCTTCGTTTTAGGAAAAATTCGGAAAGCAAACAAAATTTACAACAAAAAAGATCCTTTGACATTTTAACGTTGAACGAACGGGGAAGCGCTAGCATGCCTCGAAACATGAGCCTCGGCGCATGTTTTGGGACCCACTCGCTCCCCTCCTGTTCGTCGTACGTCAAAATGTCAAAGGACCTTTTTTGTTGTAAATTTTGTTTGCTTTCTGAATATCTGGGTATTTTTGTCCGGAGGGAATTTTTGGTGGGAAGTGAAAAATTCGGAATCAGCGATCCAAAAAACATAAGGTAAGCTTATTAAACTAAATCCTCCTATTTTTTTAAAGGCAATATTTTCTATTGCCCGAAGTAAAGGAATAACATTATTTAAGTAATAAACATATAAAAACAAACAAACATTATTTAGACACATTAAAAAACCGCTGCCCAAGGAATCACTACTTCCACATCCAGATTTTTTATCTAAGTCACTCACAACGAAAAAATTTTGTGTGTGGAAATAATTGTTTATGGAACATTAATAATATATTATTTGAAATCCTCTACCCCAAAAACCCATAAAATGATACCCCACATCGGTAGCGGGGTGGGGGTGGTGATAGGGGGTGGTAGTGGGGGTGGATGAAGTAAAAAAACATTTAGAGGTTTCTGGTTCTTGTACACACCCTAAATCACAATTTTTTTTCATCCCCTTTAATAATGAGGTGGGGGTGGTAATGGGAGTGGCTAATGCCAAAATTTTTTTTGAGACCTCAGCTTCTCTTGTATGTACTAAATACCAATTTTATGGACTCTTACCTGCTTGATTTACCTATTTTCCCCAAATTTACCAATTTACCCCCCAACCCTTCGACGGAACAAGATGAAAATATAATCTAGTTCTAGATCTCGTTAAAGTACATATGTGTACCAAATTTCAAGTCAATATCTCAAACGGTTCCAGAGTAATCGTGCGCACAAAAAAAGTTACAGACAGACCGACAGACAGAAATTTGTTTTTCGCTCAAACTTAAAATCCCGACGTTTCGTGACATTCTAAGCCTATTTGAACAATAAAAATTTTTTAAAATTTTTTTGTCGTTACTATACTTCCACTGGACGTGGAAGTAATTAAATGTACAATTGGTAAAATCACTAATTGTAATGCCTCTCGTACCTGCCGTGTTAACATTTTGAAATATCAATAGCATCTTTATGGAGAATTGTGCTTTTCAACATATGTTTTGCCCAGAGACTATTAAGTTATTTTAATGCCTCATTCCGACGAGCAACACTTTTTCGTTGATCTAGCACCATCCTTCTACTCATACCAATCTTTGAACATTTTATAGGCTTTTTCATAGTGGTCCTTGGATTTTTCAGGAATTATTGTCACGCATTCGATCTCTCATGCATTTTCTATTTTACTATTATCTTCGGAATTACTCATTGTATAATTCACCACCGAAAGTAATCGAATAAAATTAAATTTCATATTAAATGTGTTTGTTTGTTTGTATATAACGTTAAATAATGTCTTGGAAACATGTAGCATGTCTAATTATATAACAAAATACAATTTAATACAATCATGCAAAAAACAGTGTAAGCATCGCGAACGTTAAGAGTTGTACCGGTCTCCGGCAAAATTGCCATCGATCGTTAAACGTCCCCCATCCTTCTAGTATTGATACCTTAATATGTAAACGATTTTAATGCCCCTCAATCCATAATGTTTGCCGATGATACATCTATTTTGATCTGTGACAGCAAGATAAATAATGCAATTAATGAAGCAAATACACAAATTCAACGGGTTCATGAGTGGTTCAATGATAATATGCTTATTTTAAATAACAAAAAATCAACATTTATAAGATTTAATCCATCAAACACCCATTTTAACTACAGTCATTTAATTAAAACAAAAGATGGTACCATTAAACAAGATAAATTTGTAAAATTTCTTGGTGTACATATATCAGAAAATTGCTCATGGACCATTCACATTGATGTTATTAGTAAAAAGATTGCCCCCATTTGTTACTGTATAAACCAGTTACGAGAGATAGTAAGTAGATCAGTATTGGTGACGTATTATTACGCACATTTCCACTCTGTGATATCTTATGGTATCTTGGCTTGGGGTGCCTCAACTGAATCTACTCGTATTTTTAAGTTACAAAAAAGAGCGGTACGTTTTATAATAGGAGCCAATAGAAGAGCAAGCTGTAGAGATATATTTAAACAACTAAATATATTAACGCTACCATGTATATTTATCCTACAGTTAGCAATCTATGCCCGAAGTCATTTACACGATATACCTTCACTAAATGCTAATCACTCATATTACACTAGGAATGAATTAACACTCGAAATACCAAAACATAAATTATCTTTATTTGAAAAAAGTCCACAATATTTGGCAGTAAAAGTGTACAATAAACTTCCAAATTCATACAAATTACTTGATCTCAAAAAATTTAAAAATTCTGTTAAAATAATGTTGTGTAATAAATGTTATTATTCACTGTCTGAATACTTTGATGACATCTTGTGATATTCCGTGTTATGTATGTTCGTTTGTATTAACTGTTGATGTTTACATTTGATATATATGTATATATCTATTATATTTATGCTAGTACTGACGATGTGATATTTTATATAGTATTGCATATATAATCTTGTTTAACCGTATATACACTCATATTATGTATTCCTTTTATTAACTAATTTCATGTAATTTTTATTTATACTCTGCAATGTGTTGACTTATCCTATATCATGTTATGTGATCAATTGGATTAATAAAGTATTATTATTATTATTATTATTAATAGAATTAGGTATCAAAAACGGTAGGGGACGTTTACCGGTCGAAGGCAATGTTTGAAGGCTGGGCGTTAGCGAAGCCTCCAATTTTGCCGAAGACCGGTACAACCCTTAACGTTCGCGATGCTACTGTTTTTTGCACGATCGTATTAAATTACATTTCAATTAAAATACATAATTTAGTTTCTACTAAGGGCCGGCTTTATAGGTAGCGTTTAAACCAAAGTTTAACTATAAGATTTTGTTGAGGTCCGAAATAAATGTAAATAGCGTATTTAGCAAAGTGTATATTAAGCACATTCATCAAGCAGGAAATTAACAAGAACCTTTTAATAAGAACTCAAAAAGACGCTTCTCACAGCAGTTTTTTTTACTACAAAAATTGTTCGATAACTATCGATAATAACTGTTAATAACAACTATCAATATCACAGAATTCAAAGGGTATAGCCGAATAAGTTAGGGAAATGTGCCCCCGCACTTACTTAGTTAAAATTGCTTCCAGATGATGCAGTTTATAGAGTATATAACACGGTAAATATTTTAACCCGCTACTATCCTACGAAGGCGAAGGTGGAAAAAAAAAAATAATATGTCTTTAATTATTATATTTTTTTTTCGGTTTCTATGCAACCGATCGATTTGAAAATTGGCACGAGTATTGCTTGCGTGGAGATAACTTACTCTAAAATAAGGTCATTTTATGACCATTTTAACCATCGGAAAAAAATATACATTTTTTTTAGAGGACGAAAGGGTGGCTACGCTTCGTGATACAATCACCATTCTATGATATATTATGTCTAGACACTTCGTGATTATCATACTAAATTGTCAGATTTTTTGCTGTGGTGGAACAATATGGAAAAAATAAAATTGGGTAAAATAAAATATTTACACATGCCACTTAGTTGTAACAGTCAATACTTATAGCCTTACAAGGTATTGTTGCATATCTACAACCGACCGCGGGTGCCAGTGGGATGTTGCCAAGTCTACTTTTTCCCCAGACGTACGGAAATTCGGCACAATCTGGCAATACCACTTCTGGAGGTCCTTGGGGAAAAGTTTAGCAACGAATGATGTTCATTGTAATTACTGTCGCATTACGACATCTAAAAAACGACGTACTGAACCAGATGAAGAAAGTGAGGGAACGTTCGAAGAAGACCAGCCTTTTTTGCCTTCGACATCTTCTAGCACTACGAATAGTGACTCTGACGAAATAATGTAACTACCATTGCAAAGACTCGTTGCTACACATAAATACTCTTGCATATGTGGTGATGATAAAGAACTGACCGTAATACCCACTAATGTGAGGCTACAGTGCTATTGAAACAAACAAATATACATCCCCGAGGCAATCGTTGCTGTAAAATACGTTTGATTAAACATCGCTTTCATGAAGACGATATTACACATCTGGAACCATATGCCAATTGTAGCTCGATTCCTGGATCGGATTTATGCATTCTATTAAATTCCTTAACCCCAATAACAGATCTAAAAGGCTCTACAGACCACTGCGGTTTATCAGAGAAGCAATTATTAACGTTAACAGGCTTAACGGTAGATGCCATTTACGAATTAAAGTCACTGTTGGAAAATTCCAGTACAAGAACTTCTTCTGTCCTTGTTTTTCTATTAAAACTGAAAACAGGTAGTAATAATGATAACAGAATGATCTCTTACATTAATAAATTGTTAGATATAGTGCCAGCGTGCTAGGAAGCTGAACAAATTGACCATCCTCAGAATGGTATCATTGGTATATTATTAAGGTTGTAATTAATAACCATAACCCTAATAAGATAGTCTGATAAACCGCGGTGGTCTGTAGAGCCTTTTAGAGTTGTTATGTTATTGGGGTTAAGGAATTTAATAGAAAGCATAAATCCGATCTAGGAATCGAGTTACAGTTGGTATATGGTTCCAGATGTGCAAGGTCTTCATAAAAGCGATGTTTAATCAAATGTAGACACATTTCGCGCCCAGGGTTCCATCGGGGCGACTTAAGTTTACACACAGACTGGAGCACGGATAGTAGGTTAAACCACAAAGGTTATAAAAACAAAGGCATATTAGGAATCAATATCACAAGTCAGGATAAGTATTGACAAACGGCAACTAATGTTAAACAACTGTACTATACTGAGATAAAAAATTATCCATCTGCGTAGCTGGCAGATGGAACCCATCCAAGGCCAAAACTAGAGGAAGCATTATACTCTTCGCCGATTTACTGAGCTTTTTATATAATTGTTACACATTCTATAGGATACTCTTCGCATTTTGCTTGTAAATAATGCTAGTTTTTGGACATTCTAAATTTTGTGATACCGACTTTGTTGAGAAAAAAAAATATATGAAAAAAAAAAAATTACGATGTGAGGGATCGAACCCGGGACCCTTGGATTGCGAGACGAAACTCTTGCCGCTACACCACCATTTCTTATTACTAAAATTGTTAATGAGTGTAATATATACCATTAGAAAATTTATTGTGATTATTAGGACACACATTAGTAAAATGTATTTAAAAAGAAATAGTGATAGGAAATAACATTTCGCAAGGTTTCTATTTATTACAAACCATAAAAAAATGTAAAAAATATTTTTTTAAATTTTAAATCACTAATAACTTTTTTATTTACCAATCTATTTTGTTAAAAAACAATAGGGTTCTTCCTTTAGCTAACACTAAGTTACTCTCCAAATTTCAATACAATCGGATTTTTCTTTCTTGAGTTATCGTGCTTACAAGAAACCAGACGGACGGACAGACGGACGGACAGATGGACGGACAGACGGACGGACAGACGGGCGGACAGACGGACGGACAGACGGACGGACAGACGGGCGGACAGACGGGCGGACAGCCGGATATTTTGAAAGTTGTTCAGAATTCGTTCACTAACATAACGATATAAATTTTTTTTCCCTACGAGCGATATTTACTGATTTAGAAATGTGCCGATCAAATACAATATACTCTTCGTTTTTTCGAAGAGTATAATAAGGGAAAAAAATCAAATATATTTTACAGCAACGATTGCCTCGGGGATATATATTTGTTTGTTTCGATAGCACTGTAGTCTTAGCAGTAGTGGGTCAGTTCTTTACCATCACTACATATGCAACAGTATTTATGTGTAGCAACGACTCTTTGCAATGGTAGTTCCATTATTTCATCAGAGTCACTAATCGTAGTGCTAGAAGATATCGAAGGCACAAAAGGCTGGTCTTCTTCGATCGTTCCCTCACTTTCTTCATCTGGTTCAGTACGTCGTTTTTCAGGTGTCGTAATGCGACAGTAATTACAAAGAACATCATTCGTTGCTAAACATTTCCCCAAGTTCCTAGAGAGTTCATACGTCGCCCCTGGGGGGTGAACGGCAACATCGCACTGGTACCCGCGGTCTGTTGTAGATATGCAACTATACCTTGTAAGGCTATAAGTATTAACTGTTACAACTAAGAGGCATGTGTAAATATTTTATTTTACCCAATTTTATTTTTTTCCATATTGTTCCACCACAGCAAAAAATCTGACAATTTAGTATGATAATCACGAATTGTCAAGACATAATATATCATAGAATGGTGATTGTACCACGAAGGGTACCACCTTTTTGTCCTCTAAAAAAAATTATTATTTTTTTCCGATGGTTAAAATGGTCATAAAATGACCTTATTTTTTGGAGTAAGTTATCTCCACTCAAGCAATACTCGTGCCAAATTTAAAATCGATCGGTTGCATAGAAACCGAAAAAAAATATAATTATTAAAGACATATTTTTTTTTTTCCACCTTCGTAGGGGTAGTAGCGGGTTAAAATTTTTACCGTGTAATATACTCTACAAACTACATAATCTGGAAGCCATTCCAACTAAATAAGTGCGGGGGCACATTTCCCTAACTTTTCCGGCTATACCCTTTATTAATAATATTCTATTTCATGAATGTGCTTAATATACACTTTGCCAAATACGCTATTTACTTTTATTTCGGACCTCAACAGAACCTTCTAGGTTAACTCTGGTTTAAACTGTACCTATAAAATCAGCCCTAAATAAACGAAAAGTTCAAAAGTGACGTTTATAGTTCGCGGCAAGTCCAACTTGTCTTATTATACTTGTTTTATTTTGACTTGTCATTTATTTACTAGAAATTAATAGCTATGCGAGCTGTGCATTTAGAGCGCAGTGTGTCGCACGATAGTGTGAGTTGACAAGTCACACACACTCGAGAGCGACAATGATAATTTCCGCTCGAAATACACACATAATTTTATCTACGAACGTTTGGAAATATCAAAATAAAAGGAATAATTAAGTTGAGTTTTGGCTGAAAACGGCGACTCATCAACATATTATGAGATTGCCTGGTATATGTGATCATAATAAACAGACGAACAAACCACAATCGTTATCATTTTATTTAAGCTTTATTAATTATTATAAAGTTCGTATTCTTCGTATAAATAAATTAGGTAATTAATCGTTACTCATACATGAACTCTCATTATATTAAAAAGTTTTGGGGCAATATTATTTCATAAAAATACATTGTCAGTATTCCAACTAAATTTGTTTAAGTGCAGATGCACTGAAGTGAGCGTTGAAGTACTTTGGCGCACGTTGTCATAAGAGACTTGCGATAAAGTGACATTATTCACAGCTGTTGGGCAAACGTCAACTTTGCGCTTTCAAAATGTGAGTAAAAAAGCCTACTTAATTTGTCGGTCGTAGATCATATATTTTAATGAAAGTGTAATTTAATACGAACGTGCAGAAAATAACATTATTCTTCTTTAAATAAACACAAATTTTCTTATTTTTTGTCGTTATCTTTGTGAAATAACATATATATCATATTGATATTACTTACCGTTCAGTTCAGGCGTTGGTAAATAAATTACTTACCGACGCGTTTGGCCTAGCAATCAGTAAACATAAGATACCAGATACCGTGCGTGTAATTTCCCATTAGGCATGTACATTCACGTAGCGCGAGAGATCTGACAACGCCGGCAGCCGTAAATTCGTCCGTCGGTAGAGCATCCCAGCTGTGTTATTTCATTTCAGCCAGCTGGCACACGCGATGTTGTAATTTTTACTCCCCATGCCTAGCCCGCGACTACACACACGGTATACTATTAAAGAGCTAAAAATAAAAAAAATATATTTCGTAATTTGAATCGTTTGTTGTTTTGTGGTTTCTTCTTTTTTTTGGTTCCGTATTGTAATTTTTCTTGGTTTTTAGAATAAAAAATAAATGCAAAATATGTCTATTACTCAGTGTTCATCAGACAGCTAGTTGACAGCTGCCAGCATCGTTAATCTTACTTAAAATTTGAATTCAGCGACCTCAAAACCAGAAAGTTATAAAATTATTTCAAGTTTTCAATAGTTAATGGTAAATTGACATTGTTTTGACAAAATTTGTAAAAATTCTTAGCCTGACGTCAAATTTAAATACAGCAACCAGAAAAATGTAACAATATTTTTTCTACTCCCTTATGTAAATTTGCTGTTTTCTGTACAGTCTGTAGAATGGATAAGTAGGCAATTCCAGTTAATTGACGGATATATTTCATATCAATTCTAGGATGGATATGAAATGAAACCGACCAATCACAGTTCGTGTATTAAGTACATAGACAACTATTCGTTTTAAAATCAAATTAGTGTGTAAGCTGTCAAAGTAACTGTCAGTGTGTATTTGTGTAATGTATTAATGTTTAATAAATTTTGTAGTTTTTTTAAGCTGGTCGTACAAAAAGTATACTGTACAACTCGAGTGGATTATCCATATCGCACTCAAAATATCGTGCGATATGGATATCATATCCACTTTTGTTGCAGAAACTGCTATATCAATATCATTATTATAGATTATTTCAAATTTTTGAATTGTTAATGTTGGCTTGACAGCTGGTTAGCAGCTGTCAACTGTCAAAATCGTCAATTTACCATTAGATTAGAATTGAGAGAATTCAAAAACATATATACGGATTCCTTTTCAAGAATTTAAATAAAAATCGCTGCCCAAGGAATCACTACTTCCACATCCAGATTCTCTATCCAAGTCACTCACAACGAAAAAACTTTGTGTGTGGAAATAATTGTTTATGGAACTTTAATAATGTAATATTTGAAATCCTCTACCTCAAAAACCCGTAAAACGATACCCCACATCGCACAGTGGGAAAAATAATCCCTTTTTTGGACAAAAATCTGCCGACAGTAGAGATTTCAATCAAATTCAATTAAAAAAATGGCAAATACCCTTAAGACATTGTACTTTAGAGTAGTGCTGCGGCAAAGTGGCTTTGGGTTAACCTAACGTAAATATTATTCCTCGTTTTCGTTTTCTTCCTTGGTCGAGAGTCACAAACAAACGAAGTAGTGTTCATATATATTGGGTACCAAATTCATTTTTATGGGATCATAAGTTAATTAACAATGCAACATAGGCCATATTACATCATCAAAAATTTAAAATGGCGTCTGTCGCCAAAATGACGGACCACTATTTTCTTTATAACCTCCTTAATATGAGTTCAGATGATAGGGATTGGCGAGTAAAATACAATAAGCTATGTAGCGTTACTATATATACAGGGTGTTTCATCTAAAACACACATACCCACTTCTTGGTAAGTTAGAGGTTTGAAATTTTGCATACGCCTGTAAGTCAGGTGACAATGCAACTTAGGCTATATTACATCATCAAAAATTGAAGATAGCGGACTACTTTCTTCTTTATAACCTCCTTGATATGGGTAAAATTTTAAGTTTATTTAACACTAAAAAGACATGATGGGCCAATTCTAAGGCCAAATTCGGATTCCGCGCGAAAAATTACTTAGAAAATGACCCTCAGCTGCCCAATAACATTCATGACCCTTTTATTCTTAGATAATGTTAAAACTTTTAGGTTTATGACTGTTATTATACTCTTCGCAAATACGAAAACGAAGAGTATAATGCATTTGATCTGCACATTTCTAAAACCATAAATATCGTTTGCAGACAAAAAATTTTCATGTCATTGTGTTAGTGAACGAATTCTGAACAACTTTCAAAATGTCCGTCTGTCCGTCCGTCCGTCCGTCCGTCCGTCCGTCACGTTTCTTGTAAGCACGATAACTCAAGAAAGAAAAATCCCATTGTACTGAAATTTGGACAGTAAGTTAATGTTAGCTGGAGGAAGAACCCTATTGTTTTTGAACAAAATCGATTAGTAAATAAAAGTGTTATTAATGATTTAAATTTGAAATATTTTTTTTTGTTTTTTATGTTTTTGTAATTGGATAGAAATCTGGTGAAATGATATTTCATTTTAATATTTAAATATTTATACATTTTACAAATATACATTTTAAAATGTAATATACAACTGTGGAAATATAATTTTAGCTCGTCTCTTATAATTTAAAAATTTACGTTGTATACATGTTAAGTGGTGGTGTAGTTCTTACATTTTTGACTCGGAATCCAAGGGTCCCGGGTTCGAAACCCAAATGAGGTATGGTATAGTTTTTTTTTACTTTATTTTACCAACTAAGTTAGTACTATAAAATTAAAAATGTCTAAAACTAACATTATTTGCAAACAACCGCGAAGAGTATCCTGTAGAATATGTAACAATTATATAAAAAGTTCAGTGAACAAGCGAAGAGTACGTTTTTAGCTTGTTCAATACATACAATTTTTCACTTACAGATTACATTAGGTTTAAAGCTGTCAATTAATTTAGTTTGAATGCATAGGAATAAAATCACGTGGATAAAAAATTATCCATATTTTCACCTGTGTGGACGAAGTAAAAAAGAAAATTGAAGCCTTTGGTTCTTGTACATATACTAAATCACAATTTTTTTCACCCCATTTTATAATAGGGAGGGGGCAGTAATGGGGGAGGTTAATTCCAAAATTTGTTTGAGACATTAGCTTTTCTTGTATATGCTAAATACCAATTTTATGCACTCCTACCTGCTTGATTTACCTATTTACCCCAATTTACCTTAACCCTTCAATGGAATAACATGAAAATATAATCCAGTTCCAGATCTCGTTAAAATACATACGTGTACCAAATTTCAAGTCAATATCTTAATCGGTTCCAGAGTAATCGTCCGCACAAAAAAACATTGCAGACAGACCGACAGACAGACATTTTTTTGCTCAAACTTAAAATCTCGACGTTTCATGTCATTCTAAGCCTATTTGAACAATAAAAAATTTTGAAAAATTTTTGTCGTTTCTATACTTCCACTGGATGTGGAAGTAATATCTGCGATTTTTAGATTACGTTAACCCAAAGCCACTTTGCCGCAGCACTACTCTAAAGTACAATGTCTTAAGGGTATCTGCCATTTTTTTAATTTAATTTGATTGAAATCTCTACTGTCGGCAGATTTTTGTCAAAAAAAGGGCATATATTTCCCACTGTGCATCGGTAGTGGGGTAGGGGTGGTGATAGGGGGTGGTAGTGGGGGCGGATGAAGTAAAAAAATATTTTGGGGTTTCTGGTTCTTGTACACTAAATCACATTTTTTTTTCATCCCCTTTAGTAAGGGGGTGGCTAATGCCAAAAATCTTTTTGAGACCTTAGCTTCTCTTGTACATACTAAATACCAATTTTATGGACTCTTACCTGCTTGATTTCCCCATTTACCCCAAATTTACCCCAATTTACCCCCCAACCCTTCGACGGAACAAGATAAAAATATAACCTGGTTCTAGATCTCGTTAAAGTACATATGTGTACCAAATTTCAAGTCAATATCTTAAACGGTTTCAGAGTAAACGTGCGCACAAAAAAAGTTACAGACAGACAGACCGACAGACAGACCGACAGACAGACCGACAGACAGACCAACAGACAGACAGAAATTTTTTTTTCGCTCAAACTTAAAATCTCTACGTTTTATGACATTTTAAGCCTATTTGAACAATAAAAATTTTAAAAAATTTTTTTGTCGTTACTATACTTCCACTGGACGTGGAAGTAAAATTAAGGCAATAGCATAAAAATAGTTCTCAATGATTTTTTATCCTTTGGCCACATTGGGCACCATATTGGATTTGCTACTTTAAATTTAGAAGATATCGGTACTAAAATTACTTATATATGAATGTATACATCCAAACATAACACATTTTAATATAAATTGGACATCATTTTACCTGAATTCCAAACTTGGACAATAATTTTATTGAATTATTCACCTTTTTTTTTTTCCTTATTCTGAAGCCGCCCTTTTGAAAAACAAAATTTAGGTAGCAAAACTGAACGTACCCAATTTTTTTAGTGTACCAAATTTTGTTAATTTTCATCAAAAACTGGCGTGGTGACAGATTTTTGACGCTTAATTTAGACAAAAGGCACCGCTGTGCGGCGGGTACACTAAAAAAATTAAGAATGTAACATCAAAAATAATTGCAATATACACTCTAAGATTCGATCGAGCTTTATGTAGATTACTTGATATATCAAATTTGCTTTATTAATGTAATTTTAATAAGACGTGATCTATAAAGTTGTAGTCGGTCATTGCCTACTGCAAAAGCCTATATGAATCATAAAATAGAAATGACTGTTCTTACTCTCAGTGGCACTACGTAAAAGTGAATTGAGCGGTATTCGAACAGTGTTAATCAAATAGGTATTCGTAGTTGGCTTCGCCCGCCCGCAACTTCTGCTCGTTCTGTTATTCTATACATCTTCGAGGGTTTCAATTTCCTGCGAACCAACACTGTAGTGAAGGTTGATTTTTGTAATCAGCGACACCAAAATAACCAAACAATCTACGGTTTAAGTTGTACAATATCATTTAAAAAAAGTTAACTTGCTTTTGGATCAAAAGAAGATACTTACTGCTTGTTCGATGCACGTTGCGCCATAGAATATTCCACTTATTTTTGAGTCACTCGAAATTATAAAAGAAATTCGATGCAGTTCAAAAATTATTAAAATGCATACGTAGAAAAGTATATGCCATCCAAAAATTGAGCTAATCTGACTAGTGGAAATATGGATCATCTTCAATAGCCGTGTTATACGTTCTATCTTCGATAACCTTTCATTTGTTGTAGCATTTTTTTCCATTAGATCTCTCAAATACTGACTCAAGAAGATGTACCTCCTTTTTAACATTCCAGTTAATTTAACAATTAAAATTACTACTGAAAATATATATAATTTTCCAGTCGTCATTGCAGTACGATCCATTATATAGCGGAAACCATAGTTTGCCGTGGCATAATAAATATAGATTACCGTTCCAATGTAATACAGGAAAATTGCCAATAATTTCATATAAGATGTAACCATTTTCTCATTTACGTAAAAATTAAATTTGTTCAGTAAGTTTTCGATTTTATTAATTGTATAGAAGAGTCTTTTCCACGATTTTTGTTTAAATATATTTCCAGTTAAAAGACATAACTCAGTAAAAAGTAGGTTTGTGATGATTTCAGTTAGAGTAAATGCAAAGGACAATGACGCTTTCCTACTAACAATGTTATTGAGTACATAAGCAAAGAGAGCCATGTAAGAAGTGAATAAAAATAGCGTGAAACTTTTCACATACAGCTTCTGGTTAACCCTGTTTAAATGAAATGGTGTCAGACCAAAGTATCTGCCACATTTAAGGAGAAACTTGACAATTTTGAAGTCGTTTCTTTCTCTTCTTACTGCAGCTGCATCTATGCAGACATTTCTTTTGGTACACACTCTAACATCATTTTGCAGGTACTGGAATGCTTGACTGTAAAGTATCATTTTCACAAAGAGCAAAACGCGACTGTACGCAGCGCGAGTTTATCAATTCTCCGTCCAGTAGTCATAGAAATATTAACAAATCGATAACCAATTAGACACAATATTACATGCACATTGTACACGTAACACTTAAGATAAGTGGTTGTAATTATATTATAATACCTGTGCGGTAGTGTGGTTTTTATTTACGGGGGTGAAAAAATACATTTAATTCAGCACCCTCCTCAATTGTGCCATTTTATGAAAAATTATTCTTCTCAAAGATTGATTCAATTTTATGGAACTTTAATAATAAAATATTTGAAATCGTCTACCCCAATAATCCATAAAACGATATCCCACATCGGTAGTGGGGTGGGGGGTGGATGAAGTAAAGAATTATTTTGAGGTTTTTGGTTCTTGTACACACACTAAATCACATTTTTTTTTCTCCCCTTTTATAATGGGGTGGGGGTAGTAATGGGGGAGGCTAATACCAAAAAATGTTTTGGGCACTGGGCAAAAATTAACTTTTTCGCTTCAACTTATAGGCTATTGTCTATGTACAAAAAAGAGGGTTGAAAGGAACTAAAACGTTAAAGGGTTTTTATTGTTCGTTATGTTCAATTGACCCCAAGATATGAAAAAACCGCGGAGTGCTACTATTTAAAGTGGTGCGTTTTTGAGATCGAAGTAAAAAGGTCCACTTTTCATATTTTTTTTTGCTCGAAAATTATGAATTTTTTCTATAAACACGTCAATAAAAAAGTGTGTAGAGAATTAAATTTCCAATCGAAATGGCACCTTCAGAAGACAAAATTTTTTTTTTACAAAAATACGTCCAAAAAACAAAACAAAAAAAACACGAAAAAATGCAATTTTTTATTTTTTTTTTTATTTTAGCCTGTAACTAATTTTCGGATACATTTAGGCATAGACATTGCTGCATAACAAAAAAAGCTGGCGTTTTACCCGTTAAAATGAGATTTTGTAAACAGTTTTACGATTAATAGTGACCGAGATATAGCGTTTCAAAGTTTGCAACTTTGAACTTGTTTTGCTAGTTTTTACTATTTTTTTTCAAATTTCGTCCTGTAACTTTTTTCTGAGTGAATTTAGGTGTAGACATTATTATATTAAAGTGAAAGCTGACTTTACGCCCGTTGAAATGGTGGCTGGTAAAAGTCTTTACGACAAATAGAAACCTAGATACAGCGTTTCGAAGAGTGTTACTTTTATTCACTTTCTTCCAATTTTTACGTTCTTTTTTAAATTTTGACCTATAACTTATTTGTCAAATGCTTTAAGTACAGATATTGCTACACTGAATGACCTCGCAGCATTCTTGTTTAAATGGTCTGCAATAGAAATTTAACCCATCTTAAAGTATTGTTTTTTCTCCTTATTATCCTTATCCATTTTTCTTATTTCCGGCCTCAGAAAATCAGCTTATTGGCTCATTTCAATTACTCAAAGCCATTATCAAAACCTGATAAATTTTTGGCAAATGAAAATAATAAAAAAAATTTATTTCATATTTAATTCAAAAATTTGAAGAAAATAATATTGAGACTGGGCAAGCTGAAGAGGATGCAGACGTACTAATTGTAAAAACTGCAAAAGATAAGGCATCCCAATCAGAAAATGTTGTTATAGTTGGTCAAGATGTCGATCTTCTTATTATCTTATCATTATTACCAGAAGAAAATGAAAATATATATTTTTTTAAACCTAGTATAGGAAATGTAACTGCCAAATTATATTACCATAATAGTTTCAAATTTGTATTGGTAAAGAGAAATTCTTGAATTTCATTAATGAGAATATTTTGCTTTAGGAAAAGTATTTAAATGAATTTTTGTGTGAAAATGCAAGTCCAGCAGCCATCGGTTCTGCTTCTGAATGTATTGTAACATTACTATACGGTATGAAAATTGATGGCCAAAGCACCTGTCGCTATAAGTTATTTCAGAAGTACTCAACAGGTGCGAAATTCTCATTGTCCCGATTGCCTCTAACTGCTGCTAAACATCATGGTTTAAGAACTTACTTGCAAATGCAACAAGGAAATATTGTAAATTCTCTCATCTGGGGTTGGAAAAGTTCAGAAAATGGACTAGTACCAATTTTGACAAATAAACCTCCCGCACCACAAGTTTTGCTGGAAAAATAGCCTGTAAATGCACCAAAGGATGCAGAGGAAACTGTGGTTGCAGGAAATTGGGAATGAATTGCTCAATTTTTTGCAAAGAATGTATGGGAATGAACTGTGAAATCGCTGATGTGCCTCAAATAACGAAAGACGATGTTTACATAGATGCCGATGAAGAAATCGACTTTGATTTTGAAAATATGTTAAATCCAGCATTTGAATAATTTCATAATGTAAGTTATTAATCTAAGTTATTTGAATAAAAAAAAAACACGTGATATAATATAGTTCAGAAGTGGAAAAATGTACTAGAAAGTTATTTTTTAAGTACAATAATCTACTATATCTAGACTGTATCTTGGTTACTATTGATCACATTAGTATATTATATTACTAGGAGTAGAACGCACTCTTTTTTTGTGTTGAGCCCAGGATTTGCGGCTGAGGCGAAGCCGAAGCCGCAAACTGGGCGAAACACAAAAAAGGCGTTCTACTCCGTGTAATATATACTATTTTTTCTTCAAGCGTATTAAAATGCAAAAATTCATTTATTTATCATACATGTACAAATATTCAAACTACAGTCTTACATGTTGACACAATATGACAAGTGGCTAGTGGATAGCGCGCCACCGGTGGCTTTCGGTATTAACGTTATGTTACTAGTAAAACAATACCCACTGCGGTGGCGCTTTCGGAACTAACATTATGTTACTAGTAAAACAATGTCCACTACGGTGGCGTTCGGTACTAATATTTTGTTACTAGTAAAACAATGTCCTACTTCTACTTCTGTTTTTGGTGACATAATTTAAACATTTTAATACGCTTGAAGAAAAAAACTTTTATTGCAGACCAGTTAAACAAGAATGCTGCGAGTACATTCCACGTAGCAATATCTGTATTTGACAAATAAGTTATAGGCCGAAATTTAAAAAATTGGAAGAAAGTTAATAAAAGTAACACTCTTCGAAACGCTGTATCTAGGTTTCTATTTGTCGTAGAGACTTTTACCAGCCACCATTTCAACGGGCGTAAAGTCAGCTTTCACTTTAATATAATAATGTCTACACCTAAATTCACTCAGAAAAAATTTACAGGACGAAATTTGAAAAAAAATAATAAAAATTAGCAAAAAAAGTTCAAAGTTGCAAATTTTGAAACGCTATATCTCGGTCACTATTAATCGTAAAAATGTTTACAAAATCTCATTTTTACGGGTAAAATGCCAGCTTTTTTGTTATGTAGCAATGTCTATGCTTAAATGTACCCGAAAAAATAGCTACAGGCTAAAAAAAAAAAAATAAAAAATGGCATTTTTTTTTTGTTTTGTTTTTTGGCCGTATTTTTGTAAAAAAAGAAGTTTTTGACTTCCGAAGGTGCCATTTCGATTGGAAATTTAATTCTCTACACACTTTTCTATTGACGCGTTTATAGAAAAAATTTATAGTTTTCGAGAAAAAAATCTGAAAAGTGGACCTTTTTACTTCGATCTCAAAAACGCACCACTTTAAATGGTAGCACTCCGCGGTTTTTTCATATCGTGGGGTCAATTGAACATAATAAACAATAAAAACCCTTTAACGTTTTAGTTCCTTTCTACAGTACATGGACAATAGACTATTAATGACAATTGTCGTAGCGGATTTTAATAAAAACCAGAGCCTCAATATTATTGTCTTAATTTGTTGTAGGTATAATAACAAGTATTATCAGAAGTTTTCGATCAAATCGGTCCATTGCTTCGTGTAAAATTGTTTCAACATTGCAATTTTCTGCCATTTTCCATATTAACTCCAGTCCTAGTAATCGCACCCCCAAAAATAAAAATACCAGATTGTTTGCAATAAAATTTTGAATTAAACTAGAGATAAATTTTTGACAATTTGTTAATTTGTAATAAAATAAAAATCACTAAACGTTGCCTTTTTGCATAATTTAAGAAATGTAATGTAATAATGCATACATTTTAACTAAAGCTGGTGAAACTATACCCTTTATTGAATTAAACCTTTCGGTAAAATTTTAGTGCAAAACATTTATGATTGCACGATTGAGCATTTTTGTTTATTTACAATATTTGTTGCCAAGACAGTAGCTTATGTTTACTGATTGCTAGGCCAAACTCGTCGGTAAGTAAGTCGCTTACCAATGCCAAAATACAACGGTAAGTGAAATAAATAAAATATATGTTATTTCACAAAAATAAGGACAAAAATTAAGGAAATCTCTCTTTATTTAAAAAAGAATAACATTATTTAAGTAATGAACATATAAAAACAAACACACATTATTTAGACACATTAAAATTAATTGTACAATTGGTACAATCACTAATTATGATGCTGCTCGTACCCTCCGCGTTAAAATTTTGATATATCAATAGCATCTTTAAGGAAAATTGTGCTTTTCAACATTTAATGTTCCGCCCAGAGACTATTAGGCGATTTTAATGCCCCATTTCGTCGAACAATTCATTAATACTAGCACCATTTTTCTCCCCATACCAAGCTTTGAACATTTTGTAGGCTTTTTCATAGCGGTCCTTGAATTTTTCAGGAATGATTGCTGCACATCTGATCTCCCACGCATTTTCTATTTCCCTAATATCTTTTAGAGGTGGGTAGTACTCGTATGATTCGTATCATTGGTACGAATCCTTGCAGTGGTACGTATGGTACGAATCCCACAAAAATAAAAGATTCGTACATTTCGTATCGCCGATACGATTGATACATTTCGTATCACCGATACGACTGGTACGAATATGGAATTTCGGTACCGGTATTGTGGTGCGATACTGGGCCAGCTGTATAAGGTTAAACTTCAAACGGTGGATGGGGATCGCGCGTTTAAACTGGAGATTTCAGATTTTAAAATACTCATAACCTCATAATTGAAAAAATTCCCTGTTTTTATATGTAATATGATGGATATATTCGAAATATTTGATTATTACTATAAGTATGCCAAGAAGTGTAGTCAGCGGAGGAATGCGAGTACGGGCTCCTAAAAGTGGAGCGGCACGCTCTCAGCCGGCGCACACTACCATATTATACGTATTTTAAACACTCCACATTCAGGAGCCCCTACTCGCATTCCTCCGCTGACTACACTTCTTGGCTTACGTATATATGATTATTATCAATGTACCTACTGCAAGATAGCATTCATTTTATACAACGTACTGATTACAAAATTTGTGATATCCCAAGTAGCACAATTAATTCCTCAAGATATCCCGAGGATAAAAATTTAGGAATTAGTAAACATCTTCTAGAGGTCTGTAAGAGTTCCCTAAGATGGGCAAATGTCAGCATATCAGTATTAAATAGTACTTCTCATAGTAATCGAAAAAAGCTATTAGTATAGAATCCTGTGAGCAGCCTTTTGCATACCTATAGAATTCCCATAGTAATCTTTAGGATATCTTATCGTTTGTCAATATAAATGGTCCAGAGGACATCTTTATAGGATTTCTGTTAGATGTACCGCATCGATCCTGCAAACCTTTAATTTCTGTAGGAATCTTTTGGGTATTTTATCGCTTACCAATATAAACGGTACTGAAATAGTATATTGTGTATCTAGGTGTGAAAGCGATACATTCCCGGACGACGATGCAATTGTCTGGGAATGTGCTTTCACACCGAAGTACACATACTATTTTTTCTGAAATCACAATAAATACTATTTTAAACGTACAAAAATCAAAAATATAAACATTTAAAAAAAAAAAAATTTCTGAAATCACAATCAATACTATTTTAAACGTATAAAAACCAAAAATATTAACATATTAAAATATATATAAAAAAACCGTACGGAAATGTTACTTCCCGGCCTAGGCCGGGAAGTAACATTCTCGTAGGGCTTTGTTGATCGTTGCTTAGCAACGGATCTTTTCTGGTCTGCTTTCTGATAGTTTCCTAGCAACGGACTAAAATACTGGAATTGTGCATTTTTCGCTCTAAAATCGCGCCGAAAATGTAGACATTCCCGATCGATTTCAGAAAAACATCTTTATAGGATTTCTATTAGAAGTACCAACACACACACTTCTTATAGAATTGCCAGCGGCAGCTGGTGAAATGTCGGTTAATCAAAATCTCAGTATGAGACATCAGGCCCAAACTAAACCAAAGATTAGAGATCGTTATAAGATTCATCCACATAAATCCATGATCCCTGAGAGAATTTGAACGTTGCAGTAATGTTATTAATGTTCTATAATTAATGAGTATAAGATAATGCATGACTGATTATCGTCAGTGGTTTGTACGTGGCGTCATCTAGGAATAATTTCTGTAACAAACTACGTGGTAGGCAAACAAATTTTATGCATTAAAAGAATTTCTTTTTGCGATTTCTATAGGTGTTCTATTAGAGATATAATAATAATATTTCCATTTTAATACTTTATTTGATCTCTGTAATACATAGAAAATTGAGCTGTATGGTAATTCCCTTTTAGAACTTCTAGAAGATGTCTACAAGTATTCTGTTAATGATAATAATACTATTTCCCTTTTAATACTTTATTTGATTTCTATAATACTTAGAAAATTGAGCTGTATGGTAATTCCCTTTTAGAACTTCTAGTAGATATCTGTGGGTTAACAAAAGTTGAAATTCCTATATAATGCCCAGTTTATATTTCCCCAGTGCATAAAAGTTGAGCACATATAAAGATTTCTCATTTTGATTTCGGAAGGACTTCTAGAGTACATAAGTGCAAGATATCCTCGCGGGCAGTAAATAGAACTTCTTAAAGATATCTTAAAGAATTCTGTGCTACTTGGGACATTACCCTTTTTTTGCTTTTTTGTTATTGTTTTTTGTTTAGTTGACTTGCTACAAATGTACAAATATGTATATAATATATGGTTAAATAAACGCTATCTATCTATCTTTTTACTGATGTCTAATGACGACGACGAAATTATTAATGTAATAGAAGGTGCTCGAAGTCCTAAGTTTAAACTGTACGGTTAATATAACATTATAATACTCTGGCCCTAACTAACACCACATATAATATTCTATAATCTATGCTGAACACTGTGGAGTGGAAGTGTGGGTACGAATAGTACGAATGGTACTAATGGTACGAATCAGTACATGATACTGTTTCGTATCATGGAATCAGTGGTACGAAACATACGAATAGTACGAATGGTACGAATCAGTACATGATACTGTTTAGTATCATGGAATCAGTGATACGAAGTGGTACGAATCGTACGAATTTCTCGATACGAATTTTTTCTTGATACGGATTCATTTGGTACGAATCCTTAAAAAGAGTCGAATCGCCCAACTCTAATATCTTTGGAATCACTCATTGTATTGCCGGCTCTACACTCTCGCCGAGACAATGCGAGGAGAGCCGAGCACGAGAGAGTAGAAGGCCCGGCCCGCCCGTCTTTTCTCGCTGTATCTCGCCTCGCCTCGGAAGCGCTCCGTTTCTTGTCAGTTTATTGAACGCGAGTCAAAGCACACGAGACGTACCGAGGAGCGAGAAGAAGCGATCCATAAGCACTCTCGTGTTACCTCGCCGAGGGCGGTCACCCTAGAAAGTCAACTTTGCGTTTTCAAAATGTGAGTAAAAAAGCCTACTTTATATAGTCAGGAATCTCAGCTCCAATATAAGGCTTAGTTTTTGAAGCTGAAGTACTTGTCAGACATATGGCTGAAAAGTGTCCTATTCGATGTAAAATTGTCTGCAATTCATTTACTAAACTTCAAAATGTTTGTGAAGGTATTAAACGCTATATTAATCATATACAGTGCGTGTAGCCGAACGCTAGGCATAGGGAGTAAAATTACAACATCGCGCGTGCCAGCTGGCTGAAATGAAGTAACAGACTGGAATGCTCCGCTCGACGGAGGAATTTACGGCAGCTATGTTGTCATATCTATCGCGCTACGTGGATGTACATGCCTAATGGGAAATTACACGCACGGTATAATATAGTCAGTCAACTATTTTGTGGGACAACGCCCGTCAGTCAGCGAAACAAAAACAAAAAAAAATTCGCGCGCGCGATCGGCGTGCCCGGCGGCGGCTCGCTCTTTTCCTTATTATTACTCAACGAACTATTAACTAACTTTATATTAAAGTGTAATTGACAGCAATGTTAATAATATACATTTTGTAAACAATTGAATTTGTCCTAATTACATTGAATGGACTATTATGAAAGAAATATTGAAAATGTAGGCACTTAAAAAATTATATTTAACATGTATTATTATTATAAAAAGACTATTACAACACTATTACAACTATTGCAACAAGAAAAATCAATGAAATATTTGCAAAATAAAAATATAAAAAAACGGTTAGAATAATCATAAACTTGGGATATAGAGATGACGTAAGGAAGAAATTTATTGAACTGCAAATTCTAACATTCCCCTCACTTTACATATTTCATTGCTTAGTACATATCTATAAAAACATACTTACTAAAAACAAGAGGAAATTCATAACTACAATACAAGGAATCTAGATAATATTGCAATTGGTTTTAAGAGATTAAAATCTAGTGACTGTGGTTTTAACTGTTACGGCCCCAATTTTTATAATAAAATTCCCGGCTGGGTAAAAGTCTTACCGGAGGTGAGGTTAAGCAGCTGCTGAAACAATTTTTAATAAAGGAAGCCTTCTACAGTATAGATGAATTCTTAAAATTTGACATCAAATCAAAGTTGACGGAGATCAAATAATTTTACTATGTATGTATTTTACTATTATGTCTACGTGATAGATATAATTAATGTATCATCATTGTTTTTATATATGTGTATGTGTGTAATCTGTATGTGTGTATGTATATGCATTTATATGTGTATATGTGTATTTTAAATTATAAACTTTTATTGTATGTATCATATTTACATTACGTACATTTTTGTGTACCTAAAAAATGTTTCCATTGATTGACTTGTGCAAAACAAATTTATAACTAGCACCAATAAATTGATTCTGATTTTGATTATATGAGTACAGAATATGTATTACAAATACCAGTATTACAATATTTAATTTAATGTAATCAAATTATTCCTCCCAATCATCTAATTCGTCAATTTCGCTCTCATGATCAGAAATGTTAAGCTCTGACGTTTCCAATTGTGTTTCGAATTGGGAATCTAAAGTTAGTTAATAGTTCGTTAAGTAATAATAAGGAAAAGAACGACCCGCCGCCTGGCACGCCGATCGCGCGCGCGAAATATATATATTTTTTTTGTTTCGCTGACTGACGGGCGTTGTTCCACAAAATGGTTGACTGACCATTTTATATATGATTAATACAGCGTTTAGTACCTTCACAAACATTTTGAAGTTTAGTAAATGAATTGCACGTTATTTATTTTTTGTACATACATTGGAGCTGATCAGCTTCATCCCCACATTAAACTGACTGACTGACATAACTGTTATTTATATGCAATATATAATTTGCATAACGATTTTCAGCCTTAGTAAATTTATTTTATTACCTCCGTAATTATGACAACTTTGATAGCGTACCTGAGACACCTGTTCTCGATTTCGCTTGATTGACCGAAGTATGTTTGTGCACACAACACTGTAATCAACTGGCAAAAAACCAGGCTTAATAAATTTAGAGAATTTTTTGGGTCTGGCTCTTACACTAATGTTTGAGCAGAACTAATCAAATAGGTGTTCGTTGTTGGCAACTTCTACTCATTCTATTCCATTCTATACATCATTGCTTGTAAAAGGACTAAATAAATCACAGACTATATCGTATAAAAGCATTTAAGATAAAGGTAACTTACTCTTGGACTAAAAGGAGAAACTTACTGCTTGTTCGATTGATAATGCGCCAGCGACTATTCCATTTAGTTTTTGGTCACCCGAAATTAAAATCGAAATTCGACGAACTTCAAAAAATATTACAAAGCATATGTAGAAAAATATATTCCATCCAAAAATTGAGCTAATCTGTTCAGTGGAAATTTGAAGCATCTTCAACAGTCTTGTTATATGTTTTATCTCTGACAACTTTTCATTTGTTGTAGTATTTTTTTTCATTAGATCTCTCAAATATTGGCTCAAGAAAGTGTACCTACTTTTTAACATTCCAGTTAATTTAACAATTAAAATTAATACTGCAAATTCATATAACTTAGCAGTATAAGTCATTATATAACGGTAAGCATAATTTCCTATAGAATAATAAGTATAGGTTACCGTTCCAATGTAATACAGGAAAATTGCCAATAATTTCATATAAGATGTAACCATTTTCTCATTTACGTCAAAATTTAATTTGTTCAGTACGTTTTCGATTTTATTGATTGTATAGCATAGTCTCTTCCACGACTTTTGTTTAAATATACCTCCAGTTAAAATACATGACTCAGTAAAAAGTAGATTAGTGACTAACTCAAATAGTGTAAGAGCAACGGAGATGAAAGTAGCTTTCCTACTAAGAATGTAATTCAACATGTAGATAAAGAAAGCCGTGTAGCAAGTGACTAATATTAGCCCGAAAATTTTCACATATTGCTTCTGGTTAACAATGTTTAAATTAAATGGTGTTAGACCTATGCATCTGCCACATTTAAGGAGAAACTGCACAATTTTGAAGTCGTTTCTTTCTCTTCTTATTCCAGATGCGTCTATACGGACGTTTTTGTTGGTACACACTTTAACATCGTTTTGCAGATATTGGTATGCTTGACTGCAGTGCATCATTGACATTAAAAGCAAAATGCGACTTCACGTAACACGGAATTATAAATACTGTGCAGTGTTCATAGAAATATTAGCAAATCAATAGCGAATTAGACACATTGTATTAACATGACATGTGCATGTAATACAATGTGTCTAATTGGTTACCGATTTGTTAATATTTGTAGTGCGGGCAGAATATCAAAAACATCCTTTGGAGAAAAAAACAAGTAGGGAGTTAAAGAAAATTTGAGGGCTTGTAGCATTCAAACTTAATATTAACAAACCGATAAGTCCCTAACTCCAAAGGGTACATACAGAAGATTGTTCTATAGGAGAGTAAAGGGGTGAAAAATGCATTTTTTAAAATTATCTCGAAAAATATTGTTTAATAAGAGATCTTTTATTTTGCTGATAGTTTAGTCAAATACCTTCACTTCAATATGTTCAATTTGATGTTTGACGATCTCCGAACGATTAACGTTGACCGAGATACAGAGGGTTAAAGGTGGGGTATTTTCACATCCTCGTTATAGTCCAGTCAACGGAGCGATAAACTGACCAAAATCTCTAATTCGTGTGCTAATGAATGGATTTTGATGAAACCTTATGCAATGACGTTAATAAAAAAGTTGAAAAATATTAGAGTGGGAAATTATCCCTTTTATCACGGGTTCCGTAACTTGAAGAATTTGGTCGAAAATGGAAAAAAGAACAATATATTTATCTTTTTGGTCCAAAATAAGATGTTTTTACTCTTATGAATTTTTTCGAAAAATGCATATTTTTCGAGATATGGCCACTCGAAAACTTCTAAAAGTGGGGGATGGGAAATGTAGAAGTTGAAAAAAAAATCTGAAAAAAATTCAGGTGAATGTTTCATCCAAATACAAGACATTCTTTAATTTACAACTCTTCTGTAAAGTGCGTTTTCACCGAAAAAACTTAAAAAACTACCCTTCTCTTTAAAATTGTAGCGTTTTAAAAATATGGAATTTAAAAATTCGGAAAAATCCAGACGTATGCACTGAGGCCTTCTAAATATTTTGTTGTCTCTTAAAATTTTTTGTAACTTGTTAATTTTGCGAGTTACAGACAGTTTTATACATTTTATAAATAATGTACTACATTTGGACATTAAAAAATACATGAAAATTCGAAAAATGAGCGTGATTTACATAATATATTATATTGTTGTAAAAAAATATGAAACCTATATTCTGTAATGTAAAAGCTGTCGAAAAAAAAAATGACATTTTCGATAATTTTGAGGACATTTTCTCAAGCAATGAAGAATGTTACCAATATAAAAGAAGCACCTCATGGTGTTCGACAATTCAGAGAAAGACCAGATCATTTACGGATGTGGAATAGTAAAGAATTTATAGATCGATTTAAAATATATAAAAAATCTGTGCATTTCACTCGACCAATTAAGAAGTTTCCATTTTTCTTTCTTTCTCATAATAAATAGTCGTGAAAATCTAAAAAATATCTGTAATTTTTTTTTTAGTTATTTCTATAAATGAAATGGTTATGGTCCTTCCAAGTTTAAAACGCCGCGATTATCTGGGCTGAGGCTCGATTACGTCACAGTATATGATTCCGTCAGCTGGTGTTGTGCGAATGGCTTTGCAGCCACAGCCATATTTTACGAGTATAGATAGATAGATGATTCCGTCAACAGCGAGCGGGCGCGGGCACCTTTAACTCGCTGGCAGGTACCGGCAGTTTCTAGCCAGGGGGATAGCGACAGTTTTTGTGAAATCATTTGCATAAAGCTAGATTTTTTCCCATGATAGTTTAGAACAGTATTAATGATGAAGATGCAATTCTACCAATCTATAAGTACCGCAAAAATGAGTAAAAAATTAAATAGCATGTTGCAAAAAGAAATATCGATTTTCTGAAATGTCACAAAATGTTACTTTTGATTTGTTCGTGCCGAGCCGAATTTTCGAATCTTGCCATGCAATTTACGATCAGGTTTATCTGGAAGACTTCCTTCTTACGTCGCGACATCATACGGCCGTCCCGTCCCAATGGTGTTTTTCGAAAAATATGAACGTGCCAAAATTGCATGTTTTAGCAATTTTTTCAGCTTCCAAATGCAAGCTGTTTTTTGCTATTTTTCTCCGAAACGGTGGGAGTTAGCTCGAAATAAAAAATAAGGCCAAACGAGTATTTTCCACTATGAATCGTTTTTTCTATTTTTTGAATTCCGACAAAAATGAAGGAATTAGAGGAGGCGGGATTTGGGTTTTTTTTTTTCGGTTAAAACTTCTCCATTTTATACGATGTTCACTTAATATCAGGTACTACTTTGACGCTCCGTTAATCTCGGCACTTCGAAACAAAGGTTTCTGAGAAAAATTATTTTTTTAAGATTTACATACACTCTATAGGAAAACGTGTAGGTAATTTCCTACATTTCCTCGAATTTCTCGATAATTATCGTTTTTTTCGAAAAATTTGTAGATAGCTTATGTAAAGAGAATTGATTGATATTTCCGACACTTTTTTTATTTTTTCTTTAACACAAAAAGTATTAATGATGAAAGTGCAAGTCTAAGGAAACTTTTAGTGCTGAAAAAATGAGTAAAAAATTAAACAAGTTGCACAAATGTATATATAAATATATATCTACAAGATTGAAATTTTACATATTCACAGATGACATAAAAACCATACCGGAAAATAATATTCTACTGCGTCGGAAGCGTTGTCATGTCAGATCTACCACCCACGCAAAGTGTGGAAAAAACAAACATTTTTTATTTATATCTACAAAGCTGAAATTTTTTTGTGGAATAGTTTATTTAATAAGACATCAAAAAAAACCGCTGCCCAAGGAATCACTACTTCCACATCCAAATTTTTTTATCCAAGTCACTCACAACGAAAAAAATTTATATGTGGAAATAATTGTTTATGGAACTTTAATAATATAATATTTGAAATCCTCTACCCCAAGAACCCATAAAACGATACCCCACATCGGTAGCGGGGTGGGGGTGGTGATGGGGGGTGGTAGTGGAGGTGGATGAAGTAAAAAAATATTTTGAGGTTCCTGGTTCTTGTACACACACTAAATCACAATTTTTTTTCATCCCCTTTAATAATGGGGTGGGGGTGGTAATGGGGGTGGCTAATGCCAAAACTTTTTTTGGGACCTTAGCTTCTCTTGTATGTACTAAATACCAATTTTATGGACTCTTACCTGCTTGATTTACCTATTTTCCCCAAATTTACCCCAATTTACCCCCCAACCCTTCGACGGAACAAGATGAAAATATAATCTAGTTCTAGACCTCGTTAAAGTGCATATGTGTGCCAAATTTCAAGTCAATATCTCAAATGGTTCCAGAGTAAACGTGCGCACAAAAAAGTTACAGGCAGACAGACCGACAGACAGACCGACAGACAGACAGACCGACAGACAGACAGACCGACAGACAGAAATTTTTTTTTCGTTCAAACTTAAAATCTCGACGTTTCGTGATATTCTAAGCCTATTTGAACAATAAAAATTTTTAAAATTTTTTTTGTCGTTACTATACTTCCACTGGGGAAGTAATAGAGTTTCATGTTGCTAAAGACTCGGTAGACGTAATGGAATGCAAGCGCGTGACCGCGGCCGTTGCGCTCCGGGCTTTTGCATTTCGCGGAAAAGTTTTGCATTTGCCGCCGCTGAATATTAATCTACAAAGCTGATTTTTTCTCTACAAGCATTTTATGGACTATTTCGATTAAAAATCACATTCTACCTCCGCTGAAAGGTAGGTAAGTCTTTGGTAGACGTCAAAATGGCAATACATAGTCAAATCATGACAATTATATTCTTCATTAATATTAAAGAACACACAGTTTTCTTATAGACGAGTTAATAATCACTTTTATTTACTTTTTAATATTGCTAGTGATCTAGCTGCAGCCGATTTTGTAGTAGCACCAATGACTAATGCAGACATATCAAAAAAATGGTTGCATATGTTTTTGAGAAATGATGCACAGTCTGTGATAACCGTTTTTGATACTTATTCCTCACATTCGATCAAAGATCACGAGCACGATTTGAGAGAGACCCGTTGAGGTCGAAAAATTGAACATAGAGATCCATCGACACGCCCTCCCGACTTCATGTCTGCAAATTCGAAGAGCTTCAGCCACCATTTAACGTTCTCGTGCGATGCTCAGACACGATATATTGATAATAATGTTAAACAATATGAAATTTGTGCATCCTGAAGTGAAGGTGTGGATGGAAGTTGGCGTTGGCACTTCATTAAGGTATATAAATGTTAGTAAATTGTACGAGAAGTTGACATCAAATATATGTATATTCGGTCATAAGTCTTGTGTTTTTTATGTTAGAGAAAATAAAAAAAGTGTCGGAAAAGTCAATCAATTCTCTTTACGTAAGATGTCTACAAATTTTTCGAAAAAAACGATAATTATCGAGATATTCGAGGAAATGTAGGAAATTACACGTTTTCCTATAGAGTGTATGTAAATCTTAAAAAAATAGTTTTTCTCAAAAACCTTTTCTTCGAAGGGCCGAGATTAACGGAGCGTCAAAGTAATACATGATATTAAGTGAACATCGTATATGAGATCAATTTCAGTTAATTACCGATTAATTACGGCGACAAAATTAAGAAATTTAACAGAAAAAAAAAACTCCCAAATCTCACCCGCTCTAATTCCTTCATTTTTGTCGGAATTCAAACAATAGAAAAAGGAGTTTTAGCAAATTAAATTCTATTTAAATTAGCTAGAGTAGTCTTTTGGCGCAGCAGCCAAGATTAAAAAGTTGCCAACTGTAGAAGCTCTAAATTTGCGTTTTTTTGCCGTACATGACCGACATTTCAGTAGTTATCTCCGAAACGAAAAGAAAAAAAAATTCTGATGAAAGAAGAAGATTCGTAGTGGAAAATACTCGTTTGACATTATTTTTTATTTCGAGCTAACTTTCACCGTTTCGGAGGAGATATCTGCGAAAAATAGCAGAAAACAGCTTGCATTTCGGAGCCGAAAAAATTGCAAAAACATGCAATCTTCATACGTTCATATTTTTCTAAAAACACCATTAGGACGGACGTACGATGTCGCGATGTATAGAGAAAGTCTTCCAGATAAACCTGATCGTAAATTGCAGGGCGAAATTCGAAAATTCGGCTCGGCATGAACGAATCAAAAGTGACATTTTGTGACATTTCAGAAAATCGATATCTCTTTTTGCAACATGTTATTTAATTAGGTGGTGCTTTAAGTGTCGGATTCTAAGAGTGAACAACAAAGTTTTGACATATAATAACCATTTGTGGCATTAGAAAACCAGTTTAATACAGTGAACATTGTGTTTGTAATCCAATTAAATAAGTCGGCAAATCAAAATTTTGAGGTAAATACTTGAATTTTTGATATAACTTACTTTGATGTATTAGAACACGATTAATGAAAGAAATTTTTTTCTGAACCCCCGGGAAGGGGCGAAAAAAAAAATAGTGTTTTTTCAAAATTACTCAAAATGTGTAAAAGCAAGTAAAAAAAGTTTCAAACAAATATTGTAAAGCATGAAATTTTATATAAAAATGATCTCTAAACTTTTTCTGGTATTACTAAAATTAACGGAGTTAGGCTGGTTAGAAATTAAGGGATGGTATGTACAACTTTAAAAAATCATAGCGTGCTGAAATGTTAATGAATTTAAATTTTTTTTTTCTATCTACTCAGAAAAATATAAACATTCGTTTAAGAGAAATGGATTTTTTTTTAAATTGTTAATAAAAAAGTTATAAAAATTTTAATTTTTTTATTTTCAATTAAAACCACTTTGAACGGTGAAACGAAATTTTTTTTATACCATTCTGTTCATTATTTAATATACTGAACATTTGCTTTTGAAATTTTTTTTTACCCATCATTTTCGAGCAGGTATGAATTTATTTACCTGTTTAATTTTTTTGCAAACGTAAGACACTGCTCTTGTGACGTCACGATAACTGAAAAGAAATAAAGAATGCGTACGACAAAGATAAAATGGTTTCGTAGCTGCTGCGTTGCCTACAAGACGCGTATACGTCACATCTATACTGCCGTCATAAGTCATAAGGAGAATAGCCCATCTGTAAATTGTCGGTTGGCGAGGAAAGTAACAAAGGCGTTTGTTTTTTTCCCAACTAGTAAATATTAATTAAGAAAATCATGTAGCTGCTTTTTATCCACTTATGTTTTTGTACTTTATAATTTTTTAATAATATTTTTAACTGCAGAACTCTTGGGTGCTCATATATTATTAGAATCTCATTTATGACAAATATCTAGATGCTGCTTTTCACCTTATGACGGCAGTAAGGGCATCTGCGAGTGACGTCACAACTAACCTCAAAAATATGTGTTTCTTAAGATTTAAGAGTATTACGCAACTATTATTAAAATTTCTGCCTGGTTCCCGTATTTTCAACTAAAATCTAGTTCAGTGTAATGTTTATGAAGTTCTAAATACTTTGTCCCAATAAAATAGGACTCTTTTTGTAGGTTGGAAATCTAACCTGTAATTAGCAGTCTATTTCTATTAATCAACAATATTGAAAAAACATTTAAGCGAATTTTTAAATATTTGCTTAGAGCCAGTACCGGCTCCAAGCTAAAAATGCGTACACAAACATTAAAAATGAGAATAAACTTGAAAAATTTAAAATTTAAGGTTAAGAAAGATGTAATTATTGGTAATTTTCTAAAGTCAAGGGTTGGTTAAGGGTGTGTTCCGGAAGTGACATGAGAATGACGTTTTGAGAGTACGTTTAGCACATTATTCTTAGCAAATGTGGCCAAGAAAATTTTTTGTGTAAGCCAGTTTTAATTTTTGGTCATTTTTTTTTAAATGAGGGGATGATTAAGGGTGTGTTCCGGAGGTTACGTGAGAACGAGATTTTGAGGGTATGTTTAGGACATTATTCTAAGCAAATGTGGACAAGAAAATTTTTTGTGTAAGCCAGATTTAATTTTTGGTAATTTTTTTAACTCGGGGGTAGTTAAGAGTGCGTTGGAGACCTTTGATGCGAAGGAGCCTTTGAAAGAGTATTTTATATATTGTTTCCAGCAAATGTGGCTAAAAAAAATTTACGACTAAGTCGACTTTTAGTTTTTATTAATTATTCCTTTTCATATGAAATTCGTTCAAGTGAACGTTCGAAACTTCAGGTACATGGAAAAAGAAAAAGAAATATACGCGCATCCACAACGCAGCATCAAGTCTCCAGCTTCTGATCAGCCAAAATGTAATTTTTGACAACTTTAATAATTTTTTTTTTTTCATTTATATTTTTTATATTCATTTGGAAGTTCATTCCAAAGATGAGATGCAAAATACGTAAATGATCTTTGAAAAATCGCAGTTTCATGCTGAGGCACAAAAAAATTTTGTATGTATCTTGTATTATGCAAGTGATCTCCTGAAATTAACTTATTTCTTAAGTACTGAGGTTAGTCATTATGAATTATTCACCAAATAAGTGTGAGCATGTGTAAACGTCTGCGGTTTTCCATGTTTTATGCTATGTTTATTTAGATGTGGTGATATATGTTGTCTATATGGGATACTGTAAATATAACGCTAACATGAATTTTGAAGGTTTTGAATTTTCTTTTCTGCTGTCGCCGATAATAACTTTCCATATACAACATCATAATCAACTGAATATAATACGAGTGAATCACAAAATTTTGATTTACACTCTCTAGTTGTCTTTCGCAAAACTGTATAATTTTTTTAATCGACTGTAAGCGAGTTTCAATTTGGAAAAAATATGTTTCTCAAAGCCTAATTATATTAATTATACATATAAAAACGTTTTTTGTTAAATTTACATAATTTTGTACATGGAAAAAGACAATTGCCATTTTCGCCACCCTTCGTTTTATGTACATTTTGGTTATAGGTATTAGACACGTGGAATTTTGTTTACGTGATCTAAATATTTTTAAAATTAATCTTTGAATTGTAGTGAAAGAAATTATTATTACTGTCAACACTTGCTGATTTCTACTAAATTTCGAATTATTTGTTTGACATTATTGATACAAATTAAAAATAAAGTACAAAATATAAATTTTTTTTGCGAGAAAATTTTGCAGACGAATTATTGCAGTATTGGAAATAATTGTTTGAAACATCGTTTTAAATTAGTCGAAATTCGCGTATTTCAACCAAGGTTGCAAAAAATGGTTTTAATGCATTTTCGATTAAATTAATAAACTAATCCGTAATGTAGAAGTAAAAATTATTTGCAAAAATGAATATTTGCAATAGTGAAAATTATTTTTTTTTCCACATTTAACAATTGAAATAATTTTTCTTCTTAATTTCAAAAAAAATTGGCAATTACAAATATTTACATTACTTATTTTTTTAACTTACAAAATTTCAATTATTTTAATTTATTATGTTTTAAGACCATAAGAAATTATTATAAAAATTATTATAATTGTATACATATTTTAAAAATTGTGTACTCAGAAATATATTAATCAACACTTTTTTTTTTGGATCATTAATTTCAATTTTGAATGAAAAAAAATGACAAAAAAAAATGATCGATACATTTCCATTAAAATAGATAATTAATATTATTCTATTCATAATCTAAATAAAAATAAACAGTTTAAAAAATAAAATTGGATTTGGAATGACACCTAGAAAAATGTGCAAAAGTTTCAAACCCGCATATAAACAATAGCAAAAGTTACAAACAAATGAAGATTGAAAAAATAACGAGTTTCGTTTTTTGCAAATAACTCGAAAACTATTAATATTTAAGAAAATTTAAAGGGGGATTTTTAAAGAGGAATGAATTTTAAATAAAAAAGTCCGAACTCCCGAAACTCTATGTCTATTATTAATAATTTCAATTTAATGTTGAAAATGGAGCTCTGCGCGGCGAACACTAAGCCGTTACGATGCTCTGAAACCGGCCGTAATAAGTAAAAATATTTTTTATGTTATTAAATATTAATTTAAAAAATTTAAAAAAATTATGGTATTATTTAGACACTTAAAGGAACAATATCCCGTTGGAAAAAAATTGTTTCACCGATTTTTCATAAAATGAGCCTATTGTTGTTTTGAGTTTTGCTCGAAAACTATGCATTTTTCCTATAAACACGTCAATAGAAAAGTTGTTGAGAATTAAATTTCCAATCGAAATGGCACCTTCAGAAGTCAAATTTTTTTTTTTTACAAAAACGCCCAGAAAACAAAACAAAAAAAAAAGAAAAAATGCAAAATTTTTTATTTTTTTAAATTTTAGCCTGTAACTTTTTTCGGGTACATTTAGGCATAGACATTGCTGCATAAAAAAAAGCTGGCATTTTACCGTTAAAATGATTATTAACGGGTACAACGTCAGCTTTCTTTATGCAGAATATCTATGCCTAAATGTACCCGAAAAAAAGTTAGGGCAAACAAACAAAAAATGCATTTTTCCGTTTTTCTTTGTTTTGTTTTCTGGTCGTATTTTTGTAAAAAAAAAATTGACTTCTGAAGGTACCATTTCGATTGGAAATTTAATTCTTTACAACTTTTCTGTTGACGTGTTTATAGGAAAAATGCATAGTTTTCCAGTAAAACTCAAAAATGTGAAAAGTGGACCTTTTTATTTCGATTTCAAGAACGCACCTCTTTAAATGGTAGTACTCAGCGGTTTTCTCATATTTTGGGGTCAATTGAACATAAGAAACAGTAAAAATAACGTTTTAGTTCCTTTCAACCCTCTTTTTTGGACAGAGACAATAGCCTAAAAATATTGTGATTAAAAATTAAAAAAATTTTCTTTAAATTTTTTTTTAATTGTTTATAATATTTTGTTCCATTGTTTCATTATTTAAACAAATTATTGAAAAAAAAATTCATTCTTAAATTGCATTATTTGCAATTCTCTACAAGATGGAAAAAAGAAAAAAAAATTGTTAATTTATTTGTTTATTTAATAAACAATTTGTTATTAACAATCGCCGAATGTGTTTATATTCTTTTTAGATAGAAAAAAAAATAACAAAAACAACCGTATACATAAACATGTTAAATTTATTTTTCTTTTTACATGTTTATGTATACGGTTGTTTTTATTTTTTTTCTATTTAAAAACATTCGGCGATTGTTAATAACAAATTGTTTATTGAATAAACAAATAAATTAACAACAAAAATTTTTCTGTTTTTCGTCTTGTAGAGAATTGCAAATAATAAATTTTAAGAATACATTTTTTTCCTAATAATTTGTTTAAATAATGAAAAAAAGAAAAACGTTATGATAAACAATTAAAAAAAAATTTAAGACATTTTTTAAATTTTTAATCACAATACTGTATTCGCGAAAATCAAACAAATGAACCCAGTAGGGATTTACCTTCGATACACACAAATTCACCAATATGTGACAGCGATTTATATATCATGACAAATTTCCGCTGTTCTTTACTATATAAACTTTTCCCTATACGTGAATTCCTTTGTATCGAAGGTAAATCCCTACTGGGTTCATTTGTTTGATTTTCGCGAATAATAAAATGCCAAAAAAATTTTATAGGGTCTCCATGAAGCGAAATAATTTTAGTGGCTTTTGATTAACAATTATCCGACTTGATAAACGTAAACTCTAAAAAAAATTTGTTAATTAACAATAGGCTCATTTTATGAAAAATCGGTGAAACAATTTTTTTTCAACGGGATATTGTTCCGTTAAGTGTCTAAATAATACCATAATTTTAAAAAATATTTAAATTAATATTTGATAACATAAAAAAATATTTTTACTTATTACGGCCGATTTCAGAGCATCGTAACGGCTTAGTGTTCGCCGCGCAGAGCGCTGAGAGATAAAGTTTCGGGAGTTCGGCTTTTTTATTGGAAATTCATTCCTCTTTCAATTTTCTTAAATATTAATAATTTTTGAGTTATTTGCAAAAGACGAAATTGTTATATTTTCAATCTTCATTTGTTTATAACTTTTGCAACTGTTTATGTGTGGGTCTGAAACTTTTACACTTTTTCTAGACGTCATTCCGAATTCAATGAGCCCTCACTAATATTTTTACGAGCTTTATCAAGCACTAACACAGCCTTGAACTTGTAAACTAGTCTACATCTGCATCATGTACCTAACATAACCTTAAATTTTAAGTTTTTCAAGTTTATTCTCATTTTTAATGTTTGTGTACGCATTTTTAGCTTGGAGCCGGTACTGGCTCCAAGCAAATATTTAAAAAGTCACGAAAATAATTTTTCAATATTCATGATTAATAGAAATAGCCTGCTAATTACAGGGTAGATTTACAACCTACAAAAAGAGGCCTATTTTATTAGGACAAAGTGTTTAGAACTTCATAAACATTACACTGAATTAGATTTTAGTTGAAAATACGGGAACCAGGCAGAAATTTTAATAATAGCTGCGTAATACTCTTAAATCACATATTTTTGAGGTTAGCTGTGACGTCACGTGCAGATACCCGTCACATGCGCGTCTTGTAGACAACGCAGCAGCTACGAAACAATTTTATATTTGTCGTATGCATTCTTTATTTCTTTTCAGTTAACATGACGTCACAAGAGCAGTGTCTTACGTTTGGAAAAAACTAAGCAAGTAAATAAATTCATACCTTCTTGAAAATGAAAGGTAAAAAAAAAATTTCAAAAGTAAATGTTCAATATATTAAATAATGAACAGAATGGTATAAAAAAAAATTTCGTTTCGCCGTTCAAAGTGGTTTTAATTGAAAATAAAAAAATTAAAATTTTTATAACTTTTTTATTAACAATTTAAAAAAAAATCCATTTCTCTGAAACGAATGTTTATATTTTTCTCAGTAAATAGAAAAAAAATTTTTTAATTCATTAACTTTTCAGCACGCTATGATTTTTTAAAGTTGTACATATCATCCCTTAATTTCTAACCAGCCTAACTCCGTTAATTTTAGTAATACCAAAAAAAGTCTAGAGATCATTTTTTACAATTTTTGTTTGAAACTTTTTTTACTAGCTTTTACACATTTTGAGTAATTTTGAAAAAACACTTTATTTTATTTTTTTTCACCCCTTCTCGGGGGTTCAGAAAAAAATTTCTTTCATTATTCGTGTTCTAGTACATCAAAGTAAGTTATATCAAACATTCAAGTATTTAGCTCAAAATTTTGATTTGCCGACTTATTTAATTGGACTATTGGTAGTGTTTATACCTAGTGTTTTAAATAAATATCAAGAAATTTCGAACAAATCGTCGGTGCTCGTTTCCCGAAAAATAATTTAAATTTTTATGTATCTCAATTTAAAATATTAGAAAATGACATTTTTAAATAACCAAAACGAATCTTGCTAAATGTCATTCATCTACTTTTCGATGTTATCTATCAGATTATGTTAGGTTATGTTAAATTTGAGGACATTTCAACTTTTATTTTTAAATTTTGAATTGTTAGTTTTTTTACAAGATTAGAAATGCTTTTTTGCGACTGCAAATTACTTTATGTTATGTATGGTTTCTATTAATATTTTATATCTAAGAGCACATTTAGTTTCTAAACGTAAGAATTATAATCCCTTTTAAAATCAATAATTATTTATATTATTAATTATATTCAAAATTTCGGGTAGCTATATTGAATCCGCCATCTTAGATGTAGCCAATTTGTTATATTTTTATTAAACATCATTATTAGTGACCCCCCAAATCCATCCATAAGAAATTGTGAAGAATAACAGAAAACTTTCATTTTGCGCAAAAAAAATAATTATATACCACTGTTTTTTAATTTTTTTAATACTCTAATTAATAGAGTAAAAATAATAGTTGACCGGAACAAATTTGTAAAAAGCTGATTCCTTAGAGATTGCATTCTATGGATATTCAGGACTCTCTGACTGAAGATCCCAAAAAATCAGCAGATATGAAGAAAAAATGCGCCGCCATGCTGAAATGTTAGAAAATGCCAGCACTTTTAAATAACACTCACGAAAGCTTTTTAGATTTGTTTATTATTAAGTTATGTAAAATTAAATTCTCTTTTCTCTAATATAAGCACTTTTACAACTTTTATTCTTCATTTTATTAATGTCTACTCTTCGACATCTACTATCAGTTCTTCTATTGCTGCTCCCCCGTTATCAACGATCCTATTGCCGGCATCCTGGATGAAATGGAGGAGAGCTCGACTTGGGTATTTTATATATTGTTGATGTCGTGCCCATTCTAGGAACCATAGGATACTTGCTAAATGTGCACAACAGCCCAAAGTCCTCGCTCCAGCCTTAAAGGAACAATAATACCCTAAGATAAGATCGTCTTCTTCATTCCCCATTGCATCATCATTTTCTTCTTCGCCAATTCGAAAAGATATCTATAGCTGATAGTGTGTAGCATTTCTGTGTCGAGAACAGAACCTGAATCTAAGAAAACCTGGTTCATCTCCGAGATTATCAAGTTCAAATACCTCGTCATTGGTATGGTCTAATTTATCTTGGATATATGCAGGAGTTAATTCCACTTGGTATGCGCCTAGGGTCAATAGACCTACATATGGGAGATCAAATCGAGGAAACTCAGGGACGTGTATCTGATCCAAACATTCCCAGATTGCATTTCTTCTGGCGAGATTTTCAGCTTCAACTCTCGAACAAAGCTTTTATATCGCGAGTAAGCAATGTATCGCAGGTAATACATATACGCGAATGATCATCTATCTCAAGATCAGGATGATTAAGTTATCGGCGATACCTTGAAGCAATTTCAATTTTTTGCTGATCGTTAAAGTTCCTCATCAAACGCATGGTGCGAAAGGAAAAAAAATCATAACACACGAAACACGGCACACGTTGAGCCGCGACTGATGTTATCAGAAAAACTGACCGCAGTGAAGAATTTTTTCAAATGCTCGGTATCGAAGACAAATTAAAATAATTATGTCCTTATATGTATATAAATTGCCAGCACGTTGACATAATAGAATGACTGACATTGATGATTGTGTCTAATCATGGCTAAGTTGATGGCAATTTTTATTAAAAATTCTAGAACATTTAAGAAAATCGTGAATATCTGGAGAAGTTGTAATTTTAATCCCTACAATGCTTATACTAGAGAAAAAAGAATTCAATTTTACATAACATGATGTAAAAAACTACATATGGGAGATCAAAGGGTGTTCAATTTAAATTTAAAAAGATTTTGAGGTTTGAATTTGACAAAATGTAACGCGAAAATGGAACACTTGGTATACTCTTATGGAATTTATTTTCAACGTGCTGTGTAGCTCGCCTTGTGTGCTTTCTACGTGCCAAAGGGCAAATGAGGATCTCCTACACGAAGAAAGTTATAACGGTTCTTGTAACCTACCAAATTTCTTATAAAATGTCAAATATCTTGAAACCCTGGTGGTTTGGGACCTCCGACTATTGAGACATTTGATCAGGGGCCCAAAATATAGAACATATCAAAAATCTAGCTAATCTAACGAAAGCCACTTTTATATAAGGATTTGTGCGAGGTCCTTTAAATCTATTTTACTGGAGTAAATAAACTCTTTTACATTAAAGAGAAAAACATCAAGATTGATCAGTGATTTAATCGAAGTGGAGTATTGCGTGCGACAAGTTGATTTTTTTACTTATCAGATAATATTATTTCAGTGCTGAAACCGAACAAATAACAATTTGTGAAATTACAGTATTTAACTTTAAAAAATGGCTTACAAAACGGTGCTTATTATTTTAATTTCGAACTGTTGCGTGTTTATAATATCAGAACAATATCCGCCAGATATTGAAAGCAGACACAACTTATAATAAATAATATTATAAATGCCTGTAAATATGTTAGTGCAATGTCAAAAGCGAATGCTTGAGTTAGGTAAGTCAATTTAGTTTGATTCTTTTTAACCGACTTCAAAAAGGACAAGGGTGGATAAGGGCCTTTTTTCGCCCATCGGCCATGTCAGATGTCATTATACAGGGTGTAATCGGTTTCATATCATTAAAAAAAACTGGTGGTTGGGAACGACTAAATGAACAAAAAAACCTTATATAACATGGGGTCTAAAGCTCGAAGTTTTAGAAACAAAAATAAACAAAAATTTCGAAAGTTTTCAGTAATATTGTTTGAGAACTGCTGAAATGTTGGGATAGGCTTTTATCTTCGCGTATGTCGGCAACTCTAACCATCAAATACGTTAATACGGCTATATCAAATTGTCGCGCTCCTTTGTTAGAGACCGCGCGTCTGCGAGGACACAAGATGATAATCATCACACTTTTTTATGGCTTTTTAAAAGTAGTTAAGGTAAGGTCTTTAGCGGTGCGGTAAAGGTGAAAGACGTCGGCATTTTCTGAGTGCTTAGTAGATCTGAAGAAAACTATACCCTCCCTTGAGAAATATTTTAGTTTCTGTGGGCACTTCGTTAAGTACGTTGCAAATGTATGTTGCTTGTATACTTTCTGAATTTTGGGCCACGTATTTACAGTTAAGATTTATTTTATTGACTTACCGTTCAAGTCGTTAAGTTCTTGATTACGTACAGACTCTACTTACTTGTTCGTTCTTTTTGTGTTGCTTTTTGGATTTTGGACCAAGTCTTATTTTTATTTTCTTTGTTGATAACGTTAGTTGATAGTTTAGTGTGGTATTTTAAAACGCAGATTTTGAACGCTATGGGAGATTACACTTACCCAGAACTCGCGGATATGCACTTGACGTATGGAGAATGTTGTGGAAATGCAGCTGTTGCGGAATAGCTTTATAACAATAATTTATTGGTAAGTTCTAGATTTATCAAATATTTTAGTTTTCGATACCCGATTGGCAATTCGTTAAATAAATCAGATTTTTTCCTAACTTAAAATACACATAATTGTTTTCTGTTATCGTATCTCAGACGTCTAACTCTTTATTTCTCAATGTCATGCAATAATTACTCATGTTTAAGCTTTTAACCCAGAACACTCATTTAGGTTACAAATGTCAATAAACCACATTTAAATCTGATAAATTATAAACAACAATAAAAGTTCCAATATTTTGTTCTAAATTGAAAAAACACACATGTAAAGAAATGCTGTGTTTAACCTCTACGTCCATCATTTGCTTGCAGTTCTGCAAAAAGAGATAACGAATTATTTTTAAAATTTTTGTCGTTACTATACTTCCACTGGATGTGGAATGGCGCAATTACTTTTGATTGAAAAAAAATATTTAAGATATATTTGACAAAGACTGGTATTTTGCAGCTAATTTGTTTAATAACAAATTACTCTCAAGGACTATTGTTTGTAACTTTTAGTATGTTGTTCCTGATATGTGCACAGATATATTCTCAAAAGTTACCGCTTCCCGGAATTTTTCCGAAGTGAAAATCTCTATTGACTTCACTATAATGGGAGTTCATATACGAAATATTTTACTTTATAAATTATTCCTCCTATTCGTCCTTTTTTAGTCTAATTTGCGTGTACTAAAAACCCAGCATATAATTACAAGATAAACATTGAGATACCATTGAAAATAATAAATTAAACAGGAAGTTGCGATTTAATTCGCTGTTTGATGCATATCTATTATCAATTATTATTGATTGCCAGGCTACCGCGTAATAACTTTATAATCGTCGGTATTTAATAAAGTCGATACGATATAATTATTATTGGAAGATAAGATATAAAACAGATCAGCGGGAACTTAATTATTAGTAGGTACCTTAATAGGATAATGATGTTTTCAAGGTTGTTCTTTTCTCGGATGAGTTGATTTTTTCTGCATGAGTCGGTAATGGGATAATGACTTTACTAAAATCAACTAGCGGAGCGGATCTGGTTTTGAAATTAAACCAACTTTTTTTCTTTTTTTTTCCTTTGACTGTTCGGTTACACGCGTTCTCTTTTATCGTGTTATTAAGTTAGTTCAACTTAATCACTCAGGGTGGGGGAGGAATTCGCAAAAACACGTCTTTTCACGATAACTTTTTTATTATTGACTTGACGAAAAAAAAGTTTAATCAAAAATCGAAGACCTCTTGGAAGCACATAATCTGGTAAAATCTCAAACTGGACGGTAACTTTTCGTGAATTTTTTTTTAAATACGCGTTTTTTTTTCCGTAACACTAATGTACAAAAAAATAATTCGTTAATTTTTTCACGAAAAAAAGGAGAGATTTTTTTGAGGTTGGTGAGATAGATAAGAACTGATGTAGACGGAGGATGGGGTTAGTGGGCCAATTAGAGGAGAGAGGGGTGGTAGAGAAAGGAAAGTCATTCAACCCCCTACAACTTTTATCCCTGTCGTGCGATTTTGAAAAATCCAAATTTGTTCGTTATTACCTCGAGTATTTGACTTTCAAATAAACAAACTTGTGGGAGGGGAAAAGCCTTTTGCATTTTTTTTTCAAACGCATTTTTTGAGTACGAAGGAAAGGGTACAGAGGATAATTCTTTTGCAGAAAAGTGAGTTTTTCATCTTTAAATTAAAAAAAAACATCGCTAAGTAAAAGGAAGGGAGGGAGGGGGAATTGTTGCACATTCTTTAGAATACTCTTCGCAGTTTTTGGTAAATGTTAATTTTTGAACATTTTAAATCTTATATTGGCGACTTAGTTGATAAAACACTTGTCAGTATAAAAAAAGTAAAAAGGTGCAACTACATCTATAATAACTTGCCTGTGTTTCAAACTTGCGATCCTTGGATTTCAAGCTAAAATTCTACCTATTACACCACCGTACCTATGTTCCGAAAGCGATAATATTACTAATATAATGTTACTATTTGAGAATCATGTCTACGTTTAATATTAAATTGTTATGAAATATATATTAGTTAAATATATCAATAAATGATAGGAAATATCATTTGAGAAAATTTCTGTTTAATTACAAATCTGAAAAAATCAGAAAAGATTTTTTTTAATTTTAAATAATAATAACTTTTTATTTACCTGCTTTTTGTTTTTAAGGGTGGAAACCAACCCTAAAAACTAAAAAATTAATAACGTTTCTAATTTCACGAATAAATGAACGAAAATCCATATACTTACGTTTTTGAGGTTGCTGAATATGACTGTGAGATCAAAACTTATGAGATGAAAATATTGAGGGTTGAAATCATCCTTAAATACTGAAAAATTAAGGTCTTCTAATTTTACGAATAAAATCACGAAAATTCATATACTGTTTTTGAGGTCGCTGAATATGATTATGAGGTCAAAACATAGGAAATACGAAAATATTAAGGGTTAAAACCACTCTTGAATACTGAAAAATGAATAATTCTTCTAATGTTAGAAATAAATTCACGAAAATCCATACACTTGTTTTTTAAGTTGCTGAATATGATTATGACGTCTAAATTTATAAAAACAAAGGTGGGTTAATAATAGTATAGTAATATTTCTAATTTTATTAAAAATAGAGATTGTTATGAATAACATTTTTAATCTACACTCTAAACATGCTAAAGTACAATGCAACCCGCCTTTTCTGCGCATTCTTCGAAAAATAGATGGCTATTGTTCGTTTCTCCACCAGCTATAGACGTTTAAAATGCGCGTCCAACCTAAAAAGTTTCAACATTATTTCAAACTGTCAAATCTCTGGAACAATTTGTCGTAGGAACAAAATATAAACCCAAACTCTTCGTTTTTTTATAAGCTTCATTTCATTCTTATATCGTGTTTTTATCACATGGTTTTTGAGATATTTCAATTTTAAATACATAATTTTCTTGCGTATGCGTTCAAGCGCTATTTTTAAACCTTTATATCTCTGGAATACTCGTTTCTTTATAAGCTTCGTATTTTTACTCTTACCATTTTTTATAAAAAAATATTTCCTGAGCAATTTCCAAAAACCCGATTTTTTCAAAAAGTTATGAAAATATGCATTATTGAAAATGGGTACAGAATGAAAAGTGACTATTTTAAAAATTCTAAAAAATTTGAGCATGTTAGTAATAATATGCATTAACAATATCTAGAAGAATTTTTAAAAATTTTGAACTAAGAAATTAGGGCAAAAAAATGGCGCCTAAATTTTTAAATGCGCTACTTTTTTGTTTATAACTTTCTTAGTATTCATTATAAAAGGTCGTAATATGTCTCAATCGAAAGAAAATTGTAATACCTCTAATTTCTATAAGAATAAAAATTTTTTCATAGTTGTAGATTTTGAGTAATTTTAGATTTTAACATCGTACATTTCTTCTGACCGTTTCGGCGCCATTTCCAAAACTAAACATCGGAGAGAAACAAATGAAAAACCATTCGATTTGTTTTCGAAAAGCTTTAATTTTGTACCCTTGCATTTTTTTATTAAAGTCCACATTTTTCGAGTAATTAAAAAAAAAACGTCTAGGAATACTGATTTTATGGGGTGAAAATTGCAATTTTCAGTTCGCAATATCTCAAAAAATATGCATTTTAGCAAAAAAGTGTATATGACCTTTCTTTCTTATAATTTGATTCTCTATCAGATTATGTGTTTTTTCTGTTTCTTTTTACTACAACCTCTAACCAAAAAGCAGGAAAAATGACAATATAGATTCTTATTTACATACTTCATGAAGCATGTTGAAGAAAAAAATTTGGATATCGTTTTCGGGCTGGAATTTAAAAACTTCACATACTGTACTAATAGACTAGTAGATGGTGACAGAAAATCAGAACTGATAGCCTACCGTCTGCAAGTAATTTAGTCAGTATTATGTATCTAATAAAGCTCAATTTTTGGTACTTTCAAGGTTTGCACGCATGCACGGGATGTAGGAAACGATTTCCGGTTTGCATAAAAAAACAATGTTTTCAACTAATAAATTACCGTCTGCAAAGTTCATAATTTGAAATTAAAGGAATAAAAATATGTCGGAAGCTCATTTGCAGACAGTCTTGTCATGCACCAAACTTTATACAGGGTACTCGAAAATGTATCAAATTTTCGTAAAAAAAATGATTATTTACCGTCTGCAAACAGTACAAAATAATGATTCTGGTTCATGAAAACGGGTAGGGGAAAGGCGCAGGCGTTTACGATATGCACATCACCATATCGTGCGCATATCAACATGTTATTTTTTTTTTACAATTTTGAACAATCGTCTACCGTCTGCAGCTAAAAAGAAATCATGATTTAAAAATAGAGCTTCGATATAGGATTATTTGCAGATATATTAAACGTGTACAAAGTACTTGGCGCCGAACGTATTTGTGTAAAAAAATGAGGGTAACTTTTACCAATTATTTACTGTCTGCAACTTGGTACGAAGAAAGATTATTGGTTCAAACATGCAATTATTTAATTTGCAGAATTGCCCACATGTACGAGAGTCACAATAAAGTGTCCAAATTTGTCGAAATCCGTTTGATATCTCTCCGTTTGGGATATGTACCAAAAACAACTATCTACCGTCTGCAACTTGGTACAAAGAAAGATTACTGGTTTAAATACGCAATTATTCAATTTACGAGAACCTATAGTTCATCTTAAACTATAGACCATTATAGACCTACGGCCAAGAGGCAAATAAGTTACCTCATCGGGTACAAAAGGTTTGAGTTTTTGTAGTAAAAGTACCACATATATGTAGCAAAAAACCGACCGTCTGCCGGAGCTCAATGGTCAACTTCTCATTATTAGAGCTTGTCAAAAAGGCGAAAAAAACTCGCTGAAGTTACCTCATTGGGTGCATGCTTCTTAAAAACGTGACAATTCACTGGGAAAACCATTACAATTTTTATTTTGTGTGGCAGACGTCAGTATTTGAACGCAAACGTAGAGCAGACGTCCGGCGCGACGCCTAAAATTCCTACGTTTCTTACCTCATGAGGTACATGTACAAACCTGGGTTCAAATCAAAGTTCTTTTTATGTAGATCATAAATATTTTTCAAAAACATTGGCAGACGGTCAACTATAAAGAGCAGACGCTCTAGAAAATCTAACCTGAAAGAATAATGCCAAAGTCGGTACAGGGTTTTATTCAGTACATGTTCAGAAATTTGACAATGCACTAGGAAAACTATTACAATTATTATTTTGTTTGTCAGACTTCCGTGAATATGTAGCCAAAACAACTTCGTATACAAGAAACACCACCAATACAAAAAAATAGTAGTAAATAAAAATAGCAATACCAAAATAGTTTTATTGAGTACATGTTCGGAACTTTGACAATGCACTAGGAAAACTATATCAATTATTATTTTGTTTGTCAGATTTCCGTGAATACGTAGGCAAAACAACTTCGTATGCAAGAAACAACAGCAATACTGGATCTGGATCTGAACATGTATAATAATATGTATAAGATTTTTATTACAATTGTAATAAATAGTATATTATATTACTAGGAGTAGAACGCACTCTTTTTTTGTGTTGAGCCCAGGATTTGCGGCTGAGGCGAAGCCGAAGCCGCAAACTGGGCGAAACACAAAAAAAGGCGTTCTACTCCGTGTTATATATACTATTTTTTCTTCAAGCGTATTCAAATGCAAAAATTCATTTATTTATAATAAATGTACAAATATTCAAACTTCAGTCTTATATGTTGACACAATATGACAAGTGGCTAGTGGATAGCGCGCCACCGGTGGCTTTCGGTATTAACATTATGTTACTAGTAAAACAATACCCACTGCGGTGGCGCTTTCGGAACTAACATTATGTTACTAGTAAAACAATGTCCACTACGGTGGCGTTCGGTACTAACATTTTGTTACTAGTAAAACAATATCCTACTTCTACTTCTGTTTTTGGTGACATAATTTAAACATTTTAATACGCTTGAAGAAAAATATTATTTATTCAATTGAATGACGCAAATGACCAACTTTATCGAATACCAGTACTAATTCTGGGTCGTGTGCATGTGCATGCTGTCTATCCCACTGATCTCTATATAAACTGGATAAACAAAACAACAGTTCAATTTCTGCAACAAATTGAAACTGCGCAAGTTACCCTACGCACATGCGTATTACCGACAAACTGTTTACAGACAAGCATGGGCGTCACCGTTGGGTTTCGAAGTTAGGAGTTACTTATAATCATTTATTTTACGAAAAATAAAATCAGAAATAAATCAAAAGAATTATTTTTAGATTTATGTGAGCTAAATGCATATACAAGAAAGAAAACTAGTAACCAACTTACATCACTTGATTGAACCCAGAATTATCAGTTATCACTACGCCTGCGCCTATGCTAGAAACTAATATTCTAGATTAAATTTGGTAGTTTTAGATGGGTTTGAGCATGCGCAATAGCTATTTCATGAGCTCCTTTGTGTCTTATTATTTTCATGCGCAGCCAGTTAGTATTAGCAGTCCAGTTTAAATAGAGGTCACTGGACTATCCATGAGAAAATAGTATACTTAATAAGTTAGCTTACACAATTTCGTGTTGCAGGCGGTAAAGAGTTGATTTTGGTGCATATCGCACACGAAGAGATATCAAACGCATTTCGTCAAATTTTGACACTTTATTTTGACTCTTGTGCATGTGCGCATCGTCTGCAAATTGAATAATTGCGTATTTAAACCAGTAATCTTTCTTTGTACCAAGTTGCCGACGGTAGATAGTTGTTCTTGGTACATATCGCAAACGGAGAGATATCAAACGCATTTCGCCAAATTTGGACACTTTATTGTGACTCTCGTGCATGTGGGCAATGTCTGCAAATTAAATAATTGCATATTTAAACCAATAATCTTTCTTCGTACCAAGTTGTAGACAGTAAATAATTGGTAAAAGTTACCCCCATTTTTTTACAAGTTTATAGAATTCAATGGACGACCGTGCACACTGGATTCGTCTGCAAATAATTAATACAACAGTTTTGCAACCTAAATTTTCTAATAAAACTATAATTAGACGGTAGACGATTGTTCAAAATTGTAAAAAAAAAAATAACATGTTGACATGCGCACGATATGGTGATGTGCATATCGTAAACGTCTGCGCCTTTCCCATACCCGTTTTCATAAACCAGAATCATCATTTTATACTGTTTGCAGACGGTAAATAATCATTTTTTTTTACGAAAATTTGATACATTTTCGAGTACCCTGTATAAAGTTTGGTGCAAGACAAGACTGTCTGCAAATGCACTTCCGACATATTTTTATTCCTTTAATTTCGAATTATGAACATTGCAGACGGTAATTTATTAGTTGAAAATATTGTTTTTTTATGCAAACCGGAAATCGTGCCCTACATCCCGTGCATGCGTGCAAACCTTGAAAGTACCCCAAATTGAGCTTTAATATATACATAATACTGACTAAATTATTTGCAGACGGTAGGCTATCAGTTCTGATTTTCTGTCACCATCTACTAGTCTATAATCGTCAGTGCCGGTTTTAGATATAAATTGCCCCTAGGCCCAAGTCAATTTTGCGCCCCCTCCCGCTTGCTATAGGCAAGGGATAAATACTTTTTTTTAGTCCGAAAAAAATTTTGAAGAGCGGGGGGACAAATCCAAGGAAAATTGAAGAGCGGGGAGGAGAAACCCTAGGCCCGGGCCTATGAGGCCTAGTCGCAAAACCGGACCTGCTAATCATGTTTTTGTTAGTTTGTCTGTTAACATTTAAATAGTTACTGTAAAAGTGTAGAGCTATTTTCGTGTCATATAACTTCTGTAAGCTTCTATAAATTGCATTATACGATGTCGTTTATAATTTATATTATTTATTTACCCATATCTTTTTTGTAAAACTATTACAGCAAATAACAGTGATTACTTTGCAAACAGGTTGCGGATTTCTACCATGATGCCACCACTGGCAACCAGATGGATGTCGTTGTTGTACGTATCATGTATTTAGAAAAAGAGGAAGAAGAAATAGACTTAATGATCAGCCAGGACGCCGACCTGACGCTGACTAGCTTTTGTAAGTGGCAGAGAACGGTGAACCCCAAAGATATCGAAAACCCTAATCATCATGATATTGCTGTATTACTGACAAGGTATGACATAGTTTAAGGTTTGAGGAATTATCTTTATTAAAAGTTTCAGTGCGGGCGTTGTACTATTATAACAGGGTTGCCAACCCTACTGTTTTTTCAGTAGATCTACAGTTTTTTGGTTTTCTTTCCAGTTTTTAGTCCGATCTGCTAAATCTACAGTTTTTTTTTGCATTTAGATCAATTATGTTATTACGGTATTACCTAAATTTATATATAATTTTTTCTAATGAATTATTTGAAGAAACCTCGATTTTTTAAATTTATTCTTGAATTTTGTACTATGCTCAGTAAAACGAAATTAGCCATAGGGAATACTTAACAAAAAATGTTCGTTTTTCATTTTTACATCACATCGTCTTCCATTTGAAAACATTGAGAAAATTCAATTTAAAAAGTTCTTAATTGAAAAATAATTTTTGGCCACCCTGTATAAGTTGTGGTTGGGAGATAGTCAATAATAAAATATAGAAATGAACAGAGTCTAGAAAAAAGGTTTCCAAAAATGTACTGATACATAGCATTCCATTAAAAGAAGTCACTTGATCCTGGAATTTCGTCTTGGGTATATTCGAAAATAATTTCCGGTTATAGAATTTTTTATCTAGTTTACATTGTAATTTTTTTTAATTTCCAGCTATCGTAGAACTCGAGATATCGAAGTTCGACGCACTATTACCCCACCCTGTGTAGTAAAAAAAACAGTAGATTAACAGTTTCACTAAAATAAATTCCCAGTTTTCTACTGTTTTTTTTGCTTATCTACAGTTTCCTCGTCTAACAGAGTTGGCAACCCTGTCAAGGGCGGATCCAGGGGGGGGGCACCAGGGGAAATTGCCCCCCCCCCCCGAGAAGAATAGGATTTAATATTATTTATTATTGAATAATGAAAATGTCGATATAATTATTGATTGTTCGGCGGTAGACGGCTGCAGTCAGTGGTGGTCTGGTCAGGTTGGCTAGTTGGTAAATGCCGACTGGGCTCTAGGGTTGCGTCTAAACGAGGGGTCATGTTTATAAAAAAAAATTTGGTATGGGAAAACTTTTTTTTAGATTTCTCTGTACGTAGAAAAAATGTTTTCGGATTTCTCCCCCCCCGTTTATCAGAAAGATTTTGGGCCGAAAAAATTTTTTTCAGATTTCTCCCCCCCCCCGCTCATCAAAAAAATTGGGACGACGTTTAGATACATGCGAAGCAAAAATATTCAAATCGCTGACGAACTGAGTTTGAATATTTATTGTAAAATGCCGACTAAGCCCTAGACACCCAGACCGCCACTGGCCGCAGTGCCTCCCCCCAGTAACCTTTCTGGGTCAGCTTTTGAACCCTGTATTATAATGTACGCGATAATCCAAGAAAATGGGATGCGCTTTACGTGGCACACGGAAGCACGAAAACGTGGATAGTAGTGGGGGTCAAAATAAATTTTGAATGGAATTATTTGGCAGCAGCAATTTTATTATTTTAATTTTTTTGTGTATAATAAGTGTTATGAGTAGTTTTGGATTAAATCGGTTGCTTGTAGTAAAAAATTAAATTACAAATTTAAAAAAACCCCTGACACAAAAATATCGACTAAATAACTAAAATAAAAAAAAATAAATTAACAACTTTCAAAATTATGAAATAATTTTGATTCCATATACGAAGTATTTAAATCATAAAAGTTCGTATATGGAATCAAAATTATTTCATAATTTTTAAAGTTGTGTTAATTTATTTTTTTTATATTAGTTATTTAGTCGATATTTTTGCGTCGGTTTTTTTTTAAATTTGTAATTTAATTTAATTTTATACTTTTTAAACTAAACATACACATACAACATAGCGTATTATTATATTACGTGTCCCAAACAGAACTTTTTAACCTTTAAGCCGACGCGGTACAATTTTGTATTCTACTAGTCGCACACGGTCTACAAGAGCGGTTTTATTATAAATATATTTATGTTGCATTTAATTTTAATAAAAAAACTGCATCAAAATCGGATCTCCCGTTGAAGAGATATAAAGCCACAGACAGACAGACAGACAGACAGACAGACAGACAGACAGACAGACAGACAGACAGACAGACAGACAGACAGACAGACAGACAGACAGACAGACAGACAGACAGACAGACAGACAGACAGACAGACAGACAGACAGACAGACAGACAGACAGACAGACAGACAGACAGACAGACAGACAGACAGACAAACATACAAATATACGAGTCAAACTTATAACTCCTCTTTTTGGGTCAGGGGTTAAAAAATTGAAAATTTTTAAAAACTCTCGATCAATGCGTCGTACCAGTTTCATATGACCGAAATTAGGCCGAAATCATATTCGGCTACCATAATTGTCTGCACATTTTCAATTTTACTTCAATCGGACAATTTCTAGAGAAGTTCAACATGGCGAATTCAAGATGACGACCAAACATCAAAATCTAATATGGCCTAAAACCTTCTCGACAAAATACTCTTTCAAATAAAAAAAAGTGCATCAAAATCGGATCACCCGTTGAAGAGATGTGAAGTCACAGACAGACAGACAAACAAACATAGAAACATACGCGTCAAACTTATAACCTCTCTCTTTTTGGGTCGGGGGTTAAAAATTAACTAACTTCAAACTTTTGGTTATTTTTTGGTGGTGCGTTAATTTCTTGGAGAAGTGTATATTCATTGCGTCGTTCCTGTCCGATATAAAACTTATAGTTTAAACTGAATCCTTCACCATTTCTTAGAATGCAAGGTATGAGCGAATACACTATACGATCAAATTATAGTGTTAAAGCTAAAAAATTTTGTCCGCCATCTTGGACGTTTGCCATATTGAATTTAGTGTGACGTCATTTTATTTTCATATTCTTTTCAGCAAACCCTTTCATTTGATACCCATATCATGGGAGTGCATAAAAAATAACTGGTCCGCCATCTTTGGGAATCCGCCATATTGGATTTGGAATGACGTCACTTAGCTAACCATGCATTTTCATCCAAACTAAACGTGTATGCAAAATTTCAGCTCAATCGGTTGGGGATAACTGTTTTAAAATTCAGTTGCGTCCGCCATATTGAATTTAGTGTGACGTCATTTTATTTTCGTATTCTTCTCGGCAAACATTTGATACCCATATAGAGTGAGATCCCAGAGCCGCCAGACCTACGTCATTTTAGCAAAGCTAATATTTTAACAACAAATAGTGTAATATCTAGTTAAGAACGTATGCGTATTTGCTAGTTTGAAAGCGGGGCCCTTTTGCAGAAAACATAAAAATTTTTTTCTTCAAGCGTATTAAAATGTTTAAATTATGTCACCAAAAACAGAAGTAGAAGTAGGACATTGTTTTACTAGTAACAAAATGTTAGTACCGAACGCCACCGTAGTGGACATTGTTTTACTAGTAACATAATGTTAGTTCCAAAAGCGCCACCGCAGTGGGTATTGTTTTACTAGTAACATAATGTTAATACCGAAAGCCACCGGTGGCGCGCTATCCACTAGCCACTTGTCATATTGTGTCAACATGTAAGACTGTAGTTTGAATATTTGTACATTTATGATAAATAAATGAATTTTTGCATTTTAATACGCTTGAAGAAAAAATAGTATATATTACACGGAGTAGAACGCCTTTTTTTGTGTTTCGCCCAGTTTGCGGCTTCGGCTTCGCCTCAGCCGCAAATCCTGGGCTCAACACAAAAAAAGAGTGCGTTCTACTCCTAGTAATATAATATACTATACTCAGTACGTTAAAGTATGATACCTGGATTATTTTACAAGTGACACGCTAACTACATGGTGTAAGCGTCAACCTCCGGAACTTAAGGTCCACAACATGAGGGGCACCAGAAACCCCCTGTATATGATGGTTACCACAAACGAGGTGACGCTGAGGGAGATGCAAGCACGGGTCCACTGCTTGGACCACACCTTCGTCAGATGGGAGCGACAAGTCAATAACAAACGCATTATACAATGTCACAGATGCCAACAGTGGGGGCACGCGACGTCTAATTGTCACGCGAGCCCTCACTGCGTGAAATGCGCGGGACCTCATCTGACGAAGGTGTGCACCAAGCTGCGGGACGAACCGGCGGTGTGCTTCAACTGTGGCGGGAGCCACACGGCCAACAGCGTCGCCTGCACCGTGTACAGGAGGAAGCTGGAAGCCATGAACGTAAGATCAATAAGAGTACCTCCCCCACCTCAGATGACGTACGTGGCGGCACCACTGCCCACAGTCAACGCCTGGACACAGAGGAGGGCACAGTCGTCCCAACCCCTGCCCCTGCCCCATCTAGAACCCCAGAAAGTTATGCCTGCCACGCAACCTCCCCAACAGCAGCAGCACCAGCAACAACAACAACTGGCGAGACCGTCCCCTCCGTCGCAAACGGACCGAAGGAGCCCACCATCCACAAACCCTTCCGGATCCGGGATTGACAAACTCCGTCGGCTCCGGGACTCGACGGAGAGAATGGCCTCGTTGGTCAATATCGATCAGTTGCTGGTACGGATGGACGAACTTAACGATCAACTCGAGGGCTGCACCTGCGCCTTCGATAAATTCCAGGTGGTAACGGCCTTCTTCCGGGATCTGCCTACTGATGCCTTTTAGATTAAAGATCTCTTCATGGAACGCCAATGGAATAGGTAACAAAATTCCCTTTTTAATCAATTACTTGACGAGGCATAAAATCGACATTATGCTTCTGAATGAGACAAAACTCAACAGACGGGACAAGCTACGCGTCCGAGGGTACACGACCATCAGGAAAGATAGGGCAGACATTAACAGAGGGGGCGGTGTAGCCTTACTCATAAAGTCGGATATTGCTCACACGCATCGTTGTCTACGGAACACTTCCGTGGAGAACGTGTGTGTGACGCTGGAAGGCGGCATGAGTATCGTCGCCGCGTATAACCGGCCCTCGAACGGGTTCACGGCGGGTTGCCTTGAGAATTTGCTGAACGCGAGCCCACGCTGCTTGCTTATAGGCGACCTTAACCCCTTCAGACCCTATGGTCATAATTATGCACACCTAATTTACAAGCGCAATATGTGCTTTCCAAATATAAATTTAGTGCATTTGACGATTTACGCACAATTGTGCACATAAAGTGTTACTGGTTACATAGCCAGCAGAGGTGGTTCTGATTAAAACCAAACAAAACTAATTGTTCAGAAAACATGGTGTCAACAAGTAAACGGAAGCCAGGTGAAGTACACTAAATTTGTTGGTAATTGAATAGTTTACTGTATACCAGTATGACAAATTCATGCTGCAATTGCAAGACGAATGTATAAGGAGCCACTTAGTATAGATAAATGATTATTTTATAATATTATTGTGATTCCATGTCAGCTGATTTTTTGATGTTCATAATAATGCACAATCGGTATCAAGTCACTTCAATCAATTATTTGAAATTTAGAGGTTAATTTTTGTATTTCAGAAATTGAAAGTTTTTAACGAACTAATTCAAGTTTAAAATTCTAAATAATAATAATTATTATTGTTATAATAGATTATTTTAAAATTATTTTAAAATTTTAAATTTTTTAAACACTACAACTCTCTAAATGTAGATGCTGAAGAGTTGCGACATGATTCTGTAGATCACTTGTCATTTCTTGATGGAAATCAAGAAGGTAAGCGGTCTAAATATAATAAATGCAATAAAAAGACGCATTTTTTTTGTAAAAAGTGCCAGGTATGCTTGTGCATAAAAAAAGACAGAAACTGTTTCGTTAATTTTCACACCAACAAATAATATAATACTGGTACTTCAGTACGGGACTAATTATTTTTGTATTTTTCTTTTACTTTTGTCGTATTTTTAGCAACAATTATATTGTTATAAACTAAATATTGTATAATCATGAAAATAAACTTTAACTTTGCTTTATTTCTCTTTTAGTTATCATAAAGTTTATTGTTAATCCAATAGAATTGTGCATTATTATGCATAATTTTTTTTTCTCAAAAGAATACAAAATTTTGCATAATCAAGTGAAGCATATTCCACATAACACCATTTGTAACAGATTTTTAGAAAAAAATAATTTTTTCCCTTAACAAAAAAAAATGGGGTCTGAAGGGGTTAACGCTCGGCATAACGCATGGAACTGCCATCGCAACAACGCCAACGGCAACACTCTGTACAATTACGTGAGTAATCGTAATGTCGTGCTGCAGTATCCGGATAATCCAACACATTTTCCGGAAAACGGTACAACGCCCACTACCCTCGACATCGTGGTCAATAAGGGTGTGAGAAACTCCACGCCACCAGTGGCGCTGGAGGAGCTCGCATCCGACCACAATCCAATTCTGTTGGAGTTGGATAACATGTCAAGGGAAGACATTACACGAAAAGTCACCTCTTATAGGGACGCCGATTGGCGTCTCTACAAGACACATATAAATACACACTTGACACTTGCAAACAATATCACCACACCCGCCGACCTGGAAAATGTGGTGGGGGAGTTCACAAGGATAATGCAGGACGCCAAGCAGAGTGTTGCAACTACGATTACCATAAATCCCTACAAAGACCGACTCGACGCGGCGGTCATACAAGACATCCATGAAAAGAATCGACTGAGACGGCTTTGGCAACGAAATCGTGATGTCGACGCTAGGGCCGAGATGGGTAGGCTGCAACGGCAAATCAGGACCACCATCAACACCTGGAGAAACCAGAAATGGCGGGACAAGCTGGAGGCGTTAAATCCTCAGGACAACTCGCTGTGGAAGCTATCAAGGGCCATGAGAAATACGCGGGAGGCCATACCCGCGCTGACTAACGCCAACGGACGGACAGCTATGACAGACGCCCAGAAAGCGGAAGACCTAGCTAACCATTTTGCAGACATTCACAACGTACAAACACCAAACGATCCGGGATACGACCGCATCGAAAACGACGTTAACGAACTAATTGGCCATGACATCCAATTGACGAGACGCGAAATTCTAAAAGTCATGGCCAAGCCCTCGGAAGTTGCGGGCATTGTCCGGACACTACCAAATGACAAGGCCCCGGGGGCGGACTGTATCGAATACAGGCTTCTCAAATATCTCCCGCGGAAAGGCATTGTACAATTGACGTACATTGTCAACGCGATCCTGCGACTACAACACTGGCCCAGTCAGTGGAAGTGTGCCGTGGTCGTGCCGATCCTGAAACCGAACAAGGACGCCAAACTCGCCGGCAGCTATCGACCGATCTCGTTGCTGTCGGCGATTTCCAAGTTGGTGGAGAAGGTCATCCTGGTCAGACTAGACGCTGCCCAGGATGAACTCCACATCGACGACGAATGTCAGTTCGGCTTCAGGAAAGGCAGGGGCACTGTACGCCAGGTCGTCAGGATCGTGAATGACGTCAAAGTGCAGTGCAATCGTGGGAAAAGCACCGTCATGGTGCTGCTTGATATCGAGAAGGCTTTCGATACAGTGTGGATCCCGGGCTTACTCTACAAACTGAATTCGCTTAACTTCCCAACGCATATCACGAAACTTATTCACTCTTTCCTGACGGGCAGATCACTGCAGGTTAGGGTGAATAACAAACTTTCAACTCGGCGGGACATTCGCGCGGGCGTCCCCCAGGGGTCGTGCCTGTCACCAAAGTTATACAACTTGTACGTCTCTGACTTCCCGGAGTTCCCGAATACGAACCTTGCCAAGTACGCCGACGACACGGCCATATACGCGCATTCGCACAACGCACAAGCAGCAAACATGCTGGTGAAGGCGCACATGGCCCGTGCCACGGCGTATTACGACAAGTGGAAGATTCGGATCAACGCCGAGAAGTCGGAATCAATTCTCTTCACGCGCCGCTTCACCGAAAATCGTATTCTTACACCACTTTCGATAGGGGGCCGCCAAATTCCAATAAAGCGGTGCGTGAAGTATTTGGGGGTGAACTTGGACAGGAGACTGACGTTCAATTCGCACGTAAACGAGACGATACGAAAGGTCTACTCCATGTCCAGGAGCCTGTATCCGCTCCTGGCGCGGGGTAGCGGACTAAACAGGACCAATAAGAAATTGCTGTATACGATGGTGATCAGGCCGGCTATCACATACGCGGCGCCGGTGTGGTGCAGCATCCCGGCCACGACAATGCGAAAACTAAAAGTACTAGAACACAAATTTATGCGCCTTATTTCAGTCTCTGATAGGTACACCTCCCTCAGAGACCTCTATGCACGTTGCCACGACATAACCCCACTAGCGGACTTCGTCCAAAATACATCGCAAAAATTCTATCAATTCGAATTGGGCGACAGTCCGCTAACCCGAGACATTACACGAATCAGACAGCATAATGCCATACTTTTCAACATAAAACACCCATTACCATACCAGGCGTTGCCTATCTTTCGGCAACCTCCCTAGCCAAATCTTTCCTATACCCAAATTTCCATTTCACCACCTTTTTACCTTCACCACCATTTACTCTCAAACCCCTTCTCTATTCTCTCTATTAGTCTCATTTTTGTTAATTTTGTTAATTTTTGTTCTTTTGTCCTTTTTTTGTCTCTTTTCAAAATTCCCTCTCGACCAATAACTTCTTGTAAATCAAAACTTTTTCAACCATAACTTCCCCTTCACCCTACCTTTCCGAAGGCAGGCAGACCATCGGAAGAACGTTGCCATTGGCTCGAACGGGTTTTTTCGTTGAGTTTTTCCCATATCAGCAATCATATCTCCTAAAACAGTGCGCGTGTGCGACAGTGCGCGCGTGCTAACAAAAACTCATTTTCTTAATATTTAAGTGTTTTTAAAACTATTCTAGTTATAGTAATAATATTGTTAGGTTTAAGTCCCTTCCCCTGGACAGGAGTCCTAACTCCACATTCCACCTGTTGTTCCAACCTGAGTCGAACCCGCTTCATCCGACCGTACATTCACCACGACCCTGAGCGACGTGGTTGTGCGGTCGGCTCTGAACCGGGATCCGACTCGGGTGCATATTTGTATGTTAAATATTTAATAAATCTGTTTTGATTGATTGATTGGAACTTAAGGTCCGAGGTTCGATCCCTGAGCGTTCTCTGTTTTTTTTTTCAAATATACGTACTAAGAAAAAAAAGTTATAGCCAAAAATAATAAATATTTCCCTATCGGTTTTTTTTTCTTGGTAATCGCCAGTTTAAGTTAATATTTGTTGAACAAAAAAAGCTGAGAACGCTCAGGATCGAACCTCGGCCCTTAAGATTCGGAGGTTGACGCTTACACCACGTCGTTAGTGTGTCACGTGGAAAATAAATCAGCTATCATGCTTTAACGTACTGAGTAAAATTTGTATGTACCTTTTGTACCTGTTTTCTGCAAAAGGGCCCCGCTTTCAAACTAGCAAATACGCATACGTTCTTAATTAGATATTACACTATTTGTTGTCAAAATATTAGCTTTGCTAAAATGACGTAGGTCTGGCAGCTCTGGGATCTTGGACTAATATCATGGGGGTGCATAAAAAATAACTGGTCCGCCATCTTTGGGAATCCGCCATATTGGATTTGGAATAATATCACTTACACCCGGTTTTACAATCGCTGGTTAACTGCCAGTCAGAGTTAACTTTCAGGTTATTATAGAAATTGGGTTTTACAATAGCTGGTCATTTTCAAGGTCGTAGTTATCTAGTAGTTAACTTTACTAGCAGATGAGGTGTGAGTAAACTAGAAGTTGATAGTTTACTAACAATTTATAACCTATATAAAATAACTACCACAAAATAATGTTTTGATATTTCGTTTAAAAACGGATACGTACGAAGTAAATGCATAGGTATAGCAGTGATGAGGAGCCAAAAAAGCCCAAGGTAATCCGGTATAGACCTAACTTTTTTGAATAATATATTTTTATTCCTATAATATCTCTATATTTTTTTAATAAATTTACGAGAATATCCTCCTCATCGGCAGAAAAATTTGCGCATCTTTTATTATCTATGATGTAATACTTAAAATAAAACACATTTTAATTATTAAAATAAACGTTTCCATGTTTTGTAATAAAATATAGAATAAATTATAACTCAGAAATCGCTTCTGACATTTATATTTGAAGTAAGTGACGTTGACTTTGACAAAAATTCATACATTTTATGGATATTACCCATTTTTCTACTACCAACCTTATAAAATTTATTCACAACCTCTGGTTTACAAATCATGACTTAACTTTATATTGAAAAACGCAAGTGACGGTAAAGTTGTAGTTAACCTGTAAGTAAGAGTCAACTAACATGAAAGTTAACTTGCGATTGTAAAACCGGCTCTTAGCTAACCATGCATTGTCATCCAAACTAAACGTGTGTGCAAAATTTCAGCTCAATCGGTGTGGGATAACTATTTTAAAATTCAGTTGCAAAATATGACCCACAAGAACAAGGCAAGTTAAATAAAAGCTTGTAATCAAGATGGCGACCAAACATCAAAATCTAATATGGCAAAACCTTCTCGACAAAATACTCTTTCAAATAAAAAAAAGTGCATCAAAAGCGGATCACCCGTTGAAGAGATATGAAGCCAGAGGCAGACGCGTCAAACTTATAACACCTTTTGGGTCGGGGGGTTAAAAAGCAATTTATTCTTCAACACTGACATTTTCTGCTGTTTTCCTTATTACCTCCGGTCCTAACAATAGTCCAGTCTCCTCTTCAGGAATGTGTGGGAGGTAGGACGCCTCATGAGCTATACCCGATGGGCATAGCTCATGAGGCGTCCTCCATGAGCTAGCGTGATGTGATACATAAATTACTGTTTCTTAGCTTAAAAAATGTTTCCTTACCAAATTGGGAGAAGATCGGTCAAGAGGTAGTTGAGATATTGCAAAAGAAAATAAAAAAAAATTACAATTTTGACACCCTCTATCTTTTTCCATGGCAACAATTTACTAAGGCATGTTTGGTTATATCCTCATATTTTGATCCAAAGTATCTACCTTTGAACAATGGCCTATTGTTAGTGGTCCATCCTGAGTAGATAAGAGGAGGAGGGATAAAAAAAAATTGGACCAAAAAATGGAACGGCAACATCCGGATTATTAATCTTTGAACTATTCTCAGCTAATATCCATTGATGCGGTCCTCACATTTTGCATACTCACTTCCTTCTAGCGCCCGCTCTAATATCGAAAACGAAGAAAACGTCTTGTCTAACGAGAGATCTAATGGCATATTAATATTACAGGAATTACACAATACACTTGATACTTACTACTTAGAAACGGGCACAACACAATTATTCTTACAAGGGAAGTTGTTCTTGGGTGGCACTAAAAACTTAAAAACGTATAAAGAGTATTTGGATATGAGATCAGACTGCCATGTGATTTGATTTTCGGAACACCAGGCGGAGAACAGCTTCCTGTGAACAGCTATGTGGATGAAATGAGTGAACGGCTAAGAAATGTTCATGAGCTGGTTAGAGACCAAATCACCATAGCCAGTGACCGAATGAAGGCTCGATACGACCGTAAGGGTAGTTCAGAAGGGTTCAAGGCAGGAGATCTGGTTTGGCTGTATAACCCACAGCGAAAGAAAGGGAAGTCACCGAAACTTCAACCTCCTTGGGAAGGACCGTATACTGTTATTACCCGAATTAATGATGTCGTCTATCGTATTCAACGAAACAAAAAGTCCAAGATGAAGATCGTACACTTGGATAGACTGGCGAAGTATGTGAAAGAGGCTGAATTGCCTGACCGGGACGTTCAGGCTTAAGGAGGGGGCAGTGTAATATGTTGCACCCCTTAAAATTTAAGGTTATGTTACTAAAAAGTAGGCAGATTTCAACAGATCGAATGTCAGAATGAATGTAGTGTATTTGCACCTACTCGAAAAAGAACCTACCAGAAGATTCCAAAGTGACATCTGGAATTATCGAGAGAATGGTGGCGTCATCACAGAACAATCGAGATCTGTTATTTTTAGGTATAAAAGACCGATCGCATTCTCGGCGAGTAGTTCAGAAAGTTCAAAAAGTATAGAAAGTAAGGTTAAGACTTCAAGGATAAACAAAGTGATAAACATTGTGATTTTAGTCAGTAAAGTGTATTTAAATTAATAATAGTATTGTGAAGTATCCAGTAAATATTTAATAAAGTGTGTTAGTGGACATCTCTTGTTATAATTTTTGGAACCCACGGAATTTGCGAGGGTGGTTTCCTAAGGGTGGAAACACGTGACAATATATATTTTTTTCGACTATATGTTATTTCCTTACTGCAGGAAAATTAATTTATGTATCATAATTCAGATTAATATATACTAAATCGAGTTGTTTTGAATAGGTACCTACATGCTAAAATGAATAAAAAAAAATAATTTCAATAAATTTAAATAAATAATCTTAAAAATCGCGGATGTACTGTTCTTTTAATGCATTAGTTCTGCACATCCTATGTTTATTGGGTCTGCAGATGTATATTGAATAAATCACCAATGTCAGAATTATGGGTTTTAAGAAGAACTTATGTGAATGCTACGAGACATCTAATTAATGTTTTTGAATCATTTTACTTCCTAAAAATGTACAGGGTGGCCAAAAATTATTTTTCAATAAAGAACTTTTTAAATTGAATTTTCTCATTTTGTTTTAAATGAAACACCCTGTATATTTTTCAACGATGTGATGTAGAAATGAAAAACGAACATTTTTTATAAGTACTTCTCTAATGCTAATTGCAGATATCTTCGTTTTATTGAGCAATAAGTACTGTCGTGCGCAAAAAAATGGGACAATTCTTATAACGTATTTTTCTAAAATCTAGTTGAATACATCTAACTCTAATTTTTGTGACATTTTCAGTTATTTGTCAAAATTCATTCAAATAGAGACAGATTTACATTAGAAAAAAATAGTTGTCAAGACAGTACAAAATTCAAGAATAAACCTAAAAAACCGCTGCCCAAGGAATCACTACTTCCACATCCAAATTCTCTCACGAATCACTCACAACGAAAAAACTTTGTTTGTGGATATAATTGTTTATGGAACTTTAATAATATTATATTTGAAACCCTTTACTCCAAAAACCCATAAAACGATACCTCACATCGGTAGTGGGGTGGGGATGGTGACAGGGTGGTGGTAGTTGGGGTGGATGAAGTAAAAAAATATTTTTAGGTTTCTGGTTCTTGTACAAACACTAAATCACATTTTTTTCATCCCCTTTAATAATGGGGTGGGGGTGGTAATGGGGGTGGCTAATGCCAAAAATTTTTTTGAGACCTTGGCTTCTCTTGTATATACTAAATACCAATTTTATAGACTCTTACCTGCTTGATTTATCCATTTACCCCAAATTTACCCTAATTTACCCCCAACCCTTCGACGGAACAAGATGAAAATATAATCTAGTTCCAGATCTCGTTAAAGTACATACGTATACCAAATTTCAAGTCAATATCTTAAACGGTTCCAGAGTAAACGTGCGCACAAAAAAAGTTAGACAGACCGACAGACAGAAATTTTTTTTCGCTCAAACTTAAAATCTCGACGTTTCATGACATTTTAAGCCTATTTGAACAATGAAAATTTTTAAAAAAATTTTTTGTCGTTACTATACTTCCACTAGATGTGGAAGTAAAATAGAGGTTTCTTCAAATAATTCATTAGCAAAAATTATAATAAGTGCTCCACAGTCATGTTGCTCATTTTGATTGACACAGTTATTATACTTTCCTTCATATTTTGAACTGTTGTTGGTGTGTCTTTATAAACAATTTCCTTCACCTATCCCCATAAAAAGAAATACATTTTTGCAAGATCTGGGGATCTGGCAGGCCATTTAGCGTGTCTATTTCTTCCAATCCATTGAAGTAGGTAGGTATTATTTAAGTGGTCTCTAACTGCATTTAAATAATGTGGTGGAGCACTATATTGCTGAAACCACATACTATTTCGAATCCTTTCAGGAAGATTCACCAATGATTGTGGCAGATAGTTTTCCAGAAAATAGCTCCAGTCAATGTACAGTTGATTTAAAAAAAACTGGTACACTTTCTTTTAGCTATGTAAATCATTCGTTCTTTGATTGATATTAATAATCTTACAAATGTCACTTTGACGTTAATCAGTGGCGTCATTATTAAAAATGGTTCGTCATCTAACAGATATTCAAAAATTTCGAATTGTTTCTAAAATTGAAGATAGTTGGTCCATAAGAAGACTTGCTGCTGAATACAATGTGAGTAAAACTACGATAATGAGTGTTAAAAAACAATGGGAAACCAACCAAACGGTATCCCGTAAAGTTGGTTCCGGTAGGCCCAGAAAGAGCAATAATCAAGAAGATGAAAATCTTATAAATTACCTAAGAGAAAACCCTTCTCAGACTGCAGTAAATGCAATTTCAGAGACAAATTTCCCTGCTTCTGTGTCTACTGCTTGCAGAAGAATAAAACTACAAAGCGACTTGAAGAGTTGCTCAGGGGCTAAAAAATACAAACTTTCAGAAGAAAAGAAGCAGGGTAGGATTATTTTTGCACTCAACTATATAATCAATGATGAAAACTTCTGGGGACAAGTTGTCTTTTCAGACGAAAAGGTTTTTAAATCCTGTAACGATGGACATGTTCGCGTATATAGGCCTCCTTCCACCAGACACGACGAAAAATATACTTTCGATCCACAAATATCAGGAAGGTTTTCAGTCAATGTCTGGGCTTGGATGAGCCTAAATGGGTTAGGTGTGTGTTGGAACAGTGGTGGTCATCTCAATTCCATTAAATATATTGAAATATTAGACAATATTATGTTGCCGTCAGTAATAGAGGTGTTTCCGGAAAATAATTTTATTTTCCAACAAGACAACTGCTCCATACATACGGCCCATCGTGTCAGGCAATGGTTTCTTAATAAAAACATAGAGTTGTTACCGTGGCCATCTAAAAGTCCGGATTTAAATCCAATTGAAAATGTTTGGGGACTAATGGTGAAACATATAAGAAAATTAAATAACCATCCAAATAATGCCCAAGAATTGGAAGGAATAATTGAAGACACTTGGGAGAACTTGTCGCAAGAAATTGATTTTGCAAGAAATCTGATTTTGTCCATGCCTGCAAGACTTCAGGCAGTTTTAGACGCTAATGGAGCAATGACAAAATATTAGTTAATTCTGTATTACGTAGTTGAAGTTCGTTTATTTTATTTTCTTTATTGTATTTTTATGTTCAGTTTGCATTGTTTACATTTTTTTTAATCTCAAGTGGTATTTTTGTGTTCTTATTTTAAAAATAGAATTATCATTATTCACTTAGTATTTTAATTACTATTAGTAGAATTATCCGTAACAAATATTACTTTTTTAAACAATAATATGGCAGGCTTGAAAATGTTTTAAAAAAGTTATTTTCTAATTATTTTTTAAATTCCATTTGAATAAAATAAAAAAGAAAGGTTTAATAAGTTTAAAAACACTAAGAAAACCGGTCTCCTCCAAAAACCCAGGTCCGGGGTAAATCACCTCTTCTCCACACCCCTCTCGACATGCCTGGCCAGCCCTATTTACAGACATATGCACACAACAAAACTGTTCAGATTTTCGATTACAAGAGTTGTACCAGTTTTTTTTTAAATCAACTGTACTATCAAGAAAATGTGGCCCTATTACATATTTTCCAGTAATTCCTCACCGAACGTTTATGCACTATCTGTGCTGGTTATCAACCTGCCTAAAAAAGTGAGGAATTTCCGAAACAATAATAATGGAAATTGTGCCTATTAACAAATCCATTTTTATGAAAAGTTGCCTCATCAGTGAATAAAACATTATGGAAGAAAGTGACATCTTGCATTTTATCTCTGGCCCAATTACATAACTGTAGACGCCTTTAAAAATTGTCATCAGATAATTCCTGGTGCATTTGAATGTGATATGCATGAAACGTAAAGTTGTTTTTTAAATTCGATTCTACTTATTCCTACTAATGAGCTCACTTCTTTTTGGTTAATATGGGGATTCTCAACCATTGCCAGCACCACAGAAGACTCATTTTTTTCATTCGCATACGTTTTATTCTTTCACTTTTCTATATTCGACATTTCCAGTATCCAGAAATCTAGAGAAAGTTTTGGAAGCTGCTAACATCAGAAATCCTTCTTTCAGGATACCTTTGCTTATAAATTCTATTGGCAAACAAACAATTTCTGACCGTGAAGTTCGAAATATTTTAAATTTAATACAAATGACAACTGACGATAGCAGTGCAGGAATTATTGAAAATTCATAAGAATCGTGCACTTTGTAACAAGTCTTTGAAATTTGGTATAGTCTTAGGTATGGTCTTAAGGTGCAAGCAACTTGTGCGTGACCTCTGGTTGCCTGCTTGCTATAAATCCAATATGGCCGCCATCTGTATTGGTATTTTTAATAGATGAGCTTCTATTGGACATAATATATGATTGAGTAATATAATACCATAATACCAGTATAGTATATAATTATAAGAATAATATAATAATATATAATAAATAATAATTGAGTATTATAATAAGTATTATAATACCATAATACAAGGATAATATATAATAATGCAATATTTTTTTTTGTTCCAGGTTTACAGTCTAGACATTGACTTCAGAAAACCATAACGAGTGTGTTTCTTCATGTCAACATAAATATGAGTTTCGAAAATACTAATTGGACTTTGTGTTTCTTGTGCCAGCAAGACATCCGAAAAGACTTACGATGTTCATATAAGAAAGAGTGTCACCACAAAGCATATGGAGTACTAGAAGTAGATCTGAAAAACTTTGTTGATAATGAGGTGCCTATGCATCTTGACGTGAACGTGGAGTGTTTAGATGATGGTTCTGGGATTGCGAACACAAGGAAGATAAATAAGGCAACATACCATAATGGATGCCGGGCGCTTTTTCGCTCTGGTATACTGCAACGACAACTTAAGAAGAGAGAAATGGAGTCGAAAAAAAACGCATTTGAGTTATTAAGCAACCCTCGATCGTGAAAAAGCCCAGTGTGTCTAATGTGAGTAGTACGAAGGTGATGAACAAATATATCGTGTCAGTAGTGCTAACTGCGGCAAAAATCTGGTCGAATGGGCGCTGCAATCTCAGAATTGGGTAGTGCATGCACGGCTGAATAATGCAAGCAATGCTGAAGATGCCCAGGCTCCGGATATTCATTATCACGCATCGTGCTATACCAAGCTTAAAACTAAAGCGCGTGCTGCCACGAAGTCATCAAGAAGCGCTTTCCATCAGCCAACTTACGATCCATTAATAATTGCGCAGCTTTTAGCTTTTGGGATTCACTGCAGCTCCTACATTAGCCGAATCCATTTCTCTCTTCTTACGTTGTCGTTGCAGCATACCAGAGCGAAAAATCGCCAGGCATCCATTATGGTATGTTGCCTTATTTGTCTTCATTGTGTTCGCAATCCCAGAATCATTATCTAAACACTGCACGTTCACGTCAAGAGGCATAGGCACATCATTATCAACAAAGTTTTTCAGATCTACTTCTAGTACTACAAATGCTTTGTGGTGACACTTTTTCTTATATGGACATTGTAAGTTTTTTCAGATATCTTGTTGACACAAGCAACACAAAGTCCAATTAGTATTTTCGAAACTCATATCATGTTGACATGAAGAGACACACTCATTAAGGTTTTCTGAAGTCAATGTTCAGACTGTAAACCTGGAACAAAAAAAAATTGCATTATTATATATTATACTTGTATTATGGTATTGTAATACTCAATTATTATTTATTATATTATTATATTATTCTTATAATTATATACTATATTGGTATTATGGTATTATATTACTCAATCATATATTATGTCTAATAGAAGCCCATCTATTAAAAATACCAATACAGATGGTGGCCATATTGGATTTATAGCAAACAGGCCACCAGAGGTCGCGCACAAGTTGCTTTCAATGGTTTCCTAAAACCTTAAGACCAACCCCAAGACTATACCAAATTTCAAAGACTTGGCACAAAGTGCACGATTCTTATGAATTCCCTCTAAGCTACGACCGATAAGTGCGATAAATGTTTAATTGCAAAAAATATTTTATACCAATCTGAGGTTTTATTGCTTGTCGGATAACAAAAACAACAACAAAAAAAAATACAAAAAAACTGTTACAATAAGAGACCAGTGAAATACTATTTACCCATTTCAATGGTTTGGAAAAAATGGTCCCACTACCCTAGTCGAATTAGACATAATAAAAAATTTTGCGTACTGCGGACTTTTTTTGTGGAAGTTGTTTAAGAGGGTATAATAAGCAAGAACAGAAAACTACACCCTGCTACACCATGTGCGTCCCCTATTTTTAGGGGTTGAAACTTTGAAATTTTACTTATGTGTCCATATCTTTTTCCCTATTGCCCGTAGGGCTCTTTACCAAGTTACACTTTTTGAAGATTCTTCCCTTCTCTACATAATATATATATATTACACATTTGCCGTAGGACAAACGGTTTTGGCTGTACGAGGCCGGAAAGGTCGCGCTGTCCGAATTTGGGGGTCTTCTGTACAGGACAAACGGCTATTATTTCCAATCTACAATACTACACATACTAATGCCCTTAAGGAGGAATGATGATTTGTGAAAAAACTTGCATCGAATACCGCACGGTTTTCATGATACGGGATGTTGAAATTTTGAAAACCCCTTTTTTTAAAAAAAAGTGAACCTACTTTTTTTCGCTCATTTTTTTTTCGTGTATGTACGACCCCAATATAAGAAAATTTACGTTGGTTTCATTTTAATACATTCATGGTTTAGGAGCTAGATAGCAAAATATGCAAAAATGGCTATTTTGGTATTTTTGCATTAAAAAAACCAAAACCAGTATAATTCTGATAAATGTTTTTGTTTATCCTTAAAGTCCAATTCACTGAGCATAGAAAATGTGTTTTTGTATTTAAATAGGTTCAAGACTTATTGTGTAATAACGATTTATGCCATGTGTTCTCCAGTCTCCCTTTTCACAATTTTTTTTTGCGGCCTTGTGGTTCATAGTAGGGCAGAAAGTAATATACACGTGGACAGGGCACATAATAGGGTGTTAAAATAGGTCTCTAGTTAAAATGCGATAGGACGTACCGTTTTCGAGTAAAACGCACTTGTTTGCAAAAAATTACTTCAGATTACACTTTTCATCGACTTACTAGTAAATACTCACCGCTGACTACGAAAAAATACAACTATGTGTCGCTTCTTGCTTTTTCTGTTTATAGGGGACATTGCTAATGAAAAATGAAGGGACTCGGACGAAATCAGAGGTTCTGGTTCTCACCTCCCTATTTGAGGGTTCACGCTTGTATGAAATCATCATTGCAACTTATTTTGTGTCTATAACAAAATCCACAGTAATTTTACCTTCCTCGAGAAACAGTTATTATATGTCCATTTCATCGAAAAATGATTTAAAAAAACAAACTCCTAAGAAAGAAAAGAAAATTAAGAACACAATAAAAATTCAAAGAAAACAACCAAACAAGTGCGTTTTACTCGAAAACGGTACGTCCTATCGCATTTTAACAAGAGACCCATTTTAACACCCTATTATGTGCCCTATCCACGTGTATAATGCATTCTGCCATACTATGAACCATAAGGCCGCAAAAAAAAATTGTGAAAAAGGAGACTGGAGAACACACGACATAACTCGTTATTACACAATAGGTGTTGATCCTACTTAAATACAAAACACATTTTCTATGCGCAATGAATTGGACTTTTAGGATAAACAAAAACACTTACCAGAATTATACTGGTTTTGGTTTTTTTAATGCAACAATACCAAAATAGCCATTTTTTGCATATTTTACTGTCTAGCTCCTAAACCAACGAAGGTATTAAAATGAAACCAACGTAAATTTTCTTATATTAGGGTCGTACATACATGGAAAAAAATGGGCGAAAAAAAGTAGGTTCACTTTTTTTTTTAAAAAAGGGGTTTTCAAAATTTCAGCATTCCGTATCATGAAAACCGCGCGGTATTCGATGAAAGTTTTTTCACAAATCATCATCCCTCCTTAAGGGCATTAGTATATGTAGTATTGTAGATTGGAAATAATAGCCGTTTGTCCTGTACAGAAGACCCCCAAATTCGGACAGCGCGACCTTTCCGGCCTCGTACAGCCAAAACCGTTTGTCCTACGGCAAATGTGTAATATATATATTATGTAGAGGAGGGATGAATCTTCATAAAGTGTAACTTTGTAAAGAGCCCTACGGGCAATAGGGAAACAGATATGGACACATAAGTAAAATTTCAAAGAGTCAACCTCTAAAAATAGGGGACGCACATGGTGTAGCAGGGTGTAGTTTTCTGTGCTTGCTTATTATGCCCTCTTAAACAACTTCCACAAAAAAAAGTCCGCAGTACACAAAATTTTTTATGATGTCTAATTCGACTGGACTACACTAAATGACCTTATTTCAAAATCGCATAAAGATGTGTGTCAATCAAAATGTGGAGCACTTATTATAATTCTTCATAAACTTTGTTCAATTAGTAGAGTACCTACTACATAATACTATTTTTTTTAATCAAAATTAACCGAAAATCACCCCATTTTATTTGTGACTCGGTCTGTATATGAACAAATATTTTGTCACAATTTATTATTTTTAGTTAAATAAATAACATTAATTCAAAAAAATTACAATCGAATCCTTAAATTCTCACAAACATGTTTTATGAAAAAAGACAGTTTTTAACTTTAGCCCCCCTGTACCTCAGAAACTAGTCATGGGATTGAGTTGGGACCTTCAAAGTTTTAATCAGGAGATCTCAGTGTAACATACTAAAAATTCAGAAAATTTCACCCAGAGCCATTTTATATAAGAAAATGTGCTCCACCAGATCATGTTACTATCCATAAAGCATTGCTTTGCTACAGTTGCATGAATATAATACTCATGCCTTGTATTGTGGCAAATCGACAACTGAAAAGAGCCGTTAGTACGTATCATCTTTCCGCTAAAAGCATAAATATTTTTTATTTATTTTGTAATCTCCATTTTATTCGAGACATCAATCCACATTATACTTTTATTGGCCGCGTTAAAACGTTAAGCCGTCTTTTTTGCGATACGGTTCCGTCCCGGGCATTTTTCATGTCTGACATTTATCAGACAGAACCTCTACAATATGAAGGGCCATAAAGTGACTTCAATAAAGCAAAAAAATTCTGGTGTCTCTGGTGACGAACCGTGCTCAAGATGTAATAAACGTTGCTGATAATTAGTCCAGTCTATGGACGGTTTTCGGATGGGAATCCAACTATAGTGAATGGAATTGAATAACACCTTTTGTGTCGTGTTTGGTTTAGTTTAAATATGAAATTGAAAGAGTTAAAATGTACACTTCTGTGCAATAAAATCCCGTACACTTGAAAAATCAAGTAATCCAGTTTTTACTAACATTAAGTGATGTGATTCAATCTTTTTGGAATTTAGATTTTTATTATCATATAAGTTATAAAAAAGTGACATTGATTATGAAATGTCATATTTGGAAAAATGTTAATGATTTAAAGATTCTGAAAGCTCAAAACATTAAAAAGCGGTTTTCTGCATGGCTGTTCTGCACGTATCTGCCTGTGGTAATTTTACTTCCATACCCACAAAAAAGTAGTAGAGATATCTCAAAACGAATTTTTAGCATCAGTGTCAAATAAAGATTAGTTAATTAAACTTCTAACATCAAATTTCAATCAAAATAATAACACAGTCAAATGTGTGCATGCATATGCTGATTATTTAACTGTAAAAGCTGCTATTGATTGCTCAGCTGATATGTCTCACCCTGTTATAGTTGTTGGTCAAGATACAGACTAAATACCGTTACTTATTGAGCATTGCAAAACAAAAAATCGTTGAGTGAAGATCGGACTCTTCACTCCCTTTGCACATGCCATATTCGGATGCGATACCATCTCTGCATTCTATAAAAATGGCAAAAAACAGTATTTTCAGTTTTAGAAAATAATACTGAACTAAGGAACAGCCTATTAATTTTCAAAAGTTTTGCTGAAGCAAGTCAGATTGCAGTAATTGGGGAAGAATTTATTTTAAGATGGTATGGCAGTAAAAAAACTAATAGTTTAAATGATTACAGGTTCGTTACAGATTTTTGCTAGGCAAAATATTTTCTAGCACTTCGATCTAACAGTTCTTCTGCCAACATCCGATGCCACTAAATATCATACTTATAGAGCGTATTGGCAAATTCAAGTCTGGTTAGGCGACAATCTTAATCCAGAGTACTGGAGTTGGAAAAACAGCGTTTATTTACAACTAATAAAAACAGTACAAAAGTGTGCCCCTGATTTCATTTTAATTATTTTATTCTGTGGTTGCAAGAAAAATTGCAAACAGTCTTGAAAATGTAGAAAATATAACCTGAAGTGCAGTACCAGCTGTGTAAATTGCATTGGACAGGACTGTGACAAGGCGTCAGAGGTGTTACTTTCTGAGAATTTGGCTAGTTTTTAGTTAAATCTCGTATATGAGAGTTTTTTATGCTTATTTAATTTATTCATGCTTTTTAAAGAGTATATGGTTTATTCTTTCACTATTTATGATTTCTGTTATTGTGTTTGTTCGTTGTTATGTTCTTTTATTTTTAGAATGGATTTTATTTTACGAATGTATTACTTTAATTAATTAGTATTACCAGTAATAATTGTTGTTACCTTTTATTGCATTTTATGGTATTAACATACAAGAAGTATTATTTTTTTTGCAAATCTGTTATTTTAACAACCGTAACTTTGCTAATATTTAACCGATTGCAAAACACACTTTATATCACATTAGAACTTAGGCCTTTCTCTCAAAATTTTGCCTCTTTACTTTTTTTCCTAAAGCGTCGTCCGTGAGGGCTATTATCGATTAAAGGAAAAAAGTGCCTAATTTCAACATGGCGGCGCATTTTTTCTTTATTTCTGCACGGCGGATTTTATGGGATTATCAGTGAGAGACTCCTGGATAGCCATACTGCCGTTCTAAGAACAGATGCCGTATCTACAGAGAGAGTCAAATGGAGGAAATGATGAGCAAAGTTTTTTCAATAGCCTTTAAGTATTTAAAATATTTGAAAGAATTTATTTCTACTTTTTTAATAAATATTAATTTAAAACATTGTTGGTGAAGAAAAATTTCGCAAAAATCATTAACATTCATTAAAAAAATCAGATACGGCATTTTCCACCCCTTTAATATCTTGAATATGCGATGTGAAAAGGCCGTATGTACATAAATACAACGGGCAACGTACATAATGATAGTAATTTTTCAAATAAGTGCCATACACATAGAATATGTTTTAAGCACTAAAATATAGTAAAATAGTAGTATTTTTAACAGTCGTAGAAAAATATTTCTACACTTTTTTAATAAAACTACATAGCTAAACAAATATTTTATTAATGAATTATAATCTTAACAAAAACAAAAAAAACATATTAAGAACTTATTAACATCCATTCAACTTAACTTATTAATACGGAACTAAACGGCTACTAACTTTAACATATACACTTTTTAATTGTTGGCGCGTTTTGGTAAATTAAATCCAAAAGTTTCAACAGCGATATCTTTTTTGTTTTTGGAAAACCTCGAGGTTCATCAAGATGAGGTAAACTTTGTAATAAAGTGCCGTTTTTTGCCATTGCCTTTTTGCATAAAAAATAAAATTTCTCATGTTTTATACTGTAAATAAAAATTCCCTCTTGTGGCTTTTATTTGTACAATGTCATGTAAATAAGTTCTTTTAGTTTGTTTTTTCATCTTTGCCTCAGACTTGAAATCTTTCTACTTATAGAAGTCTTGATGTGCCATTACTTTGACCCTCTGCTTTTAAGTTTTGTTCCCTAATGAGAAAAGCGGTACCTAACTACAGAGACACGGCAGCAATTCTCGCATTTTTTACTAGTAATATGCATATACCGCATATTAGGAAAGCTAACCAATTTTTCAGATACGGCGAAATAATATGTACGTTTTTTTCTATTCTAGTAAACAGATACGGAATTTCTGTCTAGTAAATAGTTAATTTACCTTGCCACGATCCTATTAAGACTAAAATCTTAAAATACGATTTTTTTGTAGATACGGCATCTGTTCTTACGACAGCAGCATAGAATACAATCCTGAAGAAATCAGCTTGTTACAAAGTTCCGGGCCAACTTTTAATTTTACTGTGCTACTACTTCTTCACATAAAGCATAAAGCTCCATATTATGATCTTCAATTTATAAAAAGTCATTTGAACTATAATAGCATTGATCCAGCTATATCTCAAAGTGCAATTTCTTAGCTGTTCACCACATAATATATTAGAATATCGCGATTTAGATGTACGGGATGACCCCATTGAACATTTACATCCTGTACTAAACACTCTCTTTTTATTTTTATTAGGTGGGACATCTGTGCGGACAAAACTGAAGACTGCGGCCTCATGGGGCTGGCGTTTGTGGCAGCCGCATGCACACAGGACAAGCCATGCGCCATTAACGAGGATGGGGGTTTGTCGCTGAGTATCGTCGTTACCCACGAGATGGGTCATGTGTACGTATGTATATGTTTTTTATTATTTGTGTTTGCTTTCTTTTAAAGTTGTCTCGTTGGAAGTAGGATTACGTGTTGGTATGCGATAATTGCTCCCTGGGTACCTTAGGTGATAAAAATGTGAATAAACAACAAAAATAAAGTTGGGAATGTAGCTCGGGAAGTTTATGTGAAAAGTGGGACTGGGAGAAAAAAAATATCATAGGTTGGATAATAGACTAGGCCCCTAACTAAGTAGGAAATTCATCTCTACAAAGTGCAAGAAGCATTTCATGTAACAATTGGGAAAACAACGTTTTTAAGGTATTTCGACTCCACTGAATACAAATCTACCTGTTGCCAAAGCATAATTTGGACCGGAAGTCCGGTATCCAAGATGGCGTTCAAAACTCCCTTGTCCGTTGGCTTAAAATAATGTCTACTTAGGGGTTTTTTCGGATGCCAAACACATTACAATGCTCAAAATTTACTTAACCCCTTTCGATCCCGATTTTTTTGTATTTGAAGTAAAATTCTGAAATTTTGCACATGATTTCTTTTATTTTTTTAATGATTTTTAGTTTTTGTTAAAAAGTCTTATCTTTAAGTAGTTTTGAAATTTGATGCGTACACTGTAGTGTGCATTGGGACTTAATGGCACAATAACCATCGAAGCAAAACCGATTCAAAATTTTTTATTTTCATAGTTTCTTAAAATATTGACAAAAAAAATGTGTATTTATTGAGTATTTATTTTTGAGATAACAGGTCCATCAGCAGGTTCTGCCATTTCGACTCCTCGTCAGTTTACACCTGCATAGGCGACTCAGGAACTCAGGAATTCTGTATACACCTGATCCTGATCAGGTTCTAACACAGTACATCTGGCTCTTCCATTTCGACCTGCATATCCAAAAATTAAAATATATCCTATTAGCTTAAATGCAATTTGAATAATATCATTTTCAAACAAAACTTCTTGTTGATGGGAATCAATTTCCCATCCATCATCATCTTCGCTCAAAATATCTAGATATGAGTCATCATTTTCTAAATAGTAAATAAAATCTTTGTATGCCAGTGACTTTTTGCTCATTTTGAACAAAAATTGACAAATTAATCCGCTTTTATATATTTTCAAAAAAAAAAAAAAAATAGGTTAGGTATACGTACTTCACAAAGACCACCAAGACCCAATGTACACTATAGTGTATGTGTATTTAATTGACCAAAGATCAAAAATGTTTTCCCCAATGCACTAAATAATATAATAGGCGATTAATTACAACTCTTGTTTATAACTAAAAAGATATAAACCGTTGTTCTTCAACTTTACACACAAAAAAACAAACTGTAAATAGATCAGTCAATTCTGCTCGAAACATACTCGTCATAATAATAACAGATGTGGTTTTCATTTTTTAATCCATAGATGACAGCAGGCCTACTGAAACTTCAAAAAAGTGTACACTGAAGTGTACTGTTGGATGGAAGGGCCAAGATCGAATCAAATCTTGTATTAATATAAATTTGAATCGGCGTACACTACAGTGTACGCCAGGACCGAAAGGGATAAGTTTGTAGTGCATATTCCAAGATGGCACCCAAGATGGCCGCCGAAACTTTGTTGTGTTTACGTGCACTCCGTGCGTCTTGTATTTGGAGTGTAAAATCTTTCAGATATATAGTTTTTAGTGGTTGAATGTGTACTACTGTGTGTGTGTGTGTGTGTGTGTGTGTGTTACGTGTTTTTAAGTAATATTTTATACCTTCCGAAATACAATTTGGTAACAAAATTGTGTTACTGAAGGTAGGGGAGGCGCGTGTAATAGTGGAAGCGGGGAATAGTGGAATAGTGGACGAGATCTGCAAAATTCTTTCCAATGCTCAAAAGAAGAACGCCTTGGCGTTCCACACAGCCACGGGTGCGACTCGACATCTCACCTCCCTCATCGAAGGCCAATGCAGAGAAATGCCTAGTACAGCTCTACAAGGTTGGTACAGTTTTTTCTTTTAGGTGTTGCAGCAAGTCCAGCTTCGCTTTATTTAATGTTAAAACGTTTCTGCTTGTCTGAACAGGTGGGCAAAGACGTATCCAGCGCGGATGAAGCTAGACATCAGCTTTTCGGTGTTCTGACAAAACCGGAAGCCTTACCTCCAACAAGCGATACGCTACGACTACTCTTCCTAAGATGCCATTACCAGGTAAAGACATGATAGCAAGCGGCGGCATACTGCGAGTAAAACCAGTTGCTTTTCGGCACTGACAATTTAAAAAACGTTTCAGGTGAACGCGTGGGAAAATGCTCATCATGCCCGGCTGTGGTGATGGATTTTGAATCATATGACCAATACATTCCCATCCTTATGACCCTTGAGCTCGTCCCCAAAGCCTGTACGGATATCCAATCCTAGTGCCTGAGTACAATGTGCACGTGCAAGAAGAATAGATTGACTTGCACAAAGTTGTGCCACCGCTCTCTACAATGTTTGAACGCTTTAAATGGTTGATTTCTTATCTTCCTTGCAACCTTGTCATAACCTAAAAACACGTTAATGATTGTTTTATTTTCTTTGCAATCTTGCATAAACAATGTTTGAACTTTGAAATGGTCGTTTTCTTATCTTCCTTGTTTACTTCCTAGCAACAAAGTTTCGGCGGCCATCTTGGGCGCATTCTTGGAACCCATGCACTCCAAACTTAAGATAAGTAAATTTTGAGCATTGCAATGTGTTTGGCATCCGCGAAAACCCCCAAGCAGATGTTTAGATCGTTATTTTAAGCCAACGGCCAAGGGAGATATAGGGCAACAGAGTTTTGGTCGCCATCTTGGATACCGGACTTCCGGTCCAAATTTCGCTTTGGCAACAGGCAGATTCGTATTCAGCGGAGTCGAAAAACCCTAAAAACGTTGTTTTCCCAATTTTTACATGAAATGCTTCTTGCATTGTTTTTTTTTTGAAAACGTGCCTAGTCTATAAGGCATATGCATGATTTTTAAATTATAAATAATTTGGTAAATTTACTTACTAAGTTATTATTAAATTAAACGTAAATCCATCAACCGCTGCCACAGTGGTTGAATTTCCCAATTTAGGAGGACATTTCTAATTACGAAACGAAATGAACTTTAAAATACATTTATTATCTCTACATGGTACTTTCTATATAATGTAAGTAGTTTCAGAGCAATATGTACTGCTTATTTAAGTTTTCATGACTTTTCAGTGTTTGGGAGTAAAAAAATAATAACAATATAATAATAATAATATAATAAAAATAATTTAGGCATATCCACGCATTCTGAGAGTGGTCACATTAGAAAACCAGAAGGATTTACAATACTCTGAAACAAATTCTGGCCCGAAAGAAAGGGTACTATTTTTTTCTACTTTAATGAAGTTTGAAAAAAAATGAGAATTATAATTTCTTATTATATTTATTGATTTTTTAATTTATTATATTCTAGTGACTATTGCATTAAATATATAAAAGGCATACATTGTTACTAGCCTGAGGGAATAGCATAGTACAATAAAATAAAGTTTCATAAAACACTTGTATCACTTGCAACGATGAGACTCAAAACACAATGATTAGTAGCGACGACAAAGCTTAATTCAGTTGTTCAGTCGTTACCTTATCTGCTTTTGCAAAAATTACTTCTATTGCCATTCAGCCAAGCCAGGCACACGTTTGGCTACATCAGCGTGTACATTGTTTTGCATTTCTAGTAATTGTGTTTTTGGTTAAATGGCCGCCTAAATTGGGAAATTCAACCACTTAGACCACAAGCCCATGCTAAATATTTAGCTTGAAAAGGTATAATTTTTGTAGTCCTACAGAAATAAATCACTTTGAGCCCTATACCGTACATTTTAGGTGGGACTTGGGAAAGCCGCGGAAAAGTAACCCACGGGGGTTGCATTTTTTCAAACGATCCTGTACGGCTTACGTTTATTTGGACTGTATTTATATCTGTGACTCTTAAAAAGAGAATGACGTACAAAAATAATGGGACAGAAGTACAGGAATAATTTTCGTTATCCGAAAACTGACCTCTATGTACTAAGGTGATACGATACCGGACGGCTTGTATGAAATTCAACAAGGATGAACTTTTTTGCTATGCCGTACAAATCAGTTGGACCATGGGGTAGAAACGCGAGATCAACCCCCTTCCTAGACCTCTATTAAGGGTAGTGATTTGATCATGTACGGCATCAATTCCAAAATATTATACGACATTTAAAATCTTAAAAAAAAATAACCCGTCTAAAAAGAATGGGTATTATCAATGTAAATAAAAAAATCACCCCCGAGAAAGGGAGAAACGCTCGTTTTCTAGGGTAAGTGTTTTTGATACTGTACGGCCATTTATTTTTTGGATTAATTTAGGTTAGAAACTTTTATTTTATTTAGTAGCCGTACAAAAAATAATGGACAATAATAAAATTAGAAAATTGCAAAACAAGTGAAATTTTTTAAAAATTATGCAAACTAAAAAATCCTGTTTTTTAATACAACGGATAGATTTTCAACTTTATATCGTTTTTCCTTTCCTTAATTATAAAAGAATACAAATGTGTCCATGCCGTACATTTTCGTTGTTGGGATTTTAGACAGTGGATTACGTTATTCATGCGATTTACACGACCCTTAATGGTCATTAGATACCGTACGGGGTTTGCAAAATATCATAGAAAATAGCAAAAGTTGATAAACAATCACAATGCAGTACATTTTAGATGGGCCGCAATGAAATACCAGAACCAAATATATATTTCATAGACGAACTTTTCTTGAAGTAAAGTAAGAAATTGTCTTTTAAATTTTTAAATACAATGTAACGTAATTAATTATAAAAAAATGTACAAATTACCCAACATTTTCTTTATTGGGTTAACTTATTTGGAAACTTTATGAAAAAATCATGTTACAGTCTTTGCAATGTAAAAAATTTTAGTATGTTTCATAAGTTTATTTTTAGGCAAACGTTTTGTCCAACATTTTTAATTTTACAACATACTACATTTGGAAAACTTAAAAAATGTAATTCATCATTCATATGATAAAAAGAATATGCATAAATTTATTACTCGAAAATAAATGAATATAGGTTTGTTCAAGCAGAAAATTAGAACAGTCAGAAACTGTCAGGAGCAAGCGCACATTGCCGGGAGCATGCGCACACAGTTTATAATAGCGTGTATTTCTCTTGTGCGCTTGCTCCGGACTATTTCCGACTATTCTGATTTCTGGTTGAACAAGCCTTGAAATAAATGTATATGGATAACATAGAAAGAGAAATGGGGATGTGAAAGTAAACAAGATGCTCTTCTTTTTTACTTAATCACCTTTGTTCCAAGTACATAGAAAATAATATGTTTCAGTTTTTCTATTTCATTTTGTGATAAATATTAATTTTTATGTATAATTTATTTACGCACTGTTTCGACATAATACAGCGGAAAATTTTTGGAAAATCCTTTTGCGTTTCAGATCCATTAATTTTTAATTATTGGTTTCGAATAATTACAATATCAAGTATTGCTCGAATGTAATAAAGTCTTACAATAATTTTTTATTCAGAAAAGCTCACTCTAGGATGGTAAATTGAATTTTCCAGACACATGTACCAACTAAACTGTATGGCATGGTAATAAAAATTATTGTTATATAAAATAGTATTGAAATAATCAAGCTTTATCTGGTATCAAATCACCACCCTTAATAGAGGTCTGGGAAGGGGGTTGATCTAGCGTTTGCCACACCATGGTCCAACTGATTTGTGCGGCATAGCAAAAAAGTTGATCCCTGTTAATATAAAAATCGAATTTCATAGAAGCCGTACGGTATCGTATAACCTTAGTACATAAAGGTCACTTTTCGGAAAACGAAAATTATTCCTGTACTTCTGTCCCATTAGTTTTGTACGGAATTCTCTTTTTAAGAGTCACAGATATAAATACAGTCCAAATAAACGTAAGCCGTACAGGATCGTTTGTAACCTCCGTGGGTTACGATTTTCACTCTTCCGCGGCTTTCCCATGTCCCACCTAAAATGTACGCCATAGGGCTCAAAGTGATTTATTTCTGTAGGACTACAAAAATTATACCTTTTCAAGCGGTATCATATGATCCGCTAAAAATTTGGCATGGGCTTGTGGTCTAACTGTGGCGCTGCAAATAAATATAATAATTTTAACCTCCCCACAATAAAATTGTGGGAGGTTACTGAAATCACATTAAATCTTTACGTTTTGAGATCGCAGGAACCCAAAAAAGGTTTTTAAAAAATGTGTGTGTGTATGTGTGTATGTATGTGAACACGATAGCGACGAAACTGCTAAACGGATTTGGATGAAACTTTGCATGAGGGTTTCTTTAGTGCTTCAGAAGATCTGAAAAGGTTTTAGTTGAGATCGTTTAGTGCCGTTTTGGCACAACAAGTTGCTGATTTTATGATTACTTACAATGTGTAAGCGAACCATTGAAAAGCAGTAAAAATTCCTATTTCAACGATATATCACACTTGCACCCTTTCGATTTCGTTTGCGTAAAAAAATTAAAAGAATTCGTTATATGTGCACACATGACAGCATTATTGCTATTATTGTTAGCGGAAAATGTATTTTGCCATCTGTCAAAAATATTTGGGTCGGTAACCTTTGTGGATATTGATTTATAGGTTATGGTACATTTATTAGGAAATTTTTTTCAATATGGCGTGGAGGGCAAACACGGGTTTAGTTTTATTAAATTCAGGAAACGTAGCCAAGCCAACAGAAAAACACAAACGTTTAATGAATGAAAACGAATGTTTGCCCTCCGCGCATTGTTGGAATTCACGTGGCTTGGATTGCCTAATAGGGAATAGACCATTTTAAGCATCCTGGTTTTGACAAGTGGCTTGAGGGACAACCAAACGCAGTTTATGTGGTTTTATATTTTTTTTCTAGTTTGTTTTGAGAAACTGTGTGTGTCTTCGTAATAGTCATGTAGTGAATATTATTCAACCCTTATGGGTGATGTAAAGTGTCGCTATGATGAGAAATCAAAATAATAGACTATATTGACCCAAACACCCTTGGAGTGGAGACCTTTCTGCAGATTTGTATACTTTACTTTGTGTATCCGTAATTGATATGATAAATTACTTAGTGTTGACTCACAGCTTCCACACAGGCCAGCAGTTAAAGGCATACAAATCTTTACAAGCATATAAATATTATGAGGCTGGATTTGTGCAAGAAGTTTGTGCCAGACAGACAAACTCAAATGTATTCATTGTTATGGGCAAGGCAAGTTTACATTTAAATAACTAAGTGCTAGATTTCAGTGATAAGCATGTTATATTATGCGTATGCAGTATTCAACAGACTGCCAGAAATTGATTTCTTTGCCTTTTTCCTAAGCTTTTTTTTACATTCAAAATAAACCTTGTCCCACAATCTCACCTTATCGCACAAAAGGACGGCATTTTATTTTTATTTCACGTTTAAAACTGAGATTACTTTTTTGTTTACAATGGAATAAAAAGTTGGGTTGCCATATTGCCTTATGTCTGACTTATCGTGACGTCATCTTAAAATGGTCTATGTGCTTCATGTAACTAACGTAACCTCAAAGTTTAAGATTTTTAAGTTAATAATCTTGTTTAATATTTGTATCCGCATTTTAAGCTTGGAACCATACTGGCCAAGTGAATATTTAAAAATTCATGCAAATATATTTTTAATATTGTTAATTAATAAAAATAGTTAATTATTAAGCAATCCAAACTATGTGACTTTTAACATGGAGTAGCGGGAAAATATCGAAAACGTTTGTTAAAGAGTTTGTTTTTCGGTTACCTTGGCTACGTTTCGGCGAGTTAATTAAAATAAACCCCGTGTTTGCCCGCCACGCCATATTGCCAAAATAAGTTGACAGGTTGTTGGATTGCCTAAACGCAAAATGCGTTTTACAAAGCTCGACTTGCTCGGACCTTTTTGATCGAGCAGGAAGATTTTAATTTGACGTATGCGTAGTCTGCTTGAATTGTCCATAATGTTATTGACTTGTTGAGGTTAAAGTGTCATATTGGCTAAATTCTATGTTGTTATTTTTTTTCGCTATCCAATGTTCTACAAAATCTTCGAAACATTATCTTAATACCCTTATAATATCCGGCAATTGATTAACATGCAACATGAACAAACATGAGAGGTTATGTTTTAACAGATTGCTTGTAAGCCACTTCAGTTCGTTCGATATTTGTTCATGAAATAAATGGCTCCAAAGTCACGTGTAATTTATCTCTGATTTTCGATGTAATATCCAAGCATAGCTTATAAAGATCCACCGTGTGGGGAAGTTCCATAGCTGCCGATTTTTTTATTAGAGATTATCCCAGAATTATTAAGTAGTTATGTGTGCAAATACTGTTGTAAATCCATTGTCCTTTCTCGATGTAAAAATCGTAAATTTTACATTTTTATAATATTTTTTCATGCTTTATCAATTTTAATTGTAAAGAAATTCCCCATTATGGAGAACTGAAAAGTATTGTCCAACAACACTATTACAATAGATATTTTAAGTTGAGGTTAACTATAAATACAACTAGCGACTTGTATATCAGCATATACGTAGAAGTTATGCAATTTAAGGCGAGGATTGCATAGTGGATATACGATCCTCGGAGGGGATGTAAAGCAGTCGGTTCCTTATCTATTAAATGTTAGGCAAGTGAAAAATCATTACTCTTCGACAAAGGAAGGTTCAGAAATTCAGTTCGGAAATTTTTCATGTCCCGGTAGCTCATCTCTTGACGCCGGCGGTAGGCCTTGGTAGCAGAAATAGATCCACGCTAAATAAATACTTCCTTCCTTAGTATTAATTGTCTCCAGATGATATCAATTTGATTGGTGAAATACATGCCAAGTAACAGCTACTTCATTTGATAACAGAAATTCAATTACACATCATCTCTTTTCAGTATGGGATGTGCTCATGATAAAGAAGGCGAATCATCCTGTCCAGCTCAAGATAAAGACGAATCTTTCTTCGTAATGGCACCTTACGTCCACTTGTATACAATTAAATGGTCAACTTGCAGCAGAAACTTTATAACAGCTCTATTTGAGTAAGTAAAAATGATGAATTTATTTATAAATCGAAAATATGTTAAGGACTGTTTTTTATAAAAAAAATGTATGTACGACATTTTCTCTCACTGTTTTGCTAAATAATTCGAAAAACCTCAAAAATAAACATTAATTAATGGGATAGAGGCTTACAGCTTACATTCTGGGGTGGGATGTCTTTAGTTTGCAATTTTTACCTACAATTTGAACACGTTACCAAAATTTCAAAATATTATTTTTTTCTTCCATTCCCTATTTCAGCCTAATTTTAGCACCGGGTGTCAACTAGATCACTTCCCGGTCGCCATTTCTTTATTAACCTCCCCACAATAAAATTGTGGGAGATTACTAAAATCAGTCCAAAACTGAAAATTGAGAACATCAAATCTTTAAGTTTTGAGGTCCCAGGAACCCAAAAAAGTGGTTTTTGAAAAATGTCTGTGTGTGTATGTGTATACGTACCGCACGATAGCGGTGAAACTACTAAACGGATTTGGATGGAACTTTGCATGAGAGTTTCTTTAGTGCTCCAGAAAATCTGAAAAGGTTTTGGTTCAGATCGGATTACGTTTAATGCCGTTTTCGGAGCCGAAAAAATTGCAAAAACATGCAATCTTGACACGTTCATATTTTTCGAAAAACATCATTGGGACGGCCGTACAATGTCGCGACGTAAAGAGGAAGTCTTCCAGATAAACCTGATCGTAAATTGCACGGCGAAATTCGAAAGTTCGACTCGTCACGAACGAATCAAAAGTAGCATTTTGTGACATTTCAGAATATTGAAGATGTTTTTCCAAAGAATTTTAGGTTAGGTTGTGTCCACTGCTAGCTGTTTGACAAAAAATGAGCATGCGAAAGCAGAATCGGTGTCGCTTGACGCCGTCATCCGACTTTCACCCTCTGACGTCACGTTTCAGGAGTGGGTAAAATCTGGCAGATTTCAATCGCTTATATTTCTGGAGGAATTTTTTTTTTTAATTTTTTGTTGTCTATGGGGTTTTTAATGATGTTAGTTTACGATTTTGAGTATTTTAGTTCAATTTTATTTTTTGGGCAAGTTCCCTATAGTTGCAGCGTAGAAGAAGATTAAGAAGAATAATTAAATGACAGAGAAGACTGCTGTAACATTTGCTTTGGAAAATTTACATTTAATAAGACTTTTGTCTCGCTTTTTATATTTAACAAGCACTGTACTGTAGATAAGTAACTTTTGTAAGTTAGGTCAGGTTATTGTTAGATATTATGTTCGCTTGTATAACAAATTGCTACCTGAGGATCAGTCTATCCTATGTCCACTTTTTTCAGATTTTCTGATTTTTACACGAAGTTATTCTATGTCCAAAGAGCTACTAACAATCCAACTGATTTTCTCCAATCTATGATTCTTACGTGTCGAACCATTTTTTTCAATGTCCTTTATATTAACACCTCAACGAGTCAATGAATACTATAAATCTGCAACCAAGAGCTATAGGTTAACGTTATTCTATGTCCAATTTTTTTGAAATACTGTCTGAGGTAGTGAAGAATCAATACATATATTAGAATCTACTATTGACAATTACTTACCTAAATAAACAATTAAATGTAAAAATTGCACCCTTCACTATGTATCAGTTGCTTGAAGTTTCAAATCGCTCTCCTACACAATTACTGAAAAAGGACATAAAATATTCTGATCCTCAGGTAGCGAAATGTCTCGCGGCTTCTTTCTCTTTGTGTTACCATCATAATATTATTTAACATGTATTTAACCTGGTTTTATTAGTTTAGAGTTTAGTACCGATTATCTTATTGTACAGCTCCCCAGTCCAGCTTTCAGTGTTCATCCTAGAAACAGTTTTATTTAGCTCTTTACTTGTATTATTAACACTTGGATACATTTGGATGTGAAATTATATTTATATACTTACACTTTTTCCTTGAATGCTTTCAATAAGTTATTAAATGCCTATGATCGTTGAGTGAAAAGTTTACCAAGAGGCGCAACCGTGTACTTGAAATCGTATCCCAAGCAGGGTCTGATGTATAGTACGGCACCACCGGTATTGGGGTCTAAGATCTTAGTCAGTTGCACAAACATCAGTTAGGTTGATGGCATGCACTCGTATGGTTCGCGTCGCGTAAATCGTCGCTTTTGATAAACAAGAAGATTTGTCTCTGCGTCAGAGACGGCTCTCATATAGACATAATATTTAAATGCAATGCAACATCTGAAACATTCAGAAAAACGACGAAATGGTGAAATATTCATCATTGCCAGCTACATTGTATTTTTAAATTTAACCTAAAAACGGTAATGATTCTTACAAAAACATGTAATGCATACCTAGCAAATAAAAACAATTTTGAATGAAACACATACCTTCCTGTTCTGTTTAGTGTGTGGCGTGTTTATTATGTTTATTTTCATAACAATTAAATATAAAAACCCAATGAGCTGCTGGCAACATAAAACATTTTTTTCCCAGTAAAATAAACCATTTTGATATAATATTAAATAATACATAACAAAGAAAATTAAGTAAAAGTTCCATGTACCATGTGCATCACAAATGCGCACAACGTGATAAAGTGAATTTTATTACTTTCACATCAATCACATCCAGTGGAAGTATAGTAACGGCAAAAAAAAATTAAAAAAACTGTCATTGTTCAAATAGGCTTAGAATGTCATGAGACGTCGAGATTTTAAATTTGAGCAAAAAAAATTTCTGTTTGCCCGTAACTTTTTTGTGCGCATGTTTACTCTTGAACCGTTAAAGATATTGACTTGAAATTTGATACACGTATGTATTTTAACGAGAACTGGAACTAGATTATATTTTCATTTTATTCCGTTGAAGGGTAAATTGGGATAAAGGGGGGGTAAATAAATAAATCAAGCATGTAAGAGTCCATAAAATTGGTATTTAGTATATATAAGAAAAGGTAAGGGCTCAAAAAATTACTCCAATTACCACCCCCACCTCACTATTAAAGGGGGGTGGAAAAGCGTCAATGTATTTTTTACTTCATTTGCCCCCTCTACCACCCCCTTTCACCACCCCCCACTACCGATGTGACATATCGTTTTATAGGTTTTTGGAGTAGGCGATTTAAAATATTATGTTATTAAAGTTTCATAAATAATTTTCACATAGTGGAGTGCAATTCTTTTCTTCTTTGTGAGAGACTTGGATAGAAAACGTGGATGTGGAATTTTAAGGTTTATAAACATGTTGCTAAATTGATACCAATGGTTCAAGGATAGATGAGGATATAGCAACGCGTCCTTGCGTGTGTATCTAGCTTCTACGATTTTCAATTAAAATACCATGCAACCTGTTCGGTGTTTCTATTATTTTCTTTATTCTTTAATAAGTGGGTTATCTCGAGTAGTATATAGATGCGCAGTGGATTTCCTCGAGTACTATCGATGCGCGGTGGCTTTCCTCGAGTACTATAGATGCGCAGTACGTTACTCCAAGTAATATGGATGCGCAGTAGATTTCCTCGAATAAAATGGATGCGCAATGGGTTACCTTGAGTAGTATGGATGCGCAGTGGGTTTTCACGTGTAAAATAGATGCGCAGTAGGTTACCTCAAGTAGTATGGATGCGCATTGGGTTTCCTCGAGTAACATGGATGCGCAGTGGGTTACCTCGAGTAGTTTGGATGCGAAGTTGGTTATCTCGGGTGGTATGGATGCTTAGTAGGTTTCCTCGAGTATAATGGATGCGCAGTGGCTTTCCTTGAGTAGGTACTGTTGATGCGCAGTAGGTTACCTATACGGATACGCAGTGGGCTTCCTCGAGTAAAATGGATGCGCAGTGGGTTACCTCGAGCAGTATAGATGCGTTTCCTCAAAGAAAGTGCTTGAAGTAGATTACTTCCACCGTGTAGTCCACGGCGCACATTATGATTGTTTATATTATTGTCATGCCATTTTCTACGTATTGCTCCCACTTCCAGTATAAGTGTAGTAATTTTGAAAACATTTAATTAAATAGGCTTAGAATGTTATGACATGTCGAGATTTTAAGTTGAAGCAAAAAATAATTTCTATCGTGTCGGTCTCTGACGTTTTGGGTGCACGATTACTCTGAAACCGTTTAAGATATTGACTTGAAAATTGGTACACATATGTATTTTAACGAGATCTGGAATTAGGTTATATTTTTATCTTATTCTGTTAAAGGGTTGAGTGGTAAATTGGGATAAATGGGGGTAAATAGGTAAATTAAGCAAGTAAGAGTCCATAAAATTTGGTATTTAGTTTATTATTATATAAAAGAAGTTAAAGTCTTAGAAAAATTTTTGGCATTAACTACCCCCATTATCACTCCCACGCGATTATTAAAGGTGGTGAAAAAAAAAATTGTGATTTAGTGTGTACAGGAACCAAAGGCCTCAAAAAATTTTCCACTTCACCCACCCGCGTATCACCTCCTACCACCACCCCAACCCCCACTATCGATGTGGCATATCGTTTTTTGGTTTTCATTTAGAAAATTTCATAAACAATTATTTCCACATGGTGGAGTGCAAATATAGTGTTTTCGTTTTGAGAGGCTTGGATAGGAAATCTGGATGTAGAAGTAGTGATTCCTTGGGCTGCGGTTTTCATTTTAAAATGTTAAAACCGCTGCCCAAGGAATCACTACTTCCACATCCTGATGTTCTAAGTCGCTCAAAACGAAAAATATTTTGATACTATATTTGCACTCTACTATGTGGGAATAATTGTTTATAGAACTTTAATTATATAATATTTGAAATCGCCTACCCCAAAAACTCATAAAGCGATATACCACATCGGTAGTGGGGGTGGGGGTGGATGAAGTAAAAAAAATGTTTGAAGCCTTTGGTTCTTGTACACACACTAACTCACAATTTTATCCCCCCCCCCCCCCTCTTTAATAATAAGAGTGGTAATGGTTAAATTTTTTGAGACCTTGACTTCTCTTGTATTTACTAAATGCCAATTTTTGTCGTTGTTGTACTTGCACTGGATGTGGAAGTAAAAGGCATATTGACATTTTATGATGAAACTTTTAAGATATCACAAAATTATCCATTTTGCACCTTTCTTAACCGTCTTCACCCTAGTAAATTTTGAATATGTTTTAGATGACATTTTCCATTACTACTGCCGCAAAAATATTACATGTTGCAATATTTTTCGGGTTTACACCATTCCCTTCTTTAATTCTGCTGAACTGTAATAACCAATTTGTACAAAAATATTTTTTATCCTCTCCCAAATATACTGCTACTGCAGTGATGGGTTCATTAAAAGTTATTTATTTGTTTATAGGCTTTTCTCTGTAATTGCTTTTTTTAATAATTAAACCGAAAAAGCGATTTTATTGGGAAAAAGAGTAATAATTAGTAAACATAATAAAAAAACCGCTGCCCAAGGAATCACTACTTCCACATCCAGATTCTCTATCCAAGTCACTCACAACGAAAAAACTTTGTATGTGAAAATAATTGTTTATGGAACTTTAATAATATAATTTTGAAATCCTCTACCCCAAAAACCCATAAAACGATACCCCACATCGGTAGTGGGGTGGGGGGTGGTGATAGAGGGGTGATAGTGGGGGGTGGATGAAGTAAAAAAAATATTTTGAGGTTTCTGGTTCCTGTACAAACACTAAATCACAATTTTTTTTCATCCCCTTTAATAAGGGGGTTAGGGTGGTAATGGGGGTGGCTAATGCCAAACATTTTTTTGAGACCTTAGCTTCTCTTGTATATACTAAATACCAATTTTATGGACTCTTACCTGCTTGATTGACCTATTTACCCCAAATTTACCCCAATTTACCCCCAACTCTTCGACGGAACTAGATGAAAATATAATCTAGTTCCAGATCTCGTTAAAGTATATACGTGTACCAAATTTCAAGTCAATATCTCAAACGGTTCCAGAGTAAACGTGCGCACAAAAAAAAGTTACAGACCGATAGACAGAAATTTTTTTTCGCTCAAACTTAAAATCTCGACGTTTCACGACATTCTAAGCCTATTTGAACAATAAAAATTTTTAAAAATTTTTTTTGTCGTTACTATACTTCCACTGGATGTGGAAGTTAACTTAATTTGAATATCTGCGGAAAGACTGGTTAATTTTTTTTTTTTTATTACAAGTAGGTATTACTTTTTCGAGAGCATAGTTTTCGAGGCGATAAAGTATAGCACAAATGGTACACTTCTGAAATCGCTTGCATTTTTCTTCTGGTACTAGCAAAAAAAATATTTTAGTGCGATTTCATTGAGTTCGATGGTAACAGTATTTGTGAACATTTCAAGACCTCCCAATTTGCTTACACGATTATAAAAAAGTATATTGAAATTTCGAAGAAGGTATTTTTTGACTTACACAGCAAGAACGGTAATGCACTTTTTATAAAGCATCGAATTTTGTACAAAAAAGTCCCTGAGAGCATATTTTTATCTATTATAGCTCACATGCCAAAGGCGCCCGCGCGCAAACCCCAAAGTAACTGTTTTTCGCGCTGTTCTCCAAGCAGCCCGTTAAAGCAGTTAAATATTATTTGTCCAATGAGAATTTGTGGTCGATTTTTTTATTTATGAATTTCTGATCGCTCTGCACGACGGCGTCCTTCATTTTTCTTAAATATGCGTTTTTTAATGCAAAAAACATTAAAAAAATCGTACATTTGAACTTTTCCACCTTGTAGGAAGTAATTTTCTTTCTTAAAAAAATGTATCTATTATTGACATATCATTTTGTTTTTATTTATCACATATAAACAATTAATATTAGGACCGAAAAGTGTAATTTTTCATTTTCATCGATTTTTATATAACTGGAACTTGCCGCATATTTTTATTAATTAGTGTTTTTTTTCTGTACAATTGTACATACATTTCACTAACACAAAGAATATTTAACTATTTTTTTATTTTATTTCAACATTTTTTGAATACTTGTAACTCCATTATTAATATTATGCATCGTATAAAAAACTGTTTTAAACAGAAGTTACTCATTATGTTTTGTGTAATTTAAATTTGACTATTAGCATCGCCGTTTTCTTAATTTTTTGTTTGTTAATTAAGTCGCCAGTGCCACTTGCAGAGTAGCGTAAAAAACAGTCATTTTTATGCTTACACGTGAGCACCTGTAGCTCGAAAACTATAGTAGATAAGAATATGCCCTCGCGGACTTGTTTGTAGAAAATTCCATGTTGTACAAAAAAAAGTGCGGTGCATTTTCGTATTTATTACCGTTCTCGCTACGCAAGCGCTGAAAGATCAAAAACACCATCCTCGACATTTGCATATTCTTTTTTCTAATTATTTTAAAAAATTGGGAGGTCTTAAACGTACTCGTAAATACTATTCCATGAAGCTGAACCGAATAGCAAAATAAAATATTTTTAATTTATCACATTTTTATAAATTTCAGAAATTCAAAATTGAACAAAAATCTCAAAAAAAACATTTTTTGAACCCCAAATGGGTCTCGAGGACAAGGAACAATTGCAATTTCGAACAAAACACGATTGTTCAGCGCACAACGTGGCGACTTAAAAGATGAAATGCGACAATAATTGATAGTTAAAGGTTTCTCTTGTTTTTGAATTTTAAGTGAAACTAGTGAAATAATTATTTATCTGAGATCTTTGTAAGTTTTTATTAATAAATTTGTCCTAACAGTAGTAACTTGTAAATGTTTTTTATCAGGGCGGCAAGCAACTGTTTGCTACAGGTGCCAAATGCCCTGACGCCGGCACTGATTGCGCCGGTCTACAACCTGCGTGGAGAATTATAACTTAATAAATATATTATGTACCCTCGTTCGCTGGATATCAACGTCCAGTATTTCTATTCGCGGTTCGCGCAAAATAACACCGCGCGGTGGCACCACAAGTCAACGAACAATATATGGTTAGGGACGTGTGGGGGAAGCATGATGAGCGAGATGAACATATAGGAACGGTTTTGGCCGTATAGTTGCATATCTTATAGACTCTTCAATCAACGGTATGATTTATTATTATTTATCATTGTTATCGATTTTCTAATTTGACTTAATACTTTTTGGTTAGGATAAAGTTATAGGCGACACTTGTTGAATAGGTATATAAATGCAACCTTACATATCGTCAGTTAAGAGTGTTAACCTGCTAACTCCAATTTCTCCTTAAATAAGCGTGCTACGCTCGAAATTCTGCTCCACTATTAGGGGTTATTATTAAAACTATTATTTTGCTAGATTTTAAAAGAAGGTTGCGACCTCTAGAAATTTTTTATATTGATTTATATTTTGCATGTTGTCGTTTTCATCAAAATGTACTAACTGACAATATTTTAATAGTTCGATTTTATTGGCATATTAAAATATGTGATCATTGTTATAGAAATGGGCTCGGAGACTGTCTTAACGATGAACCCCAAACATCCCTGTACAAATTTAGAAACGCCCTGCCTGGTACCATATATGATGCTCAGGCCCAGTGTGAAATGATGTACCCAGGATCTAGCTTGTGCATAATAGATCCGTCGAAATTTTGCGAAATGCTACTGTGTAGGGTCGATCCCGAGAATTGCATGTCAAACGAGGAGCCACCTGCAGATGGAACCAGATGTGGAGAAAATAGGGTAATACAATTAGTGCAAGAAAAATAAGCATACAATTATGCGAACCTTAAAAAAATTAGTACAAGCAAGAAATTTGGTGGAGATGTTGCAGTTATCACCTTATAGGAGGCTATTGTCTATGTACAAAAAAAGAGGGTTGAAAGGAACTAAAACGTTAAAGGGTTTTTATTGTTTATTATGTTCAATTGACCCCAAGATATGAAAAAAAAGCGGAGTGCTACCATTTAAAGTGGTGCGTTTTTGAGATCGAAGTAAAAAGGGCCAATTTTTATATTTTTTTTTGCTCGAAAACTATGAATTTTTTGTATAAACACGTCAATAGAGAAGTGTGTAGAGAATTAAATTTCCAATCGAAATGGCACCTTCAGAAGTCAAAATTTTTTTTTTAACAAAAATGCGTCCAAAAAACAAAACAAAAAAAAGCGAAAAAATGCAATTTTTTATTTTTTTCTTATTTTAGCCTGTAACTATTTTTCGGGTACATTTAGGCATATACATTGCTGCATAACAAAAAAAGCTGGCGTTTTACCCGTTAAAATGAGATTTTGTAAACAGTTTTACGATTAATAGTGACCGAGATAGAGCGTTTCAAAGTTGGCAACTTTTAACTTTTTTGTTAATTCTTACTATTTTTTTTCAAATTTCGTCCTTTAACTTTTTTTTGGGTGAATTTAGGTGTAGACATTATTTTATTAAAGTGAAAGGTGACTTTACGCCCGTTGAAATGGTGGCTGGTAAAAGTCTCTACGACAAATAGAAACCTAGATACAGCGTTTCGAAGAGTGTTACTTTTATTAACTTTCTTCCAATTTTTACGTTCTTTTTTAAATTTCGGCCTATAACTTATTTGTCAAATGCTTTAAGTACAGATATTGCTACACTGAATGACCTCGCAGCATTCTTGTTTAAATGGTCTGCAATAGAAGTTGGGTTACCATCTTAAAGTATTGTTTTTTCTCCTTATTATCCTTTCTCCTTATTATTCTTTCCAAAATCCAAGTAGCAAAAGACAATGTTGTCGTTGATGCGGATACACTATTTAGAAGGATGCTATTATTCAAACCAACTGATTCAGAATTGGAAGAGTATTTTGATTTTGAATTATCTCCATATCCAACGTCAATCTCCCTCTTGAAAGATTGACATGAGAAAAAATAAAAAATCGGATCTTTATGATTTTTTCGAACCTATAAATGATGTTTTTCTCTCTAACATTTATTACATTATCGATGGTGGATTTTTATTACACAAAATAGTTTGGAATACCAACGATACATTTGAAGAAATCAGTAAAAAATATATTCAACACTTAAAACATTTTTACACGAATTGCACTGTTGTGTTTGATGGCTACCCTAGTGATTACGATAATACAGGTATGAAATCTGTAGAAAGATTACGCCGAACCAAGCAAGTTCGGCCAGGAGTTCAGATTAGCAATTACTCAAAGCCATTATCAAAACCTGATAAATTTTTGGCAAATGAAAATAATAAAAAAAAAATTATTTCATATTTAGTTCAAAAATTTGAAGAAAATAATATTGAGACTGGGCAAGCTGAAGAGGATGCAGACGTACTAATTGTAAATACTGCAAAAGATAAGGCATCTCAATCAGAAAATGTTGTTATAGTTGGTCAAGATGTCGATCTTCTTATTATCCTATCATTATTACCAGAAGAAAATGAAAATATATATTTTTTTAAACCTAGTATAGGAAATGTAACTGCCAAATTATATAACCATAATAGTTTCAAATTTAATCATCTACAAAAATACCTTGGCTTCGTCCATGCATTCAGTGTCTGTGATACAACCTCTTCCTTTTTTGGTATTGGTAAAAAGAAATTCTTGAATTTCATTAATAAGAATATTTTGCTTTTGGAAAAGTAGTTAAATGAATTTTTGTGTGAAAATGCAAGTCCAGCAGCCATCGGTTCTGCTTCTGAATGTATTGTAACATTACTATACGGTATGAAAATTGATGGCCAAAGCACCTGTCGCTATAAGTTATTTCAGAAGTACTCAACAAGTGCGAAATTCTCATTGTCCCGATTACCTCCAACAACTGATGCTGCTAAACATCATGGTTTAAGAACTTACTTGCAAATGCAACATTGGAAAGGAAATATTGTAAATCCTCTCATCTGGGGTTGGAAAAGTTCAGAAAATGGACTAGTACCAATTTTGACAACTAAACCTCCCGCACCACAAGTTTTGCTGGAAAAAATAGCCTGTAAATGCACTAAAGGATGCAGAGGAAACTGTGGTTGCAGGAAATTGGGAATGAATTGCTCCATTTTTTGCAAAGAATGTATGGGAATGAACTGTGAAAACGCTGATGTACCTCAAATAACGGAAGACGATGTTTACATAGATGCCGATGAAGAAATCGACTTTGATTTTGAAAATATGTTAAATCCAGCATTTGAATAATTTCATAATGTAAGTTATTAATCTAAGTTATTTGAACAAAAAAAAACACGTGATATAATAAAGTTCAGAAGTGGAAAAATGTAAAAAGTTATTTTTTAAGTACAATAATCTACTATATCTAGACTGAATCTTGGTTACTATTGATCACATAAACTTCTATTGCATACCATTTAAACAAGAATGCTGCGAGTACATTCCATGTAGCAATATCTGTATTTGACAAATAAGTTATAGGCTGAAATTTAAAAAAGAACGTAAGAATTGGAAGAAAGTTAATAAAAGTAACACTCTTCGAAACGCTGTACCTAGGTTTCTATTTGTTGTACAGACTTTTACAAGCCGCCATTTCAACGGGCGTAAAGTCACCTTTCATTTTAATATAATAATGTCTACACCTAAATTCACTCATAAAAAAGTTACAGGACGAAATTTGAAAAATAATAGTAAAAATTAGCAAAAAAAGTTAAAAGTTGCAAACTTTGAAACGCTATATCTCGGTCACTATTAATCGTAAAACTGTTTACAAAATCTCATTTTAACGGGTAAAATGCCAGCTTTTTTTGTTATGCAGCAATGTCTATGCCTAAATGTACCCGAAAAATAGTTACAGGCTAAAATAAAATAAAAATAAAAAATTGCATTTTTTCGTTTTTTTTTGTTTTGTTTTTTGGGCGTATTTTTGTAAAAAAAAAATTTTTGACTTCTGAAGGTGTCATTTCAATTAGAAATTTAATTCTCTACATACTTTTCTATTGACGTGTTTATAGAAAAAATTCATAGTTTTCGAGAAAAAAAAAATATGAAAAGTGAACCTTTTTACTTCGATCTCAAAAACGCACCATTTTAAATGGTAGCACTCCGCGGTTTTTTCATATCTTGGGGTCAATTGAACATAATAAACAATAAAAACCCTTTAACGTTTTAGTTCCTTTCTACAGTACATGGACAATAGACTATTATTGAATATACTAAAAGTCTCCTAAAATCTAAGCTGTGACACGTCCGCCATATTGAAAAATGGCGGCCCATTTTCAGATTTTTGTGTATAAATCTTTTACTATTGCAGATAGGAAAAAAGTTTCAAATAAAAAATGTCGGCAATAATAAAACAAACAATTTTTGAGTAGGTATGCTTTTAGAGGGCAGAATATTTACTAGTGAAATATTTTTGTCGAACTCTATACGTTTCCTTAAATATATAAGGAATAAAAACCAGACTGCAACCAACAGCTATTCTCCGGATTAATGCCCCGCCGAGAGCTGAATTACGAATTACAAGCCTGGCCGCACATACAGCTAGGGAGGGTTCCTTGACTATTAGTCAACCAAAAAATAACCAACGATTGTGAAACTGGCTGTAAGTCACTCAAAGGATTAACCTAAACTGCACCGAATTTGATCGATATCTTAAATTTGTTTCAAGATGGAGGGGTTTTTGATAGCAAGTACCGGAAATGGCTGGTATTGAAAATTACCACGCTGGATATAGAAAATTTTGAAGATGACTTATTTAATTTCGTCTCTTGTTTAGAAGCTTACTGAATTACTCTTTTATTTTTATACCAAAGTTACATTTCGTCATTCTTGGGCACGATATGGTGCTAGCGGGTTTTTCATTCTAGAGGCCAAATATGTATTTATTGGTGGATCACTGGTTAACTCCTACTTTTATTTTATAGTGGTGTTTTCACAAGAAATGCGTGGAAATTGGAGAACGACCGGAAGCTATTAACGGCGGCTGGGGAGCCTGGGGCGGCTGGTCATCTTGCTCGCGGACATGCGGAGGAGGCGTTTCTGTTTCTGAACGAGATTGTACCAATCCTGTACCTAAATTCAGCGGAAGATACTGTTTGGGAGAGAGGAAGAAGGTCAAATTGTGCAATCTGACGGTAAGTAAATTAATATTTTTAAAATTTCATCTCTTCCAAAATTTTATTACTAATACAGTCTCTAGAGCAAAAACTGTGGGGGAGGATTCCCCTTAATAATTAGTTACACATCCACACAAAAAAGAAAATGTTTTGGCCTGGATACTACACTAGCATATTCCCATGTATTTTCGCGCGCTGAATCCGAATCCGAGATCAGAATTGGCCGATTGGCTTATATATTCAATATAACCTCGAAAAATAGTTAAAAATGACTAAAAACAGACACTATTGCGTAGTTAAAAAAAATCAAATGAAAATATTTGATGTTTTTTTATCAACTGAATTCACATTGGACTACAAAATTATGTATCTTTTAACCTCAAAAACTTGCTCGATATCACTGAAAAATGAAATCTCCATATGCTGTGCCCTAAATTTGCGAAGCAAGGGTATCAAAACAGTTTTGTACTTTATTTGTTGAGAGAGTGACTTTCAAAGCATTGCCGAAATGTGTTTCATAGGAAGGGTAATGATCCCTAACCTCAAGAAAATGATCGAAATCACTCAAAAATGAAATTTTTATATACGTCATCAAAGATTTGCCAAACAAATAAATCAATGTAATTTATTTTCATACATATTGAGTAAATTTCTATTCGGTTAGTATCAAATGAATGATAAGCTTAAACAATTATTTTTTTTTTTAATTTAACCACTTCTGAAAACATTTTCCTATATTTTTTTTTATTGAATAATATAGAATATGTACAAACAAGCAAGCCTTCCAATACAGATTTCCGCGAAAATAATTATCGATTGTTTGAGAAAACAGAAGTTAAAATAAGTGGAGCAACAGATGTTTTAAATTGGTGACGTAGGTAATTTGCCGATCACGTAGGTAGTTTGTATGGATTTGTTGATAGAATGGTTTTATAGAAAACAGTGTGGGGTTGCCAAGTTGAAATTCCTCTAGTTCTAGTAAGAATAATCGAAGAAAACAGGAGTATAAAGCTTATTTATTAAATCAATTTTAATATATTTATCCACGAAATTTAATTTTCTCATGCAAAAAATAATAATAGGCGTGAATTATTAAATATTTTAAATAATTTTTAATGCCGATTTAGATTTTTGAAAATATATTTAGCAAAACATGACAACAATGTCAACGGCTAGTCAAATGACAGATGTGTTCTAACGTCGCCGTGCTTCGGAAAAAAATTTTGTAACTGTTCCGAAAAAATTGATATTTGAAGAACTTGATGGCAAGCCTCTAATATTTTTATCCTATCCCTTAAAAAATCCAAATTTTGTTATAGAAAGAATGTATCAAGTCATAATAAACTTTGGGCAAATTGGACGAATCTCCTTTCACAAAATTCAAATCCATCTTAATAGTTTATTGATAAAGTGAAAATCAAACGCCACATAAACAAACAACAAATAAATCTATCCAATATATCTCTTTCACTTGTATTGTGACAAGAAGTGACAGCTGGCGGCACGCAAGAAATGTTGCCACATAATCCTCGCCGTTAGTTTTGTTTATATTTTAAGATAACTTCTACATAATAACAAATATAAATCACCACCATATATAACCAAAACTAAATTTAAAAAAAAATGGAAAACACCCCATTCCCTGTAGAAGCGATGACTCCTTCGAGCAGATGCTTCTAAAGTCAAGTTTACAATTGGTCTGCTCTCCCGGATAACTCAAGAGAATAGTTACAAATTCTAATGTATAAATCTGATAGAATCTCGAACAACCATTTTATTTTTATCCATAGAGGAGAATACTCTCTCTCTCTCTCTCTCTCTCTCTCTCTCTCTCTCTCTCTCTCTCTCTCTCTCTCTCTTTCCTCTTGAAACCACTTTTCACTTTAATGTCCAACAGAAATTAATCATCATATTTATACCTTCCTTGATATCTGCGTTCCATTTTCTTATCCTGATAGAATATATAATTATATATCCTGATAGACTCACTATTCTTCGCCGTAATACCCAAGAAATTCGGAAAGTGAAATATATTTGTGAATTTAAGAAATTCAACCTTAAATTCATTAGACAGTCCAACTCTGCATAATTTTCAACCATTTCCGCTACTATTTCTTTGTAATTTTCACTCTTATAATTTCCTAGAAAATTCTCCACTACATTTTTTAAACTGAGCGACGCAGCTTTTTCAGTTTTGTTCATTTTTAAGGCAAAAATTTCGTCTGTTAACATCTTTCTGATTTCTGATCAGATCAGTTTCGCATCTGAAATCAGAAAAATCTCTAGAAAGATGTTTAGAAACGAAAATGTATAATATTGAAAAAGCTGCCTGGATCAGTTTCAAAAATGTAGTGGAGAATTTTCTAGGAAATAATAAAATTGAAAATTACAAAGAAATAGTAGCGGAAATGGCTGAAAATTATGCAGACTTGACCCTCTATAATGAATTTAAGGTTGAATTTCTTAAATTCACATGTATATTAATTTCCGAAAAATCCTGGGTATTATAGCGAAGAATAAGGAGAGCGATTCTATCAGAATATCAAAGAAATGAAATGTAGACATCACGGAAAGTCAGATTATAATCCAGTCATACAGGGATTCCACCTCGGAATGAAAGATAACAAGCGAAAAACAACATTTTAATATGCTTTTTATCCCTGTTGGGATGACTCAGTATATTTTGATATGTTTTATTTTTCTTTTTTTTTTTTCTTTTTGCATTGACTAAAGTAAAGGCTAACTACATTTTGAAATACAGAAAGGGCCTCGGTTATATTGTGGTCATGCATCTTTGTAAATAACTCGTTTATTTTTAATTTTTCGAAAAAACTCTATTTTCAGATTTTTTGTCCAAAAAGGTTCGTGCCTTATACCGGTTATAAAGATTGATCGACGAAATACTTAATTTTCGATTTTTATTAGGAAACTGTTGGGTATTTGTAGAATCTATCAAAAAAATCAAGTTTTCCAGGATTTGTAGATTCGCTTTTGTTTTGTCAAATTTCTCACAAACGTCACCTAATAGACTTAATCGAACCCTACAATCGCCATTTTTGAAAATCAAAATCGGATCTTCGGTTCGGGAGTTATCAATATCTTCGGAAAATCATACTCGGCCTTAAACAAAATACTTGCGGCCAACGTATTCGGACCTCCAGCAATATGCTTCATTTGTGGCCGTGTAACTTCGATCCCACCTAGTCTCATCGAAATCGATCAATATCCTGGACAGTTATCGTGCTTCCTAGCCCGATTTCGAGAAAACTAGTTTTTTGCAAAAAAATCAATTTCCATTTGTTTTTCGACATAGTCTCCGGTATACTTATTTGTAGACCGTTGCCAGCGGCACCATCTCTTTTTTGAAATATATCGATCCGACTGCCCGTTACCGAGTTATTCAATTTTTCCCGAAAGACTTGAAACGTCTATATCGGGTACTTCCGGTTTCCAAACGGAGCAGAGCTTCCAGCGTTAAGGTTTTCTAAAGGCTTCCTATTAACCACCCGAGTTTCATCGAAATCCGAAAACGGATTAGGGGGGCTGAGCGTGACAGACAGACCGAGTCGATAGATATTGACTTTCATTTCGATCCGACGCGACGTTTTTTTCGGATTTCGATGGTCCGCTGGAAAAATGCAAAACCTGTACTACATTTTTTTTCAAAATGTAGTAACAAGCTATAAGCTTGTACAAATCTTTTTTTTGGCATTTTATAAGTTGGCTCAAAAGTTCCATAGAATCTCATGTACGCGAGTCAAGATATTCAAGGTTAAAAGAATCGTTTTTTTTTTGTAAATATCTCGTTTTCTAGGCTTTAAATGATATTTTGATTTATTTTAAAAGTTGTAGAGCATAAAATTCTCTACAAATTTTGTTTCAAGCAATATTTTATACATTCAACCGTTCTTGAGAGAGAGCGCGAAGAGTGGGGGCGTGTGAAAGTTCAATGAGTTTAACTTGTAGAATAAATAGTAAGGAATCTAGCATCCAAAAAGACGCGTCTAAAATGCCGAACCCTGAACTCGCGGGTATAAAATTTAAAAAATGTGGATATTATCCAGAATTTTATGCCGAATTCAATTCCAGAGGGCGCGATGTCGGCCAAGATTGCGAAATTGCAAAAAAGGTAGTAATTTCGAAAAAAAATTGGAACTTAAATATTGCATTATCTTTCATTAACATTGCATTTACGAGCTTCTTTATAAAGATTTTTTAATAATTCTTATATCAATCGAAAGCTTAATGTTTGTAGTTTCATACGAGTGTAATAGAGAGACATTATTTTCATTATAAACAACACTATAAATTGTTTAAACAATATGTGCTCCGAAAGTGTAGTGTAATTTTCGGCATTGAGGTAATTTTGTTATTATTGCAGACAGATGTGTGGTTATTTGAGACGAAATACGTAGAATAGACCAACGAACATTTTTTATTAAAACAATTTTTTAATTCGCTGAATAATTTAAGAGATACGATTTTTTGAAAATGAAGCGCATTTTTTTGGTCTACCGCGCGCGCGGTCTTGTCTCAATTTTGCCACCTATGGCAAGTTTTATTTGATTTATCAGTTATATAAATCCTCCATCCTTTACCACAACACAATTGACACTTTATTCTTATACAGCAGAGGACAATTAACAAAATAAACAAAAAAAATCTAATAATATACACCAGGAGGAAATGTAGAGAATTTTGAAAAATGTAGGTTGGCAAACCAATGGGATAGGAAAATGTATAGGAGCTTTTTTGCAGGAAATCTCATTCTGAACAAGTTTACTTATGTTCATTTGGCCCTAAAATCGCGCACTTTTCGAGATATTTGCATTCAAAATAAAAAATACACAAAAAAAACACATATATATTTTTCAACTCGCTTTTCCGGAAAAGCCAATGTGATAATCGGAAAAATGCATAGAACCTTTTTTGTAGGAAGTCGTATTCTGAACACGTTTACCTATTTTCGTTTAGCTTTAAAAACGCGTACTTTTCGAGATATACACGTCTAAAAGAAAAAAAAACACGAAAAAATGTATATATATGTACATATATCAAAAATCATTTCTTTTTTTTCTGGGCATAAGCAAAACCTTTTTCTAGAAGTTGAATACTTGCTTCCTAAGCAGAGAAACTGCTGTTCAGAATTTTTCTCCGCTTTTTTCCTAATTTGAGTGGACTAATAGTATAAGTTAAGGTTAAACTAACACCTTTGACATTGGCCTTCACAAAAACAACCTATTATGCACGCCAAACCAGCCTTAGCACAACTGCAGTTTCCAATGCAATTTTGGAATTGTTTACGAAATATGTTTCCAGGCGTTACATTTGGACGGACACTTTTTGTCATAAGTCTTGGTACTAATATATTGTCCTTCGAAACCCAATCAAAATCTTTAGAGTTGGGAAGCACTGGATTGACGCAACTTACTACCTTCCAATTAATTATTTGGTAGGCAACTCTAAGAATGTGCTGGTGAAATGAGTCTTCAGTTGGTGGCAAATTTCGAATATCCGATTTACAAGTGTGAAATAAATGTGCTAGCAAATTGTCCAAATTACCAATGAAAAGCGGTCTACCATATAAGACTTTAAAGAAATATCGTACAGAGTTTTCAAATTCGGCAGTATTAAATGGATTGTCGAGTGTAACTTAGGATCATTGGCATATTTGAGGCATGTTTTGAATACGAAAGTTTTTCTTTTTCTGAAAGGAAAACTGACCGTATCGCAACCACTTAAGACGTAAGTACATAGAAAAAAATTGCCCAAATAAATTTCTGATATATTCTGCGTAGTCGACAGTTTTTGTATTATGCAGTGAATAGGTATATACACATCGAATCTATGTATCCACAACTCATTTATGTTTATTCCAGCAGCATAGTATAGTGCCATCACAAAAATGTCTGTATCAGTAGCTTGTATTATTACCTTTTTTGTATTTATCGTTACTATTTAAAAACAAAACGATATCATGCATGTTCTTCGCCTGTCAGACTAGAACTAATAAACAATTCGAACGGCAAATGCACACTGGCAAATCGCGTACCCGAGGCCATCTTATATTTATTATTATGATAAGTTATGACTACGGCCGCGCGCCCTACATTTAAAAAATCATATCTCCTAAATTATTCAGCGAATTAAAAAATTGTTTTAATAAAAAATGTTCATTGGTCTATTCTACGTATTTCGTCTCAAATAACTACACATCTATCTGCAATAATAGCAAAAGTACCTCGATGCCGAAAATTACACTACATTTTCCGAGCACATATTGCTTAAACAATTTATAGTGTTGTTTATAATGAAAATAATGTCTCTCTATTACACTCGTATGAAACTACAAACATTAAGCTTTCGATTGATATAAGAATTATTAAAAAATCTTTATAAATAAGCTCGTAAATGCAATGTAAACGAAAGATAATGCAACATTTAAGTTCCAATTTTTTTTCGAAATTATTACTTTTTTTGCAATTTCGCAATCTTGGCCAACATCGCGCCCTCTGGAATCGAATTCGGCATAAAATTCTGGATAGTATCCATATTTTTTAAATTTTATACCTGCGAGTTCATACCCCATGATCGAATTCGGACCTTTAGATTCTCGACTAAAACCCGGGATCCATACTGTATTGAAGGCTTTCTCAATATCAAGCAGCACCATGACCGTGCTTTTTCCGCGGTTGCACTGCACTTTGACTTCATTCACGATTCTGACGACCTGGTGTACAGTGCCCTGCCTTTTCTGAAACCAAACTGACATTCATCGTCAATATGAAGTTCATCCTGGGCAGCGTCTGGTCTAACCAGGATGACCTTCTCCACGAACTTGGAGATCGTCGACAGCAGCGAGATCGGTCGATAACTGCCGGCGAGTTTGGCCTTCTTGTTCGGTTTCAGAATCGGTACAATCACGGCGCACTTCCACTGGCTAGGTCAATGTTGTAGCCGCAGGATCGCGTTGACAATGTGAGTAAAAACACACTAGGCGTTTTTCGCCGAATCGGCAGCCGACTCGGCAGCCGCCTGTAACAACACACACGAAGCGGTTTAACTAGTTGTCGCAGAAAGCATCAAAATACAACGTTGTCAGTTCAGTAGTACAGCTAGGAGGAAGAATTAATTCTGTTGGGTTTATTATATTGTCAATCAAAAAAAAGAAAAAATAGGCGTATGTGGGAACATCCAAATGTTAAGGAACGCCAGACAAAAAGTTTATATAATACCTGTCACCCATTCTTGTCTGTTATTTCACGCAAAGTATTTGTAAACAGATTTGATTTGGCAAGCACGCATCAAATTTACAACTGAAACACGCAGCCTCGTGTGTGCGGTTACATGTAATACCCATATACGAGAGGACGAGCGTCAACGCCCCTCAACGAGCGGCCCATGGACCAGACGATGTGCCGAGGCGTGTCGCCTAAGATCAAAATCACGTGTGTGCGTTTCTATGATTTAGTATAGAACCATGTGCCGAGTCGTCTGCCGAGTCGTCTGCCGAGTCGGCTGCCGACTCGGCGAAAAACGCCTAGTATGTTTTTACCCTGTACGTCAATTGTACAATGCCTTTCCACGGAAGATATTTGAGCAGCCTGTATTCGATACAGTCTGCCCCCGGGACCTTGTCGTTAGGTAGGCTCCGGACAATGCCAGCTACTTCCGAGGGCTTGGTCATGACTTTCGAAAATTCGCGTCTCGTTAATTGGATGTCATGACTAATTAGTTCGTTAACGTCGTTTTCGATGCGGTCGTGTCCGCAAAATGATTCGCTAAGTCTTCCGCTTTCTGGACATCTGCCATAGCTGTTTGTCGGTTGGCGTTAGTCAGCGCGGGTATGGCCTCCCGCGTATTTTTCATGGCCCTCGACAGTTTCCACAGCGAGTTGTCTTGGGGATTCAACGCCTCCAGCCTATCTCGCCATTTCCGGTTTTTGGCGGTGTTGATGACGGTCCTGATACGCCGTTGTAGTCTGCCCATCTCGGCCTTAGCGTCGACATCACGATTTCGCTGCCAAAGCCATCTCAGTCGATTCATTTCGTGAATATCTTGTATGACCGCCGCGTCGAGTTGGTCTTTGTAAGGGTTTATGGTAATCGTGGTTGCAACACTTTGCTTGGCGTTCTGCACTATCCTTGTGAATTCCCCCACCACGTTTTCCAGTTCGGCGAATGTAATGATGTCGTTTGATGTGTCAGGTGTGTGTTAATATGTGTCTTGTAGAGACGCCAATATGCTAGTGTTGTACCCAGGCCAAAACATTTCTTTTTGTGTGGCTGTAGTAATTATTAGTATGATGTAATGAAGTTTACCGCAATCATTAATTAATGTTTTCCGCAAAAATATCGGTGCCGTTACGGCCGCCATGTTGGAAAAATGACGGTCAAAATCGTTTTTCTCAATTATCTCCTTTCCTGTTAGCTTTACCCTAAAATTAGGCAATACGAATATTGTAGAAAATGAAAAAGCTACAACTTTTACTCGAACTATTTTTCTCTGTTGTTTATTTTAAGATTTTCAGCCATCTAGTCCAGGAAATATCTTCGCACCCGTTGGGGAAAATGTTCTCAGTCGGTTTTTTTGCATAATCTTATAGAGAATGGTCACCTGAAAACAAATCTACATGTTGCCAGGTCTAAAAATGGGTCAAAAATTGTTTAAACAAATTGCAAAAATTTGTTTATTTTGCTCCGGAAAAATTTAAGGGCTTCTGCTCAAACATTATTTAGAAGAATGCCTTATATGCTTCCTATACCCCAATTGACTTTACGCAATGGGGACATTATAAGTCAAAAGGGATATTGTCTAAATTTATGACAAAAAATGTTTTACCAGAAAATGTAGTACTGCCATGTAACTGTAAAAAAACGTGTAAAACTAAAGCATGTCACTGCGTCACTGTCGTGTTAAACTTCTGTCTGAACAATTTTCTTCCGCAGTCAGTTGTTAAAAAATTGTAGCAGCTCGAAATTTGAAAAAATTGTGGAATTTTCGAACTGCTATATTTCATAAACAGTTGATAGTGGAAGAAAATCCCAACCCAGATCATATGGAAAAGGACAAGGGTAGATAAGCTATATAATTTTCGCCCACCAATTTCATAAAAAACAAAAGCTCCTTAAAGTCATTAAGCGTTATTTATTTATAGTTGAACATATGATCTTTATATTTCTATATGTTTTACATTTGAAAAACAACAGTAGGTCATAGTAATATCATTACAAAGTGGGCATGTTTGCAGTTTTTTAGTAATTTTTGATCTTTTTCCGAACTTTTAATGTATATTTCAGTTAGATGCGTTCGATGAAACAAGATAAACTATACCTCATTTCATTGTTGAGCATTTAAGCTTTTAAATAATGGTTAATTTATATTGTTTCATCGAGCGCTTCAATGTATAAAAAACAAAATCGTTTCCGCGGGAGTCGTAGTAGTGTCGACGTTGCGTGCGAATTTAAACGTGTCAGCGCTTAAAACCACTTATTGTGGTATGTATTGAATAAAAATATGTTTATCCACGACCATCGTATAATAATTGCATACTACATTTAACAATTGTCAAATAATGATAGTCATTATTCCAACCAAACGTATAATGAACATAATCTGATTCTAACACATATTTAACCAACCAGGAACTAGTTGTTTTCATTTTAACGCACCTTTGACCAATCAGGAACTAGCAATTTTCATAAGGAAACGTCGAATCCATTTTCCATGTTTTCGTGCATATTTTCGTGTTTGACGTTTAACACGTCAACGTTTTACTTTAAATAATAATAATAATAATAATAATAATAATAATAATAATAATAATAATAATGTCTTTATTTTTTCGTTCAAATTTACAAGCAAAACAAATGGCTCAAAGATGGGTGGCGATATTCACGCAAGTGCTCTTCCATATAACCACCCACAAGTAAAAAATTGAGAACAAAATATACAATATACAATATGAGAACTAAAATAATATTAGCAAACATGTGAAATAAGGAACACAAAAAAAGAAAAAAGATAATTAATACTTATTTATATAATGCGCTTATTAATAATTAAAGTTGTGATCTCTTTTCTGAATTTGGTGATATTAGTGCAGTATTTAATATTACGAGGAATAGAATTGTACAGTTTTACGGCTGTGTAACTAAACGAACGTTGAAACAAGGCAGATTTGTGCTTGGGAACAGTAAATTGAGTACAATGGCGTGTAGCACGCTGATGGGTATCGGTGCCTTTTTTTAACTTAATAAGTAAATAAGTAGGTATCTGATATTTAATTATTTTGAAAATTAAACAGGCCATATGACATTCGAAGCGCTCTGAGAGGTTTAACCATTTCGATAGTTTGAAATGATAAGTAATGTGATCGAATTTTCTTAAGTTATATGAAAATCTTATACAAGCATTTTGAATCCTCTGAAGAGATTCCTTATCACGATTTAAAATAGCTGGCCAGTAAACAGTGTCACAGTAAGAAATGGACGACAATATTAATGAATCAGTTAATTTCAATTTTACTTCTGTACTGAGAATATCCTTATGCATATACAAAAGTTTAAGTTTGCTAATTGATTTTTGTATAAGGGTACTTACATGTTTTACAAATCTCAAATCTGTGTCAAACCAAACACCAAGGTTCTTGCAAGCATTGACTGGTTGTAAGTGCTGATTAATTAAAACTAATTTAAAACTGGGATTATTAATAATTTGAGCCTTGTGCCTACCAAACACCAGTAATTCCGTTTTCCCCTCATTTAAAACCAAACCATGATCAGCCGAAAATTTAGATATCTTATCTAGATCAGAGTTAATATTTAGTACGGCAGTATTTAAGTCAGACAAGGAAAAAGAATAGTATAACTGAGTATCGTCGGCATACTGATGAGAAGAGCAAAACTGTAGGCATTTGCTGAGATCCGCTGTGTATATAGAAAATAACAGAGGTCCTAAAACACTACCCTGTGGCACACCCTTTGTAATAAAAACAGTGTTAGAAATTTCATCATTTAATATTACTTTTTGACGACGATTACTGAGATAATTACGAAAGAAAGAAGTTGCCGTAATACCAAATCCATAATATTTTAATTTCGCACACAGGGTGGCGTGATCAAGGGTATCAAATGCCTTGCTATAATCGAGTAGTATCAAGCAGCAGTTCTGACTATTATCACAAGCAGTGAATATGTCATCAGAAACTTGCAATAAAGCTGTAGACGTGCTATGTCGGGCACGAAATCCAGACTGCGAAATGGGTAAAATCAAATTATTATTCAAGTAGTTATTTACCTGCTCATACACTACCTTTTCTAATACCTTAGATAGGACAGGCAATAAGCTAATGGGGCGAAAATGATTAATAAGTGTGGGACAGTTCTTTTTAGCCACAGGAATTACATTAGCTTCTTTCCAAGCTGAAGGAAAAATACCTTCTAAGAGACACTTATTTATAATATAAGTTAAATGATTACTAAGATATGGGATAATGTATAAAATAATTTTAATATTAAAACCATCAGAACCCATGGCGTTAGATTTAAGTTTAAATAATATTTCTTAGAGTTTTTCACAAGAAATTTCAGAGAATGCAAAGGTAGTACCATCACGCAAATATTTAGAATTCTCATAATCAGCAACCAAGTCAGGGCGCACATCGGCCTGGAGAAGGGTATTAGAAAAATACTCGTTAAATTCATTTACATCAGCAATACTTGAGACAGAAGTGTCTATGTCAGACTTGATATTCAACCACTTTAGCACTTTCCAAAATTCTTTAGGGTCACTCTTAAATTTTTGAGATAAGTATGCTTTTTTTTCAGCTTTAACAGCTTTATTAACAAAATTACGCCGTTCTTTATATTCACGCCACGATTCGTCAGAATTTACTCTCCTATATTTCTGAAAAGCTTTATCCCTAAGTTTCATCATCAGCTTAAGATTTTCAGTTAGCCATGGTGAAGGAGGCTTAGAAATTCTCGCGGTCTTTAAAGGTGCATGAACATCAAGAACATTCATAAGATTAGTGTTAAGAAAATCAACCATACAATCTATATTATTAAGCGTGTATATATGATCCCAATTAACAAGCATTAAATTGTTAATAAATAAATCATAATCGAATGAAGAAAAATCTCTGTAAGTGCGAAATAATGTTTGTTGTTTATTTTTATTAATTTTTAATTTACAACTTACCAAACAGTGGTCAGAAATACCCTCCATATTAATAACTTCAGCACTGTGTGGCAACTCAGGATCAGAAGATACTAAAATATCAATTAAAGTACGTGATCTTTCGGTGATACGTGTAGGGTTTGTAATAATTTGTGAAAGCCCATATCTATCAAAAAAATTTTGGATTTGATTATAACCATTACTATTTTTATTTAAAAAATCAATATTTATATCTCCACCGAATAACACACAATCAAAACTAGGCAAAAATTGTGATAAAATATCATCCAAGTCATCTAAACCTACAGCTACATTACTATCGGGGGGCCTATACAATGTTCCCAAACACAACTTCTTGCCCTGTAGTTTAACGCTAATCCATAGCTGTTCAAAAGAGTTATTGTGGAGGTTGGGTAACTGTAACAATTGAAACTTGATTGAATCTTTTACATAGAAAGCTACTCCACCTCCTCTAGCACCTCTATCCCTTCTAATCATATTATAGCCGCTGATGGCTACAGTTTCATCAGTTACACGTTCATCCAACCAGGTTTCTGAAACACCTATAAAATCATATGATGCACTAAGAACAAACTCAGAAAACAGATCAAAGTTGGCGCAAAGTGACCTAACGTTAATATGCGCAAACTCGATACATGTATATCGCAAATGAACTTTATTTTTTCAGTTTTAAACGATTATAACAGTTAAAATATGCGATAGTCGTGGATAAATTTTATTATTCAGTTCGCGTATAATGGCTATTACACACTCGGATGATTTACGACACGCCTTCGTCTCATGCCGCGAACATCACCCCCGCGAGTAATAGCCATCATTATACGCTCACTGAATAATCTACTATTCCAACGAACAGTTTTTTATTACTCGTCAAGACATATACTACTCGGAAAATATAATGACATACAACATGGCCGATGGGCGGAAAAAGACCCTTATCTACCCTTGTCCTTTGTCACGAGCAGCTTGTAAACTATAACACACCCACACATAAAACAAATTTGTTCTGATCTGGCGATCAGATCTTCATATCCCGTAGTATTTTGACCCGCTGAAATAGAATCTGCCATCCAATTTGAGCCAACACATCTCAGTTTTGCATAAAATGCAAAACACGTGAAAATAAGAGTTACAAGCCAAGGCTTTTTGCATTTTCTGCAAAACTGAGATGGGCTGGATCAAATCTGGTGGCGGATTTGGATTCAGCGGGTCAAAATACTATAGGATATGAAAGTCTGATCCCCAGATCAGAACAAACATTTTTTTTGTGTGGCTATGTAATCACAGAATAAGAAACTACTAGTTCTCTTTTCTGTGCTATAACTACATCTGAAATTGAAGTATTGAAATAAAAATCAATTATTTATAAATTACATACTTATTAACATTGCATATTAACAAAACCATACATTCGTTACAGCCATGCCCCCAAGGAAGCATCAGTTTTAGAGAACTCCAATGTAATGAAAAAAATAAGGTAGCCATGAACGGACAGTATCATAAATGGACAACATTCTTACGTCCAGGTAAATAGAAACTAATTAAGAAGAATGTAAAACTAGTGGAATTATATTCTTCGCCGATTTACTGAGCTTTTTGTATAATTGTTACACATTCTATAGGATACTCTTCGCAGTTTTCTTGTAAATAATGTGAGTTTTTAGACATTCTAAATTTTGTGACACCAAATGTGTTGTGAAAAAAAATATGTGAAAAGAAATGAAAAAAAAGAACAACCGCCCTGTCAGGGATTCGAACACACGACCTTTGGATTGCAAGGATATTTTCAGACATTGAAAATTCGTTCATTAACATAATGATATGAAATTTTTTTTCTTTATGAGTGATATTTACGGTTTTAGAAAGGTGCCGATCGAATGCAATATATTGTTGCATTTGGCCTTAAAATCGCGTACTTTTCGAGATATAAATGTATATATCTCAAAAATCGCGTCATTTTTTTTTCTGCGTATAAGCAAAAAAATTGTTCTAAAAGTTTAGTACTTACTTTCTATACAGAGAAACTGCTGTTCAAAATTTTTCTCTAAAACGGTATTTTTTCCCTAATAGACCATGTGCCAGACCTATCAGTCATTATAATTTGGGGGGACTGAATGAAACCTTTACCACGGGTTTCTGGGGTCATATGGAGCAAAAAATTCGGGGGGGGTCCATCATGGGGAGGTAGCTTTCAAATATGGCGGCCGTTCAAAATGGCGGCCCGACTATGAATTTTTAAATTCAATTATCTCGAGATCGGATGGAGCAATCTTGAATTTCTTTTATTTTAAATGTAGGTGAATGAACGGACTACAGTTTTGTTCCTAATGTTTATTTCCGAAAAAACAATATTTATGAGTCAAAACTCGAAAAAACGAAAAATAAGGTTTTTTTTAAATTTGCGTTTTGCTGTTTTTTGGAGTAACGGTTGGGTATATTGAGAATATGTTCTGAATAAGAATTTTAGAGAAACATCTCACCTTTAAAATGAAAAAAAGAAATTGAAGATCGGATGAACACAACCCGAGATATCGAGATTCAAAGCAGACGGGGCGGGGTTGAGCGCATTGACAAAGCGCTCGGTGCTTTGAGCACCGTGAGGCGAGACGTGACGGCGAGCCAAATTTGAAAGCAACAGAGGGATATGTGAACAACTAAGAGAAATAAAAATGCCTTATTAATATTATTAATAAACTTGAATTTATTCTTCTTCACTAGAGTCACTATTACAGCTATTGTAATTGTACTCTTCCTCATCTATTGTTGCTTTGGTACGCCCCTTGCACCCACAGCGCTCGGTGCGTTGGATTTGAGTTGTTAAGCACGAGCAAGTTTCTGATACACAGTTTATCTTGCAGTGGCACCGCAAAAAGGAAAGTACGCACTCCGGTGCTGGCAAGCCTTCCATCCACTTGACACATAAGTTACCAGAAAAGTTCTTTTCCCACCCATGAGCAAAGGGGTCCGGAATTATTGGTCTGATTTCCAGGCTTCTGAGCCAAATTCCGGCCTGGTAGTTGGCACGATTACTGTGCTGTCTCACGAATTCCTCTATGGTGTCATCAACATCATTAGACAGCACCCAATCTCTGCCTAACTTGCTGAACGCTTCAATAAATCTTTGCTCTTTTTTGCACAAAAGCTTAAATCCTTTAAGTTTTCCCTGGCCAGTAAAAGCGCTGACTGCGTCACAGCCAGACCAGCAATAATACCCGATGTGAGCTGTAACAAGTTGTTCGCCTAAGGCAGATACTATCTGGGAAACTTGAATAACTGTTAAAACACTTTTGTTTCTCTTCACAATACATAAGTTTTTGCTTTTTATGGTTTTGCATAAATCTACGGTCCAAACTAATACATCCATATCGTTTGAAAAGCAAAGAACTGATTCATATGATGCAGCCGCGTTCCTTACATGCAGCATCATTCTGGAATCAGCTTCGTCTTGAGTGCAGAACAGCTCAGGAACAGTTTCGCTCCCAGTAGATGTGACACGACCGTCTTTAATGTAGCCGGTCGTGGATGTGATCCTGAAGCAGATTTCACTAACTGTTACGAAAATTCACTGGCAGGGGTGATGTATTTTTGTAAGTGATGGGCAAACACTGATTTGCAGGTTTTCTTCAAAGACTCATCAACATTTTCCAGAGTTCATGGAAATGGCGCCAGAGGATATTTGAACACTTCCTTCATGTCAAGTTTTTTATTTTCTGCGATATAAATCATTTTGCTGAATAGATTTTGGTCGCATCGGAGGATTATTTCTTTGTTTCCAACCTTGGTCGTTTTGCTCGTCTTTGGTCTACTTATCTTGAGACCCACTTTCTTAATAGGATTATGAAACCCTTCTCCTTTGGCTAGGCGAAACGTGAAATCTTGATACGCTATTTTCCCCTTGTTTTCCGAATTAATGAGATCAGAAGCTGTTGATTCATCAACACATATACCAGTAGATAAATGTACAATATCTGAAGGATTAGGATCAAAGGGGTTCGTCTACTCGTGGGCTAGAATTTCTGTGAGACGTGTCACATCTTACTCATCTCTAATTATCCGTGGGCTTCGGAAGTCAGGATGGCAGTGATTTGTTTCGCTGGATGATAAGACGCTGCGGAGGTTTCCTACTGCAGAAGCTTTGTGCTCAGCATTAACAGAGTACTGTGCTACAGCCTACTTTTTTAGACTGAAACCCTTAGTACCTCCAACAGTTTGGGTGCCTTCGATGGCTTGGTCTACTGGAATTCTAGAAAAAGGGTTTTTGCTTCTTAGTTGTACTGAAAAACCTCCATCTACGAAGTATTGGTGAACAAAAGGGGCATCCTTTTCCAGTTTTAATTCAATGAAGTGGTATGATAGATAGCGTGAGTAGTTCACCTATCCAGTGCAAAACACCAAGGCACCATTTTTTCAACGGCAGCTAAGAACAGAAACCAATTTCCTTCCCGATTATCCCGAAGAAAAGCGAGAAGTTGCTCCACTAGGTCTATATATTTCATCCAAAAGGACGACATTGCTCGATTACAAAATTATAAGGACAGATAGATAAACACTATTATTTTAAAATACAGTATTAATGCTCAACCCCGCCCCGTCCACTTTGAATCTCGAAATGTCGGGTTCTATTGATCCGATCTTCAATTTCTTTTTTGCGTTTTAAAGGTGAGATGTTGCTCTAAAACTCTTATTCAGAACACGTTCTCGATATACCCAACCGTTAGTCCAATAAGCAGCAGAACGTAAATTTCAAAAACCCAATTTTTAGTTTTTTCGAATTTTGACCGATAAATACTGGTTTTTTGGCGGTAAACATTACGAACAAAAATGTAGTCAATTCATTAACCTACATTTAGAAAAAAGGAAATTCAAGATTGCTCCACCTGATCTCGAGATAATTGAATTTAAAGATTCGCAGTCGGGCCGCCATTTTGAATGGCCGCCATATTTGAAAGCTACCTCCCCATGATGGACCCCCCCGATTTTTTTGCTCCACATGAGCCCAGAAACAGGTGGTAAAAGTTTCATTCAGTCCCCCCAAATTATAATGACTTTAAGAGGTCTGGCACATGGTCTATAATTTGAGTGGACTTCTAGGTAGTGTATATTTTAGTCAAGATATTTTAAAACGATGACAGATTATTTACTGCGGCGGTAATTTAATTTTCGCTGATATACTGCGGATAACAGTTTTATTAAACAAGTGGCCCTTAATACCAAACACAATAATTAATCGAAAACGCCTTCTAATTATAACGAAGAATGATTAAAGGCATAAATAATGCCATTTATTACTGAAAACGGGAATAATGGGACAACGTAAAGTTGCTTAATATTCCTATTCATGCCTATATTTTTCAATATAATTTATTTTAGTAATTAACTTTCACAGATGAGATCTGCGTTCTCTATTGTGCCAATGAGCTAAATCAGTTCAGCAAGCTCGAGCCGAGAGTAAGAGATGGAACGCCTTGCAAACCTGGTACGAGGGACATGTGCATCAGTGGCGTGTGTAGGGTAAGTCCGGTGTAACTGAATGGGCAAAATGCATACATTTTTTTGATATCGCAGAATAATAGATCACCAAAATTTTTCTCAGGATAAAAAAATTATTTAGTTTCGCTGAGAATTTAGACGCGTTCAAACGAAGCAAGTTCCCCGTCATTTGCGTGTGACGTCGTCGGGCATTAAGCATTGGCAATGTTTATTTTCAACAGATATTTAATATATGTACTAGTCATGGCAAAGTATTTAATATAAAAAAGTCATATAATCTGAGTCAAAAAACAATATTAATGTTGATAAAAAAAATCGGCAGCTACTGGAAGCGGCTGGAACCTCCCCACCCGGTGAATCTTTGAAGCCGAAAAGAGCACTAAACAATATGAACGATCTCATTTAATTATATTTATTAATTTGAAATATTTTTTTCATATTAAATCAGAAAAAAAAGTCTTGCGTTCGGTGGGATTTGGACCTAAGAACTTGAGTGTTAAATTTATAGTCTGCACAACATTAATGTTTTATTCAATGTTTTAATACAAAAATATTATGCTTCATCGGATCCTAGCCCGGGGCCAGCCAGACAACCACGGTGAACAGCGTAGGTCCCGTTTGGCTTGGAGAAAAATAGAAAAGTAGCTCCTGTCTTCTGTAGGCAGGCTTAAAAGCTAGGTTAAAATTATAATGTGTCCACATGAACCTAAAATTAATATAAAAATAAACACATTACTATAAAAACGTTCGTAGGCAAGAGCACTTAATAATTTTGATTATTGATACGGGAAATAACTGAACGAAAAAACCTGTTCGTTGGTAATGATGGATGACAGGGATGACCATCTTTGGAAAAAACCATATAACTCTTGGTGGACAGCTTCCCTGTCAGATGTAGCCAGGGTAGTGTTCATGGTGGATCGTTTAAGTTTGAGTATATTTAGTTTTATCTTTTGGCCTCAACCGATTTTTCACTAAATCGGTCGGAGAAGTGAGCTGTCAAATTTTTGGTTCCAATGTTTCTCTGGGAATTTGGTTTTTGAAAAATGTTTAGGTTGGTACCAATGTCTTAAATTGTTTTTAGGTTATGTAGTACTATTTTTAGGTTATATTGCCATAAGAATTTTCGGCGGGATGCCGGAAGTAGCGGAAATAGTTTTTAAAATATAATGTTACCGATACTTTTAAAGTTTTATTGGAAAAACTCACCGAAAGCATTCCGGTGGGGTTGCTTACACTTGTAGGGTTTGTAAGCGGTTCAGGATGGCCTCTCACACCATCCGTGGGCTTTATAAACGTCGAAAAAACTTGTAATCTCTCGATGCACTTGACTCGTCAAAAATACTCAGCATACAGTCTGCACGCTTTAACACACTAGCAGAGAACTTATACCAGAGATGGACTCGTAGTATTTTTTGGGAATTTTCCTTTGAGTCAATTTAATAAAATCTGACATTTTTCTGAAAATTTGACATTTTTCTGAAAAGTGACATTTTTCCGAAAATTTGACGTTTTCCTGAATTTTTGACATTTTTCTGAAAAGTGACATTTCTCCGAATATTTTACATTTTCTCGAAAATTTGACATTTTTCTGAAGTGACATTACTCCGAAAATTTGATAATTTTCAGACATTTGACATTTTTCTGAAAGGTGATATTTCTTCGAAAATTTGACGTTTTTCGAAAATTTGAAATTTTTCTGAAAATTGACATTTTTCCGAAAATTTGACATTTTCCTGAAAAGTGACATTTCTCCGAAAATTTGACACTTTTTCGAAAATTTGACATTTTTCTGAATTGACATTACTCCGAAAATTTGACAATTTTCAAACATTTGACATTTTTCTGAAAGATGACATTTCTTCGAAAATTTGACGTTTTTCGAAAATTTGACATTTTTCTGAAAAGTGACATTTTTCCGAAAATTTGACATTTCTGAAAAGTGACATTTCCCTGAAAATTTGACATTTTTCTGAAAAGTGACATTTCTCCGAAAATTTGATATTTCTTGGAAATTAAAAAAAAAAAAAAAATTCGTGACTCGTGTTGTAGAAATATTTTTTTGATATCATCATCAGTTCGCCTGTTATAAGAATTTTATGTTTTTATGACGTCATTAGAACGTAGGTGTATTTTTAATTCACTCATATTCCATCCATCTACAATATTTCCACCTACGTTTCAAACTTTAATTGGATGTTTCCAATAGTTAAGTCGATATCTGCACCAGTTTCTAAGAATTTTTCTTATTTGTGACGTCATGTGGACGTAGGTGAATTAGGTACTTGTACTACTTGTATTCCGTTCGTCCACAATATTTCCACCCACATTTCAAATTTTAATTGGATGTTTCCAATCGTTAATCGTTCCAATCTGTACCAGTTCGCCTGTTGTAAGAATTTGTCTTATTTGTGACGTCATGTAGATGTAGGTGTATTATTAATTCACTTTTATTCCGTCCATTTACAACATTTCCACCTATGTTTCAAATTTCAATTCAATAACTTCAACCGTTAAGTCGATATCTGTACCAGTTCGTCTGTTGTAATAGTTTTTCATTTTTGTGACGTCATGTGACGTAGGTGTATTATTAATTCACTCGTAATCCGTCCGTCTACAATATTTATATCTACGTTTTCAAATTTCAGTTCGATATCTTCAACCCTTCCCGAGTTATCAGCCGAAATCACTAAACACCTCTGTCATTATTAGAATATCACCCTGTACATTGCACTGCTTTGAGGACAAAAAACTATAAATTTCACTTCGGAGATTTTAAAAATCAGTATCAAACATAATTTGGGCATATGGGAAAATCGAAATTTTGTGTTGAAACGTATATAGCAGCGAAACCATTAATCCTACAGACATTTTTTGACAAAGCAAATTCATCATCATTTTATTGTCTTTCTAATAGCTCCCTACTATTTTTTTGCCAAAATCAATATTTATCTAGATATTCGCAAGAGAACAGAAAAAAACACGTTTCCTTGGAAAATGTAAATTTCCACTTGTTTCGTTCCTAACGTCCTTATTTTTTGTCTTATGTCAAAAAATAAAAAATAATTTTTTGTAGCATTAAATTCTCTACACATTCGTTAGGGCGAAGTATTTTGGCCTAGGGACCGCCGTTTAAGAGTTATGGAGGTTTAAAGAGAAAAAATTCGAGATTTTAGACGAATTTCAAAAAAGTCTCCACTTTGGCCGACCGTATCTCGGTAATTTTTGGAGCAGCATAAAAATCAAAAAAAAGACTTTTAGGTAATTCAATTCTCTACAATTTAGTTAAGTCGCAGTTTTTTGCCGTAGGAGTCGCCGTTTAGAAGTTACGAACGATTTAATGAAAAAAGTGCATGACACCGTCATCTTGAAAGGCCCGCCGGACCCAAACGAAAAGTCCCATTAAAATTTGGAGTACGGCAAAACGTTCCTGACATTATGTAGTTTTCCTTAGCTAGTTTTTATTTTTGAGCTATCTCTCACAGTTTCCGAGTTACAGATGAAAAATCGTTTTCAGCGGCATCCGAGGGTAAATTTTGGTTGAAAACAAGACATCTAAATTTACTCGTATTTTAAAAAATACGATACCGCGACGGCCGTACTATGTAGCGATGGAAAGAGAAAGACTTGTAGTTGATGTGCATCGTAAATTGCATGTCGAAATTCGAAAATTCAACTCGACACGAACGAATCAAAAGTGACATTTTTGCAATTTTTCGTTTGACGTTTCTCGATCGCGAATTTGTGTTAGAAGAGTGTCCATCTTCCATCTCGTTCCCCCGCAAAAAAGAGATAGACAATCTTTGCGCGTTAATAACTAATTAACCGTAAATAATTAGTCGTTGGGAATGTCGCGTTGAGATGTAGAATTTCACTCTCGTCAGATCAGTACAGTCTCGATTCCGCCAATAGTCTCTAAAAAAAGCCTTTGCGGCTGTAAATTTGCAAAGAGTAAGGGGTACAGCCCTGTATTATTTTGTGGTATACGTTCTCTGACACGTCTATCGAACGTTAGGTTGGACTATAAATTTAATCTTACACAAGAAGCGTGTTTTTTAATTTTTTCCACGGAAACGAAATCGAAAAAGTGCAAGTGTGATATATCGTTGAAATCGGAATTTTTACAGCTTTTCAATGGTTCAATTACAAATTGTAAGTAATCATAAAATAAACAACTTGTTGTGCCAAAACGGCACTAAACGTAATCCGATCTCAACCAAAACCTTTTCAGATCTTCTGGAGCACTAAAGAAACCCTCATGCAAAGTTTCATCCAAATCCGTTTAGTAGCTTCGCCGCTATCGTGCTAACATACATACACACACACACACACACACACACATACACGCACGGTAATGCTCTGTGGAGGACCGTCCTGGTACCCAATAGTGGAAGATTTGCTGGTTTTATAAATTTCGGATTGCTCTTAGTTCACTTATATTGTTACTGTTTTTAATTTTTCTTTACACTCCTTTGTTTAGGAGTTATACAGAAAAAAATATATACTCCACAGTTAATTGACAATCTACCGTGAGTGTTAATCATCGACAGTTAATGTGGCATATGGAAATGTGTTAAGACTCCTCCACACTTTATGTTGAATTACACTCCGTCACAATGATAGTGCAGTTCACACCAACAGAAGCATCTTTCTATGATCTTTGCCTGATAATAAAATATTTACGGATTATTCAGTGTGTCTCCGGATGAGGTATCGCACTCTTATTTTTGATTTGCCCGGAAAAAGGCATTCTTTATAAAAAGTTTTACTTGTCTTAGGAAGTCATAAACAGTTGTCAAACTTAAGATACATTATACAGGGTAGTCTAAAAATTAGAAAACATTAAATCGACTTGAACCTTTTTTTAAAGATTTTTATTGAAAATTTTATTTAACAATGTTTTTCAATTATGAAGAAAAACTTAAGTATAGAGTATAGTTGCAAAATAAGGAAATAGCAATTTAAAAAGAAAATAACATTTTATTAAACTAAGTTGAAAACTATTCCACATGTAGTGTAGACCTCCTACTAGTACATATTTTTCTATTCTTTTTCTAAATTCTTCAGACAGAATGAGATCACATCTTCCTTTATGGTTGCAACAGCATCCATAATTTCTTCTTTGATTAATCTACGTCGTTTTCGAAATCGTTTGCATATACTTTTGCTTTAAATACTCCCATAAGAAGTAATCCAACGGGGTTAGATCTGGCGAACGGGCAGGCCATGCTGTTTTCCCATGGCGGCCAATACACCTGTCGTGGAAGTGATTGTCTAACTAGAATTGTAGAATTACTGGGCATCCACCTTGCTGTAAATTTATTTTTCTTCTATATTATAAATTTTCATTGTCCAGTTCGAACGAAACAAAATTATTGAAAATTTTTAAATAAGTACCGCTTATTCTGTGATACATTTTGTCGCACCAAACATTTTAAACGTTTGACTATTAGTGGTAATTCGGAAATTAGGATTTTCCTGAGTCTAGTACCTACAATTCTGAGACGAGACTACCCCATTAGTAGTAAAAGTAGGTTCGTCCGTGAATAAAATGTTTCGATGAAAAATTTTCTCACCCATAGTTAAACGAAGAGCATCATCTCCAATTTGAAGTTTGTGAAGAATGTGAATGAATAAAATTTTTTGCCGACTAAAATCCTCTGAATCTGAGATTTGCTACTACCTAAAATTGATCATTTCTTAACGACCATCTTGGGTGTTCTTGTACAGAGTTTAAATCTATAACAGTAGCAGCGTCATCTTCATTTAATTGTTCTTTGGTTCTTTTGATATTTTTTACATCCCCAGTGGAATCAAATTTATGCTTTGCAAGTCACTTTAATATCTGATTACTTCTCATTTTAAACTTCTATTGCCTATTTATAAGAAACATTTCCGATGCCACAGCATTTGACCAAGTAAATTCGTTGTTCCAGGGTTAGCATATCCCACCCCAGCAAAAATCCCTCGATATCAATTTCCTCACTTAAGGAACCCTGCACCGGGAAAACAAACAAGCTGATAAACTCTAAACATTCATTAACACCATCTACAAAAAACATACAGTTTTATCAAATGACAAACAGGCGCGGATCCAAGGGGGGAGCAATGGGTGCAATTGCCCCCCCCCCCTGGGCCTTCCTTGTGCTGTGCGAAAATCTGAAATGTCCGGTCCGGCGGCTCCGCTTTGTCGAAGTCACCCGGCATATGTTTTTTTACACCATTCCCAAGTAGCAAAGTAATTTTATAAAGGTTGTATAAACTACTATAAAATAAATTATTTATTTTGCTACTTGGGTTTTTTTATCAGGTACTTTTCAATATTTGTCAATTTGTGTAAGTGCCCCCCTCTTAGGGAGCTCCTGGATCCGCCCATGATGACAAAGTATTTTAAGCAGATTTTTGGTATTTAATTTCCCTGTATGAATATTCATATCACCGTAACATCCTGTTCTCCTGTTAGTTCAAAGCAAATCAAAGCAAAGCTTTTGGTTTCCAGGTGTATGAATTTTAAAAAAATTATTTTTACTTTTTAGTAGTTTTTGCAAATAAAAGCTTTTTCTTAAAAATATTTTTTTTATATAATTTTATTTTTTACTTTTTAGTCTACTTATTTTACAGACAGACCGATAAAATCCTTTATTTGCCACCGCCATCCACCTCTTCCCTCTCCCGTCTTATCACCCCCCCAACACTACTTCCCACCTCTTCCCGTCCATTCCCCCCTTTCCCGCCACTTCCCACCCCTTCCCTCCCCCTTCCCACCTCTTCCCACCCCATCCCCACCACGTGTGCCAAATTTCAAAGCTCTAGGCTTAATTAGAACTAGTCGAAATTCAGCTTCCAAGATTTGACTTAAACAAACATACATACATACAAACATTGCAAGTTAAATAACAGGTTTTAAAAAGAAAGAAAAGAAATTTCACAACTTTTAAAAAGTAGGTATTTTATTTTTCCGTTAAATTGCATAGTTTTCGAGATATCGACCAAAAGTCAATTTTATGGGCATATGTGACCCATTTACTGGGAAATGCATTTGTCATTTGCTAGGCATTCTTAAAATGTAATTAAATAAGTACACCTTTCCTAAGAAAAAATGCAGCAATAACTTTTTTTGCTTTTAAAAACTAATTTTCCCGAACTAAAAGTGTTTTTTGATTAATATTAAATAGTAAAATAACAATTTATGCTTGCATAAACTGAATTGTCGTGACAATTCAAAATCATGTCAATTGTTGTCTCAAGCTTCATTGTGTTCACTCATAAAAACCATGTAAATGTTTGATTATTATGTGCTGTTTTGCAATTCATAAATAAATCCCCTTCTATCTCAAAATAATATAATATCGAGAAACGCCTGTTTGGCTCAGGAGGGCAAGTACCTTGCCTCCCTGTAAGATTAATTTTAAGCTCTAAATTGCAATTATTGCCACCGAACTGCAGGTGCGTACCGCCAGTTATCAAGCAAAACCTTTGTATTATTGTATTGCACTTTACTCCCTTTATCCTGAATATGGTGATCATTTCTTTCAGATAAATAGGTATACAAATAGGGCTATTTCTTAACTAGGGTGGAATAACATCATTTATATTATAACTATCATAAAAACGTGGCACTCGCTAATATTCTCGTACCCATGCCTTCTTATCGTTTTTCTAATACCTGTATCCACAAACTAACCATAAAATTTCCTTCCCTATACACAATAATTTGTAGATAGATGTTTGTATTATTTCTCACTTTGAACTGTACTTTATAATATAACTATGAATTGAAAATTGACAAAACTTTAATGCATCTGCCCATTTGAACCGTAACTAATTTAAGATAATATAATACAAACATTTATTTATTAGGGGCACTTGTCCCTTTTATAGACTAGAGAATGGGATGACTCTGAAAACAACCTATTTAGCAACGCTGAAGGTCCATATACTTTATAACTTTCACCCAATCTGAAGGGCATCTATGATAGTTTTCTAATAAATAAAATCAAGTAGAATGGGTGTGGTAATCAACCAATTTAACCCTTTGTTATAATTAAAGTAATTGTACAAATTCAACTAAATATACTAACGTTGAGATACAACGTTACCATATGTAATAATTCATACAAAATAAATAAGGTAATAAATGATATTTTTAAATCATAGTACCTATTAAACTATTTCATAATCTAATATTTAGAATCAAAAGATTGTAAATCAAATGTCATTTATATTTTATGAAACTGATATTTTACGCGCTTGTTGTTTTAAAATACACATTTTTGTGATTTTAACATTTTTTAAGGTATAGTACAGTACCTAGAGGTAAAAAATAAATGTAAAATCTCGGAATAATCTCACAAGTAATGATAATTTTTCTTTATGGGTTATTATTGTAGTAAGAGGTGTCATCTTCAGTTTCTATATGGTCCGGACACTTGCTCTTACCTTCAAGGGGTGAAAACCACCTCTAAAATTTAGATATTTAATACTTATTTGCTGATTTGTTTTTGAAACGCGAAGTTTTTGGGATCGCTAATTACGAATCATTACGAAGTCAAAATTAAAAAATTAAGCAAGTGTTTTAAAGAGACAAAAAAAATGCGTATCTAAGTTATGTTATATGTTAACAAAAAACATTATTTTTGAGAAAAGAAATGTAATTGCATAATTACAATAACAAAATGGCCGCATTTTGTTTAAAAAAATGTGAAAACTCATGTTGTTTCTTTATTTTTTATGATACAGAAACAAACGAAAAATCATTTTAAAGACCGATAAATTATCTTTAATTCTGTTCCTTAGAAATTTTGATGATATTTTCTAAGATATTCAACATTTAAACTAAATACTTTTTCCTATAAATGTTCAAATGCCATCTTTATACTTAAATATGTACGAAACTATCCTACTTTATTTTCAATGTATAGGCTTTATTTTTGATCTCTACAATTTTTTCGCTGAAACTAATATTTATTGAGATATTTGCAAACAATAAAAACATTTACGTTTTATCGAAAATCCCTATATAATTTAAAGTGCAATTTTTTTCTAAAGCAAGCGTTGTAGACGGACGAAAAACTTTGAGTATCTGGATAATACCATATTATGTTAACGAAAAACAGTATGCGGGAAAATATTTTTTTTAATTACTGATTACGTACATTAACACAATGGCGACAATTTTATTTAAAAAATGTGAAGAAGCACATTGTCTTTGTCATAACTTCTATGTTATAGAGTTAATAAAAAATCGTTTGATCAATAGTCTTTCATTGTGGTGGTTAGCATTTTTGACGTAAGTGCCCTAGTCTCTGAGATTTAAACCAAATACCTCATCGCTCAATGTGTTACTTCAAGTTATTTGACGAAAATCGTTTTTAAATACCCTTTCAAGTTAAAATCCTACAACTTAAATACTATTAATTTAGTTGAGTGCCAGAATAGCCTACGGCTAAACTCCGCCAGGACATTAAAATAAATAAGGCGATAAAAAAAATTATATAAAAAGTTGCATATAGAACATTTTCTTCTCCAAATTTGATTATCTTTCAGCTCCAATGTTTTTGTTTGTTTTTTTTTTTTTTTTTTTTTTTTTTTTTTTAGGTGCCACCCCCTGAAAAGGGTAGTGTATCCACCCCCTATAAATTAGCAAACACCCTCATAATATAGAAACTTTTACTTGATGCATTTACTATTAAGTTGCCAATAATGAACGAAATCTAATTCATATGACATTATTCCGAAGTTAAAACCTGTAGTTACTGTACTATATTATTAAATATTATTTTTGTACATGCTTTAAAATTAGTCAAACTATCAATAATAGACGTCAGTTACTATCGGTAATGCGCAGAAAGTAGTCATTCCGACAAATTTTAGATTTGTCAAATTATGATAATGTCATGATATTTGAGAATTAATAATTTGTATATTTTAAATTGTACTGTCTTACAAAAACACCTGTGTTGTTGAAAAAATCATGCGTGTATGATGAGAAAAAAGTACCTTCTCCAATTTCGCATAGCTTATGGCAATTTCTATGCTCATGGGGAGAACCTACTTTCCACTATTACATAAAATAAAAATATCAACTTATTTATAATCACTTAATTCCAAATTTCCAAATATTATAATATGAAACAGTGTAGTACGTTATTCATGAAATATCTGTTACCTACTAGCTGAATAACCCGGCCTTTCTCGGAATTCGAAAGCAATATCTTTCAACCCCTGCATCTCACCCCTGGTTAACAGTTTTTTTCCGTCGTTTTGAGAGTAAAATCTATAAGTGTACTAAAATTCAACGGTCTAGCCTCGGGTCTAGCTCATCGGAAAGTTAGTTTTCATTTTCAGACAAACGTGCATTAAGCTTTAAATGTTATAGATTACCTACCTTATTTTACAGCTACAAACTGTTATAATACGAGAAATTTAAAAAAAATTATATTGTCAAATTCTGAAAAAAGTCAGAGGAGTATTATTTGATCTAGTTCTTTGAAATATTAATTTATTTTTCTTAAATGACAAAAAATATATTTAAAAAGTTTAAAATTTAATATAAAAATCGGAATCTACGTAAAAAATTATTTAGCTTTAAAAAAACGTATAAATACTCCACTTAAACCTCACGCTACTTCAGAATATATAGTACGAAATATATTTTACGTATTGCATGTATTATCAATTATCATTCTCGGTCATATTGGAGGCCAAAATAACTATTTTATTTTTATTTAAAAGTGCATAAGGGCAACAGTGTATCTTAGTAAATAATTGACAGAGGATTTTTTTTATTGTTCCTCTTTCGATATATTATTAGTATATATGAAAATTTTATGTAATAGTGAACAATTTATATATGATTCTTTTTATAAAAAAAATATATAAGGCCGAAAAAAACGGTTAATAGTGGTTAAAATGACTTTTGGTATCTAAAATATATAAAAATGATACAGTTTGAAAAATCTTGCATCTATTCCTTTATTGCAACTCAATTTTTAATTTTGTTATTGTTTTTTGGGCGTTCTAATGAATAAATTGAATTGAAACTTGTTATGGAAGAGTAGCCCTATTAGGCATACACTATCAAGTTTTGTCACAATCTAACATTTTCTTTTTTTACAGACTTTTTCTTTTGTACGAAGAAAAGAAATAATGTACATATACATTATTTAGGTCTTACTCAAGCTAACTTTCATACTAATAACAAAATATCTAGTTTCTTTATATTGAGGGAATATGCAAATATAATGGTGTATTCTTTAAAATACAAATTATTGTTAAATGTATTAAAACAACTGCCTATTCTTGCTAATACTAAAAGAAACTGAACTGTATAATAGATTTCACAGAATTATGTAGGAGAAAAATACGGAAATTAGATAAAAATTAAAAACTTACTAAAACAACTTACACACTGAATAATCAAAAACGAGACCCCAAAATGTTAGCTATGAATTATTTTATACAATTAAATTTCATTTAGTAGCAATTATTAGCATTGTTTTGATGTATTCTACAATCATTTGTATTTTAAAGTGTTTCTACATTTTTTCTTTACCTAATATACTATTATAATTGTGTGTTCAGAAGTTAAGCATCAATATAAATATTTAAAAAACCTAGGTAATTTCTCATTAGTATGGAAGTTACCTTCAGTAATACCTAAATAATGTCTATACAGGGTGATATGTAAGTCGATAAAACCCTTTTAGGAACTTACATTACAGAATAAGTCATTTAGAATATAATTTGCCAGGCTTACCTTGGTACAAAGTCTTACGGTTTTCGAACTATTCGCCAGTTTGAATTTTTTTGAATAAATGTCGTAGATCCATTTTTATAAGCTAATGAGAGCCGCTATGTCTGTTCTTTCAGTTTATTCTCTTGCTCTAATATGTATTTTTTCTGGTCAATACGTTAACGATTATCTAAAGATGAAGTAAAGATTAATAGAAAACTACGCTATTCACAGGGTGTATTTTTGGAAAACAGTGCAAACCTGGAAAAGTCAGGGAATTTGATTTTGGTCAAAGAAATCAGGGAAAAGTCAGGGAATTTATAAATTTATAAAAAAAAGTCAGGGAAAATTTATTAAAACGACTTATCCCTTTCGTTCACCTTGTCCTAGAAATAGTACATTGGATTACATTTATTTTTATTTTTTAATTAGAACAGGTTTTTGTCGTCGATTTCATTTTACAAGAATCTTTATACATTATTCTTCATTGTCGGAAAATTTTGAGGCCATTTAGGTGTAGATAGAAAAATGTAGGAAAGCAAACATACGATGGGGTCTGTAGAAATTTTATACTATGTGAGAGTGCAGCAAAACAAATATTTTTATAATACTTGCAATTAACGAATTGTTGTGATTTTTTCTGTATTAGTGAACAAGGACCTATTGTGCAGTGTGAGATTTTTTGTTTGAACTTGTGTGCACATTTTAGACTTTTGTTTATAAATAAAATAGTGTACTAGAATTAGAACAGCTTGACACAACACCACAAAATTGTCAGGTAAACTTAATCTCACTTTTCAAAAAAAAAATCACAAACTAGCTAAGTTACGATATTTCACAGTTGATGTGACTGGCAAGAAGTATCTAACCAACCAGAAACTATACAAGATTCTCTATCTTGATGAATCAGAAGTGGAATGTCTCTCCGATGAACAAGATGATGGTTGCAAAATTGGCTCTTTTGGCTACCCCATTGGCATTTTTTCAAAATTTATAGCTAAATGTGTTATCATTTAGGGAACCAACAATTAGGAGATAGTGATCCAGAGTATTTGCCAGAAAATGCTGATTAAATTGAAAATACGCAATACGCACTTAGCGAAGAATTGTTTCCTGAAATTCATACCAAATAATAATATTATATTTATTATTATTATTGAAGTAAATTAAAAAATAAACATTTTTTCACAAAAAAATATGTTTTAATGTTTCAGAATTGTTAGCTACATATTTTGTGTGGATTATCCATTGAGTCACGATGTCCTACTTCTAGGACATTTTTTTCAAAAATGGGTGGGGGAAAATTTTTAAAGAAAGTATTAAAAATTATATTAAACAACTTATGTGCAAAATTGAAAAGTCGTGACTGAAAGTTGTTCCCATCTTGCGCCACCCCGCTCGTTAAAAAATGTTTTCCATTTCACTACCCGCTCAATTTTCATTTTTCGAACAGAAAATTTTTCTGGAATTTTTATTGAAAAGTCCTGGTATACCTGGAAAAGTCAGGGAATTTCAAAATTTTGAATTTGTATACACCCTGTATTCAGATACTTAAAAAAATTTAAATGCCATTATTAATCTTTACTTTAACTTTAGATAATCGTTAACGTATTGAACAGAAAAAAATTATGTTAGAGCAAGAGAAAAAACCGCTGCCCAAGGAATCACTACTTCCACATCCAGATTTTCTATCCAAGTCACTCACAACGAAAAAATTTTGTATGTGGAAATAATTGTTTATGGAACTTTAACAATATAATATTTGAAATCCTCTACCACAAAAACCCATAAAATGATACCCCACATCGGTAGTGGGGAAGGGGTGGTGATAGGGGGTGGTTGGTAGTGAGGGTGGATGAAGTAAAAAAATATTTTGAGGCTTCTGGTTCTTGTACACACACTAAATCACAATTTTTTTCATCCCCTTTAATAATGAGATGTGGGTGGTAATGGGGGTGGCTAATGCCAACATTTTTTTTGAAACCTTAGCTTCTCTTGTATATACTAAATACCAATTTTATGGACTATTACGTGCTTGATTTACCTATTTACCCCAAATTTACCCCAATTTACCCCCCAACCCTTAGGAACGGAACAAGACGAAAATATAATCTAATTCTAGATCTCGTTAAAGTACATATGTGTACCAAATTTCAAGTCAATATCTCGAACGGTTCCAGAGTAAATGTACGCACAAAAGAAAGCTACAGACCGACAGACAGACAGACAGAATTGTTTTTTCGCTCAAACTTCAAATCTCGACGTTTCATGACATTCTAAGCCTATTTGAACAATAAAAATTTTTTAAACTTTTTTTGTCGTTACTATACTTCAACTGGATGTGGAAGTAAAATTCGGATCTACGCGATTTTTCGAAAAAAATCCCAATTTGCGATTAGTTCGGAAACCTTGAGTTTGTACTAAGGCAAGCGTGGCTAAATATGTTCTAAAGTACTTATCGACCTACCCTGTATATTGTCTAAATCAAGATAATTTTTTTTATTACCATCGTAAAATACATGTAAAAACCTGCATTTTGAAAAAAAATATATTCTACGAATCTATGCAATTAAACAATAATAAACGATTAAAATTTCGAAATCTTTTTTTTATTTTTAGTCGTTTAAATAAATATTTTATGCTAAAATTTGGCACAAAGGTTTAGTTCAATAATGGGCATATTTCCACCAACTTTTGTTAAAATGGATGCATTATTACCTTATATTTCTTAAATTGTCAAAAAAGGCAATTTTTGGTGGTTTTTATTTTCTTACAAATTAACAAATTATCAGAAAGTTTTTTCATAGCCTTTTGCTCTTTTTATTTCTGCGATACGATTATTAGAACCGGATATCTCCTTGTTATCATAAGGAAAAGAGCAGAAAATTTCAGTATTGAAAAATAAATTGTTAAAATTTTACAAGAAGCAATGCACCGATTTAGTCGAAAACTTTCCATGACACTTGTTATTATATCTACAACAAATTAAAATAATAAAATTGCTGCAGCCAGAGAATTTCTTATTCACCTATTTTGTTGCTTAATTTTACTCCACTATATATGATTTAAAATGTGAAAAATTTATGACTGTACATTATAGCAAATTGAGAAACTATTAGTTACACATTTAAAATAACTATGAAAGCCAATGCTGTAGACTCTAGAGCCTGGTCGATTTCCAGATGTTTGTTAGGTATGTACCTTTCTAACAATTCCCGCCAAATCCGTACAGTGGTCAGCAGTCACTTGTTTAGGAAACTACTAGCAATGGTAAAATCTACAATTTAAATCTTTAGAGGTGGTCCGCAATTTTTGATTATTTATTAATTGATTGTTCAATTTTTTCTTATCTGATCTGGGAATATTTAGTACGTCTCATTTTTTTATTATGTATTTACGTGTTCGATAATAAAGAATACTTCGCAAGGATATCTTTAAAAAAATTCGCTGAAGCTAGTTTTAGAGTTTAATAAATCAATGATATTCAACCTAAAATTGCTTACTTTAAATAAAAAATATACAGGGTGGTCACCCACAAATGGGAAGGAGAACGATAATATTTCACATGTAGTTATTACAATTGCCAAGTAAGAAACATATAGAGGTTGGTCATCCTAAAACAGAAATAATGAAAAAGATGTGACGAAGAACAATAATATCTTGCACATAGTTAACACAACTATCAAGGAAGAAAAATACGAAAATATACAGGGTGGTCACCTAAAAAATAATAATGAAAAAAATCTGGGGGAGATATCGTATGTACAGGGTGGTCGCGCGAATGTTAGACCCCCATTTAACTTCGTTATTTTTGGAGTTACGTAAAAAAGTTAAAAATAAAAGTTAAAGAAAATCACTTGTATTTTCCAAAAACATTTCAGAAAAATAATTGAAAGTCGAATTTCGGATATATGAACTTTATTTTCTTTTTTTTTTAATGGAACACCCTGTATATTTTTACATCATCTGAAAGGCCATAAAAAAACTTTTCAATGATATATGCAACATAGTATTTATCTTAAAAAAAATGTGTCTAATTTACTTTAAATTTACAATTTATCAAAATAACCGTGGGGAACAAAAGTATGTAATTTAATGTGAACAATACATTAGTTCTGTCAAGATATTTGTTGGTAACTAATTTTACTTTGTTTTAAATAAAATGGACAATTTCAGTGATTGATATAAATTTTTCGGACCATCAGAGCTTAATGATAACAAAATGTAATATTTGTAATATTTAATTAAGAAAAATATTATGTTTTATATATCATTAAAAAGCCTCTTTTACGGCCTTTCTGACGGTGTAAAAATATATGGGGTGTTCCGTTTAAAGAAACCAAAGTAAAGTGCATATCTCCGAAATGCGACTTTCAATTATTTTTCTGTAATGATTTCTGGAAAATACATATTATTTTCTATAACTTTTATTTTTGAACTTTTTTACGTAACGAAGTTTAAGGTTCTAACGTTCGCGCGACTATCCTGTAGTTAACATAACTATCATAACTGCTCTCCAAAAGTCAAATTTCAACACTCGTTTTTGGTGATTAACTCAAAAATCGATGAGTCATCAACACAAGACTGACGATTTTGATTGCCTCATAAAAATTTTAATAATTTATGTTGCAATATTAAAATTTTCTGCTATTTTGCTTATTATCTTTGGTTTTCGTATATGGTTAGTTATATTTGTGCTCTAAATTTGCCTTTTAAATAAAGTTTTCTTAAGTCGGACTTTTTATTTATGTTTCGACTCAGGTTGATTCTGGGAGCTTCTACATCTACAACAGCAATTTTGGATGGGCCATGACCCACCCTGGCCCCAACGTAGTTCCGTGCCTCTAATGTATATAAAGTAAATATACTAAAATTGTAATTCTAGAACTTGAGTATCTCCAAAAATAATCGACTTAAATGTAGGTTGTGGGGAGTTCCCTACTAAATCTATATGAAAATTTTTGTTGGGACTGAAAATTCCAACATTCAGTATAAAAAGTATAGTAGTGGTGGTATGATAGAAAATAATATTTTTTGCTTTGTGAAAAATTTTCCCTAAAGATTAAAAATAAATTCAAAGTTATTATTAGTGTTTTACTTTTTATGAAAAAAAAAAATATATTGATACATAACTATATTTTCTAAATTTAATCAAATGTTGAATTTAAGCTTTTTGTGCAATTCTGTAAAACTTCTATCGGTAAAATTTTACAATAAAAAAATGGCTACGATTTTTTTTTATTTTTCCATTTATTCTGATATCGCAGGTAGCTTTGTGTTTGAAGGGGGTGAATGGTATTTTGCCCATAAGTAGTTGTGAAATTAGACAAGTAATTTAATGCACTTCATATTTTTCCTTCTTCTTAAGAGATTGCATTGCAGCGGAAGAACTAATCCCCAATAACTCTATAAAAGTATTTATCACTTCCATTTGTCCAGTCTGCAAATCTATTTTTAGAATCCTCCACATTTTGGGAATAAGCATATCACTAACACACGTACTGCGCATCGTATTAGTTTGGTATCATTTCACATTTCCAACCAAATAAGAATCTATTTTTAGAATCCTCCACATTTTGGGGATAGACATATTATGAACACACGTGTTGATATTATTTGCGTTTTGAATGAAATACTAATCGATTCTTAGAATCCTCCACATTTTGAGAATACGCACATTATTAACACACGTGTGGTGTGAATTTGTTACTTTTCCATTTATACTTTATCTTTACATGCATAGTGGTCCAAAGTTTTAAATTTGGTGATTTATAAGCTTTCTTAAAAAAAGATAGCGACAAACGGTCATCTTCGTATGACTGTTAGGGTAAATGTCGGCAATTTATAAATATTTGACATAATACAGGAACTTTCATAAAGTCATGACACATCAAATATGCATTTTTAAAATAATACAGCCTATATATTTTTGTATTTTTTAATTCTATGAAATTTTGTGTATATAATTTAATTGTTTTCGAGATATTCACAATTGAATATCAGCATTTTACACATTTTATGAGGCTGTAAAAACAAAACGGTTTAAATAAGAATGAAAGGGCCTGCATATTTCGACTTTAGTTTTTAATAATCTATATAATAATGACAGCTAAGCGGGTAGTGACCCCAGACCAGAAAGATATACTTCCTGCTAAATCGAAAGCAGACATTATTGGATAGAATATTAGAAATTAAGATTTTGTTCCAAATCAAACCGTTTAGATTTTACAGTCTCACAAAGTACGAACAATGCTGATTTCAATTGTTTTTTGAGGTTTTTCAGAATTAAGGCGGGCTTTTTGTGCACTTGAACTATTGTTTAAGTCTTATTTACATTAACGTCCTGGAGGAGTTTAGCTATAGCTATTCCACAACTGAACCAGAATGCGTACACATAGATAATATCTCAACATCTGAATGTACTGAGTGTACATTCAGTATAAAAAGTATAGTAGTAGTGGTTATCAAAAATTTTTCCTAGAGATTAAAAATTAAATTCAAAGTTATTATTATTCTTTTATTTTTTATGGAATTAATCAAATGTTGATTTTACGCTTTTTGAGCTATTCTGAACAACTTCTATCAGTAAAATTTTACAATAAAAAAATGTCTACGATTTTTTTAAATTTTCCATTTATTTTGGTATCTCAAGTAGCTTTGTGTTTGAAAGGGATGAATGGTATTGTACCCATAAGTAGTTGCGAAATTAGACAAGTAGTTTTAGTTACCAAATCTTAATGCACTTTATATTTTTCCTTCTTCTTAAGAGATTGCATTAGAACTGAAGAACTAATTCCCAATAACTGTATAAAAGCATTTATCACTTGCTTTTGTCCATTCTGCAAATCTATTTTTAGAATCCTCCACATTTTGGGAATAAGCATATCACTAACACACGTACTGCCCATCGTATTAGTTTGGTATTTTTTACATTTCCCCAACCAAATAAGAATCTATTTTTAGAATCCTCCACATTTTGGGAATAGACATATTATTAACACACTTACGTGTTGATATTTGCGTTTTGAATGGAATAGAAATCTATTCTTAGAATCCTCCACATTTTGAGAATACGCACATTATTACTAACTTACTTTTGGATTTATACTTTATCTTTACATGCATAGTTTTAAATTTGGTCATTTATAAGCTTTTTTGAAAAAGATAGCGAAAAACTGCCATCTTCATATGAATGTCAGGGTAAATTCCGGCAATTTACAAACATTTGAGGTAATACAGGGTCTTTCACAAAGTCATACCACATCAAATATGTATTTTTTATGTACCTTAAGTTTCGAACGTTCACTTGAACGAATTTCATTGGAAAAAGACAAATTAATAAAGCCACACTTCGATTTACCTACGTGTAAAAACTTAAGTATTGTGGATATTATCGCCAACAAATATTATGGCAATGAAGTGTTTACGCCTAAATCGATGTGTGGGTTTTATTAACGTTTCTTTGTCATCTAAAATTCATTCAAGTGAACGTTCGAAACTTCAGGTACATATTTTTTTTAATAATACGGCCTATATATTTTTGCATTTTTGAATTCTATGGTGAACTCTTATGAAATTTTGTGTATATAATTTAATTGTTTTCGAGATATTCACATTTGAATATCAACATTTTACGTATTTTATGAGGCTGTAAAACAAAACGGTTTAAATGAGAACGCTTGCACATTTCTGTTTTAGTTTTGATTAATCTATATATTAATCTATGTAACAATGCTAAACGGGAAGTGACCCAAGACCAGAAAGATATAGGTAGGTACTGCCTGCTAAATCGGAAGCAGCCATTATTGGGTAGAATATTAGAAATTAAGATAGAAATGTGCAACTCCTTTGTTCAAAATCACACCGTTTAGATTTTACAGCCTCGCAAAGTACGAAAAATGCTGATTTCAATTTATTTAAAGATTTTTTTGAGTCTTATTTATATTAACGTCCTGGCGGAGTTTAACTGTAGCTATACTAGCACTGAACCAAGACACGTACACATAGACAATATCTCAACACTAATTTCCTGCGACATTGCCATCTGCCGCAGCTGAGACATGCGGTCTAGCCCAGTGCTACCGTCTCATCAACACGTGAAAGATGCCACTACTCATCCATACTCTAGCCAGGATCCGAACCCGGGACCCCGTGGTAGCAAGCTTAAGATTTTATGCTCTGTGCCACAAAATAACCACAACTATTTTAAACAAGTTTTTATTAAAAAAACGGTTGGTCCTATTATATTTAACAAAGGGGGCCTTTTTTGTGCAAATTTGATTAGGAAATCATATCCCGGTACCAAAATTAAAAAAGGAAACCGAAGAAAAAAAATGGAATTACGTATAAGAGAGATTGAAATTCATATTGGCCAGTATCAAGAAATAATAACTTTTATTGATACTATATAACGTACCGTAAAATTTCATTACTCTAGGACTAAAGGATCCTGAAATATTGAATAAAAAATATATAAAAGTATTTACGCAAAACTTCCCTTTCTATTTAGCATCTTTCTTTTATTCAATATCTTGTCTGTATGATGAATACCCTGTATGTATTTTTTAACTAAAAGTATATCAGGTTTTCTTCCTGGCAATAGTGACAACCACATTCCAAATATTATTATCCTCTGCCTAGAGTGACCACACTGTATATTTTTCACTAAAGCATGTGATAACTACGTGCGAAATATTATTGCCTTCCGTAAAAATTTTTTCATTATTTCTTTTTAGGTGACCCCCTAGATCTTTCACGCAATTGTATTTACTACATGCGAAATATTAGCGTCTTCTCTCACATTTTTGTCCATTATTTCTTCAGGGTGACCACCCTCTAGATCTTATATATATAAAAGAATACCATGACTCGCTGACTGACTGACCGATCTATCAATGCACAGCTCAAACCGTTGGTTCTAGAAACTTCAGATTTTCAATAGGTGTTCCTCAAATATCGTAGGCAACCACTAAGAAGAGATTTTTCGAAATTCGACCCCTAGGAGGGTGAAAGAGAGGGTTAAAAATTTTAGGCTTTTTCGGAAATGGTTAGATCTAGATGCATGGAAATTTGGCAGAACTATTTTTTGTTGAAATATATTAGGTACGTATAATACGAAATTTCGATTTTCACTTTTTGAAGGAGTGAAAACGGGGATGGTAGATGGTTTAAAACGCACACGTATTTTGAAATCGTGTAAGTCAGAAACGTGATTATTCGAGTGATGGACTACTCTGAGGAAATAAGAAGACAAGACACATATTCGACGGTATTCAAACAGAGACCCTCCCCAAACAGGTGAACGATGAGGAGGAGGGAGGGAGGTTTTTAAACTTTTCGGAACCGCCTAGATCTAGAAGCGTGATATTTGGCAGAAATACTCTTTATTGGAACCTATTAGACACGAGTAAGACGAAATTTCGATTTTCACTTTTTGAAGGGGTGAAAACGGGGGTGGTAAATGATCTAAAATGTACCTGTGTCTCTGAAATCGCGTAAGTCAGAAACGTGATATTCCAGCGATTGACTCTTCTAAGGAAATAAGGAGACACGTATTCGATGGTTTTAAAAAGGAGACCCTCCGAACAGATGAACAGGAAGAGGGAGTTTTTAAGCATGAAATTTGACACATGCCCTCTCATGTGCTCTATTGTCGATTAAAATAATTATTTTATTAGCACAAAAATAGAATAATGAATTGTTATCAAATTGGTATGCGCAGTGGGTTTCCCCGAGTACTATGGATACGCAGTGGGTTTCCTAGAGTACAATGTATGGGCAGTGGGTTTCCTGGAGTACAATGGATGCGCAGTGGGTTTCCTCGAGTGCAATGAATGCGCAGTGGGTTTTCTTGAGTACTATGGATGGACAGTGAGTTTCCTCAAGTGCAATAGATGCGTAGTGAGTTTCCCTGATCACTATGGATGTGCAGTGAGTTTCCTCGAATACTATCGATGCACAGTGGATTTCCTCGAATGCAATGGATCCGCAGGATGGAACTAAATTATATTTTGATCTTATTCCGTTGAAGTGTTGAGACGTAAATGGGGTAAGTGGGGGTAAATAGGTAAATCAAGCAAGTAAGAGTCCATAAAACTGGTATTTACTATATATAAGAGAAGGTCTCAAAACATTTTTAGGACTTAGCCACCACTAATACCACCCCACCCCACTATTAAAGAGGGTGAAAAAAATAAAATTGTAAGTTAGTGTGTGTACAAGAACCAAAGGCCTCAAATTTTTTTTTTACTTCATCCACCCCTACTAGTGTGTGTCTAGCTTCTACGATTTTGGATTAGAATACCATGCAACCTGTACGGTGTTTATATATCTTCTATTATTTTTTTGATTCTATAATAACTGGGTTACCTCGAGTAGGATGGATGCGCAATGGGTCTCCTCGAGTACTAATTAATTCGCAGTGGATTTCCTCGAGTACTATTGGTGCGCAGTAGGATACCCCAAGTAGTATGAATGCGCGGAGGTTTCCCTCGAGGAATATGGAAGCGCAGTAGGTTTCCTCAAGTATTAGGAATGCGCAGTAGCTTTCCTCGAGTACCATTGATGAGCAGTAGGTTACCTCAAGTATTATGGATACGCACTGGGTTTATTCGAGTACAATGGATGCGCAGTAGGTAACCCCAAGTAAGATGGATGTGCTTTAGTTTACCTCGAGTAGTATGGATGCGCAGTGGGTTTCCTCGAATAAAATGGATGCACGTTGGGTTACCTCAAGTAGTATTGATCCACAATGGCTTTCCTCCTTCAGTTAGATGGATGCGCAGTGGGTTACCCAGTGTAGTTTGGAAGCGCAGTAGGTTTCCTCAAGTATTATCGATGCGCAGTGGCTCTTCTCGATTACTATTGATGCGCACTAGGTTGCCTCAAGTGGTATGGATGCGTTGTGGGGTTCCTCGTGTAAAATGGATGCGTCTTTTTTGTGAGCACGATTACTCTGGAACTGTTTTTTTTTTTTTTCCGAGGGGGAAAAACCTTCAAAAGGTTCAACCTGCACTGGTGTCCAAGCGTGCAGGGATATGTGGGATTCTTACCGCACTAAAAAACCCCCCTCTTCCTCTCCGGAACTGTAGCTAAACATTTCTTCGGAGGCTAACGAGTTCTATGGAATTAATATCCGTGTTTCTTCTTCTTTTGCCTTCATGATGCTGCAGCACATGGTGTTGATAGCCCCCCACTTCTCAGCGGCGGTGAGCATGTTTACCATAAAATTTTGTGGCGTGATTATAAGGCCAACGTCTCTGTTTGCCGTGCTCCTCTCGTCATTCCACCTAGGGCAGTGGAACATGGTGTGCTCCGGAGTATCGGGTGCTGGGCAGTAAATGCACGTGTCTGCTTCCCGCTTGCCGATTCTATATAAATAGCTGCCGAAGTTGCCGTGGCCACTTAACGTTTGGGTTAGATGGTAATTTAGGTCTCCATGTTTTCGGGCAGTCCAGGCTCTTACGTCCGGGATAAGGCGGTACGCCCATCTGCCGTCTTCAGAGGTGTCCCATCGCTCCTGCCAGCGTTCCATCAGATGGTTCCTGTAGACAATCTTCGCAGCTTTGTCTGCGCCGTGGCCGTATGCACGCTCTTTAGCGAGCAAGTCGGCGGGTGGCACCGCCGATATGACTTGCACAGCCGAGGCGGAGGTTGTCCGGTAGGCGCAGCACACCCTTATCAGCATGAGACGTTGTGTCTTCAGTAACCGGTTGCGGTTACGCGCGGTCTTTAACGCGTCGACCCACGCCGGAGCGGCATACAATAAGATGGAGTTTGCCACGGAGCTCAAGAGTTTCCTGGCATAGGTCTTGGGCCCTCCAATTCGTGGCATGATCTTGCGGAGGGCCATGGTCGCTTTCTCTGCTCTGTCGGTGGCGTAATCAACATGCCGGTTCCACGACAACTTTTGGTCGATGTAAACCCCTAGGTATTTTATAGCTGGTTTGGCGGTCACCTCCGCATTAAGGACATTGACGCTCATGTTGTTCACACGTTTGTGCCCGGTCAGCGCAACTGCTTCCGATCTCTCAGGGGCAATTTCTAGGCTGTGGTTGTCCATCCACCTGTTTATTGCACGTATGGCGGCTTCGGCCTTGGTCATAGCGCGCTCCTCCGTTTTGTCTATGGCGATAACGATAAGGTCGTCCGCGAATGCAATGAGTCGACAGTCATCAGGGATGTCGGGGCTTTTTAGTGCGAGGATGCCATCGTACAAAACATTCCACAGGAGTGGTCCCAGGACCGACCCCTGCGGAACGCCGCACGTGACATCGCGGACGTGGTCGTCGATGATTAAAGATCTTTCCGTGAAGTAGCTCTTCACAAGTTGTACCAAGTACGCTGGTACCCCTTTGAGTTCTAGCGCTTCAACAATTGGGCCCCAGGGGGCCGTGTTGAAGGCATTCTTCACGTCGAGCGCCACAGCTAAGCAGATCTCTCTTTGCCTCCAGTTGCCCGCATTCGCGGTGCGTGCTACTCTTATGACCTCCTGGATAGCGTCGGTCGTGGAGAAACTCTCTCTAAAGCCAAATTGGCTGTCAGAGAGGCCCCCTCTCGCGTCGAGTTCCGCGGTGAGGCGAGTCGCAATGACGCGTTCCAGGACTTTCGCCGTAGTGTCGATCAAGCAGATAGGCCTGGGTGCCGTACCCGGCGGCTTGCCCGGTTTGGGAACAAGCACTAATACTGCTCTTTTCCACCTGTGGGGGATTTCTCCGTTTACAAAGATGCCATTAAAGACGTTCTCGAAGTAGGCTGTGTGGTGGGTGACCGCTAGTTTAACCACCTCGGGGGGTATTCCATCAGGCCCCGGGGCCTTATTGGATTTTAGCTTAACAGCCGCGTTGCTAATTTCCTCCGCTGTAACTGGGGGTGGTGGGGGGGGCCCGATTGCCCTTATCCAGTTCGTTGTTGGGCGTGCTGGGAAGAGCTCCCTCGCTAGTTCCAATTTACGGTCCGTACTGAGTACTAGTTTTTCACGGACGCCAGTTCTTTTGCATGCAATTCTGTAGCCGTCTCCCCAGATATCGTTATCGACGCTCTCGATGATTTCATTCCAGCATCTGCGCTTGGACGCTTTGATGCTGGCACGTAGGTCGTTTCTGGCCTCTCGGTAGGCCGTATAGTTCCTGGCGGTTACGTCGACGAAACGCGCTGTTTTGGATCTAGTCCAGATCCTTTTTAGTTTGAGACATTTTTGGCGTAGTTGCGCAATTTCGCGGTTCCACCAGTATGCTGGTTTACCGCGTGGATGGCCCACGGCCGGCAACGCGGCCTTGCAGGCCCTAGTTAGGGCCTCGATTACGTTGTCGGCGTTTGGGTCGTGGGGTTGACCCAGCTCGTGCCGTAGTTTCTCAGTGACCGCCTCCTCCTTGTCGGGCTTGTAGCGCCACCTGGAACTGTTTAAGATATTGACTTGAAATTTGATACACGTCTGTATTTTAACGAGATGTTGGTACTAGATTATATTTTGATCCTATTCTATTGAAGGGTTGAAGAGTAAATTGGGGTAAATATGGGGGGGGGTAAATAGATAAAACACGCAAGTAAGAATCGACAAAATTGGTATTTAGTATAAAAGAAGTAAAGGTCTCAAGAAAATTTTTGGCACAAGCCACCTCTATTACCACCCCCACCGCATTATTAAAGGGGGTGTAAAAAAATAAAATTGTGATTTAGTGTGTACACAAGAACCAAAGGCCTTTTTTTCACTTCATCCACCCCCACTACCACACCCTACCACAACCCCAACCCCACTAACGATATGGCATATCGTTTTATCGGTTTTTGAGGGAGACGATTCCAAATATATTATTAAAATTCCATAAACAATTATTTCCACATAATGAAGTGGAAATATAGTATTTTCGTTGTAAGAGACTTGGATGAAAAATCTGGATGTGGAAGTAGTGATTCCTTGGGCAGCGGTTTTTTTCATTTTTTTTTTGTCATTACCTCAACAAACTGAAGGTATGACCAAATTTTCATAATTTTGACCATCCAAATCCTTATTTTGAACAATTATGTGACATACCGTTGGGTATATTTTTACACATATTTTAACACATTCCTCCACTGTTAATAGATCACCGTAAAAGTATACACACCGATAGGGGGCGCTGAAACCAATAAATTTAAATCCTCCACAATTAATGATGAATCAGATTTTCACACACTGACCATAATCCCAAATTCTGGAGGATTTTTTTTTATTGCGTTTCTGTGCAAAGCAGGCATCGAGAATCTCATTGCAGCGATAAAAAATTGTCGATGACTGAGAAATCCTCGACAATTCGGTCATCCTCGACAATTCAGTTCTATTCACAGAGTGTTCCTCCACAGTTAATGTAATGCATACACACACACACACACACACACACACACACACACACACACACACACACACACACACACACACACACACACACACACACACACACACACACACACACACACACACACACACACACACACACACACACACACACACACACACACACACACACAGACATTTTTCAAAAACAACTTTTTTGGGTTCCTGGGACCTCAAAACGTAAAGATCTGATGTTAACTCAATTTTCGATTTTGGACTAATTGTAGTAACCTCCCACAATTTTATTGTGGGGAGGTTAATATTAAAATATTGCATGATGTTTACATACTTTGAGGTTAGGTATCTAAATCTAACTGCAGTAAAAGGATAAAAGTGGGCGTAAACAAATTTATTGTTAAGAACGATAAATGATGCATCCTTTTTTCGCTTTTCCACCTCTAATTTTTGCATTGATATAATCGGTATTATTAGCAAAAAAAAGTGCTAATCGTAAACACGTCGATTTTCGGCAAATTGTCACTTTGAGCTTGCACAAAGTCACTTGCTTGCAAAAGAACGTTGTGACGACTGCCACCATAACGTGATTAAATTTGAAATATGTCTTACTTAAAGGAAAAAAACATTTTTATACAAAGTTAAAATAACTGTCGCTTTCAACTGTATAGTTTCTTGGGAATAAAAGTTATATTAATTTGTTAATATTAACTTATTAAAAAGCACTGACATTCTAAATCTACAGGTGAAATAAGTGGTAGATGATGACGTTTTTTTTAACGTTTTTCTACTCAGCTATATTAATGCATAACATTTGCCTACTTACCACTTTGTTGCAGAAATTATTTGTAGATGGCGCCACATAAAAACCACTGACAATAATCAGTCATGCTTTATCTTATACTCTTATGAATTTATACATAATAAATAACACACGATTGCAATATTCAAATTCTTTCAGGAAGCATCGATTATTTGGATGGATCTTATAACGATCAGGTTAAAGACCATTATAGACTGGCGGTACATGACCAGTCAGGTGCAACGTTTTTAAAATGCATGCCAATCATATATATGAATGAAATTACCATGAATATGCCAGAAACGCAAATTTTAGGGATGCTAATAGTACCAAACGACTTTTTTTCGAAAAAGTCAATTTAAGGAGAAAATAAAGAATGATTTTTTTTTTCGAAAATTTCGTTACGAATTTATTGATTATTTAATGTTTAAAATAGGTAATTTTAAGTGGCCCGTAATTCAAAAACCAAAAATCAAAATGGATATAGCGGTTCTACAGCATGCTGATCAATAATATTGCATTATAGCGGGTTTATACGTGCATGGATTTAGTGGCGCCAATAGATATTGGCACGCCAGTAAAAAAATATTGCACGTGTAAACCCGGTATAAGTTTTTCAACAAAAAAATGCTTAATATAATTTTTCGAAAAATCGACCCTTTTTTTCATAATAAAAATGCACGCCAATGACTGAAATAAGTTTTGTTTTACTTAAAAAAGGTATCATAAAGGTCTTTGATACCCATCCAAATTTGGTTAAAATTGGGTGACTAATAACTGAGCTACAAAGCTGTTACCGTGAAAAATGGGACACACAATATATGGCGGCTCATCCTGTAACATATCATATACATCGTATATTGGAAAATGGAGACCTATAGCCTATTTAATTCTGTTTAATTAACGTAAATAAATAGTGAATATTTAACGTTATTTAAACCTTTAATGAAACGTTTATATTCTACATTTACTTTCGTTTCATAAACGTTGAAAACTAACAAATATTTATCGTTTTTTTAATGTTGTTTAATCGTTATCTATGATGTTTAAAAGACGTTTATATTTGTGAGGCGGAAAGCAAAATGGAACCTCTTGTCGGCGATTTCAATTTTTCAGTACAGTCGAATTAGTGGTTTGGGTCAAAATAATCGATTTTCGGATTTTTGCGATTTATTACCTTTACAAGTTGTAATCGATTACAAAACCGATATAATTGGATGAGACACTTAAAATAATCGATAAAGCAGTTGATGTTCAGCCCTGGAAAAGGTACCTCTTGTCGCTTATGGAGAAATAACATGGGACCGACAAGAGGTCTCTTTTCATAAACGCACTAGTAACTTAAACAAAAAAAAACATAGAGATATGATTTTTGCACCAAATTGTTCAGAATTAAAGCTTAATTCATTTAATATCAATAACTAAAAACTGGAATTTGCCGACAAGAGGTCCCTTTTTGCTTTCCGCCTCACATTTAGTTAATAAGAACGTTTTTCCGGGCGACATTTTTTCGTTGAATCAAAAACCTAAAAACCCTAGAACAACGTGTGGTTTTCAATCTTTTTTTTAAATGTTTTTTAAACGTATGTGTGCCCATTGGGCTATATCTATATTATTTGTACCAACACGCGGTTAGTCCTAACCCCATGTTAAAAGAGGATTACGAGCAATGTCCCGTTGTACCAGAACGCTAACCTTGAATTTTAAGGTTATCAGGCACACACTGGGCGAGTTGTACCAAACTTCCCTAACCCGATGTTAAGCTCACCCCGTATTAAAATTTAACACTGGTTTAACAATTTTGCGAGTTGTACTATCTGATTTAACCGTGGTGTTAACAAACTCAGAAATAACTAATTATAAGCACATAATAAAGAACTACCAGAAGCGACATTCTCCGCACCGCCTTTGATGTTTCTTGATTAATTTTTGTGACCTCCAGGAATTTTCTTCAGTTCATTTATTGTTTTAACCTAAAATTCCGTGAGATATATTCAACAATTCAACTATATTTTTCAATAAATGAAATGCCGGAAGATGGCGTCAATGGAATTTGAACGGAAAGCTTAAGTGTCACTTCTGGTAGTTCCTTTTTCTGTGGTTTAAGTGCAAGAGTGCCAGTTGCTAGCAATGCGAGGGTGTTGGCAGTCGAGTTACATAAAAAACTTGTCGAATTGTGTCAAATGCATTATAAATATTAATGTAACACAGGTCGTAGGTTATACCTGTAATGAAAATGGACATTTTAGAGTTGGAAGAAGAAAAAATAAGGACTCATAAAACTACTATTAAGTAATTACAATGCACACTGTATACTCAAGACGGAAATGTCAAAATTTGAAATGACATTTTTATTAACCCCTTCTTAAACCACCCCACGACTTAGTTTAAGTTTTAAGTGCGTCTGATAACCTTAAAATTCAAGGTTAACGTTTTGGTACAACGCAACATTGCTCTTAACCCTCTTTTTACACAGGGTAAGGACTAACCGCGTGTTGGTACAACTCGCCCTTAACCCCGTAAAACTTAAACTAGGCCGTGGGGTGGTTTATGACAGAGTTAGTTTTTATATTTTATGTAACTCAATTGCATCGTTAGTGACTAGCACTTTTGCCACAAAAAAGAAAACTACCAGAAGCGACACTTAAGCTTCCTGCCCAAATTCCATTGACGCCATCTTCTGGTAGGTATTTCCGTTAGATCACTTATTGAAAAATATAGTTGAATTGTTGGGGATATTATGTTACGGAATGTTAGGTTAAAGTAATAAACGAACTGACGGAAATACCCACAAAAAATGGTGAAGGAAACACAAATTAATCAAGAAACATCAAAGGCAGTGCGGAGAGTATTGCTTCTGGGAGTTCTTTATTCTGTGCTTCTACTTAGTTTTTCTGTGTTCGTTAGCTCCAGGGTTATTTCAGATGGTACTGTCGTGCGCAAAAAAAATGGGACAAGTCTTATAACGTATTTTTGCTAAAATTTAGTTGTGTACATCTAACTTTAATTTTTGTGACATTGTCAGTTATTATTTGTCAAAATTCATTACAAGTGTGCAAATAGAGACAGATTTACATTAGAAAAAAATATTTGTCTTATTTTTTGGTCACGACAGTACAACTCGCGAAATTTTTAAACCAGTGTTAAATTTCAATAAGGGGTTAGCATAACACCGCGTTAGGGTAGTTTGGTACAACTTGCCCTTAAACGTTTTAATATTATACGTCCACTACATAACACATTTTCTTTGACATAACCTCAGTTGTAGTGATCTTTAACAATTCGCCTACGGCTCATGTCATAATTCTCAAGCTCGTGTCTTAATAGCTATCATTAAATGATCGTTGCATAGTATACTATTAATTATAAAATATAAAGTATTTCCGTACTATTTGTTTGCCAAATCGTCAATCTGTGTAGTTTAGTATCGCCCGAGTTCTCTGTTATTATTTTTCTTAACCGATCTCTTCTTTCCAGAAAGTAGGATGTGACAACCAAATCGATTCAGATGCAGTAGAGGACGTATGTGGCGTCTGCAATGGTGACGGAACTCAATGCAAAGTGGTCGAGGAGGTGTATAGAGATACTGGTGCACGTGGTAAGTTAACTTGTATATTTTAAAATCCGAAAAACTGGTTAAAAAAAATAATTATTCATTTTGCAAATTTTTGGACATTTCACTATAAAATTTTCTCTGGCGCCTGAGCTATTTCTACGAAGGCGTAGAAAGGCCGCTGAATTACTAGATTAATCTCGGAATTTTGACTTTAATCTCGGAATTCCGACTTTAAACTCGGAATTCTGACCTTAAACTCGGAATTCCGACTTTAATCTCAGAATTCCGAGATTAAAATCGGATTTGTGATTTCATTTGAAAAACCACCACCCCCTTCTCCACTGCAAATGTGGCATATCGTTTTATTGGTTTTTGGGGTAAACGATTTCAAATATTATATTATTAAAGTTTTATAAATTATAATTTTCGCATACTGGAGTGCAAATTTAGTATCTTTTTTTTCGTTGGATAGGGAATATGGATGTGAAAGTAGTGACTCCTTAGGCAGCGGTTTTTGATCACATCAATAACAATAAAATAATTTATTTCTAGCTATTGCACTATCGCCCTCACCTTCATGCTAACAAAATGGCACTGAAAATAAGTTTATTTTCGGTATTTAATTTCTATTACCTCCTAGACGAAACTTAATAAACATTAAGACGTAGAGAATAAAATTTTCTAAAACTAACTCTAGTTTTAAACTTTTTAAAATAAATATCAAAATCTATATAAGGAAACATACATTACCGGTTAACAATTTAAAGAAATTTATTTTGTTCTTATTGTTAATTTATTTTTTGAATCACTAAACCCTGGTAATTCGTTCGTGTAAACGCGGTTATTCAGATTTTCATTTGAAAAACTGTTTGGGAATGTACAGGGTGGTCTCGCTAACATTAAAACTCCATTTATTGTTTTTGGAGTTAGATGAAATAGTTTATAAATAAAAGTTAAAGTAGAAAATCACGTGTATTTTCCAAAAATCTTGTCAGAAAAACTACTAAACATCTCATTTTGGAGATATGAGCTTTACTTGGGTTTTATGTATATTTTTACATCTGAAAGGCCGCAAAAAAAGATTTTCAATAATAGGTCCTTTCCTTTGTTTTGAGTGTAGTGTGTTTTACACTACATCCAAAGTCAGCTGAAAATTCGATGTATATGAGTGTGATAAAAGCAAAGGACTGGACAAGTGTAATTGAAATTGAAATTTTTCTAATTTATTTTTTTCGAAAGCTTTCTGGATGAATTCCTCAGTGAAATGATCAACTAAGAAAAAGTGTTAGATTAGGTAAATAATACATTCCTATACGGTATTTTTTATAGTTACCATTTCTTAGAAGATTAATTATTGTGGCGTCATCTTCCAACCTGCAATTTTGAACTGAATTTCTTCAATTTTCCCACACCAATACACAAAAAACAGTTAACCTAAAAGTCTAGAAACTACCCTATTAATTCAAATATTTCTATTGCGCATGTACAGTGCATTTTACACCTGCCTTCGACCAGGTGGAGATAAGCTACACCAGTGCTGACCAGTGGACCTTTACATTGAACAGAGTAATGGTAAAGTGTAGTGTATATAACACCATATCCTTGCGAAGAAACGACTTTGGGTAATTCAGTGTAGTTCAGTGCTACACTTCGTATGCAGAGGAAAGGACCTAATATATAAAACATAGCATTTATATCACAAATTGTTTGTCCTGTTTACTCTATATTTACAATCTATCAAATTAGTAAAATGGAAAATTTCAATGATTGATGTACAATGTGTCTCACTTTCCACGGTAACACATTCGTAGCTAAGTTTTTAATCATCCAATTTCAACCAAATGTGGGGGGCCGTCTTTACTACGTCTTTTTTAAGTAAAACAAAATGTATGTCAGTCATTGACGTGCATTTTTATTAAGAAAAACAGGTTGAATTTTTCGAGAGGTCATAATAGTAATTTTTTCATCTTCATCTTTACACTGACGCATTTCAAATATTAGTCTCATATCATGTTTCCACCTCTAATCTACGAACTCTGAGATAAAAGTCAGAATTTTGAGATTAAAGTTGGAATTCCGAGATTAAAAGTTAGAATTCCGAGTTTAACGTCGGAATTCCGAGATTAAAGTCGGAATTCCGAAATTAAACTCGGAATTAAAAAAACATATTTCAGTGGCCCTTCTACGCCTTCGTATATTTCAACACTTGCCCAGTACAAACATGTAAAATAAATAAGTATAAGCACATACATATAAATACACTAGCTGACCCAGCAAACGTTGTTTTGCCATATAAATTATAAATTTTTGTTCAAAAAATAAAAATAAAATTTCTGGATAGGGCCACCCTTATCACCTAAGGGTATAAAAAATAAACTACGACCTATTCTCAGACCTACCAAATATACACCAAAAATTTCATAAAAATCGGTCAAGCCGTTTCGGAGGAGTTCGATAACAAACACTGTGACACGAGATTTTTATATATTAGATTTAAGCAGGCACATGTAACAAGTATCAAGTAAACACAAATAAACATAATCATAATTTAGAACATTTGTGTTTAAAAATGTTCTAATCTTGGCATGAGTATATTATCCTATATATATTGTTTATATAATTTTGTATTAAGGAGTCAAGAAATTACAATTTTCATGAAAATAAGCTTCAAGTTGAGCAACTTTTCATTTTAACTTAAAGGCCAGGCAACGAATGATTACACAGCCACACAAAAAAAATAAAGAGACTGACTAGGTAGACTTTATGTTTTTCGGGTCGCTGAATCCGAATTCGGGGTCCATTTGGTCCCATGTCATCAGGTTTAAGGTCATTTGAAGGTCAAATTGAGATATGACCGTGAAAAATTCCGTAAAAAATTTATGTATATGTTTTTGAGGTTACTGAATCCGAATCCGGGGTTTATTTGATCCCATGTCATCGGGTTTAAGGTCATTTGAAGGTCAAATTGAGATATAACCGTGAAAAATTCCGTAAAAAATTTATGTTTATATTTTTGAGGTTGCTGAATCCGAATCCGGGGTTTATTTGATCCCATGTCATCGGGTTTAAGGTCATTTGAAGGTCAAATTGAGATATAACCGTGAAAAATTCCGTAAAAAATTTATGTTGATGTTTTTGAGGTTGCTGAATCCGAATCCGGGGTTTATTTGATACCATCATGTCATAATCAAAGTCAAATAAAGGTCAAACACATGAAATTCAATAATACAATCTTTTTTGACCCCGGATTCTGAAAAAGCAGAAAATTTTACGTCCAAATACATCCTGAACGGTTTATGGAACCGATTTCTTAGGTCATTTGTTGGTTATCAAGCAGTCAAATGCTTATTTTTCATTTCTTAGCTGATATATCGATTGTAAATCGAAAACTTGCGACTATGACTAGTGACCTTTAAGTTTTTGTGGTCGCTTATCACGATCCCAGTATCCATTTGATACCATGATGTATGAACTGAGGGCAAACGCTATAATTCGAATGATATAATTTTTTGGACCCTGAAAGATCATCTGCAGGTCAAATACAGATTTCTTTTAAATCTTTCAACTGAATTGTGAAACCGTCAGCATTAGCGTTACACTACGAGGAGGTTGCGTGAAGGGATTTTGTATATCATAACGGGCTTACTCCGTTGCCCGCCGTCACCGCGAGGAGGTGCACTGGATGCAGACACAAGTGCTATGCTGATTTGGGTGTAAAGGTTGTTCCATGCAAAGAAATTTCATGATAAGTTGCAGAGCGAGAAACTGAGTTCCATAATTACAGTGGTATGGTTTGGAGTTGTGAAGCTCAACAACTTTAATTATAAAGAACAGAATTTTTGCTATGAGACACTAAGTAATAAAATTATGGGGTTACTCGGTTATGGGATTATTGAGCAATGTGGTCATTCGAGTAAACGGATTCATCAGCTTTCATCGTCTGTAATCCCCATTTTATAGCTACGGGATCAGGTTTTTAGAGCTATTAGGTTATTGAGTTATTGAATTTTGAGGCTATTGAGTTCAGCAGATTTGGATTTAGGTCTTTGGACTTACAAATGTAGTTTAAAACATCTCAATATAGTTTAATACCTCCATATGAAACCCAGAGTTTGGTTCGACTCAGATTAAGACGTATTTGGACGTAAGATTTTTTGTTCTTTGAGAATACGGGTTTAAAAAATTTATATCATTCGAATCATGGCGTTTGACCTTCGATTGACCTTGGTTTATACGTCATGGTATCAAATGGATACCGGGATCGTGATAAGCGACCACAAAAACTTGAAGGTCACTAGTCATAGACGCAAGTTTTCGATTTACAATCGATATATCAGCTAAGAAATGGAAAATAAGCATTTGACCGCTTGATAACCAACAAATGACCTAAGAAATCGGTTCCATGAACCGTTCAGGATGTATTTGGACGTAAAATTTTCTGCTTTTTCAGAATCCGGGGTCAAAAAAGATTGTATTATAGAATTTCATGTATTTGACCTTCATTTGACCTTGATTCTGACATGATGGTATCAAATAAACCGCGGATCCGGATTCAGCAACCTCAAAAATATGAACACTAATTTTTGTGGAAATTTTCACGGTCCTATCTCAATTTGACCTTCAAATGACCTTAAATCTGATGACATGGAATCAAACGGACCCCGGATTCGGATTCAGTAACCTCAAAAACATGGACATAAATTTTTTACGGAATTTTTCAGGATCATATCTCAATTTGACCTTCAAATGACCTTGAACCTGATGATATGGGATCAAATAAACCCCGGATTCGGATTCAGCAACCTCAAAAACATGGACATAAATTTTTTACGGAATTTTTCACAGCCATATCTCAATTTGACCTTCAAATGACCTTAAAACTGATGACATGGGATTAAATGGACCCCGGATTCGGATTCAGCGACACGAAAAACATAAAGTCTACCTAGTCAGTCTCTGGGGTCAAGACAATTTATTTTTTTTGTGTGGCTGTGTTATTGAAGGAAATTTTAGGGACAGAAAATTTGACATCGGAACTTCGTTTGGACTAGTCTGGAGATGAGTCCCCACTCCTAGGTAGTGAGCGGGGGGCACTTTAAAGGTCCCATTTTTTGGTTTTTCACTTATATCTCGGAAACTATGCGTCGTATGGAATAAGATAATCTATGTAGAAATAAACATAGTGAAATTTCCTACAAGAAACTTTACATTTATTTTCTTCCTGTGTGTTATAGTTTACGAGATATTCGCCAGCGAAAATAGATAATTAAAAAAAAAGTATTAGGTACCTTGAATATTTCTATCAAAGCGGTTTACCGTGGTCTGCTAATAAATCACAGTCACAAAACAATCTTTATTTTACAACACTCGACGTATTTACTAACGTAATATTTTGTCGAAATCTCATTAAATATACAATGTGACCCACTTAAAATGAAGACGCCCTTAAAACTTTTTTGTTTTGTTTCCGATTTGAATCAAATTTTACTCAAGTATAAAACAAATTATGATATACTTATGGCCAGAAAAACATTCGGCTGCTACAAAGGCAAAGCTACCTGTGGTATCAACATATTCTGAAAAAAATAAAAACATTTTGAATGTTAAAAATTCTAAAAAATCCATCGAATCGGCGCCACAACCGTAAATACACGAAAATTTGATTTGGTTGTGGATGGAGGATTTTTCATACATAAGCTCATCTGGCAAAGGGGGTCCTCAGTTTCCGCAATTTGTGGTGGATACGTGAAGTTAGTCAATCACTAATATGATTTTTGGTATTTTTCAGCATATTTCGGTACCACAGGTGGCTTTGTCTTTGTAGCAGGCGAATGTTTTTCTGGTCATAAGTAGATCGTAATTTGTTCTATACTTGAGTAATATTTGATTCAAATCGGAAACAAAATAAAAAAATTAAAAGGGCGTCTTCATTTTAAGTGAGTCACACTGTATATTTATGGAAATGTATACATGTCGACAAAATATTACGTTAGTAGATACGTCGAGTGTTGTAAAATAAAGATTGTTTTGTGACTGTGATTTATTAGCAGATAGGAATATTCAAGGCACCTAATCCTTTTTTTTTATTATCTATTTTGGCTGGCGAATACCTCGTAAACTATAACACAAGAAAATGAATATAAATATTCTTGTAGGAAATTTAATTATGTTTAATTTTGCATAGATTACTTTTTTCCATACGACGCATAGTTTCCGAGATATAAGCGAGAAACCAAAAAACGGGACCATTAAAGTGTCCCTTTCCCCACCACTCACCACCTAGGAGTGGGGACTTTTGATATGTTCATCTCCAGACTAGTCCAAACAAAGTTCCGAAGTCAAATTTTCTGTCCCTAAAATTTCCCTCTACGCCGTTTTTTGAGCATCCGTTGCCTGGATTATAATAAAGTTTTTTGGATGCAAATTGATCTCGTAGCCATCCAATTTTTTCTACTTTTCTGTTTTTAAGGAATCATCCTATAAGTTCTACACAAATGAATTTCGTGCTACTTGGCTCTAATTTCTTGTATCTCAAAACTATACTGTACGCCTCTACCATATGGCGATTCGGTGGTGCAATTTATTACTGCCCTTTTAAAAATATAAAAATTTGTTTCAGGTTACAAGAAAATAGCTACAATACCAGCAGGAAGCAGAAACGTCGAGATTACTGAATTAGCTCCGCATATAAATACTATTGCCGTTTCTGACAAAACGGAGAGACGTTTTTACTTAAATGGGAATCAGTAAGTGTACTATGAAAAGGTTCACCATGAATAAATTTTTCTATCTGGTCGATTTCTGTAAAATCGGTGGTACAAAGCAACAGTAAATTATGCACAAAGCAAGGTTTTGTCATATTAGGATATGTATTCTGAATGTCGAGAGACCTGCCGAAGCAGCGGGGCATCTCCAAGTCTGCTTCCCGTTGAAAACCTAACAGCTCGAAACTGGTCCATGAATATCTCTGAACACCTACCGAAGCGGTGGCGCCCCTCTATTTAATCATAATTCCTTTCACCAGCATTTGTTACAAGCACTGCGTTTCTAGTAATGATGATAATATCATTCAGAACGCATATCGTAATATATTAGTAAACCAAAAGAAATACGACAAAACCTTGATTTGGGCATAATTGGCCAATCTATATTTTGAGTTGATTACCCAAATGGGTGATGTGTCAGACAGACCAAAACTGATAATACATGCAAGCGTGAAGGCGAATACCGTGTATAAGCATCTTTAAAAATGCTTAAGGCTCCGTTACATCGACCAAGTTTGAACAAAAATCAACTTGATTAAAGATCAACATATAAGATTACGATTGTTAACAACAATCCAACTCTTTTTTTCGATTTTCATCTTTAATCGGGCTGATTTTGGTAGTTGGTCGATACAACCCGTTCTTTCTGCTTAAATTCGTATCTTCCAATTAAATTCTATTTTTTTTTCTTGTTTAAATTATGATTTCATCTTATTTGCATTGTAGCGAAGAACGTAATGATGGTGAAATACTATTTGGTACAATAACGGGTATTTACACTCATCCAGAACCAGGGAAAGAAACACTTCTTATACATGGACCGTTGGTTGACGACTTGATTTTGTTTGTAAGTATTAGTACTAGTTAATATTGAGTCTCAAAATATGAACTATACACTAATTTAAAATGGAATCTTTAATTTATCTTTCCGGTAACAATTAGTTTTAGGGGCGTTATTTGAACATTTGAAAGCGAAAGGATTTAGTTGCTTTTTTGCAGTATTTTCTATGTCGAGAGAAATAATGTACAACCCGTCCCGTCCCTCTACCAACTTGGTAAAATAATCGAAAAATAAAAAATATTGACTTGTGCTTGCATTTTCGTATTTATTAATTATAAAAATCAAGTAGAACAGGAACTTTACCTATTAGAAATTCTATCATAAAGATGTGACAAAAAGCAAGCCCAAATTTCGTGTTAAATTAGAAGACAATTAGAATTAGTTTTATAACATTAATAATTTCAAATATTTCTTTGATTTCTTTATTAAAGATACATGTTATGTTCAATAAATAACAAAATGTGAAAAATAAAACTTTAAAATTTACAGCGACGTGTTTCACATCTGGGTAAAATTTATGCTACTATTTCCACATGGACGTGAATTATTTTCCCTTGCGGCTTATGAAGCAAGACTTAGATTTAAAGAACATTTTCTACAGAGCGGGCTGATTAAAGTTGATGCAAAATAAATACTAAAGCAGTAGCACTTGGCAGATTTAAATACTTTTCCGTGTTCAAAAACCAATAGGAAGGTTGTCTAAAATTTCGAGATATTTTTGATGAAATCTTTAATTATGAACAATCCTACTTCTTGTATGGTACCATAGACAAATAATGTTTACTTGAAGTATATTCAGTATCATTTAAAGCAATATTCAGTCGATTTTGTTGACTCTCACCAGTCGATAAGGAATGTTAAATTTTAATTGTATTTTATCGGCTGTATTTACAAACAGTCTGGTATGTTGGGTATAAAATATTAACCATGAATTCATGGTTAATTAGTTATTAAGTATTATTATTTATACCCAAAATTATTTATATTAAATAACTGGAATTGAGATACATGTCTAAACTTTAGCTAAAAATGTATTTATATTATGAGCTATAATTTTCTGCAAAAGTACGAAATTCGGCATTCAAGAAGTGTTTTTTGGCAAAGCACTACTTTGTAAACAGTTATATAATATTGAACCTTATAAGCTAGCCATATTAGAAAAAAAATGGGAGTTCAGAAGGAAGTTTTGCTATAGTTTTGATTTTCTCACCCTTCATGTTTTTTGGGTCACTGGATATGAATTTGAAGTTTGCAGGCAAAAATTTGGCCCGGAACTTTGTTTTATTGACACTTTTTGCCCAAATTTTAGCACTTTTTTCAGTTTTTGGCCTAAATCTCAGAAAGGAATAATTTTTTCGACAAGCCCATTCTATACAAAATTAAAGCAAACAAAATTTCCTACATTTTTCATACATAACGTTTTTTTGAAAGACGAACCTTTCCGCTGCTAGAGCGCACCAAAAAAGGGCCATATTACCATATCTAGTGAATTTCACCGTTTTCGCGGAAATCGCCCTTGCTATGATACTTAACTGTTGATCGTAAATGATTTTATAATGAACTCGTGTTTTGTATGGGTTGTCATGATTGCTGAATATAAAGTTCTAAATTTCCAAAATTTGCGTGAGGCTCCTGGTCAGCGAATCAAGTTGTAAAAAATGTTGAAAGGAACACTCGAATGGTTTTTTAACAAGCTTTTATTTAACTTGCTATGTGTGTATGTGTGTTAGTTTGTTTAGGGCAAATCTTGCAACTCGCTCACATTAAGCAACACCACCTAGAAATTAAAGCCAGACAACCAGCTTGTGACGTCACTGAAGGAAGACCCAGCATATACGGCGTAATGCATTAAAGCAATGCTATTATACTACATGTACCATTGGACAGAGAGTGTATCACTACATTGGCATAAAAGTGTACAATCTTCTACCACCCGAATTAAAGCAAATAATATATAAAAAGTCCGCAAAAATAAAACTGCGCCTGTGGTTAATTGAAAATAAACCTACGCTTTTATGAAAGCTCATTATTATATCCACTTTTCTTCTTTTTACCTTTTTCTTCTACGGTGTAAATATATATTTGACAGAATTGTTGTTATTTCTTTATATATATTTGCATTCTTTATGTTTATGTTTATATATTTTGTCTTTTCCCTTTTCAAAAGATATGTGTACGTATAATGTATATACATGTTTACGTATTGTATAATACTTAAGTATCACTTTAGTCACCTATTATTATTTGATTTTTTTATTGTTATTTTAGTATTTTATTACATTTAATATAACAATAGCGCTGAAAGAATATATTACTCCCCAGGAATTCGAGACCTACAGTCAAGTTTTTTCGAAAACTAAAGGAAGTCTCGGACACCTACTTTTAGTAACTATCATAGTCTGCCATTATTTTCAATATTTATTTACACTGTTATCTAATTAATATATGCCTATGTACTATATAAATTAATGTAAATAAATATTATTATTATTATTATGTGACTACTCCCAAATAAGAAATATTTATTACCTGCTGTAATGTTTACTGTTTTTAAGCTTAGAGTGATGTTTTACTTATATTATAATAAAAAAGAGTCTTAAAAACTACATTACGGCAGTAAAAACTGAAATAAATATTAGGGAATAAAAGAAAAGTGGCCGTTTCGGTCGCTCTCCCTACGAGCCTCTCTCTCAAAAAAATACTGACTAATTTATATGTATTTATTATCTTATTTATATGTATGGCAATTAAAAAAAACAAAATATAGAACCAAAATATAAATTGACGGTGAAGAAATTTCAACTACAAAATTTAAATTTGTGTACCCTGTCAATAATATCTTCTTGATAACGCCTAGTTAAGAAATTATTGGAAATATTTTCAAAGACAAATAAAACAATTATAAATAAAATATATGCATATATTGGTTCTAGATATTGAGATACATAATACATTTAGACGTAATTAGAACAATAAAAATCACTTCTAATTTGCTTCTACTAATTCTTATAAAGTAAAACGGTTTCTCATCTTTGGGAAATTTAAAAACGTGTACCTTTTCCCCGGTGGTACAATTACCAGTACAGCGAGGAACGCAGCATTTGTTTACCATTTTGCACGGTAATTAAGTATTTTATAACTATCACTGGAATGTATTATTTGTTGACTGTTTTATTAAAGTGGGTTTTAGATCACATTTACACGTTTAAAACACAGAATAAACAATAAAACAAAATACTACTAAAATGCAAATACAACGATTTGTTTTATTTGACACTGCACTTGACAGCACTAATAGTAATCAGTCACGGCCGTTGAAGCGTGACGTCATGTGATGTCACCAGCTGGTTGTCTGGCTTTAATCTCTAGGTGGTGTTGCAATAAGAGGCGAGAGGAATTTGTGGAGACACATAAACCCAGAGAATGCAGCGATGCAGCATATATACACATACATGGAAAATAGAGATGATGAGTGTCAGTTCTCAATGGAAGAACTGATGGCGCAAATAAAAGGAGACTACAAACCAGATCAAAAGACAGTGAAAGCTCGACTTGTAGAAAAATATGGAGATGACATACTGTTCACCTTTCAAAAGAATAAGAAGACTGTGGTTTATTTCAAAAATATAGGAGGGAAGATATTGAATGGCGCATTTTATCAGCAGAAGTGTAGGTCTGAAAAAGAAGAAAGGCTTCGAATAGTCGAAGCAGCAGCCAAAATAATATGCGATGACATCAGATCCCAAATTTACGATGTTAAAGAGTATCCTGCTCCTGACCGTTTCATGGATGGTACAGGATCCGTAATTCCCGAAACGCTAAAACATTTCATGAAAAAAGGACAGAGACAAGGAGAAGTGGAAGAATAAGAGCCACGCCATTTCACACTGTATCATCAGTGCTGTAAGACCTAGATCCTTTTTGTCTAATTTACAAGTTCAGTTAGCAGCATTCATCTATAAAAAGTTTGGATCCCGAAAGTTATTGGATGTTTTAAATTCGTTAGGGTTTTGCAGCACTTTCGTCGAAGCGGTTTGAAGAGGATGTGACAGTTCCTTGAAAAACGAAGGTAAGTACAACAGTATCTTCAACAGTAAACATGTGCAGGTTACTACTCACCTCGTCTATCAATAAATCCATAAAATAACATCTCCTGTCTTTCCTATTATACTACTGACTATAATACACTGTACATAACTACTTTAGTAATAACTTCATTTCATTTGTTTGTCTCCATTTTTTCAATTACTTTCCCTATATTCATTATTCATGTAAGGTATACCGGATCCGGGAATATGTTTCTATTTGGCGCGATCTAGCGGTGGAATGGTTAGTCTTAAAAAAAGTGATATATGAAAAATGCAGAAAATTTTATCTACTTTCATTTTGTATGGAATGGGCTTCCATTCTGAGATATAGGCCAAAAACTGAGAAAAGTGCCAAAATTTGGGCAAAAAGTGCCAGAAAAACAAATTTCCGGGCCAAATTTTTGCCTGCAAACTTCCAGTTCGTGTTCAGCGACCCAAAAAACATAGAGGGTGAGGAAATAAAAACTATAGCAAAACTTTACTCTGAGAATCCTAATATACCTAGCCTATTACGGTTTCTATTAACACTCTACTCTTAGACCGTGGGATAGTGACAGATTTTTTGAAACGTTTGGTTCCTATCTGGCCTTTTGGGAGGCTTTTGTGCCTAATTTGTACTACCCATTTTCGTGTTTATCAAACGGTTATCCAGGGCCCCTCAGCGGAAAACAGAAAAGAAAATTTCATGAAAATGAGCAGTTTCAAACGTTTCGTTCCTATCTGGCGTCAAGTTAGATTTACGTTTTAAAGAAAAACATCCGACGGAAGCTTATCGCCAGACAAATTCCGTGGGCCCTAAGGCCCGAAATTTCAATTCGAACTTGTAAGAAAATGGTCCAGAATCAAACGATTCGGTTCTTATCTGGGAATTGTATATATAGGCGATTCTAATTATCGCGATATAACAAACGCCAGGCAAATTCCGAGGGCCCAACAGTGAAAAAATTATTGTTCAAGTTGTCAACTATTCCGCGAAAATCAAACGATTGGTTCTCATGTGAAATGATTTTTTTTGTAAAAATTAACCAAAACGAAAATGTATTGTATCATTCACAGACATTTTTAGTGGCCAAACATATTTTAAATAGAAAGAAGTGCACGAAAATTAGCCATTTTTTCAAACGATTTAGTCCTGTCTGGCATTTGGATTTTAGAAAGATATGGTAATAAATAAACCATATTTCAAGTCCCAGACAAAAAGCGTGGGCCAAACATATTTTAAATCTTAAAACAATTGCACGAAAAAAAGCCAATTTTTCAAACGATTTATTCCTGTATGGCATTTGGATTTTAAAAAGATATATTCATATTCATATTTCAAGTCCCAGACAAAAAGCTTGGGCCCAGCCGTAGATAATATGTTGAGTGAAAGTATCGAAAAATCAAAAAAACAGTCGTGTAAAAATCGATGCATGTTCAAACGATTTACACTCGTCTGGCATTTCATTAGCTTGTCATTGTAAAAGAGTATTATACACATTTAACGGGGCAAATCCTGAGAAAATCTTTTGGGCATGTCAATTTTGTTTCCTTAGGGCATGAATTTTAGTGTGACCAGTGACGTAGGAAGGGGGCAAGGTTTTTTTTTCAAATAGCAACTACCTTTTTTTATTGCATAGTATGACAGCTTAGGTCTTTCTGATTAATTTGATGTGCAACATGCGGTGGGGGTTGGTGATGAAAATTTTCGAAAAAAATCTAAAAACCCGTTTACTACGAAATTTCCTTTGAAAATTTTCCTCACCAACCCCCCACATGTTGCACACCAAATGAATCAGAAAGAGCTAAGCTTTCATACGGTGCAATAAAAAAAAGGTGGTTGCTATTTGAAAAAATAATTTTGCCCCCTTCTGCCGTTTTTGAGAACTGAACTTTACCAAAGTTCATGCCCCAAAGAAACAAAATTGACCTGTCCGAGCGATTTTTGCAAGAACTGTCAGTTTCCAATTTTCCTAAAACTTTTGGGACGCACTGTATATGTAAAAATGTTGCCTATAATTAGCCTTTTATAAACATACATTTTCAACAAACCAAATGTCATACGAGTGTGAATAGTTTGGGAATGCATCAATTTTTGCGCGACTGTTTTTCGATTTGTCAATAGTTTCGGTCAAAATATCTACAGCTGCGCCCCAGATTTTTGTCTGGGACTTGAAATATGGTTTATTTATTAACATATCTTTAAAAAAAAATCCCAGACGAGTGTAAATCGTTTGAAAATGCATCGATTTTTACACGACTCTTTTTTGATTTTTCAATACTTTCGCTCAACATATCTACGTCTGGGCCCAAGCTTTTTATCTGGGACTAGAAATATGACTTATTTATTAACATATCTTTTTAAAATCTAAAAGCCAGACAGTAGTAAATCGTTTGAAAAATGGCATTTTTTCGCGCTTTTCTTTTTGTCTGGCTATCCAGGGGACCCAGCCAATTTGTCTGGGACTCTTAAATTGAAACTACTTATTGCCTAATATTAACAAAAAAACAAATGCCAGACGAATGTAAATCGTTTGATTTTCGCGGAATAGTTGACAACTTGAACAATAATTTTTTCACTGTTGGGCCTAGGGTGGAGTGAAAATGGTCAAGAATTTTTTTTTTCATTAATCACTTGGCCTATATATGGAATAGTTGCCTCTTTTAGAAGTGAATTACTGTACAAAAAATTGGTTTGCTGAGACTTCATCTTTGGCTGCCAATTTGACATCTAAATTTCAAAAAAAGTAAAAATACTTTTATGCAGCTCTTCGCTTATTTTCATAATAAATAACCAGATAACTTGCTTCCTGAATGAAAATAACCCAGAACTCACCATATGGAGGTGACTGCAAGTTGAGTTACACCACCCACCCACCCTTTTAACCAGTTTCTTTATATTCAGTTGTCTTTAAAAACTTGGTGATAGTGCCCTTGTGTCTCGAATTTTGGTAGGGATATTCTGGAGGTATTTCTAGACCTAATAAAGCCATCTCTTGCTTCATAACCACATACTGCCGCTGATGCTTCTGTAACTAATTTTACACAGCGTTCGACGGCTTGGGAATGACACGGAAATTTTAAAATATCAATTTCAGCAGGAACGTCAGAGGTCATTTCCTGGAGATCACTGTTCAAAATTTCTACTGTCAGAGGCGGCTCTCTAACTGTTATTGACGGCCAGTCAACTAGTTCAAAGTACTCATCTGCATTAAAATTAAAATTGGGAATAACAAATTGACGAACTTGGTTTTCATTATGTTTTGCTTGTCTAAATTTTAATATCCTCCGAAGACCTAATTCTCTAATATGCTTCCTTTCGTCAGCTAGCATTGCCAATAACAAATTTTCAGGGTGACCGTAGTAACCATTTCTTTTCAGTACTGGATCTACTACCTTCTTAAGCTCTTCAGGCAATAATCTACTTTTTTTTATAATGCCAAAAAAATGATAACTACCATGTCGGCATGACGGTCGGACCTTAAGTTCAAACCAGGTTGATGCGTAGACTTTCATAACGTATTCTGTAATAATATTTAAATTATATGAAGGATTTTCGGTAGAAACATACAATCTTAAAATTCTGTTGGCAGTTGTTAACCATCTTGAGTGTGCCATTTTGCCTGGTTCTCGTTGTGTTAGACTTGGCGAAATTGTTTCTTTGGAAATTGCATTGCAGATCTCATAGAGATATTTTTGATCTGTACTTAGCTCGGTAAGATCAATTTTAGGAAAATTAACATCTATTTTTCTAAACTTCACAACCGGGTGTTTTTCGCAGTTTTCTAATTTTTTCCAATTTCCCCGCAATAACCTTTTGGTCCAGTAGTCTTTCCATCTAAATGCTGCAATAGATATCGCAATGGCAGTTCATTAGTGCGCATTAAACACACAAACCACTGCAGAGGACGCGCCAAACAATTTTCAAGTTGCCATATTATTCCATTTTTATAACCTGTATTTACCACTGTCCCGTCACATCCAATTGCTTGCACCTCGAAAAGATCTATGTTTTTCTCCAGAAATTCCAATAAGCTTCTTTTAATATTTTGAGTACTTCCAGATGACGGAGCTATGTGAACGAGATAAACGGAACCTGGTTCTGAAACTAATACTATATGTTCTTCTGTGATTGTCTTTCTTGAAAGAGTATCTCCTTTCTTTACTTGAATCAAAGTTTTATCCTTTCTTCCATCAAAATATATTGCATAGACACAGGTAATTTCTTCTTCGTGCACCTTGCCCTGCAACAAGAGCGTACTTGTTGCTAAGACACGACTCTAGACGATTATTTCCGAAATCTATGGTCAATTTCTATTAAAATTAATATAGTAAAAGCTCGAATCGGCCTAAATATTATTTGCATTTACTTCTACTATACAAGTTTTTTGGCTATTTATTTATAGTACAAAGCTAAAAAAACAAGGTCGTTTTGGCAGCCAAAGGACAAATATGATTTAAATAAGATTTTTCATAGTAATTATATTTAATCAAAGGCAACTATTCCGCATATAGGCTACATGAAATTCAAAAATGTTTTTTTTCGCTCTGTTGGACCCTCGGAATTTGTCTGGCGTTTGTTATATCGCGATAATTATAATCTTTTTACATATATATACAATTCCCAGATAAGAACCAAATCGTTTGATTCTGGACCATTTTTCTTACAAGTTCGGATTGATATTTCGGGCCTTAGGGCCCACGGAATTTGTCTGGCGATAAGCTTCCAGCGGATGTTTTTCTTGAAAACGTAAGTCTAACTTGACGAATGATAGACGCCAGACGCCGTTTGAATTTGCTCATTTTCATGAAATTTTCTTTTCTATTTTCCGCTGAGGGGCCCTGATAACCGTTTGATAAACACGAAAATGGTTAGTACAAATCAGTCACAAAAGTCTCCCAAAAGGCCAGATAGGAACCAAACGTTTCAAAAAATCTGTCACTATCCCACGGTCTATCTATACAGTAACATGAATTAGTTTAATCATTGTGGGTTTGTTGTCTATACCATCGTTAAAGTTACCGAGAGTTATATAACACAGTTCAACAAAATAAAAAAATTGATCTGTTCCTGGAACTCCATTGGGCGACCCCCATGTATGTCTACTATCTGTGGTGTGTTTATGTTTATGTTTATGTTTATTTCGACGTGCTGAACACGGTTAGCTCCATCACTTACCATTTTTTTGTAAATCGCGAAAATAACCTAAAAAAAAATTATAATTTAGGTTATTTTCGGGATTTACTAAAAATTGGTGGGTGATGGACCTAAACGGACACCTAATTCGTATTCAGCATGTCGAAATAGATAGGGCTTACCCAATGGAGTCCTAGAAACAGCCCACTTTTCACTTTTTTTGTGTGTGTTTTTGTAATATATCCAAGTACTTCACTTGAAGTAGTTTCACCATATACTTTGCACATAAAACTACTGCAACTACTTGATACTTGAAGTAGTACTTTTCCCAGCTCTGCAGGGTGGTCACCATGAAGAAAAATTATTTAAGAAACTATGGTGGAAATAATATTTCTACACAATTATCGAGAAAACCTGACATACTTTTAGTGAAAAGGTACAGGGTGGTCACTTTAAAAATTAAGAAACAATAGACGAAAATGATGCTTGAAATGTAGTTGTCACTACTGTCAGGAAAAAATCCGATATAATTTTGATAAAAAAAATTACATGGTAGTCATTCAACAGAAAAACTGTACTGAACTGAAAAAAAAAATAATTGATGCCGAACCGAGAGGGAAGTTTTGTGTAAATGACTATAGATTTCTTAATTTTGACCTTAAATTTGTAATCAAAGGTCTCAAAAACATAATAAAACATACTACGTTTGAAAGCAAATCAGCAACTATAAAATATCAAAATGTTCAAATTAGTTTCTACTCTTTGGAGGTATGACCAAGTGTCCGGATCATATAGAAGCTGAAAAAAAAAAAATACCCTTCTATAAAAATGTATCACTACATATGACATTTTTCTAGGTTTGGCAACTTTTTCACCTCTATAATTTCAACGTTTTATTATTGACATTTTTTTTTTAGAATTTTTGTGGTTTTTAAGGTTTTGTACAGCCATATTGAATCCGCCATCTTGAATTTTCAGAATTTTTCAACTTCATATTAGAAAATAGCAAACTCAGAAACCTAAATCCAAATCATGACGACGATTAATATCCTTATGTTTTATTATGCTATTAAATACTTTGGTTTATTAGGATTACAATTTTTGCATATTATCCTACAAATAGTCAGGATTCTGGAGACGTTTATCTTTCAGTCCTAAGTACCTGTGAGACATACGGCTGAAAAGTGTCGTACTGGATGTAAAATTGTCTGCTGAATTCAAATCCGGAGGGCGCATAAAAATCGAGGATTGCCTTCAATCTTTAATCCGCGAATTTACCCTTATTTCGGTAAATTCGCGGAAATTATGAAAAATTGAATTTTTAAAATATAACTTGCATTTTCTTCCACAAAACATAAGCTAAAATCTATTCTTTTTTTTTAGTTGTAGCTTACAGTGCACTTAATGTAACAGTGTAGTCAAAACACACCAAGTATTTATAAAAATTTTAGAAAAAAATATCAAGTGAACCTCTACACAGTTGGCGCATTGAAAAATGTAGCCTGTGAGATTTTTTTTTATTTTAAGAAACTAACAAAAACTAGATCATATGAAATTACAAGAAAAGACCAAAATTATTTTTAGTGGCCCATGGAAAACGTCTGAAATTATTTTTCCGACATTATTGACGTTGCATGGAACAAGTACTCGAAGGTTCATCCGTAATTTCAAAAAAAAAAAAATCCCGCCAAAAAAACGTCCTGTAATTTTTGTCTGAAATTTTGGTGGGGGATGTGGAGGTGATGTACCTTCATAATATCGCGGTTTCGTTCGTAACTGCAAAAATGTTTTTTTTACTTTTACCTCCTCTCCGTATCTCCGCTCAGATCCTAAAGGAAAAAGAGTTTCGAAATCAACTCAGTAAACCAAATACCAAATTTCAGACATATACTACGGGAGCCCAACCTAAGTGTCCGTGTCCGTTTGCGGCGGTCAAAAACTTCTCTCACCACTTCCATCGTGTTCAGCATCCTCGAAAAGGGGGAGGAACGTAATCTCGTTTTTGCACGAAATATTTACACTATTTTTGACCTCATTACATAGACTCTATTAATCAAGCACTTTCGTATAAGTGAGAGGCAAATAGACTCACATTGACCAAAAACTTTAGAATATGCGAAATTAAATGGTAATAATATTAATTAAGCACTCATGTGTATGTAAATGGTAAGGAAACTAACACGTAGAAATTATTAAGGGTTAATATGCATGTATAAACTTGCGATTTTGTCTATTTCTACATATGACTAACTATGCGAAACGTATATTTACTTTTAAATACGCATTTACTAGCTATGTATAATAACGAAGTTATCATTCCTTGAGACTCCAGCATTTTCTGAGTGTTCTGTAGCTTGAAGGAAATGAGTTACAAGGTTATGCCCATGAAGACTTCTGTTCAGGAAGGTTAAAGGAACATCATACTAGAATTTAAGCGAAATTGATCGAGAACCAATTTCCATTGCCACCTTGTGGGGTCCTTTGTGGTTGCGTTGCGACTTTTTGTGCGGCATGTCAACTTCACGGGATGCCATCTGGCACGGTTGTTACTTACTCTAAGTAAATTTATTTTCGACGAGGACGCGTCAACATTTTACTTCTGGAATCAAGATGGCGAACATTTTGAACAAAGGACCCCACACGCAATACATGGGTTTTGCGGCTCCGGTCAAATTTCGTGAAACTCTGGGAAATAGTAGTTCTCAGTGAGTAGAAAAAAAGTCTAAATAGGCGCGAATCTCCAATCCCCATTGGTTCCGAGATAAGATCAGCTGAATTCGGATCAATCGATATGTATATTTTTTTAACAGAAGCCTTTAAAGTAGCAACTTTATGCCCGGGGCGGGAATAGAAAGTTGCTGAGAAAAAAAAATAGTATACAACCCTCGGGAATAAAGAGAGACAGCCTTTCTCTTTATTTCCCTCGGGCGTAAATATACTATTATATGAAACGTAGCATATGTAGACACTTGAACACATGAAGTGTAGGTTATGTAGATATTTCTGTTATTATGGAACGTCCGTAAAATATTTTTATAATATTCCAAAGTATTATGACAGAATAGGGGGTGGGATTGGAGGTAGGTTGGTTTTTTGATAATAAATAATTGTAAATAACAAGAGCAATCGATCTACCCCACTGCCAGGGTGTCCTCTGATACGAGCTTCGGCTGTTTCTTAGAGATATCGGAAAATTGATCCATTTTGGGAGATCCTTGATTCATTTTAGGAAACAAATGACCAATTATGGGTCACCATATCGATAATCTGACCTCAGACTCGCTGTTCCCAGGGTCAGGATCCTTTAGGACAATGTTTTTCATAAAGATTAAAGCCTAAGGAACAATTTAAGACATGTACTAAAAAAAAAAATTGGCTGCACTTTCAAAATGGCGTCCGTTTAAAAAAAGAAATTTGCAAATATAGTTTTTGTCATTTAACACAAAAACTAAAAAAGACGGAGAAAAACTATCTGCACAAAAAACAAAGTGCATAAAATTTTCTACAATTTTGTTCCTATACAATATTTGCATAGGAGTTACCATTTTCCAGATAAATGATTCATCTTTTAAAATAAAATATAAAACGTAACACTACGGAACCCCACCCTAACTGTCCGTCCACCCCCCCGATCCTTGGGGGACGATGTTTTTCATAAAGATTAAATCCTTAGGAACAATTTAAGACATGTCCTAAAAAAAAAAACTGGCTGTACTTTCAAAATGGCGTCCGTTTAAAAAAAAAATCAAATATAGTTTTTGTCATTTAACACAAAAACTAAAAAAGATGGAGAAAAACTTTCTGCACAAAAAACAAAGTGCATAAAATTTTCTACAATTTCGTTCCTATACAATATTTTAATAGGAGTTATCGTTTTGCAGATACCACTGTTACCGTTTTCGAGATAAATGTCTGCAAATTATAATATTATTATTATTATTAATTTTTTTCAGTTTAATTTATTTTATTTTTATGTTAATAATATAAAGTTATATTATACGCCTTACAATAATTGTCACAGTTATTTCCTCTAAGTGATTTACCGATATATGAATTTCCATGTTTTCTTAATTTTGGACTCATTTATCTGGAAAATGGTAACTCCTATCAAAATATTGTATGGATATAAAATTGTAGAAAATTTTATGCACGTTGTTTTTTGTGAAAAAAGTTTTTGTCCATCTTTTTTAGTTTTTGTGTTAAATGACAAAAACAACATTGGCAACATTTTTTTTAACATTTTGAAAGTACAGCCAGTTTTTTTTTTTAGGACATGTCTTAAATTATTCCTTAGGCTTTAATCTTTATGAAAAACATTGTTCCCAAGGATCGGGCGGGGGGTGTACGTACAGCTAGGGAGGGCTCCCCGACTAATAACTACAATCGATGATAACACTACGTGCCACTTCTCTAAATATTACCGTCTCGGAGATATCTGCGGAAAATAGTAAAAAACAGCTGGCATTTCGGAGACGAAAAAATTACAAAAACATGCGATCTTGACACGCTCATATTTTTTTAAAAACTCCAGCGGGACGGCCGCGGCCGTACGATGTCGCGACGTAAAGAGAAAGACTTCCAGTTAAACCTCATCGTAAATTGCATATCGAAATTGGAAAATTCGGCTCGGCCCGAACGAAATATTGCTAGATTAAATATAATGATAGTTATGACAATCGTATTTAATACAGTGTTGCCAAATCCTTTCACTCTATATCTCTCGCGGTAGATTCGCTCTTATCAGTATACAAGTACCTTAATTCTACTGTCAAAGCAAAGTTTCATAAGTGGACAATTTTTTCCTTTTCATTTGAGTATTTCCTCTGTACTATAAATGTTAATTGCATTTTTTCTATTATGTTCTAATGTTTTACTATTTTTAGCCCTTTATCTACTATTAGTTAAAGTCAAATTAATAAGGTTATATTCAGCGTTTTTCAGTATAAATTATATATTTCAATAAATAAATTTTATACTTGTGCTCACACTATTAATTATATAATTATTGCGATATTCAAGACTGTGAGCATGCCTCTCCATTTAAGCATGCACCGACCAACGAAATATGATCCCTCATCACCAGGATGAAAGCTCTCGTTAAAATAATTAGATCAAATAATCACATTGTTAACCGTGCACGTAGCCAACGACCCACCACTAAATCGCCTCTAAATCCGTGTGTTTATGCTCGATAATTACGACACCCCAAAGCTTATGTGGCACGGTACACCGCCTCCTGATACGCGTGTGTTAAGTAAGCTCATTCTTGTCGGCTTTGCATGGGATATGTTGCCTCAGCCTGTGAAGTGTTCATACATAATTTATTTTTAAAGCTTCTTAGCGCTCAGCCCGCTTCCTCCTGCAACGGCTGATCTGAGTAATTCCTTCTTAGCCGGTTAATTGGACTAATGAAATGTCTCGTGATAAGTGAAATCGTTTCTAGAGTTTATACAGTGTTCACAGTTTGTTTATTTTGTGAATACAACTAGACAATCTGATAGATGACAGTGAGGACTGTTTAAGTATCTGGGCATTGGCACAAATTTTTGCTTCAAAACTGGTAATACAGGATCTACTAAAAAAGATGCAAGACGAAAACACTCCCTACTAATTCCCTTATTTTTAGTGAGAGAAAGTCGAGGGAAAACAGAAAAGAAACATTTTTTAAGTACTTTGTAGGTTATGATCGTGCGTGTGGAGACGTGTCATATTAATTCGGTTTTATTTAAATAATGGATGTCGAAGATTTAGTGGCTATACAAGTTTTTGATGATTTAGAAGATGCGGAGGAACAGTTTGAAAATGTGAAAAATATTAGAATTTTAGGAAAAACTGATCCCTTTGAATTGTCTGATCAAATTTTTGTTCGTTTATTTAGGTTGTCCAAACCATTAGTGAGACATCTTATAGATATTTTAAACCCGCTGCTTCGTTATCCTAGCTGAAGATCGCCACTAAGTGTCGAAACAAAGATGAATTAATGATTAAAGTACGTACATTACACATTGTTTAGTTTTGTGTGACATGACACGACTTTTTTAAATAATCGGTGTCCATTCTGTACACAATAAACAATGCTTTTCGTATGAAACTATAATACTGTCATATGAGATTAACTTTTTAATCATTAAAATAAATATGTTTTTGATCTGTCAACTGTCACGCCACCACCAAACAGTTTTTGGCCACCACAGCTGACAAATATCAGATATTGGAGAGTTGATAGTTTTGATTGGTTAAATTGTGAAGAACAATATGACAACACTGTAGACTTCTCCCTCAAACTTTCACCGGTCCCTCGTTATTCCTTTTGTTCACGAATACATGTTTTCGAGTTAGGGAATTTCAAATGAAAGGTGAGGGAATTAATTCGCCGGGGAGTAACAATTTCTCTCGCGCTCAAGAATAGCCACCCAGGATGCTTAGGGAGTGAACATACTGAAAGTCCTGAGTGGCTATTCTTGAGCGTGAGAGAAATTGTTACTCCCCGGCGAATTAATTCCCTTGCCTTTCACTTGAAATTCCCCTATTCGAAAAACATGTATTCTTGAACAAAAGGAATAACGAGGGACCGGTGAAAGTTTCAGGGAGAAGTCTCCAGTGTTGTCATATTGTTCTTCACAATATAACCAATCAGAACTCTCTTATATCTGATATTTATCAGCTGTGGTGGCCAAAAACTGTTTGCTGGTAGCGTGACAGTTGACAGATCAAAAACATATTTATTCTAGTGATCTAAAAGTTAATCTCATAATAGAGTATTATAGTCTCATACGAAAAGCATTGTTTATTGTGTACAGAATGGACCCGATTATTTTAAAAAGTCGTGTCAGGTCACACGCACCAAAAAAGATTTATTAGTTAAGTACATCGAGGAAAATCCACAAATGTACAGTGGAAAATTTAGTGCAAGCTATACTAAATCCGAATCGGAAAAATTATGCCGATCTTCGGCTAGGATGACGAAGCAGTGGGTTTAAAATATCTCACTAATAATAAATTTCATACAACTGACAACAGACTTTTTTTTGTGGAAGTTGTTTAAGAGGCCATAATAAGCAAGCACAGAAAACTACACCCTGCTACACCATGTGCGTCCCCTATTTTTAGGGGTTGAAACTTTGAAATTTTACTTATGTGCCTATATCTTTTTCCCTATTGCCCGTAGTGCTCTTTACCAAGTTACACTTTTTGAAGATTCATCCCTCCTCTACATAATATGTATATTACACATTTACCGTAAGACAAACGGTTTTGGCTGTACGAGGCCGGAAAGGTCGCGCTGTCCGAATTTGAGGGACGGTACGTCCTATCGCATTTTAACAAGAGATCCATTTTAAACCCTAATATGTAATAGTGAATTCCTACTTGCATCCGATAATAAAATAAGAGACACGTGGAAGTTAATTAAAGAAGTAACAAATAATAAATCACAGAAGAAAAAATTTAATACAGCAAACTTTAAGACAGAAAATGAGAGCCACGAGAAAACATTAAACAATATAAATAAACAGTTAATTGATTTGGTAGAAGATATAAACATAAATACACATGTGAACAAAACACTCATAACCAGTACAATAAACACATTTGTCTTATTACCAACGGATGCAGAGGAGGTATACAACACAATACAGGCGCTGAAAAACACACATACAGTTGGATATGATGAGATTCCCACAAAACTTCTGAAATACTGTGCACACTCTCTAGCAGAGCCACTTTCAATATTAATCACTAAATGCTTTCAAGAAGGTACATTTCCAGATAAATTAAAAATTACCATGCTGACATTACTACATAAAAAAGGAGACGTCACAGATCTAAATAACTACAGGCCAATTGCTTTGTTGTCAGTAATAGCAAAAGTAATAGAAAAAATAATATCCAACAGAATTTATGATTTTCTTGCAAAGTTCAAAATATTAAACCACAACCAAAATGGTTATATAAAAAATCGATCTACAACTAGAGCTGTCTTTCAAATGTTAGAGGACATAATAACTGGAATAAATGAAGACGATTATACGGTTTGCTTATATGTAGACTTAACAAAAGCATTTGACAGTGTGCATCATCAGACGCTACTTGAAAAACTAGAAACATTAGGATTTCGAGGGCTAATATTAAAACTCCTTACATCGTACTTAAGTAACAGACAACAATATTTAGTCACAGAAGATGATCATACTGGTAAAAAATTAATATCAAACGGATATACAGTAAAAAGAGGAGTACCTCAAGGCTCTATTTTAGGACCGATTTTATACCTTCTTTACGTAAACGAGTTACCAAAATTGTTAAACCACATAACAACATCATTTGCTGATGACACATCAATTGTAATACGGTCGACAGGTATAACTGTCGATAAAATAATATCAGTATTAGAATCTCTTAATGAATGGTACCAACAAAACAATCTGAAGCTGAATATAGGCAAAACCAACATCATGGAATTCAACAATAACCAAAATAAAGCACTCAAATTTAAAAATGAAAAACTCAACCCCTCCAATGACACAATGTTTCTAGGAGTCAACATTGATTCCAAATTAAATTGGAAGGAACATATCTATTATATTTCATCTAAGTTAAGCAGTTTTAATTATGCCTTAAAAATATTAGCGACAACGGTAAATAGAGAAGCCAGTTTGAGTACCTATTATGCTTATGTCCACTCTCGTTTAAAATATGGTATCATTTTTTGGGGAAACTCAGTAGAAGCCGAAAGATTATTTAAAATTCAGAAAGCCTGTATTAGAATTATGTTCCAACTAAATTATAATGCAACATGTAAAGACACATTCAAGAATGAAAATATACTTACTGTACCCTCCATCTATATTTATGAATGTGCGTGTTTTGTCAAGCTAAATTATGAATTATTTAGCAACAAAGAACTTACACATACATATAATACAAGAGGTACAGTGAATCCATATTTAAATCCAGCTCAAACAACTAGGACTAAAGTTCAAAAAAGTGCACCGTATCAATTAATACGTATTTATAATGCATTACCTAATCATGTAAAACAGATATCAATTAAAGTCTACAAGAGGTATTTAAAAAACTTTTTGTGCAAGAATGTATTCTACAGAATAGAAGACTTTTTTAAGACTGATTTTAATTAGCGAAACTACATATTTTAATGTGTTCAAATGTGCAGTGTTTAATTTTAATTTTAATTTCATATTCATGTAATTTTGTGGTTTTGACGTATTCTATACTTTTGTATGACTATTGAATAAATGTGTATTCTATTCTATTCTATTCTATTCTATGTGCCCTGTTCAGGTATACATTGCTTTTTGCCCTACTATGAACCATAAGGCCGCAAAAAAAAATGTGAAAAAGGAGACTGGAGAACACATGACATAAATCGTTATTACACAATAAGTGTTGAGCCTTCTTAAATACAAAAACACAATTTCTATGCGCAATTAATTGGACTTTTAGGATAAACAAAAACATTTACCAGAATTATACTGGTTTAGGTTTTTTTAATGCAACAATACCAAAATAGCCATTTTTGGCATAGTTTGCTGTCTAGCTCCTAAACCAACGATTGTATTAAAATGAAACCAACGTAAATTTTCTTATATTAGGGTCGTACATGCATGAAAGAAAAATGAGCGAAAAAAAGTAGGTTCACTTTTTTTTTTAAAAAGAGGTTTTCAAAATTTCAACATCCCGTATCATGGAAACCGCGCGGTATTCGATGAAAGTTTTTTCACAAATCATCCTTAAGGGCATTAGTATGTGTAGTATTGTAGACTGGAACTAATAGCCGTTTGTCCTGTACAGAAGACAAGAAAAGTGTAACTTGGTAAAGAGCCCTACGGGCAATAGGGAAAAAGATATAGGCACATAAGTAAAATTTCAAAGTTTCAACCCCTAAAGATAGGAGACGCACATGGTGTAGCAGGGTGTGCTTGCTTATTATGGCCTCTTAAACAACTTCCACAAAAAAAAGTCCGCAGTACGCAAAATTTTTTATGATGTCTAATTCGACTGGACTATAATGGTTTGGACAACCTAAATAAACGAACAAAAATTTGATCCGTTTTTCCTAAAATTCGAATATTTTTCACATTTTCAAACTGTTCCTTCGCATCTTCTAAATCATCCAAAACTTGTCTAGCCACTAAATCTTCGATATCCATTATTTAAATAAAACCGAATTAATATGACACGTCTCCGCATGCACGATCATAACCTACAAAGTACTTAAAAAATGTTTCTTTTCTGCTTTCCCTCAACTATCTCTCACTAAAAGTAAGGGAATTAGTAGGGAGTGTTTTCGTCTACCTGGCAGAGGAAAATACATTCAAGAATATAAACTTTACATGAGGGAGTAGAAAATGATTATTTTCTCTTACACATTCTACTCAAGCTCAAGAATAGCCACCCTGACGTCTAGGAGGTGAGCCGGGGGGGCACAAAGAAAGTTCCACTTTTGTTTTTTCGCTTATATCTCGAAAGCGGTGCGTCGCAGGGAAATATTGATATCTGATATCAAATGAAAGCTCATGAGATTCTCTACAACTTTCATTTTATATATTTTTTCGAATTCGCAACCGTTTTCGAGATACACGCTCCGGAAAAGTGATTTTTTTTTACCTGAAAAATAGAAAATTGTATTTTAAAGATGATAAAAAAAGTAGGACCTCCGGTGCTTGTAACTGGCACCAGGGTGTAACTTGGTAAAGAGCCCTACGGGCAATAGGGAAAAAGATATAGGCACATAAGTAAAATTTCAAAGTTTCAACCCCTAAAAATAGGAGACGCACATGGTGTAGCAGGGTGTGCTTGCTTATTATGGCCTCTTAAACAACTTCCACAAAAAAAAGTCCGCAGTACGCAAAATTTTTTATGATGTCTAATTCGACTGGACTATAATGGTTTGGACAACCTAAATAAACGAACAAAAATTTGATCCGTTTTTCCTAAAATTCGAATATTTTTCACATTTTCAAACTGTTCCTTCGCATCTTCTAAATCATCCAAAACTTGTCTAGCCACTAAATCTTCGATATCCATTATTTAAATAAAACCGAATTAATATGACACGTCTCCGCATGCACGATCATAACCTACAAAGTACTTAAAAAATTTTTCTTTTCTGCTTTCCCTCAACTATCTCTCACTAAAAGTAAGGGAATTAGTAGGGAGTGTTTTCGTCTACCTGGCAGAGGAAAATACATTCAAGAATATAAACTTTACATGAGGGAGTAGAAAATGATTATTTTCTCTTACACATTCTACTCAAGCTCAAGAATAGCCACCCTGACGTCTAGGAGGTGAGCCGGGGGGGCACAAAGAAAGTTCCACTTTTGTTTTTTCGCTTATATCTCGAAAGCGGTGCGTCGCAGGGAAATATTGATATCTGATATCAAATGAAAGCTCATGAGATTCTCTACAACTTTCATTTTATATATTTTTTCGAATTCGCAACCGTTTTCGAGATACACGCTCCGGAAAAGTGATTTTTTTTTACCTGAAAAATAGAAAATTGTATTTTAAAGATGATAAAAAAAGTAGGACCTCCGGTGCTTGTAACTGGCACCAGGGTGTAACTTGGTAAAGAGCCCTACGGGCAATAGGGAAAAAGATATAGGCACATAAGTAAAATTTCAAAGTTTCAACCCCTAAAGATAGGAGACGCACATGGTGTAGCAGGGTGTGCTTGCTTATTATGGCCTCTTAAACAACTTCCACAAAAAAAAGTCCGCAGTACGCAAAATTTTTTATGATGTCTAATTCGACTGGACTATAATGGTTTGGACAACCTAAATAAACGAACAAAAATTTGATCCGTTTTTCCTAAAATTCGAATATTTTTCACATTTTCAAACTGTTCCTTCGCATCTTCTAAATCATCCAAAACTTGTCTAGCCACTAAATCTTCGATATCCATTATTTAAATAAAACCGAATTAATATGACACGTCTCCGCATGCACGATCATAACCTACAAAGTACTTAAAAAATGTTTCTTTTCTGCTTTCCCTCAACTATCTCTCACTAAAAGTAAGGGAATTAGTAGGGAGTGTTTTCGTCTACCTGGCAGAGGAAAATACATTCAAGAATATAAACTTTACATGAGGGAGTAGAAAATGATTATTTTCTCTTACACATTCTACTCAAGCTCAAGAATAGCCACCCTGACGTCTAGGAGGTGAGCCGGGGGGGCACAAAGAAAGTTCCACTTTTGTTTTTTCGCTTATATCTCGAAAGCGGTGCGTCGCAGGGAAATATTGATATCTGATATCAAATGAAAGCTCATGAGATTCTCTACAACTTTCATTTTATATATTTTTTCGAATTCGCAACCGTTTTCGAGATACACGCTCCGGAAAAGTGATTTTTTTTTACCTGAAAAATAGAAAATTGTATTTTAAAGATGATAAAAAAGTAGGACCTCCGGTGCTTGTAACTGGCACCAGGGTGTCTCCTACATGTTTCCACTCCCACTCTTGAGGGGGCAGCTCATTCCCGAGCCACTGCTGCACTTGGTGGTAGGTGCGCTGGGAATGCTGTTTAGCTGCGCTCATAGTTGGTAGGAGGGAGCCGTTGTCAGGCTTTTTATTGCCACTGACCTCATGAACAACTGGAAGTGGTACTGGTTGAGGGGGGTCTGTCTTGCTGGTGCTCCATACCACTACCACCTAACTAGTATATTAGCATGCTCAGATTAGGGCAACAATATACAAAAAGTAGGTAATTTCATAATAAATATTAAAGTATGTAGGTAAGTTGTAATTTGCTTAATATACCTAAATAATATTCTCTAATTTTAAACAAAATTTCAATTTTTTTAAAATTTTGATTAAATTCTGGATTTAGGGTTTTTGGACAATTCTGAACAACTTTCCTTAATAAAATTTTCCGATAAAAAAAGGCCTAGCACCGGAAAATCGGAAAAAAGGGTGGTTTTTCCGGTTTAGGGGTAGTGGTTGGAGGGTAGGTCGGAAAATATTTTCACCATCGTGTTCCTCGTCCTCCAAAACGGGGGGAAGATGTCTTGCGGTCCAGTCGCAAACCTTTTGGGCTTTTTGTCTTTTTCTGGTTTATCTCAAGGGACTAGTATGTCTATCACTGTTGCTCCTTAAAAATCAAATGCACATGTGGTATGCCTCAGGTCGCCCTTTTTCAGCTCATTGTTAAATCAAGTATGCATTGCAGACAGGGCCGGATTATCCATAAGGCTAAATAGGCTATAGCCTAGGGGAGCCGAAGCGGTAGGGGGCGCTTCGGCAATTCAAAACTAATAATTAATTTTATCTCCCGACGGCCGACAGATGACATTTACTATTTACCATTGACCTTTGGAAACTAAAATGTATTGTAGCGTCGTATAATGCTAAGGGCTGGCGAAAAGAACAGCCACAAAATGAGCGTAAAAAAATGTTTGTTTAAGTTTTAAGCTTTTTGTACCTACCGTCTTATCTGGGCCGAAATTAATAAATTTGTATAAGCCTAAGCCTATGTATATTCTAAGTAACTATTTTGGTTACATTTTATAATAAATATATCCATATTAAGAATTATAAATTCCAAAATACCTAACTATTCATTTACTTATATTTAGTTTTCAGAGACATCAGGATCTGAGAGAGAAGTAAATAATATGAAAATAGGTTTAAAGTAATTATCGATACCTATCTGAAGTTTTTATTGCCGTAATCCTTCCGGGTATAGACTGAGGCTTTCCTTATAGGAGTCTACAGACGATCGAACCAACCAACCAACCAACCAACCTTCTCAGTACACTTTGAAAATTGCCATGACAATTCGTGAAAGTGAGATGATCTGCTGGAATTCCAGCGTCTTCAAAGCGTACCGAGAATGTTGGGTCCAGCAGACCAGCTCACTTTTACGAGTTTGCATGACAATCTTCAAAGTGTACCGCGAAGGTCGGATGGTTGGTTGGATCGTCTTATATCTACGTCGGCACTATTTTTATACAAGAAAATTATTTATTTGTTGTTTGATTATTTTATTTTGATAATTGAATTTATTACCTCTGCATTGTATAGTTCAGAGAAAAGATGTTTACCTAAACCCGTAGATAGTACAAAAAACACCCGCCCTGCGCTGCACTTTATATGGGGGTCTACAGACGATCCAACCAACCAACGACCTTCTCGGTACACTTTGAATATTGCTTTGAGAACTCGTAAAAGTGAGCTGGTCTGCTGGAGCCAACATTGTCGGTACACTTTGAATACGCTGGAATTCCAGCAGACCAGCTCAGTTTTACGAGTTGTCATGGAAATTTTCATAAGGGACCGAGAAGGTTGGTTGGTTGGGTGGTTGAATCATCTATACACCTTTTTATACCTTCCGCGCCGGCCTCATTGTTCATCCGAAAGCAAAAAATGCCGCAATTTGACTGGCATGCGCCAGCTCAACTTTTTGTGCCAATGAAGGAAATGAATACGTCTCTTATGTTCCTCTTCAACTATATCAACATTTTACAGGATTATTTATAGGAAAATAGGAACGGAAGGATATAGATATTATTTCATTCCGCTCCTATAGTAATGCCGCTGCCCTTTATTATAGCCGCTGGCCACTCAGGGTCGGATTATTCATAAGGCTAACTAGGTTATAGCCTAGGGGCTATAACTAGGGGCTATAACTATAGGGGCGCACGCTAGGGCATCGAGGGGCGTCTTATCAATTATGGTTCAATTTTTTTTACATTTCTCCCTCCCTCCGGCTCATCAATTTTGAAACCCGGACGAAAAAATGTTTTTTCATATTTCTCCCCTCCCCAAACCAGGACAACCCTCCCGCTTATCATTTTTTTTCCATTATAAATAAGAGGGCGCAAATACATGATTAGCCTAGGGGCGCACCAATTCTTAATCCGGCCCTGATTGCAGAAAGCCTACCATGAAATTGGAAATATTGGATTTTAGCAAGTGCGAGAAACACAATACCTAGCGGACGCGAAGCTGGTACGGCACGGCGCATCTCGCAGACTGCGGAGCCCTGTTTTAATTGGGAATACCTAAGGAAAATTTATTAATTTCAACTCAAAGTTATATAAATAATTGTTGAAAGAGTAATACAGTTAAAAAAATTATGAATTAGGTACAGATTTACTGCAAAGGCTATAGCCGGGTAAGAACATGAAAATTGCCCCCGCCTGGATTTTTATTTCGAATTAGCCATTCGAAAGGACATATTTAAAAACCTAATCAGCCAAATTTTCAGCCGCCTAGTTGCTAATAGGGTGCTCCTATCGTAAAAAACGTGTTTCTTCAAAAAAGATTCCTCCTGCTCGACTGTTTGCTCCAAAGAATCTAAAAAAAATCATGGACATGTATTTTTGAGAAAGAAGATATCCTGATTTTTTTCAGATTTTTCAGATCAAAACTGGGGCCAGGAAAAATATTTGAATTTTTCAATGATTTTTTAAGCAATGAAGGTCATATTCGGCTAACTTCTAAATACCAGTTTTTTGTGTACTTTTTTCCGTACTTTCGAACGCCGGTGTCAGAATTACCATTTTCAGACCGGAACATGCTCAAAATTTGAAAAAACCGTTTTTCCCGCATTTTAACCTCACGATAAAATTGTGGGAGGTTACTAAAATTGGTCCAAAATCGAAAATTGAGATAATATCAAATCTTTACGTTTTGAGGTCCCAGGAATCCAAAGAAGTGGTTTCTGATAAATGTCTGTTTATGTATGTGTGTATTAGGGTGGCCCATCTTTTTCGAAATCGAAATTTTTTATTTCTCACCCCTGCAAATGGTTCCATTTGAAGAAAAAACAGTCCCCTCAAAATATTATTGAGGCAAATTGAAGGCAAGGGGTGCCGCAGAATGCATTATTATGCAATAATAAAAGTAAATGGAATTATTTACATTCTTTGGTTGATGCATTGTTTTTTTTTAATCAGCAACATTTATCTTTAGAATGACTAATCAAGTCATACAAATATCAAAGACATTATCTGTTGTGACTATGACATGTATCATACTACTGTAAATTCGTATTCTAAGAAAACTAGACTAGAAGTTTTTGAAATAAAACTCTCGTTTTATCTTTGTGTATTTTATTATGAAACGTTTTTTTCATACATAGTACCAAATATTATCCTAAATCTACAAGACATATAGTAATAAAAACAATATTTTTTGCACTAGGCCAAAGTATGCGACAGGGTTTCTTTTTTTACATTTGGAAACTGTGATTTATAATCATTTACAACTTGGAGTGAAAACTGTTTTTGGTCTTCATTTTTTGTTAAAATGTCATTATAGTCAGTAATAAGTTTGATTCCTCTCTCAGCGGCATCATTTACAACTTTAATTTTATTTACAATATTGAAACATCGGGTATAACTTTCATTTTCCCTCCATGTTGTTGGATCATTTTCCAAAAATTCCATAGACAAACCTAATTTTTGAAAAAACTGTTTAGTGTTCTCGCATATGAAGTCCTGAATTTCCTTGTTTTCAACGTCAGTAATGTTACTAATCATAAGTCGTTTAATACCCTCTTGATTTGGTGCTTTCCTATTCAAAGCTTTAACCATTTCTCTTTTAGTGGTAACTGAAATATCGTCATCAAAGAAAGATAAGCCAACATTTACTGAATTAAGGTACCACAAATGGTTCACTATTTTCCTACTTGCGGCTTGAGATATTTCTTTGTCAATATTTTGATTCTTTACAAAAGTCTAAGTCATGAAGCGGTGCTTTACTAGCATATGACTCTGTAAACCAGGCTTTTACATAAACCTTTACAATAAAGAGACATATATCTTCAATACCTATTTTTCTTTTTTAGTTAGTTGGAACTGATCTTGGAAAAAATATATTTTTAGACAGTAAATGGCTTTGGCAATTCAACGTGCATGATGAAATGCCCCTGGTTGATAGAATGTCGTGTGAGTGGGCTCTTCTTCAACAAAAAGTTTAGAAAGCATTAAAAATTCTTTATAATCATCACGAGGCTGTTGCAAAGTTAAAGCTGCATTTAGAAACTTTACAATTTCGGCTTTAACTGGTTGTAAAATGTGTTTAATTTTTGATACCTGAAATCCAGTTTTTAGTTTATTTTGATCTATTTTAGGCCAAAATTCCCAAAAACGTTTAAATAGTGGCACATTTGGACCAGATGAGGAAGGCATTTTTGTGTCAAACACACTTCTCAAAACCACTTCAAAAATATGATGTCTACAAGGAAAATATAGAATATCTCTTTCTAATTTTTGTTGCAATAGTGTGGCTGCCCCATTTATATAACCCATATTTGATGCTGTTGTATCAAAACACAAAGCTATTACCTTTTCGTCCAAATTCCATTCACAAAGCACATCATAAACTGCTTCAGTCTGTTCTCTTCCAGTTGAATTGGGCAAAGCTGGTACTCCAAATAGTTGTTCAATATCTCCACTAGTAACTAAGATAGCAAGTCTATCGATATTTCCCATTCCAGTGAGAGAAGGTAAAAGTTTTCCATCCCAATGGATGACTGGGGCCGGCAATTCAGAATTACCGAAGGCAGTTTTTAATATTTCAGCTCTTTCTTCGCGGATGCGTTGTCTAGAGCGCTGAAGTGTGGTTCTGCTGATGGACAAAGATGTGGTGTCATGTCCTAGTGCTTCTGCTACTGCCGTCAAAATATGGACTCCATACCTGTCGCTTATTTTGCAAGCATCAAATGCAGCGGCTATTTTTGGTGTGATGATGTTACATGTTCCATACAATCTCCTCTTTTTTGGCTGTGACGGGCCAGGCTGGTCTTGTAACAACTCTTCTTGGGCTTCGATTATTTCATCTTCATTTTCGTTGGAGTCGGCTGAATTACTACTTGATGATGGACAGGTGACTGTTTCCTCTAATCTAGCTTTTTCTTGTTGACTTCGTTGCATTCGTTCGGATAATTTCTGTAATTTCTCCTCAGCTGATTTTTCTTGAGAAGCAAGTTGGTAATCAATACCATGCATAAATCCAGGACGTCCCTTTTTTCTTTGGTTAATTAAAAACTGCTTATCTTCATCTATTTTCATCAACTCCAATGCATTTGCATGAGAAATGTCAAAAAGATCGTCCAATTTTTCAACGAAATTTTTTTCTTTACCTCCCGCACTGGCCCTTTTAGCCGATTTTTGTAAGTTCCTCCACTCTGCATAAAGTTTATCTAGTTGTTTAACACAATGAAAATCCTGACGTGTCGGAATGCGAGCTTTATCCCAAAAAACTGACACCTCTTTTATTGTTAATTTAGCACTTTCACGTGCACTTAGCTTCACTTCACGAATATTATAAAAGAGCACTTGTAATACTTGTCTATTAGACGGCAATTTATTGCCAATGATTTGTGACGAATAGTGTCCAACTAAGTAAATGAAAGTATCCTTTCGTAAGGATCTAACATCAGCCATCGTTAAATGTTTTTTCAAAAAGGAACGTATCCTAGAACTTATAATGTCACCACTGTAAAACACAACTGCAAACTGACATAAAAACCTACCGTAGGTGCATTATATTTCCAAACTTCCAAAACAAATAATTTCTAGGAAATAATTACACCAATAAAACATTATGAGAAAAGAGGTAGATATTTGTATTTTAAGTAAAATTTAAGTGTATTACCGTAATAAAATCTTATCTACAAATTTCTACCTGAATGTGGCACGGGTTACCGTTCACCGAATTATCTGAAACTTTGACATAAATTATTCCTAGTATAATAGTATATTTTCGTGGGGTGAGACTTAAAAAATACGCAAAAAAAATTCACCCCCTATAGAGATGGGCTACCCTAGTGTGTATGTATGTAGGCACGATAGCGGCAGAACTACTAAACGGATTTGGATGAAACTTCGCATGAGGATTTTTTTAGTGTTCCAGAAGATCTGAAAAGGTTTTGGTTGAGATCGGATTACGTTTAGTGCCGTTTTGGCACAACAAGTTGTTTATTTTATGATTACTAACAATTTGTAATCGAACTATTGAAAAGCAGTAAAAATTCCGATTTCAACGATATATCACACTTGCACCCTTTCGATTTGGTTTCCGCGAAAAAAATTAAGAAACAAAATAACGTGCTTCTTGTGTAAGATATATTTTATAGTCTAACCTAACGTACGGTAGACTAGTGTGTTAAAGCATGCAGTCTGCCATACACGTTTTTTTTTAAAACCGTCAAGCCAATTGTGTTGGTTGTGGGCTTATATTCCGCTGCTGGTCACTATATATTTTGAAAATCTTTTTTGACAGGTGTCAGTTACTTTCGCGCGCGAAAGATTTTTTGACAGCTGTCAGATAAAATGCGTCTAAAATTTGTTAGTTGGAGAACTGTCACTTTGACACCTGCGAAAAATTTTCGTCACTAACTTTATTGGGGGGGGTAATGTCACTTTGACACCTGCCAAAATTCTACTTCCAAAACTTTCCTGGGGAATTTATTTTTTGACACTTGTCCAAAAATTTTTAAGTTGGTATTGCATTTTGTTTTTAGGTTATGATTGTTTATATAGTTTTAAGGTTATGGTTAACGAAAATGTTTGCGGCGATGCGTCGTAAATAGTTTTTGGACTTTTAATGTCAATGTCACTTTTATTATGATTTGATGAAAAACTCACTCTGGACCACGGTGTATTAATTAGGTGGTCCGACGTACGGCACTTTCCTATAGGCGTCTGAATTTAAGATGCCAGCGCCGAAGTGGAGAACCCGTGAACTAATTATAGGCTTTTTGTTTGTTTATGTGGAGAATACTTATATTGATTTTTTTCTGTTTATTGTTATTTTTGGCGTTAAAAATAATAACATTAATAATATATGATCTAAAGGTTTACAAGATTTTGTTGTAAGTAATTTGCAAGACGTTAATGGCATTATTCAGCAAAATTCATATTTTTTTTAGGTTATCTAGTTTCTCCCTTGAAAAGTACAGTTTCTTCGACATAAACGGTGTCTGGCTAGTTAAATATTAATAAACTTAAATATTTCTTTAAATTTATGTACAGTTGTAGTTTAAATCACTTTTTTTTTTTCAGGAAACATGAGTGACATTTAGGTTAAGCATATTGCAATGTATGGAACATTTGCAAAGCACTAAAAATGTAAAAATTCTAAGTGTGTGTATGAAGGGGAATATGATTTAAATGCAGGACATATTATTTTGTGTGATACAACTCATATTCAACACAAAACTTAATAAATAAATGTGTATGCTCTATGTTTACAAACAAGTGTCTCAGATTCAAATATCCATGAAATTAGTGGTGCATTGAATGTAACTAAAAAGACATTTATTAATTCTTTACGTAAAATAAATGAAACAGTATTTTGTAAAATATGAAACAGAAATATTCGGGAGTTAAAACATAATAGTGCATGGTGCAATAGTATATATTACTTTTAAATATACTTGAATTACATATATTTACTTATTTCCAAAATTTCACTTACAATGTGTGATTGTCTAGGACATTATTATTGCTACCCAGGCCACGGTTATTTGCACCAGCTTTTTCCCTCTTAATGCCTGGTTATAGGTGTCTACATCAAAGAAGGTATGCTTTGAACATTGTCGTGCCAACTCAACTTTCACGAGTTGTCCCTACAATCTACAAAGGATACCGACTAGGTTGGCTCCAGCAAATTGTAGCCCCTTTAAACGCTATCATATTTTTAATAACTTAGCATCTCAGTTTATCATTTACTTATTGTTGATATCATCGTACACTAAAGAGACAATGACAGAAAAGCCCATAATTAGTTTGACTATAGACTATCAGGTGGCGTACTCCTTATTTTCAGATGCCTATTATAATAATGGCTTCATAAGTGCATGGTTTCTATTTACTTTAGTAGATAGCGCTAGGAATAAAGTCCTACAATTACCTGGGCATGTGCATCGTATAACTAACATAATCTCAAATTTTAAGGTTTTTTCATTTATTCTCATTTTTAATGTTTGTATAGGCATTTTTAGCTTGGAGCAATACTGGCTCCAAGCAAATATTTAAAAATTCACGCAAATAATTTTTCAATATTGTTGATTAATAAAAATAGACTGCTAATTATAGGTTACATTCCTAACCTACAAAAAGTGTCTTATTTTATTGTGACAAACTATTTAAAACTTCATACACATTGCGTTGAACTTGATTTTGGTTGAAAGTATAGGAACCAGACAAAAATTTTAATAATAGCTACGTAATGTAAATATTAAGAAATATATATTTTTGAGGTTAGCTGTGGCGACACGTGCAATGCTGCATGTAGTGTTGCATATATTCTTTCAATGTTTTAATTTAGCTACTTAATGCCAGATGTCACTGGACTTTTGTTTCACTAAACAAAAACAAAAGGCCGAGAATGTATACAACACTGTATGCACGTATGCACAAAACCTGTAAAATTATCTATCTATGCGTAAGTAATGAGAAAACTTATTGGTCCTGCCGTCTATTACATTATGTACAAAGTAAGCACTTATGAAGCCCATCACCTATTTAATACACCCTGCTCTGGACCCAGTTAATGGCTGTCCGTAATCATACGGGCTCCTTATGGGTCATGTGGCTCCACACAGCTACCACCGACTTTACACTCTCTCTTCTCTTTCGAAAAAAAAAAAAAAAAAAAAAAAAAAAAAACAATTGGCTTGACGTTCTTAAAAAAAAACGTGTATGGCAGTCTGCATGATTTAACACACTAGTCTACCGAATGTTATAAAATATATCTTACACAAGGAGCGTGTTATTTTGTTAATTCTTTTCGCGGAAACCAAATCGAAAGGGTGCAAGTGTGATATATCGTTGAAATCGGAATTTTTACTGCTTTTTGCATGGTTCGATTACAAATTGTTAGTAATCATAAAATAAACAACTTGTTGTGCCAAAACGGCACTAAACGTAATCCGATCTCAACCAAAACCTATTCTGGAGTACTAAAGAAACCCTCATGTAAAGTTTCATCCAAATCCGTTTAGTAGTTTCGCCGTTATCGTGCTAACATACATACACACATACACACACATATAGACAGACATTTTTCAAAAATCACTTTTTCGGATTCCTGGGATCTCAAAACTTAAAGATTTGATGTTATCTCAATTTTCGATTTTGGACCAATTTTAGTAACCTCCCATGTATTGTGGGAAGGTTAAAATGCGGAAAAAAACGATTTTTTCAAATTTTGAGCATGTTCCGGCCTGAAAATGACAATACCGGCATTCGAAAGTACAGGAAAAAGTACACAAAATATTGTTATTTAAAAGTTAGCCAAATATGACCATCATTGCTTACAAAATCATTGAAAAATTCAAATATTTTTCCTGGCCCCAGTTTTGATCCAAAAATTCTGAAAAAAATCAGGTTATTTTCTTTCTCATAAACACACGTTCGTGAATTTTTTCAGACTTTTTGGAGCAAACAGTCCAGCAGGAGAAATTCTTTTCGAAAAAACACATTTTTTACGATAGGAGCACCCTATTAGCACCTAGGGGGCTGAAAATTTGGCTGAAGGGATTTTCAAATATGTCCTTTCGAATGGCTGATTCGAAATAAAAATCCAGGCGGGGGCCATTTTCATGTTCTTATCCGCTATAGCCTTTACTGGTGAGGCACTGCCTAAGCTGCCTCATGGAACAAGCCGCCACTGTTGGGAAGCCAATTTCCCTATTTCTTCACAACTTTATCGATATGTAAATTCCAGAGTAACCTACTTTCTTAACCAAACTTACACCGTAATTATCTGAGTTCCCTCAGACAAACATGATTCACGTAAACCCGTTCGCTAAATTAGCCGACACACCATTGTTATCATCGTTGAAACGTCAATTTAATTTGTAATTGAAATTTAGGTTGTGTTCTATCGAACCGAGAACGTCGGTTATCGCATCAAGTATGCAGAAGCCAGCTCCGATTTGGGTTACACGCCACATTATCAATGGGAACTGCTAGAATGGTCCGATTGCACTGACAAGTGCGGGGGCGGCGTGAGGACCGCCAAGTACGATTGTGTGGAGGACAAGGCGGGGAAAGTCAGCAACAACTTCTGTGTCGGCTTGGAGAAACCAGAAACGTCTGTGATGAGATGTAACGAGCAGGCATGTAGAACAAAGTACGTATATAATAGTAATAATAAAATTTTTCAGTTTTTTTTTCTGGGATTTTCCCTAGCATGTTTTTAAGTCACAAAAAATCAGAGATCATTCAAACAAAAAGTTTCTTACTTTAAATTGGCTCATTAGAATAGAACAGAATAGAATAGAATAGAATTTATTTTGCCATTTTTTTGATACATAAATTATATACATTTGGCACGTCCAAATAACAATATTTATTTAAGTAATTCACACAAAATTAAAATACGTACATCAAAATTTATATTGTCGTATTACCTGCTTTTTATTTTTAATGGTGGAAACCCCCCCCTAAAATCGGAAAAGTTAATAACTTTTCTAATTTTAAAAATAAATTAACGAAAATCTGTATGCTTATGTTTTTGATGTCGCTCAATACAACTGTGAGGACAAAACTTATGAGACAAAAATATTAAGGGTTGAAATCACCCTTAAATACTGAAAAATTAATGTGTTCTAATTTTATGAATAAAATCACGAAAATCCATATACTTATGTTTTTGAGGTCGCTGAATATGATTATGAGGTGAATACATAGGGAAGACGAAAATATTAAAGGTTGAGACCACCCTTAAATACTGAAAACTTAATATACCTTCTAATGTTACAAATAAATTCACGAAAATCCATATACTTATGTTTTTTAGGTCGCTGAATATGATTATGAGGTTTAAATTTATTAAAAAAATGATGGATTAAAAAGAGTATAGTAATATGTCTAGTTTTATTAAAAAGACAGATTGTTATAAATAAATCAAATTAATACAAATAAATAAACTAATTAAATAACATTTTTAATCTGCACTCTAAGTATGCTAAAGTGCAATGCAACCCAGAGAGTATAAAGTCACAGGAGGGAGTGTTTAGTACTCAAGCGCATACGCTGGAACAGTTTGTTATTGGAAAATAAAAAAACAAACAATTAGTTTTTTTTATAAGCTTCACTTTTGTATTCTATTTTCTGAAAAATTTTCAAAAACCCAATTTCTTTTTTTTTTAATTATGAAAATTTTCATTATTGAAAATGGGTACAGAATGAAAAATAATTATTTAAAAAATAGCTTATACACGAAATGAGTGCGCATCAGTTATAGATGTAATTATTTTTGCAATCATTTTTAATTATATCGAAGTGACTCCATCTACTAAAACAGCATTCTACTAAAAAAAATTCCAGCAAAAGCATTTTTTAGCGAACTGGCTCATATTATTAAACTGATCAAAAAATATTCTTGTAAGTAAATGAACACTACACTTCTATTGAAGAACATTTTTAGCTAAAACTTGTTTATTAGTCAATGTGAAGAGAGATCTTCCTAATAAACAAGTTTTAGCTAAACTTCAATACAAGTGAAGTATTTATTTACTTACAGGAATATCTTTTTTTCAGTTTAATAACTCCAGGGTGGCTATTCTTGAGCGCGAGAGAAATTGTTACTCCCGGCGAATTAATTCCCTCGCCTTTCACTTGAAATTCCCCTACTCGAAAAACATGTATTCTTAAACAAAAGGAATAACGAGGGACCGGTGAAAGTTTGAGGGAGAAGTCTACAGTGTTGTCATATTGTTCTTCACAATATAACCAATCAGAACTCTCCTATATCTGATATTTGTCAGCTGTGGTGGCCAAAAACTGTTTGGTGGTGGCGTGACAGTTGACAGATCAAAAACATATTTATTCTAGTGATCTAAAAGTTAATCTCATATCACAGTATTAGACACTTAGGACAAAGCTATTTATCCGTATCCGTACGACGTATCCTTATTACAATACGTTGGGCTCCTCCCCTTTTTCATATTTCTGTACGGATACGTTAACCTTGAAAGGTGCACCGACGTAGGAAATACAGTGTTACGTTTGAGTTTAACGCATGACGTTATTTGACTTATAGTAAACAGTCGCTTGTATAATTATGTATGGTTATGTGTCTATGAATATACACTTATATAATACAACAATAAATACTTACATTTAAATCTTGCCATGTTTTGAAGTTCTTCACTTTGTTTTTTGAGGTTATGTTTTGACTTTTGACAATTACACAAGTACGAGAAACAGCAATCGAGAACTTTTCAGTCCTCTGGTCCTAACCAGGGTGTATTAAATAGGTGGTGCTTCATAAGTGCTTACTTTATACATAATGTAATAGATGGCTGGACCAATAAGTTCTCTTATTACTTACTCATAGATAGATAATTTTCCAAGTTCTCTGCATACGTCCATACAGTGTTGCATACATTCCCGACCTTTTGTTTTTGTTTAGTGAAACAAGAGTCCAGTGACATCTGACATTAAGTAGCTAAATTAAAACATTGAAAGAATATACCCAACACTACATGCAGCATTGCACGTGTCGCCACAATTAACCTCAAAAATATATATTTCTTAATATTTACAAGTATTACGTAGCTATTATTAAAATTTCTACCTGGTTCCTGTACTTTCAACCAAAATCAAGTTCAACGCAATGTGTATGAAATTTTAAATAGTTTATCACAATAAAATAGGACACTTTTTTTTAGGGCACTAACCTATAATTAGCCGTCTATTTTTATTAATCAACAATACTAAAAAATTATTTGCGTGAATTTTTAAATATTTGCTTGGAGCCAGTATGGCTCCAAGCTAAAAATACCTATACAAACATTAAAAATGAGAATAAACGAAAAAACCTTAAAATTTGAGGTTATGTTAGTTATACGATGCACATACCCAGGTAATTTTAGGACCTTATTGCTCGCGCCGTCTACTAAAGTAAATAATAACCATGCACTTATGAAGCCATTATTATAATAGGAAAGTGCCGTACGTCGGACCACCTATTTAATACACCCTAACTAAAGAAGTAAAATCTCTCGTATCCGTTAACATATACTTAACGGTTTTACGTATACGCAATACGGCTACGTATACACAGCGTTTGCCCTAAGTGTCTATTATAGTCTCATACGAAAAGCATTGTTTATTGTGTATAGAATGGATTTGATTATTTAAAAAAGTCGTGTCAGGTCACACGCACACAAAAAGATTTATTAGTTAAGTACATCGAGGAAAATCCACAAATGTACAGTGGAAAATTTAGTGCAAGCTATACTGCATCCTAATCTGAAAAATTATGCCGATCTTCGGCTAGGATGACGAAGTAGTGGGTTTAAAATATCTATAAGATGTCTCACTAATGGTTTGGACCACCTAAATAAACGAACAAAAATTTGATCCGACAATTCAAAGGGATCCGTTTTTCCTAAAATTCGAATATTTTTCGCATTTTCAAACTATTTCTCCGCATCTTATAAATCATCCAAAACTTGTCTAGCCACTAAATCTTCGATATCCTTTATTTAAATAAAACCGAATTAATATGATACGTCTCCACATGCACGATCATAACCTACAAAGTACATAAAAAATGTTTATTTTCTGCTTTCCCTCGACTTTCTCCCACTAAAGGTAAGGGAATTGGGAGGGAGTGTTTTCTCTACCTGGCTGGGGAAAATAAGTTCAGGAATACAAACTTTACATGAGGGAGTAGAAAAAGATTATTTTCTCTTACTTATTCTACTTCCTCATGCTCAAGAATAGCCACCCAGCAGTTTGGCTAAAAACTGCTTTTTTCCAGTCAAGATTTTTAGTACAGTGCTTTTTAATAGATGGTGCCATCTACAGCACTACAATGGGGCATCTACATCACGTAACCATCATAACCTTAAATTTTAAGTATTTGAAGCTTATTCTCATTTCTAATAGACCACAAGAGCCCATGCTAAATTTTTAGGGGGTCATATGATACCGCTTGAAAAGGTATAATTTTTGTAGCCCTAGGTGGGACATGGGAAAGCCGCGGAAAAGTGAAAATCGTAACCCACGAGGGTTGCATTTTTTCAAACGATCCTGTACGGCTTACGTTTATTTGGACTGTATTTATATCTATGACTCTTAAAAAGAGAATGCCGTACAAAAATAATGGGACAGAAGTACAGGAATAATTTTCGTTTTCCGAGAAATAACCTCTATGTACTAAGGTGATACGATACCATACGGCTTTTATGAAACTCGATTTTTATATTAACAAGGATGAACTTTTTTGCTATGCCGTACAAATCAGTTGGACCATGGGGTGGCAAACGCGAGATCAACCCCTTTCCTAGACCTCTATTAAGGGTGGTGATTTGATCCTGTACGACGTCAATTCCAAAATATTATACGACATTTAGAATCTTTAAAAAAAAAATGACCAGTCTAAAAAGAATGGGTATTATCAATGTAAATAAAAAAATCACCCCCGAGAAAGGAAGAAACTCACGTTTTCTAGGGTAAGTTTATTTGATACTGTACGGCTATTTATTTTTTGGATTAATAGAGGTTAGAATTTTTATTTTATTTATTAGCCGTACAAAAAATAATGGACAATAATAAAATTAGAAAATAGTGAAACAAGTGAAATTTTTAAAAATTGTGCAATTTTTTAATACAATGGATAGATTTTCAACTTTACATCGTTTTTCCTTTCCTTATCTATAAAATAATACAAATGTGTTGCCGTACATTTTCATTGTTGGGATTTTAGACACTAGATCACGTTATTCATGCTATTTACACGACCCTTAATGGTCATTATATACCGTACGGCGTTTGCAAAATATCATTGAAAATAGCAAAAGTTGATAAACAATCACATGCCGTACATTTTAGATGGCCGAAATGAAATACCAGAAGCAAATATATATTTCAGAGATGAATTTTTCTTGAAGTAAAGTAAGAAATTGGTATACATATATCACTTTTAAACTTTAAAATACAAATTAACGTAATTAATTATAAAAAAATGTGTAAAAATTACCCAAAATTTTCTTTTTTGGGTTAACTTATTTGGAAACTTTATGAAAAAATTATGTGTTACAGTCTTTGCAATGTAAAAAATTTTAGTATGTTTCATAAGTTTATTTTTAGGCAAACGTTTTTTCCAACATTTTTAATTTTACAACTTACTACATTTGGAAAACTTAGAAAATGTAATTCATCATTCATATGATAAAAAGAAACTGCATAAATTAATTACTGACCTATTGTAATGGATTTAACAGAAAATTATAAGTCAGAAACTGTCAGGAGCAAGCGCACGTTGCCGGGAGCATGCGCACATAGTTTATAATAGCGTGTTTTTCTCTTGTGCGCTTGCTCCGGATTGTTTCCGACTACTCTGATTTCTGGTTGAACGAGCCTTGAAATAAATGCATGCGGATAACATAGAAAGAGAAGTGGGGATGTGAAAGTAAACAAGATGCTCTTCTTTTTTACTGAATCACCTTTGTTCCAAGTACATAGAAAATAATATTTTTCAGCTTTTCTATTTCATCTTTTGATAAATATTAATTTTTATAAAGTATAATTTATTTACGCACTGTTTCTACATAATACAGCGGAAATTCTTTGGAAAATCCTTTTGCGTTTCAGATCCATTAATCTTGAATTATTGGTTTCGAATAATTACAATATCAAGTATTGCTCGAATGTAATAAAGTCTTACAATATTTTTTTATTCAGATTAAGCTCACTCTGGGACGGAAAATTCAATTTTCCAGACACATGCACCAACTAAAATGTACGGCATAGTAATGAAAATTATTATTATATTACATAGTATTAAAATAATCAAGCTTTATGTGGTATTAAATCGCCACCCTTAATAGAAGTCTAGGAAGGGGGTTGATCTCGCGTTTGCTACCCCTTGGTCCAACTGATTTGTACGGAATAGCAAAAAAGTTCATCCTTGTTAATATAAAAATCGAATTTCATAAAAGCCGTACGGTATCGTATCACATTAGTACAGAGAGGTCACTTTTCGGAGAACGAAAATTATCCCTGTACTTCTGTCCCATCATTTTTGTACGGCATTCCCTTTTTAAGAGTCACAGATATAAATACAGTCCAAATAAACGTAAGCCGTACAGGATCGAAAATTGCGATTTTCTTTTTATCGCAGTAGATCGGCGTTTTAGATCTAGGTGGCATTTATGTATTGAACAAAGTCGTCTTATGGAGTTGTATGGCTGATAAAAATTTGAAATGAATTAGACCACATATAAAAAAGTTAGAGAGGTGTCTTCACGAGAAGTGAAACACACTGTATAAGTGAACATTTAAATTTGGAACGTTATCAAAAACAAAATTAAGTGGTACTAGAGCATATTAAATAGATTAATTTAAATATATTTTTTCTTTAAAGAAAATACTTTGTTTACTTTCTGAGTAATATTTTAAAATCGATAGCAAGTCAAAAGTCAAAATTATTTCGTCACAGAGGTAACTCAGCAAAAGTCGATTGAGACACTTTATGTTGGACAAAAAATAGGTTAAAAATACTCATTTATTTTCTTCATTTACCGGAGCTGAGGTATACATACCGCAATCAATTGTAGTTTTCTATTATCTTACCAAATTGAACTTTATTAAGGAGCAGTTGTAGAGCGGTGGTTTGATTGTGTTGAATTTCATTAGATGCAGATGTTAAACAGGGATGATGCTGGTACGATTTGCGGACTGTGAAATGCGATTTCACGTTATTTTCCACCAAATATTTTAGTCATTCATGCACTTGCGGAATTCCTTTACTAAATTTAAGGGAATTTGAATTTCATTCAGTCTGGTTTGTATGTCCGATATTAGAATGACAAGAACACTCGGCTTTTTACTAGACTAGAAGTTTTAAAATTAATGGATGACGCCACAGATAGTTGTTCGCCAAGTTACTCAAAGAAACTTTTGTAAACACCAAATGTCAAATGATCAAAGTTGAACTTAATTCCATTACGGGGAAATAAAGAGAAATATTGTCATTTTTACTATATATATGACGGTGTAACGCCATATGTTTCGATATTTTGCTAAAAATTCAAAATTATTCGGAATAAAGTATTACACTGATAACAAATTGAAAGCAGACTTATTTAATAATTATTTTTGTAAATATTGGAAAACCATGGCAAATAACATAAAAGTAAACATTTCAGTTACTGGAATACATAAACCAGACTGTATTTAAGACCTGTAACAAAAAATGAAATTATTATTCTTACAGCGTCATTAAAAAACAATTTTGCACTAGGTCAAGATGGATTGTCTGCTGATTCTATTAAAAAATATCATCATAATATCACCATTATGTCATATAATGAATTTGTCTTTTACCAGTTCACTAATTGCTTTAGCCTGAAAGGAGTCGATAGTTACACCTGTGTACAAAGCAGGCAATAACAAATAATTAACAAATTATCGGCAAATCTCCTTTATTAATAATTTCTCAAAAATCTTTGAAAAGTGTCTAAAGACAGGTTTAAACGATTTTCTAGAAAAAAATAAAATAATGTCAACCAAGCAGTTTGGATTCAGACAAAATATGAATACGGGAAACATTATTAGAGAATGATAACAAAAAATGTCTTGTTGTATTTTTGGATTTAGCCAAAGCATTCGACACGGTTGGTCAGGAAATATTAACAAAAAGATTAGAGAAAGTCTGTGTTAGGAGTTCTGCATTGGATATATTTAAAAATTACTTGACGAATAGGCAACAAAAAGTAAGAATAAATGAAACATTGAATGACCCGTTAATAATTACTGGTTTTTAATATACATTACCAATATAACAGAAATTATGAATGCAGAAGATAACATTGTAGCATATGCTGATGATACAGCCCTTGTATTTCAAGGCAAAACCTGAACTGAAGTATATGCTAATTCAGAAACCAGTTTAAAAAGGATGCATTCACGGTTAAATGTAGCCTCAACAACAGTCAAATAAAATTTTTAACATTTACCATATCAGCTGATGACCAACTGACAAAGATACATAAATAATTCATAATGACATTATTCCGAAGTTAAAACCTCTAGTTACTGTACTATATCATTACGTACAATGATGCTTTCCGAGTATATAATATATTTTTAACAGAAAGGAAAAAAAATCGGTATTTTTCATTCTCCTGTGGAGTGAAAATCACAAAAAGAAATACTACTTATAAATCATTAGTACCTCTATGATATAATAAAGAATTTTAAAAAATTTAAGTTTAAAAGTACATTCTAATGAATACCTAATTATGTCACTATTAAAAGTACAAGAAATAAATAAACTAATAGAGAGTACACTTTTATGTCTCAAAAATCTTTACATTGCAGATATTCCTGAATACTGTAAAAGCTATATTTCAACAAATGTATTTGAACCTTGATTTTAAAGAGTTTAATATTTGGTACTATTTTCAATGAAAATGGTAATTTGTTGAAAATTTTTATTTGCATGACAATAGGACTGTTAGCCACAAGTGACAGCTTGTGAAAGGGAATATCTAGGTTGCCACATGGATGTAAGGTCTAGTTAGATTTAGCATCTCTGCTTTTACCATAATTAATTAGGTTGTGTTTAACATAGGACACACAATTTAAAATATATACTGATATAACAGTTAAAATACCAAATTCCTTAAAGAGACATCTGCGTGAATTCAGACGAAGTGTGAAAGTTATAGTTCTAATAATTCTTTTTTGCATAATTAGGATTTCAAGTATGCGAACATTGTTGCCCCAATAAATTATACCATAGTTTATGCAAGAGTATACATAAGCAAAATAATAACTTTTTAAAGTGTTTAAATTTACCTTCTTCTAAGTTGCCAAATAACAAAACAATAAGATGCTGATTTACTAAGAACGTGATCTATTTGATTACTCCACGATAACGTATAGTCAATGTATAGGCCTAAAAATTTCACAGTTTTATTTTGTTCAATGCTTTTATAATCGATCCTCACTAATAGGCTACGATCCATCTTGGGTTTTGTATAAAATATTTTCATATTTATTTTTAAGGCATTTAGGACAAGACCGTTTTTCCCTACTGTTTGTAATTCTGCATGATGTTTACTTGGGACATGGTTTTACTGCTAAGATTATTTACATGTTTGTCTTGTAAAGCTACTGATGTGTCATCAGCAAAAAGTGAAACCAAGGAATCTTTATCAAACCCATTCACAATATCGTCCACAAATATAATGAAAAGAACAGGGCAAAGTGTACTGCCGCGAGGAACTCCCGTAGATATACAACTAGGTGTAAAGTAGAAAGTATTATTGTTTTGTTTTAGTATTACTGACTGATGTCTGTTTTTCAAATAGCTTGATAACCAGTTTAATGCAGGTCCGAGAATTTCATAATTATAAGGTTTATTTATTAATAGTTCATGGTTAATGCTAAGATCAAAAAATAGGCACATTGTATTGTTTTGCAAATCTAAATTAGTCAATATGAAATTATAGAGCGATAAAACAGCATTCTGTGTGGAGTGTTCCTTTCTAAAACCATATTGTGATGAGGACAATACATTTTCTTTATAGAGAAAATTATTTAGACTTATAAGCTTTTTCGTACATTTTTGAAAATGCAATTTGATAATAAGGATGTGTCTCCTTTTTATGAATAGGCACTACCAATGCTTGTTTTAGTAATGTCGGAAATATACCTTCCCAATATGAAAAATTTATTAGTTTAGTAAGTGGCTCGGCTAGGTAATCAATGATTTCTTATAACAAGAAACATGGTATACCATCAATACCGGCTGAATTTTTGTCTGCAATTGACCTAATGATGTCTTTAGTTTGTAACAATGTTAGGGGGACAAGAAAAGTGAGTTTGCTTTAGATGCATTTCTAACATTGGTATTTATATTCATATTATCTCTTAATATTTTTACAGAATTCATTAGTCATTAAATCCTTGAGCCATGTTTTGATATCCATTTATATTATTTCCACTTTCACCTGAAAATAAATGAGGCAGATTTATTCTATTTTTATTACTGGTATGATTATTTATTAACTGCCACGCAGTTGGAGATTTATTGTTGGATTCAGCAAATAAAGAGTCATAGTACGATTTCATTGTTCTTTCGACTAATGTTTCATGATTTTTTTTAAAAATTTTATACCTAATAATACCTCATTATAATCCTTTTTATAATGACACACTGTACAGACCTTTAAGAATTTCACTAACACCAATAAATTCTTCCACTTATTTACAACGACTTGACAGAAATTTTGTGACACACGCATTATTCTAGCTTGCTTACCCTCGCTGTTCCCAATAAATTCAAGTGATAATTTCGTAGGTGGAAAGTCGGCAGATGGGGGAAGTGCAAGGCATGCAGAGACCATCCAGGAGTCAGGATACGTGAAGTGGAGTGTGTACAGGAGGCTCCGAGACCAGGGGCCGAAGACATACTTGTTGACGATTATAGATGTTCTGGACCGAAGCCCGGTTCGAGGGAATTGTGCCAGTCGCAGGAGAAATGCAAATATAGACGACATGTCGATGGTATCCCCATGGAGAAGCTGAAGGATATTTGGTCTCAGATACATCGAAGAACCGTTAAGCGAGGATTGGTAAATATAATTTAATTTAAATTTTTAGTTATAGTCATGCTAGGGAAATAATAATCCAGTCAGAATACATTCAACCTCGGATACATTCAGATGGAGATGAAAAGAACAAAAGGGGCCTTTTTGATCCATCCGTGGTGAAGTGTGGAAGCCATCTTTTTTTACTCATTTTGGGGTGCTGAAAACGAATCCGTCAACCGTTTTGGCGAAAAATCTCGGGAACACATTAAAAAGCAACCCTTATTTGGGGGTGACATTGAAATTGATATTAGTCTAAATATTAAGTTTCGATAACTAAGTAAAAAAAGGAGTAAAAACCAAAATCACCCCTTCAACTCTCCTCGCCATTCTCCCACCACCCCCAAGAAGGTACTATGGAAGCTACTATAACTACTATACCGGGTGACACAGGAGATATGTAAGACCCCGTAGCATGTTTATTTAAAAAGATATTATTTTGAAATTTGGTGGACCTATATAGTGTGTGATTCTCCTTTTTTCAGTACAAACAAGAAATTTTTTCCACTTCCGATTTCACCGGAAGTGACATCTACTTTGTTATTTTAAATGGCACCCTGTATATATATTTTTTTCTTATCTGGTTCTCCTTAAATTCCTCTTTTCAACTATGTATACCAATGTGGCATTCATTTTTAAAATGGCTACTGAAAACCATATTGCATTAAGTCAAGTTGGCTATGGTATGAAATATAGCGGTAATTAATGCTTAATGTGCTGCAATATCAAAAGAACCGTGGTACACAATTTTGTGTTTCATATTTGTTTTGTTCTAATCAGTAGCCGAAGAGACTTTGTACAATTTTTATATTAAAGAAGAGTCTCTCGACTAAATTCACGAAATCACAAAAACTAAGATAGAAACACTAATTTTAAATTTTATCCATTTGTAAAATATTTATTCAAATTTCACTTTTACCAATTAGATGGCCCCCGAGGTGTCCGATTTTACGCCACTTGATTTATTAGTATGGGGCTATCTCAATTAAATGGTTTATAAAACTCCACTGGAAAATGAGAGTTAGGTTAGCAATAAATTAGTTTACTGAATTGCAGTTAGAAAATGTACTTAGAGGTACTGGTTACAAGAATTCGACGCTGCAGGGAAAATAATGGCCAGCATTTTGAGATTCTTCGAAAACAATTTTATTTAAAAGCAAGCAAAATCAGACAACAATGAATTGTATTGGGTAAAAGAGAAAGATGAATAAATATTTTACAAATAGGTCAAATTTAAAATTAGTGTTTCTATCTTAGTTTTTATGATTCCGGGGATTTAGTCTAGAGATTTTTATTTAATATAAAAATTCTAGAAAGTCTCTTCGGCTACTGATTAGAACAAACCAAATATGAAACACAAAATTGTGTACCAGGGTTCTTTTCATATCGCAGCACATTAAGCATTAATTACCGCCACATTTCATTCCATAGCCAACTTGACTTAGTGCAATAAAATGGTTTCCAGCAGCCATTTTAAAAACGAATGTCTCTTGGTATATAACACAGTTGTAAAGAGAAATTTAAGTAGAATCAGATAGGAAAAAAATATATACAGGGTGCCATTTAAAATAACGAAATAGATGTCACTTCCGGTGAAACCGGAAGGGGAAAAAATTTATTGTCTGTACCAAAAAAAGGACAATCACGCATTATATAAGTCCACCAAATTTCAAAATAATATCTTTTTAAATAAACATGCTACGGGGTGTTACATATCTCCTGTGTCACCCGGTATAGTTATTTACAAAAAAAGGCATTTTGGCCCATCCGTGACAAAGTGTGGAAACCATCTTTTTTTTGATAACCTTGGGGTGCTGAATACGAATCCGTCGTCAAAATTGGCTAAAACCATCGGGAACACAGTAAAAGATAACCCTTTGGGGGTGGCACCCAAGTTCCAACAAAAAAATATTCTTTAGTGAAGGAAATTCTTTCAAAAAACTCAGTTTCGTTAGGTAAGTAGAAAAAAAAGTAAAAATTCTAAATTCACCGCCCCCCCTCCTCGTTTCCCTCGCCCTTCACCGCCCATAAGAACGGTGTAAGTTACAATATCTAATAGTTTTTATTGGTTTTAATAGCAAAAGAAATCCCTAATCACCCAGTTTGATGGTTTTTTTATTATAATGACATTATTTAGTCAATTCAGATGAATATTTCTCACCCTTGAATATTTCTCACACTTTTGGGGTTGAGGTGTACGGTGTGCATATCACTATCCAGAAAATATTACTTGTTTCTTATATTAAAAAATTCTTTAATTATTCAAATAACTAGATAATTTTTTACAATAAAAATTAAGCAACATTTTTTAAAGGGGATATTGACACCTTACACTCCCTCCTTAGAGAGGTAAGAAATATTCAGGAGTGATCTGAACTGGCCAAGTCACCTTAATATGATAAAAAACATCCAACTAAGTATTAGGATTCTTTTTGTATTTAAAACCGATCAATATCCCCGAAAAGGTGAGACCTAACCATATATAGTCTAAGATCCGGCATAAGAAGTTAATACCCTCATCTGTTATTCAGATAAAAAATAGTTTATATAAAAGATAACATGTAGGCTAATAGATCGCGACTAGGTTGCCTAGCCATGTCTTGACCCCATGACATTTAATTTGAAAATTGTTAGTATATAGCAGTGAAACCATACAGGAGTTTTTCAAGGAAGCAAATTCATCATCATTTTATATTTCTAATAGATCACTACCAGTTTTTTTCTAGAACCAACGTTTATCTAGATATTCGCAAGAGATTGATTGATTGATTGATTTACCAGCGTGCCACTCCCAAGTTATACAGCTGGGCCTGCTACGTCCACGCTGGGTTGGACTAAGCTCATGCTTGTTGCCAGCAGCGAGAGCCACATGGCGCATGGTAAAGGAATGTGGGATGGGAGGTGTAGGTATTTGTGAGATGCGTTACCGCATTATGTCGTGAGGGAGCGTTTAAGCCCCCTTTTTTTGTATTTTTGGTTCTGCCTATTCTGGGTCTTCTAGTGAGATATGTTGCCGCGTTGTGTCGCTGCTATCTGTGCTCCAATTTTTGTACTTCTGTTTCTACAAGTCTTCTTCTTCTTCTGAGGCTTCTGATTCTGATTCCTCCGTTTCTGATTCTGGTAGAGTATATATCGCTCCGATTTCTTTTTGAAATTCATTCTTTACCCTCGCTTTTATTTCCCAGTATGTTTGGTCCTTTCCCAGTTTGTTCATGATCCTCTCGATTGTTGTTTTCCACGTGTAACATGGTCTCCCCATTTTAAGTTTGCTGCTGTTCAGTGTTAGTGCTTTCTTCAGTAGGTGTGTTGGTTATCTTCTTTGTACGTGTCCCCAGTACTTCATTACGTACATTTCTATCCTCTTTGTAATTTCCACGTGTAACCTGGTCTCCCTGTTTTTAGTGCAGAATTTAATGTAGAATTTTTCGCTTATCAACGAGCATAATTTTAACCTGAAAACCTCATTTGATAATTTACTTAAGAAAAATATTATGTAATCAGATTCACAACACTATATTGTAACACCCACAACGTCAAAAAATATGCAATACCACAAAACACACTCCTATTAAACTAGACACCAACAAAAAGTCAGGATCAACAACACTTCCCTGTGATACCTCTCCATTCCCCTCTCCTTTTGATCCGCTCTACCGCACTACACCAAAACCATTGCACCTAGCTCTGGATCATATACAAAACCAATCACCACTCACAAAATCGTCAATCGCACGTCCCGAGATATGCATCACTTCTCAAACACTCATCCCTCACCTAACTCAAAACTGTATCCTTCGCACTCTGTATCCAGACCAAGTGATGGCACACAAAAAGAAATGTGTTTTCTATGTTTTCTCCTTCCAACGATGGCCCAGCGCTCCACACAAACAATTCCCGTCGCCGTCGATCCCCCGCACCAGTAGCCAATGTGTCCTCGCTCCCGCGCTCCGCAGTAGATACATCATTCTTGTGTTTTCCGGAGAGCTACTATCTCCCGTTTACCCCCTGCTTGTCACTATTAGGGTCCTAACCTTTTTAAACTTTTTAATAAACTTTCTCAGTCTCACCCTAGCCGCACCAGAAACATAAACAATTTGTATGTTTCCATAGCATGGATGAGGCTTTCCAAATTCCAATGGCACCGAAACCAAGCCAATGGCCACCAATTCCATCCAAATTCCCATTATACTCTTAAATTGCTTCAATTCCACACAGTGCACTGTCACCCTGATGGGGCACGCCCCTGGCCAGACTCACATGTAAATTTGCTAGAAAAGATTGTTTATTGACTTACTTTTAAGTTATTACACTTGACAATGAGCGTAATTTCGACCTGAAAACCCTCACTTGATATTTTACCTAAGAGAATATTATGACCATATACGTTTGATTATTACGGGTTCAGTTTATATTAAATTCGCCTGAGTATTTTTAATAATTATGAAAAAAGATTATTTGAAGGTTAACAAAAGAAATTTATATAACCATACTTTACAGACAGATCAAATTCATTTGAATATTTTTATAATGGTTAAAAAAATAATTTACAGGTTTACAGAGGGATATTATGCCATGCTTTAATTTATTGCCATAAACTTGTCGACAATGTCGACTCTTCAAGGGTGATGGGCCTAAATGGTTATAAGTATACTTGTCTGGGAAGGTACTTAAAAATGAAAAAGGAGGTACTTATCTTGCTTTTGCCTGTCTTGGGTTGTTTGTTTAATTACGCTCTTTTCGTTTCTTAATACACAGCACTGGTCACAAAACTGTATTAGTTGTTTTCAAATATTAATTCTATTTCAACTTTGTTCTTTTGATATGAGGTATCAATTTGCGCCTAAATTCTTGGGCTATAATTCACCTAATTTTTATCAAATTTGACGGAGTTTTTCACAGCAATTTTGCGTATATAGTGGGAGTGTTTCAGGCACACAACCGTTCGCTTGGAAGGCATAACCGACTATTTATCTAGATATTCGCAAGAGATGAAAAAAAAACACGTTTCCTTGGAAAATGTAAATTTCCAGTTGTGTCGCTCCTAGCGTCCTTATATTTTGTCGTAGGGCAAAAAATAAAAGATAGCTCGACTGTTGTAACGGGTTTTTGAATTAAAACTCTATACGTCTGTACCTCTTTACTCTCATTTATATTAATTTTGTACAGAAATATATTTTACTAATCCCTATTCGCAAAAATCTTCATGCGTGCTTACTTTCAAAATTGGAGGCTGTATATTGACCAAAATAGCTGCCATAAGAACAATGGCATCGATATATGGCAACACTGGAATGCTCAATTTGTGTAAAATACGATAAATCTTAATTCTTCGCATTATTCTTTCTACATGTATGCATACGCTTGCAATCTCTTGAGTTTCCCTAACCTCGTCGATGGTAAAATATTCTTTGCGCAAAAATGGTGGCATTACTAAGACAACATTATTCCCCATCTCGTCCAATTTGGTTTTAATTTCTGGGAAGCCTTTATCGGCCATAACAATGTCTTCAGGTTCAGGAAGAAATAAATTGCAGCAATTACTAGAACACAGCTAATTTCACTCCAGCAATATCATTCATGTCGTTATCATTTGTAACAGACTGCACTCCGTGGAAACCTTCCCTGCATTTAATCATCAATTTGTCATTAATATCGTTACAATCTGGACCAATACATTTCTCTTCAATGGTTATATCTGACCCACAACATTTATCAGAAACTTTTAGAGTATTAAAAGTAGCATTTTTTCGCAAAATCGGCTGCAAATTTGCCTGAGTTTGAGCTTCACAAACACTGTATTTCTCAAATCTGTTGCAAACGAGCAAATTACTATCCTCATCGATTCGCTCTGGCAAAATGTGCACTTGTGCGCTTATATCAACGTACTTCGGTGGAATCTCTTCAGTTTCTTGGTTTTCAAGTGTACTTTCCAGCAATGATTCATGGAAATCTTGAAATGATGTTGCACTTGCAGATTCAGACATTTTCCTCATCTTCGGTTTGATCGCTTCGTTGTTCCCAGCCAATACAGACTTGACGAACCTAAATAAAATTTCATTTAGTTTATTCATCGGATATATCGCTAAGACATTAATTGTAAATATATGCAAATCAAATTCACCGCAGTTTAGCACTCGAAATAAACTTTTCAGACGGAGTGGACTTCAAATGGCACGGAGGGAAAATCGGATGCTCCGATTTGGCATTGCCGATGAAATGTTCACTACAAATCTTCGTATACTTATTGGGCTGCCACAAAGATCCATCTGCGCTGTTGTAACATTAATAAACAAAATGAGCGCCCTGCAATTTATATGTTAACTAACAAACTATTTAATTACCAAAGTATTTTTAAGTTAATTACTCGCTTTATTCTCCGTACTGCTTTAATCCACTTCTCTCTTTGCTCTGCTTTATGTGGTTTCATAGAAAATGAACCAGGGTGTATTAAATAGGTGGTTCGACGAACGGCACTTTCCTATTATAATAATGGCTTCATAAGTGCATGGTTACTATTTACTTTAATAGATGGCGCGAGCAATAAGGTCCTACAATTACCTGGGCATGTGCATCGTATAACTAACATAACCACAAATTGTAAGGTTTTTTCGTTTATTCTCATTTTTAATGTTTGTATAGGCATTTTTAGCTTGGAGCCATACTGGCTCCAGGTAAATATTTACAAATTCACGCAAATAATTTTTCAATATTGCTGATTAATAAAAATAGACTGCTAATTATAGGTTAGATTCCTAAACTGCAAAAAGTGATTTATTTTATTGTGACAAACTATTTAAAACTTCATACACATTGCGTTGAACTTGATTTTGGTTGAAAGTACAGAAGCCAAGTAATACTTGTAAATCTTAAGAAATATATATTTTTGAGGTTAGCTGTGGCGACACGTGCAATGCTGCATGTAGTGTTGCATATATTCTTTCAATGATTTAATTTAGCTACTTAATGTCAGATGTCACTGGACTCTTGTTTCACTAAACAAAAAACAAAAGGCCGGGAATGTATGCAACACTGTATGCACGTATGCACAGAACCTGTAAAATTATCTATCCATGCGTAAGTAATGAGAGAACTTTTGGTCCTGCCATCTATTACATTATGTACAAAGTAAGCACTTATGAAGCCACTGTGAGGGTTGTCGTCGCACCACCTATTTAATACACCCTGAAATGAACAAAACTGTACATTTTTGGCATTATATTGCGTATTTTTACAGTCCACTACGCAACAAACATTTCCGTACGTACGTTTATTCATGTCATGAGCGTGAGGTTATGTAGCGTGACACAAAACACTGCACTGCTAATATGCCCGATGCTTGACGTCCACAGTACTTCGTGTTCAAGTTATAGTTTATTACCTTTAAGAATTCGATGATTACAATAACAAAATGAGTAATAAATCGGATTTTGCGTATTGTCTACTTGTAGAATGCCTGCCTGCACGAAACTTATAGAGTAAGCCGCCGCGAGCGCTGTTGTCACAAATCGCTAAGCTCCGCCTTTCTGCAGATAGTCTATAGGTACTCTACTATTAGTATGCAAATATTAAAAAACGTTTTATGTATAGGATTTGGACGGATTAATGGAAGCGATAAACAACAATAGCCACAACACTTGCGAAGAAAATGTTACCACTGTACATCTGGATGTGGGCAAAATGGTAACGGACAGAATCCCCCCAGAAGAGATCAAGGTGATACGAGTCCCGTTCAAGCAAAGTCATCTGTCTCTAAATTTATCCGACAACGCTTTCGAAACAATGGGGGATGCTGTTGGAGACAACCTCGATACAGGGCACGCTGAAATAGTTACAGGTGAAAAAGCAGCGAAGATCCTCAAGCAATTGGCGCATCATGATTACAAAGCAGAGAAAACCAAGAAAGCGTGTAAGGTAACTTCTACTGTGTCTACTACTAAAGAAGAAGAAGACGAGACGACTACTGTGAAAAAGAGTACCACTAAACTTGATTTTTAACGAGTTATATGCCTTATTTATATTCTATGCTGTAGTTTATTCGAACCTTATACTATAATATGTGAAATTACAATAAATAATTAATTTAATACTCTTTTATAAGCCATTAAATTAAGGGATTCTTATTGATTGAAGAAATAAAATCAAAACGAATGTAGTTCAGTCGTTATTATTTTTTTATTTATTTATAGGCCAGGAAACGAAGACATTAATTCGGAAATAAATAGTGCTCAACGGATTATTGTTTTAAGTTTTAGGGTTGACCTTTAGGAGTAACATACCAAAAGTTCCTAGCCGTGGGCTTCATGCGTTAGGCGGGAGGGGGCCCGGAAAGGGTCGGTTTGTAGGTTTCTCGTCATTATCTCGAAAATTAAGCATCCTAGCGAAAAGGTCATTCTATACAAAATGAAAGTAAATTAAATTGTCTACAAAAAAGATTCTATTCACTTTTTCGCTAGGGGCAGTAGTTAAGGATGTACGTGAGTTTGAAAATATGAATAGCTGGAAAAACTGTGTATTGTGGGAGGTAACGCTTAACAAGTAGAAAATTTTATAATATTACGAGTATTTACAAGGCCATATTAAGTAATTGGTCGAGTTCATCGTCAAGATCATCATCATCGTCGTCGCCGTTGATGCTGACGATTTGAGGGCCGTTGGTACATGAAGCGCGGCAACTGCTGCACACAAGCGAGCACGGTATGCCTTTGCGGCACCCGCAAAGGCCCACGCAACCAGATGTGCACCCGCAAAATATGTTATTTAGGACGGATTCTGGCGCAACTGGGTCCGTGCTTGTAATGGAGGTAAGGAAGCTATCCGACCCCCTCATACATCTCCAAGTAGTTGGCTCCTGCTGCTGATCTCCATATAGTCATTGCTGAATCTGCAAACAATAATTCATCCTTTAAGGGAGTGTTAGCGAGCAGCCCCTCTGGTGGGTGAAAGTGCCACAAAATCAGGCTTTGGCTTTGTCGAGGCTTTAATAAAGGCAATGAAGCAACAGAATGGTCTTCGCAAATGGCTCCATTCGTTCAGCGGTTGTGATACTACCTTCGCTATTTACAACAAGAACAAGGGAGGTGTGGTGAAAGTATTTTTGAAAGCCGAGAAGCAGGTCACAGACATCTACAAAGTCTTCTGTGATGACCTCAGCAATACAGGACATGGTAGCTGATGCAGGAGAGCATCAGCTGGTATTGTACCAGGTCCCACAAGGAGCAGACCTGAACGGGTACGACACCAGGCCTTTGTTAAAACCTTGACAAAGTCAAATCCTGATTTTGCGGCCTGCTTTTGGGCACCCGCAAAGGCCCACGCAACCAGTTCATTTGCAGGTGATGCAGGAGAACAGCTTTTTTCGGCATTGTACCAGGTCCCACAAGGAGCAGACCTGAACCGGGTACGACACCAGGCCTTTGTTAACACCTCGACAAAGCCAAATCCTGATTTTGCGGCCTGCTTTGGGGCACCCGCAAAAGCCCACGCAACCAGTTGTGCACCCGCAAAATATGTTATTTAATACGGATTCTGGCGCAACTGGTTCCGTGCTTGTAACTGGGGTAAGGAAGCTATCCGACCCCCTCATCCATCCCCAAGCAGTTGGCTCCTGCTGCTGATCTCCATATAGCCATTGCTGAATCTGCAAACAATAATTCGTCCTTTGTAGTTTAAAAAAATGTGACACAATCTTGTCTAAGCACAATACAAAACATAAGTTAATGTAAAAAAGCATATATATATATATATTGATACAAACCTGCAAATGAACTTTAAGGGAGTGTTGGCGAGCAGTCCCTCTGGTGGGTGGAAGTGCCACAAAATCAGGCTTTGGCTTTGTCGAGGTTTTAACAAAGGCCTGGTGTCGTACCTGGTTCAGGTCTGCCCCTTGTGGGACCTGGTACAATGCCGAAAAAAGCTGCTCTCCTGCATATACGCAAGAAAATTATGTGTTTATAATTAAAATATTTCAAAAACTATAAGATTGATAAAAACATGATGTAAGAATAAAATGAAACTTATAAAAAACGAAGAGTTTGGGTTTTTATTTTTTCTTCTACAACTGTTCCAGAGATATAAAGTTTGAAATAATGTTGAAACTTTTCAGTTTGTACGCGCATTTTGAATGTCTATAGTACGTAGAGAAACGAGCAGTAGCCGCCTGTTTTTCAAAAAATACGCAGATAATTTTTACCTGACTACCTGAAACGTCACATTGTTTGAATCTTAGAATACAGCTATGGGGGACCACCATTCTTATTTGTGTATTATACAGATTAGGCAAATGTAGTTTTATATATCATGAGATAAACGAGTACAAGAAAGAGAACAGAGAAATTAGGAAAAGAACGACGGATATACTGCTCCCAGGACGTTCCACACTTCGTGAAATCTTATACTTTTATCACCTTATTTTTTTACTAACCCTCTGTTTTCTTTCTTGGGCTCGTTTACATCAGAACTCATATGTAAAATTACATTTTCCGAATCTGTATGTGTATAACTTGAAATTCTATGGAAGGGGAAATATTAAGAAATGGCCAATCCAAAGAAAATAGTATTTGGCACTTCCGCTTATACCGGAGTCAACAACAACTTACTTATATAAAATGTGCCTGCTTACTGAGATACAAGGTGTTTTAAATCTAATTTTAAAAAGTATTTTTGTCCATTATTCTGATACTGTTTAATATTTCATTTTCAGATTTGTCAGAAAGTTTAGGTATTTTAGAAAACATTAAACTGTAGTAAAGGATAATTTCTTCCTATTACCAGAGGCGTACGGCAGGGACAAAGGTGCACTTTCCCCCTTTAAGTTCTACGCCACTGCTGGAATTGTCTTTTCAGCATAATGTTTTAATTTTTAATCGTTTTTTATGAAAATAATGTACTCTTACTTCATAACGATAAAGTAATATTTTTTCGAGATAATTGAAATTAAAGATAGGACTGCAAAATATTCTGATTTTAACGTTCAAATTATTATTCATATTCGTATTGATCATTTCGACATCTTTACATATAACGTTGCCTTTTCACGGCGTAAAATACGTTTTACAGTAAAATTTTTTAAAAGTAAATTATAATAATTTTTAAAATTAGAGTTAAAACACCTTGTATCTCAGTAAGGAGGCACATTATATCTAAGTGTTTCAGGTTAAATATGAAGATTTAACCTGAAACACTAAGGATTTTCCACTCTCCTGTGTGTCCAATTATCAATGAAACACCCTGTATATTAACAAGTTTTCGAAAAGAGCAAAAAATTCTGAGTCGAAAACATGTAGCATATTCTATCCCTAAACCCAGCTGTTTCGGAGATATTTGACATTTTATAAAAAAATTGACAGGTACGTGTAACGGTTTGCAATAACTTTTATAACTTTCTTCACGTAAAAGATTCTCATTTGCTTTTTGGCTCTACAGTTTCAAGAAATTCAATTAAAATATATCAAGTGTTCAGTTTTTACGTTACATTTTGTTAACTTCAAACCGCGAAACTTGTTTAAGTCAAATGGAACACTCTGTATTTGTTGCATTAAATTATGTAAAATTAAATTCCTTCTTTTGCCCTGTATATAGACGAATTTTATGTTAACTCCACATTTCATTAAATGCATTAACAACAATATATAGTTCAGTAATATAACGATTTATATCGAAGAAAATTCATGGTAGAAATGTTAAGGATAACATAAGAATTACTAAACCGAAAATTTCCCACACCTAAATAGTGTGCTTCATCCCCTAGGATTAAAATTATAATAAATGTAGCGCTTCCACCCTATCACCCCTAAAAAATATCGCAATTTTTAAAGAGTATATTGTACTTATTGCCACGCTATGCGCCACCCCAGAGGTAAAGTAATTGCTCCCTTTTTTTACGTGGTGTCCCCTGTATACCTAATCCACTGATTAGGGAGTTATTGGACGTGCAATAAGGGCAAGCAGTATTATTATTATTTATTTTGGCATCTACGCCTGCGTATTTTGATTCGCAAATAAGGGATCTCTTATTAAGGATAGTGCTTGTCCTTATTAGTGAAGGGATACTGCAGTGTGTTAAGTTTGCCGTATCTTGACATTTAGCAACTTTGACGTTCGATCACTCATACATTTCTGTTTGTTTACTGGTTTCAATTACTATAACCTTATTTTTTCGTCAGTGTTATGTTGTGCCGACTGCCGGTGTTTTTACAAAGTGTTTTTGTTTCAATAATAAATAATATATCATACCTAAGTACCTATATCTGATTCGATTCTTTCCTAAAATTAATAAAAAAAATACAAGGTAAAAATTTACTTATGTAGACGATCTAGTACTTTACAAAACAATTTATAAACATAAACCCATAGATCCCCAGGGATAAAGAAACTATTCAGCAACATTATTTATTATCATTGAAAAAAATGAATTAGAATAATTAAACAACATATATACATTATTAATAGACACGTTGGTTAAAACATTGTCCAAAATTGCATACTCGATAACCTCATTTGCCCCTCCTAGGATAAGAGCTTCCAGAATTTGTTCCATATTGAATTTAAACAAAGCAATACACAAGCACCATCAGAAAACACAAACGATAGAAAAAACTATATAAAAAAATTATTTATTGTTTTTGTTAAGTTAGAGAAAGTAGTGCGCAAGCATCAGAATTGCACAGAAATAACGACATGAAAAACGAAGGCTTGTTCCAATAACTAACATTTCGCTGATGAAATAAAGGTAATGCACTAATAAAATAAGGTAGCCCCTTAATACTGCATGACAGTATTTATAATTTCCAATAACTCCCTATTATCAGAAGGTTATCTGCGGTAATTAATCTTCGTCGTCTTCCATAGACTCGACATGCGTGAATGCTTGTCCGTGGTAAAGGTAACACATTGGTTTTTTTGTTGTCATAGTTGAGGTTAATATACCGTTGACTTTTTTCCATTCCCAATCAGTAGCTTCTAGCGTAACGTTTTTCCATGTTTGAATTTGGTAAAAAACGTGATATGAGTGTTGCCGAGCAGCAGCAGAAGTTGGTGGTAGTTTTGACAACATTATAGTATTAGAGAATATTATTTAGGTATTATGCAAATCACAACGTACACACTTTTTATTTATTATGAAAATACCTACTTTCTGTATATTGTTGCCCTAATCTGGGCACGCTAATATACTAGTTAGGTAAATACTTTAAAACACTTATTATTGGAGAACCAATCAAAACAACTACTCTCCTAGCTAATACTGACGAAGTATTGAATTACATGATAGGATTCTTAGCATTTTAAAGAAAAAAATATTGAAAATACTTAAATCATTTATTTACATTTAGTCATTCACACTTTTTTTATTTAATATGAAATTATCTACTTTCTGTATATTGGTACCTTAACCGGGTCACGCTAATATACTACTTAGGAAAACACTTTAAAACACTCATTATTGGAAAACCAATCAAAACAACTACTCTTCTAGCTAATACTGACGAAGTATTGAATTACATGATAGGATTCCTGGGATTTTAAGGCAAAAAAAAATATATTGAAAATACTCAAATTATTTATTGAAATTCAGTCATTCACAACAATTATTATTGAACCTTACATTCTATTTCAACTCTAGAAAAGTTGTACAAGTTTTTTCGAACTCGTTAGTTCTCATCAGTAGAGTATAGAAACATTCATTCATTATTTACAAGCCTATTCTTGATTTATTTTTTACAATTAATTATTTTTTATTTATTTGCTTTTATCATGATTAGAGAATATTATTTAGGTATTATGCAAATCACAACGTAATCAAGAATAGGCTTGTAAATAATGAATGAATGTTTCTATACTCTACTGATGAGAACTAACGAGTTCGAAAAAACTTGTACAACTTTTCTAGAGTTGAAATAGAATGTAAGGTTCAATAATAATTGTTGTGAATGACTGAATTTCAATAAATAATTTGAGTATTTTCAATATATTTTTTTTGCCTTAAAATCCCAGGAATCCTATCATGTAATTCAATACTTCGTCAGTATTAGCTAGAAGAGTAGTTGTTTTGATTGGTTTTCCAATAATGAGTGTTTTAAAGTGTTTTCCTAAGTAGTATATTAGCGTGACCCGGTTAAGGTACCAATATACAGAAAGTAGATAATTTCATATTAAATAAAAAAAGTGTGAATGACTAAATGTAAATAAATGATTTAAGTATTTTCAATATTTTTTTCTTTAAAATGCTAAGAATCCTATCATGTAATTCAATACTTCGTCAGTATTAGCTAGGAGAGTAGTTGTTTTGATTGGTTCTCCAATAATAAGTGTTTTAAAGTATTTACCTAACTAGTATATTAGCGTGCCCAGATTAGGGCAACAATATACAGAAAGTAGGTATTTTCATAATAAATAAAAAGTGTGTACGTTGTGATTTGCATAATACCTAAATAATATTCTCTAATCATGATAAAAGCAAATAAATAAAAAATAATTAATTGTAAAAAATTATAGTATTGTTCGCTTTACCAAGTTTGTTAAAAGTCATGAATCTGTATACATCTAGACTTTATTCTGCGGAGGTAGAGTTGTAAAAAGCTAGAAAAAATCGCTCTGCTACGTCTGCATGACTAGCTTTTTCTTGTAAGTCATCTCTTTTATTGAGCATATTGATTGCATTAACCTTTCCTTTGGAAAAATGTGCTGATGTCGTGTCGCAACCGCTAATGGCGTGGGCAAATAATATTGTTTCTTTACAGTTTTTTTTTTAAGTTGAGGATTGTAAATCTCGTTAACTGTAATCCTTTTGCTGATATTACCTCGTTTTTCTTTTAAAAATTGAATGTCTTTCTCGAAGGGAGAAAGAGCAATAAGAAGGACTAGCAGGTCAATATCTTGCCCTACGACAACAACTGTGTCGCACTTACAGCATTTTTCGATAGCGGCTTGTACTATGAAGTCGGCGTCATCCGCAGCAACGAACACTTCGACTCCTTTATTTTTACATTTTTTCACTAGTTCAGTTCTGCAATCAAACGTTCTTTATTAAACAAATTACTAAGGAACTTCTGCTGAGTTTCAGAAATAACAGTGTTTTCATCAAATATAATTTCAGGACAGGTTTTTTGCAGTACCCGCTTTTGTCGTTCTAGGCTCTTCTTGCTGTTTGTATTATCCAAATAACCATCGAACACGAGAGTTAATCTATTACCGTAATGTTTTCTTATGTAACTAACGTAATAGTCTAAGAGCCAGACCCAAATCAATTCTCTGAATTTACTATGCCTGGTTTTTTGTTAATTGATTACAGTAGTTGTGTACACAAACATACTTCGGTCAGTCAAGCGAAATCGAGAACAGGTACTCAGGTACGCCTTCAAAGGTGTCATAATTACGGAGGTAATAAAATGAATTTACTATGGCTGAAAATCGTTATGCACATTAGATATTGCATATAAATAACAGTTATGTCAGTCAGTCAGTTGAATGTGGGGACGGTGCTGGTCAGTCAGCCCCAATGTATGTACAAAAAATAAATAACGTGCAATTCATTTACTATACTTCAAACTCTCTGTGAAGGTATTAAACGCTATATTAATCATAAATAAAATGGTCAGTCAACCATCTTGTGGGACAACGCGCGTCAGTCAGCGAAATTAAAAATAAAAATTTTCACGCGCGCGATCGGTGTGGCAGGCGGCGGCTCGCTGTTTTCCTTATTATTACTTAACGAACTATTAACTAACTTTATTTTAAAGTGTAATTGACAGCAATGTTAATAATATACATTTTGTAAATAATTAAATTTGTCCTAATTACATTGAATAGACAATAGACCATTAGGAAAGAAATATTGAAAATGTATGTAGTTGAAATATTATATTAGATAATCAATATATATAATATATAAAAATTTATTTATTACTTAAAGTATGAAATTTATCTTTGACATCACGTAAACAAAATTAATGTGAATAAAAGTGTATACTTAAAGCGAGCAGGTATACTCCTAGGTAAGAACTGGAAATTCTGTACACAACTGCTAGGTTTCATTAACCTCCCCTTTCCTATTTAAGATGGAAAGATACCCCCCCCCCCCTTCAACGAATGTCCATTACTCCAAAACATAACGACTTTTCTGCTGAAAGCATTGCTCTCAGCAAAAGAGTCCTTATGTTTTTGAATAGAGGACTCTCGTTGGGGGGGTGGGGGGTGGGGAGTGTTGGAGGTGGGCAATCCGGTTCAACGAACTGGCTCAATTGACCCGGTCAATGCGTGAGCATATTTCGTTCTTGTCTTCCCTGTCGAATGGCTCTCAGTCTTGAGTCTTGCCGCCGTGTCCAACTAAAATTAACCGTCGTTCGCCGTTCGCTTGAATCAAGTGAGCAATATACGCGTACCTGGCAGTGCATTTTAATTTTATCACGTGTTCAGATACTGATATACTTGATATAATGTTAGGAAATATGGTAAATTTACTGAGTTCATCAAAGATTTGGATCGAAGTTGGAACTGGAAACCACCAAAGAATGATTGATGTCAACAAATTATACGAAGAATTGGGAAATTCTGTTTGTAATGCTTTGCAAGACTGCACTCTTTTACTGCGATTTCAATCCGGCATTTTACAAAACAAGGTAAAAAAAAAGCCTCTGCAATTGATTCACCAAAGAGCAGATTTTCAAAAAGCCTTCGCCAATTTCGGGTACATAAGTGACAACAACATGAGTGACGTATTCGAAAAAATACAAGAATTTGTTTGTCACGTATATGGCTTGAAAAAGTTAAAAATCAGTGAACGAGGCAAGATTCGTTATGTTTGCAAAAACATACAAATGCTCAAGTAGCGTCAATGATTCGTTTCAAATAAAAGTGAAAAACGTTGATGGATCAAGTATGCCGCCGTGCCAATCAGAATTGATGCAACAATTTTTAAGAGCGAGCTACATTTCAAACATTTAGCGCAATGCCCCTCGTAAAGTCATGACGGAACTGTCCCCAATCGATCACGTGTGGACATTGATCGACAATAAATATGACTTTGATCTGTTCAAAGGTGATCAGTTACCACAATTGATCAACGATGTCGTTATTCAACCTCCGCAGGAAAATTCAGGTATGCATATAATATTATCGGCAAACTAATTGCCATTGATTTTAGGTAAAAAAGATATTTTTTATTGTATATAATTACAGAAGTTATATTTATTTTTTAGATTCCCAATCCGAAACTGAATTGGAAACGTCAGATCTTAGCATTTCTGATGAGAGCGAAATTGACGAATTTGATTGGGAGGAATAGTTGGATTACAAAGTATTAAACATTGTAATAATAATGTTGTAATAGTCTTTTTTATAATAATAATTTATGTTAAATATAATATTTCAACTGCATATATTTTCAATATTTCTTTCCTAATGGTCTATTGTCTACTCAATGTAATTAGGACAAATTTAATTATTTACAAAATGTATATTATTAAAATTGCTGTCAATTACACTTTAAAATAAAGTTAGTTAATAGTTCGTTAAGTAATAATAAGGAAAAGAGCGAGCCGCCGCCTGCCACACCGATCGCGCGCGCGAATTTTTTTTTTTTTATTTCGCTGACTGACGGGCGTTGTCCCACAAGATGGTTGACTGACCATTTTATTTATGATTAATATAGCGTTTAATACCTTCACAGAGATTTTGAAGTATAGTAAATGAATTGCACGTTATTTATTTTTTGTACATACATTGGGGCTGACTGACCAGCACCGTCCCCACATTCAACTGACTGACTGACATAACTGTTATTTATATGCAATATCTAATGTGCATAAAGATTTTCAGCCATTGTAAATTCATTTTATTACCTCCGTAACTATGACACCTTTGAAGACGTACCTGAGACACCTGTTCTCGATTTCGCTTGACTGACCGAAGTATGTTTGTGTACACAACTACTGTAATCAACTGACAAAAACCCAGGCATAGTAAATTCAGAGAATTGATTTGGGTCTGGTTCCCCGTCTATAAGTGTTGTAAACGTTATTAAATTCTCCTTTTCTTGGTCATATTACGCGGCGAAGCAAGTATACTCAATCACGTACTCACTATTTTCGAAAATTTCTGGAAGAGTATTAATAATCTGGTATAAAGTTGCCTTGCTAGTTTTTCTCATTAGGCTTTTGTCATCGAAAAGAGAAAGAGATACTAAAGCCAGTTCAAAACTATTGTGCAAATAATTCTTTAAAAACTGCAATATTTTTTAGGAGTGAGAGGGTGGAGCGCTACATTTATTATAATTTCAAGTGGAGTTTAGTAGCTACTATCTTTGTGTTAAGCATTGAACTTTAAAATAGATTATAGTAAATATTACAATTTTTTGTGTTAACTGGAACTAACTCTTATGTGTGCGTCTTATTTCCCACGGTACTATTAATTTTATGTAGGGACGTTTTTGATAAAAAATTTTATAATGAATAATTTTGTATACAGGTATTTTTATAAAAAAATGCACAGTTCCCGAGATAATCTGGAAAACCTTAAAATGTAGGTGGAAACGACGTCCTAGAGGATTAGTAATTCTTATGTTATCCTTAACAGTTCTACCAATTTTCAAAACTTTATGAATTCTGTCCGATATATTTAAATATTAACTGATATATTACTGGACTAATAAGTGTTTGATCTATTCTAGTTGACAAGAGCTGGAAGCTCCAAACTGCGAAATTCCCTTAAGTGTATGAGCCGCACGTCTTGCATTTCCGTTTGTGTTTTCATCACTCGAGCGAAACCCATCGAGTGAAAAACAGTACGCCACATTTTCCGTAGATTCAGATCAGCAGTAAACAGACCGTATTTGCTCTGCGGTTGCACGTTGCGTTAAATTGCCCGCCGCATGTGACATATTACGAATTTTGAATAATCCTCACGCATGAACGAAGCCTCATTATATGGCAGCTGTGACAGACCGCGATTTTCAGACAACCGACTACATGCAGCACCGGTTGCAGGGCACGTTGTAGTTCGGATGTAGCAAAAATGTCCACTTGTTGGTGTTACGATCAGATGATTTTGCTTTATGCGTGTCTGAAAATTGACATGGCATATTTTGTGTATATTAACTGTTCATGTACCTTATACAATAATTATATTTAATCCAGTAAATAAGCCGGAAAAAAATGTGGAAAAGTGGTGGAACAGCATCGATTGGAAAAATTCTTTTTTGCACATATTACCTAGACCCCCAGGAATATATTCATCAGCATTGACCCCTGCATAACCTCCGAAAATGGGAAAGTTAGGAAGGGGGGGTTTGAAGTGCCCCAAAAAGTAGCGGTCCAAAATTTATAAAATTAATATTTCGCCTCGGAAGTGTGCTCTAGGAGATTTTTTGGGTCGCTAATCACGAATCCGAGGTCCACATTGAGGAATTCCATATAGCCCAGGGTCGATTAATCATGTTATATGAGTGATGCTCAACAAATTAGAGACAAGCTTAAATTTGGTATGGTGCTTTGTTTTGAGGTGCTAAATATAGCCTGAAACCCCAGTGGTGACTCGTTGGGCCCGTCCCCCCAAAACCACCCAAAAGGGGGTAAAATTGTCCTTTTTTTACTTTTTTCTTTATAACTCAAAAACGAAGCATTGTAGGAAAAAATTCCGAGAGGCCAAAGTTGAAGAGCAGAAAATTTCCTACCAAGTATGTCTATTGTTAGAAATTTTGACCCAGCAGTGGCGGAGCAATGAATTTTTAATATATTTTTATTCAAAATGTTAATATTTTATAGTCAGGATTAATTACTATTAAAGTATGTAATAATCACCGGATAAATCAATATTATCCAAAAATATTATACAGTGGCGCACAAAAGAGGTTTTATGGACCAAAATAGTTGAGCAATATCGCAGGTCTATGAGCAAAAGAATAGTATCCATTGTATCTTTTTCGAATTTATCTGCTGTGAGGATACCAAGAGCAGATTTTTTGTTAAATAGCACCAACAAACAGCTCGGAAAAATGTTGTTTGAAAACAAAATTAATGTAAAATACTCAGATGGTGATGCCGATACTCTCATTGTAATGACAGCAATAGCAATAGTGAGAATTCTTCTGAAGATGCGGTAGCAGAAGTTAGCGTTCATACAGACCTCATGGTGTTATTAATCCATTATTGCCAGAAAATATTGTTTATGGTTCATTCGGAAAAATCATCAAAGCCAAATAAAATAACCGACATACCAACCTTACAACAGAAATTGTGAGACCTAAAAGATGTTTTATATTCTAAGTTTGCACGCTATGTCCGTTTGTGACACCGCGTCTGCATTATTCAATAAAGGTAAAATTAATTTAGTAAATCCCACCAAGAAAAATAGTTAGGTAACCTGCTAAAAGAATTTTATAACCCTCAGGCTACAAAGGAGAAATTAGAAGCAATCACAACGCAATTATTTATAGCAGCATATGTTAAAAACTCATCAAATACAGATTTGGATAGTGCTAGATACATTCTTTATCATCATTACGTACGTAACTGAAACCTTAATACTGATTTTAACGTGGCCACATTACCACCTACCTCAAGCAGCGCAATGTTTGATTTTTTTTTAGATTAGATTTTTTAGAGTTTTCCACCAGGTAAGTCAAAGTCAGATTTATCATACAACTAAAACTTTAGGTTATATTCTTTTCAACTTTTTAGATACAAACGTGGTTAAATAACCAATTACCACCGCAAAATTGAGGTTGGAGTCTAAAAAATCAAGAGTTGCAGCCAATTCATTCCGACCAAAACATTGCCTACATGGATTCTACAAATTTTTTTTTGTATTTGTTCATCAGGAGGATGTAAAAAAGTATGTGCATGCAAACGAAAGGACCTGAAGTGCACTATGGCATGGAATTACTTTCTAAACCGGGCTGTAAATTTGGACATAGATGAAGAAGAAGATCTTTACAATTTGTTTGCTTTTTTTAAATCCTATTTCGAAATTAAAACGTTTTGGTTTATTTAATCTTTATTATTATACCCATCACAGAGTACCCTCAAAACTTTATAGCCCTATAGTGCTACACTGTATTATTATATATTTGATTAAAATTGAAGTTACCTAGCCAAAAAAACATAATTTAGCACTTTTTCGAAATATTTAGAAAAATACCCTAAATTTGAAAATTCATTGCTCCGCCACTGCTAACTCAAAATTTCTCAAAGTAGACAAGTGTGATAGGAAATTTTCTGCTCTTCAACTTGGCCTCTTGGAATTTTTTCCTGCAATGCTTCGTTCTCGAGTTATAAAGAAAAAAGTAAAAAATGGACCATTTTACCCTTTTTGGGGGGTTGTTTTTGGAGGACGGGCTCAACCGCTCACCGCTGGGGTTCCTGAGTATATTTATCACTTCAAAACAAAGCACCATACCAAATTTCAGCTTGTCTCTAATTTGTTGAGCATCGACCTGGATCGACCCTGGGCTAATATGCCGGTATGGAATTCGTGCTATTTTTTTATAGAGGGTGTCCCGTAAATAATGGATAATCCTGAAAACGGTAATAGGCCAGGCCATAACCTATCAAAATATCACAACATGACCTTATTGAAAACCCTACAGTTTTCGAGATATGGGCACTTTTTTGAAATTTCGAAAATTTCTACTCTAGAATAGTATTTTGCATGCCACTGCCACAAGGTAAGGATTTTTTCATTCTCTTCTTTGATGAGTATTCTAGAACAGTTGTGCTATCAGGCGTGTGTAGGAGTTTTTAGATAACGACGACAGTATTCTCAAAAAAAATGTATTTCTCAAATTTCGGTTCCACCAAGATTCCGTCTGCTGATTTTGACCTTTGATGGTGTAAAGAAAAGTGTCAAGCGAAACTTGTCACTCTTAAAAACTTGCCCACTTATTATTATATTCTAAAATGTTTAAAAATTCTGATTCTTCTGCTTAGAAAAAAAAGATATAGCTGTTTGAATAGTGGAGGGGCTAAATTTATCACTTTAAAATATTTAACAAGTAAGCCTCGTTTTTAATTGCATGTGACGTATGTCATTTTGTATGTCTGGTGTTACCGATTCAGACTTTGTTTGTCGATAATAACGAATTGGACTTATTGGAACTTGTTGAGAACAACAATGCCTCGTATACAGTATACACAACGTGAGTATGCTAAATGCATACTATTTACGCCAGTGCATCCGCTGTACGTTATCGAGAATATATTTTAAAATGTTTTAAAATTCTGAGGTAAGAGGACGAAGAAAGATCGAAATGAAACAAAAAGTAATTTCACCTGCATTTATTAAATATTAAAAAGAAATAGTCAAACAACTTATAATAAACGTTCGAATTGCTCTCCTCTAGCCCTGATGCAGGCTCTGCACCTTTTAATAAAGGAACGTTTTAAATGGCGTGAATATCCGGATCGGCTGATTTCTTCAGCGGCTACTCCGATGCGCTCATGTAATTCATTCAAGGATTGAACAGGTTGGAAGTACACCTTTTTCTTCATGCATCCCAGTAAAAAAAAATCTAAAGGATTTAGGTCTAGTGGGTGGCCACAGAATTGGAGCTAAGCGAACGATCCATATTCCTGGATATTTCAAATTTTGATATGCTCTCACCTCTTTCCCATGATGTGGAGGGCATCCGTCATTCTGAAACCACATTGTCAGCCTCAGGGATAGAGGAAAGTCTTCTAGTAAGACCGGTAGTTCGTTTTGAAGGAATTCCAAATAATTGTCTGACGTTAATGTTGGTGACAGTTCGAATGGGCCTACCACTTGACCATTTAGGATGCCTGTCCAAATTTACTTTAAATTCTGCTCTACTATGATTCGTCAGACTACAAAATTTTATTAAAAAAATCTGGATCCTCTCGTATCATCCGCAGCATTCACCGGCAAAATACCACTCTCAAGGATAATCTCTGGGTAGTAGAGTTTGCACACGTTGTACATGGAAAGGATAGAGTTGGTATCGTTTTAAAATTCTGTGCACCTTGTTTAGGCCAGTGCTTCGTGATATGGTACGCACAGTAGTAGATGGATCATCGTTAATTTCATTCAGCACTTCGTCGTCGAAATCTTGACGAGGTCTTCCTTCACTGACGCCACCAATACAACGATGACTAGAAATCCTTCCCCCGCAGTACGCGTTATGCTCTCTAATAAATACACGGTAGTTAGGATGGCGTGCGTTTGGGTACCTTTCTTGATAACGCACAGCGGATGCACTGGCGTTGCCGCGACATTCGCCGTAAATAGTATGCATATTAGCATACTCACGTTGTGTATACTGTATACGAGGCATTGTTGTTCTTAACAAGTTCCAATAAGTCCAAAGAAATGCTAATTCGTTATTATCGACAAAAACAAAGTTTGAATCGGTAACACCACGTACAAAATGACATGCGTCACATGCAATTAAAAACAAGGCTTACTTGTTAAAAATTTTAAATCGATAAATTTAGCTCCTCCGCTATCCAAACAGCTATATCTTTTTTTCTAACAGGAAGAATCAGAATTTTTAAACATTTTAGAACATAATAATAAGTGAGCAAGTTTTTAAAATAATTTTCAAGTTTTGCTTGGCACTTTTCTTTACACCATAAAAAGTCAAATTCAGCAGACAGAATCTTGGTGGAACCGAAATTTAAGAAATACATTTTTTTTGAGAACACCGTTGTCGTTGTCTCAAAACTCCTATACACGTTTGATAGCACAACTGTTCTAGAATACTCGCCAAAAAACAGAATGAAAACATCCTTACCTTGTGGGAGTGGCAAGCAAAATGCTATCCTAGAGCAAGAATTTTCAAAATTTCAAAAAAGTGCCCATATCTCGAAAACCGTAGGGTTTTCAATAAGGTCAAGTTGTGATATTCTGATAGGTTATGGCCTGGCCTATTACCGTTTTCAGGATTATCCATTATTTACGGGACACCCTGTATAAATTCCACTTTTTCGAGCGGAAATTTAAATATGAATATTGTGCTGCGGAAGTGTGCTCTAGGAGATTTTTTGGGTCGCTGATCACGATTCCAAATTGAGCAAGTCCATATTCCAGACTGGAATACGTGCCATGGAAAATTCCATTTTCTCAAAAAAAATTTAAATATTAACGTTTTTCCACGAAAACGAATCGATTTGTCCTGCAGAAATATCGGATGAACAGGAAGATGAAAGTACACTGAAGAAGAACCAACAAATCCTGAATTACCAGTTCTCCAATATGATTCAGATTATGATTGATGTAAATGGTGTAAATTATATTAAAAAAATAATGATGGAAAAATAACTATTTTATCACACAAAATATCACTTTTTGTACCAACACAATAAATGCTATATTTTTATAAAAATTGTTATCTTTTTAATCACTTACCTCACTTGAAAGAAGAAAAAATTTGCATGCATTCCTGCAGATAAACTTATCTAGTGTCACTAGGGTGGCAAGCTTTCATATGAAAAGAAACTATTTGTGCGAATAGAAACATTAACTTACGCCCATTTGCCTGTGATGGCATTATGTGGTTGGGTTAACACCATTAGGTGAACATATCTATATGATGAGGAGTGCTTATTGAAAGGAAGTAAGTAAACCCTTTATTTTCTTTGGGATTCATGTCGGTGATGATATTGACTAATTAATTTGTCACACCTATCTGATCACATTATGTATTTGTTATAACACTATAGGTGAACTGGTGTGTAATGATGATCAGTTTTCTTATTGAAAGGAAGCATTCGTGCAAATAGTAATAAGCAATTTTTTAGGTTTAGTTATTAGATTTTTATTATAACAATAATTTTCTTTTATTGAAAGAGTGTTTATGCAAACATGGTTATAACATTGATTAACGACTATCTGTCTCTGATATGTGATTGTGACAACACTTATATAGGTGGACTGGTTTGATAATGGCAAGGCCTTATCTGATCTTTGTTGACATCTTCTCTTTCTAATAACAGAGACAGGTGAATTCGTGTATGATAACGAGGTTCTGTATAAATATATATATATATATATATATATATATATATATATATATATATATATATATATATATATATATATATATATATATATATATATATATATATATATATATATATATATATATATATATATATAAAAACATGAAATTATAATTAAGTTAATTCAGCATAATCGATATTCGACTATATAGTAAATACTATTATCATCATGTATAATGAAACAAAAAGGGACAGTTCATTGTATCCACTGCCAAATATACAACACAGTAACATACATTACATACACTATGTTGTTTTTGTTGTTTGATTGTTGCACTATACTTTAAACATCTACACTACTCTTATTTATGAAAACGAGGCCGAGATATAATTACAAGATCAAACGAACTTACCTGAAGTGAAGTTCGATTTTGATTATATGATGCCTCGTCGAAATAAATAAGTCCCACCCACATCCTATCTGGAAATCTACCCCGAATGCAACAATGTGGCTTTAAACAGAATGAGGCAGGCAAGGATCGACAGCGGGCGCGGGGACCGTTTTAGTCTTTAAAATGTGTGAAGTTTGGTATGTACACGAGGCACTTCACTACTCTTATTTATTTCGACGAGGCCTCATATAATCAAGATCGAACTTCACTTCAGGTAAGTTCGTTTGATCTTGTAATTATTTAGAAGTGAGGGACTGATTTGACCTATTCAGAAAAATTAACATAATTTCATTATTTTTAACCAATCATTAAATCCAATACTTCATGTTCTCTCTGTTGAAGCTCAACAAGGACAATTACATTATTCACCTACACAGAATTTACATTATTCAGTTAGTAATTCAGAGTAATTCAAATTATGAGTTGTAATCAAACTAAGCTTTTAAGCTCACCACCTTTCATGCAGCCTCCGTAAAAACGAATAAAATGTAATATTCTACTCGTGCAGCAAAAGTACGTGGTATATCTGCTCATTTTTACTTCCAAACTAATCCTTTTATTGTGATTTTTGAGTTAGCTGGTGTAATAAGGAATTACCCCAATTAAATTTAATAATAAATTGCTTAATTAGAATTTACAAAGGGGTTATTATGCGCTCTGTAGTAGGCCATGTCGTAAATTTGCACTGCTAGGACATTACATTCGGTTTCATATATCGTTGTTATAATGAAAATTCTCTGCGTAATAGCCAATTTTAAATGTTGGCGATTGTAAATGCTGTACAATTTTGCAGCGGTCGTGAATAATCAGATAAGTCCAAATTTCGCCTAGTATGGGATCAGTTCGTATGCAGTATCTCTTAAGGATGTGTTTTAAATTGGGTTGTTGCACTAAGTTAAAATTTCAGTAGAATTTGTGTTAAACAATAACATTTCTTCATTAAAAATAATTATAAATATGTAAAAGTTGAAGATAAAATCATATACCTAGTATTACAATATCAACTATTAAAATACATGCATTTTAAATGGAAATCAAAACAGCAGTCTGCAGAGAGGTTAGTTATAAAACGACAAAATTTTAAATCTAGTTGACGTTTATATTGGACACATCAACATCGAGGGTAACGAGCGGGCAGACGCTCTGGCCAGAGGGGACTCTCAGAGGCCTCTACTGGGTCCGAAGCCTGCTCTCGGCTACCCTAGACCAAGTGCCAAAAAGTCAATAGAGAATTGGACACGGTCCCAGTTCTTTGAGCGAAGCTCCTGATCTCAGGGCCCTTGCCGAAGTGAGCAGAACAAATCCTGCGACTAAGTAGGATACAGGTCAGAATCGTGGTAAGTCTCCTGACTGGACATGGCTCTTTCAAAAAACACCTGCACACTATAGGGGTGGTTGACAACCCCGACTGGAGGTACTGCGGGGACAAGGAGGAGATCTCCATCCACGTCCTCACTTCCTGCCCTAGTCTTATGAACTTGGACCTTTGGGTTAGAATCCGGCCTGAATGGGGGAATTCAATAAATTCGTAGCGGTAGCACAATGGGCCACAAGGCCTGAGTGCGGCGACCTTTCGTCGCCCCGCTGAAAGAAGAAGAAGACGTTTATATTGTTACGTGTTTTTTGTATCGTTGCAATATCGTACGGCCGTCCCAATGGTGTTTTTCGAAAAATATGAACGTGTCAAGATTGTATGTTTTTACAATTTTTTCGGCTCGGAAATGCAAGCTGTTTTTTGCTATTTTTCGCGAATATCTCCAAAACGGTTGTAGTTAGCTCAAAATAAAAAATAAACTCAAACGAGTATTTTCCACTACAAATCTTTTTGCTACCATCAGAATTTTGATTTTTTTTTTTTTCGTTTCGGAGATAACTACTGAAATATCGGCCATGTATGGCAAAAATCGCATTTTGAGCTTCTAGAGTTGGCAACTTTTTAATCTTGGCTGCTACGCCAAAAGACTACTCTAGCTAATTTAAATAGAATTAAATTTGCTTAAACTGCCTTTTTTATTTTTTGAATTCCGACAAAAATTAAGGAATTAGAGGGGGCGAGGGATTTGGGACTTTTTTTTTTTCGGTAAAATTTCTCCATTTTGTCACCGTAATTAATCGGTAATTAACTGAAATCGATCTCATATACGATGTTCACTTAATATCATGTACTACTTTGACGCTCCCTTAATCTTGGCCCTTCGAAACAAAGGTTTCTGAGAAAAATTATTTTTTTAAGATTTACATACACTATAGGAAAAAGTATAATTTCCTGCATTTCCTCGAATATTTCGATAATTATCGTTTTTTTTTCGAAAAATTTGCAGACAGCTTATGTAAAGAGTATTGATTGAAATTTTCGACACTTTTTTATTTTTTCTCTAACATAAAAAACAAAAGACAATATGCGCTCCGGGCTACTGCAGTCCGCGGATAAATTTTGCATTTTCAGCCGCGGAATATTAATCTACAAAGCTGATTTTTTTGTCTACAAGCAGTTTATGCACCATTTTGATTAAAAATCACATTCTACCTCCGCTGAAAGGTGACTAAATCTTTGGTAGACGTTGCCAAAATGGCATAAGTCTTTTGTTTTTTATGTTAGAGAAAAAATAAAAAAAGTACCGGAAAGCTCAATAAATTCTCTTTATATAAGCTGTCTACAAATTTTTCGAAAAAACGATAATTATCAAGATATTCGTAGGAAATTACACGTTTTCCTATAGAGTGTATGTAAATCTTAAAAAAAAAATTTTCTCAGAAACCTTTGTTTTGAAGAGCCAAGATTAAAAGAGCGTCAAAGTAGTACATGATATTAAGTGATCATCGTATATGAGATCTATTTCAGTTAATTACCGATTAATTACGGCGACAAAATGGAGAAATTTTACCAGAAAAAAAGTCTCAAATCCCGCTCCCCCTAATTCGTTTATTTTTGTCGGAATTCAAAAAATAAAAAAGAAAGTTTTAGCAAATTTAATTCTATTTAAATTAGCTAGAGAAGTATTTTGGCGTAGGAGTCAAGATTAAAAAGTTGCTAACTTTAGAAGCTCAAAATTTGCGATTTTTTGCCGTACATGGCCGATATTTCAGGAGTTATCTCCGATATGAAAAAAAAAAATCAAAATTCTGAAGGTGGCAAAAAGATTCGTAGTGGAAAATATTCTTTTCACCTTATTTTTTATTTCGAGCTAACTCCGACCGTTTTGGAGATATCTACGAAAAATAGCAAAAAACAGCTTGCATTTCCGAGCCGAAAAAATTGTAAAAACATACAATCTTGACACGTTCATATTTTTCGAAAATCACCATTGGGACGGCCGTACGATGTTGCAACGTATAGAGGAAATCTTCCAGATAAATCTGATCGTAAATTGCACGGCGAAATTCGAAAATTCGGCTCGACACGAGCGAATCAAAAGTGACATTTTATGACACTTCAGAAAATCGATATCTCTTTTTGCAGCATGTTATTTAATTTTTTACTCATCTTTGCAGGACTAGATTGGTAGAATTGCACCTTCATCATTGATACTGTCTAACATAGTTGCCAACTCTACTGTTTATTCAGTAGATCTACCGTTTTTTGGTTTTCTTCCCAGTTTTTAGTCCGACCTGCTAAATCTACAGTTTTTTTTGCACATGGATCAATCATTTTATTTAAAGTCCACCAAAAAGGAAAAATGCCGCACCCATTGAAATGATTGTAGATCCTGACGAATTCTAAGTAGGTTTCGTAATAGTCGCTAGATGCCGCTAGCGCTATAGCTACTTGTAAAATTCACACTCTAGTTTGGAAAATGTTTGGAAATCCATTACGATGATTACGCAGTCTTGTTCGAATTCGTTGTTTATGACCAGTGAAATCCAGGCCGATATACTATTTTAATTCGAATATTTTTTTATTGTTCAGTTTTTATAAAATATTGTTCATTATGAGCAGTGATTCTAATTTCGATAATATAGCGTCTACTAGTCATAATACACCTAAAAAAAAATATACGAAATATGAAAAGTTTTATTGATTCGTGGCTAAATGACGAAAGATTTAGTGGATGGTTAAAAAAGAGTGGAAAAGGTACAGACTCGTAACTTCCTTATTTTTTAAGCTACGACAATATTGGGCACATCAAATTGTAGATATTTTTAAGGCCTTTAAATATGATACAGAGTGATTTTTAAAAAAAATTTTTAAAAAATGAAAAAAAAATAATTTACTTGAATATTTCTTTTCTCACCCTGTACATGAACTGTGTTAATGTTTTCTTATAAAAGTTTTAATTAGCTTCAATTTATGTTATCACGTCTTCGATATTCTCTTTCGTTTTAGAGAAAAAAAAATTAAAAACAGTCCTACCGATTCCAAACTGATTTTTTTTAAATAACTAAAAAAATATAAATAATAATTTTATGCTTTATTTGTAAAAGACATATCACAAACAATACTCAACGTAACAAAACAGCAACAAGAAACAAAAGAAATAAATATTTTTAAAAACAAACTTTATTAAAATGTACTAAATTGCAAAATTTTATTAATTTTTTTTTTTAATAACATAAATTGAAGCTAGTTAAAACCTCTATAAGAAAACATTAACACAGTTCATGTACAGGGTGAGGGAAAAAAATATTTAAGGAAATTATTTTTTTTTTCGTAAAAATATGTTCAAAGTATTTTTTTTAAATCACTCTGTGTGCATATTTAAAGGCCTTAAAAATATCTAAAATTTGATGTGCCAAACATGGTCGTAGCTTAAAAAATAAGAAAGTTACGAGTCTGGGGAGTTTTAAGTGGCTGTATAGTAAAAAAAAACAGTAGATTAACAGTTTCACTAAAATAAATTCCCAGTTTTTTACAGCTTTTTTTTGCTTATCTACAGTTTCCTCGTCTAACAGAGTTGGCAACTGTGCTGTCTAAGTATCATGGCAAAAAAATCTAGCTTTATATGTATTAACGCGAAAAATCTGTCGCTACCTCCCTGGCTATTACTTGTTCTCAATGTTTCTCAATTCACTATCTGAACTGAACTGTCCACAGACGGTCTCTCCATCCCTTTATATAGTCCTACGTAAGTAGTTCTGGATATTTCTACATAATTCCACAAAGTTCCAGTAGATATTAGCAGTTCCCTAGATGTTTCCAGATGCCTAGGTTTTGACACCATGCGCACCATCTGTGGGATGATAACCAAACTAACCCACCAACTTAATTCTCTGTTGCTTACCTATGCAACTTAGGATAAATTCCCATAGATGTGTCTGGGGCAGAAGAACATGTAACAATATCTTATAATTCGATATAGTTTAGCAGTTACGGATAAATATTAGTACAGGTGGTGCTTTCTGCCGTACTATGCAAATAATACCATCAATTCGCCAGAAAAACGTTTCGTAAGAATTCCAGTAATGAATAATTCAAAGCCACCAGACGAAGACCAGATCTTCTTGTTGTGAAATCCATTTCAAGGTAAGTAGGATAGTTACACAGGCCTACAAAATTTTAAACCAGAGGCCAGATTATACTTTTTCTAATATCTTTTTTTCTCTCCGAGTTAGTTAGTTAGTTAGTTAGTTAAAACTTATGAGTTTGGCATATTAGTAGGTATTCGGAAATTGAGTAGCATCAGGTGAAGACTCCAGGTGAAAATTTAGGTGTTTGTAATTTGATTCTTATATCTTCTGAAGTCTTTACTTGATACTACTCAATTTCCGACTACCCACTAATATGTCAGACTCATAAATTTCAACTAACGGTTTCTCGCAGGGGAAAAATGATATTGGAAAAATCCACAATGGATTTTGAAGAGAAATAATAGTACTTTCAAATGCCGTAACGAGTTTTGTGGAGATTATTTCACTCATTAATGTGGTAGACAATGTGTTTTGAAAACATTGCACAGATCATGTCATTATTAGTGGTAAACTAACATAAATCGGATTTTGACAGTACCAGCACGAAAAATGTATCTCTCTAATTTTTTGTAATGTGTAATGTCTTTACTCGTAATGTGATTGGTCGAAACATGCCCGAGAACTCTTTGCACTGAAGACCAGTCTATGCATCACAATACCTATGGCGTAAGGTATATTGTTTTTCTTGACTGTCATTGCAATTATAATATGGTCAATAGGGTGTTTTCACTTTTTTTTTTTAAGTCGAAAAATACAAAATACTTATGGTAATTATTACAGCTGAAACAATTTTTCGGCAAAAAAATGTTTTTTTATAATTTTAAAAGAAATATAAATTCAAGTTAAATATTTCCCGCAAAAAAGGCAAATCTAGTATTACTGGTCATCTGTGACGTCACTGCCTATATATGTCAATGATTATAAAATCTAACCTTACTTAATGACTTTTGTTGTCATTGTAAATTATAAGTCAAAAACATGAGTAGTGCACCAAATAAGTGGTGTTTTGTGCCAAGGTGCCCAAAATACTTCAGTAAATGCTCCAAATAAAAAGTTCCCATGTGTTCCTATAGCGAATTATTCACGGAAAGTGAAATGGTTTAAAACAGCGAGGCGCGATTTTCCCAAATCGAAATCGACATATTGTTGTTGTGAAGATTATTTTAATGTAAGTATAATTTATCCTTTCTCATCATGGTAAAAGTTAACCGATGATAGCTAGATGGATGGATTATTACCTTCAATATTATAAATAGATCATATATACTTACCGTAAAATTATGCTTGTAATGGTAAGAGATTTATTTTGAATTGAATGTAATATATTATAGCTTCTAGTATTACTGAACATTTGTAATGAAATTTTGCTAGGTTATGATTATGAATTAAAATGACCAAAATATCAAGCGATGCATGTCATGGCTAGTGATATTCGACGTCACAAATATATAAAAATACTTGTTTATTATTTTCAGCTTGAGGAAGTCATGAAAAATTAGGGTACATCCGATACAAAATTTTGAGAGGAAAAATGATTCTGAAGGAACATGTAGTTCTGCCAACCAGACAAAAAAGAAGCAGCGTCTGCATCAAAACGATCTCTTAAATATTTAGAATCTCACTCTGTAATAGATCATAATTTGATTGCCCACACAGACAGTGTTATTGCATGTGATGTTATTAATTTACAACCTTCCATCATTAAATAAAGTAGTTTGTGTAGTAAATATGAAACTGTAGTTTTCCCCTATAAAGAAAAAAATCAATATACTAAAAATACAAATGTTGGTTTTTATTATTCAGATAGACATATTTTCAATATATATAATTTTAATTGTCAACAACAGTTATTTATAGTTATCATAATCCATGTTTAAAATGTTCACAATTTTGGTTTTTTCAAAATTTTTGTTCGCAACAGAAAAGTCCTTTTTGTTGATTTGCACATAACATTTATAAATATACTTGCGCTTTAAAGTCTGTAATTTGATCATTTTTTATATAGTTCTCCACATACGCTGAAATAATAAGTACCGTCAGGTAAAGCTGCAAAAACGAGATATAATGGCGACAAGAAAAGTCCACAATCTTTCACTTTTTAAGTTTCAATTTTTCCTCCACAACGGCCACCACCTTCTCTAAATTGCGGCCCCTTTCCATATATTTATTATCCCTTATTTTGTATGCACCTACTATAGACTCGACAGCTAGCGAACGATTACCTTCTCAGTTTCCTCATACAATTTCTCTGACATTTTATTTTTAACAAATTATAAAAATCACCACTTTTTACTACTATCAGAAGCAAATTTCAACAAAAGTTTATAAACTGACAAATTTGCAAATTTGTCTTGAACCATACATCTGAATTATATTTCATTATTTGTACACCGAGAAGATTTTCTATACCAAAATTTAATAATTCTTGTCTAACAGGGCTCTGGGCAAATTCTTCCTTCTACAGTGCATAATGAGTCTTCTGGTTTCAACTCCACATACCCAAAAGCACTATTCACGTTGTTCTCGAGATGAGCTGCAAATAAACATTTAATTATATCTCTAGCACAGACTATTAATTCTACTTTCTTTTAAGGTTATGCTGTTAATATAAATAATCGTAAATAAACCAAATTAAATATATATAATGTGTAATAATACAAAAACTAAATCATAAATTTAATAACTATTAGGCTCAAGTTGCAAACAACTAATTCATTAATTTATTTTAAATACTTACGCTGCTGTTTTTACGCCTTTCAGCTGGATTGAATGAAATCGATCATCATTTTTAATACATAAAAATATTTAAACTAGGTAAATTGTTTGTAGAAGCTTTCACAAAATTGACAGTAACCATTTTGCACTTTCTTTAATTTGTGAGAAACACTAGGAACAGGTTTCAAATATCCAAGCCAAATATGGTGAACATGTAAACAATAATGGGTCCGTTCGGACTCTACATTAGCTGCACTAGTGCAAATATTAGAAGGAGATAGATTATGACTCTACATAAGTTGAAGAGAGACAGATTTGCACTGGTGCAGATAGTGGAGAATATTTGAACAAAAAACGAACAAAGCTATTTTGTCTTCTGACAGATATATGAAGCGACGTCACCAGGATCATTACCCAATAAGGTGACGTTCTCGAAATTATTCAAATATTTGAATTTTAAGTCGATTTGTTTATTAAATATTTATTTTAATCTGATGATATAATTAATTTATGTATTACTTCATATTAATACATCATTTGAAGTGAATTGTTATATATGGAAAACACCCTATTCCGTGGACTTTAAATTTCTGCAGCTGTATTTGCTAAATATATGTACCAACTTTGTTGATGAGTTGCTTTGGAAATGCATTTTTATCTGACGTAAATGATGAAATTGAAAATAACTCTAAAAAATTACAAGAAAACGTCTGAGGGCAAATATTTACAACACGTAATATTAAAGATGTACTTAGTCCAATTAGTACTTGTACCGCTGGATGGTGTATTTGTAAAATAAAATAATAATTAAAAAAAAAAACTATTACTCTAATCGTTACCGGCAACGGTCGATTGTAACTTTAAATCGCATTCTGGATAATAAAAAGAAGAAATCACCTACATCTTTTACTTTTAAAGCAATACATACTTCTGCTGAATGTAACACAATTTTACTTTTTACTACATTGTCATTAAAATAAAGAAAACCTTATATTTGTTAGGTACTAAATAATATGCTGAAACACCATTTTGAAAATACTTTCCACAAACGTATATTACTAGGAAAAATCTCAATTTGTAGGGAAATGTTGGAAAAGAGAGGAAAATAACAGTCAAAGTAATGTCGCTCGGGAAATCGTAACGCAGAATTATGTAGCTTCTTATATCTCAATATGAAATGAAATCATGATTAGGCGTCTCCAGATATATTTTTTAAATCATTGTGAACTTATTGCCGCAGAAAGTGGGAAAGAGGTGAGTCTCAAAATCAATTTATTGTGAATGGAACATAAATTGACTTATTGGATTTAAGATTAAATGAACGATATTCAAATACATATACACATAAATATACAAGATTGTTTTGACATAATTAATGCTTCCTTTATTGGCGATGAAGTAGTTTTGAAAAACATCAAAACAGTTAATCACTACTCTTGCTCTGGAGTGTTATATAGGACGAGCGCTTCATCACCCATTTATATTGAAATATTAAAAATTTTTAGAATAGTAGTAGTATAGTATATTTTCTAAAGAATAAAATTTATTAAAACCTTAATTAATTAGCTAACCAAATTACTACTGGTCAATCGAAATGGACCAAGCGAATTTTTACGTCGAATTTAAAGTCAATTTTTTTTAGAAGGAGAATATACATCAATATGCAGCTTTCCGGATTTAAGAAAAAATTTTTTGTAAAAACTTGTGTTTTGGTCGATTTTTATAATTTGAAGCATGCTACTGTATACATGATGTGGAAGAAAAGCATGTGTTTTAACCAACATTTATAATTATACTAAGAGTCCACAAGGAAAAATTATATCGTTTTTGGGTGCGTTTATTTAGCACCGATTTCTCAAAATATTTTATAAGATAAAACCACATTTATCTTCTATAATAGGTATAATAGTAGTGTCTACTACGACAGTAACTTGAACTTCGGCAGAGTAATAGACACCGTTAATACAATGAAGTCCAAGATGAAATTTTTATAGTCAAATTTGGAGTTATTCGTGGTCCAAAGAGACGACGACAAGAAGTTGATAATGAGTCCATAATATATAGATTTATTGGGCGAACAGGTATGCAGAAAATATAAAAGACAAGAACAATTTTTTTAAAATTTTCAAATTTTATATTAATAATGTTATTTCAACTTTGAACATTGAGATTTCGCTCTATCCTAATAATTCATTATTTAATAAATGAACTCCAAGCAGTCCCTGGATGACTCTGTATAAGTCACGATAGTGTAGTCGACACGTCTCTTCGGCAGTCAAGGCAGTCACTTCGGCAGTTTAGGCAGCCCTTTCGGCATCAGAGCAGTACCAGCAGTCGGTATATAAATTTTCATAGATGGTTGACCCTCATTAGAAAAAATCGTAGTAGAAATTGTTTGCTCAAGATTCTCATTTTATAACAAACTCAACTTAAACAAATAGAAGTTGTCTATTTAAATTGAGCTATATTAGTTACACAGAGTGATCGCTAGAGTTGTGAAAACTATCATGGATCATGTTATATATAAACTATGTTTTATTATGAACTTGGAGCAAAATTTTACTAAGAGTTTCGGTTAAGCACAGAAGATACGAAGATGTGAAAGATATTGAAACTACAATATACAGTAATAGATGTTCGAACGAACTTTACCGAATTTACCTGATGAATTAATTTTACTTTAAAATGTTATAAAATGTTATAATGTATTTAGGCGTTAAAATTAAACTTTTTATCACGATGTGGAATTCAGTTTGCCGAGGCCCGTAAGGCCGAGGCAAATAAACAACATAAGTGATAAAAAGAAACTTTAGTGCATATTAAGTTTTTTGAAATCCAAAAATTGAGAAATTCTCTCCATTTTTAATTTTTTCTACTCCCATACTTTAATTCGTTCATTAAAGATTCTCTACCTGTACTGTAATGTGATTCATTAGGATACAAATTTTCCATTAAGATACAAGTATATAGGCGTCTGAAAATAAGGAGTACGCCACCTGGTGGTCTATAGTCAAAATAATTATGGGCTTTTCTGTCATTGTCTCTTTAGTGTACGATGATATCAACAATAAGTAAATGATAAACTGAGATGCTAAGTTATTAAAAATATGATATCGTTTAAAGGGGCTACAATTTGCTGGAGCCAACCTAGTCGGTATCCTTTGTAGATTGCTGGGACAACTCGTGAAAGTTGAGTTGGCACGACAATGTTCAAAGCATACCCTCTTTGATGTAGACAACTTTAACCAGGCATTGAGAGGGAAAAAGCTGGTGCAAATAACCGTGGCCCAGGTAGCAATAATAATGTCCTAGACAATCAGACATTGTAAGTGAAATTTTTGAAATAAGTAAATATATGTAATTCCAGTATATCTAAAAGTAATGTATACTATTGCACCATGCACTATTATGTTTTAACCCCTGAATATTTCTATTTCATATTTTACAAAATACTGTTTCATTTATTTTACTTAAAGAATTAATAAATGTCTTTTCAGTTATATTCAATGTACCACTAATTTCATGGGTATTTGAATCTGAGACACTTGTTTGTAAACATACAGCATACACATTTATTTACTAAGTTTTGTGTTGAATATGGGTTGTATCACACAAAATATGTCCTGCATTTAAATCATATTCCCCTTCATACATACACTTAGAATTTTTACATTTTTATTGCTTTACAAATGTTCCATACCTTGCAATATGCTTAACCTAAATGTCACTCATGTTTTCTGAAAAAAAAAAGTGATTTAAACTACAACTGTACATAAATTTAAAGAAATATTTAAATTTATTAATATTTAACTAGCCAGACATCGTTTATGTCGAAGAAACTGTACTTTTCAAGGGAAAAAATAGATAACCTAAAAAAAATATGAATTTTGCTGAATAATGCCATTAAAGTCTTGCAAATCACTTACAACAAAATCTTGTAAACCTTTAGATCATATATTATTAACGTTATTATTTTTAACGCCAAAAATAACAATAAACAGAAAAAAATCAATATAAGTATTCTCCACATAAATAAACAAAAAGCCTATAATTAGTTCACGAGTTCTCCACTTCGGCGCTGGCATCTTAAATTCAGACGCCTATAAGCAACAGAAACGCGACACATATAATTTTTTGTCAGTATCAATTATTGCCTTGAACATCTGACAGATTTAAAGTTTATCAATTTTGACAAGTCATATTTACTGTTTAAAAATGTGTATATATTTTTAAGCATTTTGGTGAAACCGAATATGATGATGACAAATGATTTTAACCATCCACTCACCCCCTAGTATCCCTTACATTCGATTTCAGCGCACCAAAAAAACCTAAAAATAAACATAATTTTTAAATGTTTAGAACAAGTGGAATTTCCACTTCCTGGGGCTTGTAGGGGCTGCTGGGGGAGTGACTGGGTGGTTCAAATCAGTTTTACTTCCACATCCAGTGGAAGTATAGTAACGACAAAATTTTTTAAAAAAAATTGTGTTGTTCAAATAGGCTTAGAATGTCATGAAACGTCGAGATTTTAATTTTGAGCAAAAAAATTTCTGTCTGTCTGTCGGTCTGTCTGTTTGTCGGCCTGTCTGTCTGTAACTTTTTTGTGCGCACGTTTACTCTGGAACCATTCAAGATATTGACTTGAAATTTAGTACACATATGTACTTTAATGAGATCTGGAACTAAATTATATTTTCATCTTGTTCCATCGAAGGGTTGGGGGTAAATTGGGGTAAATTTGGGGTAAATAGGTAAATCAAGCAGGTAACAGTCCATAAAATTGGTATTTAGTATATACAAGAGAAGCTAAGATCTCAAAAAATTTTTGGCATTAGCCACCCCCATTACCACCCCCACTCCATTATTAAAGGGGATGAAAAAAAATTGAGATTTAGTGTGTGTACAAGAACCAGAAACCTCAAAATATTTTTTCACTTCATCCACCCCCACTACCACCCCCCTATCACCACTTCCACCTCACTACCGATGTGGGGCATCGTTTTATGGGTTTTTGGGGTAGAGGATTTGAAATATTATATTATTAAAGTTCCATAAACAATTATTTCCACATACAAAATTGAAACATAGAAAATGATGTATCACATGCCCACATTTGGTAAATTAATGTTTTTTCAAATTACACCTTAGATAAGCATGGCGGCTTATCTTGAATATTTCAAACATTTTTAAACTAGACCGATAACCGTAAAAAAACCTCTACTATGCCCTACTTCCACATTTTTTGATTGACACCCTGATTACTAAAAGTAAAAGATATTGGGCTGTGTACTTAATCCCAATCGTCCCGTATAGTATTCGAGCAAAATATTAATCAAACAGATGTTCGTAGTCGGCCACGCCCGACTGCAACATCTACCCGTTCCTATTGCGATAAAACTCACAAAAAGCTATTCAAAATACACAGTCACACCAACTGTTTATTTACACACGAACAATGCTTTCCTTCCACATACAATGAAAAAATTCGCTTTGGGTCTATATATTAAATTAAAAGATGATAAAGTCAACAGCAAGGGAGGTTTATATGTAAGAGGTTTATTTGAAGATCCCACAGAGAGATAGGGTATGTTTTTACATTGAATTAATCTCGAAGTCTATTTGATCACAGCAATGCTTTGGGAATGTTGAATGGCTCAGCTGTTGGTTTGGCTTAGAGAAGGTCTCACTGTCGCCGATCCAATCAGTTTTCTTTTTATTTGGTAAAGAAATATACCCTAGTGGAAAGGGAAACTATTCGATGTAGTCGGATAGATTCTAGTATGTACTTTCCATGCTGGTGAATATTTCTGTTTAATTCGATATATAAATAGAGCTAAATGTATTATTTCATAATTTAGTATTAGTATTTGCCGGAGGTTGTGGGATATTGATAATATATCTGCTAGTTTCCTTCCTAGCGAAACCTTAAATTTTCGAATATTTTTACAGATAGGCTTCCGTTTTTCAATTTATTAATGCATTTACTTCAGCAAATTTGCTAATACCTACAGGGTGTTCCACCGGGACGAAAAGTATGTACCAGAACTGATCTTTATTTGCTTTTTGGTATGCAGAAAGATCATACGGTGAGCTATGTTAGGCTCTACACTCTGTATTTTTTAATGTAAGATTACATCCCCCCTTTTCCCATGTAGATATTAAAGGGATTTAACTTACGACTTTTTGAATTATTTGCGATTTTCTTAGAAATTCAAGAATTCTTTGTATAGATTTTATCAAATTAGTCATAATTAGAAACAATTACTAATGTTAGTCATTATGTTATGTCAAAAAATGCCACCGCCTTTAAATTACACCCAACTTTTTCAACTTGTTTATTATTTATGGAGAATTTGATAAAGTAATATCAAGAACATGTAACACATTTTTTATTCAATATCCACAAAATCAAAACATAATACTAAACATTGTAAAATGTCCATTGGACTCAAGACACTTTGCATAAACCGAGGCAATGAGATCAATTAAAAGCATGATTCCATTTTAATTCAATAATTGTTCAAAATTCCTCCTTCAAACCTCCATGCATTTTTCGCACCTTCGAGTTAGTTCTTCATTGAGTACCTCTTCTAATTGAATCCTGTGATAAGTTTTGAGAAGCATTTTTTATTATCTGCATACAATCTTCAATGACTGTTCATGGACTCCCACACAGTTTATCTTTAATAGCTACCCAAACAAAATATTCTAGAACTGAAAATCAGATGAGCGAGGAGGCCATAGGAAAGGTCCATTATTTGCAATCCATTGATCGTAGAAGTTTTCTTGTAAAAAAATATTGATCGGATACGTGCTGATAAAGAATGTTTCTATGTTCGGCAAGAGGTAAATTTTCTAAATAATTATTCAAAATTTCTGGAATATTTAGATCTTTCATCTAAAAAAAACAAAAAAATTTACTACATATTAACATATGAAATTTTTTTAACTGTTTTGATTTTCCTGATAATATTGTAATGCCACTACTCTGTCGTTTCTTACTGCACAGTAAGCATTAAACTGCCAATTTTCTTTCCCTGAACATATGAGTCGCTCCAATAATGGGAATTATGTTGATTAAAAAGTAAATTTTTTGTTAATTTAGCTTCATCTGTCCATATAATATTTCGCAAAAAAGAATCGCCGCCTTGAGACCTCATTTGATTAAATTCATAAAAAGAACACCGCACGTTTTATAGGATAATTGGTGGTCTGACAAATTTGATGAATTTTTGATGTGTTTGTTTTATTAAATTTATTTAAAAATAAAAAATCACTTCCAAAATAATTTGTATTGATTCTTATAGTTTGTACTAGTACTTATACCTATTGAGAAACAAAAGAGAGAACTAAAAGGCTATTATTCACAAAAAGGTAGTTATTCACATTTCATTATTAGACATGATTTTTGCAAAGGCAACTACGTTAAAGTTCAAGAAAAAGTATATTGAAAGTGATTTTTTATTTTTAAATAAATTTAATGAAATAGAAAAACAAATAGCATAGATTTGAAATGGATATCAATGAATTCAGAAGAAAATCTATAATTTATTGAACACTATGAGCCACCACCTTCCCAATTAATGCACATAAACATACAATGTTTAAAAAATAAGTGTAATCTTCTTGAGTCAACTCTGTTAAGTAATGGTTTTAATGTTTTAACGATTAGTGAGCATTGGCTAAAAGATGGAGAAACAGATTTACATCACTTAAATGATTTTAAGTTAATTTCTAGTTTTTGTAGACTTAAACATATACACGGAGGTGTGTGTATTTTTGCACGAAACGATGTAAATTGTATACAGATAGATTTTATAAATGAATTCAACAATGAAAAACACTTTGAGAGTTGTTGTATAAAAATACCAAATTTAAATTGTATGGTGGTTACTCTATACTGTTCACCATGTGGTGATATAAATATTTTCAAAGACAAATTATATCATGCTCTTCAAATTTTGTGTGAAACATATAAGAAGAGTAGATTGCTGATAGGTGGTGATTTTAACGTGAACTTTCAAGATGATTCAAAAATCTCTAAAGATATTATTGATATATTCCAGGCTTTCGGTTTAGAAAAATGTATTTCTGAGCCCACCAGAGTTCATAAAAATTCTCATACGTGCATTGACAATATTTTTGTAAATTTTGAAATTATAGATGCCGTGGTTTTAGAATATCAACTTTCTGATCACAAAGCTCAAAGAGTTAAATTTATTGATGCATCAAAAAAAGAAAGCCCATTGTACAAAACTATATTAAACAAAAGCTCTGAAAACAAAATAAAATTTTCTAATTACCTGATTTCTGAAGACTGGGAAGAATTATATAATGGAAGCACTCCAGATAAAGCTGTTGATATTTTTTATAATACAATAAATTATTATCATGATTTATCCTTTCCTCCAATATCTGTTAAAATCAAATCAAATTACACTAGCAATACAATCTTTTTACATCCAGAAGTGGTATCAAAAAAAGAAAATATTGATCGGCTCAGTAATATCATAAAACTATTCCCCAGTGAAAAAATAAGCGCAGAAATGAAAAAAAAAATATGAGTACGAACAACTTATCATTAAGTTAAGAAAATATCAAGTAAATAAAGAAATATTAGATTCAAATAACAGACAAAAGAGTATTTGGAACATTATCAATAAAAATATCGGTAAAAACAACAATAAAAAGGAAGCGATGTCAATATCTCCTGATGAATACAATGTTTTTTTTACCCAAATTGTAGATAAACTAATAAATAAAGTACCTAATTTAAATTCTACACACATGAAATATTTACATAATAATGCTAAAACAAGTGATTTATCAATTTTTCTTTACCCCGCTGGAGAATTAGAAGTGCAAAATGTTTTAAGATCTCTAGCTACCGACCCGTACAATCACACAATTGACATGTATAAAGAAAACTTAGTATCTTTATCTACCTCATTAACCCATATTATTAACCTTATACTTGAGACAGGCGTATTTCCAAAAAAATTAAAAAGAGCAAAAATTATTCCTTTGTTAAAATCAGGAGATGTTGATGATTTATCCAATAGCGTTACTTTTAGCTAAAATATATGAAAAAATTATAGCTATTAGAATAATAAATTATTTTGAATCTTGTAATATTTTTACAAACAGGCAATTTGGGTTCAGAAAAGGTAAAAATACGTCAATGGCAATGCTGGAACTAGTAAATTTTATTAGTGAGAGCTTTGAAAACGGGGACTCCCCACTGGCACTTTTTTTTAGATCTGAGTAAAGCATTTGATTGCGTTTCTAAAGAGATTCTACTTAATAAGCTAGAATTTTACGGTTTCATAGGTGTAACACTTAAACTTATGAATTCTTACTTATCAGATAGATATCAGTGTGTGTTTTGTAAAGATAAACTTAGTAACATGCTGCCAGTACAACATGGTGTTCCGCAAGGTAGTGTATTAGGGCCGCTACTATTTTTAATCTACGTAAATGACTTACCTGACGTTGTCTCACCGTTTACGGTTTTTTTTGCAGACGATACTACTTTTGCGAGACAGGTAAAGGATGCTGGCAGTAATGTCGCTGACATTGCAAATTAGAGCCTCTGATTGGTTTAATGCAAACAAGTTATGCTTAAATACAAATAAAACAAACTCATTACTTTTCTCTACGAAGAATAATACATCTGAGGCCGTAAAATTTTTAGGTTTGACCTTGGATAATAAGTTGTCTTGGTATTCCCACATCAATAACTTAACTACGAAATTATCTAAGAAAATATACGCAATTAGACAGATTAAAAACAGGTCAAATCTGGAAGCTGCACTCATGGCTTATCATAAGCTATTGCACAGTGCTATGATATATGGTTTAATCAACTGGGGTACATCCAACCAAATTTGTTGTAGATGTTTTTATTGTACAAAAAAGAGCCATAAGAGCTTTAGCGGGCGTGAATAAACTTGAAAGTTGTAAACCATGGTTTATTAAATTTAATATAATGACTTTACCATCAGAAGTAATCTACTGTCACTTAATTCATGTAAAGGCACATTTGAACGAATACAACAAGAAGAATGGTGAAACTCACAGTTAGAATACCCGTAATCGGAATAAAATACAAACACCGCACCAGAGACTAACTTACACAAAAAGAATTAATTTTGGAATTGAATTATTTAATTCACTTCCAAATACTGTTAAGGAATTGCCCATTAGACAGTTTAAAATAAAATTAAAACTGCATCTTTTAACCAATGCTTACTATAATCTAACAGATTTTAATTACATGTAAATTGTGTTATTATATGATATATATTATGTTGTTTGTTATGGTGTTGACTAGATTCACATCATATCCTAATGTTTGTTATATACTTGTGTTTTATGTATGTATATGTTAATTATTTATATGTTATGTGCTCTCTTTGACTATATTAGGACTAGTGTCATGTTATATTTTAGTCTTATATGTTTTTTATTTATATTTTTTGTACTATTTTTATTTGACTTGTCAAAACACTTCGGTGTTACTGTTTGACTAATAAAATTATTATTATTATTATTTGAAAAAAAAGTTTTCGATAAAAAACTGATTTGTTCAATTTTGGAGGCTTCGTAAATAGTTATTAATGAAATTAAATGAATAATTATATTTTTCCCTTCGATTTTACCTGCCGTAGAACAAATTTTGTTATTCCAAAGCACTCTAGAGGAATGTCTTAATATGCTTAAAAAACTGAACATCGATTCAAAAATTCCCGAAAATCTCATGATATACTCAGAATGTTGTCTTGAATCCAAATATGTAAAAATATACAGGGTGTTCCATTTAAAAATCGAAAGTTGGGGTCATTTCCGGGTAAACCGGAAATGATCTCATACCGTTTTTATGTCCAAAAATTCATTTTTGCAGGTAGTTTATGCACCCCAAATTTCAAGTGGATAAGTTAAAAAATAAAGGAGATATAGGAGGGAGCCGCTAGCCTGTGGCACCCGGTATAGTCCACATAGTCTTATCAATATAAATTAAAAAAAAATGAACCTATGTTACTATCGGTCTAAAAGTTATTTCAAAAGTTTTGCAAATTGGAGGGCCAATGTAGGTCACTTATTTCGTGTGCGAAACCAAATTTTCAACCTCAAGCTACATAAGATTTCTCAATAATGTATAATCGACAATTCCTTTCATTTAATATTGAACCAAAAAACAGACGATTTCACATACTATAGACATATACTTGATTTCCTCCCTGTAAGCTAAGTAGATGGGAGAACAGAATAACAAAAAAGATTATTGTGGCACTAAAATCACGAGGGTTGGCAATCCCACCTATTATTCATCTTCTTAGAATTGCGAGAGATATCTTTCCGCTCAATCTCGTGCGATCAGATATTGGCATTCACATAAAAAGCTCCTTTAAAAAAACCACTGTAAAATATATACTCTTAACTTTAATAGCCATTCCGCACATCCTTGTTATATTGAGAGCTCTTGTAGGATTTTCCTATTGTGGCTGTGTCAGATAATTTTAGGTCGTGTACTTATGTAATCTGGAAGTTGTTAAATCCACTTTAATCATTTTAAGTAATAAAAAATCAGTTGGCTTTGATTCAGAAATCAAATTGATCAGCAAATGGAATAAATAAACGTGAAGATAATTTTCCATTAATATGAAATAAAAGTATAGTTGGTATCAACAAAATTACTCTGAAAATTATGAAGAACGTAGCAATTTTTGACTACTAAATGAATCATCTATTAGGCAATCCAACAACCTGTCAAATTATTTTGTTGTGGGCAAACACGGGTTTATTTTAATTAACTCGCGAAACGTAGCCAAGGCAACCGAAAAACGTTTAACGAATGAAAAAAACGTTTGCTGGATGTTTGCCCACAACGCCATGTTAAAAGTCACGTGGTTTGGATTCCTTAATTGTGAAAAAATTCTAGGACACACAAATCTAGTTCCAGACCTCGTTATAATACATGGGTGTACCAAATTATCATGTCATTATCATGAGCCGGTTCGGAGTAATCGTGTACACTAAGAGTTACAGACAAACCAATAGACAAAAAATTTATTGCTCAAACTTCAAATCTCGACATTTTATGACATTCTAAGAGTATATGAGCAATTTTTGTTTTATTATTTTAGTACAGGGTGGACCAAATTAGGTTTTCTCTGAAACTATGACAGATAGGCAAAAACCATTGTAGGTGTCATGAGCTCGGTTTTCGAGAAACAAACAATGGTACAAACCGCGATTCTCTATCTTTTTCGACTACCGAGCTACAGAACGGTTTTGGAAAATTGCATTTTTGGATGACCTCTATATCTCAATTACCAAGTGTCGAATCGAAAATCCAGTAACACATTCTTGGAGCACTTTTTTGAGTAGAATTCGTTGCTGATAAGAAGACAATTATGCATGGCTCAGTTTTCGAGATATAGACATAAGTTTTATTTTTTTAACTTTTATAGACCTGACCGGGGTCCAGCCAGACCCCAACAACACATACATGCATGTAACTTAAAAAATAAAAATTATACATTTTTGTTACTCCGTGACTTTTTACATTTTGCATTTATATATACTTTAAAAGTATTATATAATTATAATTTGCATTTTTTGTTTGTAAATATTGGATATTTTGCAAGCCTGGACCCCATTCAGTCTTTATTGCTAACATAAATTGTTGCAATCGTAAGAGACTAAGTGGGGTCTGGATGTACCACCACTGATTTGGTTTGATTAATTATGGTCTGTACTGTACCACTACGGTCAGCGATTCCCCAGTTTCAGTATCATCTTGGATAGATGTAGTCTTTATACGGATTTGTACGTTACTGTGTGTTACAGTAGAGGCTTCGCAATGAGTGTGCCGGAGTTTCGTAATCCAAAAAATCTCACTGAAGATGAACTTTTGTGATTACATGAACATGACGATGAAATATACGATTACTTAGAACATAATGAGAATGCTAGCGATATTGAAGAGGAAGATAACGTAAGCGTGAGCAGTGATGAACCATTGGACGAAAATATTGATGAACAACTGGATGAAAATATTGATGAACAATTGGATGAAAATATTGATGAACAATTGGATGAAAATATTGATAAACAACTGGATGAAAATATAGATGAACAAGGTAATGATAATGAATATTTGCATTTTCCGAAATTCAAAGGCAAAGATGGGTCAGTATGGTCAAAAATTCCATTGCCAAAACCAAGGGGCAGACGTTCTAATAAAGATATTATAAAAACAACTCCAGGGCTTACTGCTTACAGTGCGAATTTACTCAGTATGGTTGACGCTTTCCATTTATTTTTTTTTCAGATGTTATTGAAATAATCGTTACCGAAACAAACCGAAAAGCCGATGCTTTCTTATATCAATGGAATATGGATCATCCAAATCAGCGAAAAAAAGTTGCTCCTGTAGATAAAGTTGAAATAGAGGCTTACATTGGATTGCTGCTCATACTTGGAGCTTTGCATGCTAGAAAGGAGCCAATAAGCATGTTATGGAGTCAGGATCCATCATTTTGCCGACCAATAATCAGTGCTATAATGTCACGTGATCGCTTCAAACACATATCAAATTTTATAAGATTTGACAATGACCAAACTAGGGAAGAAAGAAAGAAGAGCGACCGATTAGCTGCAATTAGAGAAATATTTGATATTCTAGTAGCAAACTGTAAAAAGGCTTACAACTCCCACAGAACATCTATGTGTCGACGAACAACTAGTGCCCTTCAGAGGAAAAGCTCCATTTCGTGTATATATGAAATCGGAACCTGATAAATATGGAATGAAAATTTGGGCTTTAGCAGATAGCAGTAATGCATATACTGTAAATATGCAAGTTTACTTAGGTATATTATTTCTTCTATTTTTTCTTGAATTTTAGATAAATATACCTTTTTTCGTTGGAGGAAAACAATCAAATAAATCAGAAAAAGGTCAAGGTATGAGGGTAGTATTAGATGTGACTCAGAATTTACCCTCTGGACATGGAATACAGATAATTTTTTCACCAGTCTGGAATTAGCCGATAAACTCTTGCAGCGCGATTTCACTCTTTGTGGTACTGTTCGTAAAAACAAAACATTAGGAATTACTACCTAATACGTATAAACCCGAGTTTTCTAGCATGTTTGCTTTAAAAAAAAATCACACGTCAGTTTCGTATGTTCCAAAGAAGCGGGCTGCAGTAATTTTGCTTTCCACTGAACATTTCGATGATCAGGTTACTGGAGAGGACAATAACTTCAAACCGGAGATAATATTGCACTACAATAAAACAAAGGGAACTGTCGATACATTTGACAAATTGGCTAAGGAGTACAGTTGTCAGAGGAAAACAAACTGATTGCATATGGCGATGTTTTATCATCTTATAGATATTGCAGGTATAAATGCGTACAAAATATGGAAAATAGCTAAACCGGATTGGGAAAAGCAGCGCCTCGACAGCCGAAGACACTTTCTGTTATTGTTGGGTAAAGAACTAGCTAGAATGAACATGATTCGTCGATATCAGAATAAGTATTTGCGGTCTGATATATAAAAAAAAAATTCTCTAGCTTTGTCAGATTTTCTAAAAGACGTACCGGTAAATACACCATCTTCCTCAGCGGGACGATGTCATGCTTGCCCAAGAAAGAAAGACAGAAAATCAAAATATAAATGTACCCAGTGCAATAAATTTGTCTGCATGGAACACTCAACTAGGCAGCTCTTATGTAATACTTGCAATATATAGAGTTATGAATTATTTAGTAGCTATTATATCAAGCTTTTCTTATTCTATAGGAAATAAATACTGCTGATTTTCCACATTTTTATTTACAGACCTAGCTGGCCACAAAATAGGATCATTATTTTCTAAAAATTAAACAATATCTAAACTAATTTGTTGTTTATTAATATCCAGTTAGCTAAATTAATTTTTAGTGATCAATTTAGTTAACTTATCTATTTAGACATTGATAAACTAGCCCTGAGTGATATAGAGACCTATCCAATCCTCCCCAAATTGAGCATTTAAATAATCTCGTGTTTCATTTGACGTATGATCTGGGGCGTCATCGTGTTGATAAATTAATCTTTGAAATTGCCTTGCAGGCATATTGTCTACAAAGGGCTCTATTTCTTGTCGTAGAATGTTAATAACATTTTCGGTATTCAAATTATCGGCAAAAAAAATTAGGACCTATTATTTGGTATCCAATAAAACCACACTATACACCAAACCCAAATCGTCCTTGATGATTAAATGTTACGTGCGGATTTTCCACGGTGGTTATTATGCCCATTAAAAATTCCGGCACTGCTTATATGGGCCTCGTCTGTTCGTATAATTGTTCCGTAAAATTTTGGCACTTCATTGCACTGACGCAAAAACCTTTGGCAAAAATCAAGACGCCTTTGAAAGTCGTTTGGATATAGATGACTAATCCTAATTTTGTAGGGTTTGAATTTATTTTTTTTAAGCAACGCAACGCAGTTGTTTTTGGGATTCCTAAATTTTCCTGTATTTCGCGAAACGATATATTAAGATTTTGTCTTACAGTTTCTAAAACAATATTTTCTACAGCTTCCCTACTTGCTTTATTATATATTTTTGCTCAAGGTTTTAAAAACGATCCAAACTCTTTTAACTTTTGTTGTAGCCTTCTGAATATTTTTATGTCTGGCCGTCTCTTTATTGGATATCCAAAAACATTGTTTGGGCGGCACTTTTGGCCCAAAGTTTTGCTGTCTATAACTTACCTATTAAAATAATAGACAAGGCTTATTTTCAGAAAAGTACGCTGCAAGGATCATTATATGCAACAATTGAGTAACCATGCTTTTCCCCATATTTCAACCCCGCTGAATCCGAAAATCGGGATGCCCAGCGGAAAAATCGACCGAAAGTAAGATATTCAAGATGGCGTCCAATATGATGCCAAAAACCATAAAATATTGTCTCCCGTCCCTTGTGACCTAGAAACGTGGTTTAAATGTCTAGTTATATATATTCAAGGTTGAGGAACACGTTTAAATGCATGTCAACAAGACCGGAAGTAAGATATTCAAGATGGCGGCCAATATGGCATCGAAAACCATAAAACAGCATGTCTCCTGTCCCCTGTGACCTAAAAATATGGTTTATATATCGAATTATAAGTTTTTAAGGGCGAGGAATGTATTTAAACACACTTAAACTCGACCGGAAGTAAGTTATTCAAAATGGCAGCCAATATGGAGACCTAGATACATGGTATAAAGGTCTAATTTTATATTTTTTTGAGAGCAAGGAACACATCTAAACACACAAAAATAACATTTATTGTTCAATATAATATAATTAAGAAAGTGTAGAAATTATATCTATTAACAAAAAATTTCATTCAAATTAACATTTAGGCATACGCCTTTGCAACTGCATATATTCTAGGTGCCCGTCGACATAATTGCAATTTATACATATCCTCGTATAACTTCTTGTACGGCATAATTGCGCCTAGTCTATCACTTTTTTCCTTTGCGAAAATTTTCTAAAACGCGGCGTTCCTCCCCGGCATGAAAAAGACGATTTCCACGCATTGGACTGGAAAATCGACAAATATATTTTGTCGGACAATTTGAGAATTGGATTCTACATATATATTTTATATATTTCAACAAACTGCCCGACAAAAATTTTGGAACGATAAGGGTGTCTACCACCCTAAACATAACATAACCTAACTTTAAAACATTTATTGATAACCAGCTGATTTTTTCAAGATTACTTAATAAAAATATGTAGAATCCAATTTTCGAATTGTCGGACAAAATATATTTGCCGATTTTCCAGTCCGACGTGTATGTATAAATTGTAATTATGTCGACGGGCACCTAGACTAATAATTTCATGCAAGAGACAGATGACTTCAGATGACTTCCTAGTGTAGCATTGCCCCTTACATCCGCAAATGCTCATTTCCGGGCAGGCATTTGAAACAGCTTCAAAGCAGCGTGGTTAAGAGTCTGGAAATCATCATTGTCTGGTTTGTAGGATGGCAAAAAATATCCTCGTCAAAATACTCATGTGCAACTAACTTCTTGTCTTTCTGCTTTGGAATAAGTAGCATTTGTCTTTCATGTATGTCTCTATTTAATGGCTAGAAGAACTGATAGTAATCTTCAATCTCACATTCAAATTTCTCTTTGAAACTACCCCTTCCCAACTGGAACGATTGTGGAACTTCAACATTAATATCTCTAACCAGTCGAGTGTATCTTTCCATACCATCATCCAAAGTTAAAACCTAAAATAAAAAAAAAAATATTGTTGTTAACAAAATTAAATAATATATGGTAATTAACTTTACCATAAAGTAATCCAACTGCCCTTTTCAGCAGAAGTTCTTTGCAAAGGAAGAAAGGTAGGCACTTTTTAAGGTTCTTTTCTTCAACTTTTGTGTTTTCTTTATTTCTTTTGTGTTTTAAAAGACAGCTGCTGTGATACAATGTTCCATTGGCGATCAAGCCACAAATACTACTAGTCCTGATATGCAGCATATAATCATAGTTTCCCAAGTTAGTTATTGTTGCGTTCATTTTCGCAGACATGACTTGCTGAAACATTCATTACTTGTCTTTTGGCACAAAATGCATTTCTCCATATCAGTTTTTCCAGTCACTGATCTTGTAATATTCTGAAACCTAACTGGCCCTTGCCTTGTTGAAGCTACTGCAGCTTTCTACACATTCTCTGTTCTCTTTTTTTTTCAGTTTTTCTATTTTTTCTGCAGATGTAAAACTCACATAACAGGGTTTATGATACAAATAAATATTTTCATCATTCTTGTTATTGTTATTGTCAGCATCATCAATGCTAAATAAATTCAAAACACGTAAAATTGCATTTGAGTACTGAGAATCGTGTGCACTTTGCCTTTCTTTAGCACTGATGAGAAGCCTTCCTCTGCCAGCATGCTTGACCTTGAATAGTTTTTCCCTTTGGGATTTTCGTATTTGGCAGATAAGATATAAATTTTGATTTACATCAGTTGGGGAGCAGCAGGTCAAACTGTTGTCGGCCATTACGGGAAACTATTTGTTGACCAAAAAAAACTGGAAGGTTTAAAAACACTACGACAACAACCGAATTAATTTAAAAGATCTCATGTATATACACATGAGTATAAAATTCAATTTATCGATACCCGGATTGATAAACCATTGCCCCCCCTCCTTGGTACGCCTCTGACATGTGTTCCCTATCCTCAAAAAGATATAATTAGACTTTTAAACTATGTTTCTAGAACACAGACGATGTGAGATACACTGTTGTATAGTTTTTGACCCCATATTGGACGTCATCTTGAATATCTCACTTCCGGTCGAGTTTTCAGCTGGGCAACTTTGATTTTCGGATTAAGCGGGGTCGAAACAGGGGGAAAAGCATGGTTACTCAATTTTTACATAAAATGCTCCTTGCATAAAAACAGGAGGCTTTTACTAGAATTTCGCATAGTCTATAAAGCTTGGAAGCTAAATTTGAATCTTCCCCGAATTCTATAAAACGCTTTATCATATCATATATTTCACCATTATTAAATTGAAACATTTTTAACAATGCTCACTTATAACTTACTCACAAATTAATTTTTTCACATTTACGATTACTTCGATTTTCTTTTTTTTACCATGGCCTTCTCAATAAATATTAGAATTGCGATAAATATGCATAGATGTCAATGAAGATAATTCGAACGTTTATTGTAGTTTAGTTTCTCCTTTTTTGGCAAAATTATTTTTACTATAAGAAGTGTTGTTGTTTTTAATAGTTTTCCATGGCCTCTTCACAAATATATTAAATTTTTCGAAAATTAAGCACTTTTTCTATATTGGTTTTTGTCTAACTGCCATAGTTTTAGAGAAAACCCCAAATCTCATCTAATTTGGTCTACCCTATACAGTCTAGCTACAACATTAAAACCCTCCACGAGAATTTCTCATGATTTTTAACTGGAACTGATATTTATTATTGCAAATTTTCCTGCAATTCTAACAAAGAAAACTCCGTGAGAAAACTTGTACGCCCTCTTAATGTACTTAATCTCTGTGTACACACAATCTTTTCCTGAAACTTCCACGTAATTATACTGTTCGTGAGGTTTGCAAGAATATAAACACAAAAAACTGCTGTCGGAGATATTGTTAATTACAACTTGGATTAATTTAGAAAACTCACAAGAGGTCGATGTTTTTCACTGAACAATGAACTGCGTCTAGAAATAATATTTTCTGTGTTTACCATAAGTTGTATTTTCAGTTTATTTTTTTCAATAAGTCATTGCCACCTAATAATTCATTAATTTGTCTAATTAATTATTCTGTAAAGTAATCACAAGGCTGCGATTCATTAAAACGCAGACGGATATCAACAGATCATGATAAATTATGGTTCTGCATCCAAATTCAAATAATCCTTCAGAATTTTATAATATTAACCAAATTTTATTCCGTATGATATGGCTATGTACCTGATAAACAAAAGTACAGAATTCTAACAAATGTTTAAGTACCATATTTTTTTTGGAGTTAAAAAATAAAAAAACAAGCACATGCAGTTTCACAACTTGTTTAACCGATAGCAGGTGTAAGCTCTTTGATACAAAACGTGTTCAAGTATAATTGTTATATTTTGACATCTTAGAGCTTTATTCGAAACCTGAACATCTAAACACCTCTACGTTCGACACTCAAGCGCCTGTAGAGTATGTAGTAAGTTTTTGTATTAATAAATATTACTGTATTCCGAATTGTACTTTTTCTACATTGCTGTGTATGTGTGAGGTCTAATTTTCCCATTTACCCCATTGGATATTTCGGTTCCTTCACTATAGCTGCCCAAGTTCTGCTTTCCTTTCTTTTGAGGGTAGTTGTGTTCCTCAGCTTGATTAGAAACTGGCGCCCGAGCAACCGTATTGTAATTACTGCCATTGCTAGGATGTCAAAGTGACCCTTCGCAGTCTTACTGAGAAGTACGTCACAACAGTTTTGCACAATTATTAAGGCTAATTTACATACAGGGTGTTATTAAAAAGTATGTCAATCACTTAACCACGAAATCAGTGCGTTAAAAAAAAGTTGATTCAACTTAATTTACCTCGATTCAAAACAGATACAGTCCTCTAAAGTTGGAAATATATTTTTTTAATATTGTACAAATGGCTATTGATATATTTTTTTTCAATTTCGGTACATTGAAACGTATGCCAAAGTTTAAAGTAGAAACTTTTTAAAATCAAGTTTTCTAAGAGGTTGATTTACGGGTAACCTCCTTTCTCTCCTACCCTCTTTTTTTAGTGGTACGCCTATGACTTTTTTGATATACTGTATTTTATAGAAAATTTAATAAATAAATATCTATTATTTCTGCTTACATCATTGTTAAAAAATATTATTTTGGGTATTCAGCAGATAACTTTCAAAGAAAACATTCGTTTCTTTCATATGCCATTGGTGCAAGTCTGACCAAAAAAGGAAGATCGACAAGACTCCCCCCTACGGTGACCTGACGACTTCTTTCATACACCTACCATATCTAAGATTCAGCATGAAAAGCAATAAAACAACCGCTCTTTCTATATATTGATGATTCAAGTCTGATCATGCTAATATATATAATATGATGAGATGCTTTCTGGCCCTACCTAGAGGATACTATATCACAATCAAACGTTTATTACATTTCAAAGTAGACGAGTTTTGGGGCTCTAAAGGAATGTTTGTTTTTTGTTATTTTTAATATATTTGTCATGTAAATAGATGTCTTCCTGTCAGTTTTTTGACATGAAAATATTTCATTTTTATTTTCTAATAGTAACTTTTATTTCGAATTGGATTTATATCCTTCTGACGAGTTCTAAAGAGAACGAAAAAGATTGTACAATATTTAAAGGAACTAATCCATCGAAAATATGATATACTTCAATTATTGGACATGCATGCGGTGAGCGAAATTTTATAACTATTTTCTTTGTGCTTTTCAGTATTTTCTTGACTTTGAAATGTAATAAACGTTTGATTTTAGGGGACAAAAGGGGTGGTAGAGGGAAACTGACACGGTAGAAAAAAATATGTTGTCCAAAAATGGCTTCAGCGCATCAAAATACTTTGAAAAAGTTAGATCAGAACCTTGGGACAAGCAAGACCTTATATTTTCCTAGGGGATAAAAGGGGGTGGTAGACGGAAACTGACACGATAATAATGAAAAATGCATTGGTATATTTATAGATCTAAGTAAGGCGTTTGACATGGTAGATCATGACTTAATCCTACATAAGCTACATAATTACGGTTTTAGAGGGAGGACACATAACTGGTTAAAATCTTATTTACTCGGTAGATTTGTAACCATAAATGGTTACAAATCAGAAATGTTAGAAATTAAGCATGGTGTTGCACAAGGGTCAATTCTTGTTCCCTTGCTGTTTATTTTGTTTGTAAATGACCTTCCCAATATAGAGCAAGAAAGAAATCTCATAATGTTTGCCGATGATAACAGCTATCTCTGTTCAGACTCAAATATATCTGATATAATTTTACAGACCCAGCATGTTAAATACATTTGTTCATTGGTTTAACAATAACAAATTATATTTGAATAGGGAAAAGACAGTTTTTATACATTTTACTCCTAACAGCAGCCTTCCTAATAAAAGTAACTTAGTAAAAGTGGAGAGTAAATCTATAGAGCAGGTAACTTCAGCCAAATTTTTAGGAGTGCATTTAGATAACAGCCTAAATTGGGAAGTGCATATAAATTCACTGTGCAGCAAATTATCACCGATCTGTTATGCTTTATATAGGCTCAGGATTTAGCGAGCCGAAAAGTTGTTTTAGCTTATTACCATGCACAGTTTGTCTCGAGGATGTCATACGGTATCTTATTTTGGGGTGCTTCATCTAAGAATGTAAGAATTTTTAGATTACAAAAAAGGCTATCAGAAATATAGTAGGTATGCGACGAGGTACTTCTTGTCGGGAAATATTTTCAAGTCTCGGATTACTAACACTAACTTCATTGTACATCCTGGAAATTTTGTTATACGTCAAGGGTAATTTTCAATATTTTCGCCAAAATAATGTTTTCCATATGTATCATACTCGAGCAAATACGGATTTGTCTATTCCCTTACATTCCTTATCGCTTTATGAAAACATTTCCAAATATATGGGAATAAAACTATATAATAAGCTGCCTCAAATATTTAAAGATATTGAAAATATTAAAACATTTAAACATAAAGTATCAAGTTATCTTATGGGAAAAGTGTTCTATTCAATTGACGAATATATGAATGATTAATTAAAATGTGATCAAGTTTGTTAAATATGTGTTCCTACATATCATACTTGCTAAAGTTATACACATTTTTTTAAAAAACCGCTGCCAAGGAATCACTACTTCCACATCCAGATTTTCTATCCAAGTCACTCACAACGAAAAAATTTATGGAACTTTAATAATACAATTTTTGAAATCCTCTACCCCAAAAACCCATAAAACGATACCCCACATCGGTAGTGGGATGGGGGTGGTGATAGGGGGTGGTAGTGGGGGTGGCTGAAGTAAAAAAATATTTTGTGGTTTCTTGTTCTTGTACACACACTAAATCACATTTTTTGATTCATCACCTTTAATAATGGGGTGGGGGTGGTAATGGGGGTGGCTAATGACAAATTTTTTTTTGAGACCTTAGCTTGTATATACTAAATACTAATTTTATGGACTCTTGCCTGCTTGATTTACCTATTTACCCCAAATTTACCCCAAATTTACCCCAAATTTACCCCAATTTACCCCCCAACCCTTCGACGGAACAAGATGAAAATATAATCTAGTTCTAGATCTCATTAAAGTACATACGTGTACCAAATTTCAAGTCAATATCTTAAACGGTTCCAGAGTAAACGTAAAGTTACAGACCGACAGACAGAAATTTTTTTTTCGCTCAAACTTAAAATCTCGACGTTTCATGATATTTTAAGCCTATCTGAACAATAAAAATTTTAAAAAACTTTTTTGTCGTTACTTTATTCTTAATGTTAATATACCTTTAACAAATTTATTTCTGTGATTTTTAAATATGAGTTAATTTATCAAAATTTTATTTTATTGTATACTACTACTTTATTGTGTTTCGGATGATTATACTCATCCTTGCAATGACGAATCCAATGCCATTTTGTACTATTTCTGTGCAGGTTTTTACGGATAATAAAGATATTATTATTATTACATAATATTTTTTGTCTAAAATTGGCTTCAGCGCATCAAAATACTTCGGACAAGTTACATCAGAACCTTAGGAAAAGACCTTTTCTTGCCCTTTTAGGGGATAAAATGGGTGGTAGAGATAGAATTAAACGGTACAAAATTTGTTTTCCTCCAAAATTGGCTTTAGCACGTCAAGATTCTTCTAAAAAGTTATATGAGAACCTTAAGACAAGACTTATTTTTTTCTAGACCTGTGTTATCAGGCTTTACAATGTTTTTAGTATTTTCAGTTTCAGTTGAAAATAGTTACTCAAACGAAAAAACACAAGATAAAAGCTGTATAATTAAACTTTCTATAAAATACAGTATACCAAAAAAGTCATAGGCGTACCACTAAAAAAAGAGGGTGGGAGAGAAGGGAGTTTACCCGTAAATCAGCCTCTTAGAAAATCAGATTTTAAAAAGATTTTACTTTAAACCATTACCCTTTAGCATACGTTTCAATGTACCGAAATTGAAAAAAAAATCAATAGCCATATTAAAAAAATATATTTCCAACTTTAGAGGGCTGTATCTTCATAGGGGTGCGATTTTGGATAGAAGTAAATTAGGTTGATTCAACTTTTTTTGACGCACTGATTCCGTGGTTAAGTGATTGACATAATTTTTAATAACACCCTGTATATTACTTAGCGTAGATAAAATTAAGAACTGTTTTATAATGTTTAGTGAAATTTTAGCAGATAGATCATTTCATCAAAACATTTTATTTACGAACGAATCTACTTTTACTACTAATGGGGTAGTCTCTTCTCAAAGTTGTAGGTACTGAGCTCAGGACATTCCGAATTACCACTAATAGTCAAAAGTTTAAAAAAGTAAATGTGCGACATAATGCATCACAGAATAATTACAGAATAATCCGTCCTTATCTTACGGATGGAAATATAAATCAAAATACCTATTTAGAAATTTTGAATAAAGATTTTGTTTTTTTTTTGGCGAACTGGACAATGAAAATTTAGAATTTAGAAGAAATATAATTTTTCAGAAAGATTGATGACAATCACATTCTACAATTCTAGTTAGACAATGGTTAGACAATCACTTCCACGGCACGTGGATTAGTCGCTATGAACTAACGACATGGCCAGCCCGTTTGCCAGATCTAACCCCGTTGGATTACTTCCCTTTGAACACCCATGGTGGTATTCAAGGTAAAAAGTACACACACGATTTCGAAGGCGACGTAGATTTATTAAAGCAAAAACTGTGGATGCTGTTGCAACCATAAATGAAGATGTGATCTCATCTGTCTATGGAGAATTTAGAAAAAGATTAGAAAAATGTCTACTTGTAGGAGGTCTACATATAGAATAGTTTTCAACTTGCTTGAATAAATTATTATTATTATTTTTTTTGAAAATTTATTTTCTTGCTTTGCAACTAAACTCTGTATTTAAGCTTTTCTTCATAATTGAAAAAACTTTGTTAAATAAAATTTTCAATAAAAATGTAAAAAAAAGTTTGCTTAAACTCGATTTCATATTTTGTAATTTTTAGAATAATCTGTATCATTTGCCTTCAGTTTGACAACTGTTTGTGATTTTCTAAGACATGTTAAACTTTTTATAAACAATGACTTTTTCTCGGCAAATCAAAAATAAAGTTTACAACAGTGCGGTACCCCATCCGGGGACATACTGTATAATATTATTGAAAATATATTTAATATTGATCATTTTAACTCTATAAAAAGTCAATCGGGCTATCGTTTTATGGTTTTCGGGAGAAGACACACTGTACAGTGTACAGACTTACAGCAATATATCAAAAATTCCATTGTCGGTTCAGGTCTAGGGTCAGTACAGGGTTGGCAATTTGTTACATCGTGTAATGCATTATCTGTCAGTAATCAAAACATGCATGTGAGGTAGACCTGCCATAATACATAATGCTGCTCGTATATACAAAGGTGAATTATAAAACGCTGACTAATGTTCATGCCAGGGACAATAATGCCATGGCGTATTTGGCATTCCACTCATTTGCATGCTACAATGATGACAGATGGCTTTACTACTGTCTAAACATTACTAGTTAAAAGCTGGATAAATTACTGAGGTAAATTTTTGCTGTTCAAAGCTCCTTTAGTTAATAACTTGAACATGCACGTCCTGTCTGGCATGTTATGGGCCATTTAATAATAGTTTTAATTACGTTCACACGGTTTAATATTGTTAAAGCCATCCGCAGTGTGTTTTATCTGGTAGGTACATATAATTAAATGTTTCATTTTGTGTTATCTTTGCTGTAAATGACTTTATGAAGTAATTTTTGTGTAGAAGTAAAATTTTAATTTAAATTCTAAACATACTCTAGGCGTTTTTAGATTTTCTTTTAATTAAACTAGAATATTTTAGAACTGGTAAGACATAATTTTACTAAAAATAATTTTCTGTAGTCATTGTTTACATAAACAACTGCATATTCTCTTGGAAGATTGGTTTAGGTCAATTTGCCTGGAATTTCAGTATATTGTAGAACTTGAGATCCTGCTAAAAATTTCTCACAACCTCAGAAAAGAAATAGTTTCTGTTCTATCTTCGTTTAATCCCTGAATAGAAGGTAACGAATTAGTTGACAGCCTTGCAAGAAAATTGGTTGAAGTCCCATTTTTCGGATCCGAACCGTTTTGTGGTTTATCTAAGGGATACATAAAGGAGGAGGTCCAAAAATGGGAAAAGGAACAGAAGAAGTCCTACTGGAGAAATACTTCAGGCCAATACAAGCGGAAAAGTTATAACGTTTCGACAAATAATGCTACAAGGCTTCTCGAACTTGAGAAGTCCGACCTAAGGCTGATCACAGGTCTTCTAACTGATCATTGCCCCTTGAGATACCATCTCAAGAACATGTGCATGGCAGAAGATGATAAATGCAGATACTGATACTGCTATGCTGCAACGAGACTTCGGAACATATACTCTGCAAATGCAAGATACCCAAGTAACAATTTAAATTTTATCGTGACCTTCAGAACCTCCTGAAGCCTATTTAATAAAACTTCTGATAAAACTATATATCTTTGACAAACGCTATTAAATCTTTATAAAGTTCGTATAAAGTTAAGATGGACCATTCTTAAAAGAGTTCTAAGGGCCTTTTTTAAAATTCATTTTAAAACCAATTGGTTCCATTCTAAATAGCCTTTATAACGTTCTGAAGAACTATTATAAAACCACTTCGTAAAGTCATCATAAAACTAAAATGCTGTGTTAATATGGTTATTTTTAATAAAAAGGTTTTATGCTTGTCATCATATTAAAACTAAGTTGGCAATGTTGACAAATTAGTCGCGTGTTGGTAATGGATATTATAATAAGCATTTGCGGTCTCTCTATACTGGTTAAAATTATCAAGTTCAGCGGGTACTCACCGAGAGTGAAAATTTAGCTGTGCATTGATGATATCACAACCAGTAGGTCGAAAAATTCAGAGGCCCTTGAAAGATACTGAAAATTTTGGAAATTTAAAAAATATTTCTCGTACAAGAGCATTTGCCACTAATTACAACCAATTTAAGTCTTCTTACATTTATGTAAGTCCATTTCGTATTGTCTAATACCAATTGATCTTGTCTAACACCATTTGACCTGTATTAAGATTTATTGAATTTATTCACAACCACCATAAAACCTATTTCCCAAAGAAATTTGACTTTTTTAGCGTTTATTTATACAGTGTGTCCCAGGATAGATGTAACAAGAGGTGTATTGGACCAAAAATTTTGGAATTTTGGAATGGTATTTGGGTATCGAGTCCTGCTTGTTGTAAAACTAAAGTTTACCAAAAATGACTTGATTTGGTGTTCCACAGGATGTTTTATAAGCAAAGTTGTAAAAATCACCACTAATAAAGTACCTTTATTTTTCAAAATGTGAAAAAATTCCACTAAGAAAAGTTATTTAAAATGCAATTTTATACTTCTATACCAAATTTTAGGAATATAAAATTATTTTTTTGAAACTTCCCATTTTTTGAATAAATTAGTATTTATTTTATTTTGAACCATTCAATTAAAACTGCATAGAAATTATTTTTTTTAATATTCAAAGTTATGTAGAAGCTAAAAGTAGGCTATGAGAAAAGCAGTGGATGATTAATATTTGCTCCTACACAACTTTAAATATGAATTTAACTCTTAATTCGCAAAAAATGGGAAGTTTCAAAAAAATTATTTTATATTCCTGAAATTTGGTATAGAGGTATAAAATTGCATTCTAAATAACTTTTCTTAGTGGAATTTTTTCATATTTTGAAAAATAAAGGTACTTTATTAGTGGTGATTTTTACAAATTTCCTTATAAAACACCCTGTAGAACACCAAATCAAGTCATTTGTTAATTACTTGTTCCTTACCTTAGCTGTGCTGTGATTGCTCTAAAAGGGTTGGCTATATGTCCTTATACCCAGATGCAGCGAACTGCACTGGAATGTGAATAAAAGAGCAAACAGATATAGATAAGAAGAAGAAGACCACCTCTCACATTTATTTGCTTATTTTGATTAGTCAAATGTGTGGTCTGGCTCTAATTGTTTAAAGGAAGTATCAGGTTAAAAATATGGTACTCAGAATACAGTTAACACAAAAATCCTTTTTAGAAGGCAAAAAAACAGTGATATACTAGAATATGAAAGAAATCCTACGTTTCGTCTTGTAATTGAATGGCAGATACTGGTGTCAATTATTATCAGTTGTTGAATGTTTTGTGAATCATATTCTGTTTTATGCTTACTCATCGAAACTGGTGTGTTATTTACTATTTTCAAATAGTTCTTACTGGCTTTCCGTTTATAGTAACCAATTTTTTTATGTATCTCATAAACTCAAAGAGCTACAATGGTTAAATATGAAGAATAGGTCTAATCCATTCTGTTTGTCTCTATTACAAAATCGTACTCACCAAATTACCTTCCTATCTCTATAACAAATTAGTATTTCGAACTGATGTACACAGAATTAATATCAAAAACAAGGACATATTAACGACTCCTATTCATCGAACATCTCAATTTGAAAAAATTTTCAGCTTTAACATATATAAAATATATAATGATGACATACATACACAATACAAGTTTCTAAACGAAAGATTGCTTAAAATCAGATTTGAAGAATCGGGCATCCGTTCTTCATCCCGATGCAATCTCTATGTCGGTTCACAGTTATAGCCCATTGACGTCCATAAAAGAACATCCTGGGACGTAGGTACTAAAATGGGCTATCTCAAGGACGTCCTAAAATAGGATATCCTAAAAGCCACATCCATTTTTCTATTTATTAAATGAAATGTTTTTTATGTACATTTTTTACTAAATATATCCTGCTTTTACTTCCGTCGCTTACAGAAGGGAAGCATTGTAACCGAAATTGTTCCAGTTCTTCACGTTTCAGACTATGTCGATTGCGAAAATTAGTCTCTACTTTGATTGTCAAGAGCCTTAGACAAGTTAGACTGTTATGGTATACGGGGCACATGTAACAAACTACTTCAGTCATACCTTACTGATAGATTTCAAGTCACTGCCGCAACAACTTTTAAGAATGGAACACTTCAAACATTTTTTTTAGATAAAGTTCATATATTACAATGAGTGCCTATACTTGGGCCTCTATTGTTTACTCTGTATACAAATGACTTAAAAGATCATATCAACATAGATACTTTATATCAATATGCTGATGATAATTGCTGTATGACAGCTGAAGAATCCGCAGTGGCTTGTGCAAATAAACTTACTATAATATCTTCAAATATGACTAAGTATTGTGACTCGAATGGCTTGAATCTAAATGGAAGTAACTACTCTTGTTGTGTTTTCTCCAAGTACTGACTTTGATTATTCGTTGTCCGTCCAATTAAATGGTTTTTTCATTAAACAAAGGACAATGTGAAATTTCTTGGCATTATGTTAGATAGTAGGTTAAACTGGATATCTTATACTAATACATTGATACCAAGATTAAATTCGTCCTGTTATCTAATACAGTTTATGAGAAACCAACTTTCAACAGGCAGCTTAACAAAATTGTAATTTTCATGTGTGCAAAGTATTTTAGAATATGCAAAAATATTCTGCGGTTCTTCCCTATATTGGCAGAAAGTATTTATTAACCAAAAACGCATGATTAGATACATGATGAATGCTTCTTGCAGATATTCTTGTAAACCTTTATTTAAAGAATTGAAAATACTTACCATCCCTTCCTTGTATATATACAAATTAGTCCTGTTCGTTTAAACAAAATCCAACTGAGTTTAGAAGAAATAACGATTATATATCAAGTAATGATAACGAGGCGTGGGCCTGATCTCAGTATACCAATTCATCACCACAGTTTTTATGAAAAAGGTTCATATTATAACGCTATTAAGGGTTACAATGCCCTGCCAAGCGAACTAAAATCGATAAATAATATAGAATTATTTAAAAAAACAACTTAAATTGTATTTATTTGAAAATGAATTTAATTCTTTTAGTGATTTTTTAAATACATAAACAAATTGTATTATTTGTTAATTATATTATAGACAATAGTTTAAAGTATCTACACTTTTAAATTTTTAGTCTTAGGCTTTTAGTTGTATGTTGTTTTTTTCCTTTTGCTGCTCTCCTTTTTTATATATTTCGCATATTTTAACGTTTCATACATGTTATTTTATTGTAAGTTTTAAATATTTGATTATTTTGGCAATGCTCATAACTTTCTTTCTGCAAAATCTACAGCAATAAAGTTTATTCTATTCTATTCTATTCATTCGTCAGTTTGTCTGTCTGTCGGTCTGGTGTATGTCTAGACAGCTGTCTGATGGCGCTATATCTACAACACCATTTGATGGATGATTTTTTTACATTTACAAGACTTCCCTTTAATTAAAAGGGGAATTTAAATGTAGTTTTAGGAGGATGTCTTGGTATTTTCTGGACAGATTCGCAGGAATATTTAACATTTGATACGAGCGTAGGAGCACCCTGTACACAGTAATCTAAGCACCCAAAAAATTCTCTAATATTATCCAGAATAAGTAAACATTTGCTTACTTCGTATGCTCCATGTATGTACACTGCTAGCGAGTATTAAACCTTTTACATAGAGTTTGTTTACAGTAAACACAGCATGTAGTTGGCAGATTTAGCATCCTGCAGAGTAAATCTAACCTCGAGAAGGTCGTAATCAACAGTTAAGCAAATAGATGGGTAATCAGCTCTATCTGATGGAAAGCGGGACAATTAGGAGGGGCATCCCTTGGGTTGACAACTATAAGGCGCATCCGGCCACCGTTGCTGTAGTTAACTACCCTCGTTGGGATTCCTGCGGGAAGGAATATCTCCCTGCAGGAGCTTGGCTAGTCCTTATCTGTTCTTTTCGTTGATTTTGCTTATGTTTCTAGTTCAGTTATGTCATATGCTCTAATGGTTTTTACGATTTTTACGAGTTTAAGAGTAACTTAATTCAAATGTTTCTAATAATTAGCGGAGTTTATTAAATTTTACAGGTGGTCCATGCAAATTAGATATTTTAGAAGAAATGATTTATAAAGTAATAATATTTGAGAAGCGTACTCTAGATAGGGTTAGAAAAAGATACCCGAAAAGTCCCCCCCCCCCCATTTAGGAGTGAATGAACATCCCTTTTTTTGCAAGAAACCACCCCTAATGGGGACTTAAAGCTGGTTTTTCACTTTTATCTTGTAGACCGTTCGTCGGAAGAGAAAAAAGTATAGGAAATAAAAAATTTGTCGTTAATTCTGCATAAAAAATGTCCTATTAACCTTGTAGCTTACTCTCGCCTATTTCGCGCTAACATCCTCCGAACAGAGGAGGAGCGCACAGGTAAAAATCGATCCTGTTCGAAGTTTCACAGCGAATATCTTAAAACCGGTTACTTTAACGAGAAAAATGCCCAGGAATAAATTTATGGAGCGGAATTCTCTCTATAAGATGCATGTATAGCGGTTTTGACGCAAGTGTTTTTTATTTATTTTTTATTTTAACCTCCCCACAATAAAATTGTGGGAGGTTACTACAATTAGTCCAAAATCGAAAATTGAGATAACATCAAATCTTTACGTTTTGAGGTCCCAGGAACCCAAAAAAGTTGTTTTTGAAAAATGTCTGTGTGTGTGTATGTGTGTGTGTGTGTGTGTGTGTGTGTGTGTGTGTGTGTGTGTGTGTGTGTGTGTGTGTGTGTGTGTGTGTATGTCTGTTAGCACGATAGCGGCGAAGCCACTAAACGGATTTGGATGAAACTTTGCATGAGGGTTTCTTTAGTGCTCCAGAAGATCTGAAAAGGTTTTGGTTGAGATCGGATTACGTTTGTTGCTGTTTTGGCACAACAAGTTGTTTATTTTATGATTACTTACAATTTGTAATCGAACCATTGAAAAGCAGTAAAAATTCCGATTTCAACGATATATCACACTTGCACTCTTTAGCTTTGGTTTCCGTGAAAAAAATTAAAAACCAAATAACACGCTTCTTGTGTAAAATATATTTTATAGTGGAACCACAGAATACAGTAACTGCACAGAGGCGAAGTCTTTGGCGGTTCCTTTCAGTTTTGATGGCTCGTTTTCTGTGACCTTGCGTACCAGTTGCGTCTACACCACGGTGTATTAAATAGGTGGTCCGGCACTTTCCTATTATAATAATGGCTTCGTAAGTGCATTCTTTCTATTTACTTTAATAGATGGCGCGAGCAATAAGGTCCTACAATTACCTGGGCATATGCATCGTATAACTAACACAACCTCAAATTTTAAGGTGTTTTCGTTTATATTTAATGTTTGTATAGGCATTTTTAGCTCGGAGCCATACTGGCTCCAAGCAAATATTTAAAATTTCACGCAAATAATTTTTCAATATTGTTGATTAATAAAAATAGACTGCTAATTATAGGTTAGATTCCTAACCTGCAAAAGTGTCTTATTTTATTGTGACAAACTATTTAAAACTTCATACATATTACGTTGAACTTGACTTTGGTTGAAAGTACAGGAACCAGGCAGAAATTTTAATAATAGCTACGTAATACCTGTAAATCTTAAGAAATATATATTTTTGAGGTTAGCTGTGACGACACGTGCAATACTGCATGTAGTGTTACATATATTCTTTCAATGTTTTAATTTAGCTACTTAATGTCAGATGTCACTGGACTCTTGTCAAGAACAAGATGCCGGGAATGTATGCAACACTCTATGTACGTATGCACAGAACCTGTAAAATTTTCTATCTATGCATAAGTAATGAGAGAACTTATTGGTCCTGCCATCTATTACAAACTAGTTAGAACTTTATAAACATTACATTGAACTAGATTTTGGTCGAAAGTATGGGAACCAGGCAGAAATTTTAATAATAGCTACGTAGTACTAAATTTTAAGAAATATATATTTTTGAGGTTAGCTATGACGTCATGTGCAGATCCCCATTTAAGGATACACTGAAAAGACAGTGTATTTCGAGTTGGATTGAAAAAGATTACGATTTGAATTGCTTATAATCGGCGCCTATTTTCAATTGAGTTGTACACTAGGTTTTATTTATGAGAATTTTAATTCTCGGTTAATGTTTTCAATATCCCAAAATGAGTGGAAAAAAAAATTCACAAATCCAAACTTAACACGATAAACATCAACAGTGTCAAGATAAAAGTGAGGTTGATTGTTAAACAATTAAGAAATGGCGATGAGTATACAAATTTGGTTTTGGCGGGAAGGCTAGCCTTCGCCTCTATATAGTTACTGTACTTAGTGGTCTAACCTAACGTTCAATAGACTAGTGTGTTAAAGCGTGCAGACTGTATGCTGAGTAAATTTGAGTGTCAAGTGCATCGAGACATTACAAGTTTTTTCGACGTTCATAAAGCCCACGGAAGGTGTGAGAAGCCTTCGTGAACCGCTCACAAGCCCTACAAGTATAAGCAATCTCACCGGAACGTTTTCGGTGAGTTTTTTCCAATAAAACTTCAAAAGTGACATTATATTTTAAAAACTATTTCCGCTACTTCCGCCATCCCGCCGGAAATTCTTCCGGCAACATAACCTAAAAATAGTGCTACATAACTTAAAAATAATTTAAGACATTGGTACCAACCTAAAATATTTTTTCGAAAACTGTCAAAAACCAAATTCCCCCAGAAAAACATTGAAACCAAAAATTTGACAGCTTACTTCCCCGACCGATTTAGTGAAAAATCGGCCGAGGCCAGAAGATAAAACAAAATATATCAACTCAAACTTAAACGATCCACCATGAACACTACTCCGGCCACATCTGGCAGGGAAGCTGTCCACCAAGAGTTATATGGTTTTTCCAAAAGATGGCCATCCCTACCATCCATTACCAACGAACGGATGTTTTCGTTTAGTTGTTTCCCGTATCAATAATCAAAATTATTAAGTGCTCTTGCCTACGAACTTAGTTTTTATAGTGTTGTGTTTATTAACCTCCCCACAATAATTGTGGGAGGTTACTACAATTAATCCAAAATCGAAAATTGAGATAACATCAAATCTTTACGATTTCGTGGTCCCGGAAACCCAAAAAAGTGGTTTGTAACTAATGCCTGTGTGTTAGCACGATAGCTACGAAGCTACTAAACGGATTTGGATGAAACTTTTACATGAGGGTTTCTTTAGTGCTCCAGAAGATCTGAAAAGTTTTTGGTTGAGATCGGATTACGTTTAGTGCCATTTTGGCACAAGTTGTTTATTTTATGATTACTTAGAATTTGTAATTGAACCATTAAAAAGCAGTATAAATTTCAATTTCAACGATATATCACACTTGCACCCTTTCGATTTGGTTTCCGTTAAAAAAATTAAAAATAATTCGTTATATGCGCACATATGACAGCATCCAAAAAATATTATTGGTATTATTGTTAGGGGAAAACGTATTTTGCCATCTGTCAAAAATATTTGGGTTGGTAACCTTTGTGAATGTTGATTTATAGCTTATGGTACGTGACGTCACAGCTAACCTCAAAAATATATATTTCTTAAGATTTAAGAATATTACGTAGCTGTTATTAAAATTTCTGCCTGGTTCCCGTACTTTCAACTAAAATCTAGTACAGTGTAATGTTTATGAAGTCCTAAATACTTTGTCCTAATAAAATAGGACTCTTTTTGTGGGTTAGAAATCTAACCTGTAATTAGCAATCTATTTTTTTATTAATCAATCATTTTTAGGTCACATGGTTTTGACAATTTTGACATTTTGCTTGAGGGACAACAACACGCAGTTTGCGTGGTTTTATATATTTTTTTCTGATTTTCTTGAGAAACTGTGTGTGTTTTCGTAATAATGTCATATAGTGAATATTATCCAACCCTTATGGGTGATGTAAAGTGTCGCTACGATGAGAAAATCAAAATAATAGACAATATTGACCCATACACCCTTGGAGTGGAGACTGGAGACCTTTCTGCAGATTTGTCTATTTTACCTTGTGTGTCCGTAATTAATATGGTAAATTACTTAGTGTCGACTCACAGCTTCTTCGCAGATCAGCAGTTAAAGGCATACAAATCTTTACAAGCATATAAATATTATGAGGCTGGATTTGTGCAAGAAGTTTGTGCAAGAAAGATAAACTCAAATGTATTCATTGTTATGGGCAAGGCAAGTTTACATTTAAATAACTAAGTGCTAGATTTCAGTGATATATTATCCGTATGTAGTATTCAATAGACTGCCAGAAAGTGATTTCTTTACCTTTCTTCTAAGCTTTTTTACATTCAAAATAAACCTTATCTCACAATCGCACCTTGTCGCAAAAAAAGATGGTGTTTTATTTTTATTTCACATTTAAAACTGAGATTACTTCTTTGTTTACATTGGAATATAAAGTTTGGTTATCCCTCAGGCAATATGGTCGACTTATCGTGACGTCATCCTAAGATGGTCTATATAGAAAAATTATTTGCATGAGTTTTTTAACTATCTGCTCGGAGTCACTGTGGCTCCAAGCTAAAAATGCGTAGTCAAACATTAAAAATGAGAATAAACTTGAAAAACTTAAACATGTTATGTCCCTAAATATATTTCATAACCTAAAAATCAACATTCGTAAAGGTTACCAACCCAAATATTTTTGACAATGTCAAAACTTATTTTAGTTGTTTTTTTTTTAAGGTAATAATTGTTTATAGCCGTGTTCGGATATTACGTCTGATTGATGCGACACGTCACAATCGTTCATTGCAAATCGAGCTAACTGAGCTAAATCTTAAACGTTCGAATATTACAAAATAAAGGCCTCGGACGAAGCTCGACTTGCTCAACCTTTTTGATCGAGCAGGAAGATTTTAATTTGATGCATGCGTAGTCTGCTTGAACAGTCCATAATGTTATTGACTTGTTGAAGTTAGAGTGTCATTTGGGCTAAATTCTGTGTTATTATTTTTTTTTCATTATCCAATATTTTACAAAATCTTCGAAACGTTATCTGTTAATACCCTTATAATATCCGGCAATTGATTAACATGCAACATAAACAAACATGAGAGGTTATGTTTTAACAGATTGCTTGTAGTCCGCTTCAGTTCGTTCGATATTTGTTGATGAAATAAATGGCTCCAAAGTCACGTGTAATTTATCTGTTTGCTTAGTGCTCTGATTTCCGATGTAATATCCAAATACAGCTGATAAGGATCCACCGTGTGGGGAGGTTCCAGCCGCTTCCAGTAGCTGCCGATTTTTTTTCCACAAAGCAGTATTTTTTAATTTCAGCTCGTTTCCACGCCATCCTCGAGGCAGAGCTCTCGGTGCGTTTTTTTTAAAAGTGGTTTCCCCTATAGACCTATTCCACTAAACTTCTGTCCAATTTTACATTAAGGGGTTCTTCATCGACGAACTCTTCTTCAAATTCTGAATTTAAACATCCTTGCCCATGGTAATTAAAACACATTGTTGAGCAGCGCTATCCAACCTTGTGAGTAGCTCAGTGGGTTGGCGCGTCTAGCTTGCACTCTGAGCGTACCTAGCGAAGTGGGTTCGAGCCCCACAGAGCGAAAAAATTTTTCATTGGAAATTTTCCCCAAGAAGTGGTTCGGATTCCACTATAAACTGTAGGGCCCCGTCTCCTTTACTCAGACAAATCTAGATCTACTAGACTTAAGAGGGTCATTGAGGTGACATGGAAGGCGGTTAAAACACATTTTAAACATTTTTTTTAAACACAGCTGCATCAACTCTTTATGCAGCTGCAAGATATTAGCTGTAGAGTGGAAATTGGTGCTGACAGCTCGGTGGTATAAATGGGTGCTAAGATGTTGCCTACTTTCTTCCAACACCAATCCGTTGGTTCCAAGTTTTCTCCTCGCCAAGATTGAATTTGGAAAAATACTCTGTAAGAATGTTGACGTAATGCTTCAGATGTTGGTGGCAGACTTGGTAGAATCCCGGCAGTACTAGATTGGCCGATCAACATATTGAAAATAATGAACCTTTGATGATTCAAAGATATCTCTTTTTTTAGGGCTTTGTATAATGTAGGCGCGAATTGCTCTCCAGCACTTGTAATTTCTTATTTCGTTGAGCTACGGTTGTTGAATATACAATCTCTTCGAGATCTTTTCTTTTATTGATCCATTTCACCGTTTGCACTTTTCCTTTACCAAGAAAAGCTGAAGTAGTATCGCATCTGAACGCGTGGACAAAAAAAACTGTCTCCTTACAGCTTTTTAAAACTTCCGAGGACTGCAAGTTACGAAAACTGTACGCTATTTTCTATTTTTCCCTGAGCATCTCTTAAGAAACGGATATATCTATCTTCAGGTCCGCGAGCAATAATCAATGCGAGATCATTATCTTGTCCGACGATGACCACTGTATCATTTTCATGAGATTCATTTAAGACGGTTTAAACTATGAGTACGTCAGCGTCGTCTACAGCAGTAATTGTTTTCATTTCCTCGTTTTTATATATCTCCACCAATGGCGAAATAAACCGGTCCTTATTTGTGAGATTGTTTATCATTTTATTTTGCGATTCAGTCAGTGGTGTGTTCTCGTTGAAAATAATATCCGGTGAAATGCGTTTCGAAAATCGCTGCTGTCCTTCGATGCCCTTTGTACTGCAGATAGTGTCAGCATACCCGTTAAACACTACAGTCACTTTTTGCCGTATTGATTACAAATGAAGGGAACGTAGGCTGTGTAAACGTCGTCAAAGGTTAAACGCATGTGTGTGAAAAAAAGGGGAAAATAAATAAAAATCACTTGCGTTAAAACCCGCTACACATGCATCTTATAGAGTGAATTCCACTCTATAAATTCATTCTTAAGCATTTTTCTCATTAAAGTGCGCTGTTCGGACACTGTTAGCGCGAAATATGTGGGGATAAGCTACAAGTTTAATAGGACATTTTTTATGCAGAATTTAACGACAATTTTTTTATTTCGTATACTTTTTTCTCTTCTGACGAACGGTTCACGAGATAAAAGTGGAAAGTCCCTGTTAGGGGTGCTTTTTTTCAAAAAAAGGGATGGAGAACTTTTCGGGTATCTATTTCTAACCCTATCTAGAGACCCTTCTCAAATATTATTACTTGATAAATTATTTCATCTATTCGCTGTTTTTTAATCTAATTTGCGTATACTATATTGTTTGTAATGAACTACGTTTGATGGTAATTAGTTATTTTATTATTTTAGGGTATTCGTCAATTCTGATAAGATAAAAAAATACAAAGAAATGACTAAATGCATATAAAACTAGTGGAAGCGTTATACTCTTCGCCGATTTACTGAGCTTTTTATATAATTGTTACACATTCTATAGAATACTCTTCACATTTTTCTTGTAAATAATGTTAGTTTTTGGTCATTCTAATTTTGTAATACCAACTTTGTTGTGAAAAAAAATATGTGAAAAAAAATGAAAAAAAAATAACCACCCTCTTAGGGATTCGAACACAAGACCATTGGATTGCAGGCAAAACTTTAGCCATTGAGCTATCACACATTACTGTAAAAATTGAATGTCTGTAATATATACCATTCTAGAATTATATTTATAGATATATTATTATGAAATATATATATATACAGGGTGATTTTTTTTGGGCGTCTATTAGAAGTATATCGAGAAAGAAAAATGATATCGATCTGAAAATTTGGCTATAGGCCTAACGGGGTAGGATCTATTTAACCAAAATATTTTCAAAATGGTGGCATTTCCGGTTATACCGGAAGTTGACCCCAACTTTGTTATTTTAAATGGAATGCCCCCATTTTCAATTTTTTTTTAGATTCTGCAGTTAATTTAAAGAACATTTCGCTAAAGGTTTCCTATAGCTAAAATTAATATTTCCGGAGATATTAATTGTTTTCCTAAAATTTTGACAGAAAAGTTGTATAACATAAAAATTAATATCTCAGTAACAATAATTGATAACATGTTGATTTTTCTATGACGGTAAGACAAGGTATTGGAGTTACTCATCATGTAAGAAAATTATCGAAATATCCACTAAAAAGTTTCTAAAATTGTTGACATATGTCGACCACACAAAAACAGCAAAAACTCATTTTTTTTTAAATGGCACCATACCTAACTAAATACACAATTCGATAGAGAAAAAAAATGCGCATCTAACGATGTATCATATTCCTATACCCAAAATGTATGGTTCTTTAGATATTTGCGATTTTCGGTGTTATTAATGAAAATTGAAGAGTATCTCAAAGAGTGCCGTCTTCTAAAGAGTAGGCTTTGAGTGTTGACAAAACAAAATACAACAAAATGTGACAGATAGGTAATTTATGTTATTGTATTTCATTACACGTAGTTTCTGTTGTACTTATTTACTGTGGGGAAAATGGCAAACAATTACTCACACTCGGATATTTTTAATTTATTTAACATTCATGGACAGTGTGACAAAATAATTAGCAGAACATGCAGACAATTTAATGAAACGTATCCTGATTTACCATCAATGAATCCACAAAAGTTTAGAAGATTGCAAAGCAATTTTGTTAGATTTGGCAGTCGACACGCAGAAAGAACACTAGCCAGACCTATAACATCAAATGAAAATAATGAAATTAACGTCTTGGCCTATTTCTATGCAAATCCCAATCATTCGATTCGTTCAGCGGCAGCGGATTTGGACATTTCCTACAGTTCCATTCGGAAGATTTTAGTGAATCATAAATTCCATAATTTTAAATTTACTACTGTGCAAGAACTTTATCCTGAAGATCCACAGCGAAGAACATAATTTTGCGAAATGATGTTAATCCGAACACAAGAAGACCCTCAATTTTTAGAAAAAATTATTTGGACTGATGAGGCAAAATTTTCAAAAGAAGGTATTTTCAATCGCAGAAATTCGCATTTTTGGGGTAATCAAAATCCTCATGTTATGCGACCGAGGAATGTTCAGTATAAATTTAGTTTTAATGTGTTTTGTTTGTTAATGGGCAATAAATTGTGTTACCACATTTACGACGAAAATTTGAATGGACCAAGATATTTAGAAATTTTAAGAATTGTCGTAACGAACTTTTTAGACAATTCACCTGTTAATCAATACTTTTCATGCTGGTACTAACTCGATGGAGCTCCAAGTCATTGTACCAGACCAGTTAGTAACGAATTGGATCAGATGTTCGATGACAGGTGGATAAGGCGTTTGGGTCCATGGATTTGGCCTGCCAGGTCTCCTGACTTGACCCCAATGGATTTTTACCTATGGGGCCGTATAAAGAGTGAGGTCTATCGAACCCCGGTAACTAACCGAGAGGAACTATTGGATAGAGTTCAAAGAGCATTTGAAGGTTTGGACCCAAATGAAATTCGGAGTGCTACTACACACTCAGTAAATAATAGGATTCTAAAATGTTTAGAGGTTAATGGAGAACATATTGAACAGTATAATTAATGTTTCGTTATAAAATTTTTATTATTAGTAAATTATACAATTTTCATTTTTTCATTTCATTGATAAAATTAGAAAATCGCAAATATCTAAAGAACCCTACATTTTGGGTATAGGAACATGATACATGGTTAGATGCGCATTTTTTTTTTCTATCGAATGGTGCATTTAGTTAGGTATGGTGCCATTTAAAAAAAATGAGTTTTTGCTGTTTTTGTGTGGTCGACATATGTCAATAATTTTAGAAACTTTTTAGTGGATATTTCGATAATTTTCTTACATGATGAGTAACTCTAATACCTTGTCTTACCCTCATTGAAAAATCAACATGTTATCAATTATTGTTACTGAGATATTAATTTTTATGTTATACAACTTTTCTGTCAAAATTTTAGGAAAAAAATTAATATCTCCGGAAATATTAATTTTAGCTATAACGAAATGTTCTTTAAATTAACTGCAGAATCTAAAAAAAAATTGAAAATGGGGGCATTCCATTTAAAATAACAAAGTTGGGGTCAACTTCCGGTATAACCGGAAATGCCACCATTTTGAAAATATTTTCGTTAAATAGATCCTACCCCGTTAGGCCTATAGCCAAATTTTCAGATCGATATCATTTTTCTTTCTCGATATACTTCTAATAGACGCCCAAAAATCACCCTGTATATTAGTAAAATGTATAAACAAAAAAAAATACAGAAAATAACATTTCGTAAGATTTCTATTTAAGTACAAGTGACAAAAATTAAGACAAATTTTCTTTTTAATTTAAATGATTAATAGCCTTTTATTTACTGATTGATTTTTTTCAAAAACAATAGGCTGCTTCCTCTAACTAACGCTAACTTACTTTCCAAATTTCAATACTATCGGACTTTTCTTTCTTAAGTTATCATTGCTTACAAGAAACGTGACGGATGGACAGACGGACATTTCAAAAGTTGTTCAGAATTCGTTCACCAACATAATGATATGATTTTTTTTTCTCTACGAGCGATATTTACTGTTTTAGAAATGCGCCGATCAAATGCAATATACCTATTCTTCGTGTTTGCGAAGAGTATAATAAACAGGGACAGTAACCGAAAGCCACACCGTAATTGCTAATAGTTTATATCTGCAACCCAAACCTAAACCAAAATACAATATTTAATGAGTAATTAGATGCATTTGAATACACTTAGTTCTATCAAATAAGAATAATAAGCTACCCTATAATGACACCACCTGTGTGCATCTATTTGTATTCTGATTAATTACGCCTTAACTCAGTTAGAAAACACCCAACAATTCTCCCCAGATGATAATAAATCTAAATGCCTTTTGTACAGTCGAATCAGTGATTTAAGGGGACAGCACTATACAATTAATAAATCAATGAATTCCCAGCACAACAATCCAATAAAATGTATAAGCAATTATTTTAGAGTGAGAAACTTTTAACGACATTAATAAACTGAGGACGATCGTACAAAAGCCTGCGTCATCGAGTACATAAATGGATTCATTTTATAGGCAAAGTAGACCTTTAGTAATTAGTGCAGTACAAGGGCGTAAATATTTTTTTTTGTAAGGGGGTAATATGCGAGAATTTCATTTTCCAGGGATTTAATAATTGATGAGCAGGGGGTAAAATCACATAAAAATTTGGCCTCATCTCAAAATTAAAAAGCAGAGAGCGAAAAAAATATTTTGATGTTCTAGCTCTGGGAGGTAGACCTGGTAATTACCCCCTTTACTCCCTTATCTACGCCCTTAGTGTGGTATCACTTTCTTAGCGGCATCTCAACTCCACATATGCTATTTAGCGTGGTTGTTCCTCATCCTAAGAAGTTTCATGTTCGATTAGAACGCGTCAATATTTTCCCTTAGGAAACAAGATGGCCGTCATTTTTTAAACAAATAAATTTTGTCTAATTTTTTTATGTCGGGCATGATTTCTAATTAACTTCGACTTTCTCAACACAAAAATAAAGTTAATTTGTTGCTTTCAATCAATATGGTTCCCATATTTTATATTATCATACGGAAAATATAAAATATTAAATATTTCTCACACGAACATGTTGGGTATAGTTTCCGACAGTTTGTTGCTTCTCAAACACTAATTTAAAGCTCTTTTTCCTATGAGATCAAGTTAATGAGGTTTATTTTTTATATAGGTTGTTTAATCTAATGCCTTAGTTTTACCCATCTATCTTATGCCTCTGAGACATGGACCGTTAGGGAGGCAGAGAGGCGGCGTATTGAAGCTTTCGAGATGCGAGTCTGGAGACGTTTGCAATGTTTGAATCCCCTGGACAGCAAAGCAGACTAATAGCTCGACTTTCAAAGTAAGACGTCCTCAAAACGGGCCCTCCAACAACTTATTCGCCTGAATCCTCTAATTTTTTTGTCACATTAATCGAAGGGAGGACAAAATAGACAACATAGATAACATAGGAAATATAGGCAATATAGACAGATCGAAAATATACACAATATAGACAATATAGACAATATAGGCAATGTAGACAATATAAGCGATACAAATAGTATAGACAATATAGACAATATACACGTTGTAGATAATATAGACGATATAAACGATATAGACATTAGGCAATATAGACAACATAAACAATATAAACAGTATAGATAGTATAAATAACATAGACAAAATATACAATATAGAAGATATAGATAGACAATATAAACAATATAGACAATATAGACAATATAGACACTATAGACAATATAGACAATATAGACAATATAGACAATATAGACAATATAGACAATATAGACAATATAGACAATATAGACAATATAGACAATATAGACAATATAGACAATATAGACAATATAGACAATATAGACAATATAGAAAATATAGACAATACAAACAATATAGGCAAGACGTGAATAAGAAGATTTAATCATAGTACAGTAACTTGGTGATCTCACTTCGGTCTAATTCTGTAGAAGTTTTGAATTCAAATATTTTTCGATAGTTTGATTGGTGCCAAGGCATGTGGCGTCCCACTCGGCCTCTTAATTGAGTTCACCGGGGTGGGTCGAAACGCGCCAGGTTCGGTTGATGCGATTTCAGCGCTTCCCGCGTGACACAGTCTGTACATGGTTGTGTGCTTGTGCATGCTGAGTGCAAGCTGTTTGTGCTTAGTGTGTGCGGGTGCATGCCGGATGCGGACTGTGTTATGTGGGTTCAGCCCTAGCCTCTCACCGTTCAGGATCGTCCGCCCGTGATGATGAATCACAACCTACACGAGGTGGCACTGTTTAAACAAAAGGCGGCGGATCTAGACCGGGAGGTCAATAAACATTCTCCAAGCCAAGGTGTAAGCTATCGTGCCGAGGGCTGTATGGTACCAGGGTCATGGTATCTCAAACGATGCCTATGGGAAACCGGGCGATCTCCCATAGTATCTAGCCTTGCCCTCGCAACAGGCTCTGTGGGGGTCGACAACACTTCCTGTTCACTCGTGGGAAAAATAATGAACCCCTCACCACTCACCTCATCCGGGGAGAGTTCCTGCACAGGGACCTCCCCAATCCTTATCAAGAGAGGCTCCAAAGTTGGAGCCTCCTACCCCATTTTCACCGGGGAAGGCTCCACCCAAGAAGGGAGCTCCGATTCTGGTGCTCCCTCATATTTCCCCGGCACCGGGGAAGGCTCCTCACAAGGAGCCTTCCCCAATTCCAACCCCTCCCATGAAGGGAGCTCCACTTCTGGGGCTCCCTTATATTCCCCTGGCACCGGGGAAGGCTCCTCACAAGGAACCTTCCCCAATTCCAACCCCACCCATGAAGGGAGCTCCGCTTCTGGGGCTCCCTCAACTTCAGCCATCGCCGGAGGGCTCAACTTCTCAGATGGGCAACCCAAGCGACGGAATTGCAAAATAGAAATACTCCAAATTAATCTGCAACACAGTGAGCCGCCCTCCGCAATCGTGAGTCGGCAGGCCGCTGTGGGACAGACACAAATAGCCCTGATACAGGAGCCTTGGGTCCACCAAGGCTCCATTAGGGGCTTAGACGAACGGAATGGGGTTATTTACTCCTCCACACACAACATACCTAGGGCATGTATTTATGTCTCGAAAGAGATACAAGCAACAGCACTCCCCGATCTCTGTTCCAGAGATGTCGCTGCAATTAAGGTGAGTCTTAAGAGGGGATCCGAGAGAGTAGAGATCGTTTTCGGCTCTGTCTACCTCCCTTATGACTCGCCAACACCACCACCCTCAACTGAACTTGAGGAGTTGGTTCAATTTTGTACTGACAGACGGTTGCCTCTCATTATAGGATGTGACGCTAATGCGCACCACATTTGCTGGGGCAGCACAGGGTCAATCCTAGAGGCAGCAGTCTACTACAGTACTTGTACACTACCGATTTAGAAATAATAAATCGGGGTAATGCGCCCACCTTCGTTACTCAACGAAGGCAGGAGGTCATTGATATCACGCTGGGATCCAGACTTGCGATCCCACTGATAAAAAATTGGAATGTATCGGCGGAACCTTCTTTATCGGACCACCGTCACATTAGATTTAAACTGGACTTAGCTCCCTCCTCAGAGGAGAGCTGGTACAGGAATCCCAGAGAGACCGACTGGGACGCCTATAGGCGAGCCCTCTCGAGCAAACTAACGAGGGTTATTATACCCAGGAATATAGGGGATATAGAATCCTCCACCAAGCTTCTTAATGGAGCGATCACTGCCTCATATGAGAGCAGTTGTCCTCTTAAAAGAAGAAAGGAAAGGAAAAACGTTCCCTGGTGGAACAGGGAGCTCCAAAACATACGCAAAGAGACACGCAGGCTCTTCAATAGGGCAATGCGTACTCAGCATCCAGAGGACTGGGACAGCTACAAACAGTCTCAGCGCCTCTACAAAAGTTACATTCGTAACAGCAAGAGGGCAGCCTGGAAGGACTTCTGCGAAAGCATAGAAGATCTTCCAGAAGCCGCAAGGCTCTGCAAAGCCCTCAAAAAAGACAGTCCATCACGACTAGAGAATTTGAGGCTTCCCTCTGGTAGACTAACAACTACCACTGAGGAGTGCCTCAAGTATCTACTAGAAACTCATTTCCCTGAATCCGTTGAGGACACGGAGGAAATGCCAGCCCCTCGGCCTCCCCGCGCTGCTGTCACGGCAGCGGATTGGAGGACGGCCTCAAGGGTGGTAACAGTGGAAAGGGTCAAGTGGGCTATTTCCACCTTTGAACCATTCAAAAGCCCAGGACCGGACGGAGTGTTTCCGGCACTTCTCCAGGAAGGGCTAGAGACACTCATACGTCCGGTCTATCACTTGCTGAGAACCTGTCTGGCCATCGGGTACATTCCCATACCCTGGAGGGCCGTCAAAGTTGTTTTTATACCTAAAGCAGGACGTACATCGTACGATACTGCCAAATCCTACAGAGCAATCAGCCTTACATCCTTCCTGCTCAAAACATTAGAGAGGTTGGTTGAAAGGTTTGTTAAAGACGGGGCACTGACCTTAGCGCCTCTGCATCCGTCGCAATACGCTTACCAGGCCGGGAAGTCAGTGGAGACAGCCCTTCACCCGATCGTTTCCAGGATCGAGCAGGCGCTGCACCACAAGGAACTTGCGGCCGGTGCTTTTTTGGACATCGAGGGGGCATTTGATAATACCTCCTTCGACTCAATCTGCGCCGCGGCCGCCTATCATGGCATCGATGACACCATCATTAGATGGTTGAGGGCCATGTTGGCGGGAAGGCAAATTATTGCTGCCAACGAGGAAACGGCAGTAAAAGTTTCGGTAAGGAGAGGCTGCCCACAAGGAGGCGTCCTCTCCCCTCTGCTATGGAACCTTGTTCTCGATGGTCTACTCCAGGAACTCGAGAACGAGGGTCTTTTTGCTCAAGGTTACGCAGATGACCTAGCAATTATCATCTCAGGAAAATTCCCAAATACGGTTAGCGGGCTCTTGCAAAGGGCCTTGCAGATCGTACAGAGATGGTGTAACGACCAGGGCCTTAGAGTCAACCCCTCTAAGGCAGTACTGGTAATTTTCACTAGGAGGCGCAGGCTAGACGGTTTCGTCGAGCCAGTACTCTATGACACGACCCTAACGATCTCCAGGACGGTGAAGTATCTGGGTGTTATCCTGGACTCTAAGCTGACCTGGAAAGATCACATAGAGAGACAAATACAAAGGGCCACTACAACCCTGTGGGTATGTAGAAGGACCTTTGGAAAAACATGGGGGTTAAACCCCAGGGTAACAATGTGGTACTATACTGTGATAGTAAGACCAATGATCACTTATGCTTCTGTTGTGTGGTGGCCTGCTGTAACCAGGCTTTATATTCAACAGAAGCTAAGACAACTCCAAAGACTCGCCTGTTTGGGAGTCACAGGAGCAATACGCACAACCCCCACAGCAGCTCTGGAGGTCCTTCTGGACCTCGTGCCCCTTCACTTGGTGATTGAGGCCGAGGCTCGGAAAGCGGCCTACAGGCTGAGGTGCGGTGGTCAGTGGAAGGCCGGAGGAGAACAATTAGGACACACTAGAGCCCTTTCCAACGCGATAGGGACTCACTCATTTCTGGAGGCCAGGAGTGATGATATGGTGCCTTCCTTCTCCTTCTCAGAACCCTTTGAGGTTGTCATCCCCAAAAGGGAAGACTGGAACCCACTCGAAGACATACTTAAGCCCGCCGATATCGTCTGGTTTACAGACGGATCGAGGTTTGAGGAAAGTGCTGGAGCGGGGATATATGGTGAAAGGCCCAGGGCTGAAGCTTCTTATGCTTTGGGCAAATTCGCCACGGTATTCCAGACCGAAATTTTTGCTATTTTGGTCTGCGCACAGGAGAATATCCGAAGGAAATATTCCAACAGGCACATATATATATATATATATATATATATATATATATATATATATGTAGCGACAGTCAAGCGGCCCTCAAGGCCCTTGCATCAGTCCGGACCAAGTCAATCCTGGTTCAAAACTGTAGACAGACTCTCTGTGAACTTGGCTCATCCAACTGGGTCAAGCTTCTCTGGGTGCCAGGACACAGCAACATCGAGGGTAACGAGCGGGCAGACGCTCTGGCCAGAGGGGGCTCTCAGAGGCCCCTACTGGGTCCGGAGCCGGCTCTTGGTTACCCTAGATCAAATGCCAAGAAGTCAGTAGAAGACTGGACACGGTCTCAGTTCTTTGACTTCTGGGCCTCCTACTCAGGACTCCGGCAAGCGAGGCTCCTGATCTCGGGGCCCTTGCCGAAGCGAGCGGAACAAATCCTGCGACTAAACAGGAAACAGGTCAGAACCGTGGTAGGTCTTTTGACTGGACACGGCTCTTTCAGAAAACACCTGCACACTATGGGGGTGGTTGACAACCCCGACTGCAGGTTCTGCGGAGACGAGGAGGAGACTTCCATCCACGTCCTTACTTCCTGCCCTAGTCTTATGTACTTGAAGCACAAACACTTCGGCATTGGCTTTCCGGTGCCGGAGGAAATAAGGAATGCCCCTATAGGAAGGGTTTTGGCCTTTGGGTGAATTCAATAAATTCGTAGCGGTAGCACAATGGGCCACAAGGCCTGAGTGCGGCGACTCTCAGTCGCCCCGCTAAAAGAAGAAGAAGAAGAAGATAGTTTGATTCAAAATGGGTCAAATATGATACACTAAAAAGGAATAAGGGTGCTTTATGGTTGGCGATGGGTTTCACCCCAACTCGGGGGTTTTAAAAAACAGTGACTATTGGAACGTGTAGATCATGGGCCCAGCTCGATCTTATGTCTAGTTTCCGAAATAAACTCATAGTGGAGTCAAAATAAAATTTGAATGGAATTCTCTGACTACAGCAATTTTATTGCTTTAATTTGTTGTAGGTATAATAACAAGTGCTCTGAGCAATTTTTTTGTGAAATCCGTCCATTGCTTCTTCTAGAATTTTAACAATTTATTTTTCAACACAGAATTTTTCTGCTATTTCCCTATTATCTCAGGTCATAGTAATCCGATCGCAAAAATAAAAATACCAAATTGTTAGCTATAAAATTATGAATATGAAGAAACTTCTTGATAATTTGTAAATTTGTAAAAAAATAAAACCCGCCAAAAATTGTCTTTTTTTAACAGTTTAAGAAATATGATGTAATAATCCTTCAATTTTAACGAAAGTTGGTGGAACCATGACCTTTATTGAACTAAACCTCCGTGCCAAAGAGCGCAAAATGTTTATTCAAACGGCTAAAACTCAACAATAAATTCGAAATTTCCATCGCATCTTGTTTAAGTGTATCGACTCGTAGTAGGACAATTTTTCTTTTAAAGTGTGGGTTTTTGTACTTTACGGTGGTGTTTGGAAAGAAAAAAAATTTGAACTTAAACCAGTTTTTTTAAATTCAATTGTAATTATGGATATTGCACTTATAAACAATTTCAAATAACGACGTGATTTTTTTGTGAAACCAAAAACGATAAGCGAATTATGAAAGTATATGAAATAATCAACGTTTTAAAAAAAATGATGTTCTACTTGCATTTGAATCCGTGATACGTTAGTTTTTGCGTTTTAGTCGATTATAAATAAATATATTGATATTTTTTCTTGAAATTTGCACATATTGTTCCAAAATACTTATATTTCTCTCTCTGCTAGATGAAAATTATCCACAACTAAAGTTTTTTCAATTACATCGCATAAAGCCCCTTGAGGACATAACGCACGTGCGAAAACAAAAATATCTCCCCATTCCTTGAATATTGTAACTAGGCAACTAACTTAATTAATGATATACATCACTCCATTTTAATGATATCGAGTCTTTTTTTAGCATTTTTAGTCTTTTTTCGCATATTCTGATTCTTTTATTTAACAAAATATAATTTATTAAGTTTTTATTCATCAAAAATTCAACAATCTTTATTTTTTTATCCTGTTGTCGGCTTTTGTTATATCTGATTTTGTTTCTTTTTAAAATGTTTGTGTTTATTTTCAATTTTTAATGTATTGTAACGTAATATAATTTGTTTAGCCGTTATTTAATTAAAATGCATTGGAAATTTTAATTTAGGTGAATTATTTCTATGTTTATTAAAATAATTCAAGACAATATTGATTATGTGTTATCTGAAGTACGAAATAGTGTTTGTAATTGAGCTACTTTTGCTTCGTTGCTTCAGAGTAATATGTTTTCGCTAGTGTGATATGAAATGTGAATTTCTAAGTGTAGTCCCGCATGACTCGTAGACACATGTAGGAGCTTTTCGGATCCTTTACAAAATCTTCACCAATCTCAGGTTCTTTAGTTTTAGATAATAAATATCTTAATATAATTATTATCAATATAATCATCTGGACGATAATTCGCCAAGTAATTCTGATTAGATATATAAAATCGATATTCAATTAAGTTAAAGCAATATTAATAATTGAAAATTATGTGCAACTTAGTATTAATCCGGTAACCTATTCCGAGAGCGCCACGTGTGCATTGACCAAATTAATAATTAATGCAATTTATAGTTCCATTTCTTCATCGAAAAAACGATGACCATAATTAGATTAGTGGACATTTCTTTCAACAAAAAGAAAATATTTAAATAATCAACAGACTTTAAATCACGGTCTGACAGCTCGTGCATTATATCGTTACCAACCTGTAGGTTTTTATTTTCTTATTATGGACTTTTGGATCAGGTTTTAACTATTACTGCATGCATTATACACATTTCTTAAGTTTTAATTTATTACAATAAAATATACTTGACATTTTAATTCCACAAATATGCAATATAATGGAAGTTTAGTAACGGTACATTTTTTTTTTGTTCAAATAGGCTTAGAATGCCATAGAACGCCGAGATTTTATTGTTGAGCAAAAAAAATCTGTCTGTCGTTCTGTTGGTCTGTCGTTTAGTCGGTCTGTCAGTCTGGCTGTAATTATTTTTGTTCACCAGGGTATTTTTTTCTAGAACGGTTTATGTTATTGACTTGAAAGGTACACCTATGTATTATAACAAGATCTAGAACTAGTATACAGTGTGACCCACTTAAGATAGCAACACCCCTATATACCCGTTAATTGATGCTTGATTAACTTCAAATTTTGGTGGTAAGAAAAGATCGATAAGGTGATTCTTTGAACTTGATAATATGTGATATATGTCAGTAGCGTGCGATTTTAAGGGGGTTTCAAAAGCCGATTTTTCAAAAAAAGTATTAGGGAAAATATACTAAGGTATTCTTAATCAGCACCTTTAGAAACCCCTTTGTACAAGATTGCATCTTAGTGGGTACAAAGGTGTTTGAGATAGTGGCTGTCAAAAATACAATTTTTTCAACCAAAACTAGTTTTTATTTGTAAAACGGATTCTCAAATCAAAAAAAATCTATTCTTCATTTTTTGTTCAGAATAATGCATTGTACTAGACTGAATTGATTTTATAACAAAATAATAAAAAAAGGGTATACAGGGTGTTGCGATCTTAAGTGGGTCTGGGGTACAGGAATGTGTAATTGCATTAAAAGTTTTGCGGTCAAGGACTTGTGTAAATGGAGTAGATTAAAACTTGCCAACTGTTACGAGTAACCTTTGTTCAGGAGAAGTGTAAGAATAGTAAGTTGTACTAAACTTTGCCTAATAAAGTTGTTTTATTATTATTATTACCGTCGCCGCCGCTCTACTGTAGAGCACCGCCGCCACTGGTGTTGAGATTGAATGTCACGTAATTCTTTCTCATTGGCTTAGAATGATGGAGCGTACAAACTCGTTTCTGCGCATATTTTTTGCTGTCATCTTCTCATAGTAATACTACTTTACAGCACAAGGCTAACAGCTGTTTTTACACTTAACTAAGTAAGAAGTAGATTGGTATAAAGAGTTTATAATCATAAACAAAACGTATTATGAATATGACTATAACAACTAATCTGTTTTATAATGAAAACCAAATAAAATGAGAGCCTAATATGCTATAACACATCAGCTAAGCATAAGACGTTTGTAATGTTTTGTGAAACTAAAGACAGTCCGAGATTTAAGAGACACAGGAAGCGAGTTATAAAGTTTAACAATGTTGAAAGAGAATGATCTTTCAAACATTGCAGTTAGGTGACGAGGCGGAGTAAGAGAACCTTTAAATCTTATGTTTAAATTATGAACGTCAGTTCGGAACTTGATTTTTCTGTAGACATAAGAGGGTCTGCAAGAATGTATAATTTTATGATACAGTGTGCCACGGTGGAGAAGGCGTCTGTTTTCCATATTTAACCACTTGGGATCATTCAATTTATAACTAATAGGGTCTCGCCTTCTGACACCAAAAATAAACTTTAAGCAACAGTTTTGCATTTTTTGTATTCTTTGAGAAGTAGCAGCTGACAGACATGGTCAATAATAATTAAATATAGAAAAACCAAAGAGTCGCACGATATTTTTTTCAATTTGGAGTTAAGTATATGACAAGAATTATATAACAGTTTCTAGATAGTAATAGTAAGTAATCTAGATGTGGTTTTTCGGATTTCTTTTCCAATGGGAATGTAGTACAATTTAGAATCTTTAGCGATATATAGATCTAATGATCTTTGGCGTAGTGATAATGCACGCAGCATCAATATTATATCTAGAGAGAGAAAAAAATACAATGGCTTCAAAGCTATAAAATACTGCAGACCCTTTAAGAATTGGTCATTTTGTTGCAGTATGTGCATAAATAAACAATGTATTAAAATAAATAAAAAAATTTAGCCCTCGAGCTGTGTCGGTGAACTTCAAATACTGTATTAATAACAATCAAAAATTTATCAAATCTATAAAAATCATTATAAAGAAATATCCCACTATGTTAGTGAGTGGCGTACATACATGTCGTTTTATTTATCACAAATTTATCGAATTCCGCACGGAAATAAAAAATATTTATTGACAATAATAAAGTACTTTACTCAGGTTTTTTGTGCTTTTTTACCAAATAATTAAAGCTCAACTGCAATTTAAAAGTACTGCACTAAATTCATTAAAAATGCGTGTTTTCGCGTCACTTGATTTACTTAATTGCATCGCAATTTGTGCTAATTAACAGTGTGTTCATGGTGCAACTACTAAAAAGTTTAATTAAACTGGTATAATATGCGAACAACATGATAATTTTCTGGTTTTAATTGCACACGTTTGAGTATAAAAGTGCTACACAAATATTTGGACTGCTTTTTACTTGTATCATCTGATCTGACTGAGTGTATTTACTCAAGGAATTTTAATTATACGGGGTGTCTATTAGCTCACGGCAAGCTTTGAGGAGTGAAAGCTCGCGCAATTTTAAAAATGAAATTCATTTGAAGAAAATTGGGAACAAAAGGAACTGGAATGGGGTAGAATGCTATATTCCCAGGTCATTCATGAGCTGGGCCTGGTCGAAGATAAAATAAAATAGATAAAAAATAATCATTAAATAACAATTGGGTTAGCAAGGAGTTATAATAATTATAATAATAATATTTATTTTCCTCTTAGACAAATACATATTTGTGTAGGAATAGTCCAGGTAGTGCTTACAAACTAACTTATGCTAACTCTGACAATTTTCATAAAATTCTCCGAACAGTACAGTAAACGAAGGAAATATCAGGGAAAATTTTGGAGAGTTTGGGATATTTGGACCCTTTATGTAGAAACATGCGCTGATTACGAAGAAAATACCAAAAAAATTCCAAACATATCGCAACATGTTCTTATATATTTTTTTTAGCAAAAAATGCAAATATATCACAAAATAAGCATTTTTTTGAAAAAAAATACAAGAATAAAAATTGTTTAAAATCGCATTTTCCATGTGACTATGGTATTAGATTTGCAATTTTGCCTTTAGTTTTCCGGAAAAACTTAAAAACTAACATATAAAACTTAAGATAAAATTGCAAATCTAATAGCATAGTCATATGGGAAATGCAATTCTAAACACTTTTTGTTCTTATAAATTTCTTGAAAAATTGCATAGATAGCGAGATAATTGAGGAAAACTATATAATTATATACAGGCCTGTAGCTAGAAAGTGATTTCAGGGCGGGCAAACAATTTTTCAGGACGGGCCCGTAAAAAAAGTCCGAAAAATTTAGACAATTTTTACCCAATCTCTTTCAAAATATAAAAAAGACAGTTAAAATTGCCCCCATTACGATCACCGTAGGTCGGGCGAAACTTATTCCAGGACGGGCATTGCCCGTCCTGCCCCCCCCCCCCCTAGCTACAGGCCTGATTATATATGTTAGTTTTTCCGTTTTTCCGGAAAACTAAAGGGAAAATTGCAAATCTAATGTAATGATCATATGGAAAATGCGATTTTAAACACTTTTTATCCTTGTATTTTTTCAAAAAAACGCTTATTTTATGATATATTTGCATTTTTTGCTAAAAAATATATACAGCGTGTCCCAGGATAGATGTAACAAGAGGTGTAATGGACCAAAAATTTTGGAATTTTGGAATGGTATTTGGGGATTGAGTGCTGCTTGTTGTAAAACTAAGGTATATCAAAAATAACTTGATTTGGTGTTCTACAGGATGTTTTATAAGCAAAGTTGTAAAAATCACCACTAATAAAGCACCTTTATTTTTTAAAATATGAAAAAATTCCACTAAGAAAAGTTATTTAGAACGAAATTTTATACCTTTATACCAAATTTCAGGAATATAAAGTTATTTTTTTGAAACTTCCCATTTTTTGCGAATTAAAAGTTGAATTCATATTTAAAGTTGTGTAGGAGCAAATGTTAATCATCTCAAAAAGTAGGCTATTGAAAAATAAAAAATTGAATATACGAGATGTAAGAAGGTAATAATGTTAATCGAACTAATTTTTATGCAGTTTTAATTGAATGGTTCAAAATAAAATACTAATTTATTGAAAAAATGGTAAGTTTCAAAAAAATAATTTTATATTCCTGAAATTTGGTATAGAGATAAAATTACATTCTAAATAACTTTCCTTAGTGGAATTTTTTCATATTTTGAAAAATAATGGTACTTTCTTAGTGGTGATTTTTACAACTTTGCTTATAAAACACCCTGTAGAACACTAAATCAAGTCATTTTTGGTATACTTTAGTTTTACAACAAGCAGGACTCAATCCCCAAATACCATTCCAACATTCCAAAATTTTTGGTCCTTTACACCTCTTGTTACATCTATCCTGGGACACACTGTATATAAGAACAAGTTGCGACATTTTTTTGAATTTTTTTAGTATTTGTTTCGTGATCAGCGCATGTTTTTACATATAGGGTCCAAATATCCCAAACTTTCCAAAACTTTCTCATTTGGCCGCCATTTTGAACTTCGTTTACTGTACTAGAATGTATAATAACACTTATTTAACAAGTATTTGTTCAAGTTAATTTTGAAGGATTTCAAATGTCTTTTATTGCAGAAGGAAGTTTATTAAAAATGTTTGGACCTAAATAAGCGAGTGAATCCTAAGACACTTTAAATTTACATATTTTATATAATAATAATTATTTTGTTTAGTGCCAAATTTGTGGACATCTTTAGTTAACATAAAGTTGGATTCATGTTTAATAGCATACACACACAATTCATAAATAAAAACACATACAAGAGTTAAAATTTGAAAACCTCACCAGTCCTCTATATGATTCTACACTGGAAACATTTGCAATGCACCTTAAAATTCGTTTTTAAACGATAAAAACACCTGAGAATAGGGTGGAACTACCCCAAATACATATTCCATATCTTAATCTAGATCCAACCGGTGCGTGGTATGTATTTATTAACTGTTCTCGTGTCATAATTGATCTAATATTTCTGAACAAATAACAAACTGTATTTAATTTTGATATTAAGTTGCCATAGTGCGCCTTCCAGTTTAGACACTCATCCTATGTGCTTCCTATAAACTTATTTTGCTCCTCAGTTTTTAATGTGACACCATTTATTTCAATATTTAATTTGAGACATTCTTTTTGCCTTATGAAACCTTATAACAGTTGCATGCCTGCCCTGCGCCCCTGTACCAAAAAAGGGGCTGGCATGAACATTTCTGTGCTCTACTACCCCAAAATTAATGACAATTCACACATTTTGGGCGTAAACTTATTACACTCAATTATTGGTTGGCGGGCTCCTACATCCTGGTCTGTTACTTGTGACATGAAACGATCGATTTACTTCTTTTCTAAACTGTTTTAATGGGGGACACGTCAAACGGAGATTACGATAATCGAACTGAACCGATCGTATTCAAAACGTTACGAATAGATCGACTAGAAAATAAGGAACTTGTGGGATGTTTGCAACTCAAGTGCCTGAGACTGTGGCTATCCTAGCAGCAAATAAACTAATACACATTATGTATCTAGAGATAAGTTCTTTGATCGGAGATTTGAAAGTTACATTAGTTTAATTACTGACTACTTACTGTAACGGTTTGTTGTCGGGTAGCTGGTTTGGAGATTAATCAGGGTCCAGATTAGTTAATAAGACAGCCCAATAAAAATATAAACAATTTATTTACTTCTTCAAACAGGCAGTGTTACATAACATACAGGTACAGGTTATATATCTGTACCTTTTACGGTTCTTGGCACAACATTTTCTATTATCTGAGAGAGAGAGAGAATGTAACGATTGCGATGTGACGTTTGTTGTTGTTACTGGAGTGGCATCGGGCGTCGGGTGAATATCGTCGACTCAAGAAGTTTCCCAGCTCAACACGCTGTAGGAAGTCTCCAGGTCAGGCTCATTCGCTCTGGTTTTGGCGGCGAAACGGCGTCGGGGAATGACTAACGACTCGAGGGGTCCCAGCTCAACACGCTGCAGGATCAGGGTCAGATTGCATTCGCTCCGTCGTGTTTGCGTCGGGAGATAATATGTCCAGCTCAGCACGCTGTAGACAGATTGTCAAAGTTGTTCACACTCTGCATTAGTTGATTTGGGGCCGGGCTTTTACATCCGAGAATCCTCGCTTACTGGTGACGTAGAACTGCGTATAGTTTAGTGTCGTGTGCAAATCCATGCCTCTAGACGGGAGCTGGGTAGATTTGCGTGCCGTGTGCATATTGGTGTCGTGTGTAAATCCGAAAACTTTAGTAATGGAACATGAATTTATGAATGCTTCATTACATTACAATAACAAAATAGTGATGTTTTTATTAGAAAAATGTGAAAACGCTTATTGTTTGTGTCATAATTTTTTTGTTTCTGTGTGCTACAGAAACAGTCAAAAAATCGTTTGAAAGGTTAATTAGTACTCTTCTGTTGTGGTCATTAACATTTTTGAATTTAAATTTATTTTGTTCTTTTTTTAATAATTTCACTTTACTATACTACGATTTTTTTCATCAAATTATCAAATAATTATCAAGACATCTTGGATATCTTACAAAAAGTCTTGATTCTTGATACAGCGATTCTTATTTTGTCTTGATTTTACTTGACTTACAAACATGATCAAGACAAGATCAAGAAGAAGCATTGATTTAATGAAACAGTAAGGAAAATAAACCTGAAATATTTTAGCGTACTCAAGGTTCACCCTATATATTAGTCATTGTTGGTGCTAGTTATAATTATATTGTATTTAACGATAACAATCAAAATTATGGAATTTATACAGTTTTTAGATCGTATTTAATTTTAATTTACATATTTCACCAATTAACAAAACCATAGAATTTTGTTTACTATTGTCAATGCTAACACGTTAACAACATCGATGTTTGTTAATTATTGGGTAGCTGCAAAATAAATTCGCCGTGCATAAATCATGGGTATTATTATCACACAACAAATTTTAGAGATATAAAACATGTATTTTGATTTACTGACATTAATAGTGCCTATATTACCAAAACCGGAATGCGCCGATCAACGAGGTGGGTATGTGACCTAATAAAAATTCAATTCCGTCACACCGAAAATTATGCAGCGAGGCTTGGTTGCATATAAACTAGTCGAATTTTCAAAAGCAATATAATATTTGGTATAACGGAAATTTATGATACCAAATTCCTGAATGTGTGATTATGAGAGGCAAATTTCTACTTTGATTTTACTGCAAATTATGTTATACAAGCCATAAAAAATCCTATATTGTATAGGAAAAATAATTTTCAGTTACATCAAATACCGGGTGTAACAAGATCGTGGTACACTCCCCTTTTCTCCTTTAGTTTTGAAGATAATTGACTGAAATTTGGGATATCCCATATACATAATAAGCAGCACTTTTTGACGTACAAGTGATTTTTTTTTCACTTCCGGTTTCGCCGAAAGTAACACTAACTTTCGATTTTTAAACGGAACACTCTGTATATTATTGCATTGTTGAATTCTGCATAATTCTCTGAATCCAATGATACCAAATAAGTGACATTTCAAATGTCAATATTTTTTATAATATAATTTTTAGTTCCATTTAAGTGTGCTATGACGGTTCAGATTTATTGTAAATGACCCGTGTAATGCTGGAAAAACCGAAATGCCGTCAAAAATACTAAATTACGTGATTTATGAGCAAATATAGTTCAGCAAAATGGTTTTTGGGGCAAAACTCAATAGGCTGTTTTCCATATATAACAGTTCACTTCAAATGATGCATTAATATGAAGTAATACATAAATATGAAAGCCTGAACGCATTCATATTAATTATATCATCAGATTAAAATAAATATTTAATAAACAAATCGACTTAAAATTCAAATATTTGAATAATTTCAAGAACGTCACCTTATTGGGTAATGATTCTGGTGACGTCGCTTCATATATCTGTCAGAAGATAAAATAGCTTTGTTCGTTTTTTGTTCAAAAATTCTCCACTCTCTGCACCAGTGCAAATCTGTCTCTTTTCAACTTATGTCACAATCTATCTCCTTCTAATATTTGCACTAGTGCAGCTAATGTAGAGTCCAAACAGATCTATTATTGTTTACATGTTTACCATATTTGGCTTTGATATTTGAAACCTGTTTCTAGTTTCTAGTGTTTCTCACAAATTAAAGAAAGTGAACAATGGTTACTGACAATTTTGTGAAAGCTTCCACGAACAATTTATCCAGTTTAAGTATTTTTACGTATTAAAAATGATGATCGATTTCATTCAACCGAGTTGAAGGGCGTAAAAGTAGCGGCAGTAAGTATTTAAAATAAAGTAACGGATTAGTTGTTTGCAGCTTGAGGCTAATAGAGTTGTTAAATTTATGATTTAGTTTTTGTATTATTACACATTATGTTATATTGCAACTCATCTCGAGAACAACGTGAATAGTGCTATTGGGTATGTGGAGTTGAAACCAGGAGACTCATTATGCACTGTAAAAGGAAGAATTTGCCCAGAGCACCGTTAGACAAGAATTATTAAATATTGGGATACAAAATCTTCTCGATGGGCAAATAATGAAATATAATTCAGATGTATGGTTCAAGACAAATTTGCAAATTTGTCAGTTTATAAACTTTTGTTGAAATTTGCTTCTGATAGTAGTAAAATGTGCAGTGATTCTTATAATTTGTTAAAAATAAAATGTCAGAGAAATTGTGTCGCTAGCTGTCGAGTCTATAGTAGGTGCATACAAAATAAGGGATAATAAATATACGGAAAGGGGCCGCAATTTAGAGAAAGTGGTGGCCGTTGTGGAGGAAAAATTGAAACTTAAAAAGTGAAAAATTGTGGACTTTTCTTCTCACCATTATATCTCGTTTTTGCAGCTTCACCTGACGGTACCTATTATTTCAGAGTATGTGGTAGAAGTGAAATGTCCATGCACTGAAAATACTTTGGAGAACTGTATAAAAAATGATCAAATTACAGACAAATTTAAAGCACAAGTATATTTACAAATGTTAAGTGCAAATCAACAAAAAGGACTTTTTTGTGTTGCGAACTCAAATTTTGAAAAAACAAAAATTGTGAACATTTTAAACATTATTACAGACAGTTTACGAAATTGGGCAAATTTTGTTTATCCACTATTAAATAACTGTTGTTGACAATTAAAATTATATATACTGAAAATATGTCTATCTGAATAATAAAAGCAAAAATTTGTATTAATAGTATTCTGATTTTTTTCTTTATAGGGGAAAATTACAGTTTCATATTTACTACATAAACTACTTTATTTAATGATGGAAGGTTGTAAATTAATAACAGCACATGCAATAACAATAACACTGTCTGTGTGGGAAATCAAATTATGATCTATTACAGAGTGAGATTCTAAATATTTAAGAGATCGTTTTGGTGCAGGCGCTGCTCCTTTTCTGTCTGGTTGGCAGTTAAATATGTGTGGAACTACATCTTCCTTCAGAATCATTTTTCCTCCCATAAGTTTGTATCGAATGTAATTTTCCATAACTTCTTCAAGCTGAAAATAATAAACAAGTATTTTATATCTTTGTGACGTCGAATATCTCTAGCCATGACATGCATCGCTTGATATATTGGTCATTTCAATTAATAATCATAACCTAGCAAAATTTCATTATAAATGTTCAATAATACTAGAAGCTATAATAAATTACTTTCAATTCAAAATAAATCTCATACCATTACAAGCATAATTTTATGGTAAGTATATATGATCTATTTATAATATTGAAGGTAATCTTAATCCATCTAGCTATCATCGGTTAATTTTTACCATGATGAGAAAAGATAAATTATACTTACATTAAAATAATCTTCACAACAATAATATGTCGATTTCGATTTGGGAAAATCGCGCCTCGCTGTTTTAAACCATTTCACTTTCCGTGAATAATTCGCTATAGGAACACTTGGGAACTTTTTATATGGAGCATTTACTGAAGTATTTCTGCACCTTGGGACAAAATACCACTTATTTGGTGCACTACTCATGTTTCTGACTTACAATCTACAATAACAACAAAAGTCATTAAGTAAGGTTAGATTTTATAATCATTGACATATATAGGCAGTGACGTCACAGATGACCAGTAATACTAGATTTGTCTTTTTTGGCGGGAAATATTTAATTTGAATTTATATTGCTTTTAAAATTATAAAAAAAAATTTTTTGCCGAAAAATTGTTTCAGCTGTAATATTTAGGGTAACGTGGTCAACAGTGAACCACCATTTTTTTAACCTTACATTTTGTGTCAACACATTGACATAGTCCAGTCAAAATTCACAGTTTTGTTACTTGACTATTGTACTTTCTTTGTGCACTTGTAATTTTGCGATACTTTTAGACAGAGACGAAATATAAAAGTTTTAAAAATAATTGACAATGGTTCATTGTGTACAGTGAGTGGTACACAATGAACCACTACCATAGTGAACAGTGAACCACCCTGGTACGCAGTGATTCAACGCATATGTTTTCTATAAACTCCTTTCAAATGTTTATAAATAAAACTAAAAATTATTATGAAGCAACTAAACTTTATTTTTATTAATATAATGTAAATGTAAATAAATATGCCTACATACAATAATATAGTAAAATTTTGAAATAAAAAAAGTACTTATTTATCGAATGTTTAAGCAAAACTCAACTGGAAATTTGTAATATGACTGCTGCCTTGCAGTGCTACCAGAAAACAGGGGTTTGGGAAGTATATATTTAATGTCCTCTTCCGGTATGTAAGACATGTCAGTGACATCTGGCAGACAAAATTGTTCTTGAAATCCTACTTTTAGTCTTAGAAACGTAATCGGATATTCTAGAGACTCATTTCTTGATTTTAAAACCTTACCAACATAATAAACTCTCGTTTTTTTTGTGGGAAACAATACTAAGACGTAATCTCCTTCTTCTGGTGCTCTTAGTAGTGGCTTATTAATTTTATCTTCGGACAAGGTTGGAATATCATATTCGTCATTTACTTCAGTCCAATCAAGATCCGAATCCGAATCCGAATCCTGCAGCTGAATTTCCGTGTCATCCTCCGATTCATTATCTACAATTTTACGCATTACCTTCCTTTTCTTTGCTTCTTTTTTGTTTCTCACAGCTGTTTTTTCAAGGTAAATTTCATTTTTTTCTGGAGTATCCGTGGCTATCATGCTCCTCCCTAACTTCCTGGGTTTTCTTTTATTTTTTCTTGGACCAGCTCTTATAGCTTCTCTAAACTTGTCTGGAGATATAAATGATGATTTTGGCACATTCACAGAATCAGGCTCTGAAACTGAGGCAGCAAGTTGAGCTACACTGGTTTCCACATGTGCATTATGATGTTTACTCAAAGTCAGCGAGGTCGAGTCAGATTGAGATGTCCCGGGCATTTCAAGATTTGTGGGCAAAGTATGTGAATCTGAGACAGCCATTTGAGTTTTGGGCGATTCAGGATCTGGATTATAAGGTCGATCAGTCACTGTACTAGGCAGAAAATCTTCATCAGTAAATACGTTCCTATCAAAGGGGTATACCTGTCTTTTTGAAGGCATTTGTAATATTTACTGATGTCATAGCACGCGAGAAAGCCAATCCAACAATTTCTCCAACGTGGTAAATAGATAATGGTATGCCTGGGTTTCTCATTAGCCATGAATCTATTGCACTATTGTAATAACTTTTAAGTGGAGAGAAAACTCCAACATCCAGAGGTTGTAGTTTAGCTGATGTGTGTGGGTGTAATGTGATAATAGTAACTCCGGCAAGTTTTGCTAAATCCAAAGCCTCAATGGACAAATGAGACTCATGATTGTCCATGATCAAAATCGACGGATTTTCCTTGGAACTATGGGAATGTTTAATAAAATGTCTCATAACATCGGTAAAGAGCTCACTGTTCATCCACCCTGTTTTGGTGGCAAGACCTAATGTTCCTGGCGGTGTGCCCTTTATCATGTTCATGAGAAATTTTTTTCTTGGAAATATCATGACAGGTGGTAATGACTGCCCACCGGCACTTATTATGCAACACGTTGTGACCAGGGTGCCTTTTTCTCCACTTGTTACTTTACCAAGGTTTTTGTATCCTTTCGGGGCGAGTACCTTTTGTGGTTTTTGTACGGTTGTAGTCGCCGTCTCATCTAAGTTGTAAATTCTTGTCCCATCTGCAAAAGCCGAATTTCTGCGAAGTACTTTTTCCAGATTATCAAAAAATGTTTTAACATTGGGTTTGTTGAAGGCTGTAGCTCTGGCCAGACTACAAGCTTCGGGCTTTCGAAGAGACAATTTGGGATGTCTTGACCGAAATCCTCTTAACCAATCCAAACCTGCCAATTTGTTTCTTCGCCAGGACTCTGGCATTTTTATTTTATTAATTTCTGCCATTGCAAATGCCACTTTTCGACAGTCTTTAATCGACAGTCCGTAAAACAAAAGTGCACAATATATGTAATACTGCTTTAACGCGTCTTCTTGTTGTGGAGTGAAGACCATATTGACATCGTAGTGCGGCACTAAGCGGATTGGATCAGATGAAGTGCTTTGTTTGCTCTAATAACGTCGAAGAGTAGGATATGGAATATTGGTCTCCTTTGCAGCGTTTCGAAGACTTTTCCCATGTCGAACTAAATCTAAAGCTCTCCGCATGTCGTCCTCTGTATGTGTGCCAATTTTTCTATTTTCTTTCTTCATTCGGCCCATTCTGTGACAAAACAGCAATAATTAATTTGTATACATATAATATTTTCGCAGGTAGGTACACAGTGAACCAGCGGTTCACTGTGTACCATTAAATCCTGGTTCACTGTGTACTCATCGGCCATTTTTTTTTTAAGTGCGACTGCAACTACGGTTCATATTCAATAAGCATTGTTCTATCATTTATTTGTAAACAAATAACGATAAATGACATTAGAAATAAAACATCTAAGCTAAATAAGCAAATAGTGACAAAAAAGAAAAAATGCTTACATAAAAATAAACGTGGCTGGTGAGCAAAAACTAAAGAAATAGTAGAGACGCAACTTTGCACGATAATTCTGTCGAACTAACTGATTTTAACAGAGTGTTATGGCGACGCGCTGTGGTGGCCACAAGAACTAAGTTCATTTGCATCTATTATTATGATTGGTGGTTCACTGTGTACCAGTGGTTCATTGTTAACCAGGTTACCCTACCATAAGTATTTTGTATTTTTCGACTTAAAAAAAAGTGAAAGCACCCTATTCTTTCAAATGGAACCATATTGGTACCGTGGTACCATTTATTAGTACTATTAATAAGGAATTTATTCATATGTCGTATTAAAATGTGCGATAAATACAAAGAAAATTACAGCTAAAAGAAAATAAGAAAATACAATTTTGTTCTAATTAAATGTTTTTATTGTGTCTTTAAAACCTGTCTAAAATTCTTGTTGTGTTCAAAATGCCGCAAATTTATACAAGAGAAGAAAAAGTGGACATGTTAATTACTTATGGGGAATGTAGAAAAAATGCCGTAGCGGCTAGACACCTTTATGCCGAACGATATCCTGATAGACAATGTCCAGCGAGAAATTATTTTAATCGTCTTGAAAATCAATACCGAAGAGAGCCCAACAATGATCGCGAAGAAAATTTCATTATTGACGAAGGAACGGAAATTAATGTTTTGGCTCGAATAGAAGTTGATAAGACTGTCTCTTTAAGGCAAATTGGGTTTGAATTGGAAATCAATCACCAAACAGTAAGCCGAATTTTGCACAAACACCACCCCAGTAAACACGAAATATATCTGAAACATTTCAAAATACATCTAATATGTATCATTCGAAATATACTTTTGTTATATTCCGTAAATGTTTCTTAAATATAACAAAAAAATAATATATTTATTATTTATTATTCTGAAGCAGTTAATACAATGTAGCAGGTACAAAACTTTGGAAATGTTTTATTAGAAACCTAAATGAGGTAGGACATATCTAGTAAATGAATCTCTTTCATAAACGGTTCAGAAACAGAAAAATGTTTACTGGGACTATAAATCTTTTAAATACCAATTGCATCAGCACTTATGCGAAAATGATTACGAACGTAGGATGGAATATTGCAGTTGGATTTTGCAGAATAACGTGCAACCAAAGAATGATTTTTTGGGAATGATTTTATTTTCGGACGAGTCTAGATTTACAAATTTGGGATTGTTTAACCGACAAAATACAAAACATTGGTCACAAGAAAATCAACATTTATTACGGGAGGGTAACTTTCAAGTGCGGTTCGGTTTCAATTTGGCTGGGAATAACCGGTAGTAGAATCACTGGTCCAATAATATTTGAAGGACCCCTGACTAGTGCCAGATACTTGAAATTCCTACAAAATGAGATTGAGGACATTTTAGATGAATTACCTTTGGATTTAGGACAGGGACTATATTTCCAACAAGATGGCACTCCTCCCCGTAATTCAAGGATAGTAATTGATTACCTTCAATGGAGATTCGGAGAAAACGTAATTTCGACGAATGGTCCTCCAAGGTCAGCTGATTTGTTTGGGGGCATTTAAAACATACTGTCTACGCAACCGCCGTTACAACCCGTGAAGACCTGGAGCTAGCTACAAGTAAGACGTGCAATTGATAGCATAACGGGCCAGCAATTGGGGAACGTTCTTCGAGAAACAGCTATGAGAGTTCAGAAGTGCATTGACGTTAATTTTGAACAATTGTAATGTTTTGTGTTCATTTTTTATATTCCAAAGCCACCTTATATATAACAAGATAATTAGAACAAAATTGTATTTTCTTATTTTCTTTTAGCTGTAATATTGCTTGTATTTATCGCACATTTTAATACGACATATGAATAAATTCCTTATTAATAGTACTAATAAATGGTACTACGGAACCAATATGGTTCCATTTGAAAAATTGAGTTTTGCCCCAAAAACCATTTTGATGAAATTTATTTGCTCTTAAATCACTTATACTCAAGTCGAATTAGACATCATAAAAAATTTTGCGTACTGCGGACTTTTTTTTGTGGAAGTTGTTTAAGAGGGCATAATAAGCAAGCACAGAAAACTACACCCTGCTACACCATGTGCGTCCCCTATTTTTAGGGGTTGAAATTTTACTTATGTGTCCATATTTGTTTCTCTATTGCCCGTAGGGCTCTTTACCAAGTTACAGTTTTTGAAGATTCATCCCTCCTCTACATAATATATATATATATTACACATTTGCCGTAGGACAAACGGTTTTGGCTGTACGAGGCCGGAAAGGTCGTGCTGTCCGAATTTGGGGGTCATCTACACAGGACAAACGGCTATTATTTCCAATCTACAATACTACACATACTAATGCCCTTAAGGAGGGATGATGATTTGTGAAAAAACTTTCATCGAATACAGCACGGTTTTCATGATACGGGATGTTGAAATTTTGAAAAAAGTGAACCTACTTTTTTTCACGCTTGTCTCGAATCATCATTGCAACTTATTTTGTGTCTATAACAAAATCCACAGTAATTTTACCTTCCTCGAGAAACAGCTATTATATGTCCATTTCATCGGAAAATGATTTAAAAAAACAAACCTCTAAGAAAGAAAACACCAAAATCTAGAATTTATTTATCAGATCACAATTCAGAACACAATGAAAACTCAAAGCAAACATAACCAAACAAGTGCGTTTTACTCTAAAACGGTACGTCCTATCGCATTTTAACAAGAGATCCATTTTAACACCCTAATATGTGCCCTGTTCAGGTATACATTGCTTTCTGCCCTACTATGAACCATAAGGCCGCAAAAAAAATTGTGAAAAAGGAGACTGGAGAACACTTGACATAAATCGTTATTACACAATAAGTGTTGATCTTACTTAAATACAAAAACACATTTTCTATGCGCAATGAATTGCACTTTTAGGATAAACAAAAACATTTATCAGAATTATACTGGTTTTGGGTTTTTTAATGCAACAATACCAAAATAGCCATTTTTGGCATATTTTGCTATCTAGCTAGTAAACCAACGATTGTATAAAAATGAAACCAACGTAAATTTTCTTATATTAGGGTCGTACATACACGAAAGAAAAATGAGCGAAAAAAGTAGGTTCATTTTTTTTTTTAAAAAAGGGGTTTTCAAAATTTCAACATCCCGTATCATGAAAACCGCGCGGTATTCGATGAAAGTTTTTTCACAAATCATCATCCCTCCTTAAGGGCATTAGTATGTGTAGTATTGTAGATTGGAAATAGTAGCCGTTTGTCCTGTACAAATTCGGACATCGTGACTTTTCCGGTCTCGTACAGCCAAAACCGTTTGTCCTACGGCAAATGTGTAATATACATATTATGTCGAGGAGGGATGGATCTTCAAAAAGTGTAACTTGGTAAAGAGCCCTACGGGCAATAGGGAAACAGATATGGACACATAAGTAAAATTTCAAAGTTTCAACCGCACATGGTGTAGCAGGGTGTAGTTTTCTGTACTTGCTTATTATGCCCTCTTAAACAACTTCCACAAAAAAAATTCCGCAGTACGCAAAATTTTTTATGATGTCTAATTCGACTGGACTATTAATTTAGTATTTTTGTCTGGATTTCGATTTTTCTAGCATTACACTGATCATTTAGAATAAATCGAAACCATTATGGTACACTTAAATGGAAAATTAAAAATTAGGTATATTATAAAAAATATTGACGTTTGAAATGTCACTTATTTGGTATCGTTGGATTCAGAAAATTATGCAGAATTCAAAAATGGAATAATATACAAGGTGTTCCATTTAAAACCAAAGTTAATGTCACTTCCGGCGAAACCGGAAAAGTGTCGCTTATTATGAATATAGGATATCCCAAATTTCAATTATCTTCAAAACTAATTAAGAAAAGGAGAGTGTACAATGATCCTGTTACACCAGATATACGACTTTCTAAATCTTTGCAGTCGTATACCGGGTGCCTACGATATTACTACCCATCCTATAACTTTCTTGTAAAAAAATACTTCGATTTCAAATTTTGGGACGTCATATGGTTGAGTACGGTGCATATTTTTATTGCTCCAAGACTTTATTTTCATTTCCGATTTAACCGGAAACAATATAAACTTTGTTATTTTTAATGGAATACCCTGTATTTTATTCGAAATTTAGATTTCTCAAGAAATTCTAGATACAAAACGCGTAGAATACTCTATTATCTATCTTTGACAGTTTTCGAGAAAATGGGTGGTCAAGTTAATGTCTCGCGTGCGCGTGACGTCACAGACTCAGACCTTAGGAAAAACAAACTGAAATTCTTTAACTGTCAAATGACAACTTTTCGTAATATTATTGATTGTATGTATATTATACATACAAAATAACAAGTTTTTGGTTTATTATTAATTGTGGAAGTGTGACAACCCGAAACAATGCCAGTTTTTTATAAAATAACCTCAATTTACCACCAGAGGAAGTCAGAGGTAAAAAGACAAGGATTTTATTAGTGGTACGTTGTTGCATATTAATGTAAGAATTTGATTTTTAACGTGTGTTTATATTGTAGGAAAAACAGCCGTATTACAAGACCATTATGATACATCCAGTTGGGCATCCTCTCTTAAAAAGGGATATAATTCAAAACCCATATGTGAAACTGAAAGTGCTTATAATAATAATAACCGCTGCTCAAATAAGTAATAAACTATTCATGGGAAAGAAAATTAACATTTTATATTGGTTTGTCAGTATTTTTAATAATTATTTCTTGTTCAAATTTTAGTTGAGCGAAGGTGTGGAGCTGTGTCGAAAGAGAGAAAAGTGTAATGGTAGAAATTATTCTAAATAAAGTACTACACTCCAAGAGGAAAATTTGCAGGCTTCATAAAGATATTTGATGAAGTAGGTATATAAATTACGAAAGGAAATTCAAAGTACCTACGGCTGTCAACAAGTAATGCAATGCGCCCTTTTAAACTGTATCGTGTGGTGTTTAAAAACTCAGTGTTGGGCTATTGAACACTGAAAAAGTAGAAAATTAAAACTTTGAAGTGGTCTACGGTCAGTGAAAACATAAGCAAAGTCTGAATTGGCTTTGTAAGTGTTGAATTGTAGCTACAAAAGCTCTTCGAGTTAAATGTTACTTATTGCTTAGATATATATTACTATAAAGTATATATGTTATATTACAAATATTTATTTTTTGTTACAATATTATAACTGTCTTGTCGAATCTTCTTAGAAGTACTAATGGACCTTGGACAATAAATAACTTATTTAGTAAAGATATTTTGTTTTACTTTTAGTTACATGTACAAGTTCGACGTAACTGACTATTTCAATTTACTGCTAATAATTATTAGTAGTAGGAGTGATAAACAAAACATAATAAAAAGGAGATATTTAATAAAATAATAATGAACAAATGATCTACATAAAATTATGAAAGACATTACTTAACAATATATGAAAAATAAAATTCTTACAGAAATTACAATGGATTGTATAGTCCAATCTATAGATACATTATAGACGAGGGGTTAACCGCTGGAAGAAATCATGCACGTCTTACTACATACTTCAAATAGTTTATAGCACATCAGTCTTGCTTAATTTATATGGTGTCTTCTTCACAAAATTTACAGCGGTTAATACCTCGACCATAGCTATGTTTACTGCTAAAAAACTAAAAAGGAATACTTCCTGTCACTAAGTTTTGAACATGTTTTGTCTAGACTAGCAACACGTTCACAGTAAGTACTTAGAAATAGTCCGAGGAGTGCATGGCTTTTGTTCATGATGCCATGACTTAACCTGAAAAATGAATTTATACGTTAGCAATTATTTATAAAGCAACATTTAATTAAGCAAGTATATATGAAAAGAATGGTTAATCATTGATAACAATTCTTACCTTTGCAACAGGGTTTTATTCTGTAAATTTCTTACAGAGTACTTCTTTCACATATCCATAAACAGCTTCAAGACTTTTGAATGCCTTGAGCTCATCCTTCTGTCTATGCACTTCTTTCAAAAACCAAGTAATTCGCAGTATCTCTATGTGTAATATTTGGAAATACATCAAAATTTATTCTAAAGCATTATTTTCTCAAAATATAACAATTTAATTCGATGACAGCAGTATACCTAACCTCTACATCATGAGTCAATTCTGCAAAATATGAACTAACCGTCATCCTGATGAACAAAATTGAGGATATAAAAGTATTAAGAATGGTTGCAGATGTTAAATAATCCAACATTAAGGTTTTAAATGGCACAAACACAGCAAAATTCACTTTAAAGGAAAACATTCAATGGACGGATAAATCAATAACAGCTGATTGTTTTCCCTAAGGTCTCAAAATCTGTGACGTCGGCGCACGCGACCTACAGATGCGTGTTAAAAAGAGGAACTATTAATTTCTTATAAGCGGCCAAACCGTAATAATCTTAAATATAACTCTGTGGTAGATAAGAACCCAGTCAACAACAGTGCCAATTCAACAAATATACCTGCTATTTCGTATTATTAAAATATCCCTCATTGTTTGCTCCACTGTCAAAACTTTATGCAAGAAGTATAAACATGCCTATTTGAAAATTGAGTCTCCCCATAAAGGTTTTTATAGGTTTATTTATCCTATCACTCAATAAAGTGCATGCTGGCATATAATTTAATATGAAATGTAGATTTTATCGAGACTATAAATAAAACAAACCTGTCAATGTATATTATGAAAGCTATTAGACTATTTATTCCACAGTCTTTAGATGAACTTTCAGATACAACATTGTTTACGGAAACTGAGTGCCTTGTGCCTTGTACCCACTAAGCATCTTAAGAGCTAATCATCTTCTTATGGGGACAACCATTAAGAAACTCTGCATGATACATCAAAACTTACTTAACATTTTCTTTACCTTCTTGCAGATGCATACAGAAAATAATGTATGTGCCTTAAGTATCTTAAGTGGTTTCAGAATAACAAGCTGTTCCGTCGTTCCTGATAGATCACTGTAGAAGATGTATTAGTGTGGAGCAAAAATTACCTTTTATTTCTGTGTACGTCGATACAGTGAGCTTACGATGCAGCAACTAATGATGTACAACGAGGCTTTCAAATTTATTTTGTAATTGTTGGTAAATTTAAATCACTTTGGCTATATTTTCACTTGGAACTACAATAAAAATAGTAAAAAAATCTAAGTATGTATTTAAATTTTCAGTACACAAATAGGCCAATCAGCAGAGGCGAAAAAAATCCTCAATTAGAAAAAAAAGTGGAAAAATCTGGAAACTGTTTTAATCACTTTACTTGGACATAAAATATAATATACCAAGTTTCCGAAAATGAGAGTAAACTGGAACATTTCTAAATTTTCCAAAATAGGTACAAAAAATCAGTTTTTGTCAATTTTCTCGTTTTTAGTGTATTTCAGAGTAAAAGAGGTTGTATAAAAAAATGAAGAAGACAAAATTCTCTACAAAGAATGTTTAGATGTTATACTGTAGAAGCAGTAGTTTCGAAGCTACAAGCGTGAGAATTAATGAATCTCATTGCAAGTATCTGTATGGGGCAAATAGCCCCACTCACGAATGGCTCGACGAGTTCCGTTTCCAATGTCTCGCGAAATCCACCGCACGAAACAAGACAAACTTGGCGTCAATAAGCACTGTAAATCAAGTGGCGCATAATGTCATTATTATCAATACTTGCAGTAAGGTTCTCGACTTCTCGCGATGCTAGCTCCAAAACTATTGCTTCTACATAACTTTTTTTTGTAGAGAATTTCTCGTCTGTCTTCTTCACTTTTATATACAACATTTTTTACTGTAAAACGCAGTGAAAACGAGAAAATTGCGAAAAACTAACCTGTTTTGGAAAATTTCAAAAAGTTCCGGTCCACTCGCATTGTAGGAAACTTGAGACTTTATATTTGATGTACAAACGAAGCGATTAAAACAGTTACCAGCTTTTTCCGATTTCTTCTTCTAGTCAAAACTTCTGTGGACTGGCCTAAAAGAATTTAAATGCAATTTGATAACAAATAGTTCTCACCAAAACTAACCTTTGGTTCTAATTGAATGAAGAATATATTATTCTTTAGATACCTAGTCAAAACAAACAAAAATACTGTTTTACTTGCAAATTGATTGAAACCTTTTTGCTTGAGAATATTCACCTGAGAGTTTAAGAGTTCCCACTGATTATGAATCTGGTGTTTAAATAATTAACAAATAAAGTAGCATCTTCAAAATGACTAAATTGATAACCAGAATTGTGCAAAACTTTATGAACATATTAATAAATATTTTGTATCAAATTTTAAATTTTATAACAACTAAATTGACATTAAAAGATGGGTATCCATAATAGCCCAATTTCAAATCAAAATCAGGCAGTATTCTAGAAACGACGACTTTCTGTCTACAGCTCTTAAGCAATTGATTCGATGTACCTGCAAGAAGAGATGTACCAAAACCAAATGTGGATGCAAAAAAGCTGGTTTGCCTCGCACTTTACTTTGCAGGAATTAGTATATTAGTGTGATCCGATTAAGGTACCAATATACAGAAAGTAGATAATTTTATATTAAATAAAAAGTGTGAATGACTAAATGTAAATAAATGATTTAAGTATTTTCAATATATTTTTTCATTAAAATGCTAAGAATCCTATCATGTAATTCAATACTTCGTCAGTATTAGCTAGAAGAGTAGTTGTTTTGATTGGTTCTCCAATAATGAGTGTTTTAAAGTATTTACCTAACTAGTATATTAGCGTGCCCAGATTAGGGCAACAATATACAGAAAGTAGGTATTTTCATAATAAATAAAAAAGTGTGTAAGTTGTGATTTGCATAATACCTAAATAATATTCTCTAAAGAGGCATTGTTTCGGAATAATTTGTAACTGCATAAAAATTCATAAAAACTTTTTAAATGTGTTCTAAATAACTTTAAGTTCAAAGTCTACTGGTTGGTATTCTACGCTAAATCTCTATTTGTTTATTAATAACAAAAAAATGCAAAATTAATTGTTAAATGAAATATCTCGAAAATTAATCAAGGAGAAATCATGAAAATCAGGTACTAGGGGTTTTTGGGCAAGCTGATTACGAATTTTATGTCAGATTTGCAAAATTCAAAATGGCGGATACAAAATGGCCGACCGAAACATATTAAGAGTGCGAAATTCGCCATAAAAATGAGCATTCATGGGTTTTTACGGGTTTTCGGGTATGCTGATGACGAATCTGATGTCAAATTCATAAAAATTGTGTAGATAAATGTAAAATGTTTAATATAAATAAATACAATGTACTATAAAAATACTTTTATTATAAACTAAAATGAAAGGAAGTATTTTAACTATAATATATGATACATACGGTTTTTCAATCAAGAATATAATTAAAAAAGACATTATTTATGAACATATAGTGATTGTCCGATAAATACAAACACGTTGAACGAAAAGGGCAGATAAAACTTTTTAGCATTCTGAATCTTCTGATTGTACTTGCTCCAGTTCGTCGCTTTCTTCGTGTAAGTCGTCGATGTCTTGGAAGGGAGAATAATTTGTACAACTGTTGCCACTACATGCGGAGCATGCTATAGTGCAAAAAAGACCAGATTTTCTACACCCACATGCTGATCCGCAACCTTTCTTGCAGCTACAGAATATCATGTTAAATATGTCGTCTGATGCAGGTCGTCGACTCATTGGTATAGGTACTAAATTACCATTGACTTTCTTCCAACCCCAGCTCTCTGCATGTAAATGCTTACCCATCCACGTTTGCGTTTGCAAATACACTCTTTTGTACTGCTGCTCCAAGGCATCTTCTGTGGGTGGTAATGAAGACAGCTTCACATTGTATTTTTCCGGAATTACCTTTCACGAAGCAGTGATACCGAAATGAATTTAAGTCAGCTACATTTTTGCTTGCACCATACAAAGCCAATATGCACGTAATGCCAGACTGCAAAAGAATTTCTGGACTTTGATGATTCTCAGCGAAACTTTCGGCGGCTTTTATTAAATCTAGTTGATTTTCGAGATTTTTAAAAAATTTTGCTTTGCTCCGGTTGAAAAATGCCGACGTATTGTCACAACCTGTGAAACTGTGAATGAATAAAATGTGTTTTTGGCAATTTGGAAAGTTTTCTAACAAATTTTTCGAATGGAACCATTTTTCCTCAGTTTTTCCTTTTCTCAACTTTTTAAAATATATACTTTTTTGAGGCGGGCATAAAGCTGCAAGTAAAACTAATACATCAATATCTAATAATAATAATATGGTGGGGGTTTAACCACTACATACCACCCTTATTTAACCCGGTATGTCGCAAAAATGTACTTATAGCTAAGGAGCCACTTTCACGAATCTAGTTAAGAGCTAGATGGTGAACTTACTAGTAGTAGTTAGGAATATGTTATCGCCATCTATATACACATTGATGAATTAAAAAAAAAAATTAATTTCGGTTCGAATTTGGTAGTTGTCATTAGTTCTTCTCGAATTTTTCAATAATTTACGAAATTTTTTTAAAATATTGATTTAATCAAATACATTAATTTCACACTATTGTTAATTAACTTAAACACGCCATAGTAGTCACCATTTATGCATGTGTAATATTTAGTAGAATTATTCGTTGTTGTAAACTTAATTTTTTATTTAAAACTTTCGAAATTGTCCAAAAATCGTGTTTTTATTTTTTAATTGTTATTACATTCAAAAAAAAAATAAAACCAAGAAATATTTTTCAAGATTAGTACCTTAGCTAACACCTCTATGCGTTCAAATAAAAATAAAAAAAAAAATTTTAAGTTATTACACTTTTAATAGTGTCAAATTTTTGAATTTTTTTCTCCTAAAACGTATAGTTCGACTTATTAGTAAAAAATTAATATAAAAACGCGTATGTATCATAAAATAAATCATTGGGGCTTTTAGTACACATCTTTACCTTCAAATTGATGACTTATAAAGTGCCGATATCACGATATTAACCTTTGACATTGACGACTGAAATTTGATGTCAACAGCGAAAAACGTCTTTTTTCGGAAAAGTACTAAGTTTAAAGGTCTGAATTTCCTAAAATAAATTCTTTGATTTTTTTGGCTGAATACATGTTTTAGATAATCCTTTTAAATGTGCTATCCAAGTATTTTTTTTAATGAATTATTCATTTTACAATGATTTTTACTAAATAATCGTTAATTAGATAGATAGATTTTTATTGGTCATATATACACAAATTATGTTTTGATACGTCAAAAAATATGGCAATAAAAACCAACAAAAAGTGGTTGTCTTAAATAAGAAAAAAAATACACAATAAGTAAAACAAATAAATAACAAAGTAGAGTAAATAACAATAAAGCACATAGAATAACAAACAATCATTATCAGGCATATATCAAGTTTATAAAAATAAACGAGAAAAAATCAGTTGACAAAAATTCGTCAAATACATAATAGTATATTATATTACTAGGAGTAGAACGCACTCTTTTTTTGTGTTGAGTCCAGGATTTGCGGCTTCGGCTTCGCCTCAGCCGCAAATCCTGGGCTCAACACAAAAAAAGGCGTTCTATTCCGTGTAACATATACTATTTTTTCTTCAAGCGTATTAAAATGCAAAAATTCATTTATTTATCATAAATGTACAAATATTCAAACTACAATCTTACATGTTGACACAATATGACAAGTGGCTAGTGGATAGCGCGCCACCGGTGGCTTTCGGTATTAACATTATGTTACTAGTAAAACAATACCCACTGCGGTGGCGCTTTCGGAACTAACATTATGTTACTAGTAAAACAATGTCCACTATGGTGGCGTTCGGTACTAACATTTTGTTACTAGTAAAACAATGTCCTACTTCTACTTCTGTTTTTGGTGACATAATTTAAACATTTTAATACGCTTGAAGAAAAAATGCATTTTCAAGGAGGAATCGTTTAATTACATTTTTAAAGCGAGTATAGTCAAGTGATTGCTAATTCATGCAATGGTCCGCTTTCAAGCTACATATGTAATAATTAAAGTACTTAAAAAATTATTTAAAAACATGTAATACTTTGAGGAAATTATACGTTTTCATCTCCAATTGGTTTCATATCATTTGGTTTTTGCAATCAAAAGTTACGGCCACGTAGTTAACAAATCTCTACTCGCTCCAATTTAATGTGCAAAATGCATGTCATATATGTTTCTTTCGTAAAATTTCCCGTTCTTTCGATTGGCGCTATCAGTTTTTTCGTACAACTAAAATTTAAAAAGTTATTCGCAAAAAACCGTATTTTTGCACTTAAATTGTTAAATAAAAATAGGACGCGTACAATTTTTTGCGGTAGACTTTTCACTACGTTATTCTAGCATACTTGAAGAATATTGTTCACCAAAGTCTACCTGGTTACAAATATTTCCGAAGTGCAAATCTTCGTTTACTCCACTAAAAGCCCTAGGTATACCTAGCTATGAAACTAACTCTCACTTTCATTAAAGCATTTATAGGTTGGATAAATGTAAATAACGCCAGTAGCTATATGTCCATCAATTTTCTACTCTGATGTGGTTCTCTAACAAGTATAAAACATTAAATTACTTACCTCATTTAGTAAAATACCAGTAATAACTAATTTTTTGATATTTTTCTGCTTAAATCCCCTGTTTTTAGTTATAGGTGAAGAAATTATATTACCATTTGTATTCAGATTATAGTATCGAATATTTTGCTATTCAAACTCTGAGATACAGTGGAAGCTCGAAATCATATTAATATGGCTGACATAGGCAAATGGGCAGGATGCGTTATCTTTTAACTATGCGTAAAAATTTGTTTGACGCACATCTCGACAGACATCAGTGCCTTTTAAATGCACGTGAAAATTTGCTTAACGATCACTTCGTTCTAGTGAGTATGTCTATTTGTTAAAGGGACTTTTATCAATACAACAATAAAGAGACAGAACTTTTAATAATGCTATCTGAACTCCGACGTACAAGGCAAGTTTGAAATAATATTATTTTGGCTGGTATGGACAGGATGTGTTATCTTTTATTTGCGGGTAAAAATTTGTTTGACCGACATCTCGTTCTGGGGAGTATATTTTTCTTGTTAAAGAGACTTCTATCAATATAACAAAAGAGAGACCGAACATTTAACAATGAAATTGGAAGGAAGGTTGGTTATAAGTTTAGAATAGGCAAGGGTTCCCGAAATAAGAAAGTTTGGGAGTTTTGCGGATCCGCGGGACCTATAGGGAGTAAATACGTATTTTTAATTAAGGAGATCGTTTTTTCTCTTTTTTTCTTCACTTTTTTCTTGATCAGCAACCTCGAAAACGGGGGGTACACGTCTTTAACAATAAAAAAAGGAACAATTTTACACCCTCTGACAGGTAGATTCCACCTCTAAGTGCAGTTGCGGTCTACTACCTGACACACCTTTCACTATCTGTTATATTCCCATAAAAAAACAAAGAATCCCTGCAAAAATAGTCGATACCAAGCTGTCATCAGAAATAAGAAAAAAGAGGTGGTTTTTGGCCATTTCAGGGGGTGCGCATGACTTAAAACTTTTTTCACCCCGTTATTCGTGTTCAACAACAGGGAGGGGAAATAGGTTTCATAACTTCAGCACGATTTTCCTTTTTTTCGAGAAAACCCCGACTCCTTACTTCCACTACAGTCCTATTTAAAAATTGTAAAGAGACCAAAAATTTCACACAAGAGATATCGTCAGGCAAGCAATGAGCGATATATGAACTTGTTACCGAGTAGCGCGTTTTGTTCTTCGCATTCTTCTATAAAATATATCTATATCTCGTGCGGGAATTCTAAAATTTATTAATTTTTTCTGACGCTGGCGGCAGGCTCTGGTATCGGATCTGACGTTTGCGTTAATCATGGCTTGAGCTTCTCAGGTAATGTTGGTCACAACCTTAATCCAAAACAGAATTAAAACACTGCTATGACTTTAAATATACCACGTTTACCCTACTCTATTTTTTTTATGGTTAATCAAGAAATAAATCCGCAACAATTATAATTATTAGGTACTATAAATTTTCCTTAACTAACTAATGTGCTTTGTTATAAGTAAAATACGACAAATTAAGCTAATCTTCACGTTAACGTATACCTGTTTATTGTACCTCTAATAATAAAGTAAATTTTAACATGCACCTTATCTAACATGAGATTGCATGCTAATTTATTGCCTTCGCTGTTACAAAAATAAACAGATTTGTGAATTATTAGTTGCCTTGTAATATGAATTAATGGAGAAAACAAATTTATATTTACGTTCTACATAACTGGGAATTTTTAATACAGGCAAATGATTTGAGAAAGAAAACAACTATTAAGATACTTCTTTTTGCTTTTCTGTTTAACCAGAGTTCGTTAAATAAATGTTACACAGTCATTTATCTAACTGCACCTTAAATTAATCCTGTTAGAGAGTATTTACCTAATTGAGCACGTTCATATTCGATATTAATCAGGCTAAGGACATGGACTGTATCGCCATAATTGAGATGAGAGGTTTACTGAAACGTGTAGAGAGTACATCAATTAATGACCAAATCGAAGATAAAACTTGAGAAGCCTCGTACCTAGTTCGTCTAGTCTATAATTAATGCCCTATTGTATTAATCAAAATTTATTTATTTTTGGACTATAAAATGATTCCATGTAATAGAAAATATTGCAAAATAACAATGAAAAACATTTTATGCAGTTTTTTGTTTAAGTTGGTAAATATGAAAATTAGTCCATGCAAATTAGACATTTTAGAAGAAATAATTTATAATATAATATTTGAGATGCGTACTCTAGATAGAGTTAGAAGTAGATACCCGAAAAGTTCCCTTCACATATGGGGGTGGAACGTCCCTTTTTGCAAAAAAACACCCCTAACGGAAACTTAAAGCTGGTTTTTCACTTTTATCTTGTAAACCGTTCGAAAGAGAAAAAAGTATAGGAAATAAAAAATTTATCGTTAAATTCTGCGTTAAAAATGTGTCCTATTAACCTTGTTGCTTATCTTCATCGATTTCGCGCTAACAGCCTCCGAGCAGAGGGGTAGTTTGGAGCGCACAGGTGAAAATTGATCCTATTCGAAGTTTCACAGCGAATATCTTAAAACCGGTTACTTTAATGAGAAAAATGTTCAGGAATGAATTTATAGAGCGGAATTCTCTCTATAAGATGCATGTAGAGCAGGTTTTGATGCAAGTGATTTTTATTTATTTTCCCTTTTTTCCACAAAGCTGCATTTTTTAATTTGAGCTGGTTTCCACACCATCCTCGGTGCGTTTTTTTCAAGTGGTTTCCCCTGTAGGCCTATTTCACTAAAATTCTGTCCAATTTGACTCATTGAGGGGTTCTTCATCGACGAATTCTTCTTCAAATTTGGAATTTAAACATTCTTGCCCATGGCAATTAGAGCACATTTTTGGGCAGCGCTATCCAACCTTAATACAGCTGAATCGTTTTCCACAACCCTTTTTGCAGCTGCAGGATATTAGCTGTAGGGTGGAAATTGGTGCTGGTAATTCGGTGGTATAAATGGGTGCTAAGATGTTGCCTTATTTTTCCAACACCAATCCGTTGGTTCCAAGTTTTCTCCTCGCCAAGATTGAATTTGGAGAAATACGTTGTAAGAATGTTGACGTAATGCCTCAGATGTTGATGACAGTTTTGGTAGAATCCCGGCAGTAAACTATAGATTGACCGACCAACTTATTGAAAATAATGAATCTTTGATGATTCAAAGTGTCTCTTTTTTGAGGCTTTGTATAATGCAAGCGCAAATTGCTCTCCACTACTTGTAATTTCTTGTTTCATTAAGCCATGGTTGTTGAATATACGGACAACCTTTTAGAGATCTTTTCTTTTATTGACGCATTCCACCGTTTGCACTTTTCCTTTACCAAAGAAAGCTGAAGTGGTATCGCATCTGAACGCGTGGACAAACAAATCTCTCTCCTTACAGCTTTTTAAAACTTCCGAGGACTGCATGTCACGAGAACTGTACGCCTTATTGTCTGTTTTTCCATGGGCCTCTTTTAAGAAACGGATATCTTTATCTTCAGGTGTGCGAGCGATAATCAATGCGAGAAGATCAATATCTTGTCCGATGATGACCACTGTATCATTTTCATGAGATTCATTTATGAGTACGTCAGCGTCGTCTACGGCAGTAATTGATTTGATTCCCTCGTTTTTAAATCTCTCCACCAATGGCGAAATAAACCGGTCCTTATTTGTGAGATTGTGTATCATTTTATTTTGCGTTTCAGTCAGTGGCGTGTTCTCATTGAAAATTATTTCCGGTGAAATGTATTTCAAAAGTCGCTGCTGTCTTTCGATGCTTTTCGTACCGCAGACATTGTCAGCATACCCGTCAAACATTACAGTTACATTTTTGCCGTAATGATTACGAATAAAGTGAACGTAGGCTGTATAAACGTCGTTAAAAGTACCCTACTTTGGTCATACTACTCGATGAATCAAATTGCCGCCATCAGCAATGAACTGGCAATCAGAAAAATCTATTGACCCTTTCTCATCCAAGAGAGGAAGAGGAATTGAAGCAAGCTCAAAGTTGAAACATGACTAGAAAATTATAAATACCTGTTTATTTATTTAGTTATATTTAATTTTCAGAGTACCGGATATAATAATATATAATGAGAGAGAGGTAAATAAAATGATACAGAAAGTGCAATATAATTTTAAGATTACTATAAATACATTTAAGGCATTCATGTCTGAAGTTTTTATTGCCGTAATCTTTCCGGGTATAGCCTGAGGGCGTGTTTATATCTACGTCGGTACTATACATATATTACCTATAATTATAAACGCATCTGTGTGAAAAAAGGGGAAAAGAAATATAAATCACTTGCGTCAAAAATACATCTGTGCATCTCATAGAGTGAATTTCGCTCTATAAATTCATTCTTGAGCATTTTTCTCGTTAAAGTAACCGATTTTAAGATATTCGCTGTGAAATTTCCAATAGGATTGATTTTTATCTGTGCGCTCCAAACTACCTCTCTGTTCGGAGGCTGTTAGCATGAAATAGGTGAGGATAAGCTACAAGGTTAATACCAACTATAGAGGTTATTGCATTGTTATCAGCTTTCTCAAAAGTCCTTGAAAGAGCATACTTCATCAGACTATCTGACTTCCTAGAGAAAGAAAAAATTATCGCTAAACAGCAGTATGGTTTTAGGAAAGGTCTCTCAACCCAAGATGCGGTACTATACTTATATAATTTTATTTTATCAATTTTAAACAACCGTAAAATCACTGCTTGCATATTTTTCGACTTAAAACGTGCATTTGATACTGTGTATCATGCAATTCTTACAACCAAGTTATATAACTATGGTATACGCGGGACAGCACTAACTTGGATAAAATCTTATTTAAGTGACAGAAGCCAAGAAGTAACTTTAAGACAAAATGGCACAACTTACATATCTGATGCTCTTGCGATAAACATTGGCGTGCCTCAGGGGGGTATTTTGGGGCCGTTACTTTTTATAATTTTCATTAACGATATTACAGAAAGTTTAAGCAATTGCTACATTTCGTTATTTGCAGATGATACCGCTGCTTATGTTTCCGGAAAAGATTTCGGTGAGTTAAGCCAAAATGCAAATTGCATTGTTACTAGCATGCAAAAATATTGCCAAGATAATTGTTTAGTTCTCAATAATTCAAAAACTGAATTAATTGTTTTCACCACTCGTGAGCTAGAAAAAAGTCTACTAGTAAAAATGGATCATAACACCATCCAACAAACGAGCATTACTAAATTTCTTGGGTTGCAGATTGATTCCAAACTATCTTGGAACCATCAGATAGAAATGATAATAAAAAAACTTACCACACATTGCTTTGTCCTATGGCAACTTAGAACTAAAGTAAGTCTGAACATACTGAAATTGTACTACTTTGCTTATATTCATTCCTGTTTAAATTACGGCACCATATGCTGGGGAAACTCAGTTCGAATTAATGATATATTGGTCATGCAAAAGAAAATCATACGAACGATGACCTTTAAGGGACTTCAATTCTCATGCAGGCAACTTTTCAAAGAGTTTGGAATATTAACTATTACAGCTAGGTATTTATATTTTACACTGTGTTGTTTTTATAAAAACGAACCCTGACAAATTTGTTCAAGGGCGGGGGATGGCTCTGAGCACTACAGTTTAAGAATAGATAATAATATAAACTTACCACAACACCGCTTAACCATGGTTGCCAAAGGACCTTTTATTATGTCCATAAAATTGTTTAATAAACTTCCAACTTCCGTCAAAGAAATAACGAATATTTATTTATTCAAGAAAACCGTAAAAAAATTACTATTAAATAATGTATTTTATTCTGTGTCGGAGTATCTTGATTGCTCAGATTTTTAGTGGATGTTTTATTGTAATAGTTTTATTATGATATATCATACATATATATGTTTTTATACCAAGATTTTTAAATATTGTGTTGCTGTTTTTCTTTTTTTCAGCTTCTTTCTGTAGTTTTAGATATATATTGACAATATTCTGTATACTTGTTTGTACAAGTCTTATTGAAAATAAAGAGATATTATTATTTTTTTTTTTTTTTTTTTTGTAAAAGCCAGTCACCCTTTAAACTCTGTGGCTCCGACACTCACAGAGGGGAGCTGGTAGTACCGGTAGCCACTCCCCACGCCCGTGGGGTGAGTGACTACTGGGTCCGCGAATCGTGTGCCCTGAGCAGACGTAATGAACCGAGGATGACGGCCTTCTGCATTCTGCCGGCTAAGACCTCTGCCGAATTTCGGCATGCCGGTATGATCTTAAGTTCTGAAAGCAGTGTGTGTCTCGTTCCACCGAGGGCTCCTATAATCAGTACCACTATCTTAACAGTATGGTCTGGATAGAGTCTGCGGAGTTCGAAGAGCAAATCTCGATATTTTGTCCGTTTTTCCTCCTCCTTCAAGACAATGTTGTTCTCCGCGGGAGCCGAGAACTCCACGACAAACATTGTCTTGAGTTGGTGGTCGAGGAGGACTATGTCAGGCTTGTTGGCTTGTATTTGCCTGACTGTGGGAAAAGAGTAGTTCCAATAAATTAGACACTTCTCATTTCCCACAACGGACTCAATATCCCCCGGAGCATAAGGCAGCACTGGTGTCTCGTCTATCCCATACGAGTGCCTTAAGTGATAATAAAGCACTCGTAATGCTCCGTCGTGCCTCTGGATATAGGCCGAGACTGCATATGTCGGACAGGCCGACAACAAGTGCATTAGAGTCTCTGGCGCCCTGCGGCAGGCCCTGCAGCTGACATCAGGGACCTCTATACCCATGACACGACTTCGATAAACGAGAGTGTTAAAGACACCATCCTGGCAAGCCATTATGAATCCCTCGGTCTCAGACTTCAGCCCGGCTGACCTTAAGAAGGCAAAGGTCAGCCTTTCGGATAAGCCAAGATCTTCTATATTTTTATAGAAGACTCCATGCATTGGCTTATCCGTATGAAGCTGCAGAAAGATGTTGTGTTCTGCAGCTTTAATTTGGGCTTTTCGCCGAGCAGGTTCCAACTCGGTGACAGAGTCGCGATTTACCCGCTCGACGTCGAAGGAGAGACCAAGTTCATCGGCTGCTCTCTGTGCTGCCTTAAACAAAAACGCTCCTACCCCTGCATTTTCATGGTCTCGGACCATGCAGAGGAGGGGATCCGAACTCCTGATAATCTTACAGGCTCCATCTAGGACCATCCTGTTATTATTATTATTATTATTATTATTATTATTATTATTATAGAACATTTCTTGTGCTGAATGTAACGATAACTTTTTTATTTCCTATGCTTTTTTCTCTTCCGACGAACGGTTTACAAGATAAAAGTGAAAAATCAGCTTTAAGTCCCCGTTAGGGGTAATTTCTTGCAAAAAACGGGACGTTCCCCTAAATAGGGGGGGGACTTTTCGGCTATTCATTTCTAACTCTATCTAGAGTACGCATCTCAAATATTATTGCTTTATAAATTTTTTCTTCTATTCACTGTTTTTTAATCTAATTTGCGTGTACTAAATATTACGTTCGGTATTATCTGGGGAATAATATTTCATACAGTAAGTATATGAATATTGTTAAACCACCCTTCTAAACCAGGAGTATCACACACAAGACACTGCGAGAAAAATGTGTAAAAAATAACATTGAAAACCGTAAACGCAAGAGACACACAGAGCTGTATTTTAATAAAACCATACGTTTTAAAACTCGTTAGGTAAATAGGTAATTGTAACCGCCAACTTTTTTGGTATTCGTAAATTTCTATTAAAATCCGTTAAATTACATTATTTTATATCTTTATTATAAAAATTACCTATTTTGTTAGTTTTGTATAACAAGATTTAACGCCGGCCCTGTCGGACAGAAATTGTTTACGAGTTAGCCTTCTAGAAGTTCCAGAGAATGAGCGGGAAAAATAGCCACGGGGGAACTATTCCTCCAATGGCAAGTACAGATATGACATGATGGTTACGTTGCCCTTCGCACAAACCCCCGAAAGTAGTGCGCTAGGCGTGAATATAAAACCGAAAATGAATGTGATATATTTACTTTCCAAGCGGCCTTTGGGCTTGCCAAGTCGTCAAAATTGTTGCTGGAATTTGAGGCATTTAAGTGTTAATTAGTTTTTGAGATATAAGTTCTTTGGTGAACTGTACCAAGTAATTGAGAAGTTAACATCAAACTTTGTTCAGTATAGATATCCTGAATTAAAGTAGCATTTAATTAGTGTAATGCTAGCTGATTTAAGTGATTTAATAAGACAGTTAAGTTTAATATACCTAGCTATGTAGTTTGTTAACGTTACAGCTGGTACCGACCTATAATTTGAGCTTGTAATCCATAATAGTGTCTTCGTCCATTTTGCTGCAGTTCCGTAAGTACAGAAACATTTATATTTCTACCTTTTGTTTACCGGCAACTGGTAACAGCTCTTAGCGAAATTTTTGCAACTTTCCTTTACATTGTGATCAAAGACGCCAATTTGGTGCAACTTCCAATGTTATGTGCGGGCATTTCGTTACATCCTTTTCGCGAGTGCTTGTACCGTCTCTTAAAGACTGTTAATAAAATTTCTTATTTAATGGCTGTAAATAATTTTCTGTGCAGAGCACATTTGGTTTTTGTATGTATCTTGTAGCTTAAAATGCTACTATGTGTTTCATTGACTATGTTATTACCTTTATTTACGTTTAAGATTTGTTTGTGATATAAAATGTCAAAATTTGTTTATTAATAAAATGTCATTTAACATTTTCATTTAGTAATAACTATGTTGGCCAACTAATAATTTGGTTATATATTTTCTGAAGTATTTATAGTAGTTTTTGTGTATTGTGGCCTTATGCCAATAATTATGGATTTATCTTGTAAGTTGCCATATATATTATATTGTATTTTGTTGTGAATTACCGTATATATTTTGAAAGCATGTGCTTTATTGCTGACGTCCTATATCCTTTTATGTGATCATTTGGATAAATAAAGATATATTATATTATTATATTATATTATATTATTATTATATTTTCCTTTTTTTAGTATATGGTAAATCTGTCTATCTCTCTGCACACCTTTAATTTTGTTTGATCTTGGCAAACATAATCCAAGCACATATTTTATTTGCCCATCCCCAATTTGTCAACTGCTCTACCATATCTTTTATATTTACAATAAATGTTGTTATTGTTAGTTAGTTATTTTTTGAGCATTTATTCTGCATTGCCTTGTGTACATAATAGTAATAATAATGATAATAATAATAACAATAATACTTTATTAATCCTTTAGATCATTATACATGATAAGTCAATTTTACAAAAATATGTATTTAATACGTCAATAACGTAAGTACCAATAATACATTGAGGAAAAAAAATTGAATAAATAGATAAAAGTATAAATATACCTACACGCATTGTAAATGGTCTATATATGTAAAACCTAAAAGTACAAGTACACAAAATATAAAGAATAACACCAATAAACATAAATTTATCTATTAAGGAAGGCATCAACACTATAAAATGCACCGTCTGTTAACATATTTTTAACTTTAAGTTTGTATGAATTAAAATTGTTAATAATTTTTAAATCAAGAGGTAAAGAATTATACAATTTAATACACCAGTAGAATGGTTATTTTTCAAATAATGTAGAATTATGCGATGGTATTAGGAGGTCACTTCTTCTCGTGATATAATTATGACGAGATTAAACTTTTTAAAAAAGGTGTAAGTTTTTTTTTACGAAACATAAGCATTTATAAATAAAAATTGATGGAGTTGTAAGTAATTTATTTGACTTGAAACTGTGTTTGCAGCTTTCCCTTGGTTTTAAGTTAAATATTAAACGTATGAGTTTTTTTGGCAAATAAAAACTCTGTCTCTTTCAGTGGCCATATCCCAACATAATATACTAAAACTTATATGCGAGTATGCAAGTGAATAATAAGTATTTAGTACTGCCTTAAGATCAAAGATATTTTTTAGTTGTATAACTGCAAAATAAGCCTGGTTTAATTTCTTGCATACTATATCAGTTTGGGATTTCCAGGATAGATCTGCGTCCAGAACAACGCCTAAGAATTTACTCTTGCAGCAAAATGTAAAATTCTGTATAATACAGGGTTTCCTATTGTAAAAATTCATGAAAGTTGTTTTGGGCGAATTTAGTATAAGTTTAATACGGTCACACCAAGCAGAAAATTCATCTAGAACATTAAACATAGTCACTGACCCACTTTTTATATGATGTGGTAGATCGTTGACATATAATATAAAAAGTAAGGGCCCTAGTACTGGGGGACTCCTCGGGATACATTAAATTCTTCTGAGAAGTGGTTACCAATCCTCACAATTATTTTACGGTCTACTAAGTATGAATGAATCCACTCCAGAATATTTCCCCGTATACCAAGGTTAAAGAGATGTAATAAAATGCACATCCAAGGTATCAAACGCCTTGGATAAGTCGAATTGTAACATTATGACATATTTACCTTTATCTAAATTATTATAAATCGTATCTAGTAACTGGATGCTAGCAGTCTCTACTGATTTACCACTCCTGAAGCCATGTTGACATGACGTAAGAATATGGTATTTTTCAATAAATACCGATAACTGATCGTAAATTACCTTTTCCATTATTTTAGACAGAGAACTAATTAAAGTTATGAGTCTATAATTATCTATATCAGGGATTCCCAACAAGATTTTTTCAAGGACCCTCTCATCGGTCGCTATACTGACAAGGACCCCTTAAAAGCTTAAATTCTTCTTAAAATGAAGATTATGTAGAATCTACCACTGCAAGTCAAGTAAAATACAAAACAATTGAATATCTCAGTGACATTTCGCGGACCCCTCAGACATCGTCCGCGGACCACCTTTGGGAATCCCTGATCTATATCTAAGGGATCACCCGATTTTAATAATGGAACTACGTGCGAAATTTTTAAAATATTTGGAAAAGAACCACTCTCAATTGCGTTATTTATCAAATGCCTCAGGGGTAGTATGATAAAATCTTTAATTCTTTTTAGCAGTTGGAAGCTAAAACCATCATTACCAGTAGAAGTTTTGTTTTTGCGATTATTAAATGTGTTTATTAACTGTAATTCAGAGACCGGACTAAAAAAGAAAGTGTGAGGATTAATATCAGGAAGTGTACATGGTAAGGATAGATTTTGTCCAAAATGGGTACGTAATTTTATATGAACCGCCAGAGAAAAATGTAAGCCAAAAGTATTTGTGAGCTCATTTGCATCAGTAATGATTGTATTTTCCGAATATAATTTTATGTAATTTTTCCTGTGATTATTTCTACCTAACTTATGATTTACTATATACATAAAAAATGATACGAAACAAAATGATAGTCGTCGACGAAGAAATTCAGACCACTGCTTTATTTCGATTTGTTTTTAAACTGTACTGGATTCTGAGTATATTTTTTTTTCCATCGAATGCATGGCTAGAGCAATGGTAGCTATTAGCACAATTCTGAGTATATGTATGACAAAATGGCAAAGCAAAGACTACCCGAGTGCGACTTTTACTTGGACACATAAATACTTCTTGTCCATGACTACTTTTAGAATAAATTAAAAAGTAATTATAAGTTATTTTGAATATAAAGTTTTCTCTGTGTGATTGAAATTTTTAAATTAATTTATGGAAATACGTACATAATCGATTTAAAATAATTGAATTCCAAAGAAAGCTGTCGTTTGAGCAAAATACGATTTTCATTTTCCAATCTGAGCTCTATTTAAATTTCCAATAATGTGTGGTTCATATTCATTTCAGATAATTCTTATTTATAAAAGGATTTGCTGGCGAAGGCTTTATCAGTATTATTCTAACAGGAATCATATTATTTCTTTACTTTACTGTACTAAAGGCGGATGTTCAAAATGGCGAAACTGCTTTACAACATAATTTAACGAAAGAAAAAAAACGAATTAAATCGCCCACGAATTAATAATAATTAAACAATAACTCAAAGATATTTATCCCAAAGGACTTAAGTAAATACATTTTAAGAAACAAACATTCCCTAGTCTGTGTCAGTAAGTATTCTGGATTATTACCGAAATAATTTTACGGTTCTGCGATACTGGGTGAAATAACACAGCTCAATAAAAAAAAAGTTCTATGTAAAACATGAAAACATGACATTCCCATGCATTTTGAGCCGTAGATATGAATATGACATCAGAATTTTTCTATCAACTTACATTTTTTTTAACCACAAGAAATACTCAAAATCATCAAAAATCTCAACTATATAAATGGCAACGTCACGTGTGTTATAAAACGTATATAAAATACGATATTCCTGTGTTCTTGGATTCATTGAAACTTAAATAGCTGAAGTAAGGCTCCATGTATCATTATTTTGAAAGAATCTAAGAGAAACCAGTAAAGCATGGAAAATGTCATTCTTCTTCTTATTCTTTTTAATTATAACGAACCCCTTTACCATCAAATGTTCTATGTATGTCTTCTATGTCTTCTTTCTCTTTCTTTCTCTTCTTTCTCTTTACTTCTGTCTGTTTGTATTCTCGTTTCAACATCGAACAAAAATCTTCTATCATCATATCTACCTTGATGATGACGCTCATTGCCATAGTATCTTGTTGGAATCTTTCACACTGCTCTTCACTTTAATCTTCTAGATTTTCTCGAAAACCATCAATATGTGAATCTAAGAAATGCAGCTTTAAGTTTATATTGCATCTCAGTTGAAAGTTTTCAACCATTTTAGCAACTATTTCCCTCACATTATAAGAACCAATGAAATAGAAAGATATTGAAAATTTGGACCATTAAGAACAAGCTTTCAGCAAAAACTGCATTCTACTCCAGTCGAATTAGACATAATAAAAAATTTTGCGTACTGCGGACTTTTTTTTGTGGAAGTTGTTTAAGAGGGCATAATAAGCAAGCACAGAAAACTACACCCTGCTACATCATGTGCGTCCCCTATTTTTAGGGGTTGAAACTATTTCAACATCCCGTATCATGGAAACCGCGCGGTATTCGATGAAAGTTTTTTCACAAATCATCATCCCTACTTAAGGGCATTAGTATGTGTAGTATTGTAGATTGGAAATAATAGCCGTTTGTCCTGTACAGAAGACCCCCAAATTCGGACAGCGCGACCTTTCCGGCCTCGTACAGCCAAAACCGTTTGTCCTACGGCAAATGTGTAATATAAATATTATGTAGAGGAAGAATGAATCTTCAAAAAGTGCAACTCGGTAATAGGGAAACAGATATGGACACACAAGTAAAATTTCAAAGTTTCAACCCCTAAAAACAGGGGACGCACATGGTGTAGCAGGGTGTAGTTTTCTGTGCTTGCTTATTATGCCCTCTTAAACAACTTCCACAAAAAAAAGTCCGCAGTACGCAAAATTTTTTATGATGTCTAATTCGACCGGACTATCCAAGTGAAAATATTACATAAAATTACAGCAAAAATTTTTTGACAGTTTTAACAACCAATTAAATTTCGTTATTTCTTGTCATGTGACACAAATCACCCAATCATTTTAATATTACACTGATAACACCATCCAAGGAAATTTTCAATCACTATGACAATGAAATTATAAATAATTGTTTTGTTGTGTTGCGACTTTTTGATTTTATTTTTTCAAAAATTTTCTGACCGAATATCCCTCTGACATTGACAAATGCCTCATCATTTTATGACAATCTCAAGCCCGTTGCTTGGTAATAGCTCTCCGCCTTCAGCGTCGGGTCAAGCAACGTGCTTTCGATTGTCATAAAATTATCTCGTACATTATCAATGTCCTAGGGATATTATTGCTGAATATTTTTTGCTCAAATAGAAATCCTATTAAATTCTCCCATTTCTAATCACGTGTGCGGAAACAACCAATCAGAACAACATTACACTGAAAATCTTCCTAGGACAATTATTACTTATGTCATCCAGTTTGAGAGATCAATAATTTATTTTTTGATAATGTCACAATTACGATTGGCACTGCAAAAAACAAGTTGATAAATATAATATTAGAGGAAAACCCGCCATATAATAAAACTAAAAGTGAAAAGTACATCTGGAATGCATTTATGGACTTTTGCGACACCAGCAATTATGAATTAGATAAAAATAAATTAGATAAATTGCAAAACCATTTTTGACAGAAAGACGTCGAGATTGTAATGAAGCATTCTTTAAATTTCTGCTCCATTACTAAGATTCCGGATTTACACACGACACCAATGTGCACACGGCCCGCAAACCTACCCATCTCCCGTCTAGAGGCATGGATTTGCACACGACACTAAACTATACGCAGTTCTACGTCACCAGTAAGCGAGGATTCTCGGATATAAAAGCCGGCCACAAATCAACATAATTCAGAGAGTGAGCAATTCTGTCAATCTGTCTACAGCGTGGTGAGCTGGACATATTACAGCTTTGTGCATCTCCCGACGCAAACACGACGGAACGAATGCAATCTGACCCTGCGAATCCTACAGCGTGTTGAGCTGGGACCCCTCGAGTCGTTAGTCATTCCTCGGCGCCGTTTCGCCGCCAAAACCAGAGCGAATGAGCCTGACCTGGAGACCTCCTACAGCGTGTTGAATTGGGAAACTTCTTGAGTCGACGATATTCACCCGACGCCCGATGCCACTCCCGTAGCAACAACAAACGTCGCATTGCAATCGTTGCACTCTCTCTCTCAGATAATAGAAAATGTTGTCCTAAGAACCGTAAAAGATACGGACATATAACCTGTACCTGTATGTTATGTAACACTGCCACACATTATCTGTTTGGAAAAGTAAATAAATTGTTTATATTTTTATTGGGCTGTCTTATTAGCTAATCTGGACCCTGATTAATCTCCGAACCAGCTACCCGACAACAAACCGTTACAAGATCTATGCGGTAGTTTTCTCGAAAACGGTTGGAATTATCAAGTTCTATCAAGTGTACCTTTTTTACGTAGAAATGATTCTTGCATGAGATTTTCTTGCTAAAAGTGGCACTACGTTTCGTAAAAAAATGTCCATCATCAGGTATAGCTCATGAGGCGCTCTCCACGGGTTAGCGTGATGTAGTACATAAATTATTGTTTCCTAACCTAAAATAATGTGTCCTTACCAAATTGAGAAAGATCGGTCAAGAGGTAGTTGAGATATTGCAAAAAAAAAAAGGAGAAAAAATTACAATTTTGACACCCTGTATCTTTTTCCACGGCAACACTTTAGTAAATTATTTGGTTATATCCTTATATTTTGATCCAAAGAATCTATCCTTGAACTATCTCCTATTTATTAATGGTCAACCTGTAAATATTTTTCTTCATTATCCAAAGCATTCACAAACTGTTTCATGAGACTGAGGTTGATGTGAAGAGGTGGAAGAAGAACTTTTGATGAATGAACCATTGGTGTTGTAATAACGTTATGTGATGTGTGTGTGTATGTTATCCCTGCTATCCCACAGACATTTAAGACATGGAAACTTTGTAAAGGCTGACTGTTGAACTAGCAAAAGTGATATAATTTTCAAGTTTCCACAGATATACCATTTACTTTCAGAATATAATATATATTTTTTTAATACTAGCTCGATGTTTGTGTAGCTCTCTTTTAAAATTGATAAAAATGATCTTGAGACATTTTTTGAGGTTAGAAAAAGTGTGATTTGCTAGAACAAGTCTGATGTCATATTCTTATTCTACGGCTTAAAGTACATAGGGTTGTCTTAATTCAGATATTTTTTAAATATTTGTTACTTTACCATTCTTAGAATTCAGATTTTTGATGATTTTGAGCCATTTTTTGAGGTTAGAAAAAATTGTGATTTTCTAGAACAATTCTCTCATATCCATATTCTATGGCTCAAAGTACATAGAGTTACCTTAATTATTTTTTTTTAGATATTCGTTGCCTTTTCATTCTTACAAATGAGATTTTTTATGATTTTGAGCCGTTTTTTGAGGTTAGAAAAAAATGTGATTTTCTGGAACAATTTTGATGTCATTTTCGTATTTTACGGTTGAAAATATATGGGAATATGATGTTTTCACGTTTTGTACAAAACTTTTTTTATTCTGTGGCTCTGCGTGTAATTAATCTACTATCAAATGCAATGAAAATCTATAAAGTTCCGGTAAAAATTTGGAAACAAAAATTACCTTTGATACAATACGCTATTGCTCTTGTTTTTAATTCACGATAAAATGTAAGTGACTGACTTTTTTAATCAAAAAACTCCCATAACTGTTACCAAATTTGTTTTGGTTTCATTCAAAATTTCATAAAATCTGCACTTTTTGTTGGACACAAAGTAAAATAAATATTACTTGATTAAATTTCGTCTTCTTCCTAAAGTATTACAATGTATAAATTTTGTTGAAATGAAGCCACATATATTTTGGACATCCGTCCCTGATACTCCAAGGTGAAGATTTGAAATCTGAAAATGAACTTCCCAAAACCAATTTGTGTGCGGGTTCTCGAATCTTTGCTGACTGAGATATACAAACAAGTTAGTTCTACTGAGCGAGTGCATTTCCTGTTCTAAACACATCTAGATAGGTTGCCACATACATTCTAAGTGGACATCCTAATTACAGGATATCCGTCCCTAGAGTACGTTCTGGACCTGAGTGGGACTATTGTTACATTGCAGCCATTTTGATACTCTATCAGAAGTGTTTGAAAAATAATCCACGCTCGTATTTGACTTTGTTAATTTGGTACGTTTTATTTTCGTGAGACATCAAACTGTATTCTTTCTTTACAATTAAATTGGTGTACGAAATAAAAAGAGTTCATAAAAGAATTTCTTGTCGCATTTTAGTGGAGTCAAAATAAATTTTGAACGGAATTATCTGACTACAGCAGTTTTATTGTTTTAATTTGTTTTATGTAAAATAACAAGTACTATGAGCAGTTTTGGATTAAATCGGTCTATTGCTTCTAGTAAAATTTTAATAATTTATTTTTCAACATTGAAATATTTTGCTATTTTCCTTATTATCTCCGGTCCTAGTAATCGCATCACAAAAATAAAAATACTAAATTGTTCGCAATCAAATTTTTAATAAGACTAGGCCTATGAAAAAACTTTCTGATGATTTGTTAATTTGTAAAATAATAAAAACCACCAAAAATTGCCTTTTCAAAGAAATATAATTTAATTATGCATCACTTTTAACGAAAGTTGATGGAGCTATATCTTTTTATTGAACTAAATCTTCATGCCAAATTTTAGCGTAAAATGTTTATTCAAACGGCTAAAAACCAATAATAGTTTCGAAATTTCCATCGCTTATTGTTTAAATGCATCAACTCGTAGAAGGCCTTTTTCTTAAATGTAGTTTTTTATTGTATTTTGCACAGGGCCGGATTATCCATAAGGCTAAATAGGCTATAGCCTAGGGGCGCCGAAGCGCTAGGGGGCGCTTCGACAAGTCAAAACTAACTGATTTTATCTCCCGACGGCCGACGGATGACATTTACTGTTTACCATTGACCTTTGGAAAATAAAATGTATTGTAGCGTCATAAGGGCTGGCGAAAAGAACAGCTACAAAATCGAGTTGGGATAATGAGCGTAAAAAATTGTTTGTTTAAGGAAAGACTAGCATAAAAAGCCGTACCTGTCGCCTTATCTTGGCCGAAATTAATAATTATATCCATATTAAGAATTATAAATTCCAAAATACCTAACTATTCATTTAGTTAAATTTAATTTTCAGATGTATCAGGTCAGGATTTGAGAGAGAAGTAAATAATACGAAATAGAAAATGCGATATAATTTTAAGTATAGTCCTGTTCATACGTTCAAAGTAATTATCGATATCTGAAGTTTGTATTGCCATAATCCTTCCGGGTATAGACTGAGGCCTTCCTTATATCGGTACTTTTTTTATACACGAAAATTATTTATTTGTTGTTTGATTATTTTATCTTGATAAAATTGTCGAATTTATTACCTCTGTATTATTGTATAGCTCAGAGAATGTTTACCTAAACCCGTGTATACAAAGAAACACCCGACGTGCGCTGCACTTTATATAGGAATCTACAGACGATCCGACCGACCAACCGACCTTCTCGGTACATACTGAATATTGTCATGAGAACTCGTAAAAGTGAGCTGGTCTGCTGGAGCCAACATTGTCGGTAAGCTTTGAAGACGCTGGAATTCCAGCAGACCAGCTCACTTTTACGAGTTATTATGGCAATTTTTAAAGTGTACCGTGAAGGTTGGTTGGTTTGATCGTGTCCGTACACCATTTTATACCTTCCGCGCCGGCGTCGTTGGTCATCCGAAAGCGCGAAAGCAAGAAACGCTGCAATTTGACCGGCATGCGCCAGCTCAACTTTTGTGCCAATTAAGGAAATGTATACATCTCTTATACAGTACCGGAAAGTCATGGATAAGGCGTTGCATGGTTTCAGCGACTTAACCGACCGTCCACAATAAAAGGATCTACCAGTGCTCCAGCAGTGGGGCAAATAGTGACACGAATCATCAAGCATCAAGGCGGAAACAAATTGAAATTCTGCAGACAGAGCTGCCCACGCACATGTGGTGGGGAAAGCAGGTGGCGCGATTGTAGGATGTGTTTATACGTTAAAAAAGAATAGAATAGTTGCTTCGCTCTCACTTGTTCTTATTGCCCGTACCAAAGCGAACATTTTCCGATAGTGTATGTTCCTTTCCAACACTATATCAACATTTTACAGGATTATTTATAGGAAAATAGGAACGGAAAAAAATAGATATTATTTCTTTCCGCTCCTATAGTAATGCCGGTGCCCTTTATTGTAGCCGCTGGCCACGCAGGCACCAGGGCTGGATTTTCCATAAGGCTAACTAGGCTCCTAGGAACGACAATGCGTGAAGGGGCGCGCGCTAGGGCATGAGGGGCGTCTTTTCAAGTTTGGTTTAAATTTTGTTTTAGCCACAAGCCTCCCCTCCCCTCCCGCTCATCAATTTTGAAACCCGCACGAAAAAATATTTTTTTCTTATTTCTCCCCTCCCCCGCTCGTAAATTTTGAATTTGTACAGAAAAATGTTTTTTCCAGATTTCTCCCCTCCGCTCATCATTTTTTTCATATTTCTACCCGCCCTCGTCAATTTTGAATCTGGACAAATTTTTTTTTCAAAATATTCCCCCAGCTCATCAATTTTGAATCTGGATAAAAAATGTTTTTTCAGATTCCCCCCTCATCAATTTTGAAACCGGGACAACCCTCCCGCTTATCAATTTTTTTTTCATTATGAATAAGAGGGCGCAAATACATGAGTAGCCTAGGGACGCGCAAATCCTTAATCCGGCCCTGATTTTGCAATGGTATTAAGAAGAAAAATAGATCTTCATTTAAACCGTTTTTTTGAAATATGTGTATAATTTTTATAGTTATAAACAAATATATGATTTACCAGCATGCGGTAGGCATTGCTGCCACTCCCAGAATATACGGCTCGGCCTGCTACGTCCACGCTGGGTATTATGTAAGAAATTAAACACTTCTCACAAGATCACTAATCGTACGTTCCGAGATATGAATTATTTTTCAAACATCTACCACTCACTTGGCATCTTACAATTATATCTTTTACACTTTGTATTTCGCTTAAGTGATCTCCCATAAAAAGGGACTGCTACAAGACGTCTGGCCTCGGTCACGTCTGACTGGAGACCCCATGAGATATCCAATATTTTTCTAAAAAAACATATGTATCTACTTGCATTCGGAGCCGAGATACGCCCTTTTGCGATTAGGTCTCTTAAGTAAAATGTAAATGTAAAATTAGTGATCAAGAAATGAATTATCTATTTTATTTGACGTTATACTTTACTTTTTATTTCTAAATCCAGCTCGATATGGCATCAGAGAGAAAGTAAATGTATACATTGGGTCTTCAAGAACGGAATAAAAAGCAAAACCTCTTATTGTTTCTAACAGAACTAGGGGGATTTGATGTGGACAGTATAATTCATTAGATAGCGTTTTGCGACCTAATAAATTTTTTAGTGATCCTCACGGAAAATGAAAAAGTTTCACACAGCGGCAAAGAAGACTGGGCATTACTAATCTTTTAACATGTCAGTTTTACTCTTGTATATCAGTATGTGTGAATCTGAGCTGAGGGTTAATTTTTTTAGAAGTGCCCGTCAAATTAATTTTGCACTTAAAACACTCTCTTAATCTACATTAATATTAACAGCAGTTCTAAAAAACAATGACCCTCAGCTTAAAGAAATTCAAAAAAGTATGTTATTAGCTAGATCTATATGTAAATTTGTATGAAAAAATTTCTAACTTCATACCAATTATATACCGAAAACGGCTCCATTAAAGAATAAATATCAAGAACCAGTTAGTATCTAATCCAGTGAATTTTCTACACGAATTGAAATCAACAATCTTACTTGAACTTTAAGTTTTTCGACAATACAAATACTAACGCAATTTTTTTAGAAAATAAATAGAGTATACAGAACATAATTGATTTTAAAAATTTTGATGTATTAAATTTACAGCTTTAGATCTGAAGAAGTTTTTAGGTCCATGGGTTTCAATAAGGTCTTTGCATTTATATTTTATGATTCTCGCCGTAAAACTTTGATTCTTTTACTCTTGAGAAATCAAATAAAAACGTTACGCCAAAAACCAAATAAGGTTACACCGTCCGTTTCTTTTGTTTCTATTTTTATCCCAGTGTTCCTAAAAAAAATTCGGCAAGCGGAAGTTTTAGTATTAGCCAAATTTAATTTATCTACACGGCGAAAGTATACAATCGATTTTATTGCCAAAACTTTTAAGAAAAGTTTACTTTGGTCCAGTCAAATCCTTAATTGTTTTAACATCCCAGACAGCACAATCTGAAATAATCATTGATTTTATGTTTTAAAAATTAATCCCAAAATAATTTTTAAATTTTCCAGATATTACAAGAATATTCTTCTTTATGCGAATAGCACAGTTTAAATACTCTAGGATTATCCAAAACACATATTACAGGAATAATCAAGTTAATAGGTATGCTTTTAGAAATATTTTGTAAAACTATACGTTTCCTTAAATATACAGTGTGTCCCCGGATGGAGTTGACAAGAGGAAAAACATCTCTATTATTGATTTTATGACGAAAAGTCATTCTTTATAAAAATTCTCCTAGTCGAAAAAATGAATTTACCATATAAAAATCTTAGATCAGATGTACCGGGTGTTAACAAATTAAGATGCCTCAAGAGAGAAGTACCTTTATTTATTATTTTGGACAAAATGTTTATAAAACAAAGTTGTTTATAATCCAAAATAAAGCCTAAATACAAATTATGAAGTCTAAATTTTGACTTTTACATTTATGTCAACTTACATTTTTTTTTCAAACATTAACATAACATAATAACATTAACTTCAACGATTGTGGAAAAACAATTTTTCTACATAGCCTCCTCCAACCTCAACAAATTTCTCCATCCTTTTAATAAATTCACCATAGACCTTACGAATGGTTGAGGGTACATTCACTTCATTCACCGCGTTTTGTATTCGTGCTTTTAGTGTTTCTCGATCATGCGGCAGGTCATCTGCATAAACTTTCTGTTTTAAAACACCCCACAGAAAAAAATCCATTGGTGTAAGGTCTGGTGATCTTGCAGAAAAATTAATTAAAGCATATCTTCCCATCGTCAGTAAAAAAAAAAACATTCTGTGGAAACTTCTATCTACGAGGTAGGAATTCTCACCGACACATACACAAAAATCCAATCGCTTCTCTTCATCTCCATTTTCAAGTACCTTGGCTTAAACGGTCGAAGTTTGTTTTCCATATAAATTCTCTGTAAATGACTTTTACTTACTTCCAGTCTTTGTGAGCGTTTCCGTAAGGATAATTTCGGGTTTTCTATTACTGAATTTATTGCCAAAAGTGTTGCCGCATCGTCTTCATTGTACTTTTTCTCGGGTTTTTTGACAACCAATACAGATCCAGTTTCATTGATTTTTCTTGCAAGTTTGCGCAATGATTGGCGCGATACCGCTGAGTTAGGGAACTTTTGGTGGAAAAGGTTAATTGCATATCGATAAGAGACGTCTCCAATCCCATAACATTTGATCAAATAAATTCTTTCTTGTTTGGTAAACATTTTTTAAATAATCAACAGAACACTAATGAATGCAGATGTAAGATAGTAATATTCTACACAATGTCACAATGATGTTTGTCAGTTCAATATTATCGACAGCACACTCTGTTTCTTAATTTGAATTCTTATTCATATTAATAAATTCAACGTAAAAAGATAAACATAATAAAAACATAAAAGTCAAAATTTAGACTTCATAATTTGTATTTAGGCTTTATTTTGGATTATAAACAACTTTGTTTTATAAACATTTGGTCCAAAATAATCTCTCTTGAGGCATTTGGATGTTTTCTTAATTTATTAAACACCCGGTACATCTGATCTAAGATTTTTATATGGTAAATTCATTTTTTCGACAAGAAGAATTTTTTATAAAGAATGGCTTTTCGTCGTAAAGTCAATAATAGAGATGCTTTTCCTCTTGTCAACTCCATCCAGGGACACACTGTATAAGGAATAAAAAACTAGACTGCAACTAACAGCTATTCTCCGGATTAATGCCCCGCCGAGCGCTGAATTACGAATTACAAGCCTGGCCGCGTTAAGTGCAATAACTACCTATGTATTGCCACAAAACGTTAAAGTTTCGATTGCAACAGGCGCCAGCCGAACGACTTATTCCTACTCAAGGGAGCTCTCGTGCCAGCCACTCCACACTACTTGCAGATTGCAGTTTCGAGCTATTGGCTCTTGTCAGTGCAATTAAAATAGTACTGTTTAGCTGTAATATTTTTTGACATATCGGCAATTAAATAAGCTCCTCCGAACATGAATATAGGTATTTCATGGTTATTGAAGGAAGCGCAGTAATTACTCTTACGCAGTAGGCTGTGACTGATGATGCTATGACAACACTGTTACTGTTTCACATTTTGTATTATTGCTTGATCAAAATGGGTTACACAGAAGCAGAAAAGTTTGATAAATTATAAGAATAAAATATTAAAATAACAAAAATTTTGCAAGTGTCAGCATTAGGTTCAACTGCTATTAAAATTGTTCAAAATGGCCAACACTATTTAAAATACAACGCTTATACCTTTTTATTAAATTATTTAAACAATTAGAAACAGAGCTATCTATTATTGTCATTGTTTAATTCGTAAATTGTTTCACCAATTTTAATTATTTCAATATTTTGATCAAATTATCATAATCACTTTGCCCTCCAGAAATTGCGTCCAAAGGTGTTATATCAAGACTGTTTAGTGGCCATGGAATTGGTCCACCATTACCAGTCCAAATGTCAAATTGACTATTTAAATGTTCCCTAACTTCCAAAGCTCTCTGTGGGGACGCCGTCCTACTATCAAAATACTTCATTAAGTTGTTCATCGGAAAAGTGCTCCTCTAAAAGCTTTGCTACCTCTGGCAGAATTATTTCTAAATATGTTTCCCGTGCTAGGGTAAAACTGGAAAAAAATTGGCCCTACAATTTTATCTCTAAAAATTTTACACCAAATTTTAATCGATTTTTTACCGGATTTTTTAATTTCAACAGCTTTTCTTTACCGTTGCTTTTTTTTCTCCCACGAACGTCTATTGAAAACCCCTGCTGTAGAACAGGACAATTCATCTGTCCATAATATATATTTAAGAAAATTAGGGTTTGCACTCAATCTTTGGAGCATTTGCTGACAAATTTCTAAAAGTTTTCGCTTGTGATCTCCTATAAGCTCCTGTACCGGTAATAATTCAGGACTGTTTAGTGGCCATTGAATTGGTCCACCATTACCAGTCCAAATGTCAAATTGACCATTTAAATGTTCCCTAACTTCCAAAGCTCCTCTCTGTGGGGACGCCCCGTCCTACTGCTAAAGTACTTCATTAAGTTCCTCATCGGAAAAGTGTTCCTCTAAAAGCTTTGCTACCTCTGGCAGAATTATTTCTAAATATGTTTCTCGTGTTAGGGTAAACTGGAAAAGAATTGGCCCTACAATTTTATCTCTAAAAATTTTACACCAAATTTTAACCGATTTTCTACCGGATTTTTTAATTTCAACGCTTTTCTTTACCGTTGCTTTTTGTTCTCCCACGAACGTCTATTGAAAACCCCTACTGTAGAATAGGACGATTAATCTGTCCATAATATATATTTAAGGAAATTAGGGTTTGCACTCAATCTTTGGAGCATTTGCTGACAAATTTCTAAAAGTTTTCGCTCGTGAACTTCTATAAGCTCCTGTACCGGTAATAATTTATATAGCCTATACTCATTCCTTTTTAAAGTCCTTTGAATTTTGGAGTAACTTATCCAAGTTTACGTGATGCATTACATAAATTTACTTTTAACTTTTAATTTTGATAAAATAAATTATAGTAAAATTACCATTAAAAAATTCAAAATATTATACATTATAAATTTTCGTTTGCTCTATCTCTTTTAAAATTATCAGTTTCTCTCACATAACGATAAGTACTTAAGAATGTGTTTCACTAGGAGCAGAACGATTTGGGTATAATGCTATATATTCTCTTCTTGCAGCTTTTTTATTTTTATTATTTTTAACATAAAGGCAAAATATATCAAACTTCTCTGCTTCTGTGTAACCCATTTTGATCAAATATAGTATCATTAGTCAAAGCCTGCTGCGAAAGAGTAATTACTGCGCTTTCTTCAATAACCATAAAATACCTATACGCATGTTTGGAGCATAATTAATATTCGACATGTCAAGATATATTACAGCTTATAAATCAGGTAAAAAGATATACAAAAATATGTAAAAACATAGAGGGGCTTCCATTTAAAAAACGACCTTCATTGTTATATCACCTGCCTTATGTAAGCAATTGTTTTTTTAATTAACCGCCTTGATTCAACATGCCGCATCGTGAGATGCAGCTACCTGTTCATCGAGTATAGAAAATACATTAATCAATAGTGAATTTTGCTCTCTTTGAATCAGCACTCTAGACTGTCTCTCGATGGATCAACAGTTTCCGAGGAAATTAAAAAAAAAACTAAATACGTGTCCCTTTGAGGGTAGTTTTTGAAGTAGTAGGTTTTAAAATTACTTGCAAACAGGTTTATGCCATCAGTTATTTTTGCCTCATTCCTAATCATTGTAGAGGGAATACTATTTTCATTAGTATTAATTTTCTTAACATAATTACTTTTAGTCCCCAATAAATACTTTTCAGGTAAAGGCTTATTTAACACGCATGGTAAACTCACAACTCAATTTAATATGAAAATTCATACCTACTATCACAGTTTAAATTACAGCCATGTACATGTTTTCCTAGAGTATATTAAACACATGATAGTGTCTGTACCAAGGCACGGCAACCTGAAGTAATTCAAACCCCTCTACAAGAGAACATCTTCAAGTTTATTGAACCCAGGACACAAACGCAAGAGAAGTCTCTTATGTATATATGTTGAGTGGAGCAATAATTTGTTGGTTTGTTTACATAGTAAAGTTAGTTGGGGTAAAGTTGAACGATATTTTCTAACAGGTAAATTCTCTTAATAATGCGGTCTGTTTCCCTAACCTATTTACATAAACTTTGAGTGCGAGCAGACAGTTGAGAGTTCTAGTTTTCAAAGACTGACAACGTCTTAACTGATGCGTCGACGAGGAACTGATTAAAGTGCCTGGGAGGAAACTTGAAGTACATTCTGCCACGTTCTAACACAATACAAATAACTTAAATGGCTGCCTGAGATTTACTCGTCCTGGCACGGGGTAGAGTCATTGTTGAAATCTAAAACTGCTATACGCGGAAAAGTTGCTATGCATAAAATCTGTTCAAAACATTGTTTTCTAGAATAACATCTTCCGGTGTCCCTGTAGTAGAACATCCCAGAATCGAAATATAAATAAAAATTTCGACTTTGTGGAAAAAATTCATATGAAGGCATTTTAGAGAATAACATACAAGATTGAAATGCATCAGCGTCGAAAACTGGCACAAAAGGCCGTTCGATAAGACATAAGGCACAACCAGGTAAAAATTCGAAGAAATATCGAATTTTCACGAGAGAGAGAGAGAGAGAGATGCTTTATTGTCCAAAGAAATAATTTTCATTGACAAAGTTTAAATATAACAGAAACAATATTTGTTTAGTCGGTTTATAAACAATACAAAACAAAAATAGAAAAAATACAAAGATACAAGAATCACAAACGTACGACAAAAGTTGTATACTTATTTTATAAACTATATGGTAGTAAACTAAACACATTAAAATGTATCGTCATAGTACTCGTGTAAGTTATAATAGGGTTTATCAATTAAGAATTTTTTTACGGCCTTATAAATTTTCTTACTATTGTAAATTAGAGAATTTCTTGTGAAACTGGTAGATGGTATGGGTACACTAATGTTATTAATTATTAATTTCAAAAGTATTTCGTTTTGTTTTTAAATAAGCACACCGTTTCGTGGATAAAAATAGATACTACAGTTAATATCTGGTGAGCAACAAATAAAGGTTTGCAAGAGTCTCTAAAACGCGCTTTACACATATATCTTACTGCTCGTTTTTGCAAAATGAGCACCCCATTTAATAGATGTTGACTGCATAATCCCCCAAAATGGTGTGACTCTATTAAGGAAACGTATGCTGTTTTGCAGTAGAACATACCAATTCGATAGAAATTGTGCGAGGCTAATTTATTATTTAGATTCCTTAGGTACCTATATGTTCTTGGAAATTTAATTCCAAGAAACTTTGTATGCGTTTTATTTTCCACAGTGTGACTTCCCAGGTAAAGCTCTTCTAAGTTGCAACCGAACGCTATTACATTAGTTTTAGCAATACTAAATGTAAGAAGATTTGAATCGCATTATTCCTTTACTGCAGATATATCGGAGGAGATATTCTCATGCAATATTCTCATGTTTTTATTATGCCACAGAATGGTGGTGCCATCGGCACAAAGCGTAAAATTTTCCGATATATTGATAGTTGCCAAGTCAATTATATATAATAAAAAGAGAACTGGGCCGAGAACAGACCCTTGTGGAACTCTGCAGCTTATTTTAACTTTATTAGAATATTTTCCTGAAGATTTTGTCATTTGGAAGCGATCCTTAAGGTAGGACTGAATCCAGGTAAATGAGGTACCTCTGAATCCATAACACTGAAGTTTCCGCAGCAATATTTTATGATTTACGCAATCAAATGCTTTCGATAAATCACAAAGTACAGCCGCGGCAACTTCAGCCTCATTTCCTTTATGATAAACCTCTTCCAAAAAAGCCAAAAGTATAGCTTCCCTGGTACTTTTGTTGGTTTGAAACCCAAACTGGTTACTATTATATATTTTATGTACAGTTAAGAAAGCTAATATCCTCTTTTTAACAAATATTTTTCGATTATTTTAGAAAACGTACCAATTAAAGAAATTGGTCGAAAATTTGAGGGTTCATCAGTACTTCCACCTTTGTAAATTAGAATGACAACGGAAGTTTTTAGGCAAGAAGGAAATGTACCGGTATAAAAGGATTGATTTATGAGATGAACTAAAATATTTAATGTGCTGTTTGGCATGTTTTCAAAAACATTAATAGATAGATCGTCTACACCAGAAGATTTTTTATTTTTTATTTCTAAAATAATTTCCTTTTAATTCTATTGTATGTGTAGGTGATAAGTATAAACTAGAGGGTCATTTGGTGCCACAATATTGTTTGTTAATTGTAATACAAGGAAAATATGTTTATGTCCAGACCGTAAAAATTATTATGGTCATGGGAAAGTGTACTGAAAATAAAAGTACAATTTTGGTCAAGGACAAAAATATATTATACTTTTTAAAAAAAGTGCGCCAAAGTTGGACTTTAAAAATACTTTTATGGACAAGGAAAAGCAGATATTATACTTTTCAAGAACTACGCTAAAAGTGTACTCTGAAAATATTATTGAATGTTTTTTAACTTTTTTATCGCTTCGCGAAACATGATGAAACTGGAGACACAGTCATTGTGAAGATCATTCAAAAGAATGACTAAAGCTTTAACGAGACGACGTACTGAAAGAGCTAGACTGAAAAATGTGGCAAAGGCGCGTAGCGACTATATACAAACAATTATTAGGCAAAAATTAGTAAAAATTGGCAAGGCCCGACCGGTTTTTCGAATAAAACAAATTTGGGTCGAGTGCGTTGAAGAATCGGCAGAAAGCGATAGTAGGAAAACCAAATGCAGGTCTTTCCAAATGGCAAAGTAATAGAGAAAACTGCCTTGTGCATAAATAAGATAATAGGGTCATTTGCCAAAAAATCGCTGGAGGGCGAAATCATGTCACATTCATTATATTAACCTATACACTCCACTCACATCAGCATTTGTCTGGTAAAAACATCCAAGTGAGCTGAAATTTTGCATACACCTTTATTTTGACATTACAAATAAAGTCTTAGAAATCCCCATCGTTATACCGCTTGCGTCTTCAGTTATTCAAGGTCAAAGGTCACAGAAATCAGTTTTTAGCAAATATCCTGCTCCCTATGGGTCTCATGGCCTTTTTGGCTATGACAAAAAATACAGACTAAGATATTCTCTCCAAAAAAAAAGGTTATATACATATTTTACGTAAAACCAGCCGTTAAAGGTGGGTTTCAATTACCTTCAACACCTCGTCCTCGTCCTCTCCCTTTACCTCCACATGTCTCTCCTCGTCCTCTTCTTTCTAGTAGTAATTTTTTTTTTTTGAGTGGCCACCCTATATAAACTTCGCCAGGACGTTAATATAAATTAAGGCATTTAAAATTAAATTAAATTAAAATTATATATTTCCTAACATCATTTTTTAGGATGAGGAAAATTGTTCCTTAAATTCCATCAGCTTGACTGTCTACCAAGTTGTTTTTATTAAACTGAAATTATTTCCTCCTATACCCTGGTACTTCTAACAGATTTTATGTTAGAAGCTAAGATGATGCTAAATTACAACAAATTTGTTCTATTTCAATAACTGACATCGCTAAATTACAAACAGCTAATCTATAGTAAGTCCTGCACTTAATATACAAACAGCATTAGAATTGCTAACTAAAATAGGGTCCGAGAGGGTTGATGAATGGTCCTTGGCATGATTAGCTTTATCTATTATTTGTGAATACAGCTTAGTATTGTAAAATCCCAGTTAAATAAATTTACATACAGCATGCTTCGTTCTAGTGTAATTAAAATACAATTATATTTAGCAACAGTTCAGCGGTATAAAATGTCCTTCCGTTAAAGTAGCAAATATAGAATGGGCAATTTCAAAGGCACCTTCGTTGACCTTGCGTTGTGTTGTGGGAGTGTGCGTGTATAGTGTGGTTGGTTGTCATAAAATACCATTTAGGAGTGATGCAGTAGTGACCGGGATTCCATCTCGTGTTTTTTTTTGTCAACAATAGCGTTCTTGAAGCACTAAGGAATTTCAAAAATAATCTTATAAGAGATCCTGTTGGTGTATGAGCTTTCTTATTAAGAGACTGTGCATACAGTGTGTCCCAGGATAGATGTAACAAGAGGTGTAATGGACCAAAAATTTTGGAATGGCATTTGGGGATTGAGTCCTGCTTGTTGTAAAACTAAAGTAAACCAAAAATGACTTGATTTGGTGTTCTACAGGGTGTTTTATAAGCAAAGTTGTAAAAATAACCACTAATAAAGTACCTTTATTTTTCAAAATATGAAAAAATTCCACTAAGAACGGTTATTTAGAATGCAATTTTATACTTCTATACGAAATTTCAGGAATATAAAATTATTTTTTTGAAACTTCCCATTTTTTGCGAATTATATATTTAAAGTTGTGTAGGAGCAAATGTTAATCATCTCAAAAGGTAGGCTATTGGTAAATAAAAAATTGAATATACGAGATGTAAGAAGGTATAATGTTAATCGAACTAATTGTAAAACAAGAAACAATTACTAACAGAAGAGGTTTAAAAATTATAACAAGGAATAAATGTCAAAAACATAACAGATTCACAAACAAATTAATTATTGACCAATACAAAACAAAGTTTACAATTTTTTTATTGTTCGACGTAGCTACCACCCACATCCACACTCATTTCGATCCTTCGCCTGAAGTCCTTAAAACTGTTTCAAATATGATCTAACGGTATGGAGTTTACGGTATTTGCAATTCTCTGCTTCAATACATCGTTAGGAAGTATTTCAGCGTAAACCAACTGCTTGAGGCGACCCCATAAAAACAAATCCAATATTGATAGATCAGGGGATCTCGCCGGCCACTTGATCGGTCCATTCCTGGCAATCCAATTTTCTCCAAAATTTAAATTCAACCACCGATTAACCATTTCTGTGAAGTGGCCAGGGCAACCATCATGTTGAAAATGAACTAAAGGCATATCTCTTAAAATATTTAAATGTTCTTCAGGAAATCTTTCAAGAAGCTGTAAATAAGTGTGATAGTTTAACCTTCCCTCAATGAAATAAGGTCCAATAACTCCAACGTGATAAGAACAGCACACCACACATTCACTTTTTTATAATATTGTCTTCTACAGTGAATTCTAAAATTTGGATTTTCAGAAGCCCAAAACCGATAATTCTGAGATGAAACAACACCATTGGTTGTGAATGTGGATTCATCTGAGAAAATTATGAAATGATGGAAAAATCTCTCTTCCATGATTTTTTCTCCAATGGTCAAACAAAAATCCAACTTACGGCCGTCATCTCCCTCTTCAAGCGTATATTTATAATTTGTTTTATATGCCCTAATTACCTTCGCCTTGTAAATTCTTTGAAGTTCAGACTTGCTAAAATTAATAAGAGCTGATCTCTCTCTTAGTGGCATCCTAGGATTTTCTATAACAGAGACATGAGCTATAATAGCCCCAACATTGTCTTCATCATATGCTTTTATTTTTCTTTTTAGGTTAAGAATACTACCAGTAGCCAGAAACTTTTTAATTATTCTCATAACCTGAGTACGTGACAAAGCAGTGTTTGGAAATTTCATTAATTTGGCTTACCACTTCTCTTAGCGAGTTTTGACCACCAATTCCGTAGCATTGCACAATATAAATTTTTTCACGCACTGTGAGTACCATTTTCACTTAATTGGTTATGCTTGGTTTGTTAATTTAAAACAGAAATTAAGGATAATATTGACTATGTTTGACAGATATGTCAATAATAAATGATAAATGTGTATCCACTGCTTTTCTCATACTACATACCTACTTTCAGCTTCTACATAACTTTAAATACTAATTCGCAAAAAATAATTTCTATGCAGTTTTAATTGAATGGTTCAAAATAAAATACTAATTTATTGAAAAAATGGGAAGTAAAGGTACTTTATTTTTTACAACTTTGCTTATAAAATACCCTGTAGAGCACCAAATCAAGTCATTTTTGGTATACTTTAGTTTTACAACAAGCAGAACTCAATCCCTAAATACCATTCGAAAATTCCAAAATTTTTGGTCCATTACACCTCTTGTTACATCTATCCTGGGACACACTGTATATCTTAATTTTACGACTTCCCCTTATTAACAAGCTTTTATTAGGTCGACCTATCTCTGCATGTAAGTAAAAAGGTCTAAGGTCAATTTTACCCATTTCTAATTGTTGTATCATCATGAAATTTGTCAATTGTGTCTAGCTCTGATGACAATACAATGTAGTATATTCAATATTATATTATGTTCAAAATGGCCGCAGCCCAAAGATGGTGGATTATCATTTTATTTTACAACCCCCTTGATATGGGTATCAAAAGAAAGAGCTTGATAAGTAGAAAACAAATATGTGATCAAAATTAAAAAATCAAAATATAAGTATTTCCACATACAAAATGTTTTCGTTGTGAGGGACTTGGATAGAAAATCTGGATGTGGAAGTAGTGATTCCTTGGTCAGTGGTTTTTTTTATAGATTTCTCAAAAGAATTTGACAGACTCGATTATGAGCTTCTACTGCAAACAATGTTAAAATTTGGACTTATTTTATATTTTCCAAGCTTTTTAGAATCCTGTTTTAGTATAAAAAATTTAAATGTCAAATATCACAACTTTCCATCTATTGATGGTGTTCGTAACACAAGGAGTTCCACAAGGTTCTGTTTTGGGTCTGCTGCCATTTATTACATTTATCAATTATATTTACAGGGATGTTCAAAGTAATGTTCTACTGTCCATATGGCGATGATTGTTTGCACATATTGTTTATACCAACAAACATAAGAAATAAGAAAAATGATTGCATCTATAAACTCTAATGAAGATTGTCCTCATTTGCAACATGATTTCTCGATAATAAATTTATGATGTAAATTAAATAAATTACTTTTAAATATATTATCAATGTAATATCATCTCTTTTACGAAGGAAAATAATCCGATACACTTTTTGTAAAGAGGTGGAGCCAATTTAAAGATTTCGGAGTCAGCTTTGTTTCAACATTTTATATTTGTTGCCCATATAAATAACACTACTGCTAATGCCTACAGAAACCTGGGCCTTATTAAGAGAAATTCAAGGTATTACAAAGACCACACTTATTGTTTGATGCTTTTGCGAGGAAAAACTAGAATATCCTAGTATTGTCTGGAATCCACTTCATATTTTTATTTTTTTAATTTGCCACGAATTCAGAGAATGCAAGTTAAATATCTTTCCTGTAAGGCTGACGGTATTTATCAACGAAGGAAACTCCACAATCTAATATGTTAGCTAGATTGGACTTAATCTGATTTAAATGGCGGCGAGTTGTATGTATATTTCTCTTTTACACAAGGTCTACAAAAAAAATGTTCTGCTGTAAGAACTAAACCTATCATGCCTTAAGTGTTTTTGTGTGCTGAAATAGAGTTTTCAATTTAAAAAACTTTCTATCGAGTAGATTTAGAATAAACGTCAAAAATTGTCAAAAAACCGTATTTGACAATAAAAAACGGGAATTATTCGAAATCTACGTTGTAGAACGTTTTTTAAATTGAAAATTTGGTTTCAGCACACAAAAATACTTAAGGCATGATAGGCTTAGTCCTTGGAGCAGATTTTTGTTAGACCTGTGCACAGGTCTACAAAAAAAAATTCTGTGACATCAGGGGTTTGTCTACCCAAGAGAGAAACACCTAATCATTTTGTGTGGGGATTTTAGATATACCTATTTTTATTAACAAGCATTAAGCATTGTAAGATGGCCGCGAATAAAGATCTATTAGTCGTAGAGCTCGATAAATTAAAGAAAATCGAAATTATAGAATTAATTACGTCGCAAAAGTTACCTACAAAAGTATCCTCAAGTGAAATGTTAAGTGATCTAAGAAATAAACTTCAGCTAGTGTCTAAAAGTGCAGTGGAAATTACCGAAACTGATGTATTTCACGACTCATATGATACTAGTGATATAAACTTTTGTACAAAACAATGTTGTATACAAAGCAAAATTAGTGAGGAAGTACATAAAACTAAGGCACAATCATTAGGTGATTTAGTGAATCAACTGGAAAAGAGAATTGGGGATCTAGAAGAAATAATCAAGTTATTAAAAAGTAATAATAACAAACAAGCCCAAGGTAACGATAATCATTTCCCATATCATAATATACGACATACACAGCCATCTACAAGTCAGATACAAAATAATTTAAGCAATTTAAAAAAATCGACAATTGCTCCATCTATAAATGAGAAGCAAGAAAGTAGCAAGAACTCTAATGACAAAAAACGGGACACTGTTCTGTTAACCAAAAACCATACCGACAAAAAAAAACATCATCACAATAGACCAAGTAAATACTGCCATAAAGGACGTACAACAAAAAGTTGGGCCGTATAAAAACAATCGCAATCCACCAAAAAATTTAAGATATAATCAGCGTAGACCAATTATTGGAACAAGCAAAAAAATTGACTGCGTAAAGTCTGTACCCAAACTAGGATATCTACATCTATATAGACTAGAGCCATCAACATCACCCGAGAACATCACAAAAGGTTTATCTATAACAGCACCTCACATACCGTTCGAATGCGAACCGTTAAATAAAACTGATAAAGCATGTTCTATGATTGTGTCATTCCCAATAAACTACGTAAAGGAAGTTTATGATCCAGACATATGGCCTGAAGGTTCCATTGTAAATAGATTCAAATTTCGACCCGGATTCGCAGCTGGAAATTTCGAAAACCCAGCCTCAGAAAATCAACCATCATAGAACAAGACAACCTCGAACTTCGTGTACAGGATCTTCCCGAAAAAACGATCAACTTATGGAAACTATTCCATATAAACATACAGAGTCTGTCAAATAAAATCAACATCTTAGAATTATTTTGCCAGGAAAATAATCCGACATTCATATGCTTAAGTGAGCACTGGATGTGCGAATCTAAGTTTTCTGCCTCACAGGTTGCAGGTTATAAAGGTGTCTCCAGTTTCTGTCGTAAAAAAACGACACATGGTGGGACCGCAATATATGTAAGAGACGATGTAATAAAAATTACAAAAAAACTGCAATATATATCAGATATGTCCATTGAGTCATGCCTCGAATGCGCCGCCATCGAATTTGATAAAACCTTATGTATTATTACCATATACCGGGCGCCTAGCGGTAATTTTGATGAATTCTTAAACGTATTGGCATTAATACTTAACAATATTATTAGAAAATATCCCTCCCTTATTCTATGTGGGGATCTTAATGTAGACTTCTTGAATACCTCATCTCAGCACACAAAACTGCTATTTGATTTAATAGAATCGTTTCAGCTTTCCTCTTTAATTAAGGAACCAACTAGAATCGCAAAGTATGGAGACAAAATTACCAAAAGTGGAATTGATTATATAATAACTAATATGCCGGAAAAAACTGACCATAAGATAGTAGAACCAGGCATATCCGATCATTTAGGGCAAATTCTAACATGGAATAGTATACAGGTAAGTCATTGTCACGAAAATTCTGAAATACTTACTCGAAAATATAGCGAGAACTCGATATCAAAATTTAAAACAACATTCGCCAATACAACAAATTTAAATTTTCATAAAAATTTTACTGATATTGACAGTATGTTTGATTGTTTCATGTCGCATTTTAACTGGTGTTTCGATGTCGCATTTCCGAAACAAAAAATAAAAATAAATAAAGTCCCTAAATATAATTTTATATTATCATCTGCATTACTGACAGAATTAAATAACTTAAAATCACTAAATTGGCTACGAAAATCTGTACCTAATACTTTCCTTAATGACCAATATAAAAATTCAAAAAAAATATTAAACAAAAAAATTGAAAATGAAAAAAAAGACTACTATGCTGATAAAATTAATACATCAAATAATAAAACAAAAACTCTCTGGTCAATTGCAAAAGAAAAGCTTGGTAATTCAAAACCCAAAGAAACAGAATTTAAAATTAATATACAAGACAACATAATATCAGATAACAAAATAATTAGTAACTTATTTGGCGATTACTTTGCAAACTCAGTAAAAAATCAGCTAGACGAACTGAACCTTCCAGGGAACATGTGTACTACGTTAGAAAGACGTAGCTATTCTTCAATGTTTTTTAACCCAGTAACGCAACACGAAGTTAAGAAAATAATTTTACAGTTAAAAAATAAAAACAGTACTGGTATAGATGAAATTCCAGCAAAAATATTATCAGTATGCTGCGATGAGATATCTTACTATCTGACGGAAATCATTAATACATCCGTAGAGCTTGGCCAATTTCCTACAGAATTAAAACAATCAAAAGTTATACCTGTATTTAAAAAAGGCGATCCATTCTTTATAGAAAACTACAGAGGAATATGTTTACTAAGTACCTTTTCAAAAATTATAGAACGAGCTTTGTATGACAGTATTGTTAAGTATTTGAATGACAATAAATTACTATCAGTGTCTCAACATGGTTTCCGACAAAATTACTCAATAGAGACTGCTTCTACAGATCTAATACAATATACTTATGAAAATATTGATAACAAAAAGTATGTCCTTGGAATATTTTTTGATTTTTCAAGGGCGTTCGAAACTATCAACCCGGCATTCTTAACAGAAAAAATAGAAAAAATGGGCATTCGGGGCCCCGTGAGTCAATGGATAGCATCATACATAACAAATCGTTCACTTAAAGTAAAAATCGGTTCAGAATATTCAGACAGCTATAGCATAGATCTAGGAACACCCCAAGGTGGAGTGCTAGGACCATTATTGTTCCTCTTGTACATAAATGACCTGCCATCTTACATAACGGATGGGAGGGTATTTATGTATGCAGATGACACGACCATTGTTGTCACAGCAAAATCTTATGACGAAGTAATACAAAAAACCACCTCTGTTATAAATAATTTTAATGAATGGTGTAGAATTAATCACTTAATAAATAATATAAATAAAACAGTTATAATTGAATTTAAAACAAAATATAATCAACCCAACCAATTCGAATTTAATATCAATAACACTCTTATAAAAACAACAAACAGCACAAAATTTCTTGGTACAATGGTCGATTATAAATTAAATTTTAATGAAAACATAAATAACCTATGTAATAAACTAAATAAAACCTATTTTGCTCTTACAACATTGAAATCAAATTTCCACCAAACCTACCTTATCAATATGTATTATGCATATGTATATCCCATATTGACCTGTAATATTGTCATATGGGGCCAAGCTACTGACATCAATAGAATTTTTGTAATACAAAAACGAATCTTACGACTAATTTTTAACATTGGATTTAGAGACTCTTGTAGAGAATTTTTCAAAAGTAACAATATATTAACTGTTACTTGCATATACATATATAAATTACTATGCCATGTATTTTTACACCTTAGTGATTTAAAAAAAAACAACGAGGTACATTTGTATCCAACGCGTAAAAACGAAAACATTCACATAGAAAACTTTTACTACATGCAATACAAAAAATCACCAAAATATGCCGGGGGCAGCTTTTATAACCTGCTACCTGCTGATATAAAAAGTTCCTTAACATATACGATATTTAAACGGAATTTAAGAGATTATTTGAACAGACACTGCTTCTATTCAACAAATGAATACATCCTACAAAATCGGTGACCAATAATACAGTTTTTAATATAATTTTAAATAATTTTTTATACAATCCTACCTTTCTACATAAATACATTACATTATTTTATTACTTAGCGTTAAGTTTGTAACGTGATTTTTATCTTTTATAATCAATACTTTAGTGTATCTAACTAAGAAATTTTTATTGTGTGTGTATTTTTATTGACCTGTCTTATATCTATGTAAATAGCAACAAAAGACCAATAAAGAATCTAATCTAATCTAATCTAATCTAATAGAAGAAGATGAAAAATTTTTCACACAACCTGAATCTGAAAATGAGGATGCAGGAAAGTCTTCAAAAGAATTGGAAAAATATTCAAGTGACAGATATAAAGTTAAATTATTGTTTAATAACTTACTTTGCAGTTCATTTAAAGCACAATAATAATAATAATAAGGAGTTCGGAGCCCCTCCTCTGCATGGTCCGAGACCATGAAAGTGCAGGAATAGGAGCCTTTTTGTTTAAGGCAGCACAAAGAGCAGCCGATGAACTTGGTCTCTCCTTCGACGTCGAGCGGGTAAATCCCGACTCTGTCACCGAGTTGGAACCTGCTCGACGAAAAGCCCAAATTAAAGCTGCAGAACACAACATGTTTCTGCAGCTTCACACGGATAAGCCAATGCATGGAGTTTTCTATAAAAATATAGAGAACCTTGGCTTATCCGAAAGGCTGACCTTTGCCTTCTTAAGGTCAGCCGGGCTGAAGTCTGAGACCGAGGGATTCATAATGGCTTGCCAGGATGGTGTATTTAATACCCTCGTCTATCGTAGTCGTGTCATGGGTATAGAGGTCCCTGATGTCAGCTGCAGGGCCTGCCGCAGGGCGCCAGAGACTTTAATGCACCTGTTGTCGGCTTGTCCGACATATGCAGTCCCGACCTATATCCAGAGGCACGACGGAGCATTACGAGTGCTTTATTATCACCTAAGGCACTCGTATGGGATAGACGAGACACCAGTGCTGCCTTACGCTCCGGGGGATATTGAGTCCGTTGTGGGAAATGAGAAGTGTCTAATTTATTGGAACTACTCTTTTCCCACCGTCAGGCAAATACAAGCCAACAAGCCTGACGTAGTACTCCTCGTCCATCAACTCAAGACAATGTTTGTAGTGGAGTTCTCGGCTCCCGCGGAGAACAACATTGTCTTGAAGGCGAAGGAAAAACGGACAAAATATCGAGATCTGCTCTTCGAACTCCGCAGACTGTATCCAGACCATACTGTTAAGATAGTTTTACTAATTATAGAAGCCCTCGGTGGAACGAGACACACACTGCTTTCAGAACTTAAGATCATACCGGCATGCCGAAATTCAGCAGAGGTCTTAGCCGGCAGAATGCAGAAGGCCGTCATCCTCGGTTCATTACGTCTGCTCAGGGCACACGATTCCCGGACCCACTAGTCACTTACCCCACGGAAGTGGGGAGTGGCTGCCGGTACTACCAGCTCCCCTCTGTGAGGGTCGGAGCCACAGAGAAGGGTGACTGGTTTTTAACAAAAACAAAAAAATAATAATAATAATAATAATAATCCTACTCTACTCCTTTGGAGTAGTGAAATGGACTCGAGAGGAGTTGCGTCAACTCGACGTAGGAATCCGCAAGAAGATGCATCTCAATAGAAGTTTGCATCCTAAATCGTCCGTTCCGCGGCTATACCTCCCACGACATCGGGGAGGCCGTGGACTCTTGAGTTTGGAGAGTCTCCATAATAGGATGGTTCTGGATGGAGCCTGTAAGGTCATCAGGAGTTCGGATCCCCTCCTCTGCATGGTCCGGGACCATGAAAGTGCAGGAATAGGAGCCTTTTTGTTTAAGGCAGCACAAAGAGCAGCCGATGAACTTGGTCTCTCCTTCGACGTCGAGCGGGTAAATCCCGACTCTGTCACCGAGTTGGAACCTGCTCGACGAAAAGCCCAAATTAAAGCTGCAGAACACAACATCTTTCTGCAGCTTCACACGGATAAGCCAATGCATGGAGTTTTTTATAAAAATATAGAGAACCTTGGCTTATCCGAAAGGCTGACTTTTGCCTTCTTAAGGTCAGCCGGGCTGAAGTCTGAGACCGAGGGATTCATAATGGCTTGCCAGGATGGTGTATTTAACACCCTCGTCTATCGTAGTCGTGTCATGGGTATAGAGGTCCCTGATGTCAGCTGCAGGGCCTGCCGCAGGGCGCCAGAGACTCTTATGCACTTGCTGTCGGCTTGCCCGACATATGCAGTCTCGGCCTATATCCAAAGGCACGACGGAGCATTACGAGTGCTTTATTACCATTTAAGGCACTCGTATGGGATAGACGAAACACCAGTGCTGCCTTACGCTCCGGGGGATATTGAGTCCGTTGTGGGAAATGAGAAGTGTCTAATCTATTGGAACTACTCTTTTCCCACCGTCAGGCAAATACAAGCCAACAAGCCTGACGTAGTACTCCTCGACCATCAACTCAAGACAGTGTTTGTCGTGGAGTTCTCGGCTCCCGCGGAGAACAACATTGTCTTGAAGGAGGAGGAAAAACGGACAAAATATCGAGATCTGCTCTTCGAACTCCGCAGACTGTATCCAGACCATACTGTTAAGATAGTGGTACTGATTATAGGAGCCCTCGGTGGAACGAGACACACACTGCTTTCGGAACTTAAGATCATACCGGCATGCCGAAATTCGGCAGAGGTCTTAGCCGGCAGAATGCAGAAGGCCGTCATCCTCGGCTCATTACGTCTGCTCAGGGCACACGATTCCCAGACCCAGTAGTCACTTACTCCACGGGTGTGGGGAATGGCTGCCGGTACTACCAGCTCCCCTCTGTGAGGGTAGTAGCCACAGAGAAGGGTGACTGGTTTTTAACAAAAAAAAAAATAATAATAATAATAAAGCTACAATATTAAACACATGTCGTATAGTCAGAAAATTCCTTGAGGATTAGTAATGAATCAAAATGAATTGGAAAGACCCGCATTTTGACTTAACCCAGCTAAAACGCTGAGAATGAAAGACAAAAAATAATGATAACAATAATAATAATAATAATAACACCCCTCTAAATCTAAGCCAGAGAAATCACACGCATTTTCCAAATATGACCACCGACCGGGAAAAAGTTACACAATGGGCCTCCAAAGAACTGCATGGACGCTACAAATACAACCTAGAGAAAGAATACATCGATAAAGACTGAGCGGAACACTCTACCCGGAAACAGAAGGATTCATGTTCGCTATACAAGATCAGTTTGTAAGCACTAGGAATTACCAAAAGCATATCCTAAAAGAACAGGTTACAACAGATAAATGTAGAAAGTGCAATAGTCAATCGGAAACCATCGAACATATCCTGTCTGGATGTGAAAGCTTAGCAGGTACAAAATATTTGGAAAGACACAACAAAGTAGCTGCGATAATATACCTCGAACTCCTGAAGCTACATAAAATAACGCCAGACACTAATGAACCCTACTACCGCTATAAACCGCCGCCAGTGGTAGAAACCGAACAGGTTAGAATCTACTGGGACAAGGGTATTATAACAGATAGAACAATCGAACATAATAGACCCGACATAACCATTCTATACAAGAAAGATAAGAAAGCACTCCTGATAGATGTCGCAATTCCCAATAACCACAATATAGAGTCAAAGTACAACGATAAGCTAACTAAGTACACCAACCTGAAACGCGAAATTCAAGATATGTGGTAGCTGCAAACTGTACGGGTGGTGCCGATCATCATCTCCTCCATGGGACTGATACCGAACACATTAAAAAACGGTGTAAAAGACATAGAAATACCCTGGAATATCTACCGAGTTATACAGAAGTCGGTTATCTTAGACGCTACGAACATAGTCCGGTCGCTCCTAGAACAGTAGGGTCGCAGTCTCTATCTTGCTAACAATAGCCGATTTAGACTGTAAGACCAGAGTAATCTGGTAAAAAAAAAAAAATAATAATAATAATAAAGTTAGCGCTAGAGCGGATAATTCTTCCCCGCCATGAAGGAGGACGCGGCCTAGTCGATATCAGAAGACTCTGCAGAAAGCAAACGTTTGTACTTCAAAAGTATTTTGCAAGGGAGAATAACGATTTGCATCAGGCTGTCAGGAACAGGTATACCCCACTGAACTTGCTCCAGGAGGAAGGCCATGAACTCTCTACCCAGGCAGCTTATATCCAACAAAAGAGACAGGAGTGGTTGGCGAAGCCACTCCAAGGTAGATATACGAATGTCCTTAGTCAACCACACATCGGCTCTAAAACCTCATTTGGCTGGTTGAGACATGCTAATCTCTTTGCTGAAACTGAAGGCTTCATGGTTTCCATCCAAGACCAAGTCATTGCCACCAAAAATTCCCTCAATTACATCATGAGAGCCAATGTAGAAGATGACCTGTGTAGAAGATGTCGCCAGCATTCCGAAACTATACAACATATTACGGGTGCTTGCCAGATGTTGGTAGCTACCGAATATCTTGAGAGGCATAATCAAGTGGCAAAAATTGTACACCAAAGTTTAGCATGGCGACATGGCCTGGTAAGAGAAGAGGTGCCTTATTATCAGTATGTACCCAGCGCGGCCTTGGAAAATGATGCTCACAAGCTGTACTGGGATCGATCTGTGCTGACGGACCGAACTATTATCCACAACAGGCCGGATGTTATCCTGATCAACAAGGAAAAAAAGGAAACTTGGTTGATTGACGTAGGAATTCCTAACTGCCGTAACATCCAAAATTACTCTGCTGAGAAGGAAAGGAAATACCAGAGACTCGGGCAAGAAATTCAACAAATGTGGCACCAAGAAACTGTAACTACAATCCCACTAAGAATTTCAACGACCGGAGTAATTCCTAAAACGCTTACCAACAACCTAAGAAAGCTCGGTATTATAAACAAGATTGTAGTCCTCCATAAAGCCGTGATACTATCTACTACTTCAATCGTACGGTCATTTCTAAAATCATCTGTTTAAAGTAATAGTAACAAACAAGTATCTTGCTATAGCCGATACTTGTTCCAATACCCACCTTCAGTGGAGAATTTTAAACCGATAATAATAATAATAATAAATGCCTTTATTTATTGTGTATACAAATTAAAATACAATAACAAGAAAAGAAAATTAAACAAACACAAATGAAATGGCGAAGTTCGGTGGTTACAGTAGTACACCCGACAAAACAATAATTTTAATTTTAAATTTTGTTTTAAATTTTGTTTTACCCATTAAATAACAAAATATTCTGCTACAATATTTTGCAGACAATTCAATAAAGCATTAGCCATTTTACATCAGTCATTCTGAAGTTTTATGTTTTTCGACGCTGTCTGTTTACTATGATTATTTAACATCTACTGTACCAAAGTTCAAGCAAATAATTTTAATTTAGAGTTTTGGCCACGTTTCTTGGAATTTAACTCACTGTGCGCCGTGATATGATATTCAATACTCGTGTATATTTTATTAGTCGCTCTGTGACTACTATAAATCTAACAATTTATCATAAACACTCTGTCATTTAGGATGCAAATTAGTCGTCTATTTAGGTTACAGGAATTCAGTATTTAATTTGTAGTATTCGTATTTCATCATCCGGTATATCCCGATATGGACTATGGACATAAACTTCCGTCAATTTATGGGACACCGGCTAAAATTTACGGATGCTAAATAGAAGCTCCCGACAGGTTTTTATGTTGCCTTTAGCAGATTCGAATCAGTTGCAGAAAGCCAAAGCCGAGACTTATAAATCACGCCCTCACATTGTACGTGTCTTAGAACTATCGAGTTACAGAGCGTGAGTTTAGTTTTTCTTTTTTACCTAAATAAAATAATTCGCATTTATTTAAAATTGTTTAGACTTATATGTATCAAGTATTCGCATATGACATATTTCTATGTTATACAGTATGTCCTTAGAATAAGTTTACAAAAAGATCAAAATTTTAATTTTTCAAAAAAAAGGAGTAATAGGAGTAAAAATGTTTTCTTGATTTAAAATAGATAAAACTTTAATAAAAATATTCATTTGAATGGTCGACCCACGCTCCTGAATAGTACGCAATAAAAATTTTCAAATTCTATAGATTCGTTTCCAAGATATTTAAAATTCAAGTTGCAAAAGTGCTCTTTTTTTACTCAGATAAAAAAGTTCAAACAATATAGTTTTAAATGTCAGCAGATATTTTATAAGTAAATCAGATATTTAAACTGTTAGTCTGGGAGGTGGCGTCAATATTTTATGCGTCGATTCGTTATTTCAACATGATAGTATTCGATATAAAAAAAACTATTACTAATTATCAGCTGACAATACCATGGGAAAAAACCTGTCAGCTAGGACTTTTAAGTGTACCGCAGCGTCCGGGTGCTCACCGCGTATGATATCTTTAATGCCCCAGTTAACGTATGAAACTTGAAAGAAAATTATATTTGTATGAAATATTATAGAATACTTATAGAGCAGCGATTTCGTAAGTCTATCGTGTCGTTTTTTTTTTCTTTGGCGTAGAACCAGGTCAAACATGTTAGGTTCCTTTGAGTATGTCACTGGGCATATGAAATCATATTTTACGACATTTTTTTGTGGTCTCGAACTTTTTAAATCAATAAAAAGTGAAAAAAATGTATTTTTAAAGAAAATTGTTTTTTTTTGTTTCCACCGCCATATCTTTTATATATTTATTAAAGGTACCGAAATCTGTTTTGTATCAAATTAAAGGTCACACTGTAGCGCTTTTACTAATATAAACGGTTTGGGTAAAATTCGCACTTTCATTTCGCTAAAAATCAGATAAACTCAAAATATATATTTTATGTATTGAAATCTTCACCAATCGATAAACTTTTTTATTTTTGAAAATATTTACATACATGCAGCGAAGAAAATAAAGCCTAATAATCACAAAAGTTTTTGAAACAATATATTTTTTCCTAAAGTGTACCGTTTGGCAACAGCGATTTTTTTTATCAGCGCTAAATGCGAAACTGGGACGCAATTAATACACCTCGCATGCTAGTTACAGTAACTAGAGGTTTTAACTTCGGAATAATGTCATATTGAACGGATTTCGTTCATTTTTGGCAGTATAATAGTAAATTCTCCACAGAAAAGTTTCTATATTGTGCGGGGGCTTGCTAATTTATAGGGGGTGGATTCCACCCCCTCTCAGGGGGTGGCACTTAAAAAATATATTTGTTTATTGGAGCTGAAATAGAATCAAATTTTAAGAAGAAAAGGTTCTATGCAATTTTTCATATAAATTGATAGTTTTCAAGTTATAACGACTTCAAAATTGCGATTTTAGCTTAAAAAAAGGTATTTCCAAATGGCTTTCGTCAAGTTTCTCGAAAAGTATTATTTTATCGAAAAAATGTTACAGACCAATTATAGAAAGTACAAACTGGGAATTAATTATATTTTTTGTTTATTGATGTAGGATTAATAATTTCGGAGATATTTAAGTTTATATTTGGTAGTGTTCCGAAATTAAATTTAAAGTTTAAAATGCACTTTTTTCTAAAGCAAGTGCTTTAAATGAGCAAAAAAATTTGAGCATCTAGGTAATGCTACATCTTAACGAAAAACTGTATTTGAGATAATTTTTCTAAATTACTGGCTAATTAGATTAACAAAATGGCGACCTTTTTATATAAAAAAAAAAGTATAAATACGCACATTTTTCCGTCATAACTTCTTTATTTCTTATGCTACAGGAACGAGTAAAAAATAATTTGAAATCGCAATTAATTGTCTTTAATTTCATTTTTTAGCATGCGTGACGTGGGTGTCACAATTTCTGAAATATTTAACATTTAAACTGCATTTTTTGTCTTATAAACGTTCGGACGCCATTTGTAAACTTTCATATCTCCGAAACTATTAAATCTATGTAAATAAATTAACAAGCGCTTTATTTTTGGTATCTACCCATTTTTCAATAAAACTAATATTTATTGAGATATTTGGAAAAGGAAAAAAAAATACGTTTCATCGAAAATACCTTTATAGTTTAAACTGTATTTTTTTCTAAAGCAAGTGCTGTATACAAACCAAAAAATTTGAGCATCTACGTCATGCCATATATTAATGAGGAACAGTGTTTGAAATTCGTTTTTTTAATTACTGGCCAATTACAGTAACAAAATGGCGACGTTGTTATTAAAAAAATGTGTAGACGCACATTGCTTCGGTCATAACTTCTTTGTTTTTATGCTACAGAAACAAATTAAAAAACAGTTGAAAGCTTAATTAATAACATATTATTCTACCTATTAGCACCCTTGACGTAAGTGTCACCGTTTCTGCGATATTTAACTTTCACTCTAAATAATTATCTTATGAACACTTGGATGCCAAATGTAAACTTAAATATCTCCGAAATTATTAATCCTACATCAATAAACAAAAAATATAATTAATTCCCAGTTTGTACTTTCTGTAATTGGTCTGCAACATTTTTTCGATAAAGTAATACTTTTCGAGATACTTGACGAAAGTCGTTTGGAAATATCTTTTTTTTTTAGCTGAAATCGCAATTTTGAAGTCGTTATAACTTAAAAACTATCAATTTATGTGAAAAACTGCATAGAACCTTTTCTTCTTAAAATTTGATTCTACTTCAGCTCCAATAAATATATATATTTTTTAAGTGCCACACCCTGAGGGGGTGGCATCCACCCCCTATAAATTAGCAAGCCTCCGCACAATACAGAAACTTTTCTGTGAAGCATTTACTATTATACTGCCAAAAATGAACGAAATCCGTTCAATATGACATTTTTCCGAAGTTTTGCATATTTTTTACCTCTAGGTACTGTAGTATGCAGGGTTGGTCAGATTAGTCGCGTAGAAGTGACGGTTGTCGAAAATCATTAAGTATTCATTGTTCGGATAAAAATTGTGACAATCGAAAATGTGCTTCTTTTAAGGAAGGCCTAAAATGTTGCAACGAGTGCAAATGTCGTTCCTGTAACAACATTATTAAAGATTTCGAGGCAGATATGAACGAATTAGAATGCTATTAATGTAGGGCCTACATAAACTACATACTAAATATTTTATCTATCCAAATAGAAAATTTATTTCAACAATAAAACTCATTTTATGCGTATGGTTTTTACTTTCATTCATTTAAAAATGTCTAATAAATTTACTAATTAGATGGGTAGTTAGTAACACTGATTGATATTTATAGATTAGGTATTTATATCTACCTACGTTTTTTTATTATTAAAAGGAGACTATTTAATATTTTTTGTACAATTTCTTAATATTAACAACATATGATCAATACTACTGTACAATATATGAAATATTGAACAATAATATTGATCCCCTAGATCTCTTGATCACTACTGGTTTTGTACCTATTGATATAAGTTAAACTACTACATACACCCCGACCGGAACCGTCAGATCGTTGCAGTCGGCAGGCTTGCTACAGCCGAGCGCGTAAGAATATGACTTTGGCCCGTTAAAAAAAAATCGCTGACTCAATACTATCAACGGGACTTGAAAAATTTTTATCCTAAAAACTTTTTTCAACTATTGGCTTCAATTTGTACGCAGCATGTATATACAAATTTTCATAAATAATTTTTTTTCTCAATTGCCTAAAATTACGTTACTGAAAATAACAAGTTTGAGTTTCCTATTATTTTACCAACTTAAAAAAAAAATAAATCGGGTTCACGTGGGACGTTGTTCGAAGCGCTATTGTGTCTACTTTAATCTAAAAAAAAAATAGCTTGATAGCACAAATATTTTCAGAGATAATAGCGGTGGAGACGTTAAAAAACATATTTCATTAAAAATCTATTATTTTGAGTTTTTCCGAAATAAAAAAGTTCTCGACCACCAAAAAATGTCGTAAAAAATGATTTCGTGTACACGATTATCTTACTAAAGAATCCCACTAAGTCTGGTTTGGTTCTACGCCGGTTTTTTTTTTCTCGAAAACTAAGCGACTTTACGTCCAGATTTTACTCTACTATTAAAGATTGCAATCATTGATTGAGAATAGCGAGGATTAAATAATTTTAGCACATTCAATACGAATAAAACAAATCAATTCTCATCTGAATCACTCTCACTGCTGTATTCTAAATTATCTTTCTCTTCGGAAGTGCTATCTGAATGGTCTTCGAAATCTATATTTTCCTCAGATTCTCGAGCGTCATCGTTCTCATTTTCGTCTTCACAAATATCTGCCGAAAAATATTGAAAATCATTGAAGTGAATAAAAGAGAATTCACGTAGAAATAAAACATTATATGCATAGAATACCTGGAATTTCCTCGCTCTCATTGATGATACTTTCAATTTTCGGTAATTGATCGGCTTGAAACCACTTGAAAATATACTTCTCATCATGTTCTTCCCATCCATAATCAGTTGGCAAAGACAAACTTGGCGTACGAAGATGTGCATGACTCCACAATTGAGTAATGTAAGAAGTTCAAAAAAAATACTATTTCAATTCTGTCTTACATGGAGGTAACATAGATCCATCGAAATTCTGGTCAATCTTCAAGACATCTTCTTTCTGATTGACATTATCCGCCTTCATGAAAGGAGCTACGCGTACGAGATTAATATTCTTGATTCTTTTAGAACGGTACATATGACAAATAAATTCCTTCAGAATAGTACAATTCTCTTCCAAATTTTCAGGTGCGTGTTGAGAAATGTTTTGTATTAAAAAATATGCCTCCTGTTGTTTCAAATACAGAATATCTACATTACAGCATCGACAAATGTATTACTTATAAAATATTTTGTTACTATTTGTGCATAATATGATTATCTAATATTTCATACAAGTATGATAGCCAGCTCCTGATAGCCAGCTACGCCTAATTTCCTGTGCCTGCAAGGCGGACTGCGGTGCCCGGTGCGAGTGCAAGAACTCTGGTCTGAACTGCAGCGTCATGTGCCGAAGCTGTAGAGGATCCAGCTGTACAAACGGCCAGTCGTGGATATGGAATATGGATGATGATCCGGACGACCCTACTTTCCAGTAGATCAATAATGTCAATTTCTGAGTCTTAAATTTCATTCAATAATTCTTATAAAACACCAATAATATATAAACAGGAATTCGCAGGTACGTTTTCCCCTCCGAGTCTTCATTTATCCGCAATGGCCCAATTTCGGATTTTTTTTAAATTTTTGAAATCTTGACAGAACTTGAACGGAAAATTATGAACAAAATGTGCATGGCACATCTGAAATACGAACGGATATGCTTCTCCTAATCTTGTATGATCATTTCTACCCAAATCGGACCAGTTGAGTAGCCTTGTTGGATTGACGCGAAAAACGAAAAACGAAATAATTTTACCAGATTCGCAGCCTCCCACGCCCTTAATCCCCGGGATTGAAGTAGCTGACACCCGATTCTTCGATAAGCAATAAAAAAACAACCTGTATTGAAAAAATGAGCTATGTTGAAATGATGTAATTAAAATTGACGCTGCCTCCCAGACTATGTGCACCATATGCTTCCGCACAATAATGCAAGTTTTGTTCTAAAGGGGTTCTTACATTTTGAAGGATTCATGGGATTATTTGACAGCATTCTTTAACAGTACGACGTCGCAACTATTCTAGAAACTCCGATTCTGTTGGGTAGAAGTTAAATTTGGAGATCTGCTTGGGTGTTCCATACTATTTCTCCATCCAATCTATTATCCATGAAACTTGGATAGGGAGTTCGGCTTATTAAAAAGAAAATTCCTATCAGTAGCTATTCATGCAGCCATAACAGAGTAAAACTCCGATCGCCGCCGACCAAAATCATCCTTATTCACTTCATGTACTAATAGTACAGTCACTGAAGGTTTTCACCTCCGATTTCGTTGAACCTCCATCGATTTTCATGAAAATTTGTGAGTAGTTAGAGGATACCTCAAGAAACAAAAGTGACATAGTGCCATCTTGCGCTTTTACTCTGGGGGTGGATGCCACCCCTTCTCGTGGGTGGAAATTATTTTATGAAAAATAACCCAAGGAATCAATAGAGGGACCAATTCTAAGCAAAATTTGTTATATAAAGTTATTAAAATAAATCAATACTTTTTGAGTTATTAAAGATCAAAAATTTTGATTTTTCGTGAAAAAAATGCATGTTTCAAAGCGGTTTTTCATAAATAACTCAAAAACTATAAGTTTTTACAAAAAAGTTATTACCAAAATTGAAGCTAATAAAAAAACGATTAAATTCCTTCCTTAAAAAACCTTTTAATATTAATTCAAAGTGAGCTATAGGTAATTGAATGTATATTTTTTTTCGGCGAGTACTCAAATCTAAGTATTCAAGCTTAAATAACGGGAAAACGATGCATTTTATAAAATATACTTACTGAACACTTTTCAAAGTACTCAGAAATACCTATCAAATGAGCTGTAGAAAAAGTTGATAGCATCAAAATTAAGCAAGTTATGATGAAAATAAGAGGACCATTTCGAATTTTTTAGGAAAAAGTGAAAAATAAAACCTACGCCATTTCCACAAAAATTAAAATTTATAGTAATCCCTATAAGACTTTCTTTATTTTAGCATAAGTAATGACTTTAAAAATTTTGACCGGTTTAGAATTACATATTTTTGAAAAAAAATATAATTTAAAGAAATCAGAGTTTTTCAAATTTTCGTAAATTTCATTTTCTTTTGATAATAACTCCAAAAATACTCGATATACGTAAAAAATATAATAGAGAACGAAATTTGAGTTTTTTTTTAACAAAGATTATAGTTTTTTTTTATTTTTGTAGGATAAAAAATAACCGAGATAGAAACGTTTAAAGCCTAAATTTTACTGCGAGAACCATGTAACCGGGGCCCTTTAACCTTTTATCTTTTAAAAAATAAGGGTTTTAAAAGATTAAATTTAATACGATCTTATAGCCCTTGAAATTACGTTTCAAATGGTTTTTGGATGAACCTGATATCATAAAAATTAACGGAGTTATTGTAAAAAAACCAATAACATTTTCTTGGAAAAATTTTTTGAGCAGAGATTTTGTATGCATATATAGGAAAAAAGATAGATACTAAGAAGTAGACGTGTCGTGTCGTGTTAAAAGTGATTTTTTGCAACTGCGGCGCTTCTTGCGGGTGTCGAAGAGTAGGGTTATTTTGCAATGCAACCTGCGGATCATGCAGTGGGGACAATTGCCAAAATAGCCCTCCAATTAATGAAGAAGGAGAAGTTGATGAAGAGAGCTCTGATGAAGAGTGAAAAATTAAATTTAATGTACTTTAATATTTGATTAATTTATGAAACATTATTTAAATAAAAAATGAATAAACTTTTCATAATATATTTTAATATTTATCACATAAGCACTGAAAAAATTGTTTTCAACGTCAAATTATGCTTTTTCATCAATTTGTGCACGAAGGGTAGTTTGGGGAATGTGGAAAGAATAATATTAATAAAGTTTGAAATATATTAATAAAGTTTATCATAAGTAATAAAAAAGATTCTAAATAACTAAAGCTATTAAAGCTGATAAAAAAAAATTCCATTATTTTTATGACAAGTGGTAGTTTTTAAGGGTGGAAAATTTTGCAATAAATAAATAATTACTTTAATACTCAGTAAATGAGATTTCAATTCAGTAATGTATTATTCAAATGATTAAAGTTTCTTGAAACCAATTTTTTCAATGATTCTGCATTAAGGGGGTGGTTTTTAAGGATTGAAATTGCACAGTCAACCAAAAATTATATCATAAACATTAAACAAACCGTTTGTGTAATGTTAATATGCGATTTCATATTTCAGAAATACAAAAAATGATTTTTTCATGATTTTCGATTTAAGGGGTGGTTGCTAGAAGGGTTGAAAAATTAATTAAAATCATAAATCATGCATATAAGTGTTGAAGAATATTTATTTTATCTAATTAAACGAGATTACTTACGCCAGAATGCTTAAATCTGCATTTTTTCCCATTTTTAAAAAAAGGGGTGGATTTCACCCCTAAAATGCAAAAAGCGCAAGTCGAGCATATGTCACTTTTGAAGTTGAGGGTAAAATATACTCAATCCCAATTTTCATGCAAATCGATGGAGGTTCACCGAAATCGGAGGTAATAGTTGATTTTTACCTTCATTCACTGTACTATAAATGAATTTTGTAAAAATAAAATTTATAATGTTTAAGAATTCAGCGAATAGTCGTCCCACTGATGTTAATAATACTAGTAAATTTCCTAGTGCCAAAGGTGGATCAGCAGCAATTTGCCCAGCTTCATTTCTTGTTGAAAGTTCATATCCCGGGTCTCGTTTGTTGTTAACCACTGATCCAATTTCTCGGAACTTTTCCACTAATTCCAAAGTGTGTTTTCTATTCACGTACTTATCCGGATGTTGTTCTTTGAATAATTTTTCTATACGGTTGACGCACTCATTGCTTAGTTAAGAAAAGCTGATTATTTCGACTCTTTTCGCAATCGTGTAAACCATTGTTGAGAATTAAACTTCTAAAAAGCATTCTCAACTGATTTTGACTTAACTGAAAAAAAAATTACATATTGCTTTTGCCAGAAATAATTTTAATATTGTGACAGCTTTAGAAAATTGTCAACAAATTATCTTTCATAGAATATTTTTGGTTTTGAATACATTATTCCAATAAAAGCTTAGAAAATAACATTTATTTAATTATTGCTTACGTGTAATTTTGGTCCAGCAGAGAAAAATATATAATGAAATAAAAATACATTATTAAAAAATATTTTGTTGAATTAAATACCTTATAAAATAGACTTTAGTTTCAAGAGAAAATCACTAATTATCCGGCTAGAAGGACCACAGAATGCTACGTTAAGGTCCAAAGGAAAGGCGAAGCCTGGCACTCGCCTGGAACCTAGACTTCGGAACGTTTAATTGTTTCTGGGCTTCTTGCTTTTTCTGTGGACTGTAGTAGTTCAAGCATAATAACTTTGGCTTAACTTTTCATTTAATAAATTTTCGAAAATTTAATTTAATTACTATTTCTAAAAATGAAAGTGCTAACACAAGAGAATTTTAAGTTAGTGCGTGCTGACTCGGCAATTCCTCTTGGTCTCCTTTTTCTTCGCACATGCGTCATAGAGTTTATGCCAGATTAAGGCGCGAACATGATAAGGTTAACAAAAACTAAAGTCTGTTCGCTGGTAGAGTCCCGGTGTGACGTCACGAACGTCTGAACTAAGGTGCCGTAGGCTCGTTGGTGTTTTCGAATGGTCAGTGGCGTCGCTTTGTTTTATATTTTACTTGATGTATTTAATTAGATTTATTTAAAGCGTTGAGTGAAGAGTCCTTATAGAGATGCAGCCGTGTACTTAATATCATAGCCCGCGCAGTGTCTGTGGTGTAGTAAGGCGCCACCGGCATTGTGGTCTAGCAATCTCGTCAATCTCAGTCCCTCAGTCGGCTGATAGCACTCGCATGGTTCGTGTCATTTGTTGTATTAGTGCACCATAAAACGAGGAAAAAGTAGCTTCCTTCTTGAAAAAAAATTTTTGAAGGTACAACCACATGGGACCTTCACAGCATGATAGATTAGGTCCTTGGCCATCTGTAATGTCTAATTACAACATTTTTTGGGAGGTCAAACTATTTTTATGACGAAAAATGTTATAAATCTGTCAAAATTAATTATTCTTACATTTTCACACATCCCTCGTGATATCCCCAGAACCAATTGAGATAATTATACGTATTTTTTTTTTAATTGATGGAGGAAATGTGGGCGAAGGTCACTGCTTTAATTTTGTTTTTATGGAAAATCTAATTTTTCTGTAAAACGAGGTAAAACTTGAACATTTACTTCCCTTGCAGCGCTTTTTTCAGTAAGCGAAAAACTTTTTTATTTTAAGGAATTTTGACATACCTTCTGCATATGAAATAAAGTCTACACCTCAAGGAAGTTTTTAAAACAAAAATCAGGTCTCTACGACTTATAGTTTTCGAAATTTTGTTATTTAAAGCTGAGTTTTTCGATCCTAGATGCCTAGATGTCCGGCAAGTGTGGACTATTTATTACAAGTAATCTTATATTATATTATGCCAGTTAGAAACAAACTTTTCTTTATATAATGTGAATGCAAATGAGTATTAGTTATTTTTATTGAGTTATTACATACTATTTAGTGCTTAACAATGGAATGTTTATTCTGTGGACAAACTTTGAAAGATAATGACAAATTAGTGAGACAAAATCCTAGATTGCAAGGAGTAAAAACAATTATATATGCCACGGTAAAAAGGCGAGACATTTGTGTCGAAAAGATTTTGCAACAAGAGGAAAATATTTTAAGTGGAAAAGTCAAAGTGAAATTTCATATAGCCTGCAAACAAACCTATATTAGTTTGTAAAATCTTAAAAATCTTTCCCAATTCAGTGAAATTGAAAATGTATCTTCGTCTTCGGTAAGATGCAATAAATTTAATATTCGGACAATGTGTTTAATATGTAATACATCGAGAAAGAAAGGCGTAATATAGTATACGATAATTCTCTGTAGACGTGATTTATCTTTATATTTCTTTGCCACCTGATTATCAGTCTAGTCGATACACTGTTGACAAGGGGCCGATGCGACATTTTTATTGTTAATGATGGGATTTTGGAGAATGAGAGGGGAGTATGCGTTTATTTTCGATTTATCGCAAATATTTGAGAAACCAAACATAATATAATTTTTCACATCCAGTGGAAGTATAGTAACAAAAAAATTTTTAAAAATTTTTATTGTTCAAATAGGCTTAGAATATTACGAAACATCGAGATTTTAAGTTTGAGCGAAAAAAAAAATTCTGCCTGCCTGTGTGTCTGTCTGTCTGTCGGTCTGTCTGTCTGTCTGTAACTTTTTTGTGCGCACGTTTACACTGGAACCGTTTGAGATATTGACTTGAAATTTGGTACACATATTTACTTTAACGAGATCTAGAACTAGATTATATGTTCATCTCGTTCCGTCGAAGGGTTGGGGGGTAAATGGGGGTAAATTTGGGGTAAATAGGTAAATCAAGCAGGTAAGAGTCCATAAAATTGGTAATTAATATATACAAGAGAAGCTAAGCTCTCAAAAAAATATTTGATAATTTCAAATAAAGTTCCATAAACAAGTATTTCCACATACAAAATTTTTTCGTTGTGAATGACTTGTATCTTGTACAAAAAAGTCCCTGAAAGCATATTTTTATCTATTATAGCTCACAAGCTAAAGGCGCCCTCGCGCAAACTTCAAAATAACCTTTTTGCGCTGTTCTCTAAGCAGCCCGTTAAAGAAGTTAAATATTAGCTGCTCTATGAGAATTTGTGGTCGATTTTTTTACTTACGAATTTTTGGTCGCTCTACACGATGGCATCCTTTATTTTTTTCTTAAATATGTATTTTTTTAACGCAAAAAACATTAAAAAAAAACATAAATTTGGACTTTTCCACCCCTTGTAGGATGTAATTGATTGATTTAAAAAAAAATGCTCTTTGCATATGCAGCGAAGAAATTGATTTACAAAGAAAATATTTAAAACTTGTTATGTTAAGTAATTTATAAATAATGAATCAATTGTTTTAATGTATTTTTTCAGCAGTCGATGAAGCTTAATGACACAAAATCAAGCCCAATTTTTTTTCTTAAAAAAATGTATTTATTGTTGACATATCATTTTATTTATCGCATAAAAACAATTAATGTTAGGTACCGAAAAGTGTAATTTTATTTCCACATCCAGTGGAAGTATAGTAATGACAAAAACATTTTTAAAAATTTTTATTGTTCAAATAGGCTTAAAATGTCATGAAACGTCGAGATTTTAAGTTTGAGCAAAAAAAAAATTTCTGTCTGTCTGCCTGTCTGTCTGTCGGTCTGTCTGTAACTTTTTTTGTGCGCACGTTTACTCTGGAACCGTTTAAGATATTGACTCAAAATTTGGTACACATATGTACTTTAACGAGATCTGGAACTAGATTATATTTTCATCTTGTTCCGTCGAAGGGTTGGGGGGCAAATTGGGATAAATTTTGGGTAAATGGGCAAACCAAGCAGGTAAGAATCTATAAAATTGGTATTTAGTATATACAAGAGAAGCTAAGTTCTCAAAAAAATTTTTGGCATTAGCCACCCCCATTACCACCCCCCACCTTCTTATTAAAGGGGATGAAAAAAAATTGTGATTTAGTGTATGTACAAGAACCAGAAACCTCAAAATATTTTTTTACTTCATCCACCCACCACTACCACCCCCTATCACCCCCCCCCCCCCCCACTACCAATGTTGAGTATCGTTTTATGGGTTTTTGGGGTAGAGGATTTCAAATATTATATTATTAAAGTTCTATAAACAATTATTTCCATATACAAAGTTTTTTCATTATGAGTGACTTGAATAGAGAATGTGGATGTGGAAGTAGTGATTCCTTGGGCAGCGGTTTTTCATTTTCATCGATTTTTAAATAGCTGGAACTTGCCGCATATTTTTATTAAATAGTGTTGCTTTTTTCTATAAATACATTTCAATAACAAAAAATGTTTAACTATTTTTTTTTTATTTCAACATTTTTTTAATGCTTGCCACTCCATTATTAATATTATGCATTGTACAAAAAACAGTTTTAAACAAAAGTTACTCAGTATATTTTGTGTAATTCAAATTTGACTATTTAGCGTGGCTAAAATTCGAGAAATGTCGTAAATCGATTCAAATTTCTCCAAAAAATCATGCATGCGATTTAGAAGCTCCCTGAAGTCTTTAAAATTTTTCTGACGTTCTCTGAATTTCTTTTTGTTAATTAAGTCGGTCCCCTCCCGTGCCGCTTGCAGAGTAGCGTAAAAAAGTCATTTTTATACTTACTTACTTAAAATTATAACAGATAAAAATATGCCCTCGCGGACATATCTGTAGAAAATCTGATGTACAAAAAAAGCGCAATGCATTTTTGTCGATAATTATTACAATTCTCGCTACGTAAGCGCTGAAAGGCCAAAAACACCATTCTCGACATTTACATTTTCTTTTTTTTAATTGTTTAAACACAATTGGGAGGTCTTACTAAGTACTCATAAATAGGAGCTGAATCGAATGACACAATAATATATATTTTTCGCGTATCGGGAAATAAATGTAAGTGGTTAAATCACAGACCGTCTAATTGCACTGGTCTACAATCTGCGTATAAAATTAGTATTTTATTTGTACCCTCGTTCGCTCGACATCAACGCTGAGAAATCTCGCGAGATTATGACTGCTTCTGCTAAGTGCCGACGGTGGCAGTGGTGGCACCACCATTCAACGCACAACATGTGGATAGAGACGTGCGGGGGCTGAGATGAGAAAGAAGGAAATACGGGAACGATAATTCGCGTAAGGGCAGCACCTCTTTAAGGATTCTTCACTCAACGTTTAAAGGAAATCGAATTATAAGCATAAGTAATAAATCTATTGTAAATTTATAGTAATTTACGTTAAAAAAATAAATTATAATATTGAATTGTTTTGGTTTCAAGTAAAAAATATCATAGAGCAAATATTCAAAATAAATACACTTAAACAGTTGCAGCTAAATTTTTTTTATACGTTAATAGAATTTTGTCAAATAAGTATATATAATCTTAAAATAAAAATATATACTTAATACTAATTATGCCGAACCTTATATAAAACAAATATGGCAGTAAAATACAAATATCTAGTATAATATAAATAAATAAATTTAGTTTTCTTCGTTAATGTCTAATTCTTCCGAGTCTTCATCGTCGCTTTCATTATTAACACTTATAATGAGTGGCATAACTTCTTATGAACCTCTGGATCATATGTCTCTAAAATCAATTTATTTGTGTGATTTACACACTTGGACCAAATTGAGCTCGACACTTGAGTTAAAGCCTCATTCCATATAGAAAGAACGACTTCATCACTAAAACCATCTTTACCGATGTGTTTGTCGTAATACTCCTTACAAATTCCCCAAACAAGTTCTATTTTGTTGAACTGACACTGATGTGGTGGAAGCCGCAGTACATCATGTCCATGCTCTCTAATTAAACTGTCGACAACATAGTGTTGCTCTGTTCTGTTAGCTCCAGCTATTTGAAGCAATTCGGCTTTAAATGCGGTATCACTGAAATCTATGTTTTTGGTCTTTAACCATGCTTGTATTTTATCTTTCGTCCAAGATCGGGTTGGTTGTTTTTCTTCAACCTGAGAGTGGTACTTAACATTGTCCAAAACAATAATGCTTCGATTTTGTATCCCCGGTAAAAGTCTCTCTGTCAGCCACTTTTCAAAATTTTCAGATTTCATGTTGTCATTTTAATCTGCTGACTTATTCTTGGTGGAGAAAACAGAACTCTCATCTTCAGCAAAGTCATGAATAGATCCTGCATGTACAACTATAAATCTTTTACCTTCTGTAGTCGTACGACGCATTTTTGATTTACTGGAATCATCTTGCGAAGAAAGTTTTAATCCTCCTCTGCTAAAGATCCACGTTTCGTCTGAGAACATTACATCTTCGGGGTCATTACTTTTCAAATTTGTGATCTTTCACACAGTACTTTTATTCATCTTTTTTAAAGGAAAAGCCTAATTTTGTAATCACTTTATATAAACTGGTACGGCCAACATCAACTATTGCTCTATATTTTAGCTCTTCTAAAAGCATAGACAACCCAAGGAACAATTTAAAAGTCATTTGGACTTGAGGAGGGTTTAAGAAAGGTTTGTCAGGGTTAGGAAATAGTCTTGTGCTTTATTGATGTTGTTGTTAAGGCCTTTTAGGCTCCAAGTATACTTGCTCTAATATGGTAAGTTTTAAAGCATTCTGCATGACCTAATTATAAAGCTAATTTGCTTCTAGGATAATATGTATTTGTAATGGGTTTATCATACCTACATAAAACTCTCCATAAAGTTAATTAGTTTTATTAACGTCTCAAATTCCATTTAGATTTAAAGAGGCTTTAAATTACTCTTTATGGTTTTGACATATTTGCAATAAATGCATTTTAAATCCTTTTTAAAACTAGACATTTTCAATGCCTATTAGCACTTATTAAAGGCCATTACAAAACTAGACTCTTAAAATATCCTTGACAAATGTTGTAATGAAACCGTTATGAAGAAAAAAAGGCCTCTATAAATCTAAAAGGCAAATTTTAATTCTATAAAACACTTTCTAAAAAGTGTCGTTGATGCATGTGTGTACACGTATATTTAGAACACATACGCGCGCGTCACACTGTCAAATTATTTTGGGGTTAAGTTTTAAGTTTTTTGTATCAAATGTCAATGCGGTTCGTCTTGGAGGCGGTTCTTTTAAATCCCAAACGTTTTATTGCAGCTTTTATCAAGTCCATGTGATCTTCGCCAAGTGCGTTGGCATTTATGTAAGGAAGGGATTATTTATGATAGTATACAAACAGACTTAGAGTAAATGTTCTAGGTCATTACCATTATTAGAATATATAGTTTAATGAGAGGACTGTAAAATGACAATTAGATTTTTAGTTGGCCGGCCATGTTTTTCTTGTTATATAAAAATATTCAAGGTAAATCTCACAATTATAATTATCAATAATTATCACTTTTTCTTTAGCAAATTAAGGTAGAATTACAAAAGATGACTGAAAATTACCATGGGAACCGAGAAGCAGCCTACTTTTTTAAATTTGCTGATTACGCGTCTATGCAAATTTCGTATGGATATTAAAATCATGGTTATTTCTGAGGCGCCCTTGTTTTTTGGGCCTTTCTTTTGTAGTTTTAACGATAAACTGCCGACAGTTTTAATTTTTTTGTCATACCTGATGTCTTTTTATTACCTTTTAAAACGGCCTTAGAGAGGTTATAGTGCCACTTTACGCTTTATAAATTTCAAATTTCATTTTATCTTCAACAAGTCTGATGGTGTGTTTTCTTAAATCAGTTTAGAAGAATAAGTGCAATAATAAAATTATTTGGATTCCTTCGTGGACATTCTTATAGTTTTTCAGTTCTAATATGGACTTATAAGAGTTTTAAAGACCAGTTTTAAGGTAGCCTTTTAGGTGTTTTCTAGAAATGCAAAAAGCTAATAAAAAAGCTTCCGACAGCTTTAAAATGGATAAGAAAGGTTTCAAAATTGCCCGAACAAGGTTTTCAAGAACGGCACTATGCCTCACTAAGGAGTTTTATGATGGAATTTAAAAAGTCCTTAACACCCTTCATAAGGGTGTGCCCTTTTAGTCTATAAGTCGCTTTATGATGGTATTAAGGATATTGTTGCAGCAAAATAGATTCTTCAAGGCATTTTATAAATAGTTTTATAGCACCCTTGTATATATTTAAGAAACAAAAATTGTTCGTTGGGAAGGAATTATGTTTATGATCAGACACCATATCGTAAATAACATTTTTTATTTTATACTTTACAGCATAGGGTAACTCTGTTTTGGACTTTTTACGATTCCGAAGCGAAGCTTGAGGTACCACATTTTCTTTGTAGTTTTTAGCAATTTTTCTTACAGTCTTTTCATCGATTTTTAAAGCCTCACCCACTCGCCTTTGAACAGCTTTTAATGACAATAAAGGTCCACCATTTTCATTTTCCTTTTGACAATATTCCAACAAATTCAAAACTAACTGCTGTGATTGCGAATTTAAAAATTCACCAGGATGTCTGTTTACTATTTTAACAATAGAACAGGACTAAAATTGCCCACTAATTGCACTAATTGAAATAAGTGCACTATACCTGCTATACCCGACTATCGAGAAAATCTGAAATCACCAGCCGCATTCGACAACGACACGCGTTACTCAAATTGGTTTGATGTCGAACAATAGAAATGTCGTACGTCGGTCATAACTTGACCACAAAGATTAAAACTTACATTGCAGATTGGGTTACAAACAATATTTTAATAAATACAAGGAAGGATAGAGCTCCGGACGGTATTCCTTACACTATACGACCGGGATTCTATCAGCGAACAGACTTTACAAACTAACCTTATCAGAAAGAACTAAATAATATTGAATACTAAAATTACAGAAAAATAGCAGGCTTTACCAATTTACTTACATCATTTTAAAGTCTGTATTTTATTACATTTGTTCAGCAATGTAACATAATCGAACCGGAATTTTAAAATTAAAATTTCCACTAGGGCAAATTTGCATAAAAATTATTCGCACAATTACATTAGCGATTAAGATTGCATGTCAATGGAAACGTAGCAAGATTAATATTCCACTGAATTTAATAAGCACAAGTGGAAAGGAGACGGAATTACTGTAAGGGTGACAATTAAGCAGTTTTTAGCGGATATCAAGTAGCCTGAGAGTTCGCGATAAGAAGCAATGCACGAATCTTCGCACTGGCGTAGTTCATTGATTGCAGGGCACAGTTTTTTCACTGTCGCTTCAGTGGAATTTATTTACATTTATTAAATTATCGAAAGTGTACTGTATGTCCACAGATAGAGTGGATAAGAGGGTATACTTTTTTATTTCTCATTTCGCTGGGAAAATTTATTGTTCATAAAAAGTTTTGCTTTTATTAAAAATATGATTGTCATAGAGTAATAGTACGTCGGGTACATGGCTAGCTGCACTTTTTGATTGGAATCTGCCACTTCATGTGGTCATAGTTGATGGCAAAAGGTAACTTTTCAGATAGGGAGCCACTTGATAATCCACGCAGAACACCAAAATGGCGGCCAACTTTAACGGCCACAATAATTTTTTTTGTATCTCAGCTCTCAATGTTCTGATTTCGTTTTTCTTTTTCTGTTCGAAAGCTCATGTGAAGGGAATACTTTTTTATCCTTATACATTTATCACTACACCTTAAGAGGGAGCAATGCGATCAGATCAGAGGGGAGTGGGCGGAAATGAACCAATAAAGTACAGAGAGCTGTTGTGTTGGTTGTCTAGTTTTGGCGTTCGAACTTTCTTTACTAGTGCTCTACTCTACTCACGCCTAAAAGGTCAAGAACACATCGAGACCGTGACGTAATTAGAGTCGATGAGGCCCGTGTGCAAGATTATTAAAATAAAATAATTCAGTTTATTTAACATAAAATAAAAAATGTATTTTTTTAAATGTATAGATCCTAGAGGCCCTGTGAGGCCCTCTAAGTTCTGAGGCCCGTGTGCGCCGCACCCCTTACCATGTAATTACGCCACTGCATCGAGACCAAGCTTCAAATACACGAAATGAGTGCGCATCGGTTATAAATGTAATCATTTTTAATTATATCCAAGTGACTCCATCTACTAAAACAGTATTGTATTAAAAAAAAATACAGCAAAAAGCATTTTTTAGCAAACTGGCTGATGTTATTAAACTGATTAAAAGATATTCTTGTAAGTAAATGAATACTACACTTCTATTAAAGAGCATTTTTAGCTAAAACTTGTTTATTAGCCAATGTGAAGAGAGATCTTCCTAATAAACAAGTTTCAGCTAAAAATGTTCTTCAATAGAAGTGTAGTACTCATTTACTTCCAAGAATATCTTTTTTTCAGTTTAATAACGCTAAAAACTGCTTTTTTCTAGTCAAGATGTTTAGTACAGTGCTTTTTAATGTAACCAACATAACCTTAAATTTTAAATTTTTCAAGTTTATTCTCATTTTTAATGTTTGTATACGCATGTTTAGCTTGAAGCCGTACTAGCTCCAAGCAAATATTTAAAATCACGTAAATAATTTTTCAATATTGTTGATTAATAAAAATAGACTAATTACAGGTTAGATTTCCAACCTACAAAAAAAGTCCTCTTTTATTAGGACAAAGTATTTAGAACTTCATAAACATTGCACTGAACTAGATTTTAATTGAAAATACGATAACCAGGCAGAAATTTTAACAGCTGCGTAATACTCTTAAATCTTAAGAAACACATATTTTTGAGGTTAGCTGTGACGTCATGTGCAGATGCCCTATAATAGCCACACTGCCTACCCTTCTTCCTACTTCAGCTTTGTGACTGGCGTTGTTTCCTCTTAAGGGTTCTGCGCAATTTTCAAACATCAGAAAATTTCACTTTTCCCCCGCATTTTATTGATAAGTAAGTTTTTAATTTCTTTCATTACAAATAAGGGTTTATGTTTATGGGGTTCCGGATACGTCAAGAAAGACTTGTTTTCTTACACAACAGTGATTTTAATTATTTTCAAAACATTTATTACATTAAGGAAACAAATTTTTCAAACAAAAAATGACTAAATACTAGGAAATTGTGCTGGATGGTGAAATGAAAACAATTCATGAAATTAACTTGTTTAAATTGTTTACTAGGTCAAGTCCAGTACAGCTCGCAATATTATGTATTAGTTATTATTTGTATATATGTAAATACTAGGTAAGCACAAGAAGCAATTTAGGTTAGCATTAGAATAAGTATAACTTATAGATTCTAGTCAACTTTCATCGAGGTACAAGTACCATTATGTATTCATTATAAATAAATGGTAAAAACCCAAGTTGAGTATAAGTCATACAACCCTAACGAACTAAAGTATATTACAAAATTCTTATGTAAATAAAGTGCTTATATACAGCTCTTATGACTCTAGATAGCGCAATCATCTTCTTCATCTTCCAATTCATCCCTGGAACAAAATAATTATATACTATTATTATATTAAGGCATTGCATCAGCAAAGCAATATTATGATCTTGAAACTGTGAAACGAATTTAAAATTAATCATTTAAACGCATATCTTTTATTGTATTTATTGCTGCATTGTCAACCCACAAAGCAGTATGCAGTTCGTGCAAAATAGCGTGCATGGAACTTTGGTCTTTGAACAGGAGTATCGTGTACATTATCCGGAGCTATTACACTTAACCAATTCTCTGCAGGCTGCCTTAATAGAAGGAAGAGAAGACCAGACCGGCGTCCCCTCCCCAGCAACCATGATCTATCCCCATCCTTCTGGCCCTAGAATGTTGTTCGTCACTGAGCAAGCACGACTCGAAACTTATCATGCCTGGTATGCTAATCGAACCCAATGCTGCCTTAGTGCCTCTTTTGTTGGGGGCAGACTTTGTAGACTGCGACTTTTTGAAATAAAGAGAAGCTTTCTAACTTGATTGACTGAGAAGTCTTCTGCATCTTTGTAGAAAAGCAAAACAGTAAACTTCTCCAGTACTTGAAAAGTCTCATCAGCAATAGACTGTAGTAAAGAGATAGATAGCTTGGAAGGGTCAGCAGCTTCAGGAAATGATTTCCACACTTTCCGGGCACTCTGTTTCCCTTTCATTGCAAATGATGACGTTACATCTGATTCAGTGAATGCATGGAATCCTCTCAATCCAACAGCTTTATGTTCAACCATACTTTTAAAAATGGCATCAATGCTCATGTATCTATGACTCTTCCCAGCACCAACGAGAATGCACATCCCCCGAAGTCCCACAATTTTGAGAATGTGAAAGAAAGAGATTCCCAAACAACTGCATCAGTGTCTACTGTGCAAATACTGCAAATAATTATTTTTTTGCTCCTTGTTCAACACTGACTTAGACGTAGAGAAAAATCCTGTCATCTGCTCCTTCCTGTTGCCTGCATTGTACTCCATCAATTGAAGTTTCATCCGGCCGAAATGAATGAATTATTCCATCAATCTCAGTACTGATGTGAACTCAATCAAACTTCAAAACTGCATGTTCTCCAAGTAACTTGAAGAGTTCTGGCAGTCTGATTGCAGCAGAGGCAGTCATTCCAATTTTTTGGTAGCATATTTTGCTACTTGGCGACGAAGACCAACGCCTCTCTTATCTCTCACACGGTTCTTCAGGCAGGTTTTTGAGTAAATATCCCAATAAATGTGTATTCTGTTTGCAAGGAACCTCTCAGCATCATTCAAAATTCGGTTGTTGAATCTCGTATCACAGTATTCTCCAAAAATCTGTGAAAATTAAAAATTATTTGCTATTCTGAAATTGCGCAGAACCCTTAAGATGTGTGTCCGCTTTTAAACAAAAAAAAAAAAAAAAGAAAATCGAAATCGGATCATCTTTAATGGTGTTCTGCACGGATTTTCAAGTGGCTCCCTATCTGAAAAGTTACCTTTTGCCATCAACTATGACCACAGAAAGTGGCAGATTCCAATCAAAAAGTGCAGCTTTCTTTGGTGTACCCGACGTACTATAAGTTAACATGTCATGTTTTCAGAAAATAAAAAAAATCTGAAAATTTTGTAAGAGCAAACTACGTTCGATTTTAACGATATGAAAAAATGTCACCAAAAAAAAAATTTTTAGAATTAAAATCTATGCCAGAATTCCAATTTGTGGATAAATCTGCCTAATTGTTAATAATACGTTTTATTCAATTTTCTAACAAACTCTTATTAATACGGCTCTGAAGCACAGTTATAATATTTCTCTCTTTCAGTTTGCTACATTTTCACATATTCCCTAATTTACTTTACGATAATGTCATACTTAGTTTCGCTTCAATAAAATGTCCTATTTGAATAAATACACTCTTGATTCACGGTTGGACGCGTTGGCTTGAGTGAAAATATTCATTAAGGGTTATTAAAGCACGCCACTTATTACATAACATCTACACAGAAGTAATGTATATCCTGTTTTAAGTCTGACCGACCGCCTTTCTATCTTTGTTACTAGGGTAGACGTTAATTTAAAATTTTCATGTATGTCCAATGTATGTTAGTATACTGAAGGATTTATTCATATGATTTTAAAAAATTGTTTTTAAAAAACGTAATATTTTCGAAACAATATTGCTATTAGGGATATCTTTAAAATGATTTCGTAATTACGGTTTGCGTATCTACCCAAATATTTTTTTATAATAAGTTTTGCCAAAGTAAATTATTCGCTGTATAATATTAAATATCTAAAATTAGTTATTTTTTATTTATAAGATTAGAGATTATTATTTAGGTATTAAGCAAATCCCAACTTACATACGTTTTTATTTATTAAGAAATTACCTATTTTCTGTATATTGTTGCCCTAATATGGGCACGCTAATATACTAGTTAGGTAAATACAACACACAGAAAGTCGATTATTTCATAGTAAATAAAAAAGTGTGTAAGCTGGGATTTGTTTAATACCTAAATAATATTCTCTATAATTAAATATCTAAATTTAGGAGTGGTTTTCACCCATTGAGGGAAGAGTTATAATAGAGAAACTGAAGATGATACCTTTTGCTATAATGATTACCAATAAAAAAAATTATATCACTACATGTGACATTATTCCAAAATTTTACATATTTTTTACCTCTACACGAAAAAAACACTACTGTATTCTGAATCATATACCTGTTCAGGCAATGGTACACTCTGTTCAATATTCCTCGGATATAGTTATAATTACTGTAAATATAGACTTATTATTAGTAAACAAGATGCTTATCTTATTACGTTAAATATAAACTTCTTTTGGAAACCAAACAACGATTTAATGACAAGGGCTCTCATTGCAATAATACTCTGTTACTATTTCTACACTATATTATTTTTCGTGGTACAAGATAACTTTTTGGAAGGATAATATAATAATTTAAGACAATAAATTATTTCATTGTCCTATTATTACTTACGTTAATTTCAAGTATAGGTATCATTGAATGCATATATTTTTATCGTAAATTTATTCGCGTATGTTTTCCTACCTAATGTAGATATAGTTATTTCAATAGGAAGGATATATTACCTCAAAAGTATATCGATATAGATTCAATTTTGAGATATAATTATTGGTAGATTATTACTTTAATTGATTGCTAGTATATAATTATTATTCATTTAATATAGTGATGTTGTTGACTGAAAATATCAATTAAAATTTATTGTATTTTTGGTTATAGTTGAGTATAATCCGAAATGGGTTTGGTATAAGTGATAATTCACCTAAGACACCATATGAGGCTACCAGCGCGAAAACGGCCTAAGCCACATTTTATGACGTTTGAGTTTATCGGCTCAACTTGCTGCCTAAGTACATACATTTATAATGTGAAACGGCCTAAGCGACCTTTGCCCACTATTAAAAAGATGGTGCCACTAGTTTCACTTTACTTTAAATAATTAGGGCAACATGTCATGCGCGTAATCAGTCTAACCCACAATTCTGTGGGTTAAGCCGTTTTCGCGCTGGTAGCCTCATATATGTATGTTACACACAAAGTTACTATAATTAAAAAAACGTATACGATATAAGTGACATTTTTCTGTATTATTGCAATAATTTTATGAGCGGCATATATGAAATAATACGCGAATTATCAAGATTCATGTGTTATTTAAAAACGTTAACTTCATGATTTCATTGCATGCGATGATGGAAATCAATAAGTTAACGTTTTTAAATAACTCATGTTTTGATAATACGCGTATTATTTCATATAAGCCGCTCATAAAATTATTGAAATAATACCGGAAAAATGTCGCTTATCTCGTATACGTTTATATTATTATAGTAACTTTGTGTGCAACACATATGGAATCTTAAGTGAATTATCAACTCATACCAAACCCAATTTAGATTATACTCAACTATAACCAAAAATACAATAAATATTAATTGATTGTCAGTCAATACTATAACTATATTAAATGAATAATTATATAAGATTATCAATTATAAAAATTGTTTTCTACTGAACTTTAAATGGCAAGATTTAATGATGAACTTGACTTGTTATTTGTGTATTTTTTGTACATATTTATGCGTGCGTCTAAGAAATGGTGTACAAGATATCAAGAAATAAAATAATTTTTATATAACAAAAATATATTTAATTTATAGTAAAACATTCTTAAAGAAACTGTTTAATTCTATCAGAACAAATCTAAAACGATTTTCTTTAGTAAAATACTCGTAAACAAACTGTTTAACAAATCAGTAAAAAATATTAGTAGGTATATAAGTCCAAACATAAAAAAAACTAACCAGTACACTTGTTTTCAGCTGGATACTATTGTTTCCCTGGAGTTATTCACCATTTAAACAATTTAAAACTTGTAGCACTGTAGTACATCGGGATTCACAAGTTTTTGGTAACTGTTCTGTAAGGGAGGAAGTTTGATTATTGTATTTTTTTATTATACCAGTATACGTTTTCCAACAAAATACTTATTTATTTAAAATAATATACAAAAATTCTAATACATATGTAGGTTGCAACAGATATTCTTGTAACAAATAATATTCAATAAAGTCCAAGGTAAGTCATGAAAACAAAAGTTACTGCAATTTATTGTCAAATGTAACTAAGTTAGTTTTTGTTAGTTCTTGCATTGTTAAATAAATAAGTATTTTGTTGTAAAACCAAATCAAACTAGTAAAATAGGTATACCTACATTGTACAGGGTTATTCTTAAGTCTGTGAAATATTTTAGGAATTCTATTTACCACAATTAAACTACGCAGCGAATAGTGGTAATTCTGACGTCTATAATCTGTCAAAGATTATTTTACAGAGCACGCGCGGGTGAACAGTTGCCATGTTCGCTGGCTAGGAGCAAATATATTATGAAGAAACAGTATAGTAATTCTGTTAATTAAAAAAAAAACCTGGACAGTTTGTCCTTCTATCGGCATAAGAATTACCACTATCCGTTGTGTAGTTTACTTGTGTTGGATTTATAAACTGTTCCACAAACTTATGAACAGTCCTGTACATTATTCTGAACAATAAATTAAGAATAAGAAAAAAATTTGCAGATAAAACTATTTTTATAGTTGAAAGTATTTTTTTGACGGCTTCTATCTCCAACACCTTTGAACCCACCGTATATGTAATCTTACACGAAGGAGGCTAAAGGCTGATTGAGAATATCGCACTAGATTTTTTTTTAAATTGCTAATATAAATTTTCGGAAAATCCACTCTTACGTTTACCTCATTAAATGCATGCCTATGGTGATCCTTCAAATTTTACTATTTAAATAAATTCGAACAGGGGAGGAACAGTAGCTATCAAATTTAATAAAGATACACACATATTTTTGAGTCACTTTATGAAATTTGCATGGGACACGTGTTATACAATATCAAAATAATACTATTAAATTTTCAAAGATAACAACAGTGCATGGGCACATGCAATCAGGTAAAAATGATCTAAACATTTCTATACCTCAATGGAGACTATACACAGAAAATCGACAACCCATTTTTAACAAAAGTATACAAATAAGTTTGCCATACTTGCGTTGGTCTACCAACAGATCACAATAACAATGATATACCCCACCCATGCACCTCGTATTTCCGCGTTGTTTCTTAGATATAGTGTATTATATAAATAAATAGGTACTTACCGACAAGTACAGAGATTAATTCCTATAACTCCCAAGATTCCAACAATTTTTCTGTGCCTACACCAGTTATAATTATTGTGCAGAACTGAAAAACTGTACTACTGCGCTGCGAATTCTGCGATAGACCGCTGTTCGATGTTAGTTGGATGCCAAAAGGACTCCCTCCCACCTATGACCTTTTTCCTTAGCGACAATATGACTTCATATTTTTTCAATTATAAGAGGTTCGCTTCAACGATAAGGATTAATGAAGCTAATACTGGATATAGTTCTTATAAAGGGAGGAACATTTAGATTTATTAGTATTATGGATAGCTAAGAAAATATAAAACATTGTACCCATTATTTATTATAATTTAAGCAAATGATAATATTTCAGATCGATGACGTTCTTTATTAAATAAAAAGAAACAAACTATTGCTGAAATACTCATTGTTTTTATTGGATAAATTTGAGAGGTTTACTGCAATAAAGCTAATTATTTCTCAAATAACTATATACTTCAGATCGTTATTAACAGTGGTTTTAGCATTCATGTGATTATTTACTTTTTTTAAAGTAAATTTAAATATGATTGATTTTCAATTAAAAATTTGTGCTTAAAAGAAATTTTGATATTTCATTGTTTAGATAACACAGTTTTAGATCAATGCTAATTAATATTAATTTAAAAGAAAGATCATCAAACATAGGACTATCATCGGCAATACAATAGCAGTTTTTTCCGTGTAGGTACCCATACTATAAATAGTCTAAAAAAATAAAATTGTTAACATTCCAACGCCAACATATCATCTGTTAAGCAAAGAAGTATCTGAAACAAAAAGTAATAAGGTTTCATTGCAAAGTTCATAAGATCTAAAATAAAATAAACGTGTATACAAAGAGTTTTATTTTTCTTTCTTAAAATAATTCAGGCCTGTGTATAGCGTCAGCTCAAAAATGTAATTTAAAATTTAAATTAATTACAACCTTGACAGTAACCAAATTAGTTTGTAATTTTGCAGAGATTGAAATATTTAATTATGGAAGTAAGAAACAGAAAGCAAAAAAATATACAAGTTACAATGAAAATAAAATGTCGCCACTCAAAACAAATTGTATAAATCTTTCTGCAACTGCTTAGTGCTGACGACTTCAACAATATTGCTTGGAAAATGTATGTGACAAAGTGGACGTGACAGCTTGAACAATGAGCGAACACAAAGTTTAAAATTTTAAAACTTGCTATGCAGTGGTGTCGGGAGATTATTTCCTAAAGTAGTATAACGTCGACTTGTGCAGATTTAGCTTGCAGGGAATTGTTCAAGATTTATTCTAAGTAATAATTTTCTAATAAACGACATAATATTTTCGGAGAGCAATTTTGCGTTTTAAGTAGGAATATAATTTATGTATTTGTTTAGTCAACGTTTATTGAATACAGTAAACAATCTCTGTCATAAAACTAGAAAAGAAAAATAATAACGCAAATAAAAAAAAGGATGATAATACACAGACATGAAATAAAAATGACATTGCTGATGCTATTTGGAATATTATTCCGAGTTGGTAAATGCAGATATTGTTTATAATTTATTATTTGTGGCATATTCATGATTTCTTAGTTTGTTGGGTATTTTGCCACTGTAAAAATATTTAAAAATTTTGATGAAATAAACCTCTGCGCCAAAAGGATCAGACAGAGGCTGGTTTTTATACTTCTATTACAAAATGTCTCACACCTAAAAATATATAAACTGAAACAAAATTCTTAAATGATAAATTGAAAAATTAAAACGAAGGCAGCTGACGTTTCGGAAAATAGTTCTTTTTCCGTTATCAAAACTTTCACTTTTGAGAATGTCAAACCAGACAGCTTGTTGTTTATGTATTTCCATAGTCACGTGAGACATTAAATTATATTTATTTTATTTTTACTTACTTCGTCTCTGAGGATCGGCAACCAGCTGGTACAGAAATCTACAGAATTATTAGAAACACATTTATCCTCATTTAACAAAATAATAGCGGATTCCTTAAGTTTTCTTTTAGTTGAGTTGCTTTCTTTTTCCAAAATTTTCGCGGAGTCCCACTGGATCCTATGATTATTATCCCACGCATGTTCACAAATTTTTGATTTCTGAAATTCTCCCTTTCTAGCATAATCTCGGTGTTCACCAAGCCTTACGTTGAAAGGTCTAGATGACTCACCTACATAATGCTTACCGCACTCACATGGAACACTATAAATACAATCCTTGGAATTTTGAATAATATTCACCGGTTTAGTCTTTGATAAAACAGATCTTAATGTGGTTCCTGTTTGAAAAACTGTTCGTACAGAAAATATATTTCCGATTTTTCTCAATTTATCCGATAAACCTTGTATGTATGGAATTACTGCTAAAGATCTAAATTCAGGTTGTAAATGTTGAGTGGTTACTCTACTTTCAATGTTTGCCATCTGGCTATCAACAAAACCCTCGGGGTATTGATTATTTAATAGAACGGTTTTAATAAATTTTTTCTCATTACTTAAACTTTCATCATTTGAAGAAATTACTTTAGCCCTATTATACAAACATTTTACAACACCTTTCTTAACGCTAATATGTTGATTTGAATTGAAATTCAAATATCTGTTTGTGTGTGTTTGTTTTCGATAAACACTGGTTTCATATTTATTATCTAACTTTTTAATTAAAATATCTAAGAAAGGTAATTCATTATTATTCTCTACTTCTATTGTAAAATTAATTGAAGGTTCCTTTTCGTTAATTTGATTTAAAAAATTATTTAAATGTTCTTTGCTATGAGACCATAACGCAAAAATATCATCAACGTATCTCCGCCACACTATAGGTTTATAAATTAAATTATTAATATTATTTTCTTCAAAATTTTCCATAAAAATATTGCTTAATATTGGAGATAAAGAAGAACCCATGGCCATACCAAAGTTTTGTTGATAGAAGTCGTTATTTAATTGAAAGTATGTCTTTTTAATGCAAAGCGTAAGTAATTCCATTATAGTTTCTATGCTTAATTTAGTTCTATTCGCCAAATTCCCATCATGTTGCAATTTACTTTTAATTATTGTTAATGTTTTATCTACCGGAACATTTGTAAAAAGGCTTACTACATCAAAATTCACCATTAGATGATTCTTATTAAAATTGTTTTCAAATAGTTTTTCCAAAAAATGTTTGCTATTTTTAATATAAGACTCAGAAGAACCTGATAAATGCACTGTCAAAAATGAAAATGAAGAAATACAAAAAAATAGATTTATTTAATCCCTACAATCCCTGAAGAAATTCAAATTAGGAAACATTAAAAAGACGTAAGGGAGCTTTTTCATTGGGGGTGAGTTTCACCCCGATTCAGGGGTTTCAAAAAAAGTGACTATTTAAATGTGTAGATCATCAAAAATTCTACCCCAAAAAAAACTCTATAACGTTATTTTTGCTTTAATACCCACCTAGTTACAGAGGGTTGAAAGTGTTGATTTTGAAGCAGAAAACACTGGTTTTAAAAGTTTTAAGCAAATTACTCAAGGAGGATCACATTTTCGAAAAAGTTTGTCATAACAAAAAATTTAGCTTATGAAATAACAAAAATAATCCATGAAATAAAAATTTGTTTGGGCTCATCGTTGCCGAAATACAGTTAATATTAGGTGCATTTGAAAGTAGCCATGAAAAGTTAACGCTCTTCAAACAGTCTTAGCTCTGGTTTAAAAAAAAACCTTTAGCATGTACCTTGAATCAAATTAATGCTTACTACAGTAGCTTAACATTTTATTTTGGCAAATTTTGATATCTGCAAAATCAAAAATGTTACACGGAAAATAAAGTCAAAAATTTCGATTTTTTACACAAAAAAATGCCCGTTTTTGGTTCCAGTAAATTCCAAATTGAAAAAAAAAATTGCAAATCGTATGTTTGTTAACCATAACTATTATATATATGCTCAAATTTTTTTGCATGATGGATGGATTATCTAAAAGATTTTACACTTAATGTATTTTGAAAATTTTGAGAATTGGGTGTTTTCAAAAATTTTAAAATCTCATTGACTGTGAAGGTAATACTTAATTATAACTAAAAACATTTGAATTTCCACAACCAGTTGGGTAATATCCAAGAAAAAGTATTTTTAAATTTGAATTAAAATTTTACCGCCAAAAACACTAAGCTATAGTGTTGACGTCATCGGTCAAAAACACCTAACTTCAAAAATACATATCTTTTAAAAATTTCCGAGTAATATGTCACTATTCTGAAATTTTCCTCTTGGTTCTCGTATTTTCAACATAAAGTTTTAAATATTTTCTCCCAATAAAATAAGGCGATTTTTGTAGGTTGGAAATCCAACCTATAATTAGCAGCCGATTTTTAGTAATCAACAATATTGAGACATCATATGCGTCAATTTTTAAACGTTTGCCTGGAGCCATACTGGTTTCAAATGAGAAGTGCGGATATAATCATTAAAAATGACAATAAACTTAAAAAACCTAAAAGTTGAGGTTATGTTAATGCAACCGATGACGTCACAGCCCGTTTTGTATAATACCTGTTCAGTTATTCAATCTTGATATTTATTTGTTGAAATTTTAAATTGATAGATGAAAGAATGGTGTTTAAATATTGGTAAGTGCTTTAATGTATGGAATACTTCATTTTAATAATATCAAAAGCAAATTTGCATACAGTGAAAATTTTTGAAAAAATGAATTTTCTTGGCTTTAAGTTTAATTAACTTAGCAGGGAGGCATCTTAGCTGATTGTCACTTGAAACAAAAAATTATGGTAACAGACTAAGGAAAATGCTGCTATTTTTAATAGTCTAGAAGATAGAAGTGTTTCAAGTTAACTCTTAATGTTTTTTTTTAATTTACGCATTTAAGATGAATACAGAAAAAATGACAATCTCTATACTGCTTTGACCTACCTGATCTTAAACAGGATTAAGAGACCTTCAAACTGGTATGATAATGAGTGTAAACAGGCAATAAGAAGGAAAAAACCGCTGCCCAAGGAATCACTACTTCCATATCCAGATTTTCTATCCAAGTCACTCACAACGAAAAAATTTTATATGTGGAAATAATTGTTTATGGAACTTTAATAATATAATATTTGAAATCCTCTTCCCCAAAAACCCATAAAATGATACCCCACATTGGTAGTGGAGTGGGGGTGGTGATAGGGGGTGGTAGTGGGGGTGGATGATGTAAAAAAAATATTTTGAGGTTTCTGGTTCTTGGACACACAATAAATCACAACATTTTTTCATCCCCTTTAATAATGGGGTGGGGGTGGTAATGGAAGCGGCTAATGCCAAAAGTTTTTTTGAGACCTTAACTTATCTTGTACACACTAAATACCAATTTTATGGACTCTTACCTGCTTGATTTACCTATTTACCCCAAATTCACCCCCATTTACCCCCCAACCCTTCGACGGAACAAGATGAAAATATAATCTAGTTCTAGATCTCGTTAAAACACATATGTGTACCAAATTTCAAGTCAATATCTCAAGCGGTTCCAGAGTAAACGTGCGCAAAAAAAAAGTTACAGACCGACAGACAGAAATTTTTTTCGCTCAAACTTAAAATCTCGACGTTTGATGATATTCTATGCCTATTTGAACAATAAACATTTTTTAAAAATTTTTTGTCGTTACTATACTTCCACCGGATGTGAAGTAATTAGACGAGGCAGAAATGCTTACAGCAGGATACAAGGGCGAATAGAGCGCATTACATAGATCTTAGGAGAGAGGCAACAACAATATGTAGAAGAAAGAAACGAGAAATAATGAATAACAAAATAGAAGAAATAATAGAGCATAACAAGCTAAAAACGTACTCTTCGCCAATTTACTGAGCTTTCTATATATAATTGTTACACATTCTATAGGATACTCTTCGCAGTTTTCTTGTAAATAATGTTAGTTTTTGGACATCCTAAATTTTGTGATACCATCTTTGTTGTGAAAAAAATTATATGAAAAAAAAAATGAAAAAAAAATATCCAACCTGCGTGAGATTCGAACACGGGACCTTTGGATTGCAACGCAACAACAACAACAATAATATTTTATTTTAAGTTCAAGCACAATATATGTGCCTCACCGGATCCTAGCCCGGAGCCAGCCAGACAACCACGGCGAACATCGCCGAGGTGGGTGTGAGGCTGGGTGGGGTAGGTCCGATTCGGCTTGGAAATAAATTCGAGGGGGGGTGCTAGAAGCTCCTGTCTGCCACGGGCTGACTTAAAAACTAGATTAAAATTTTTGATGTGTCCACATGGACCTAAAGGTAACTTAAAAATAAACACAACACTAAGAACACTAAAATCGTAGGCGAGCGCACTTCGTAATTTTGATTGTTGATACGGGGAACACAACTAAACGAAAAAACCCGTTCAAACAAATGACGACCTTGTGGTCTGATCGCCGACAAGGAAGGTAGGGTGGAAATAAAATTGTGGTTTAAAAAATTAGGATTTACATAAGTTTTCGGCCTAGAGGGAATTTAGAGAGACAAAAAAGAAATGAAAATAACAAAAAGGATAAAAGAACAAAATTGTACAAACATAAATGGGAAGAAAGAGGGATTGGAAAGATGTAAAGTTGAGGAAAGATAAGAGTAAGGGTAAGGGTATTGGTAAGTCGTAGAAGAAAGTGTGGCTAGGGGAGCTGCCGAAAGATAGGCAACGCCTGGTATGGTAGGGGGTGTCTTATATCGAAAAGTATGGCATTATGCTGTCTGATTCGGGTAATGTTGCGGGTAAGCGGGCTACCGTCCAGTTTAAACTGGTAGAATTTTTGCGAAGTTTCTTGGAGGTAGTCCGCTAGTGGGGTTATGTCGTGGCAACGTGCATAGAGATTTCTGAGGGAGGTGTACCTACCAGAATCTGAAATGAGGCGCATAAATTTGTGTTCTAATACTCTTAACTTCCGCATTGTCGTGGCCGGGATGCTGCACCACACCGGCGCCGCGTATGTGATGGCCGGCCTGATTACCATCGTGTACAACAACTTTTTATTAGTCCTGTTGAGTCCGCTACCCCGTGCCAGGAGCGGATACAGACTCCTGGACATGGAGTAGACCTTGCGTATCGTCTCATTAATGTGTGTATTAAACGTCAGTCTTTTGTCTAGGTTCACCCCCAAATACTTCACGCACCGCTTAATTGGAATTTCTCTACCCTCGATCGAAAGTGGCGTTAGAATCCGGTTTTCTGTGAAGCGGCGCGTGAATAGAATCGACTCTGACTTCTCGGCGTTGATCCGAATTTTCCACTTGTTGTAATATGCCGTGGCACGGGCCATGTGCGCTTTCAGCAGCATATTAGCCGCCTGTGCGTTATGCGAATGCACGTACATGGCTGTGTCGTCGGCGTACTTGGCAAGGTTCGAATTCGGGAACTCCGGGAAGTCGGAGACGTACAAGTTGAACAACTTTGGAGACAGGCACGACCCTTGGGGGACGCCCGCGCGAATGTCCCGCCGAGTTGATAGTTTATTATTCACCCTGACCTCCAACGATCTACCAGACAGGAAGGAGTGAATAAGTTTCGTGATGTGCGTTGGGAAGTCCAATGAGTTTAGTTTGTAGAGTAACCCCGAGATCCATACGGTATCGAAGGCTTTCTCAATATCGAGGAGCACCATGACGGTGCTCTTCCCGAGGTTGCATTGCACCTTGACGTCGTTCACGATCCTGACGACCTGCTGCACGGTGCTCCTGCCCCGCCTGAAGCCGAACTGGCACTCGTCGTCAATGTGAAGTTCATCCTGAGCAGCGTCTAGTCTGATCAGGATGACCTTCTCCACCAACTTGGAGATCGCCGACAGCAACGAGATCGGTCGATAGCTGCCAACGAGCTTCGCGTTCTTGTTCGGCTTTAGGATTGGCACGACCACGGTGCATTTCCACTGGCTGGGCCAGTGTTGCAGTCGCAGGATCGCGTTGACAACGTACGTCAATTGTACAATGCCTTTTCTCGGGAGATATTTGAGTAGCCTATACTCGATGCCGTCTGAACCCGGGGCCTTGTTGTTTGGTAGAGTCCGTACAATGCCCGCAACTTCCGAGGGCTTGGCCTTGACTTTTAGAAATTCTCGTCTCGCAACGCGAAACTTTAGCCGCTGCAACACCACATATTGCTACGAAAATTGGTTGTCTGTGATATATATATTTTTCGACAATCATACATATTTCAACTCGTACTTCTATGAAATATATTAGTAATATTCATAAACAAAAAAAAATGTATTATAGAAATAATATTTCGCAAGATTTCTATTTTAGTACAAGCGACAAAAATTAAGAGAATATTTGTTTTTAAATTAAATAATTAATAACTTTTTTATTTACTGATCGATTTTCTTCAAAAACAATAGCTAACGTTAGCTAACATTAACCTACTTTCTAAATTTCAATACAATCGGACTTTTCTTTCTTAAGTTATCGTGCTTACAAGATACGTGACGGACAGACAGACGGACGGACAGATGGACAGACGGACAGACGGACAGACGGACAGACGGACAGACGGACAGACGGACAGACGGACAGACGGACAGACGGACAGACGGACAGACGGACAGACGGACAGACGGACAGACGGACAGACGGACAGACGGACAGACGGACAGACGGACAGACGGACAGACGGACAGACGGATAGACGGACAGACGAACAGACGGACAGACGAACAGACGGACATTTTGAAAGTTGTTCAGAATTCGTTCATTAACACAATGATATGAAAATGTTTTCTTTACGAGCGATATTTACGATTTTAGAAATGTGCCGATCAAATATAATATAATACAATATACTCTTCGTTTTTGAGAAGAGTATAATAATAAAAAATACACTAGGAAGTTCTATAGGACTGTGAACGAACATACGAAGGAATTTAGGCCGAAAATCAACATATGTAAGGAAGAAAGAGGAGAGGTGCTGACAGATAAAACCAAGTAATTTGAAAAGCTGCTAACCTCGAGAAACGAAGAGAGGGATGAGGGAATAATAACGTATTATACTGCGGAGACCGAAGAAAAAGAGCCAACGTAAAGGACCACAAAGCACCTGGGCGAGATGTAATCATGGCCGAACTGATAAAATAGGGAGGTGCTGTACTGTGGAATAGAATATACATAATGATTTTACAGATATGGAGAGAAGAACGAATTTCTAATGAGTGGAAAGTTGGGATAATACAGCCCATACATAAAAAGGGTGACAAAACAGTATGTAACAACTACAGAAGTATAACTCTTCTAAATGTCACCTATAAGATACTCTCTGGTGTACTACATAATAGGCTCGTTACATACTCGGAAGAAATTCTCGGTGAATACCAAGGAAATTTTAGAACTGGTCGATTTACCACTAATCTTGTCTTTACTATAACGCAAATACAAGAAAAGTGGTACGAGTATGATATAGACTTATATAAACTGTATATAGACTTTAAGCAGACTTTTGATAAGGTAAACAGAAGTAAATGTTGCGAGATCTAACCTTATTAGGTATCCCGGCAAAACTGGTGAGGATGGTTGAAGCCACTCTAGCTGGCTCTAGAGCAACTGTCAGGATACAAGGAAAGCTGGCAGAAGAGTTTGATATTAGTAGCGGTGTCAGGCAGGGAGATGCGCTCTCTGCTGTCTTATTTAATTTAGTACTGGAAGCGGCCATCAGAAATGTGGACCCATCAACAACAACAGGGATAACTTTAACATCGAAGGATATCAGTTTGAGCAAGTTGGAACTTTTACGTACCTTGGCTCAACAATTAATGAAAAAATAACAGTACCTATGATATTAAAGATAGAATCATGAGTGACAATAGGTGCTATCACGCGTACAGAGGGCTCATTAAATGTACAACTCTGAATAAAAGATCTAAGCTAAAAATTTACACTATAATAAGACCTGTAGTTGCATATAGCTGTGAATCTTGGACATTGACAATCAACGATGAAATACACCTCAGAATATTCGAGAGGAAAATATTAAGGAAAATATTTGGCCCGGTAAGGGAAGAAGATGGCTGGAGAATCAGGATGAAGCATGAAATAGATAGGCCGATAGACGGGGCAGATATAGTACGGTTTGTTAAAGCACAGCCAATACGATGGTTAGGACATGTGGAGAGAATGAGAGAGGAAGGTGGCCAAGAAAAGTGGTGGAGTGGTAACTCCCAGGAAGGAGAGCAAAGAAAAGGTGGTTAGATGATGTTAGAGAGGATCTGGAAGTTATGAGAGTAAGGGATTGGAGAAGAATGGCAGATGATAGGGACGAATGGCGACAACTGGTGAAGCAGGCTAAAATCCACCAAAGGTTGTAATGCCAAAGAAGAAGAAGTCGAAGAAGATACCTTCAAAGTGCTTTTTTTGGATGATTTTTAGCGTTAATTTCAAAGAAGATATGACCGAAATAAGGGCCTCGTTTTAACAAGTTACGATGTTGCTCATTTTGCGGTAAAATCTCACAATATTTTCAGTTAAAAAGGAATAATCACAATTTTTATACTTTTTTTGGATATCTCATGGATGTATGTACTTATGTAAATATGTATAAATATGAAAGTGACTCAAACATTGATGAAGATGAATACTTGTATTAAATTTAGGTTAAATCTCCATATAGCTAATAAAATTGAAAAAACACGATTAATAAATTCCCAGTATTTTCTTACTTATTTGCTTTTGGTTTTCACCCTCTGGGTGAAAGCAATTAGTTTTTTTATTAGGGGATGAGTTTTATATCTCAAAATGTAACAATCTACTAAGAAGGTCCAAATTTCTCAAAATAAACAAAAAGTAATTAATTCGTCCATTTTACCGCTTTTATATCGACCATATTGAGGGTGCAATATAAAATATTTAATTTCTGATTTCATATTCGTGATCAGAGACCCCAAAAACATAAATAATATAAGTTTCATTAATTTATTCTCAGTACTTCGTTAATGATTGATTTTTTGATTTCACCCTTTTAAGAACAGCACATCTATTTATTCATTTTAAATATTTGAATTTGATACCCTAAAGTTTAAGAATCCGCAAAAATAAAAGAAATTTCAAGCAGCTATAGAATTAGTCCGAAGTTTAGGTAATGTTTGTACCAAGTGACTGTACTAATACCTTTCAGTTGAATTTTAAATCAAGATAAGATTTAGAGTCAATAATTTATTAAAGAAAAAGCTATAATTCATTATTATCTTTATACCGTTTATCGAAACAAAAAATGTAAAAACTTACCATCATTCTGTGATTATTTTATTTTATCAGTTCTCGTTATCACCTTGAATATGAACAATTGTGAAATTTAATTATGTTTAATTTTGCATCGTTTCCAAGTTATAAGCGAAGAATCGAAAAAAGGAACCTTTCCACCCCTCCCCTCCGAAGCGGCGGGGCTAGGGGCAGGGACTAGAATTCTCCTCTCCTCAATGTTCTCTACAATCCCCTTTTGGGCATTCATTGATTGGACTATTGTGAGTTATTTGACTTTCGTATCAACTATTATAAAATATTCTGTAATTTCTCTTCCATCAAATCTTTTCTATCAATGAAACATTACCCAATTTAAAACTAGGCTATATTCTATTTCACTTAACCAGTCTTAACAGTATGTGCTCTAGTTGGAAATACAATCCACATAGCTATTTCATTTAAAGGAAAAATGTTGTATTAAAATGGAAAATATTTGGAACGCTGATGCAACTTAAAGAGAAATACCAGAAATTTATGTCTTTAATAACACAATTTGGCTGGGAGTCAAGTTATCAAATACTAAATATACAATTTCTGCATATGGTTGCAGCCTGAAATATTACATAAAATGTACCGCAGTCTGTTCTGTAATGCTATTTAGAATTTTCAACAGCGCCAGCGTAGACAATACAATAAATTATTAAATTGAAACAAATGGTCTTATGTGGGGAGTCAGAGAGCAGGGTTATGAGCTAATTAATGCATATTTTAACATATTGCAGTATTCAGGAAGTTGATTTTGTTCAGTATATTTTAGTTTACTGAGATGAACTGGACAAAAACAAGTTAAAATAATTAATGGAGTATACAGGGTGGACCAAATTAGATGGAATTTGGGGTTTTCTCTAAAATTATGGCAGATAGACTTAATATAGGTGTCCTGAGCTCGATGTTCGAGAAACAAGCAATGGCGCAAACCGCGATCATTTATCTTTTTCGACTACCAAGCTACAGAGCGATCTTGGAAAATTGGCATTTTTGGCCATCTCAATTACCAAGTGTCGAATCGAAAATCGAATAACACATTTTTAAGGCACTTTTTTGAGTAGATCCCGTTGCTGATAAGAAGAAAATTATGCATGCCTCAGTTAGCTAAGTTAATTAAATTTATAAGTAACAATTAATTTAGCTAACTGGACATTAATAAACAACAAAGTAGTTTAGATATTGTTTAATTTTTAGAAAATAATGGTCCCATTTTGGGCCAGCTAGATCTCTCGATCTAACTCCTGCCGACTTTTGGCTTTGGGGTTATTTAAAAAACATTGTATATAGAGAACGTTCTAATAACATAGAGGAATTGGAAAACGAAACATTAGCTGCGTTTCGGACAATAACTCCTTTCATGACTGGAAATGCAATAAATGCTGTAAGGAGAAGGTGTCAAAAATAAATAGATTGATGTCGATGAAAGACAATTCGAATATTTGCTATAGTTTAGTTTTTGCTATTTTTGACAAAATTATTCTATATTATAAGAAGTATTGTTGTTGTTAATAATTTTCCATGGCCTCCTCACAATATATTGAATTTTTCGAAAATTAATCACTTTTTCTAGTGATAAATCTAATATATAAAAATCTCGTGTCACAGTGTTTGTTATCGAACTCCTCCGAAACGGCTTGACCGATTTTTATGAAATTTTTGGTGCATATTTGGTAGGTCTGAGAATAGGTCGTGGGCTATTTTTTATACCCCTAGGTGATAAGGGTGGCCCTATCCAGAAATTTTATTTTTATTTTTTGGACAAAAATTTATAATTTATATGGCAAAACAACGTTTGCTGCGTCAGCTAGTATGATATAGCGATAATGCTATAATAAAATTAGTTTGATGTAAATATACGTATATTTGAATTATTTAATACATCTTTTATATATCTGATTTTTGTGTATCTAAAAGTATATTATTATTTTTGTTATCGATTGTTTCTTCTTTTTGTTTTTTCTCGACTCCATAGGAACTTATCGTTTGCGAGTGAATGAGTCGCTATAGTCGCTATATACATCCCCTCGTTAAAAAAGAAAAGAGTCAATCAACCAACGTGTCGATTGCGAAACGTACTTTTTTAATCGGGGTAGGCAAAGTGTGACATCTGTCAACTAATACAAAAGTTGGTTTAACCCTATCAATATTGACAGTTATGACTTTGATTCCTTTCTTAAAGGTAAATAACTTATCTGAACGAGATAAAATTTTAAAGGGCCCTTCATATAAAGGAGTAAACAAACGTTTAAACCGTTCATTGTGAACAAAAATAAAATCGCAAGAGGAAAGATCTGAACTAACAAAAGTTTTGTAATTGACATGCGAAATTGGAGGAACAAATTTTAAATTATTAAAATAAATGCGTAATTTGTCAATGAAATAAGGGATATCTGGGGAATTATACGATTCAACGAAAAATTCGCCAGGTAAACGAAGGGTTTGACCATATATAAATTCAGCAGTTGAACATTGCAGATCTTCCGTGGGAGTTGTCCTAAATGCTAATAAAATGATGGGTAATTCATCTGTCCAATGTGATGTATTGGCTCTAGTTAACGAGGAAGTTTTAAATGAGTGATGAAATCTTTCAATTAAAGAATTCCCTTGTGGGTGATATGCAGTTGTACGTATTCTATGAAAACCTAAAAACTTTGCAAATTCATTAAATAATTTTGACTCGAATTGTACTCCTTGATCAGTCGTCACCGTCAAGGAAACACCGAATCGACAAATAAAATTTTGAAATAAAGTACGCGCAACTGTTTCTGCTGTGATGTCGCGAAGAGGGTACGCTTCCGGCCACCTAGTGAATCGTTCACCGTTCACCGTAAGAATGTAAGAATTACTTTTGGATGGAGGTAATGGTCCTACCAAATCTATATGGATGTGGTCGAATCGGCTTTTCGGGATGGTGAAATTTCCAAGAGAACTTCGCGTATGTCGGCTGACTTTGACAGCTTGACAGTTAATGCACGATTTTGACCATAAATTGCAATCTGTGTTCATTTTCGGCCAAAAATAGTTATTTGAAATCAGCAGTCTAGTGGCTTTAATACCAGGATGAGATAAGTTGTGAAAAATATCGAATATCGTTCGTCTGTAAACAAGTGGAACAAAAGGTCTAACTTTTGTACGAGAAACATCACACCAAATAAATTCATTTGAATCTGGAATTTGTATCTTTTTTAAAATGAAATTGGTTTTAGCTAGTGATGATTTATCTGACAATAAATAGTTGAGATTTGAATCCTTCTTCTGAGCTTCACTAAGCAACTTTAAGTCAAAGTTAACATTAAGGAAGGGAGAATTTTTAAGTTGAAGCAGTAAAATATCTTGTTGTAAAGAAGAAGTGTCGTAAATACGTGACAAGCTGTCAGCTATTACGTTATGTTTTTCTTTAACATGTTGTATTTTACAAGAAAATTGAGCTATGTGTTCTAAATGACGTATTTGACGAGGAGATCTTTCTTCTTTTGTGAATAAAGCGTTGATTAAAGGTTTGTGATCTCTAAAACAATTAAACTTTCGACCTTCAAGTATAAATTTAAAATGTTTAATTGCAGTAAATAATGCTAAAAGTTCTTTGTCGAAAACCGAATAATTGGTTTGTGCTATGGTTAATTTACGGGAAAAGAATGCTAACGGAGCAAGAAATCCCTTATTACCTTTTTGCTCTAAAACTGCACCCATGGCAAGGTTAGAACAATCGACTGAGAGAGATAAGAGAGTATCGTCATTATTGCAAGGATGAGCTAAAACTACTGCATTACTTATAGCGTCTTTGGCTTTCGAAAATCCATCTAAACATTCATCAGGCCAACTATTTATCTTTGTAATTTTATCATGAGATAAACTGTTACAAAGAGAATATAAGGGAAGTAAAATTTCAGCAGAATGAGGTATGAAACGATGATAAAAATTTACCATACCTATGAAACGTTGTAGTTGTTTGAGAGTTGTCGGTAAAGGGAAGTTATTAATGACTTAGACTCTCTCAGTTGATGGTAAAATACCTGATGAAGAGATGTGATGACCTAAAAAGGTTAAATTGTCAACTCCTAAGGTACATTTAGATGGTTTAATGTTTATTCCGTATGTGTCTAATCTTTTGAAAACTATTTCTAAATGTTCCAAATGTTATACATCTGATTGACTTGCGATTAAAATATCATCCAAATAGTCGAAAACGAAAGGTAAGTTGACAAGTACTTCATTCATAAAACGTTGGAAAGTTTGACCGGCATTGCGTAAGCCAAAAGGCATGCGGGGAAATTCAAACAGTCTGAAAGGAGTTGTTATGGCTGTATTATAAACGTCATTTTCAGCGACAGGTATCTGATGGTACGCTCGCACTAAATCAATCTTGGAGAAAATAGTGCAGCCGTGCAACTGAGAGCTAAAGTCGTGAATATGAGGTAACGGATATCTGTCTGGAATAGTAATTGTATTTAGTTGTCGATAATCTCCACAAGGTCTCCAATCATTTTTCTATTTTTTGGCTACTAAATGAAGTGGTGAAGAAACTTGAGAAGATGATGGTTTACAGATACCAAATTCCACCATGTTGTTAAATTCTGTTTGAGCTATTTTAAATTTAAGATTGTCTAATCTACGAGGTCGTGAAAAAGGTAAATGACCTTCAGTAACTATATGATGTACAACAGAATGTTTAATGGGTAAATTGTAATCTGGTGAACTGATTAAATTAGGAAATTGTAAAAGTAATTTGTTATATTTATCTGTTAAAGGAAATAATTTAAGTGTGTCTAATCTATAATTGTCTAAAGGACTATTTTTAATAAAACAATTAATTGACAAATTAGTCTTGTTATCGATTATTCGAGCTCCTTTAAGATCGAATAAATAAATAAAAAATAAAAAATAATTTATTGTAAAAGTAAATCAAGAATAGGCTTGTAAATAATGAATGAGTGTTTCTATACTCTACTGATGAGATCTAACGAGTTCGAAAAAACTTGTACAACTTTTCTAGAGTTGAAATAGAATGTACGGTTCAATAATTGTTGTGAATGACTGAATTTCAATAAATAATTTAAGTATTTTCAATATATTTTTTTGCCTTAAAATGCCAGGAATCCTATCATGTAATTCAATACTTCGTCAGTATTAGCTAGAAGAGTAGTTGTATTGATTGATTCTCCAATAATGAGTGTTTTAAAGTATTTACCTAACTAGTATATTAGCGTGCCCAGATTAGGGTAACAATATACAGAAAGTAGGTATTTTCATAATAAATAAAAAGTGTGTAAGTTGTGATTTGCATAATACCTAAATAATATTCTCTAATCATGATAAAAGCAAATAAATAAAAAATAATTAATTGCAAAAACAATGTATATGTTCTAAGGAGTGGATAAAATTATATCAACAAAATATTACGAACCTTTGCATTTTTATTAATTCAATTATGGTAATAATGGGAGAAAGTCGGCTAAGATTGGCGAATTTGCCCCCGCACGGATTGTCCTAATTTTTTGCTTGGATTGTTATCAATATCACTTACAATTTTGCCAAATTCCAGCCCTTAATATTAAAAAGTTTTCGAGTAAAAAAAAATCGATTTTTTTTTTATCTATTTAATGGCATAACCGATTCAAATAAAATTTTAACCAATTATAGATACTACAAGAACATAAACGTAGTATCTATAATCCGTTAAAATTCTACTTGAATCGGTTATGCCGTTCAACAGATAAAAATAATTTTCGAGAATTTTCGATTTTTTTTTTATTCGAAAGCGGTTTAATATTAAGGGCTGAAATTTGCCAAAATTGTAAGTGATATTGACAACAATCCAATAAAAAAAAATGAGCAGAATCCGTGCGGGGGCACATTCGCAGATCTTAACCGACTATGGCCTTTAAAAATAAAAATTAACTCGTAAAATGGGCGGTTTTAAGGGTAGAAAAAAATAATTTTAAAAATTCTGAAAAATGACATATTACTCTCTAAGGTTTGTAAAATAAGTTTACAAAATAAATATTATATAGGTAAATATACTAAACAATTTACTACGGGAGCCCACCGTGTCCGTGCACCCCCCCCCCCGATCCTTTAGGACAATGTTTTTCATAAAGATTAAAGCCTAAGAAACAATTTAAAAAAAAAAGGCTCCACTTTCAAAATGGCGTCCGTTTAAAAAAAATTTGCAAATATGGTTTTTGTCATTTAACACAAAAACTAAAAAAGATGGAGAAAAACTTTCTGCACAAGAAACAAAGTGCATAAATTTTCTGCAATTTTGTTCCTACACAATATTTGCATAGGAGTTACCATTTTCCAGATACATGATTCATCTCTTAAGGTAAAATATAAAATTCAACATAAAACGTAACACTACGGAAGCCCATCCTATCTGTCCGTGCACCCCCCCGATCCTTGCGGACAATGTTTTTCATAAAGATTAAAGCCTAAGGAACAATTTAAGACATGTCCTAAAAAAAACTGGATGTACTTTCAAAATGGCGTCAGTTTTAAAAAAAAAATGCAAATATGGTTTGTGTCATTTAACACAAAAACTAAAAAAGATGGAGAAAAACTTTCTGCAAAAAAAACAAAATGCATTAAATTTTCTACAATTTTGTTCCTATACAATATTTGGATAGGAGTTACCGTTTTCCAGATACCACTGTTACTGTTTTCGAGATAAATGTCTGCAAATTATATTATTATTATTATTAATTTTTTTCAGTTTATTTTATTTTATTTTTATGTTAAAAATATAAAGTTATATTATACGCCTTACAATAATTATCACAGTTATTTCATCTAAGTGATTTACCGATATATGAATTTCCATGTTTTCTTAATTTTGGACTCATTTATCTGAAAAATGGTAACTCCTATCAAAATATTGTATAGGTACAAAATTGTAGAAAATTTTATGCACGTTGTTTTCTGGGAAAAAAGTTTTTGTCCATCTTTTTTTAGTTTTTGTGTTAAATGACAAAAACAACATTGGAAACAGTTTCTTTCAACATATGGCCGCCATTTTGAAAGTACAGCCAATTTTTTTTAGGACATGTCTTAAATTGTTCCTAGGCTTTAATCTCTACGAAAAACATTGTCCCCAAGGATCGGACGGGGGTGCACGTACAGCTAGGGAGGGCTCCCCGACTAATTTATTTATTTAATTGAGAAGGCAAAATTTACATGGTAAATATTAATATCTATTTTAAAATGGCGCAAATATGAGCATACTTCAACTAAAGATTTTCGAAAACAATTATTTTTATTACCAAAATAAGTTAAAGTATTAGTCCGGAAAATCAAAGAAAAATTGAAAATTCCTAACCGCTTTTCCACTTCTTGTAGGTCGAACTTCGCAATACTCTGGCATTTCTCATTTTAGAGTCCTGAAATGAACTTTCATAGAACATTTGAAGTTCCGGGTTCAAGCATTTAGGAGATACGGTAATGAGTGACTGTGTTTTGCCTTTTATGTAATATCTTACGTAGATTATTCAATTACAGCAACTTTGCTGTAAGCGTATTTACGTGCATGAACTGAATTTAATTGAATTTGCCCATATTATAATTAGGTAGAGCAATGACAAATTAACAAGTGAACCTAGCAATTATCCTGGATTTCCTTCAAAGCGTAAAGCTTTTAAACAAGTTGATAATTATTTATTAATTGTGCACTTTCTGTAACGCTAGTAAACAAATTAATTTTCAGTAAATGCAATTTTAATTACCGATGTAATGTCCTTTATAGATATTTTTAGATCAGAAAAAACTTGTCTTAAAAAATGTTAGAATTCTGCTGAACTATAATGTTGAAAATTCAGAAAAAGATCTGTTAGTAAATTGTCAGAAAATGCACCCTATTCCAAAGAAAATACTTTTTCAATTTAATGTACAAATAATACTGAAAACAAAAAAAAACAGTCTGGAAAACCGCACAAAGTAAATTATCATACATTTGTTACAGAGCACTTTCGTAAACAGTTAAACATTAATAGACACATTTCCTCAGAAAATCGCAAAAGGAGTGTTAGTGGCCTTAGTGGTAGTGGCAGGAAAATCAAGTTTAACTTAAATTTAGTCCAAGTGATGTTTAACATACCATAGACGGAACTAGATTATCCACTTTCTAAACAATTTTTTCAAAAGTGTATTAGTGGCAAATCCAGCAATGTTCAGGTGCCATAGGAGTCGACACTAAGAAGAAAATATCGCCAGCTTATGATAATATTAGACAGAGCTTAATGGAAAATATCTGGATTAGCATGGCCGAAATCACCAATTCTTACGATTGGAAGATAGTGAATGTTTTAGTAGACGGATTGGGGGAAAATTGTTCAATGCAATCAGGAGCATGTGAACTATAATGTCTTATGTAAACAGTGTTCAATGTTAGAGTAAAATCTTACCAAGATACTGTATTGTATACAGTTTGTCTCCGGTTCAAAAGAACATTACGCAGATTAAGAGATATAAGAATCTTCCTTTAAAATGTTATGGAGGTGTCTTTAATATGACTATTATGAAACACGATAACTTCTGTTAGACTTATACTTTTTATATCAAATTAGGAACATTTGTAAAACAGAATATTTCAATAGAACCTATTGAACCTAAATTGGGTCATACCCGTCATACAGCGCAATCGTCAAAGGCATATAATCTGTTATTAAAAGCTTTTATTTAACTTGCAATGTTTGTATGTTTGTTTGTTGGTTTAGGTCAAATCTTGCAAGCTGAATTTCGACTAGTTCTAATTAAGCTAGAGCTTTGAAATTTGGCACACGTGTATAAGTCCGGTGACAATGCAACATAGTATAGCCATTAACGGTCTAAATCCAATATGGCGGATGTCCCAAGATGGCGGATCGGCTTTTTAGTCATAACCCCCCTGATATGGGTATAAAATGAAAGGGTTTGACGAGTAAAATACGATAAACGATGTGACGTCATTCTAAATCCAGTATGGAGGACGTCCAAAGATGGCGGATCGGCTTTTTAGTCACAACCCCCCTGATATGGGTATCAAATGAAAGGGTTTGACGAGTAAAATACGATAAACAATGTGACGTCATTTTAAATCCAATATGGCGGACGTCCCAAGATGGCGGATCTGCTTTTTAGTCACAACCCCGTTGATATGGGTGTCAAATGAAAGCGTTTGATGAGTAAAATACGATAAAGTGTGTGATGTCATTCTAAATTCAATATGGCGGACGTGGGAGAGGTAGGGAAGGGGTAGAAAGAGGTGGTAGGAGGTGGTAAGAGGTGGGAAGAGATGGGGAAGGGGTGGGAAGAGGTGGGAAAGAGGTAGGAAAGAGGTGGGAAGGGTGGGAAAGGGGTGGGAAGAGGTGGGGAAGGGGTGGGAAGGGATGAGGAAGGGATGGGACGAGTAGGAAAAGGGTGGGAAGAGGTGGGAAGGGGCGGGAAGAAGTGGAAAAAGGTGGGAATAGGGTGGAAAAAGGTGGAGAGAGATGGGGAAGGGCAGGGGAAGTGGTGGAAAGAGGGAAGGTTAGAGGGGTGAGAAAACGGGAGAGGGGAGGGGTGGATGGCGGTGGCAAATGAAAGGGTTTTGTCTGTCTGTAAAATAAGTGGACTAAAAAGTAAAAAATAAAATTATATAAAAAAAGTATTTTTAAGAAAAAGCTTTTATCTGAAACAACTACTAAAAAGTAAAAATAATTTTTTTTTAATTCATACACATGGAAACCAAAAGCTTTGGGGGTGGTCAATTGAGCAAAGTAACTATACAATATCACTATATGACCGCCCCCAAAGCTTTTGGTTTCCATGTGTATGAATTTAAAAAAAAATTATTTTTACTTTTTAGTATTTTTTTCAGATAAAAGCTTTTTCTTAAAAATACTTTTTTTATATAATTTTTTTTTATATAAAATATGTTTTATTATCATTTTAGGGAAAACCGTTACTAAGGCTTTTGATTAAGTACACGAAAGACGAAGTTGCACAAGATATTGAAACTGCAATATACAGTGTGTCTGTCAGGTTCGAAAGAATTTTAAGATTATAAGACATATACCTATTTAACTTTGAAACTTTATTAGAGACTAAATAATAAAACACAACGAAACGGTTAAAAGTTGTAGTGGGACGTTGCCGCATGAAATTACTTATTGAAAACGATAACTTCTGTTAGACCTAAGGCTTTTTTTAATTTTGAAACATATGCAAAATGCAGGTAAGTTTTGGTCAATCTTTCCTGCAATTTCTCCAAGAAGAACTACCTGTGTTGCTTGAAGATAAATCAGTTACGTCAAGGAATCAAATGTAGTACATGTACGATGGAGTTCCTGTTAAGGCGCCTTGGCAAAAAAATGACCTATGAGATTATTACCAATACATTAACCGAAAATTGCTCTTGGAAATAATGGGTTTCGGTTATAGCATGGGTTTTCGTCCGCCCAAACATGATTATTATAATATTAAATAAATACCAATTTTGCGAATTCATTTGATATATCTTTATTAAATATATGTGTATAGATTCCTCTACTAGATAATATTGGCATTAATTACAAAATATTTGTTTCAAGGGATAATTTGGATACTGCTTTGTACTGATAGAGATTATGCTTCTTTATTTTTTGATTTATGGAAGATGGCTTGTGGGGGGGGGGGTTGATCCCCTGCCCCCTTGGCTCCGCGCCTGCATCTGTGAATATAATTTGTGACTAAAACTGCGGATTTAGTGTAACATTCTGAAGGTACTACTGACAGCAGTTCACACGCTGTGGAAAATTCCTAGGAAGTAATGCCTGTACTTTTAGAATATGGTACGGTTACAACAAAAATCAACCAAAATTCACCAAACAATTTGATGACAAATATTCAGAGCTCTAGCAACCTTCCTCGTACTCGTCGAATTCCTGCAGCACCGCTTCCTCAACTTTGGGTGTTCTGGCAGTTCGAGGTCTACCTTCCGAAGTACCTTTTTGGAAACTACCAGTTTCACGAAGACGGTGATGAATAGCCAAAAAGAATCGGCTATCTGGCAAGACACGATTAGGATATCTTTCCTGATACATACTTCTGCTATCTTACAGGGTGTCCAAAAAGTCTAGAAAAGGTCAAATATCTCGAGAAATACACATTTGATACAAGAAAGAAAAAACACATCCTTAATAATTTTAAAAGCGCTATCCAATGATACCAAACGCGACCCCCCACTCCACCTCTATGTGGGGCATCTTTAAAATCTTAAATGGGTACTTCTATTTTTTATTACAGAATCGGATTCTACGGCCAAGGTTGTCTATAACGTTTTTTCGATTCGTGACAGATGGCGCTGTAATCGCAAAAATATTTTTTTTCGTAATTTCTAAAAAATTCTACGGAAGAATGAAAAATAATAAAGTAGGAGTTCATTCTCTTGAAAAAGCCATTCAATGGTGTTAAATTTAATACACGCCCCCTCCCCCACTCCACCATGAGGGGAGAAAATCATATGTTTTATTGCGGATGTATAGTCTGGTGAACAAACAATTCAATTTCATTCAAAACGAAGAAAAACTTTTTCTTTTTTTTTAAGTTTTGAATGAAATTGAATTGTTTGTTCACCAGACTACATCCGCAATAAAAAATATGGGGTTCCGTTTAAGATTTTAAGGTTGCCCACCACTTCTCCCCTCATGGTGATAAAGGGGGTTGGGTATTAAATTTAACACCATTGAATGGCTTTTTCAAGAAAATGAACTCGTACTTTATTATTTTTCATTCTTCCGTAAAATTTTTTAGAAATTATGAAAAAAAACATTTTTGCGATTACATCGCCATCTGTCACGAATCGAGAAAAAAACTTTTCAGACAAACTTGACGTAATTTTTGCCATAGAATCTGATTCTGCAATAAAAAATAAGGGTACCCGTTTAAGATTTTAAAGTTGCTCCTCGCCCCACCCCTAGTAGTGGGGGTGGGGGATCGCGTTTGGAATCATTGGATAGCGCTTTTAAAATTATTAAGGACGTGTTTTTTTTATCCAATGTGTATTTCTCGAGATATTTGACAGTTTTCAGACTTTTTGGACACCCGGTATTTTCGGCATTTCCGCATTCGTATAATTCACTATGTTTACTGAGATATTCGAGTGAAAACAGCGAAAAAATAAAATAAATTCAAGGAGACATTAAAAATCGAAGAAATAATACGATGAGATGGTTTTGAACAACCAACAAGTTACTTTATGTCAACAAATATTGTTTTGAAAATGATGTTTGTAAAAACGTTATTTATTCGAGGATAACTAGATTTATGTTCAAAACTTATTAGTTAATACTACTACTAAATGAACCAATTTGAATTTAATTGGTTTAACCAAGAACTGCGTCTGGCGAGAAAAATGCAAGAGACCGTTTTCATGTAGAATTTACCAGGTTAATCAGAAAAAATATCCATATGGAAAAATGTCAGTGGCGTATCACTTTTTTGGTAAAAAATATCAGAAGGCATGTTTGCAGGGACTCCGCTATTGGAGCGATAAAATAACTTTTCTTAGTAAGATATGTGGTTTTATATCCAATTAACACATACCAAGAGGGATGGTAGTGGGGGTGGATGAAGTAAAAAAAATTGAGGCCTTTTGGATCTTGTACACATACTAAATCACAATTTTTCTTTCATCCCCTTTTATAATGTGGTGGGGGTAGTACAGAGGTGGCTAATGCCAAAATTTTTTTTGAGACATTAGCTTCTCCTGTATATACTAAGTATCAATTTTATGGACTCTGACCTGCTTGATTTACCTATTTACCGCAATTTACCGCAATTTACCCCCCAACCTTTCAACGGAATAGGATAAAAATACAATGTAGTTCTAGATCTCGCTAAAATACATACGTGTACCAAATTTTCAAGTCAATCTTAAACGGTTCCAGAGCAATCGTGCGCACAAAAAAAGTTACAGACCGACAGACAGAATTTTTTTTGCTCAAACTTAAAATCTCGACGTTTCATGACATTCTAAGCTTATTTGAACAATAAAAACTTTTTGTCGTTACTATACTTCCACTGGATGTGAAAGTAATTGAAAATAATATCTAAAGTACTTTCTGAGATATTAAAAAACAACGATTTAAAAAAAATTCAACACTCTGTAGTAAAAAATTTAAGCCGTTGTGGACATGTTCATATAAACTTTTCTTCATAAAATGACCTAAAGAAACGCACCCTGAAATATTAGTACGTCATTAAAGAACACTTTATATGTATTTTGTATTCTTTGTTCTCGCTGTATTTATGTGTTATCTATTTATTGTAACTTTCAAAAACGAAAAAAATGTCAATGTCTTTTGTGTAAAATCTACAGCAGTAAAATTTTTTATTATTTATTGTTATTATACTCTTCGCAAAAACGAAGAGTATATTGTATTTGATCGGCACATTTCTAAAATCGTAAATATCGCTCATAGAGAAAAAATTTTCATATCATTGTGTTAGTGAACGAATTCTGAACAACTTTCAAAATGTCCGTCTGTCCGTCCGTCCGTCACGTTTCTTGTAAGCATGATAACTTAAGAAAGAAGAATCAGATTGTACTGAAATTTGGACACTATATTAGTGTTAGCTAGGGGAAGTTTTTGAACAAAATCGATCAGTAAATAAAAATGTTATTAATGATTTAAATTTGAGATTTTCTTTTTTAATTTTTATGTTTTTGTAAAAATTTACATTTTTTACATTTTTTTACGTGTTAGGACGTTCTTACGCTTTTGACTCGGAATCCAAGGGTCCCAGGTTCGAAACCTATATGGGGTATGGTATGGTTTTTTTTTAATTTTTAATTTATTTTACACTGAGTCTTTCACCAACTAAGTTCGTACTATAAAATTAAAAATGTTTAAAACTAACATTATTTACAAAAAACTGCGAAGAGTATCTTATAGAATGTGTAACAATTATATAAAAAGTTTAGTAAACCGGCGAAGAGTACGTTTTTAGCTTGTTTATTTACTGTTATTATTATTCCTGCTAACGGGTTTACAGTACATGTCCCTCTAAGTTCTGTATCGTGAGCAAAGCGAAAACTTCCTTGGTCTGTATTTTCTTTTTACACATAAAAATAATTATCTAAAAAAATTCAATTTGAAATAACCATGAAAATCACTCCTGTGGGTGTCGCTGACGGATTGTAGAAAGAAAACGTCATAGATTATACTTTTTAAATAATTAACTTGTAATTAACTTGCATAAGTTCTGACACGTCAGGTAAAGAATGTCAACGATATGTAAATTGCTTTACTGACATTTTCCCCATTCAACGCCTTCATAATGGAGAATCAAACGTTTGCATGTTATGAAAGTTTTTTAATTAAAGAATGGAAATGTCATTTCAGTCCTTGTAGAACAGGGAAGTTTTGAGTTTTCTATTTCTATTGATTGGCAATCGTTAAATTGTTCCATAAGCTCCAGTGAACAATGGTTGTCAAGGCGACTCACAAAACTGCTATCTTTGCCGTTTGTACTTGGGGATTAAATACACGAGGGCACTGATAGGTTTTCCGTGTCGATTCGTTTCTATGAAAACTCGAAGCTGTTTCGTGAATTTCGTTTAATTAGATATACATTTCCGGTGAGCTCACAGCTAGAATTGGTAAATTGTCTATCGAAGTTTTGTTTTCGCTAGTGGTTATCCTCAAAAATTTTAAACAAATAAATGAAATAAATATGTTATAAATGAAAATTAGAAAAGTCCTTAGATATACTTGGAATCCAGAAATGGCACTACTTTCTGTATCCTTAAGATATCCCAGAGATCCTTACAGGATGTTTTATGCTATCCTTAGGATATAACTGTAGGCTTTTAGGGCCGTAGTGTTTACTTAAATAGCCAGACTGCAAGTTGCTTTCAAACAATGTTAGCAACTTGCTGCGCTGTGTCCTCCATTGCCTAGTAAACCGTTAGCATTTTATTCCAAAAAAATATATTTACTACTTGAAAGCATTATGTTGCATTGTTTGCTTGAAACTACCAGAACATTTAAATTTAAAAGTAGCAAAAATATTATTTTGGCGTGAAATGTCGCCTCTACCACTCCAATTCTACGATAATAAATGTGATGATTTTGAAGATACGACCATAATGTTTATATCTTAAATACCAGTCTTTTGACAAATTCCAAATAAAAGGTACTGTGATCTAATGTGTTGGAATTCAGGAAGGCAGCTTTTCCAGGTTATGATAAGAATGGTACAACACAACAATCCTTAAGAAATCAACATTTTATGTATATATCAATTATTCTTCCACATCTAATTGATAAATTGTAGATTATATAGATATCTTGTTTTATGGATAGTTGATATTCAAACTATGATATTATCCTTTTGGCAGTAACGGTACTTTGTTTTCCCATACTCTTATGTTCCATTTTGTATTCTCATTTGCAAACGACTCCATAAAGAACCAAAAGCACAAGAAGCAACTTTATCATTAACAAAGTCAGTAAGTAACCAACAAATTAAGCTTTTTGATTTAACCCATTTTGAATTAATTAGACGGATGTTGATGATATAACATATTGTTTGAAATCCTGCAGTTGCCCTAGTTTTTGGTTTATATCCTCTATTAACAAAAGAAATAAAAACAATGTAATAACATTGTTTTTCTGAAATCGATCGGCAATGTCTACATTTTCGGCGCGATTTTAGATCGAAAAATGCACAATTCTAGTATTTTAGTCCGTTACTAAGAAACTGTCAGAAAACAGACCGGAAAAGATCCGTTGCCAAGCAACCATCAACAAAACCGTACGGGAAAGTAACATTCCGCAACAGCATTTTTGACAGAAGAGAGAGAGGGAGTTTATGACAGTTACCAACCTAAAGAAATAAATACATTTTATTTTACGTCTTTTTTTACGTTTGTCTTTACATCTTTTATATCTAGTAACTTCTTTTCTTTATCTCTCTTGTTTTAATAAAATAAACTAACAATTTAAAATTCATAATAGATATAGGACTGTATACTAGAGTTATGATTCAAGAGTTTCGTAGTTCGATTCCAGCGCACTTAGTTCATTTTTTTTGTTAAATTTGTTTAATATATAAGTATATAAATATAATTTCATGTTTTAATATTTTTGTGAAAATATGTTTCTTAAAAAAAAGATGGCAAAAATGCTCCTGTGTTTGGATATCCGTGGGTAAACCGGACAAGATAGCATATGGATATCGATTCTATTTACACCCGTAGGATATACAAATTTTGTACACCTATAAGATATCGACGTCCCGTCGGGATATCCGTAGGCAATCAGTGGAAGATATCCATAGGATATCCATAATTTGGATTTATCGTCAGGTCAATCCTGGGATGACCTAAGGATGTGTCTATGGGATAATCCCAAATCTGGGACAGCGGGACTATACTGGGATATCCTGAGGATATCATGTGCTATCTGGGTAGTTAGGCCAAAAGTTCTATCAACTGTGGTATTTTAAAGACTCTAATTTCTAGTTATTTGTATTTAAAATAGATTCAATGCCGCCTAAGCAAAACCACTGTTCATTATCATGAACTGAGTAGGTAGGCAACCCACTTGCATCTTGACGATACGGCGTGTTGCATGCTGCAAAATGTCTGTGTTTGGTAATTTGTGATGTTATTTTAAAGATGTATAACTAAATTAGGTTTATTTATTCATTTAATTGGGTTTAAATAGTTTCTGTCTATGGAATTTGCTCCTTTTATATTCTAAAAGTTAAGTATGACACGTTTTATTGGCCAAGAGACTAGAGGAATTTTTCGTAACTAGTTTTACGTTGGTAACGCTGGGAAAATATCTGGAAGGCGACCTTCTTGCCTAAACCGCGAAACACTGCGGACACGTTGGTCTTTTGGAGGAATTTTGGTGGCATCGCAGCCAAAGTGATATTTCTTGGACATGCCCTCTTGCTCTAACTCTTGCCACAAATATTCAGAGTATTTAGAAAGTTGTGTTTAGCTGCATGTTCAAGTGGCGGGTATTTTTGTTGAGTAATGCTCTCTATGGAGAGTGTTTGGATCCAGTCACTTACTCTGTTAATGTTCTGGAAAAAACACCTGGTTTTATTATTGGTTATGTTGATCCTCTTGGAAACACCTCGTGCTGGCTTGCTTAATTGGTCTTGGCTCCTGCTCCATCCTGTCACTCACTGTAATGAAATTATTCACATTGATCCGGACTAGCAGCTGTTCACTGGAATGTTGTGGGGAGAAGTCGCTCGAAAACACTGAAGAGCTTGAAGATGTGCTCTAGGCATCAAGAAGGATGATTCAGAATCTCACCGGATTGCCGAAATTTACAAGGTTTTTTCTTTCTTAATATTTCTGTAATAATCTTGCAATGGCTTTGAGCCATTCCAAACTTTTTGTAATAACCATTTAATTAAACTATTTTACAATATTAGGTTATTAACCAAATCATAAATTGTGAACCTTCAGTTCCATTTCAAGTGCATTTAAATTAATTTATTTGAGCATGTCACCGTAAAAGTCGAACATGGTACCATGGGCTGCTTGGGCATTGCGCCATCATGTAGTAGGAAAGGATAGTTATCAACTTTTAACCTCATATAAGTAGCTCTTTTAGTAGAAATTCTTTATTAGTAAAATTAGCGAGAACAAAAGAAATGGAGGAACTGGTAGTACACTGCCGCAATCAAAACTGGGAACTGATCATGGGCTGTGACGCCAATGCACACCATGTGACCTGGGGCAGTGAAGACAACAATGATTATGATTATATAACTGGCAACAACCTTATTGTAAGCAACAGGGGCTGTACACCAACATTTATAAACTCCAGAAGTCAGACCATAATAGATATAACACTAATAACGTGGCATATATCCAGCCTAATCCAAAATTGGCATGTGTCTGACTGCGTAACGCTATCAGACCACCAATGGATAATCTTTGAAATCAACCTTATTAAGACACCGAAAAAACCCTTCCGAGATCCCCGGAGGACTGACAAAGACATATATCGATGTCAACTCAGGGAGAACCTGGAAGGAGTTAGCATAACGACACCCGGAAGTAGTGGTGAAATAGAGCAATATGTTAAAATATTGCAAATAGCAATGAGACAAGCTTTTGAGACATCCTGCCCCTTGAGGTCCTCGCAACAGTCCAATGAGGCCACCAAGTGGTGGTGTCGGGGGCTGACTGACCTCAAGAAGAAGGCTAGGGCCTCGTTCAACAAAGCAAAATTAACGAGACAGGAATCGGATTGGGAGTCATATACAACCAAACTGAAAGAGTTTAAGAAACTAGTCAGACAAAGACAGAGAGAAGCGTGGAGAACCTACTGTGAGGAAATCGAAGACTACTTACAGACCGCTAGGCTTTGCAAAATCCTCGCCAAAGATAAAGACCATGACCTTTGCCTATTAAAAAAGGACGATGGTACAAGAACTACCGACCTTCGTGGAAGCCTAGAGTTACTTATGGAAACTCACTTTCCGGAATCTGTGATAACAGAACGGAAGGAATGGCGAAACGAAGTCGACACTCAGCCCTCAGATTTGGATTGGCAAATGGCCAACCAAATAGTGAGCGAAGATAAGATAAGATGGGCAATACAGAACTTCTCTCCTTTTAAAATCACCAGGCATTGACAACATTTATCCCGCCCTACTGCAATGGGGACTGGATGAACTATTGCCGCACCTGGTCGAAGTATTTAGGGCGAGCTTGGCGCACCTTCATATTCCAGAGATATGGAGAGAAGTGAAAATTGTGTTCATTCCAAAGACATGGCGGATGGATTACACCACCCCCAAAGCATATAGACCTGTCAGCCTAACCTCGTTTCTGCTCAAGACGATGGAGAAGCTATGTGAACGATACATAAGGGATGTCGTAGTGAAAGACAACCCTTTGCATCCCAACCAACACGCATACACATTGGGAAGATCCACCGACACCGCCCTCCATGCGGTCGCGAGTCGGATTGAGAAATCCTTGGACAGTAAAGAGTCCACCCTAGGTGTCTTCATAGACATAGAAGGTGCGTTTGATAAAACCACCTTCCCAAAAATCACGGCAGCCCTAGTGGAGAGAAACGTCCCCACGATTATGGGAAGCTGGATATCCAACATGCTCTCCAAAAGAGCTGTACAAATTAGTGTGGGAGACGCTTCTGTGCGAGGAATGGTCGCGAGAGGCTGCCCGCAGGGAGGTGTAATATCACCACTGCTATGGAACTTAGTTCTCGACAGCCTCTTGCACCACCTCAACTCAGAGGGTTTCCACACAATCGCCTACGCAGATGATGTAACAATACTGCTCAACGTCCTCTGTGAAAAGATGCAGGAGGGCCTAAGAATAATTGGAGGAAGATGGAGATGGTTCTCTTCACAAGAAAAAGGAAACCAGGGACACTGAAAGCACCAGTTCTCCTGGATACAACACTAAGTTTCGCATCAAGTGAAATACCTTGGGGTAACCTTTGACGCCAAACTAACATGGAATCTTCACTTATACATAAGACTAAAAAAGGCTTACATTTCTTATAAGCAGTGTCGCAGGACCGTGGGGAAAACCTGGGGAATGGAACCCAAAGTGGTCATGTGGATATATACTGCTATCATAAGACCAATGATAACCTATGGAGCTGTGGTCTGGTGGCCTAAGAGTAAACAGGCTACAGCGAGAGCCAAGCTCAGCCAAGTGCAGAGTTGCCTGCCTAAGCATAACAGGAGCTATGCGAACAACGCCAACGAGAGCGATGGAGGTAATGCTGTGTCTGCCACCACTGGATCTATATCTAGGGGAAGTAGCTTTAATAACAATGGCACGCCTCAAGTCCGTTGGCTTACAACCAAATGTAGGCCGTGGAGAGACCAGAAGTCGCCTGTGGAATGAGGCTGTCAGGAAGACGCCTCTTCTACAGGCATGCATGTATCTCTCCCCGATTTGTCTTTGATAGACCCTACACAATACAGACAAATAGTGAAAACGAGACCGCCGGTGAAGGTGTGATCAACATTTTCACGGATCAAGAAAGAAGGAGGGGGCAGGATGTGGAATATACTCCAGAAGCCTGCAAATCCAATACAAATGGACTATGGATGAGCGAGCCAGCATAGTACAAACTGAACTGGCGGGTATAACCATAGCCGCAAAAGAGATTGTCCGCAGACAAACTACGGGCAAAACAATCAGGATCTACACAGACTGTAGTCAATCACTACTAGCCCTGAGAAGTTACAAAATAACCACAGGAGCAGTATGGGAATGTCATCAAGCACTTGTGGGTGCCTCCAGCACGAACAACATCTCGGTATGCTGGGTGAAAGGACACGCACAGTGCAGTGGCAACAAAAGAGCCGACAAACTGGCCAAGAAGGTAGCAGGCCAACTTATCTTTGGACCAGGCCCGGCCAGTCTGTTACCGATTACGGCGACAATACAATTAATTAAGGAGAACACGCACAACGAATTTAAGAAGCTGTGGGATGAAACAAGCAGCTGTCAGCTTGCTAGGGAACTACTCATGTATCCCAACAAGAAAACAGCAATCGACTACCTGGCAATGACCAGAAGGAATCTACGTTTTATAACAGGAATCCAGACTGGACACTATCCGCTAAGGAAACATCTATACAATATGAGATTAAGCGAAACACCTCTTTGCAGAGGTTGTGAACAAGAAGATGAGACGGTTCAACACGTACTCTGTGACTGTTCAGCCGTCTCATCAACCAGAGAATCCACTTTGGGAGAGCGTTGGCCTACCTTGGCCAATATAAGGGAGATGCCCCTAGGCAATATCACTACCTACTTCGAAAGATTAGGTTGGTTAAAGGCCTAGGTGAGTGTCTGCCTAGAGGGAGGATGTACAAGGGGTGCAATGGGGCCTAAGTGCTGTGGTTTTTGACCATCCTCCTGCTAATTCCATACTCCATTCCATAGCGACAAGGGACGGCACCCTGTCACATACTTAAATTCAAATGTAAGCAAAATGACTCAGAATTCTTCTGATTGAAATTTTAATTTGAATCACTAATATATTTAATAACTTAAGTGTTATTTTTTTCTTGCCTGACAAAATTTCTCTTCTAAACTAAATATTGGCCAAGTGGCGCCCTCTTTTGTCTATCTGTGTTTACTCATTTACTCATTCCTCTTTTTGCTTTCCGAAATAAACGAGCTGCCGTATGCGAGTGAATATTTTTTTTGCATTAGGCATAAAAAGTGTTGCACAACGTACTCTCCCAATTTATCGGACGTGTCATAGAGCAGGTGAATCCAGTAGCCTTCGTTTTGTTAAATGCTAATCATATAAATATTCGCAGATGGCCACGGTGGGCTGCAACTTCTATTCGTTTATAAACTTAAAATAAAATAGTCAAATAGTCTCTCTTAAATTTTATATTCTCACATTTGCTACACAAGCAAATACTAATTTTGTGCTAAAGATTATTAAGCTTAGCCCTGCATGCGATGTGAAAATTCCAGGACTAAACAGATGAGGTATAATCAAATGACCAAAGATAAATTCTGCAATCACTACACCGCCAAATTAGTTTTTTGTTTTGGTCTAATATTAGGACAGCAAAATAACAAACCTTCATAGTTCTGTAACTAATAACTAATTGTGAGCAGTACGTGCGGAAAATTATATATCAAATATCTTTTGCGTGTTCTGAAACATTTTCAGTAGTAATGAGGATTAAATTTAATGCAACTTATAGTCCGAGATCCGGTCGCGTGATATCATTTTTCATCATGAAATTTTTTATACAAGCTACTAGTATCGTGCGTTTGATGAAACGGCCGTGTTGCCTATCAAAAACCTGGCACTAATAGTAAAAATTAAATAAAATAGTTAGTAAAGAGTTTTTGTTTATCTAGCTATATATCCAACATTCACATATTCAGGAACGATAGGTGGTGGTGTAGCGGTTACAGTTTTAAATCAATCCAAGAGCCACGCGTTCGAAACACGCATAAGGTTCTCTTTTTTTTTGTACTGACAAATGTTTTACTAATAGGCCGGGAGCCCGTGTATAAAATGGCTGACTATCCGGCGAACTTTGAAAATATGAAAAATGGATTGTTCTTATGTAAGTTAGCAATGAATGGACCGTCAGCTGGTTGCGTAGCGGTGGGGGTGGCTGTCAAAGGGTTGAAAACACGTAAAAAAAAATTGAGACTAAAAACTATCCGGAGAACGCTGAAACTTATATGAGGGGAAGATTATGTTATATAATGAAAGTAGAACATAGTCAGCTGGACGGGGGGCGGTGGAATTAACGTCAGCTGATCGATCAAACAGGTCCAAAAACACGAAAAATTTAAATTATTCGGCGAACTTTCAAATTTGGGTATAACATAATATTTACACTGAGATTCACGAAAAACATAGTCAGCTGCAAGTATGTGGGTGGAAAAGTCGTCAGCTGGTACAGAACAGTGCCGAGTGTTGATCACCTGCGAGGCAGCGCGCATCACCTTTCTTGCATCAGCTGACGACTTTTCCACCCACATACTTGCAGCTGACTGTGTTTATCGTTAATCTTAGTATGAATATTATCATATACCCGAATTTCAAAGTTCGCCATAAAGATTTAATTAGTAATATCGATATTGATAACTTAATGTTAGAAAACGTGCGTGCGGCACTCCCGAGTTTCTTTTTTTAATTTGATTAAATATTCAATTTATTATTAATATACATTATTTTATGAGAATACAAATTAATACATTCTACATTTCAAAATTATACAGGATGATCTGCTCAGAAAATTTATTTAGTTTAGTGAAAATAAAAATAAATTTATTCGGCTTCCGATAACAGATCTTCCTCATTCTCATTTTCATCCAACTCATCACTCTATTGATGTTCAGTGGGTGAAAGATCATTTTTCTCTTTGTCACTCGCATCTAAAAAATTATTATTTATAAAAAATTGATTAAGATTATAATAGGATGAAAAGTGAAAAGCACAAATGATATAATACCTTCAGTATTTGTGGTATCTCGGATAATCATTTCCACTTATGGAGGTAATTGATCTCCATCAAACCACTTGCAAGTTAAATTTGTTTTCCTCAAGCTGTCATCCATAACCAAGGGATCTAATGTAGATGGCACTTGTTTGTGTGCGTTGTTCCAAATCATATACGTACATACACAGTTCTTAAAACGTGCTGTACAAGGTTCCGATTTCGACGGAGGCGAGAGAGATGCATCAAAATTATTGTCTGGTAACCGAAATTCGTTATCATTTTCGCTAAATTTATACACCTTAGTGAAGGTAGCTACACGAGCATCATTGACGTTTTTTATAGCTTTAAACCCATACATCGTGCAAACAAACTACTCTATTATGTTAACGACATTATTTAGGTTCTCCTCTGGTAAATTATTCAAACTTTTAAATGCTTCAATAACTTCTTCTAGAAGCTTTAATGAAGTTTCTTTCAATGTATTGGGCAAGTGATCAAATGGCTCCGTTCTTAGGTAATAAAACCCCATACCTAAATACTGAAAACTGCTATAGTTATTGAGTTCGAAACGACCATATCCAATCTAGTATCACCTAAGAAACCGTGGAAAGCTTATCGTGTTCTAGTCACGAGGAGGCGGACACTAAAATGATTTTTCACCTATAAATGAGAATACCAGTGTTGTCATAAGTTCAGATACTGACATTCCTATCATCATGCTGGGAAACATGAAAAATGTACATAATAATGTGAAAATTTGGATAAAAATGGAAATAAAGAAACGTAGGAAATAAAGAACGATTTTTATATCTAAACGATTTGTATTCAGCACTTGGCGACGACTTGTGTAACGCATTGCCCGCTTTCCACGGTTTCGCGAGATGTGATTATAATCCCGTATTTTTCAAGAAAGGAAAAAGAAGCCTTTTACTATATTAAGAAAAGATCAAGAGTTTATTGAAGCATTTAAAAGTTTGAATAATTTACCAGAGGAGAACCTAAATAATGTCGTTAACATAATAGAGAAGTTTGTTTGCACGATGCATGGGTTTAAAGCTATAAAAAACGTCAATGATGCTCGTGTAGCTACCTTCACTAAGGTGTATAAATTTAGCGAAAATGATAACGAATTTCGGTTACCACACAAAAATTTTGATGCATCTCTCTCGCCTCCGTCGAAATCGGAACTTGTACAGCACGTTTTAAGAATTGTCTATGTATGTATATGATTTGGAACAACGCACACAACCAAGTGCCATCTACATTAGATCCCTCGGTTATGGGTGACAGCTTGAGGAAAACAAATTTAATTTGCAAGTGGTTTGATGGAGATCAATTGCCTCCATAAGTGGAAATGATTATACGAGATGCCACAAATACTGAAGGTATTATATCATTTGTGCTTTTCACTTTTCATCCTATTATAATCTTAATTAATTTTTTATAAATAATATATTTTTTTTAATGCGAGTGACAAAGAGAAAAATGATCTTTCACCCAATGAGCATCAAGAGAGTGATGAGTTGGATGAAAATGAGAATGAGGAAGATCTGTTATCGGAAGCCAAATAAATTTATTTTTATTTTCACTAAACCAAATAAATTTTCTGAGCAGATCATCCTGTATAATTTTGAAATGTAGAATGTATTAATTTGTATTGTCATAAAATAGTGTATATTAATAATAAATTGAATATTTAATCAAATTAAAAAAAGAAACTCGGGAGTGCCGCACGCACGTTTTCTAACATTAAGCTATCAATATCGATATTACTAATTAAATCTTTATGGCGAACTGTGAAATTCGGGTATATGATAATATTCATACTAAGATTAACGATAAACACAGTCAGCTGCAAGTATGTGGGTGGAAAAGTCGTCAGCTGATGCAAGAAAGGTGATGCGCGCTGCCCCGCAGGTGATCAACACTCGGCACTGTTCTGTACCAGCTGACGACTTTTCCACCCACATACTTGCAGCTGACTATGTTTTTCGTGAATCTCAGTGTAAATATTATCTTATACCCAAATTTTAAAGTTCGCCGAAAAATTTAAATTTTTCATGTTTTTGGACCTGTTTGATCGATCAGCTGACGGTAATTCCACCGCCCCCCGTCCAGCTGACTATGTTCTACTTTCATTATATAACATAATCTTCCCCTCATATAAGTTTCAGCGTTCGCCGGATAGTTTTTTTTCTCAATATTTTTTACGTGTTTTCAACCCTTTGACAGCCATCCCCACCGCTACCCAATCAGCTGACGGTCCATTCATTGCTAACTTATATAAGAACAATCCATTTTTCATATTTTCAAAGTTCGCCGGATAGTCAGCCATTTTATACACTGGCTCTCGGACTATAAGGGCCAATTGTACGAACTAAGTTGAGCAAAGTTCAGCTTGAACCAAGATCAAAATCCATGGTTACGATTATTGTAACAATCGTAACCTTGGCTTTTGATCTTGGTTTAAGCTGAACTTGACTCAACTAAGTTCGTACAACTGGCCCTAAGTTGGTTAAAAATGTCTAAAACTAACATTATTTTCAAAGAAAATGCGAAGAATATCTCATAAAATGTGCAACAATTATATAAAAAGATCAATAAATCAACGAAGAGTATGTTTACTGAGACTTGTGAAAAAATAAAGAGTGTCACTAATAAGTCAACAACAAAATTTCCTTTGTTTCAACCATATTATGACTGAATTTTTTAATTTGAAACTTTCATCAATAATAATGTAAACAAATATTCCCCTAAAAGTCATAACTATACATCTATTCAAACCCCTACAGAAAAGATAACGAATAAATAAAAGATTCTAAAGAGAGGCGAGTTTTGCTTCTTTTACGGAATTTCAAAAAAAAAATTTTTTAGATTATAAATAATATATACCTTTCATATATTATTTCAAAAGTTAAAAATTTTTTTAACAAAACTTGCGGGAGCAATTTAGTAAGCAAAACAAAATCCCGTTCAATTTGAAAATGAAGAGTAACCTTTATTTTTTCTTGTATACCAATATTATGCACAACATTTTTTTTAGGTTATACCAATAATCCATTTTAATTAGAGTAGAAGCCATATTTTCATTAATTACAAACTTGTTTACTGTAACAAATACGTCCGCCCTTAATAACTGAAAGGAGCTGTGTTCACGTCACTCCCACCAATATACACTAATGCATAGGAGTCATCTCGTAATTAACACGAAATGAATGTGTCTCCTGTTAATTAAACGCACTTTTTACTTGGAGGTAATCAACAATGTACAATCTGTTGTCACGGGTCATGCACCACCAGAGACAATCATAATATATATGCCTACACGCGTGTCGAAAAGACGTAGTGCTTCATCATCTCCCCAGTTTATATAAAAAGATACAAAATGGCTGTAGGCGTTGAAAAGCTCGCAAGTTGCTTTAGTCTGGCACTAATGAATCATTCACGATTTAAGGAGCATTTCTCTTAACGTACTCGTAACGTACTGCAAGTGCAATAAGATAAGTTAGGTGAAATTAATTAAAATATATATTTTGTTGGTTGATGAGTAGAATAGAATAAAATGTATTATTTATTTGGCGATCCAGGGCTGGATCCAGGTATTTTGCCGCCCCTCTCTTATATAAATGACATTAGGCGGGGTAAAAATGAGACAAAATGACATCTTTCAATTTTTAGGTTGCTTAGAATCGAGTCATATTTAATGAAAGATTGGTATCATATGTAAAAATGACAGGAAAAATTATATTTCTATGTATTTTTTTACTAAAAAGTACCGTTAATTGATAAACAAAAATAAACAGTGTCTCAGTTTTACCCTCCAAGTGGGGCAAAAAAAAAGACAGTGGAGGGCAAATGAAAGACACGTGATTTATTCCCATTCTTATTGACGTCGTACAAATGGAAGTGCAAAAATAAGACAGAGGAGAGTTTTTTCTTTTATAATAATAATAATAATAACAATAATAATAATAATAATGCATCTCGCTACTGCCATTATCCGTTTCGCTGCGAAATACCCGTGGCTACAACTGCGGTACCCCCCGGCGATAGGAGGCATAAGGTCACCCATCTGTTTTACATGGATGACCTTAAACTTTATGCCTCCGGAGAGAGGGATTTACGCCAGTCCCTCAGGGTGGTACAGGAGTACACGCAGGCTGTCGGTATGGAATTTGGGTTGGACAAGTGTGCACTAGTCCACCTCAAGAGAGGACGATGCGGTGACTACGGAGAGGATGCGCAGCTTGTGGACGGAAGCATCTTACATCATCTAGATGCCGGAGAGTCGTACACTTACTTGGGTGTCGAGCAACGCTCCACCCAAGAAGTGAGTGTAGTAAAAAACGCTCTCCGCGGCAAGTATCAGCACCGACTCCGACAGATCTGGTCTTCAGAACTGTCGGGGAAGAACAAGGTGTCTGCTACCAATATGCTTGCCGTTCCGATCCTCCTCTACTCCTTTGGAGTAATTAAATGGAATCAAGAGGAGCTGCGACAACTCGATGTAGGAACCCGAAAAAAGATGTATCTCTATAGGAGTTTGCACCCTAAATCGTCCATTCCACGGTTATATCTCCCACGACATCGGGGAGACCGTGGACTCTTGAGTTTGGAGAGTCTCCATAACAGGATGGTTCTGGATGGAGCCTGTAAGGCCATAAGGAGTTCGAATCCCCTCCTCTGCATGGTCCGAGACCATGAAAGTGCAGGAGTTGGAGCCTTTTTGTTTAGGGCAGCACGCAGAGCCGCCGATGAACTCGGTCTGGTCTTCGACGCTGAGCGGGTTAATCACGACTCTGTCACCGAGTTGGAACCTGCTCGGCAAAAAGCCCAAGTCAAAGCTGCTGAAATTGATTTATTTCTGCAGCTACACTCGGATAAGCCATTGCACGGAGTCTTCTATAAAAATATAGAAGACCGCGGCTTATCCGAAAGGCTGACCTTCGCTTTCTTGAGGTCAGCCGGGCTGAAGTCTGAGACCGAGGGATTCATAATGGCGTGCCAGGATGGTGTATTCAACACACTCGTCTATCGAAGTCGTGTCATGGGTATAGAGGTCCCTGATGTCAGCTGCAGAACCTGCCACAGGGCGCCGGAGACATTAATGCATTTGCTGTCGGCTTGTCCAGTATATGCAGTCTCGGCCTATATCCAGAGGCACGATGCAGCATTACGAGTGCTTTATTATCACTTAAGGCACTCGTATGGGATAGACGAGACACCAGTGCTGCCTTACGCTCCGGGGGATATTGAGTCCGTTGTGGGAAATGAGAAGTGTCTAATTTATTGGAACTACTCGTTTCCCACCGTCAGGCAAATACAAGCTAATAAGCCTGACATGGTCCTCCTCGACCACCAACTCAAGACAATGTTTGTCGTGGAGTTCTCGGCTCCCGCGGAGAATAACATTGTCTTGAAGGAGGAGGAAAAACGGACGAAATATCGAGATTTGCTCTTCGAGCTCCGCAGACTTTACCCTGGCCATACTGTTAAGCTAGTGGTCCTGATCATAGGAGCCCTCGGTGGAACGAGACACACACTGCTTTCAGAACTAAAGATCATACCGGCATGCCGAAATTCGGCAGAGATCTTAGCCGGCAGGATGCAGAAGGCCATTATCCTCGGCTCATTACGTCTACTCAGGGCACACGATTCTCGGACCCAGTAGTCACTCACCCCACGGACGTGGGGAGTGGCTGCCGGTACTACCAGCTCCCCTCTGTGAGTGTCGGAGCCACAGAGTATAAAGGGTAACTGGCTTTTATATATATAATAATAATAATTAATATAATAATAATAATAATAAGAAGAAACTACCTTAAGCATATTATTAAAGATGCGAGTGTAACCGACGGAAGATGCAGAAAATGCCATCGTACACAGGAAACGATCCAACATATTACCGCGGGGTGTACATCTCTCGCACCCACGGAATACCTGCACCGTCACAACTGTGCAGGCAAAATTATACACTTAAAACTTGCGCGTCTCTACCAACTTACAGATAACACTAGCCCGTATTATCAGTACAGCCCGGAGAGCGTCTTAGTGAATGAAAACTACCGGCTCTATTGGGATAGAACAGTGGTTACCGACAGAACCATAACATCAAATCGACCAGATATCATCTTGGTCAATAAGCTTCAGAAGAAAACATTCCTAATAGACATTGCTGTTCCAAACTCCAACAACATCGAGGAAACCGTTCAGAACAAACTAACAAAATACGCTGACCTCGCCCACGAGATCAAACAGCAATGGAGGCAAGAGAGTGTTGTCATCATTCCAATAGTAATATCCTCAACCGGCGTTGTGCCCCGTTCTCTTGCATTGAATTTAACCAACCTAGGCCTTTCCTCTTTCTTAATCAGGGACCTGCAGAAATCCGTAATTCTCAATACTTGCCACATTGTTCGCAAGTTCCTGAGTTTGCAATAGTTTGTTGTCATCTTGCTCCGGCCGATGATTACAATAAAACCGCATTAAGCGAGAAATAACAAAAATAATAATAATAATAATAATAATAATAATAATTTCGCGGACCCAGTGACCACTGACCCTACGGCGTAGGGAGTGGTCTCTGGTATTACCAGCGTACCCTCTCTGGCATCGGAGACAGAGAGAAGGGCGACTGGCTTCACAAAAAAAAAAAAAAAATAATGATAAGTTTATTAACCAATTTAGATACATTTAAGTACATTTGGTAAGTCAGGTAGAATAAATATAAATAAAGTAAATATATAAAGTAATAAGTAAATAGGCAAATACTGAATTAAATAACGACACTATAGTACATTTAACAAATAATAACAGTAAATACAATAGTATTTACATAGTCTAAACACAGATAAAAAAATAATAAAAACAGTCTACCTTAAAGAAGACAGAGTTAAGGACATGTTTATACGGTGTGTGTAGTGGCGGGCTAGGCATAGGGAGTAAGAATTGCAACATCGCGTGTGCCAGCTGGCTGAAATGAAATAACTGTGAACGGGGATGCTTCAGTGATCTAGAGCCGACTCTTTAATCTATGCCGCCGTCGCGCGTCGGTCGAATTTGCTGTTACCTGGGTTGTCATATCTCTCGCGCTACGTGGAAGTACATGCCCAGTCCGCAATTACACGCACTGTATACATATTATTGCAATATGAAAATAAAATATAATATATTTAGTTTGAGGTAACCGTTACTGCCTAACAGTTATCCTCCATATATTCTCTCACTGAATAATATGTTTTTGAGATTAAAAACTCCTTTAATTTCCCTTTAAACTTCTCTACTGATCCAATATTTTTTATTGCGTCTGGTAATTTATTATATAAGACTATACCAGAATGATTGGGTGAATTTTCATACAAAGTTGTAGAATGAACAGTTGATCTCAAATCATTGCCTTTTCGAGTTGGATAATCATGAAAGTTTCCAATCTGTTGATAAGATTGTAGGTTTGTCTTTATGCAATTTATGCGTTTTAATATATATACACAGGATACAGTTAATATCTTATTTTTTTTAAAGTGTGGCCTACACGATTCTCTTTGATCCAGATCAAAGATTAATCTTAGTACTCGTTTTTGCAATATGAGAATTCTTTCTGCGCCACTACAGTTTCCCCAAAGTGCTATATTATACTGTATGGCTGAATATATTAATACATAGTAGACGTTAATTAATTGGTTATTTTGCAGGGAAGACTTAAGTTGCAGTATTGCATAGTAACCGCTATTAATTTTTTTACTTATGGCATTTATATGTGTCTGCCATCTCATATTTGCGTCAACATGTACACCAAGAAATTTTACACTGTCAACACTGTCGATCAATGCTCCATTTACAATTACTGTATTTGGTGCAGTAATTCTTTTATTATAAAAGTGCATAGATACTGTTTTATTTGCATTTACCAGAAGCTTATTTTTATTGCACCAATTCGTAAATTGGCTGGATATAATATTTAGGTTATCTTGGAGTTCTTCATGAGTATGGGCAGAAACAGCTATTGATGTGTCATCGGCAAAAAGAACGACACAGTCAGAGCTAATTTCAAGTGGTAGGTCATTGATATATAATAAAAATATCAACGGACCTAAGACTGATCCCTGCGGAACTCCGAGGTCAATATCATGAGAATCTGATGCAGTATTATTAATACTAACGTACATTTTCCGACTGTGGAGGTAAGACATTAGCCAGTTTAAGACATTTCCTCTAAGGCCAAAACATTCCAGTTTTTCCTTTGCAAAACTTAAATCTAAACAATCAAGGGCTTTGGATAAATCGAAAAATACTGCACCAACATATTGTCCTTTGTCTAAGTTAAGGTAAATATAATTAACAAATTTGTATGCAGCACTTTCCGTGGATCTATCAATTCTGAATCCATGTTGATTGTCAGATAGCATACTGTATATGTAAGTTATTCAGATTTTTTACTAAACAAGAAAGGGCTTGCAGCTAGCTTCTCCCCAATTAGGAAGCTAAAATGTGTCTGCTTCAGTCTGCCCATTTGGTCTCTTTAGTCTCTTTTTTACCCCGCTTTTAATTTTCTCATTAAAATCAATTTTTTGATGATTTAAAACTAGCAGATTAATAAACTTGATCACAAAATGCGAAGTATGACGCTTCTAGTTGATGTCTGCCAAATACGCACAATGCAAATAGAGAAACTATGAAATCCCCAAAAAAGTACTATGGTGCTTTCAAAAATTTTTTAAAAGTGAATTAAAGAGTTTACTGAATAATATTTTTTCCCGCATTAACAGTAGGCATAGCACCCGATTGGATAACATAAAACAGTTCTGAATATATAAAACAAACTTTGATACAAAATTAAGTTTAATTTATTTCAATCTGGGTTGTCTTTTATTTACCCCGCTACCTGTCTGTCTCATTTTTACCTCGTCTGACCCTATCTTTTCAGTCCGTTATTTTTTATAACATTTTAAGAGTCACGTACTGAATATTCTTGATGGCTTGTTTTTTTTTAGTTATAAGGTTTACAGCAATTTTTGGATTTTCAGCTATATGATTACTGTATTTAAAAGGGTAAAATAAAATAATTGAAAAAATTAACCGTACTGAAACTTAAAAAAAAATACCACACCACAGAAATTAGACAAGAAATAAAATCATATATAAGAAACAGAATGTATGTATGTAACCTACTTTATATACAAAAGAAACTAACAATAACAAATTATTTATATAAGTTAACATTACTATTACTACACTCAAAGAAAATGATAGGTAAATTCAACCAAAAAGAGCATATGAAATCGCGCCTATCTAGTTTCATAGTTAAATCAATCAGAAAAGAATAGTCATCCAACTTTATTTGTTTTCGTAAACAAATAGTAGTTTAATAATCATATCTTCTTGTAACAAATTAAATAGTACAATGACATTTTTTTATGTTCACTAACCATTTTCAATTTGGTCTACAATTAAATAGTACAACGACTTTGTTTTTTGTTCACCAACTAACTTTTAGGTTGATCTACACTTTATTGTATGATGAAGTATTGAGGCATCAGACCACCCAAACCAAAGATTAGAGATCGTTTATAAGATCCATCCAAATATATCGATGATCCCTGAGAGAATTTGAACATTGCAATCATGTTATTAATTTTCTATAAATTCATAAGAGTATAAGATAATGCATGATTGATTATTGTCAGTGATTTGTATGTGGCGTCATCTGGGTATAATTTCTGTAATAGACTACGTGGTAAGCAAACAAATTTTATGGTAATTCTTTTAGAACTTCTAGAAGACGACAATAATATTGGTTTGTCTACCAAGTACAATAATATAGCAAACTAATACTGGGTTAGAATTACAATTCGATAAAAATAAAATATACTATTATCTAGTTTAATTTGACAGAACTCAACAAAATAATAGTCAGACGAAAAAATAATAGTCTCATTCATCTATTTTTTAAGTTAATGTTTGTTTTGTTGTACGACAACTTTTTATTAATTAAAATAACAATCACCTCTTGTTTAAAAATACCATCAATATAATTTAGTTTAACAAAATTAACGATATTGTTAGTTAACCATTTTTTTTTTGTTGAATTTACCCATACTATTTCTTTGAGTGTATATTAGTGAAACAATTGTTTCCTAGCTTTTTTATATTTCTTGGTAGCTGTGGATTTGAAGAATTTGCCGCCCCTAGAATTTTGCCGCCCGCTTCGCCCCCCTCCCCCCTTAGAGCCAGCCCTGTGGCGATCTATATATTTAAAACACAAGGCGTTGCGCATCGGTGGGTGGAAATATAAATTGAGGCCTTTCAATCTTGTACATACAGGGTTATTCATTATATACTGACCCCCCCCCCCCCCCCCCCTTATTTCTGTTATTATTGGAAATAGAAACAAAATATTGTGTAAAAGTTGCAGGGTTGTATAAATATTTTTTAAATGCAATTATTTTCGAATATACAGGGAGAGCCAAGACGAAATTACAGGAACAAGTGCCTTTTTTAAATGGAATGCTATGCATATTATTACATTTTTTGTATTACAATACACAGTACACAGTACAATAATTTAGACTCTATTCATTCCTATATTATTATTGACATCCCCCAACCACTTTTCCTCGTTATTGCAGCTATTCGCAGATGAAGCTGCTTCGAATTGTCACTTATAGGTTGTCCATGAGCTTTGGCCGTCAAAGGAGGGAGGTTTTATCCGAGGACCTGACAATACTACTAGGTGGCCTCCTTTCCCTCTCAATTATTGTTTAAGTCGCTTTGCTTCTCCTTTTAACTCACTCATCTTTCCTTTGATTTGACCGACCCCTGTCTCAATTACACCTACTTTATCATCGACCTTGTTGTATTCTCCCTTGTTCGTCAAGGATTTTCTTATTTCCTGCTGGCGTCTTTCTTGCTCCTCTTGACGTTTTATTCCCAAGTCCTCCATCATTTTTCTCAGTTCGGATTTTTCTTCTTGACATTGTCTCTCTTGTTCTTCTTTGTCCTCCCGACGTCGTCTTTCTTGCTCTTCTTTTTCTTCTTGACGCCGCCGCTTTTCTTGTTCTTCCTTTTCTTCATGGCGTCTTATTTCCAGGTCTTCCATTATTTTCTTCAATTTGTCTCTTTCTTCTTGACGCAGCTTTTCTTCCTCTTGACGTCTTCTTTCTCGATTTCTCATTAATTTTTTTATTTCATCTTTCTCTTCCTGGATCCAGAATTTATAACACCAGGGTAACACTCGACACTAGTTTATTAACTTACGTAGTAACTACAACAAATAATTACTTCACTAATGTTACACTGAGTACTATAAGTCACTTGGTCACGTTGCTTACTTCTGAACTTACTGAAATTGCTATCTGAACTGAACTGTTTACTAAACTGAACTGTCTGTGCCTCCACTCACTCTCCTTTTTATAGTCATAGGTAAACATTCTCCGATATTCTAGTACATGTCTGTAATCCTCTAGATTTCAGAACCTTTCTCGACGTTTCCAGATTATGACAGCGCGCTCCATCTCTGAGACGATTGCCGAACTAACTAACTAACTTTTTTTCTGTTATTTATACATGGAACTGTAGAGGGAATTCCTACAGATGTCTGGGGGGTAGAAACACATAACAATATCAAACATTTCTGCTTCTGTTTTTTGATCAAATAATAATACGAAATGCCAGTAACAATGTTGTCATAGTATTATCAATCATAGCGTACTGCGTAAGAGTAATTACTGCGTTTCCTTTATTAACTATAGAATATCTATATTACAGCTAGACCTGTCAACCCTTATATATTTAAAATCAGGGAAAAAAGATCTAAAAGAATATGTAAAAACATACAGAGTTTTCCATTTAAAATACAACCTTCATTGTTATATCAGGTGACCTATGCAAGCAATTGTTTTTTAATTGCATTTAAAAATATATACAGGGTGAACCATTAATAATAGGCCATACTTCAAGGGTAGATTCTTTGGACCAAAATATGAAGATATAACCAAACATGCTTTAGTAAATTGTTGCTGTAGAAAAAGATACAGGGTGTTAAAATTGTAATTTATTTTTCTTTTTTTTTGCAATATCTCAACTACTTCTTGACCGATCTTCTCCCAATTTGGCAAGGAAACATTTTTTAAGCTAAGAAACAATAATTTATGTATCACATCACGCAAGCCAATGGAGGGCGCCTCTATACCTAATGATGATTTTTTTTTACGAAACGTAGTGGCACTTTTGACTAGAAAATTTCATGCGGGAGTCATTTCTACGTAAAAAGGTACACCTGGTAGAACTTGATAATTCCAACCGTTTTCGAGGAAACTGCCGCATAGTTCTCAAAAATGGGCTAGTAGACAATAACGAAAATGTCAAAAGTAATAATATAGCATTATAGTGTGACTCTCTAATATGTTATAAATGTAATTCCGAGGTAATTCTATCGAATATTATTGGTTTTATTGTAAAATGAATATGCTTAAAATCAGAGTGGATTTAAAATAAGGCAGTTTGCCGCTTATCTTGTGACGTAATAGCTTAACATGCACGCACATCCAATGAAACGCCGACAAATATTTCGTGGCACAACTCCGCCCTCCCTGTCATCTGTAACAACAGCTTTTGACATCTGTTGTGTGTTTTGGTTTTGTACTAGTGAGATGTATAACATTCATCAACTGGTGATAAAATGGAAGCCGGATTCGAAACTGCAACTGAAGGAAACTTGCTGGTTCTCGATTCGACTGTGATATTATTTATATTTCATTTTAATAAATCAAATTCGGACTTTTAGAGTGCAGTAAAAACGTCAATACAAGCAGAAATAAGATATTAGTTTATTAGCTGTTTTCTCTGTAATATTCATTTTAATTTTTACTCTAAAGAAATAAATTACTTTTATGTGAGTTTAAACAGTACCTAGATTTTCCTCGTGGTTAAACTCGAAGAAATCAGTATGAACCTCATTGAGTTAGAATTAACCTTCTCAAACAATGTTAATAAATATTATTTATTGGAAACCATTATTGTTATTTTCAGTATTATTTTGGGAGAAGGTGGAAAACACATTTTTAGAGGCATTGCAGACATCACAGTATAATAAACAACAGTCCATATTCTGAAACAGAGGCACTTTACATTTGACAGTAATCAGCTACGTTGCCACCCTGTATATATATATATATTCAACCCTACAACTTTTATACAATATTTTTTGTTGTTTATTTCCAATAATAACAGAAATACTTGTACTTTTCCACTTAATTCATCACCGGTGAGCTTTAATGCTGTGAAGTCCATGTGTTACAATTCTCAACAAAAATATATTAAATGTATGGTAATTTGTGCTCTAAAATTGTGAAACTGGCGTTACATGCCTTATTAACTGAAAGCTGCACACCTTGCTACTAATTGCTCTTAGGTAAGAAAGCATTGCATCTATACATAGCTATATAGAAGAGTATTCTTACTGTCAATTAAAGAAAAAAGTAGTGCTCATATCAGCATTTATTTATGAACATTCCAAACTTAAAGGTGATCATACACTACAGTATTATAATAATCAGATGTAATGGAAGAAAACTGCTTAAAGTGTAAAGACAGAATTAAAGCTGATAATAGTATTCAATGTGAAGGATTATGTAAGAAATATTTTCATCTGAAATGTGTGAATATCAGTAGCAAAGAATACAATATTGTGAAAAATCTTCCTAACTTTAAATGGCTCTGTGATAGCTGTATGCCGTATTTGAATTTTCCAATGCAAATTCGTAACGAATTTAATGAATTTAAGGAGACTATGCTGAATGAAATACGTGAGCTTAAAGAAAAACCAGAGGTTTCAGCTAAATCAGCAAATCTTAAAAATAATGTCACATATTCAAATGTTGTTTCTGGTGAAGCCGTTGTCATTAAGCCTAAAGCTAAACAAGACTGCAGTAAAACGAAAGAAACAGTCATAAAAAAATTAAAACCATCTGCAATGGAAGTTGGCATTACACAGGTGAAAAATATTAAAGATGGCGGGATATTAATTAAGTGTAAAACTAAAGAAGAAACAGAAAAGGTAAAAAAAGAGGCGGAAAAAAGTTTAGGCGGACATTATCAAATTAAAATACCCCAACAGAAAAATCCATGTGTGAAAGTAGTTGACATAGAAGAAAAAATGGATAGTGATGAACTTTTAGAATGCATAAAAAAGCAAAATGTACTTTTAAGACACGATAATATGGACATAAAGGTGGTTACGCAAAGAAAAATGATAAACCGTTACATGGCTATATTAGAATATGATCCTACTACCCATGCCAGGATACTAGAAGAAGGTTCGCTCTGCATAGGATGGACACCCACCTGCAGAGTCTTCGATTATGTCAGGATCTACAGGTGTTTTAAGTGTGGTGGATTCAATCACAAGGCAGATAGCTGTGACAATGAGGTATGCATCAAGTGTGGTGAGAGTGGGCATCAGAAAGAGGAGTGTCAAAGTGAGGTTTTAAAATGTGTAAATTGTACTGAAGCAATTCAAAACTAAAATTAGATTTAGATGTTAATCATTCGCCTTTTGATATCAATAAATGTGTGGTTTTGCAGAAAAAAATAATTAGCGAGAAACAAAAAATCAGAAATGAGAACAAATAGCAACCAAAGCAATATGAGTGTTATCAAAAATTGAATATTGGCCATCAAAATGTTCAATGTATACGAAATAAGGTTGATCTTGTGGAAGCTTTCCTAAATATGAATAAAATTGATGTTTTCTGCATGTCAGAGCATTGGTTATCAGAAAATCAAAGCAAGTTAATTAAAATTGAGGGTTACAATTTGGTTAGTATTTTTTCTAGAAAATCATGTAAAAATGGCGGTGTAGCAATATTTTGTAAACAAAATTTAACTGAAAATGTTAAAGACCTAAAAGAAATACATCATGTATCAATAGAAAAAATTTTCGAAATTTGTGGTGTTAAAATAACGTTAAAAAATAACTTTTGTTTAAATATTTTTTATATATATAGATCACCTACAGAGGACACAAATTTATTTCTAAAAGAACTATCATCATTTTTAAAGAATAATGCAAAAAATATTAAAGAACAATGTACTATTTTATCTGGTGATTTAAATATTGATTACCTAACCAGTTCTTCACACAAAAACGAACTTCAGGATATTCTTCACTCTTACGGCTTTAATAATTGTATCGACAGCCCTACAAGATGCACCTCTATTTCTTCTAGTGCAATAGATTACATTTGCACCAATTTCAACCAAGATGTTTTAGATTTTTCTAACAATGTAATTTTTAATGGTATATCAGATCATTCTGCACAAGTTTTAGAATTAAATTGTAACTGGGAAATAAATACAGAAGATAACACTTATTCAAGAATTTACAGCGAAGCTAATTATACTACATTTCTAAACCACTTAAGCCGAGAGCCATGGCTCGAAATTTATCAGACTGATGATGTTAACATCGGGTTTGAAACTTTTGTAAACATTATAAAATATTATGTAGATATATCGTTCCCAGTTATGAAAATAAAGCGAAATAAATCTAAATCTAAGATGTGGCTAACGCGAGGCATTAAAATTTCATCAAAAAAGCTTAAAGAATTACACCAAAAAATGCGTATAACAAGAAGTCCGTATGATACAGAATACTATAAAAAATATAAAAACATCTACAAAAAAGTCATTCTGGCTGCTAAAAAATTACATGTATCAGGAATCCAATAACAAAAGTAAAACTGTTTGGAGAATAATAAAAAAACAACATAAACGAAAATAAAAATTCCACAGAAATATCACATATTATTTTAAATAACTGCACAATAACAAATCAAGAAATTATAGCAAACTCATTTGCAGATTATTTTGCCGAAATCCCATACAAAGTGGGTATATAACAGGATGAAATTAATAGTAACATAACTTATCCGCTGAAACAGACAAATAATACTATGTTTTTAAGTCCAGTATCTGAAAACACTGTATATAACGCAATAATGAATTTAAAAAGTTCAAATTCGACCGGAACAGACTTAATTTCTTCTAACCTTTTAAAAGCCGCTGTAAACTATATTACATATCCTTTAACTTATCTCATTAATAGGTCTCTAGAAAAGGGCATTTTTCCAGAAATATTTAAAATAGCACGAATCATTCCTCTGCATAAAAGAGAAGAGGCAATATTGAAAATTATCGTCCTATTTCATTGCTTAGCTCTATTTCTAAGGTATTGGAAAAAATAGTGTTTGACCAAATAGTTAATTTTTTAACTGACAATAAGATATTACACAACGCACAACATGGTTTCAGAAAAAACAAAAATACGCAGTCGGCTGTATTACGGTTTATTGAAAAACTATATACATGCTTAGATGAAAGTAAAAAATGTATAGGTTTATTTATGGACTTAAGCAAGGCATTTGACCTCGTCAACCATGCTTTGCTTAAGGAAAAACTTCAAAGCTACGGTCTCAGGGGAAAGGTATGTGATTGGTTAACTTCTTATCTTTATAACAGGAAGCAAGTCGTGGACATAAACGGTGTTCACTCTAAAGAAGTTAATGTAAGTATTGGTGTTCCTCAAGGATCTATCTTAGGTCCTTTGATGTTTTTAATATTCGTGAATGATCTTCCTGATATAGAGAACTGTGAAAGAAATTTAATAATGTTCGCGGATGATAACACATATTTGTGCAATGAATCATCAATTACAGATGCAATTACAGAGATGCAAAGAATGATTATTCGTTTTAAAAATTGGTTCAACAAAAATAAATTGTGTCTCATTACTTCCAAAACGGTATTCATAAATTTTACACCCCGAACATCTACAATTAATGAAAGCTATTTGCTAAGAATTGGAGGTAAGTCGATAGCTCAAGCTCAAAGTACGAAATTTCTTGGATTGCACATAGACAACATGCTAAGTTGGGATATACACACTGAAAATCTTTGTAGCAAACTTTCTTCATTTTGTTATGCACTGACAAGGCTAAAAAACATTAGTAATGAGATAACCTTGATGTCATTTTATCATGCTCAATTCGTATCACGTTTGCGTTATGGCTTGTTGTTTTGGGGCTCATCTAGTCATTTAAATAGAGTTTTCAAAATACAAAAGAGAGCACTTAGAATTATGGCAGGTATATCCCAGCGAACATCATGTAGACCTTATTTTAAAAAGTTAAAACTTCTTACACTGCCATCTATGTTCATTTACGAATTATTGATATATGTTAAAAGTAATCTAAATGAGTGCATTAAACAGTAACTTTCACAACTACGAAACAAGATCAGGATCTTTAATTTCAATTCCGGGACATAGCCTATCATTATACGAAAAAAGTCCTAGTTATATAGGTCTCAAACTATTCAATAAATTAACCCCAGATTTAAAACAAATAGTGAATATTAAGTTATTTAAGAAGAAATTGCAAATATTTTTATTAGATAATGTTTTTTATAGTACTTCTGAATTTCTTAATTGCTGATATACCATACCTTTTATGTAACATATTTTATCATTATTTGTTGCTGTATATTTATAGTAAGTTTACTTTTCATTGTTTTGTATTTTTTGTATTTAATGTTATTTGTCAATTTATCATTTGTTTTATATTTTTGTGACATGGAATTTTATTTATACACCTGTAAAATTATTGTAGTTTTGCTGACGTTTCCTATACTATGTAACATAGTCTACTGGAATAAACGATATTATTATTATTATTATTATTATTACACCGCTTTATTACTTTTACTTTAAAAGTAAATAAATCGAACACATTAACAACACTTTATGATTGCAAGCGGCGGCCTTCTATGGTTAAACAACGAAGTATGAACATTTTCTTTGAACTGCAAATGCCGACAGCGGAGGATTCCTTTTATGCAACAGACACCGGCGTTATTTTATGTCTTATTTTCAATACAATAAACATAAGGTCGCAAAATGATATTGAACTGTACTGAAATACTGACCTACACAGTATTTTATATATTACAGCCTGAAAACATCGGTTTTTTATAAAATAATTAATTTAAGCAAAACCGTTGGAGTAAAACAAAAATGTTATAAGAATTTTGCTTCTGTTGAGTCAGTATATTTTCATGCAAAATATTTGTACGATACAGGGGATGCCCCGTATACGATATTATTTTTATTAGTTCTTAATATTATTACATTTTATATTATAGTTAAATCAGTTATGATGTAGTTTCACGTCATTAAAATTTAAGTCTTCTTCACTTACTTCTAGCTCGCATCTCCTTTTTATCTACCGGGTTCTTTGTTTATTTTTCTATTACTTTTGCGATTCCATTAAGGAATACATATTTTTATTATAAATTAATATCAGCAAATAACGTTACAATATAACAACCAACTCATTAACGTTGCTTTCATTTTCTGATCCATTCGAGATACTGTTTGAAATATTTCTTATTCATCACGTAACTGGGGCTGAACTTTTAACAATACTCCCAGCGGAACATCTTACCTAAGGCTGGAATTTCGCTCACTTAACTTATTCTGGCAGCGAAGTTTATGGGTAAATTTACATGTATAGCCATTGAAAAGTTTCGAACTAGGTAAAACTGCATGAATTGTTTATTTAGTGTCTAAAGTAAACTTCAAAACAGGGTTATCAATCTTGCTTGTCACTCTAATTCTCGGAATTTGTAAGTAAAACAAAAATTATCTTGCAGTAATAAAATTATAATTGACAAATTTTGCTACTTTGCTAGCCCAGTTAAATAAGGCAATGACAATAATAATAATAATTATAATAATAATAATGTTTATTTGGAATTAAAAGATTACACAGTGTAACAATTTCAATTCAATTCAATTTATTCAGTTTCAAACAAATTACAGTTACAATTTATAAACAAATAATAACATCTCATCTAAGCTGTGAGGCCTGTATTTGAGATGTATATGATATTTTGTATACAAATATTTAATATGTAATTCTATTCTATTCTATTCTTAACAGTAATTTTGTTATTGAGGAGGAGAAGAAAAATATTTATTGGGTGTAATGCTCATTAATTAAAATACTTCAAATGTATTATAATTGTATTATAATTTTTCTGAAGGTAAGTTCGCAAAGTTTTCTTAAATTTAGATTTTTTTTTATGTTTTTTAAATTAACTGGTGGGAGATTGTATAGTTTGGGGCCAAGGAAATTTGTATATCGCTGGGTGTGAGACTTATGCATTGCAGGAATTCTTATGTTTTGGTTGGAGACTGCTCTGGTGTTGTATGGTATATCTATTTGACATGCATTTACCATTCATTGAATGGTTTGAAAAATGTAGAGTAATCTTATATTAAACAATAAAGACATTTACCAAATAAACACTCATGTTTCGCAGAAGTATTCTAATTGACCCTTGTTTGCGATTTCGAGTATGTGAACATTTCATTTTTACACTATCTATATACAGGGTGTCCCGGCACTATGGGGCAATACTTCGGGAACGCATAGTTTGGGTCAAAATAACACCAAAAGTATCTACAATTTTTTTTCTTAGGGCGCCCCCCTACGGTGATATTACCCTTTAAAGGTTATATATTCAAGAATGTTTTTTGCCTATTACTTCCAAACCGTTCTATCGATTTTAATAAAATTTGGGCTGTGTACATATTAAATGATTATATTCCAGAAATATGGCGCCCTTCGTATCTTGTCTAATGCTTTGACATAAATTAATTTTTGAAAATTAAGGTCACATTTTTAAAATCCCTAAACAATTTTCTAAAAAAAGATATTCTTGTTTGATATCGATAAAGCGATCCGTTTTTGAGAAAAAATAATTTTACTGATGAGGGACAAAGACTGACATTTCGTCAACACATAACTACATACTACAACTACAATACACACATAACTACATAACTAAAATAAATGTTCGATGTGAGCACCCTGTCTGTACAAGAATACATTCTCGTAAGCGAGATAAGTTGGATCGCTGAATCTGAAATAGCATTCCAGGGTTGTTCCGAATGTTCCAAATGGCTTCACATTCTTTGTAACATCTCTTCCCTTGTTTGTACCGGTGTTTTATACACTAAATTTTTGAGATGACCCCAAAAGAAAAAATCCAATGGTTTAGATCAGGAGAACGAGGAGGCCATGGTACTGGACCTCCTGGGCCAATCCATCTGTGGGGAAATTTTTGATCTAAATATTCGCTGACTCTGATGATGCTGAAATGAGCAGAAGCTCCATCATGCATGTACGTCATGTTTCTTATAGTTGCTAATGGCACATCTTCCAATAAACCATCTAGATTTTCTTATAGAATCCTCAAGTAATTTTCTCCATTTAACCGATTTTCCAAAACAAATGGGCCTATTAAATAATTTCTAATTATTCCTGCCCAGACGTTAATTTGGAATTGTCGTTGGTGATGAGTTTGAATAATTGCATGAGGATTTTCATCGTTCCAACTATGTAGGTTGTGAGAATTTATTACTGCGAAATCCTGCTTCATCCGTGAACAAAACACTTTGAATAAATTTGCGGTCTTCCTGTTGCTTTTGCAGGAACCAATTAGTATATTGAACTCGAACAGGATAGTTGTCTGGGGACATTGCATGAACTTTCTGGATGTGGGAAGGATGGGGAAGCTGTTCTTTCAAAATTCTGTGAACCACCGACTTCGAAGTGTTAAATTGCGCTGAGAGCTTCCCAACGCTTATTGATGAGTCTTTGGCAGCAGCATCTAATACAGCTTCTTCTAGTACAACTGTACGAACAGTTCTAAGACCACCTTCACCTACTCGTTCAAAGTTCTGCTGTTTGGAATAACTCTGTTAGGAAAGTGTTACTACTTATTTTTGTGTTATGACTTTATGCTTTTTAGGTAACTGAGTTACAAGTCATAACAAAAAAATAAGATTTGCACTTTGTTATTGCACTTTGACAGCTAGTTGACAGCCTGTTGACAGCTGACAATTGTCGAATAGACCGAATGCATGTAGGCGGCGTCAGAGTCGCGTTTGGGTACTACAACATAACCTCATTTTCTGTGCATCTTTGTTTACCACTTCTTTAAAAATGCCAAGCAATTGTTGTGTGCCTCAATGCATTTCCTATTATAGAAAAAATAAAAATTTAAAGTTTCACCAGTTTCCAGTATGCAGCAGTTTTAGAAGAAAGTGGATAGTTGCTCTCAAATTACAAAAAAGCCCATCTAATGTGTTCAAAACATTTCACAGACCGAATGCATGTAGGCGGCGTCAGAAGCGCGTTTGGGTACTGCAACATAACCTCATTTTCTGTGCATCTTTGTTTACTACTTCTTTAAAAATGCCAAGCTTTTCTTTTAGTTCACCTAAACTATCCATTTTCCGTAGGTTTCAAATAAACAAACTTATTTCAACACATCAAAACTACAAAGCACAGAACACAATGAATAGTGTACCCAAAGCCGATCGGTAACCGTCTGGCGGCGAAATATTTTACTAAACCTATGCATTCCTCCTATTATTGTATTCACATCATACATGAACTGAGTTACCTAAACAGCATAAACTCATAACATAAAAATAAGATTTGCACTTTGTTAAGGCAATTTGACAGCTAATTGACAGCTGTCAAGTGTCAATTTGGACAATTTGACTTAAAACAAACATAAACCTAGACATTAAAATCGAAAAAATAAGTTATTCAAAAATCTATAAAGACTGCACGAATAAATAAATCTGTGGTGGAGCTTTGGAGCTTTCAAGCTCCGTAGCAGCTAAAGTATTGATTTTCGAGCTTTGTGCCCATTGAGACTTTTGCTTGGGATGACGAAACCTAAAACATATCCAAAATTCAGACGATTTGACCGAAACCCAATTGGTCCTTTAAGGTAAAAACTTTAAAATAAGACATCATTAATACAAAAAACATTAGAATTTCTGTAGAAACAAACTTATTGTTAAATCACATAATTCATAATAATTTTAACAAAATACTATTTATCTTCGATATCTCCGTTTTCAACTTCGCTTATTTCTATAATAGGAAGAGAGTTCGAGCAACTATCACCATTGCATTCGGAACAAGCTGCAGTGCAAGGTAGGGATTGCAATTTACCAGAAATTTTAATAACCGGTAAATCGGTAAATAAAAATGTAAATAATCGGTTAACCGGTATTTACCGGTAATTTTTAAAATGAATGGTTAGGATAGCGAAAATGGCAATTGTCTCTTTCCGTGTACAAAATTATCTAAATTTAACAAAAAACATTTTTATATACGTATATTTAATGTAATGAACAAACAAAAGGTTTTTTATCAAAAGGAAAAAATATAAATCGAGATATAAATGAAATAAATTTAAATAAATAATTAATTGGTAATTTACAAAAATATCAACTTAAATAACAAAAATTATAAACATAAACTCAAATTGGGCATGTACTGAATACCTAATCTACAAATACAATATTTTTTATAAATAGCCCGTTAAAGGACTGTCTGTTAGTCAAAGTTATATCTGTAGTCTGATATTTGTGCATAAAATACCACCAGCTGAAGATGCCCTTCCTCAATCGATATTGGTGGGTCGATAAGTTAATAAGAATTGGTAATAACATACTTCTAAATGTATTCCACGGATATTTGCGGCAGTAAAATATTCAATTTCCTATCGCAAGATATTGTCGATGTCCCTCTTGTAGTTCTTAGGTGTTTGGATTTTACTTTTACTTCCACATCCAGTGGAAGTATAGTAACGACAAAAAATATTTTAAAATTTTTTACTGTTCAAATAGGCTTAGAATGTCATGAAACGTCGAGATTTTAAGTTTGAGCGGAAAAAAAAATTGTCTGTCGGTCTGTCTGTAACTTTTTTTGTGCGCACGTTTACTCTGGAATCGTTTAAGATATTGACTTGAAATTTGGTACACATATGTACATTAACGAGATCTGGAACAAGATGATATTTTCATCTTGTTCCGTCGAAGGGTTGGGTTGAAAATTGAGGTCAATTTGGGATAAGTAGCTAAATCAAGCAGATAAGAGTCTAGAAAATTGGTATTTAGTATATACAAGTGAAGCTAAGGTCTCAAAAAAATTTTTGGCATTAGCCACCCCCATTACCACCTCCCGCCCCATTATTACAGGGGATGGAAAGAAATGTGATTTAGTGTGTGTACAAGAACCAGAAACCTCAAAATATTTTTTTACTTCATCCACCCCCACTATCACTCCCCCCTATCACCACTTCCATTCCACTACCGATGTGGGGTATCGTTTTATAGGTTTTTGGGGTAGAGGATTTCAAATATTATATTATTAAAGTTCCATAAGCAATTATTTCCACATACAAAATTTTATCGTTGTGAGTGACTGGATGTGGAAGTAGTGATTCCTTGGGCAGCGGTTTTTATAATATTATTTATTTATTGTTAAAAGTGCTCAGTGTTGGGACAGTCACTCTGTATTTAGTGAATACTAGTCACTGACATAAATAGAAACGTTGAATACGTGACATCGTTAAGTTTAGAATTTACCGAAATAACCGGTAAAAAATTTAAATAACCGGTAATTATCGTCATGTGTTTTTTTGTCCTGATAACCGGTTAACCGGTATTGCAATCCCTAGTGCATGCTTTCTGCATTCACAAGCAGCTCCGCATCCTATCTTACATGTACAAAAACTAATTTTAAGTAGATTTTCAGGGGCTGGTTGCTTATTCAACGAGACTGATTTTAGCAACGAAACTAGCAGCGAAAACAAAAATTTTTTTGTTTGCATTTTTGAATACATATATCGTAGGTAATCAACATTTTTACCTACAAATAATGAACCAGGAGCTAATAAGAAGGCTATTAGCCTGAAATTCTCAAAATAATTTTGACAACCAACGCGTATTTTTCAGATAAAACTCGTATTAAAAGAAAAATAGTAACCTGGCCCTATTCGGACCGATTTTAATCGAAAGGAAGGCTCTTTAGCTTTAATTTAAAAGAAAAAATTAAGTCCCCAGCACATTTAACATATATGTTAATCGGGAAATAGTCGTTGAAGGCGTTTCCGCTCCTAGTGCATGTTTTATGTTAAACTAAAATAAAATAAGATCTATTAACCTGGCCCTTTTCGGACCTATTTTAATCGAAAGGTGGGCTCTTTAGCGACGTTTCGCGACTAACTTCTATTAGATGTACTAGGGACTTAATTTTTTTTTTAATTAAAGGTAAAGAGCCCACCTTTCGATTAAAATTAGTCCGAAAAGGGCCAGATTAATAGTTATCATTTTATTTTAGTGCGTCTTAAAAAATGTGCTAGTAGCGTAAACGGTGTGAACGTCTATTTCGCGGCTAGCTTCTATGTTAGATGTACTAGGGACTTATTTTTTTTTTAAATTAAAGGAAGTTGAAAACGAAGATATCGAAGATAAATGGTATATTATGTTAAAATTATTATGAATTATGTGATTTAAAATAAGTTCATTTCTACAGAAATTCTAATGTTTTTTATATTAATGATGTCTTATTTTAAAGTTTTTTTGGCCGCCATTTTGGGTCACCCATTTTGAATTTGCAATTTTTTACCTCAAATTTGTAATCACAAACCTACAATACTACTAAGGTACGATTTTTGTGTAAAAAAAACGTCAATTTCTAATCCATAAACATTTTAGTATTAGGTTTTAGCAACACAATGCAAAAAGTTTCATTAAAATTGATTCATAGGAACCGGGTTCCTAGGTATAAGTCTAACGGCACTCCACTAATAGTCCACGCAAATTAGACGAAAAAATAGCGAATAGAAGAAAAAAATCATATACAAATTATATTTGGGCCATGCATAGTTCACAGGGGTAGAAGTAAGGATCCGAAAAGTTCCCACCTTACCCGTTGATGGAAACACCCTTTTGGGGCGAAAAACCACCCCTAGACAGGAGTTAGTTACGATTATTTTCATTTTCCTTCGAATCCGTCATTCCCACGAAAAACAGGTATAGGAACAAAAATATTCGTCATTAAATTCTACACAAAAACAGTTCTATGGTCTATTTGCGTACTCCCCGCCGTTTTCTCGCTATCGACGTTCATAGTAGGGGGTAGTTTGAAGCGCTCGGCGAAAAATCGGTGGTACGCGATTTTTCACAGCGAATATCTCCGAACAGCTACTTTGACGTAAAAATGGTTATAATGAAACTTGTAGAGCGGATTCTCCTCTACAAGATTCATCTTGTACTTTTCTTTTTTTTTTAATATTCTTGTTGAATTTTCTCGCTTTTATCATAATTTTAATATTTATTATTTCTTTTCGCCCAAATTCTTTGAAAACATCACGGCACTATTATGTTTGACCTTCGGATTCTGTCGAAGCTGCTCGACAGATTCCAGTTTGGGAAATGTGAGGAAGGGGGGCAGGTATGAATTGTCCATTCTCGACGCTCGAATATTTAGTTGTCTTGAGAAACTGTAAGGATACTGTGCTGTTTGCACATGCATTTAGTGGTTGCGACACTACTTCTGCTTTTATTTATTCGGTAGAGGCAAAGCACAAAATGTAACTATACTTAATAACAGAAGAGATTTGGATGACATTGTGCCTATATTTAACAACCCTCAATCAACAAAAGAAGAAGTCGCAACCACTGGAGAGCGTTTCACGATGGCGTAATATAAAGCTCCAAAGAAAGGGAAATCTTTAAATAGACATAGATTTCTCACATTCAATAAATTGGTTGGGAAATCAAGTAACGCTGTACTATTATCGAGACTACCGCCAACGTCTGCCGCTTCTCATCAGCATGCTTATAGGGGTTTACATCAAATTCAGTTATGGAGAGGAATAAACCTTGAACCGACACAATGGGGTTGGAAGAAAACTGACACCGTTCTTTTACCCATTTTTACACCTGAGGCACCAGCTCCGTCTTCCGCTCTACAACTTATATCTTGCAACTGCAGGATGGGCTGCGGGAAACGATATGGGTGTGTAAAAATAGGATTGCGCTGCTCAACCATTTGCTCCAACTATCACGGACAAGGCTGCTTAAATTCTCCTACCGAAGATGAGTTGATTGAAGAAAACCCTATCGACGACTGAAATCAATAATGACGATAGTGGAATAGGCCTACAGGGGAAACCACTTACAAAAAAAACGATGCCTCATGGGTGATGTGGAAACGAGGTTGTATTACAAAGTGCGTATCCTCGAAAAAAGCGAGAAAATTCAACAAAAATAATAAAAAAAAGAAGAGTAGCCGTTTCGGAGATATTCGCTGTGAAAAATCGCATACCACCGAGTTTTCGCCGAGCGCTCCAAACTACCTCCTACTATAAACGTCGATAGCGAGAAAACGGTGGGGAGTACGCAAATGGACCGTAAAACTTTTTTTATGTAGAATTTAATGAAGAATATTTTTGTTCCTATACCTGTTTTTCGTGGGAATGACGGATCCGAAGAAAAATGAGAATAACCGTAACTAAGTCCCGTCTGGGGGTGGTTTTTTGCCTCAAAAAGGTGTTTCCATCAACGAATAAGGTGGGAAATCGGATTCTTAATTATTCTCCTATGAACTATACATAGCCCAAATGTAATTTGTATATGAATTTTTTCTCCTAAAAAGTCTAATTTGCGTGGACTATAAACATTTTAAGTGAAAGATTGATTTGTTATTATTGTTATTTGTTATCAAAAATTCGTTAACTAATTTTTTCCAATTATTATTCACCAGATCTGACTTATGCGTAGTGATTTAGCTTGTTGGAATTAACTGGATGCTTGAACATGTAATATATTTGACCTAATTTGTAAAAATATTACGCCTGCAGTAAAAAAGATTTACACTCTAAAAGGTGAATATTTTTTCTTACAAAGTCAGCCACTGACGCTTTTACTTTATGCATTAGCACAATAAAATTTCCTGAAGCATTGAATTACTGAAGACACATCTACAACAAACACGCACTATTAATATGTTATTTATTAGCTCCTGTATTTCGTGCACGTTGCTTGTGAACAAGGTAATTACCGCACCAATTAAGATACCACCTTGAATAATTATCGAATGTGGAGAGATGTTTCTATGTAATTGCATTTATGCCCCAGAAGCAATCCGTGTTATATAGAAATAAATAGGTATATGGTATTTATAGAGATAAATTCAATAAATCCAAAGGCAATGGCAGGTTAAGATAAGTGTCCGTGCCTTTGCAACCTTTTTGCGTGTGGTTCCTTCCAGTGATGTATCTTGGCGTAACATACTGCCACAAAAAGTTTTGACCTCAAAAAACTTCATAAATTTTTTTCGAAAATACAAAAAAATTTTTTTTTCTTAATCAAGTGAACCAATTTGTTTGTATTTCACATATATTGTAAACCTACTCAAGACAATTTTTTAATGATATTTTCAGGAAATCTTCTCACGAAGGAAACAAAAATTGATGCTTTTGAATTTTTTTAAAAATTCAAAAGTGTACTTACACATTAGCGACTACCACCATTTTTTTTACTAATTACACACCATACAATAAGCTATAACATATATGTTTCACAAAACTCTATCGAAGAGGTAACGTAGTCAAATTGGCACGTGCTTACACCCCCCCTAGTAAACACCCTGTATCGTGGGTTCAGAAATTATAACACCAGAGTAACACTAAACAATAATGTATTTACTTACGTACTAATTACAACAAATAAAGAAAAAGAGTATAAATTGGTTAGAAACTCGATATATTAATAAATATATAAATGAACAACAACTGCTTGGATTACACGTATTGAAAATTTTTTGGAGCAGCCTACGTATTTTTTTTGAAATATCGAGATGTATTTTTCACAATACATACCTATATTTTCTCCAAAACTCCATCGAAACGGTAATGCATAAAAAAACCGCTGCCCAAGGAATCACTACTTCCACATCCAGATTTTCTATCCAAGTCATTCACAACGAAAAAATTTTGTATGTGGAAATAATTGTTTATGGAACTTTAATAATATAATATTTGAAATCTTCCACCCCAAAAACCCATAAAACGATACCCCACATCGGTAGTGGGGTGGGGGTGGTGATAGGGGGTAGATGAAGTAAAAAAATATTTTGAGGTTTCTGGTTCTTGTACACACAGTAAATTACATTTTTTATCCCCTTTAATAATGGGGTGGGGGTGGTATTGGGGGTGGCTATTGCCAAAAATTTTTTTAGAACTTAGTTTCTCTTGTATTTACTAAATACCAATTTTATGGACTCTTAACTGCTTGATTTACCTATTTACCCCAAATTTACCCCAATTTATCCCCCAAACCTTCGACGGAACAAGATGAAAATATAATCTAGTTCCAGATCTCGTTAAAGTACTGATATGTACCAAATTTCAAGTCAATATCTTAAACGCTTTCAGAGTAAACGTGCGCACAAAAAAAGTTACAGACAAACCGACAGACAGAAATTTTTTCTTCGCTCAAACTTAAAATCTCGACGTTTCAAGACATTCTAAGCCTATTTGAACAATAAAAATTTTAAAAAAAATTTTTGTCGTTACTATACTTCCACTGGATGTGGAAGTAATTATGTGTTTATAAATAAGAATACATAATAAAAAAAACAGGTTATGTTAATAATATATAGTCGTCTTCATCACTGTCTTCATTTATTTTAACACTGATATTTGCAAATAATTCAGACAGTTTTACTGATGGTTTCGGAATATCGTCTAAATTTTAATGTATTAAATAAGCAATTGTGTTTGTTAGTAACCATCAGTATATCTGATTCCGCAGTATATAAAAAACAAATTTGAATACAGAAAATTGGGTTTTCGCAAATGACGATTTCCAAAACGTTAAATTTAGCAGTTCATATTTTTATCGACGTAATAAAAATTTATTTGTTATACACCCCAAACGTAAATTCACATTCGCAGAAATCTTTCGACTTTTTAAGACTTCCTTATCTAATAATAAAAAAGTCATAACTGCGTTACGTGAAGGATGCTAAAATGTTTTCGTATTTGCTCTTATTTCCTCTCCTGCCAGAGGCAAGCATTTGTCGTGAAGTCCTTGAAACATTTGTATCTTATGAAACATTTTTTAAGCACTATTTTTTCACCGAGTATTGGCTTCTGAAATTATGCCATCCTGCCATTTATCCACATGCTTGTGAATGAAGCAGTTTGAATTTAATTGTTTCATTTAAGAACTATCAGGCTAGATAAGTGTCAGAATTAAAAAAAACATAACTCGTTACAGCAAACTGATAGTGGAATATTGTAGAACATATCATAACTAAGGAAGAAAAAATAATCCGAACCACCTGCGATTTTCTGAGGTGAAATGGGGTGGATTTTTAGGTTTTTTGCGATTTCTGGCTAAACTACGCATCCTATCGAAAAAAGTTAAATGCAAATATTGTAGGTAATAAAGAGATCTATAACTTTTGTAGAAAGCAATTTTATCCTAACCTCAAAATTTTTCGAGAAATACGTAAAAACACGATTTTTTGGGTTTTTATTTTTTTCTTCCACAAAAATAATTCGATTTAGCTCAAACTTGGTGAAAGTATAACTTTTGGTATCCCACATAAGCACTATTTTTTTGGACCAAAATATTTAACGGTTGTTGTTTAATTCAATTTAAAAAAAAGTGAAATTTTCAACTGCGATTCCTCATAAAAGTACTTGTCCGACAGAGTTCGGACAGGGCCAATTTTTTTGTTTTTACTTTTACTTTCAATAAATGATATATATAAACAAAAAACCAAAAAAAAAAAAAAGTTTTTTTACGTATTTCTCGAAAAATTTTAGGTTAGGATAAAATTGCTTTCTGGTAGATCTCTTTATTACCTACAACTTTCTTTTATATTTAACTTTTTCCGATAGGATGCGTAGTTTAGCCAGAAATCGCAAAAAACCCATTTCACCTCAGAAAATCGCAGGTGGTTCGGATTATTTTTCCTTCCATAGTTATGATATGTTCTACTATATTCCACTATTAGTTTGCTGCAACGAATTATTTTGTTGTTCAACTCTTATCTAGCCTGGTCTACTATGCGTCTGACGAGAAAAAAATATCAGAGGACAAGCTGGTGGAGCGATAAAATAAGTTTTCTAACTGAAATATGTGGTTTTATATTCTATTAACACATACCAAAATTGAAAATAATATCTAAATTACTTTCTGAGATATTAAAATATATCGATTAAAAAAAAATAATTCAACATCCTGCAGCAAAAAAATTAAGCCGTTGCTGACATATGTTCATATGAACTTTTCTTCATAAAATGATCTAAGGAATCAAACCTAGAAATGTTGGCACGTCATTAAGGAACTATAATATCGCAGGAATTTTAGTCAAAATATCGCTTCTACCCGGAATTAATTATTGTAAAGCTGAAAATTTCCAGGATTGTAGTTTTGGTCCAGGACAACACGTAGCAAGAAGTCCCCTACTCTCCCCCGTCGGTTTCCCTGTTTTTTCGGAGCAACAAGGGCCTAAGTTGAAGAAATTGCAGAGCTGGCTATAAAGTGCAACAGAAAGGTTATTACTGGTCCGATTAGGGTCGAAATGATCATAAAAGATTAGGAGAAGCATATCCGTTCATATTTCAAATGTTCCATGCATATTTTTGTTCATAATTTTCCGTTCTAGTTCTGTCAACATTTCAAAAATTTAAAAAATTCCGAAATGGAACCATTGCGGATAAATGGAGACTCGGAGGGTAAAATGTGCCCCAATAAACATTTCTCTTCATACCTTGGGCTTTCCAATGATATGTCTACCTTCTCTCTAGCGTCAGCCGTTACGGAGTTACGCCACTCGCAACGGCGACACTCGGACATTTAAGTCCGTTCATTGTTGCGTCTATCACGTCTACTCTAAACAATCAAGAAGGCGCAAGACGAGCTGTACCCTAAGTTCATTAACTTTGACATTTCTTTATCTTATTCCTAGGGTGAAAATCGAGTAATATAGGGGTTGAAAAGGGTGAAAAATGAAAATTTGACAAAATACGTCATTTTCATTCCAAAAGTATATTTCTAGGGGTTTTTGAGGTTGCTGATTTCAAATTTCAGCATGCCAAAAGCCTACAATTTATTCTTAGGTTAAAAATAGAGTAAATTAGTGGTTGAAAGGGGTGTAGAAATAAAAAGTTGAAAAAATACGTAATTTAGATTCTGAAATTATATATTTAGGAATTTTGAACTTGTTGAGTTCAAGTTCGAATTCGATCTCAGAAAAGCCCATGTGCCCTCAAAATTTTGAACCTTTGGCGAATAAACATAAAATAGGGTAAATCATCCCTAATTTGTGGTAACAATAAATACATGCAAAAGTAGTTAACAAGCGCAAAAGTATTGTAAATATAGTTTTTTTGTATATGGCAGAGGATATACTCTGAGGTGCAACTCCAAAAATAGAAGGAAACCACTCTAAAATGAGGCAAAACTAACCCACATTTCAGGGTTTATAAATTGATGTGAATGAATGGTAAAGAATGTCAAAACAATGGAGAGGGTTATGTTTTATATTTAGCAGTCATCTCCCAAAATAATGGCGGGACAACTACTCTTAGATTAGGCCAAAAAATATCACTGTTCTTGCAAAGAATATACACCATCATACCATCATAAAGTATATAAATGCTAAAAAATGACATAAAAAATGAAGATTTGAAAGTTTGGAATTATGTAGAACTAGAGTGACTTTTATCAAAGTACATATGAGTATAAAAACTAGCTTTATATAAAAATAAAATACATGATTACCATTAAAGTATGGAAAATGTGGAAGTTTTTGTTTTATAAATTTTGAGAACTGAAGTGACTTTAACGCCTCTCATGAACTTTATTTTTATATTAGGGTGGTTTTCCTCTATCTAGGGATTGCTTAACCACCTCAGAGTAGAAAATCCTTTGCGATATACCAAAAATCTATATTTAAATACAATACGTTTGCGCTTGTTAACTACTTTTTGCATGTATTTATTGCTACCACAGATCAGGGATGATGTGGCGATCAGTTCACTTGCTGGATAAATATAAGTCACACACCAGAAGCTTAAGTAACCAAGGAGGGGAATAAAAAACAAAATATATTAGAATAACAATTTTTATTAAAAAATATAACAACATGTTTATTTAAGAATGTTAATTTAAAAACAACTTATTGGAATATATACATATATATATATATATATATATATATATATATATATATATATATATATATATATATATATATATATATATATATATATATATATATATAAATTTTATTATTGAATTTTAACCCTGCAATAAATTGGTGACCCCGACAGGAATACGAATTTGGTACAAGAAATATGCAGACATTATTATTTTTCTAACAATGGGAACTTAAAGTACGACGAGGACAACAAGGCAGCGAAATTAAAAGGAAATCTTAATAATTATAAAGCAAAAGTTAAACGACAGCACAAAATAAAGAATCAAGCAAGAAATCTCTCTTAAAATCCTGGAAGATTAAAACTACAACTAGGCATGATATTCCGCATGAGTCCAGATTCAGATTCGTAGACTTGACAGTTTTTCCAAAGCCAAAGCTGCTATAGCTGGTGCAACCTTTTTAGCACATCCACGTTGTGATGATAGCTCGTTTTTATCGCTTACTGTTGATTGTTCTAATGTCTCTATGGGGGCAGTTCTTGAACAGCGCGATGACGAAGGTATTCTTGCCCCATTAGCCTTCTTTTCACGAAAGCTTACCTTGGCACAGACCAAATATAGTTCCTTTGATAAGGAACTTCTTTCTTTATTTACAGCGATTAAACATTTCAGATTTTTACCTGAAGGTCGCACATTTATTTGCTTTACCGACCATAAACCTTTGGTCAAAGCATTATTCACTAAAACTGAAAGATCTCCCAGGCAAACTAGACATTTAGAATTAATTGCTCAATTTGCCTGCGAAATCAGACATATCAAAGGGAAAAATAACATTGTTGCAGACACTTTATCACGCGAACATGATACGTCTTCTTTGCAACAATTCATTTCCCCAATCGTTACTCAAAAGTCTAACCTAGTTGATACTAACTTTGACTTAAATTTATTGAGCGAAGCTCAAAAAGATGATTCTGACCTTAAATTTTTATTATCAGATACTTCATCGAACACAAAGAGAACTTTTCATTTAAAGAAAATTAAAATTCCATATTCTGACAAGTTTATTTGGTGTGACGTTTCTCGCCCTAAACTTCGTCCTTACGTTCCCATCGTTTATAGACGAACAATTTTTGATATATTTCATGGTTTATCTCACCCTGGTATCAAAGCGACTAGAACATTAGTTTCTACACATTATTTTTGGCCTAAAATGACTTCAGATTGTAATCTCTGGGCAAAAACTTGTATTAGTTGTCAAACTAATAAAGTGACAAGACATACGAGGAGTCCGATTACTGACTTCGATATACCTAAAGGACGATTCGATCACATACATATAGATTTAATAGGACCATTACCTCCTTCTAAAGGTTGTTTTTATATTCTCACTGTGATCGAACGTTTTACTAGATGGCCCGAGGCTTATCCACTGCAGGATATTACTGCGGAAACTGTAGCGCGTACGTTATTTCAGAATTATGTTTGTCGATTCGGTGTCCCTGTCACAGTGACAACCGACCAAGGCGTTCAATTTGAATCAAAACTGTTCAAAGAATTTTCAAAATTTTTGGGATTTCATAGGATTCGTACGACGCCATATCATCCTTCCTCAAATGGAATGATTGAACGGTTTAATAAATCTCTTAAAACTGCTCTGAGAGCTAGGACTTCTACACCACATTGGGTAGATGAACTTCCTATCATACTATTAGCTCTCAGAACTATCCCTAAAGACGATTTGCAATGTTCTTCCGCAGAACTCGTTTTTGGTGAAGCATTACGAATACCTGGTGAATTTTTTATTAAATCATATACTTGTCCGGATATTCCTTATTTTATTACTAAATTACGTACTTCATTTAATAATTTAACGTTCATTCCACCAGTTCACCACGTTAATTACAAATCATTTGTCAGCCCAGACATCTCGAATTGTTTTGTTTTCGTTCGGAAAGAACGTTTTAAAAAATATTTTACTCCGCTGTACGATGGACCTTTTAAAGTGTTGTCCCGTACAGATAAATTGGTTACTTGTTAAATGAACTAAAGCCGTCACGGTAAACATTGACAGGATTAAACCAGCATATTTATTATCTGACAAATGTGATGTCACTTTGATTAAGAAAGTTCGTTTTGCTATTGACGAATTGAATGACTGACTGATCTTTTTCTTAGCGGGGGAGTAGTGTGGCGATCAGTTCACTTGCTGGATAAATATAAGTCACACACCAGAAGCTTAAGTAACCAAGGAGGGGAATAAAAAACAAAATATATTAGAATAACAATTTTTATCAAAAAATATAACAACATGTTTATTTAAGAATGTTAATTTAAAAACAACTTATTGGAATATATACATATATATATGTTATATAATATTACACGCTATCTTATTGCGACTTAGCCATAATAAACCTTCACAGGTATATCGTATTTCACGATAACAGCTTCTCTTATTAATTGCTTATCTTCAAGATATCATATTACACCTTTGTTTCTCATAACTTGTGCAGACTGCAGAACTGCAATTCCTTTGTTATATATTTTGCTTACTCAGGTTCTGTATGTTATAAATATGACTAAACACGCTCTGTTGAATCAGTTATTAAACTCAGTTAGAATGCAACACTTCTAATTTATTATTATATTCCTTCTCTAAGAGCCAACGTTGGCTCCATGTAACAAAATAAAAGTTTTTAAAAAGTCATTCGTGTGAACCGTGATCTAACATTGGCGCAGTTGGTAGGATCCGTAAACATCATCAGAACAAGAAGCCTAACTGGTAGTGAAGCGTAAGAGAACAAGGAGAACATCTGCAGAAGGTGCCTAACTAGTGCGTGTACATCTACGAGAACAAGGAGACCTTCCTCACTGGTGGTGGCGGATCCCAATCCCTTGACGGACGAAGAACCTACCCATGGAGATGAAATTAACTTAAGTCATTATAAGAATCATCTCGTACCATTTTATTATTTTTCGCAACTTATTTTATTAAAAGTGTATTATACTGCTAATACACTCGGCACACAAAGCCAGTTCTATTGTCAAAGTGAAATCTATTCCTTTACAAACGCAACGAAACAAGTTCATTTAATTTTAAGTTATTTATTTTCGTATTATACTGCTAATACGAAACATTGTGCTAACAGCTAATATACAATCCATTTACGCACGCAACGTAACAAGCTAATTTAATTTATCGTATCATACTGCTGATACGCAACCAATTTTTGTCCTAATTTCTGAATACAAAAAGCAAAATGCCAGATAGAGCTCAACCAGAGCCAGTTCAACCAGTGCCACCGGCACCAACCGAACAACAACAACAACAACAACCTCAACCAGAGCAAATTGAGCCTTATAAGCTCTCTGAGATATTTTCGTTGATACCCGAATTCGATGGCAATGCCATTAATTTACAAACATTCTTAAATTCATGCCATTGTGCACAAAGTATGGCCATTAACGACCAGAAAATTTTATTAACAGTCCACATCAAAAATAAATTAAAAGGCAAAGCTGCCGAACTAATTAACTCACGTAACCCCGGCACATGGCCAGAAATAAAAGCACTACTGGAAACCCACTTTGGGGACTCCAGAGATTTAACGGCCCTAATTCAGGACCTGCAGCGCCCTTACATTTGTTTCGCGTTTACAAACGCACAATGCGAAAATGCACGCTGCAGTGCAAAAGCAAAATTTAACTTCGACACAAAGAACCGCACAATCCGACCTCATCGAAACGATGACTTTAAATAACTTACTAACGGGTTTAGAACCAAACTTAGGCCGCATCATACGTGCCAGCAACCCTCCAAATATATTGAAAGCTGTAAGTAGAATTCGTAGAGAGCTACAACTCTCTTATTTCGAGCAACAGAAATTTCCGAAAAATAGTCCGGTAAAAAATCCCGCTTTACAACAAAAACGACCAACTTCAAATTTCCAACAAAAATTCTGTTCATTTTGCAAGCGCAATGGACATGTAATAAACGAATGTCGTACAAGGCAACAGCAACTGTCTATGCCATCGACATCAAATTTCCAGAGACCAAATTATCAAGGAAACCCAAATTTCCAAAATTTCTCTCAAAACAATCAATTTGGTCAGAGGACATTCCCTCAAAACCAACCTAATCAACCTCAAAATAGGCCCTCAGCTATAAGGCCGAATCCAAACTTTAACCAACAAAGACCGTCAGCTATTCAACCTAACCCGAATTTTAACCGCTTTAACCAGCAAAAAGCTCATCATTTAAATTACGAACCTTACGATAATTATGCCGATCAATTTAATCAATACAATGACTATTCACCCGATTATCAAAATGTAAGTGACAGTTATGAAAATTACGATCTAGAAAACGCTCAAAGCTTTTCAGAGAATTATACAGCTAATTCCCCATACGAACAGTACGAGAATTATACTGCTAATTCTCAAACGCCACAGGAGGATTATACTGTTAATCCTCAGGATTTTCGCTTAGATCCGGAGTACCCCACGGATACTCCAACACAGCAAACAGACCAATTCGACCAAATAACAAATCAAATACGAACGATGAATCTCAACGACAGTTTCGACCCGTCGCTGAACTTCCCGGAACAAGGGTTCATGTAGAAACGCTATCACACTCATTGTTGACCGTAAATTTAAAAAATCTATACTACATTAAAGACATCACAAACAAATTCAAAATTCTAATCGATACTGGCGCAGGTATCTCTATCTTTAAACCAAAAACAGCGGAAAATTACAAACGAAGATTTTCAGAAAACGTAATTATACAAGGTATAACCGATCAGAAAATTACTATTAGTGAATCTGTTCTTATACCCTTTACGGATAACGATCCACATAAAGTTTACATCTACGACCTAGATATCAGTTTTGATGGACTGATAGGAGCTGACTTCCTAGAGCATTATCATTGTATCGTCGACATAAGAAATAAACGATTAATAACCAATTTTAAAACGGTCCCACTTTTCAAAGTAACCGACGATTCGTCGAAACCCGAATACGACAAAATCCAATCAAACCACAAGCCTAATCAAAATAAGATCCAAATTGACGGCCGTACCGAAAAAATTTATAAACTAAAATGTAACCTTAAAAACACTGACGCTATTTTGCAAGCGCAAGAGAATGAAAAAGTCCGTTTACCTAATGCTCTTGTTAAAGTAAACGAAAACGGAGAATTTTTAACAACAATAATCAATGCTAATGTCATCCCGAAGACTGTCGATTTTTCCAATTTAAATTTAGAACCTTTACAAAAATTTAAGTCAATTTTTAACTTAAACACGCAAAATTCTGACCAACAACTAACGACGGACAGATCCTTTGAAATCAGGAACGAATTGCGCTTGGATCATCTAAACGAAGAAGAGGCCGAAATAGTAACGCAGCTTTGTTTAGACTTTCAAGATATATTCTATTTAGAAGGAGACAATTTGACTTTTACCAACGAAATCAAACACCCTATTGACACCGACAATTCCCGACCGATATTTACGAAATCGTATCGTTATCCTCAGGTCCATAAAGAAGAAGTTAAGTCCCAAGTATCGAAAATGTTAAGTCAAGGTATTATTCAACCTTCAATCTCACCTTGGTCCTCTCCTGTCTGGGTAGTTCCCAAAAAACTGGACGCTTCTGGTAAACAGAAATGGCGCGTTGTAGTCGACTACCGCAAACTCAACGAGGTTACAATCGGTGACAAATATCCTCTGCCCAACATTTCCGATCTTTTAGACCAACTTGGTAAATGCCAATATTTCACAACCTTAGACTTGGCTTCTGGTTTTCACCAAATCGAAATTAATCCCGCAGATATTCAAAAGACTGCTTTCACAGTTGAGAACGGTCATTATGAATTCGTGCGAATGCCATTTGGACTCAAAAATGCCCCATCAACTTTTCAAAGAGTTATGGATAACATCCTGTTAGGTATTCAAAACGAACGATGCCTCGTCTACATGGACGATATCATTATTTACTCTCCTACAATTCACGAACACATTTCCCGTCTAACCGAAGTCTTTAAACGCCTTCAAAAAGCCAACCTCAAAATTCAACCAGACAAATGCGAGTTTCTCCGCAAGGAAGTCGCTTATTTAGGACACCTAATTACAAAAGACGGCGTAAAACCAAACCCTTCGAAAGTTGACGCTATTTTAAATTTTCCTCAACCGAAAAATCCAAAAGAAATTAAATCATTTCTAGGCTTAGCCGGATATTATAGGCGCTTTATCCCATTTCTCCAAGATAACCAAACCCCTAACAAAACTACTACAAAAAGACATACCATTTCTTTTCGACAATGATTGTGTAAATTCTTTTCAAAATTTGAAACAAACATTAACAACAACTCCGATATTAATTTACCCTAATTTTGATGAACCTTTCATTCTAACCACTGATGCGAGCGCATTTGCCGTCGGCTCGGTGCTGAGCCAGGGGCCCATTGGCAAAGATTTACCCATTGCCTATGCTTCTAGAACCTTGTGCAGTGCAGAAACTAAATATTCAACGATTGAACGCGAGCTTTTATCGATAGTATGGAGTGTAAAGCACTTTAGACCATATCTGTATGGTAGAAAGTTCAAGCTTGTCACCGACCATAGACCACTCACCTGGCTATTCTCTATAAAAGATCCAGGAAGTAGACTTGCCCGTTGGCGACTCAAATTAGAAGAGTACGACTATGAAATAATTTCTGTAATAATTTCGACCATATCTGTATGGTAGAAAGTTCAAGCTTGTCACCGACCATAGACCACTCACCTGGCTATTCTCTATAAAAGATCCAGGAAGTAGACTTGCCCGTTGGCGACCCAAATTAGAAGAGTACGACTATGAAATAATTTATAAACCCGGTAAAATCAATAAGAACGCGGACGCACTTTCCAGAATCAAAATTAATCATTTTTCCGAATGTTCAAAATTCTATTCAAAAGTTCTAGCCGCGAATGACGAAGAGTCAGACGACGACGAAAACCCAGACGATAACAACGAAATCACTAACGAACAAATTTCCCGAGAATTTGAAACTTTCACCAACCTATATAAAACAACATCTTTAATTGACTATTCGAAAATCAAAGCCTCGAACAAACAACTTTTGTATCGAGAACATAAAGATATTATAACCTTCTTCCAACAAAATAACTTACAAGACCTACATCACAAAATTATGGAGGATATATTCGAAGAAAACCCCGAATTTCATAACGATAAAATCAATATTGTATCGAGCAAAACAGTCAGACATAGGAGATATTTTATCATTCCCCTACCGTTTGATATCGAATCCGTAATTGAACATTTATTTTTGGTATTATTTAAAAACCAAGATGTTCTAGATCTCTCTAAGACATACTTTGTCGAAAATAACTTAGACCTCCCCATTCTTGAAATCCTATCATTCATTTTTGCGGAAAAAGACTTAAAAGTAGTAATTTGTCAAGATATCGTCAGAACTGCCGACGAAGATGAAATTCCAATTATATTGGAGCAAAATCATTTTGGTAAAAATAATCTACACCGTGGAATAAATGAAACGATTCGAAGAATTAGAGAAAAATACACTTGGCAAGGTCTAACTAAAGACGTTGAAAATTTTATAAAAAATTGCGAAACTTGCCAAAAGACTAAAGTATGCCGGAAAAACCTTAACAACCCCCTAGTAGTCACAGAAACCCCAAGAACACCATTCGAAAGAATTAATATCGATTTATTTGAATTCCCAACTCGAAATTACGCTTTAACTATTCGCGACGAGTTAACTAAATTTACACAAGCCTATGCAGTCCCGGACAAATCCGCAAAATCCGTCGTAAATACCTTGTTGTTATACTTTCAACATTACGGCACCCCGCTAAGAATCCATTGCGATTACGGTGGCGAATTTGACAACCGTTTGCTCAAAGATCTCTGCACCCTCTACGACATAAAACTGACGTATTCAAGCGTAGGACATCCCCAATCGAACGGATCCATAGAAAGATTTCATGCTACTCTAGCTGAAATGATAAGAATTCATAAAACTGAAAATCCGAACGAACATCCTTTCACAATTTTACCATATGCAGTAATATGCTATAACAATTCAGTAAATAAAACACACGGTTTCACCCCATACGAACTTGTATTTGGACATACGTCCAACAGACCACCTGAAACTTTGTATAACCAAAAAGAGTTAATAACCAAATACGTTAGGGATTTAAACAACAGAATATCTCACTACTATAAAATAGCCCGTAGTCGAACGCAAGCTCAAAAGGAGAAATCGAAAGTTCGCTTTGATAGAAATGTTCCCCAAAAACGACCCGAATACAAAATAGGTGACTTAGTTTACGTAAAAGAATCACAAATCAAAAACAAATTGCAAAACAAATTTAACGGTCCTTTTAAAATAAAAGAAATTTTTCAAAATTCTGCTACCTTATTAAACCTCGAAACGAAACAAGAAACCAAAGTAAATTTTGATAGAATGAAACCATATACTGAAAATTAAATTTATTTTCAGGTTTCTCCTGCTGTTCGGATCAGCACTCTGTCAATACAAAATTATCCCAATCAATAACACCGTTGGTGTATACTACCACCAAGACACGGACATCGTGGTGACAAATGACAAATGGACTCTACTAGTGCATAAAAACATTTCATCCCTCAAACTAGATTTTGACAAAAATCAAAATATCTTAGACAGAATCCTGTACACTCTCCATAATGGTGATCATAAGTCAATTATTTTTACGAGTGAAATTAAAACAGACTTTAACCTTTTAACACAAATATCCAACTCTATAAAAATGAAATTTGACGAAATCTTTTCAGATACAAAAAGATATAAACGAGGAATACTTAACGGTATCGGTACAATATTCAAATCCATAACTGGTAACCTAGATGCTGAAGATGGCCAGTACTATACTAATTGTATAAATAAACTAAATAATGACGAACATCAATTGGAAAACTTAATCAAAAATCAAATTTCAGTTACAACTTCTGTTATTAAAAACTTCAACTCGACTATACAAAAATTACAAATTGACGAGGAAACCTTTAACAAAGATCTCGAAGAAATAGAACACACAATTCAAACAATGACTCAAGCTATCGAGGCTGCTCACATAAAACTAAAATTTTTATACATTTCCGAACAATTAATGGCAAGCTATTTGTATATCGAAGATAATTTAAACGACATTCTAAATTCAATAACATTTGCCAGACTAGGAATCATTCACACGTCAATCATAACTCCTAATCATTTGGTAACAGCATTACAAGAAATCTCACAGAGCTTACGAAGGAACAATTTGCTTCTCCCCATTAAATTATCGGCAGTTGCTAAGTATTTGGATATTATTGAATTACAAGCGTTTCAAATGGATTCTAACTTAGTATTTGTTTTAACAATACCACTTGTTGAACCCCAAAATTATAACACCTATCGCCTATATCCTATCCCGATACTTGATAACAGAACTGGTCTACATCACATTTTATCTATTTCACAAAAATATATCGCGAGAGATGATGATTCTTTGATGTACATACCTATACAAAATTTGAAAGAATGCAAACCACTTTATTTTGGAACCAAACTATGTTCGAACCTGTTTGCCTATCCTATCGACCAAAATGCCATATGTGAAGCCAGAATACTAAAACCATTGCCAAAACTTCCAGAGAACTGTCAAACTTCCTTCATTATTAGTCAGGGATACAACGTCCAAGAACTTGAAGACAACACATGGCTAGTAATTAATTCCGAACCACTTCACATTACCATCAACTGTCCAAAGAGAGAATCCACAACAGAGTTAATCAACAAAAATTCCATCATCAAACTACAACCAGGATGTTACGCCTATGCAGGCATTACTAGAATACAAGCCAGTGCCAAAGACTTTTCCGAAATTAAGGACAATTCACATCCTATCCAAATTCCTTTTGAATGCTGTAATCACATGCCCGACAAAATCGAAATTCCAAAATTAAAACCTCTCAAATTAAACAATCTCGACGTAGAAGACCTAGATATTGCTAAAAACAAATTGGACCAATATTCCAAAGACTTGGATGACCTCATAAATGAACCTTTTGTGACCAAACACATATCTTGGTTCACATATTTCATAATCACTCTCATCATCCTATTAGTTCTACTTTACATAACTTGTAAATGCAGAAGAAGAAGATGTGGAGCATTGCGAATCCAACCCTCAACGGATAACCCTCCTTCACCTCCTTCAGAGCGAAGCAGAGTATTTACCAAATTTCCTAGACTGATCCCTCCAAGAAAGCGACCCGGTATTAGACCTCAAGAAGAAGAGGACATCAAGTTAACATAGACTTTCATGTGGAGTTTTACCCTTGTCTATTAATTTAGACTATTGTATTTTATCCTTATTACGTTATGTAATGTTTTATTATCGCTTACCAATTTTAACTTTTACATTATTTTATTATTTTGCTTTGTATTCATTCAACATTGTTTCAATTTATTTTTGCATTATATTCATTTAACGTTTTAACAATTTTCAAAAGTTGCTGCATAACATCAACTTTTTTATTAAGGGGGAAGTTGTTATATAATATTACACGCTATCTTATTGCGACTTATCCATAATAAACCTTCACAGGTATATCGTATTTCACGATAACAGCTTCTCTTATTAATTGCTTATCTTCAAGATATCATATTACACCTTTGTTTCTCATAACTTGTGCAGACTGCAGAACTGCAATTCCTTTGTTATATATTTTGCTTACTCAGGTTCTGTATGTTATAAATATGACTAAACACGCTCTGTTGAATCAGTTATTAAACTCAGTTAGAATGCAACACTTCTAATTTATTATTATATTCCTTCTCCAAGAGCCAACGTTGGCTCCATGTAACAAAATAAAAGTTTTTAAAAAGTCATTCATGTGAACCGTGATCTAACATATATATAAAAATTTTATTATTGAATTTTAACCCTACTATAGATGATTTACCCCATTTTAGGGTTGTTTATTCGCTAAAGGCTAAAAATTTTGAGGGCACATGGGCTTTTCTGAGATCGGATTCGAACTTGAACTCAATAAGTTAAAAACCCCAAAAAACATAATTTCAGAATCCAAATTACGTATTTTTTCAACTTTTTATTTGTACACCTCTTTCAACCACCAATTTATTCTATTTTCAACTTAAGAATAAATTCTAGGCTTTTGGCATGCTGAAATTTAAAATCAGAAACCTCAAAAATCCTAGAATTGTACATTAGGAGTACTTTTTGCATGTACTTATTGTCACCATATTATGAGGGGCGATTTTACCCTACCCAAGGGTGTTTTTTCACTCTAGCTCAAAATTTTGAGGGTGTCTGGGCTTTTCTGAGGTCGGATTCGAATTCAGCGTCGAAAAATACATTGGACTACTCGAGTCGAGTTCCAGGATCAGGACTTTTTTTGCTTCCTTCTTCTGACCCAAATTTTAAAGCCTCCACCTTTAAAAAAAAAAAAAAATTCTGCATCAAAACTGAATTTAGCATATCCAAATACTTAACTCTAGCAAGTTTCGTACATTTTTATCGAAAATTGCCTAGGTTATCGATTTTTGACGCCTGTTTTGAGAAAAATCACCACTGTGGGCCGTCGCACTGCGACACTCAGAGTGGCGTAACTCCGTAACGGATGACGCTACAGAGAAGGTAGACATACCAATCGAAAGCCCAAAGTATGAAGAGAAATGTTTATTAGGGTACGTTTTCCCCTCCGAGTCTTCAATTATCCGCAATGGCGCCATTTCGGAACTTTTTAAAATTTATAAAAAAAAAATTAAATTTTTGAATTGTTGACAGAACTAGAACGGAAAATTATGAACAAAAATATGCATGGAACATCTGTAATACGAAGGGATATGCTTCTCCGAAGCTTTTATGATCATTTCGACCCAAATCGGACCAGTAACAACCTTTCTATTGCACTTTACAGTAGGGTGGACTGAAAAAAATTTTTATTTTTTTTTCTTTACGCTATACCGAAAAAAACTTGTCTCTAGGATAGGTAATTAAAATGCAACAAAGAAAAAAATTTTATACCTAACCCCCAGCTAGCGCATTACACTTGAAATTTTGAAATTTCACGAAAATCGCAAGATTTTATAAATTTTTTTGAAGGTACCTAAACAGCTGCATGTTGGGCTGCTATAGTGAAAATCCTTTATAGTAGAGTTATAAAAACACACTAAAATATTGAAAAGGTAGTATTTTTTAAATCTGAGGTAGCGCAAAGCGCTTCAATATCGTTAATTTATCACTTTTTGTGTGCCCGTCGGCTGTGGCTCGGTGCGGCATGTAGCTTGTTTGAGCCCACCACTCTTGTGTTTTTAGCTTTATAATGTTGATACAACAAATACCTAAAGGAATAATATAAATAAATAGATAATATATAAATTTATCTATAAGAGTTTATTGATTACAAAATTCATTTTGAAATATAAATTTCCAATTCTCGCACTTCAACATTCTTTTTGTAACCTTCTTAAATCATAGTCCTTTACATAGTTGGAACATTGAAATTGCGTTTGCTTGAAAAACTTGGCATTGAAGCTCTTGATAGCAGCGTTGTTGGGATGAAACCATGTCTGTTCTTAGCGCCGACGAGTTTTGAGGAGGTTTCAGTTACCAATTTCACACATCGCTCCACCGCTTGTATGTGACACGGGAATTTGTTTAAGTTCCATTCTTTTGCTGTTTTCGCAGTTGAAACCTTAGCCCAAATATCTTCGTCAGATACTCTTCGCAACAAATGTGGTGGTGAAGAGCAGTAGTAGTTCAATCAGTAATTTCGTAATTTTTTTTTTCCTGGAAGTTGATTTTTGGCGGTTTGAAAGTTCGAATTAGCTTTTTTTTGGAAGCCACGGCCCTTGCTTTTATAATTCTTCTAAACCCCAACTCTCTGATACACCGTATGGTTTAAGATTAAAAAAAGATGGACCGAAACATGTTTTTGAGTTAATAGAATCTTCAAGATTCCTGCCAGAAAACTTGATTAAGGTGATCGATCCTGTGATTGAAAGAAATGCATTCTTTGCGCATCCGGAGAACTTGCTCCTTAGCATAATAGTCGATGAAAGGGCCGATTTCAGAGAGTTGGGGTTTAGAAGAATTATAAAAGCAAGGGCCGTGATTTCCAAAAAAAAGCTAATCCGAACTTTCAAATTTCCAAAAATCAACTTCCAGGCAAAAGAATATTACGAAATTACTGATTGGACTACTACTGCTCTTTCTCCACCACCTTTGTTGCGAAGAGTATCTGACGAAGATATTTGGGCTAAGGTTTCAACTGCCAAAACAGCAAAAGAATGGAACATCCACAAATTCCCGTGTCACACGCAAGCGGTGGAGCGCTGTGTGAAATTGGTAACTGAAGCCTCCTCAAAACTTGTCGCCGCTAAGAAGAGAGATGGTTTCATCCGAACAACGCTGCTATTAAGAGCTTCAATGCCAAGTTTTTCAAGCAAACGTAATTTCAATGTTCCAACTATGTAAAAGACTATGATTTAAGAAGGTTACAAAAATAATGTTGAAGTGTGAGAATTGGAAATTTGTATTTCACAATGAATTTTGTAATTAATAAACTCCTATGGATAAATTTATATATTATCTATTTATTTTTATTATTCCTTTAGGTATTTGTTGTATCAACAATATAAAGCTAAAAACACAAGAGTGGTTCTCCAATAATGAGTGTTTTAAAGTATTTACCTAACTAGTATATTAGCGTGCCCAGATTAGGGCAACAATGTACAGAAAGTAGGTATTTTCATAATAAACAAAAAAGTGTGTAAGTTGTGATTTGCATAATCCCTAAATAATATTCTCTAACAAGAGTGGTGGGCTCAAACAAGCTACATGCCGCACCAAGCCACAGCCGGCGGGCACTCAAAAAGTGATAAATTAACGATATTGAAGCGCTTTGTGCTACCTCAGATTTAAAAAATACTACCTTTTCAATAATTTAGTGTGTTTTTATAACTCTACTATAAAGGATTTTCACCATAGCAGCCCAATATGTAGCTGTTTAGGTACTTTCAAAAAAATTATAAAATCTTGAGATTTTCGTGAAATTTCAAAATTTCAAGTGTAATGCGCTAGCTGGGGGTTAGGTACAAATTTTTTTTCTTTGTTGAATTTTAATTACCTGTCCTAGAGACAAGTTTTTTCGGTATAGCGTAAAGAAAAAAAAATAAAAATTTTTTTTCAGCCCACCCTACTTTACAGCCAGCTCTCCAATTTTTGCGGCTTAGGCCCTTGTTGCTCCGAAAAAACAGGGAAGTCAACGGGGGAGAGTAGGAGACTTTTTGCTACGTGTTTTCCTGGATCAAAACTACAATTCTGGAAATTTTCAGCTTTACAATAATTAATTCCGGGACAAAACCTAAAATTCCTGGGCTATAAACGTATGTGTATATAGACCGTTTCTTGTAAATACGATCACTTTTTTTTAGACGTTTTTCATCTAAAATTTGGCAGTTATGTAAAATAGTTGTGTAGATTACTGTAGGTTACCTGTTGAAGTTGGGCCATATCCGTCATACTGTCAAACCTAATTTTTTATTTAATTTACTAATATAGAATCGTAAAAATAGAAATAAATAATCCATAACTAGCTTGCATAATAATATTTTAAATTATTGTTTTGGTTCAATACAATTGGAATGCACACGTATCGAATACTGCTGAGTCAACAAGGTTTTATTTAGTAAATAAAGTTAACATTGAACTGTAAACGAAATGTATCATCTACCGGGGTATTTAAACGAAAATGTAAACAATGACGGGGGAGTCTCTACGCGAGCCCGAAAGGGAGGCACTGCCTTCTGTCCTTAGAAAGCCCTTCAGTAACCACGTTGTGTCGTGGGTTTGTATATTGTGTTTGTGATATTTTTTGTAAGTATAGTGTTTTGTTTTATTGTTGTTATTAAATAAATATTGTTTGTTGAAGTGAGTGGATTTAATTTGTCGTTTCTGTTCGGATATTCGGGTTGAGCACGTTTTAGGCGTGACACATGGTGGAGGCGCCGCGCCGTTGGCTAAATTCCCTTGATCAATTCTCCTTAATTGGTCAAATAAAACTACGGTTCAGTTTAAACGTTTTTTTATTATTACGGCAATTTATTTCCTTTCAGTTCATTCACTAATATTAAAATAATTCTTACAGGCACGGTTAAGTGGCAAATACTACGTAATTTTCTCTAATCCTTTTCTTTCAGACTAAGGTATTACATTTTTTAGCTAAGTGATAATTGTTTATGTGTGTGAGCGTGCGTATACAAATACCTACTTAATCAGAAAATGCCAGTAGAAGGCAAAAGTACTACAAGGTCGGGGGCTAAATTTAAGTTGGTGTTAGCTGAAAATTCGACTCACTTCAGCCCCCCTCGTAAAAGTACGGAGCAATTTCTGCCTGACCCGTTTAGAAGGTCCAGCAACACTCCTAGGTCACCCGAGCAAAGCCCATCTGGTACACCAACCAAACAAACAACTCGCTTCCCATTTCCCCCCGAGGCGGCAACTGAAAACAAACAACCTGCAACACCGAAGCGACCCTCTCCTCCAGAAGAATCGACTAGTCCTACTTATTCTGAATCTCAGCAGAATTCAGAAGAAAACTCACGCACTTCGCAAGAGGTAGGCAGCCAAGAGGGACTTCCGAGAGCCAAAGAACGAACAAAGGTCCAAAACAGAAATATGCCAAACGCTACGCTTTCCCAAAGTTTGGCGATGGAGAAAACCCCATCAACACCAAAATTTCTGTGCCCTCCGACGTTTAACCCAGTCTCAGGAAACGCAACGACCTTTATTAGACAGTATGAGCGGACAGGGGCGGCTAATGGTTGGACGGACACACTCAAAATTAGCTATTTAGACTCGTTTTTAGAAGGAGCAGCGAATTTATGGTTCCAACGTTATGTCAACAAGGAAGAAAATGGACAAAAAGCCTGGCCGGAAATAAAGAGTGATTTTCTCAAAGAATTTGAGACGGACGATGTAAAGAGAATTCTGGAGAAAAAACTGTATGATAGGAAACAAAAGCCTCAGGAATCTATTAAGGAATACTATTACGAGCTACAAACACTATTTGGAGAGTACGACCCTGCTTTTAACTTGAGAGAATTCAAGAAATTTTTCGAAAACGGTATTCGAAGAAATCTCTATCAAAGCTACAGGCTAGTAGTCGACGATAAAATGGAATGGGAGGATTTCAAAAAAGTAATTAATAAGCTTGAAGATATTTCTCGCCAACCAGCAGAAGAGTCAGTAGGCGCAAACCAAGAGGAAAAGCAAACTGGCTGCAATTGTGCATGTAGCCGCCAAAACCTCAACGGAAACTACCATAGTCCACAGGTGAACAGTCGTCCATTATTTCAGAATAGAAACAATCATCATCAGCACTACTTCCCAAATCGTAAACAAAGTCAATGGAATGGCTTTAATAATCCGCAGTTCAACAATTTTCAATCATTTAATCAGAGCAATATTTCTAATACCAGAACCAGAGATGGCAGACCCAGATGTTATATTTGCAATAGGACAGGCCACTACGCCAATACTTGTAATGAAAGACAAAGGGCATCCCCAAACGCCAATGGACAACGCAACTAAGCCCCGGCGTCGTCCTCTCCCACAAGGGGGCTACAACGAATAACAGGACTAACATCCTAACAATCTTTGTCTGGGTAAATAACATGCACATAAAGGCAATCCTCGACACAGGGGCCGACCAAAATGTCATTACAAGTAATCTTACAAAGTGTTATAACCTGCAGGCAAACTCAAACTCAACAAAAAATTTATTGGTTGCTGGAGGGCATAGAATACCCACCCTAGGAGAAGCCACATTCGACCTGAAAATTGGAAATATAAGGACAAAATGCACAGCCACGGTTATTGAAAATCTGCCGGTCCCACTCATACTTGGAATGGCATTTTTGGGAAAACACCATGCAATAATCGACCTCGACAGGGGCAAAATTACACTTAAAGATGAGTATCGGAACAATCACCTCATTGTGCCGGAGAAAGAACATTTGTCGAACATGGAAAATAGGCTATCGACGATAAACTACAAAGAAGCCTACCATGAAGAATCGAGAAAAACAATAAAAAATCTTCTGGAGAGACAGAATATTCCCCCTGCGCGCCCAGCGAATATCAACAAAATGAGCCCGACAAGAAAAAGTCCCGAAGACAAAAATACAGAAGAATTCGGCAACTCCCTACAACCACCTGAAGAAGAAGCGGCTTTACCACAGCCACCCACCATTCATCTCAATTATATTCAAGGCAGCTACAAAGAAGGGTCTTTGGAAAGTAAACCGCATAAGGTTCAAATAGAAGATGACATCGTCTTGGAGCCACATGCCCCTTACTTGATAATGGTAAAGATAAGTAACCCTCTAAATGAGGCAGACCTGAAGCACGCAGAATTCTTCGAAAATGAGAATTTCCTGGTGCCCAGGAGATTGTTATGCATGGAACCGACAATAAAATCTAGTGAAAAAATTTCTATGAAAATTATGAACAAAGGGCCTAATAAAATTAAAATTTTTAGAAACTCCACAATCGGGTTTATAGTTTGCAGCCCATCAGTCATTAAAGATGAAGATGCCTTACTTCTATATATTGAAGACTCCCAAAATCCCGAGGAAAATGGGAAATCAAAGGAATTAAAGTAATGCACATAATATATTAGGATCATGGGTAGGGATTCTAGATACTTTTGGCTGATGTGCGTATCAGTACACGCACATATAGGGGCATTTGTTCAGTACAAGATATATCTCAAATTGGTATTAAATTTTGGGAAAAGAGGAATAACAAAAAATAGGAGCTCCTGCGTAGTTAGGTATTTTTAAGTTTGCGTAGTACTAAGGATTATTTTGTTTTATGTTAGGCTTCAATTAGAATATATTGTTTTTTAATTGTTCTTTATGACAAAATTGTAATTAACTCTCCGTTTTATTTGTTTCACGCCCCGCAAATGAGAGACCACACACCGAAGCACACACAGAAGTCTCTGCAGCATGCTGTACCCCACGGACAGGATCCATCTATCGGCGTCTAACAGTGGTGATAAGGGTATCCCTTAAAGGAGGATGTAGCTCGAAAACTCAACGTCACCAAGCAAACCAGCTAGTCGGCGAAGTACCACAAGCATCTGAAAATCATCCCTAAGGAACCAATTGTCACAAGGTGCAGACGATCGATGATGGAAAAATGTAGTCGGGTCTTGGCGCCTGGAGGGGCCAGACCATAGCAGATTGTTTTGAGGACTGCAAAACTACCTCTGCTACACACAACATCCAACATCTCCATTTGGCAACTTCCACATTTTTTTTTCTTGCCATACATTTTGATGTCCTTTCCCAAAAAAGGCTAGATTTCTTGGTTGGTTTTCAAGTTAACCATGTACTTCCCGTCCTTTTTCGCCATAGTCAAAAATCCTATAAAAAGATACCCTTAAACCCCGTGCCACCCAGCCATGGTCCTGGCACTACTTCAACCCATAGGCGGAGAGACGTTCAGCGACGGTATAGAGTCAAGTCCACTGAGGATCAACTGCTAGATCAGGGTTGTAACAGACACTAGAACCAGAGACATCAGTGACAGTGTGATTCAAAACTTAATAGGTGTGTGCTTGAAAAACACTAAGTGTGTTGGAACTCTCAAAGACTTAATTATATTAGATTAGGTAATTTTAGGTAAATTAAAGTTTTAAAAGTTGGGGTCCAGCTTTCAAAGACAGGGGGATTGTGTCAAACCTAATTTTTTATTTAATTTACTAATATAGAATCGTAAAAATAGAAATAAATAATCCATAACTAGCTTGCATAATAATATTTTAAATTATTGTTTTGGTTCAATACAATTGGAATGCACACGTATCGAATACTGCTGAGTCAACAAGGTTTTATTTAGTAAATAAAGTTAACATTGAACTGTAAACGAAATGTATCATCTACCGGGGTATTTAAACGAAAATGTAAACAATGACGATGAGTCTCTACGCGAGCCCGAAAGGGAGGCACTGCCTTCTGTCCTTAGAAAGCCCTTCAGTAACCACGTTGTGTCGTGGGTTTGTATATTGTGTTTGTGATATTTTTTGTAAGTATAGTGTTTTGTTTTATTGTTGTTATTAAATAAATATTGTTTGTTGAAGTGAGTGGATTTAATTTGTCATTTCTGTTCAGATATTCGGGTTGAGCACGTTTTAGGCGTGACAATACAAGACGATCCCTAGAGGTGTGGTCTAGATATGAACGCATAAATAAGAGTACTGTGTACTGTACTTCAACCTTTTCAGTTGTTGTTCCTATCTGTTTTCCAGATCCTTTTTTGATGCTATGCTACGCTGATGAGGAACAATAATTCCGAAACACATATCCACAGCTGCTTGGTTGTTTCTTCTCTAGGGTACATGGCGCGATTTTCCTTTCTTATTATACTCTTCGCAAAAACGAAGAGTATATTGTATTTGATCTGCACATTACTAAAAACGTAAATATCGCTCGTAGAGAAAAATTTTTTATATCATTGTGTTAGTGAACAAATTCTGAACAACTTTCAAAATGTCTGTCCGTCTGTCCGTCGCGTTTCTTGAAAGCACGATAATTTAAGAAAGAAAAGTCCGATTGTATTGAAATTTGGAAAATAAGTTAGTGTTAGCTAGAGAAAGAACCCTACTGTTTTTGAAAAAAATCAATCAGTAAATAAAAAAGTTATTAATCATTTAAATTAGAAAAAAACGTTTCATAATTTCTGTCACTTGTACTTAAATAGAAATCTTGAGAAATGTTATTCTCTATATTTTTTTGTGTATACATTTTACTAATATATATATTTCATAATAATATATTTAATCCGTTGAAACATAACACTTGAATGATATTACAGACATTCAGTATTTCTGGTAATGTGTGATTCCCCAGTCAATGGCTAGAGCATTTGCCTTGCAATCCAAAGGTCTTGTGTTCGAATTCCTGGCATGGTGGTTGTTTGTTTTTTTTTCATATATTTTTTTTTCACAACACAGTTGGTATCACAAAATTTAGAATGTCCAAAAACTAACATTATTTACAAGAATACTGCGAAGAGTATCCTATAGAATGTGTAACAATTATATAAAAAGCTCAGTAAATCGGCGAAAAGTATAATGCTTGCACTAGTTTGTATTTGACCGTACTAATTTCTTTCTTATAAGTAAATTTCTTAAATGAAATTTCTACTATATTCTAATGTACCTGTTCATTGTTTTTACAAACCATTGTCAAAAAAATCGAAAAGTAAACAAATAAGTTCAAAATAAAACAATTTTCGATCCTACCCTGTACTTAAAACCTTTGATATAACTAACAAAAAAATTTGTAAAACAAGAATCCACATTCAACCACATACGTTCATCGTACTAGTTGTAAATCTCTTAATTTTTAATCCAATTTCCACCGATATGGTGCATATTGGCACCCAATTAATCAAACCTTATTTAAATATGCATCGGGCAATCGAATTATCGCTGATTATTGTCATGGGAAATGTTTCAAATAGGTCAGATTCTGACTAGCCAATTTGCAATAATTACCAGCTCATCAACCACTGCAATAAACTAGTTGCTGTTAGAGCGCTGAAGCTGAACTTTCAGTTGTTTTCCAAGTAATACGCCCTGCTAGAAGCTAATCAACGAACTGAAAACATGAGTAATGAGTTGCCATATGGATTTGCAGTGTTGGATTGTTATTAGAAATGAAAATATTATGAAAGTTGGACGACTCAAGTCATATACTCGAAACTTGAGATATTAAGGAAGACGTTACTTTGAAATTGGAGCAATTTATTACTGTAGTGTTGAAAAAAATGAGGTTTATGCTTTATAAGGGTGACTCATTCTTATTGTGTACAAGGTGTAATGGGTGTATTTTAATGGTTTAACCGATTGCAAGAAAAACTGGGATAACTTTTTTAAGTTGTCTAACTTCATCATCTATTGAATGATAATATCATTAATATATATCTCACTTTGACGGAAGTCAGAGGCGTCATTACTAAAAATGGTAATCTTAACTTAACAACATCCAATTCATCTGAAAATTTGCAAAAACGTGTAGATCTAGTGACAATATATTCTATGGATGCGCAGTGGCTTTCCTCGAGTACCATCGATGCGCAGTAGGTTACCTCGAGTAGTATGGATGCGCAGTAGGTTTCGTCGAATATTTTGGATGCGCAGTGACTTTTCTCGAGTACAATAGATGCACAATAGATCTCAAGTAGCATCGACTCGCCGCCTAAGTAACAATTTAAATGCCAACAAGTATTTATCGGGTTTTATCACAGATTTAGGAAGGTAAATAAACCGAAGTGGGTTTTATTATTTTTTTTGTACATACCAATTTATCTGCAGATAATATGTACTTTAAAAAGGCCTTCAAGTTATCTTTAAAGCAATTTGTTAAACCTCTTTGCTCTTTAAGACCTATTGGTTTTATAGCCACTTAATTGCTGCATTATTCAAAACCACAATAAACTCATTCAGTTTCATAGTGGATTTTAAATATTTTAAGTGTTGTGGTAGACATCTATAAATCTTTAAGTTTTGTGGGAGTTTTAAAATATGGTCTTTAAGTACTCCTTATGATCAAGCAATAAAACTAATAACTCTTAAGTTGTTACCAATATATGTTATCATAAATACTATTGCTTTTATAGTATATATTATGTAGTATAATACTATTTGCTTTTAACGATAATTGATAAAGGTTCCTTAAAGCCTAATAGTTTTTTAGTAGCTTTATTAAGCTACGTTAAAACTTTTTGGTTTTTATAAAGCACTTATAAATCCTTTGGAGAAATTAATGATCGCACACTCAAAAACACATGAAATAAATAATGTTTTTTTAGATTATGTTACCTAAGCCAAGTACATTTGGATTAGAGATTATCAGAGACCAATCTTAAGAAGAGTAGTAAGGCTGGGTAAAGTCTTACAGACTTTAAAACAGTAATAAAGTTGAGCAATTGGAGTTTAATAAAACCTTTTGTTTTATAAAAATATTTCCTAAAGCCACAAACTCTTAATAGGGTATTTTATTAAAATAAACGGTTTTATTAATTTTTCAGCCATGTTTTTTCCTGTTAATTATGACAGACATGTTTGAACAAAGTTGGGGCAACAGTATTTAGTCATATTTTTCTTATTCTTACTGTTTACATTTAGCCTGAAACTATCTAAAATGTGTTAATATGTCATATAAACCCCTAGAAAGCCCAAAATCACACTGAGTAAGCTAAAACTAGGGTTACTATTTTTTTTATTAATTGCAAATAATAATTAATAGGCTGACAAATGAAAGGCGCATAATTTTTTTAAAAGTTTCTTGATATACTTTATCAATAAAGTGGTCTGCGTTGACAATTTTTTTATACTAGGTTGTTTCATAATATAAAATTTTTAAAACGTTAGCACATGCAGATATTTCAATCGAGGCAGACAAATTTTATAACTTGGCGACATTTTTTGATTTAGACAATTTAAGTACACCAAGTTTTCGACAAAGAATTATTAATGATGTTCTCAAAGCAGGCTTAAAATTTGATTGCAAGTACTAACGGTTTTAAGAAGATTTTATAAAAGGTTTTGACTTGGAAACATCTTGCAGATTTGGGTTCTAAAATACAGTTGGTTTTATGGATAGTTATCTAGTATAAACAGTTTTACGGGCAGTTTTATTATATAGACATAATAACCTCTTGTAGATTGTAATAAAACTTAAATTGTTACTTGGGCGTGGCTTTCCTCAAGTATTATTGATGCTCAGTAGGTTACCACGAGTAGTCTGGATGCGCAGTGGGTTTCTTAGAGTATTTTGGTTGCACAGTAGGTCACCTCGAGCAGTATGGATGCGCAGTAGGTTTCCTCGAGTATTTTGGATGCGCAGTAGGTTACCTCAAGGAGTGTGGATGCGCAGTAGCTTTCCTCGAGTACCATTGATGCGCAGTAGGTAACCACGAGTAGTATGGATGCGCAGTAGGTGTCCTCGAGTATTTGGGATGCCCAGTGGCTTTTCTCGAGTAAATTGGATGTATAGTGGGTTACTTCGAGTGCGCACGATTACTCTGGAACGATTACGATATTGACTTAAAATTTGGTACACGTATGTATTTTAATGAGATCTGGAACGAGAAAACGAGAACGAGAAATTTTTAGTCCTTTGAGGTAAAGCTTTTACCCCAAAAGTTCTGCGACTGGACCGCAAGACATGTACCTCCCCATTTTCGAGGGCGGGGAGCACGATGGCGACAATATTTTCTGACCTACCCTCCAACCACTACCAATAAACCGAAAAATCCACCCCTTTTTTCCAATTCTCCGGTGCCAGGCATTGTTTTTATCGGAAAATTTCATTAATTAAAGTTGTTCAGAATTATCCAAAAACCCAATATCCAATATTTCATCAAAATAAAGAATTGAGAAATTAAAAAAATTGATAAATTTAAAAAATATAAAAATATGAAAACTAATTACTTGACAAATATTTGACAGTTTGGGTTTAATTTCAAACAAAATTGTCATGAACTTTTTTAATAAAAAAAAACCCATTTAAATATTTTCGGACTTGGACAATATTTTAAACAAAATTTCAATATTTTTTAATGCCTAGCACCCGAAAACCGGAAAAGGGTTTTTCCGGTTTAGGGTTAGTGGTTGGAGGGTACGTCGCAAAATATTGTCACCATCGTGTTCCCCGCCCTCGAAATCTGGGGGTAAGATGTCTTGCAGTCGCAGAACTTTTGGGATTTTCGCCTTTTTCTAGTTTACCTCAAGGGACTATTTCATCTTATTCCGTTGAAGCATTTGGGGTAAATTGGGGTAAATCGGGGTAAATTGGTAACTCAAGCAGGTAAGAATCCATAAAATTGGTATTTAGTATATGCAGAAGAAGCTAATGTCTCAAAAAAAAAATTGCTATTAGCCACCCCATTACTACCTCCACCCCATTATATAAGGGGGTGAAAGAAAAAAATGTGATTTAGTATGTGTACAAGAACCAAAGGCTTCAATTTTTTTTTACTTCTTCCAAAAAAACTGGATGTGGAAATATAATACAGTAACTTTATACATTCTACTTGACATCAGATCAGGTATCTATGCTTTTTTAATATGTTGTATAGGATTAAAAATTAATGTTAAATCTAAGTTCTCTCTGGGTCAAAAAATTGCGAGATTTTTGTTTTTTTTTTCAGTTTTTGTCGATTTTGATACCTAAGGCCTACTTTTTCGGTAAAAATAATTTAGTATGTTTTAAATTTGCTATAAATTGGTGCCAGAGCGGACTCTGTAGATCAAAGAGTATCCGAGATACAGGTGTTCAAAGTTTTGCAAAATTTTAATTTTTCGACATTTTTAACAATTTTTAACTTAAAAATCTGTGAAATACGTACTACTACTATAACTAGGTTCAGAGGATTTATTTTACCCCGAACCCAATCCCCAAATCCGGCTCGGTGGCGCAGTGCTTAGGATGCTAGGTTTGCGACCACAGAGTCCCGGGTTCGAATCCTGGCTAGGGTATGGATGTGTAGTGGCGTTTCTGACGTGTTACCGAGATGGTAGCAGTCAGCTAGACTGCGATTGTGTGAGAGACAACACGGTCTAGTCGCTCTCCTCTCCTGAGTTCGAGTCTCAGCTGCGGCAGATGGCAATGTCGCAGGGAATGGATGTTGTGATGTTGTCTATGTGTGAGTGTCTGTCCTGGTAGAGTGGAGAGTGGAGGATCAGCCTACGGCTGAACTCCGCCAAGGCATTAATATAAATAAGGCTAATAAAAAAATAAATAAATAAAATGGGGTCAGAGAGGGCCAAAAAATCCCCCCTCCCCAATATATAGTACTATTATAGTGAATGGATCGGAAAAGAAGAAGGAATATTTAAAAAAAATATACAAAAAAAATCAGTTATAAGGAGATCTTATACTTTTTAAACAACTTTAGCTCTCTTGGACGGTCCGGGAGTGTCGTCTGTGTCGCTGTTCTCTCTTATCTCCTTTTCTTCTTCTTCTTGAGCCCAGAAGACATTATCCAACGTTTCGTGGTCTTTTTCTTCTTCGAGGTCTGGGGAGTACATATTTATACTCAAATCGGAAGCATTGTCGCATGACTGTCCACTGCAATGCGTGCAAGCCGTCAAACATTTTCATTAAGATTTTTTGCAGCTACACGCCACAGCTTCTCTTGCAGCTGCATGATATCAACCGCAAGAGTTGTTGCGCACCCAGCCCCAATCAATAGGATTATTTTCCACACCCAGCCACTTCTGCACCTGAAAGGTATAGTAAAAATTGTAATATTAAAGAAGTAATATTTATAAGTGTTATTTTTACCTCGTGGTATGTCCGCAGGGAGTGAAATAGTGCAGCGTCTTGGGTTGGAGGCAAACCAGCAAGATTGAAATTAATTTTTGCTGCAGCTCTCGCAAACAACTGAAAGCGTAAATCATTTAGATTCTGGTTTGAATGTTTGCCTCCATATAGCGCAACCATGATCATCTCGCCTGCTTCAGAAATTTGCTCAGAACGTTGGTTGTGGCATTTTCTTAATTTTTCTCTATTCTTATTGGGATGCTCTGCCACATGTATTCTTCTAAACAATGTCCGAAAACTACAAAATAACACAATTAACCAGTATTTTACTGGAAAATAACCTCTACGCCTGTGACTTTTACATCAAAGGATCAGTTAGAGGGTGGTTTTTGACAAATAATGAATAAGAAGAAAAATATAAAAATGACGTATTTTGTTGACGTTTCGGAAAACGAATCTGTTTCCTTTCTCAAAGCGTATTATAATGTTTGTGGGCTGTGTATATTAAATACACAGCTTTAAGAATATATTCGTTATATTCAGTATCCACAGATACTTACTGCTTACACAGAACTGTTGATATATCTAATTGATAGTTTTATTTTAAACAATGTTGAGTTTGTTAAGTTCTTCTTTTAACATCGGCAGATAGGTTGTGCAAACATCTACGGAACAATTCGACACGCATTTATCCTCATTCAATAGTATTATAGCCGCTTCTTTAATTTTTCTTTTCTTGCTATCTGTCTCTTTTGTTAAAATTTTTGCCGAGTCCCAGTTTATTCTATGTCCGTTCTCCCAAGCGTGTTCGCAAATCTTCGATTTCTGAATCTCATTTTTTCTAATGTAACCCTTGTGCTCACCCAATCTAACACTGAATGGTCTAGATGACTCACCCACATAATGTTTATTACACTCACACGGAATACTATAAATGCAGTTTTTTGAATTTTACTTATGACAGCGGTTTTGTTTTTGTTAAAATAAATCTCAATGTATTGCCCGTTTGAAATATCGTCCTAATATCAAATCTATTGCCTATACGGCGTAGCTTTTCAGATAATCCGTGTACATAAGGAATTAACGTCGTGTACCGTTGTTCAGGTTTTTGTCGTACATGATTATTATTTTCTATATATGTGAAAGTTCTATCAACAAAAGCTTCAGGGTATTGATTGTTTATAAGAACCTCTTTTATAAAGCGTTTCCCATTGTCTAATATTTCATCATTAGAAGAAATAATTTTGGCCCTGTCATATAAACTTTTTAACATGCATCGACTGATTTGAGTTAAAATTAAATACCTGTTGGTGTGTGTTCGTTTTCTATAAACGCTTGTTTCAACCATATTATTTACTCTTTTAATTAGAACATCTAAAAAGGGTAGTTCATTTCTATTTTCTACTTCTAATGTAAATTTAATAGATGGTTCTTTATTATTTATATTTTCTAAAAAATTATCTAACAAATCGACTCCGTGGCGCCAAATTGCAAATATATCGTCAACATATCTCTACCAGCTAACCGGTTTATATATACAATTTTGAATATGTTTATTGTTAAATGATAATAATTTGGAAGCTAGAACTAAATTAACTGTTAATAGCATAATGGAACTTCTAACATTATGTATAAAAAAAGACTTACTTTCAGTTTGAAGGTGATTTCTATCAACAAAACTTTGGTGTGGCAATGGGGTCTCCATTGTCACCAGTTTTAAGTAATATATTTATGGAGGACTTTGAAACTAAACATATTCAAAATTGTATATATAAACCGGTTAGCAGGTGGAGATATGTTGACGATATATTTTCAATTTGGCCCCACGGAGTCGATTTGTTAGATAATTTTTTTAGAAAATATAAATAATAAAGAACCATCTATTAAAACATTAGAAGTAGAAAATAGAAATGAACTACCCTTTTTAGATGTTTTAATTAAAAGAGTAAATAATATGGTTGAAACAAGCGTTTATAGAAAACCAACACACACCAACAGGTATATGAATTTTAACTCAAATCAGTCGATGCATGTTAAAAAGGGTGTCATAAAACGCTTATCTGATAGGGCCAAAATAATTTCTTCTAATGATGAAACATTAGACAATGAGAAACGCTTTATAAAAGAGGTTCTTATAAACAATCAATACCCTGAAGCTTTTGTTGATAGAACTTTCACATATATAGAAAATAATAATCATGTACGACAAAAACCTGAACAACGGTACACGACGTTAATTCCTTATGTACACGGATTATCTGAAAAGCTACGCCGTATAGGCAATAGATTTGATATTAGGACGATAATTCAAACGGGCAATACATTGAGATCTATTTTAACAAAAACAAATCCGCTAAATCATGAGCAAAATTCAAAAACTGCATTTATAGTATTCCGTGTGAGTGTAATAAACATTATGTGGGTGAGTCATCTAGACCATTCAGTGTTAGATTGGGTGAGCACAAGGGTTACATTAAAAAAATGAGATTCAGAAATCGAAGATTTGCGAACACGCTTGGGAGAACGGACAGGATAAACTGAGACTAGGCAAAAATTTTAACAAAAGAGACAGATAGCAAGAAAAGAAAAATTAAAGAAGCGGCTATAATACTATTGAATGAGGATAAATGCGTGTCGAATTGTTCCGTAGATGTTTGCACAACCTGTCTGCCGATGTTAAAAGAAGAACTTAACAAACTCAACATTGTTTAAAATAAAACTATCAATTAGATATATCAATAGTTCTGTGTAAGCAGTAAGTATCTATAGATACTGAATATAACGAATATATTCTTAAAGCTGTGTATTTAATATACACAGCCCACAAACATTATAATACGCTTTGAGAAAGGAAACAGATTCGTTTTCCGAGACGTCAGCAAAATACGTCATTTTTATATTTTTGTTCTTATTCATTATTTGTCACAAACCACCCTCTAACTGATCCTTTGACGTAAAAGTCACAGGCGTAGAGGTTATTTTCCAGTAAAATACTGGTTAGTTGTATTATTTTGTAGATTTCAGACATTGTTTAGAAGAATACATGTGGCAGAGCATCCCAATAAGAATAGAGAAAAATTTGCTCAGGTGTGGCATTTTATTTATAAAATTCAGCAATCTTATCCTCAAGGTCTGGATGTTTTTTATAATTTCATTTTTCCTTGCCCGAACAGTGTCGATCCTGTCCCGCATTTTTGGAAAAAGTTTGTGTATTTCTTTATAACGCCAGTGAGAATGACTAGAAGATTTATGTCTTCACCAGCGATCACCACAATATCGATTGTAGAAGCCATGGAAATGGCTGTGGTGACAATTAGCCTGTCCGCATCTTCTTCTGCCTGGATTACAATAATTTCCTCTTTTTCAAATGTGGTTTTTAGTAAGTCGATAAGACGAATTTTATTGTTTTCATTAGATAAAAATTTTTCTTGTGTGAAATTTGTGTTGTAGTTGTTACGTCGAATATGACGTCGGGCGATATATATGCCTTAAGCAAAAATAGTGTCGCAACACAACCAGATTTAGAGCACGCTATTGGTAGACAACCGGCCTTAGTTGACCGTTATTTTAAAAAATAAAACGGAAAAATCGCTAAAAATGTCAAAATATTTGCAAAATTTTGAACAGCTGTAGCTCGGATACTATTTGATCTACAGAGTCCGCTTTACCAAAAAAGTAGGCCTTAGGTGTCAAAATCGACAAAAACTGAAAAAAAAAACAAAAATCTCGCAGTTTTTTGGATTTTTGACCAAGACTCTGAGGTCTGCCGAGGTCGTAAACTTAGATTTAACATTAATTTTTAATCCTATACAACATATACTCCAGTCAATAAAGGAGCTGTAGAGTGCGTGAGCAGGGACCTAAGCGATTCCTTTAGAAAGTTGTTCAGGGTGCTTATGCAGTAAACATACTGAAAGTCCTGACGTCTAGGAGGTGAGCCGGAGGAGGAGGGGCACAAAGAAAGTTCCACTTTTGGTTTTTTCGCTTATATCTCGAAAACGGTGCGTCGCAGGGAAAAATTTTCTTATACCAAATGAAAGCTCATGAAATTCTGTACAACTTTCGTTTTATATATTTTTTTTAGAATTCGCAACCGTTTTCGAGCTACACGCTCCGGAAAAGTGAAAATTTTCTAAAAACAGATTTTTACCTGAAAAATAGAAAATTGTATTTTAAAGATGATAAAGAGAAAGTAGGACTTCCGGTGCTTGTAATTGGCACCAGGGTGTCTCCTACATGTTTTCGCCCCCACTCTTGAGAGGGCAGCTCATTCCCGAGCCACTGCTGCACTTGGTGGTAGATGCGCCGAGAATGCTGTTTAGCTGCGCTCTCAGTTGGTGGGAGGGAGCTGATGTCAGGTTTAATATTGCCACTGACCTCGTGAACAACTGGAGCGGTACTGGTTCAAGGAAGTCAGTCTTGCTGATGCCACATACCATTTGAGGAAGCAAGTCTTTCCAGCCTCTTTAACCTCGCTTTAAGTGGAGGAGGGATTGTAAAAGATCACTGCCGCTTCCTTGATGATTTCTGATTTAAGTACAATTTTGAGAAGCCCACCTTGCTTTTCCTTAAAGTTGGTAGAGCTGTTTTTCAAAAATCTTCACTTTTCCGCAGCGTGTAGCTCAAAAACGGTTGCGAATCAGAAAAAAGTATATAAAATGAAAGTTGTAGAGAATTTCATGAGCTTTCATTATGTATTAGAAAATTTTTCCCTACGACCCACCATTTTAGAGATATAAGGAAAAAAGACAAAAGTGGGACTTTCTTTGTGCCCCCCCCCGGCTCACCTTCTAGACGTCAGAACTTTCAGTATGTTCCTAAACACCCTGAACAACTTTCTAAAGTTATCGCTTAGGTCCCTACTCACGCACTCTACACCACCTTTTAAGTCATTCGTTGACTGGACTAATATTAAAAAAGCAGATACCTAATTTAATGTCAGGTCTTTTTTGATGACAAGGTTACTGGATTAGTAGTGATTCCTTGGGCAGCGGATTTTTTAATATGTAATACGCAATCACAATGCTTGTTGAACTACAAATCTGGCCACATTGTTATACATTACAGGGAAATAATTCTAAAGCGCATATTATTAAAGAAACAAGAAAAGCGAATATATCCTCTGACCTAAGAACGGGTAGTTTTATTAACGAATAATTTTATTTTATAGTTCGTTCGTCCAGGATTTACCAGTAAGAGACTGATTCATAATACGCAGACAAGTATTATGGAGTACAGAATTTGCTCTCAGGATTGACGATTTGCATACAATGTTGCTTTACTCGACGGATTGAAGTTGCAAACGTATTGTACTTACACAATGTGCAATGCAATGAATTCTTCGTTTTGCTCGTAAACTGAACACAAATTAGCTGGAAATAATAAATGTGAGAGATAGTCGGATTTAGCGGTAATCGATAGAGAATTTATGTTCCTTTCATAATATAACTGTTTGACTAAGAGTTATTAGCTGATTTCATGGCATTGATCAGACTGATCACACATTCTTATCCGATTTATTACGTTTTATCTCAAAGTCTAACGCAAAGTCTGTGCTGAAATATATTTGAATATAGGAAAACTTGCTACCTTAGTTAATTTTAAATATGGGGTAGACAGTTATTATACTGCACATAAATTGATGGAGAATTCTTGGATGATTTTAAATTGATTCATACTAAAAACCGCTGCCCAAGGAATCCCTACTTCCACATCCAGATTTTCTATCCAAGTCACTCGCAACGAAAAAATTTTGTACGTGGAAATAATTGTTTGTGGAACTTTAATAATATAATATTTGAAATCCTCTACCCCAAAAACCCATAAAACGATACCCCACATCGGTAGTGGGGTGGGGGTGGTGATAGGGGATGGTAGTGGGGGTGGATGAATTAAAAAATATTTCGAGGTTTCTGGTTCTTGTACACAAACTAAATCACATTTTTTTTCATCCCCTTTAATAATGGGGTGAGGGTGGTAATGGGGGTGGCTACTGCCAAAATTTTTTTTGAGACCTTAGCTTCTTTTGTATATACTAAATATCAATTTTATGGGCTCTTACCTGCTTCATTTACCTATTTACCCCAAATTTACCCCAATTTACCCCCCGACGGAACAAGATGAAAATATAATCTAGTTCTAGATCTCGTTAAAGTACATATGTGTACCAAATTTCAAGTCAATATCTCAAACGGTTCCAGAGTAAACGTGCGCACAAAAAAAAGTTAGACAGACAGACCGACAGACAGACAGAAAATTTTTTTTTTCTCTCAAACTTAAAATCTCGACGTTTCATGACATTCTAAGCCTATTTGAACAATAAAAATTTTAAAAAATTTTTTTGTCGTTACTATACTTCCACTGGATGTGGAAGTAAAAGGAAATATTTCGAGAGATCACCAAAATAAGTCACTAAGTAAATTATGTGCATACAAGGAGTATCTTCATTTGATTGATTTGATGATTCACCAGCGTACGGTAGGTATTGTTGCCACTCCCAGATATACCGTCAGACCGGCTAGACACAGACCACAAAATATTATATGCAGGGCCGGATATAGAGGGGGATATGGAAGATGTCACACCCCCCCCCCCCCCAACTTTTAAGTCGATTCGGCAAATCGGTCACCATTCGGCACTTTCGGCATTTGACAATTATGTCCATAAAATCATAAAAAAACTCAAAACAATGAAAACTCAATACCATAAATAATTATTATTACTTTTCGAGCAACCCCCATCTTGTATTTGACTTAAATCATCCTGGTTGGCAACAGCATGGCCAAATCTGCTTGTTCTAGCCTCTAGTCCCGAGCACTGTATGTATATGAGTACATGTACATCTACAGTGCCCTGTCATAATTGTTGGAAACGTAAACAAGACATTCCGATTCATCAATAGTCTTCAATCAGATTTACATTTTTTTTGTACCCCAAAAATTCGCGTCAATATGAAAAAGTTAAAAATTGAGACGTTTTCTGCCAAGTGACCACTTGGAATATTTTTTTTGCAAATCGTTTATTGAGGTCTAAAGAACATTGGTAAAAAAAAAACAGGCTGCTGGGACTTTTCTATTAGCAGCAATTTCAAGCCCTAAGCAAATTAAGTAAAGGAGAGGTATCGATAAGCTAAGAAAATTGACGCAAATACCCAACTAGCACCAAAGTAACAGTAACTGAGATGGGAACTTCGAATGAGTAACCACTACGAATCCGTGACTAAATTTACGACTTTGATGTGTAAATAACTTCATTTGATATATCCGTAGTCACTGTCTCGCAGTTTTTACCACTAGCGGTTACTTTAGAGTTATGTGACTTCTACGTAGCCTTTCCGGTGCATGGGGCGCCCTAGTTACCAGTGGGACGACCTTCGAAATTGCAACCACTTTCAAGTAGCTTTGATAGTGGCCGCGACGTTCTGGGAACCTTTACTGTCCGTATAAAGTTATGGACCTTGTTAATAACATTTATTAGTGTTAATGACGTTACCGCTACCTGCAGAACTGAAATTCACTGTGCACGGCTACTACGAAGTGCGTATTACCTCTTAAATTCACGATGAAGTAACGTTCACCATCTAGTTCCCATTGTTAACCATATATAGAAAAGGAGGGGCGATAACGAGAGGAATGAAATACCTAACCTATATAGTTTATGCTTGTCTTGTGGCCTTTATCTTTTCCAAATTGTGGTTGTTTATCATTTTAAAGTAATAACATGCTATTTTGTGTTGAATTTCATATATTTATCTTTTCCGTTCAACACAACTCGTTAAGTGAGGAAAACAACTAGATATTTTTCGTACTGTTTACCTGTTTTTCATGTTTTTCAAAAGATAATAAATGTTCTATATAGGTAATTAGTCCAGTACGTGGGTATCGGAAAGGGGTGTTTGAATGCAAAAGGAGGGGTAGTAGTGATTTTTTAGTATGTTGTTAAGCTTGGGACCCTAATAAAAAATCCAAGTTTTCGACCTCGAGGTGCATGCGCTCGAGCCGCCATCTTGGATTTTAGGTACAAAAATTTGGTTTTTTGATAATAACTCAAAAACGGTGGCTTTCACGAAAAATATGTTCTATACAAAGTTAAAGAGGACAAAATTTCCTACATTTTTTGTTATAATAAATAATTTTTTGGTAGCACACATATGTTAGGAGTTACAGCTCCGTAAAGTTGCACTATTTGAAAAAAAAAGTATTATATTTTGTTATTTGGCTGTTAATAACTAAAATAAATAATGTAAACAAATGCCAATCATATTGAAATAATTTTTAAAGAGACTCTACTTTAATTTTATATTAATAGGTTGCCCTAAACCTCAACGGATAGGCAGGTAGCAAGAGAACAGCTGCTGTCTAGTAGGTATTGAGAGAGGGTCATAAATGATCTTCAGTGCAACGAACATTCAGAACAAATTTGAGCTGGCTGCATTTACAGTTAAACAAGCTGAAGATAATGCCGATGTGCTAATTGTCAACACTGCAATTTCTTTATGCAGTGAATCAATATTTGATGCTGTTTTTGTGGTCGGGGAAGATGTTGACCTTTTAGTACTTGTGACGGCCTTAGCACCAGCCGAAAGTTCTATCTACTTCCGTAAACCTGGAAGAGGAAAAACTGCTGAGAGGATATATTCAGCAAGTAGCCTCAAATACGAAGATGCAACCAAGCACATTCTGTTCTTGCATTCCTTCAGTGGTTGTGACACAACGTCATCCCTATTCAATCAGGGAAAAACTAAATTTTGTACGCTGATAGAAAAAAACAGAGCGGTTCATGAAATAATTGAAATTTTCAACCAACAAGATGCCACGTCAGAGGAGATTGCCGAGGCCGGAGTACGCTTTCTCGTAGATTTATATGGTGGCAACATGGATAAAGAGAGAGTTTCCAACGCTTCGCCAAATCTAGGCTGAAAAGCAAATTTAATCTTGCCTCTTTGCCACCTACAAAAGACGCGGCGCAATTCCACGCCATTAGGACGTACCACCAAGTACAGAAATGGAGAGGCATAGAGAAAAATCCTGAAGACTGGGGTTGGAAACATGGCGTTTATGGGCTCACTCCCATAACAATGGCGGAAAAACCAGCTCCCGATTCCTTATTAAAATCGGTAACTTGTAACTGCAAAAAAGGGTGTGGTGGGGCATGCAGCTGCCGAAAGGCTGGACTTAAATGTTCGGTTGTATGTGGCTTCTGCAACGGAGAATCTTGCGGAAATATGCCGGAAATCCGCATTGAAAGCGAGGACGAAGATGACGACATTTTTCAGGCTACGGACCAAAACTACGACCAGGACACCGACAATAACCAACCCGGACCATCGAAACGTACCAAAATGTAGTAGAAATTAATTTTTGTAACGCTCTAAAATCATAATTTACTATTCTTAAATTAAAAAAAAAAATGCGATATACTTTTCGCCTTTAACTTTGTTTACGATAAGTATAATACTGTTAAATGATAATATTCAAGTGCCTTTTAGTTTTTTTTTTATAATCATGTACAAATATAATGATATATAATAAGAATAATAAAATAAAACTCAACCAAAATGAAGTTTCCGCATTTTTTTTCCAAATAGTGCAACTTCACGGAGCTGTAACTCCTAACATATGTGTGCTACAAAAAAATTATTTTAACAAAAAATGTAGGAATTTTTGTTTTCTTTAACTTTGTATAGAACATCTTTTGTCGTGAAAGCCACCGTTTTTGAGTTATTACCAAAAAAAACAAATTTTTGTACCTAAAATCCAAGATGGCGGCTCGAGCGCATGCGCCTCGAGGTCGAAAACTCGGATTTTTTATTAGGGCCACAAGCTTAATAACATACTGAAAAATCACCCACCTTTTGCATTCAAAAAACCCCCACGTACTGGACTAAATATGTAAGAGTACGAAGTTGCTCCATAATATTAATTAATGTTCTAAAGTAACTGATAAGAGTAAAAGTTATTATTCAGTGCTCAAACACAAAAAAACTTCGCAGTAAGTGGATAATAGCTTTAAGAAATTGGAAAACCACCTAGCAAATGTATGTGTGTATATAGTCAACATTTTCTACAGGATGATTTTTTCACTGAAGTAAGTTATTCATATTTGTATCTGCATTTATAGATATGTTTCAAAATACCTATAATAATCTCTTGGGTTGGAATTTATTTCACTTAACATAATTTGCTAGACGGTTTTTAAAGCTATTGGCCACTTACTGCGAAGTTTTTTATCTATTTGGAAAACTGTGCATTGACACGACTTTTAAACTATATGCATTATTACTGAACGTGTCTTTTACACTTACTAGTCATTTCAGAAATTTAATTGATGTTGTGAAGTAATTTTGCACTCTTACCTATGTTGAACTTGTATTGTTTTTTGAAAAACATAAACAGGTAAACAAATACTATAGCACTGAAATAAAATATAATTAAAAAAAAATCATTTATTCAAATTACTCTTCTTTTTCACAAAATACATGTGCATATGGTTAAAATAATTCCTAGTTTCCTTATAACATCCGGATTGGCCTGTTGTACAACTACGCATGCATTTTCATTTATCAACATCACCTTATAAATTCATCTAACTTCATGGGAGCAAACAATGGGCAAAAATTTGTTTTTTTTCGTCATCTTTGACTTAGCAGAGAATTATATGTCCAGCTCTAAATATCACTTCACCTTCCTTGATGGGTCTACTTCTGCGTGCAATTTGAGTAAAGATGTCACACAATTCTAATTCTACCTTCGGCATATTTGAAAACAGTTCACAAACGTAAGAGAATTAATAAAATAACAGACGTAACGTTATGACAACTACATGTTTTCGTCACCATTTCCGATATATGATATATTGATTGAAAATATTGAAATTCACTGATACCATCTGCTGATGTGATTTTCCCCTATAGACAAAAGTCAAAATTAGGGGCGCGTTTAGTTTAAAAGTCGTGCGTCGGACGTCTGGTAGCGCACCAGGACGCGGCGTTCAGAATCAATGTTGAAAAAAATGTAACTATGAAGTGGCAGCGGGAACCTTACTGCAACTTTAAAGTGACGCTACAGTCCCATTTGGTACTTTGTAATAAATGTAACTTTAAAGTCAGTTCCTGTCACTTTCCTCAAGTAACAATTACTTTCAAGTCGCATTTCTTAGTAAAAATGACTTCAAAGTGATTCTTTCTGAAATACGCCATCTTGATGGCCAAGACTTATCACGCATCACGCCATTATTACAATACATGAACCATAGCTTCATAAATAACTTAAAAATGTAATTTATTATTATTTCTGCACCGAATATAATAAATTAATGAATAAAAATTATTTTCAAGTTTCAAAGAACAATAAAAAATAGCTTTCAGCATCCAGGTTGACACATTCTCGCAAGACGTTAAATATTTTAAAGACAATATTTTAATTAAAAAATGCAAATTATAAAGGCGCATGCCAGATTCGGACGTTTTATCATTATGTTTGTCAATAAACTTGCATTCGTTTTAATTTTGATGCTTAGCCATTGAGAAATCGTACAGGTTTTGCCTTCTAATATTATACTATTCTAGTATTTTATTAAGTTTCTGAGTTAGGAAAATGGATAGCAATAATCATGTAGGAATGAAACACAAGTATAATAAAATCAGTTGCAAGACAAAGCAGGCAACTTTCATTTGATAGAATGGGGCGTGGTAAAGTTCCCCGAAAGTCGCGGTTTACACTCCGCGACGTCACCGCTACATAACCACAACGCCATTGGACCATAACTGGACTAGTTCCGGGAACGTAGCCGGAGCGTTGCGGTAACCGAAAAAATATTCCCCATTTTGGTCGTACTAACGTAATGGGAACGTTCCTGTTATGCTCTTTTGACCAGTGACAGAACACTTTGAAGTACCTACAATAGTCGTTGTTACGTTCTAGCAACTAATTGTGCTAGTTGGGTATATGACAAAAAATTTAACTATATTTTTTTTATATTTCTCATTATTATAGTAAAATACAGGACACTAACTTAACTCTACAATAAATTAAAAGTAAAAATGACTACGTTTTCTTCACGAAAAAAATCGACAAACTGAGGTCAAAATGGCTTTCTTTGGAAAATTGTACCCTTTTTTACTATATCGAGTTTTTTTAGATATGAGCACATTTTTTTAGTATGGTGATTTTTTTACATGTTGTTCTTTAGACGTCAACAAATATAAAAATACAAAAATTAAACTGCTAAAAAATGCGCTCATGTCTAAAAAAACTCGATGTAGTAATTTTACAAAAAAAGCCATTTCGACCTCAGTTTGTCGATTTTTCTCGAGAAGAAAACGTAGTCATTTTTACTTTTAATTGATTGTAGTGTTAAGTTAGTGTCCTGTATTTTACTAAAATAATGAGAAATATAAAAAAAAAGATAGTTAAATTTTTTGTAGCTTATCGATACCCCTCCTTTGTTAATTTGCTATCTCTGAAAGTATTTGAGAAAACCGACTGAAAATGTATATTCGTGTGTTTTCGAGGTCGCTGATTACGATTTAGAATTGAAAATTAGAAAATTCCAGATTGGCGTATGTAATTTTTAAGATTGAAAATAGTGATCTTAATTAAAATAGTAAATATTTAGTATACAACTTTGTTTACGTGCATTATACGTGGAAATTACAGAAGTAAAAAGTGTTTTAATACTGTAAGGATAGAAAAGTAAAAAATTAATTGCAATTTTTTTATTATTATTTATTTCTACACAATTATAAAAATTGTTTACTTAAAAAATATATTTTAAAATAATTTTTTAACCTCCCCACAATAAAATTATGGGAGGTTACTACAATTAGTCCAAAATCGAAAATTGAGATAACATCAAATCTTTACGTTTTGAGGTCCCAGGAACCCAAAAAAGTTGTTTTTGAAAAATGTCTGTGTGTATGTATGTGTGTGTGTATGTATGTTAGCACAATAGCGGCGAAGCTACTGAACGGATTTGGATAAAACTTTGCATGAGGGTTTCTTTAGTGCTGCAGAAGATCTGAAAAGGTTTTGGTTGAGATAGGATTACATTTGGTGCCGTTTTGGCACAACAAGTTGTTTATTTTATGATTACTTACAATTTCTAATCGAACCATTGAAAAGAAGTAAAAATTCCAATTTCAACGATATATCACACTTGCACTCTTTCGATTTGGTTTCCTTGAAAAAAATTAAAAAACCAAATAACACGCTTCTTGTGTAAGATATATTTTATAGTCTAATCACAGAATACAGTAACTACACAGAGGCGAAGGCTTTGGCGGTTCCTTTTAGTTTTGATGGCTCGTTTTCTGTGACCTTGTGTACTAGTTGCGTCTACACTGAGAGAAATATGTAGTTAATTTATTTCTTTTAATAGGTTAGATTTCTAACCTGCAAAATGCGTTTTATTTTATTGTGACAAACTAGTTAAAACTTTATAAACATTACATTGAACTAGATTTTAGTAGAAAGTATGAGAACCAGGCAGAAATTTTAATAATAGCTGCGTAATACTTTTGAATTTTAAGAAATATATATTTTTGAGGTTAGCTATGGCATCACGTGCAGATCCCCATTTAAGGATACACTGAAAAAGCAGTGTGTTTCGGGTTGGATGGACAAATATTACCATTTGAATTGCTTATAATCGGCGCCTATTTTCAATTGAGTTGTGTACACTAGGTTTTATTTATGAGAATTTTAATTCTCGGTTAATGTTTTCAATCTCCCAAAATGAGTGGAAATAAAATTCACAAATCCAAACTTAACACGATAAACGTCAACAGTGTCAACATAAAAGTGAGGTTGATTGTTAAACAATTAAAAAATGGCGATGAGTATACAAATTTGGTTTTGGTGGGAAGGCTTGCCTTCGCCTCTGTATTGTTACTGTACTCTGTGGTTTAACCTAATGTTCAATAGACTAGTGTGTTAAAGCGTGCAGACTGTATGCTGAGTAATTTTGAGCGTCAAGTGCATCGAGAGATTACAAGTTTTTTCGACGTTCATAAAGCCCACAGAAAGTGTGAGAGGCCTTCGTGAACCGCTCACAAGCCCTACAAGTATAAGCAATCTCACCGGAATGCTTTCGGTGAGTTTTTTCCAATAAAACTTTAAAAGTGTATATTTTAAAAACTATTTCCGCTACTTCCGGCATCCCGCCGGAAATTCTTCCGGCAACATAACCTAAAAATAGTGCTACATAATTTAAAAATAATTTAAGACATTGATACCAACCTAAAATATTTTTTCGAAAACTGTCAAAAATCAAATTCCCTCAGAAAAACATTGGAACCAAAAATTTGACAGCTTACTTCCCCGACTGATTTAGTGAAAAATCGGTCGAGGCCAGAAGATAAAACAAAATATATCAACTCAAACTTAAACGATCCACCATGAACACTACCCCGGTCACATCTGGCAGGGAAGCTGTCCACCAAGAGTTATATGGTTTTTCCAAAAGATGGCCATCCCTACGACCCATTACCAACGAACGGATTTTTTCGTTTAGTTGTGTTTCCCGTATCAATAATCAAAATTATTAAGTGCTCTTGCCTACGAACTTAGTTTTTATAGTTTGTTTATTTTTATATTAATTTTGGGTCCATGTGGACGCATTAATAATTCTAACCTAGTTTTTAAGCCTGCCTACAGAAGACACGAGCTACTATCCCACATTTCTATTTTTATCCAAGCCAAACCGGACCTACCCCGTCCAGCCTCACACCCGCCTCGGCGGTGTTCACCTCGGTTGTCTGGCTGGCTCCGGACTAGGATCGATGAGGCATATATTTGTATTAAACCATTGAATAAAATATTAATCTTGTGTAGACTATCTCATTTTTACACTTCATAGCCACCATTTTGAGTCAGTCATCTTGAATTTTCCAGTTTTCAAAATTATAATCAGCGACCTCAAAATCCCCCCAGTGTACATTTTCAGTCGGTTTCCTCAAATACTTTCCGAGATAGCAAATTAACAAATTTAATTAACTTGTTTAGTGCTTAAAATTGTTTATTTATTAATAACAAAATGAAAAAAAGTCCCAGCGGCCTGTTTTTTCTTTTTATCAATATTCCTTAGACTTCAATAAACAATTTGCAAAAATAATTAGGCCAATTAATCCTTTCCCAGAAAACTTCTCAGAAAATATCTACCTTGATGCGACTAATCATATATAAAGAAAATTAAGGAGCAAAGGGGAAGAAGTCATTCGGCATTATAACAATTTCGCACCCCCCATAAAAACTGCTTAAAACCGGCCCTGACTATACGGAAAACTGGAGATACGAAAAGAGAAAATACGTAAAGGAAATAACAAAACACACCCTATCCCCCAACTAGTCACCACGGCCCTAGAACAAGTGATACCAAACACAATAAAGGAAACGCCAAATTTTAAAGAAAACAGAAACACTGACAACGCCTATTGTACTAGTATAGGCCGATAATTCCCTAATGACATATGGACTTACTACCTTTGCCAAAATTTCACACTACTTTGTTCACAAGGTCATTTACATATAATGCAACCAATATATACAATAATTTAAGTACAGAATTCAAATCTCTTCCAATAAATAGCTTTCGTAAAAAAACTAAATCTTATTTTTTACTTCCACGTCCAGTGGAAGTATAGTAACAACAAAAAATTTTTTAAAAATTTTTATTGTCCAAATAGGCTTAAAATGTCATGAAACGTCGAGATTTTAAGTTTGAGCGAAAAAAAATTTCTGTCTGTCGGTCTGTCTGTCTGTCTGTCTGTCTGTCTGTCTGTCTGTCGGTGTGTCTGTCTGTAACTTTTTTTTGTGCGCACGTTTACTCTGGAACCGTTCAAGATATTGACTTGAAATTTGGTACACATATGTACTTTAACGAGATCTAGAACTAGATTATATTTTCATCTTGTTCCGTCGAAGGGTTGGGGGGTAAATTGGGGTAAATTTGGGGTAAATGGGTAAATCAAGCAGGTAAGAGTCCATGAAATTGGTATTTAGTATATACAAGAGAAGCTAAGGTCTCAAAAAAATTTTTGGCATTAGCCACCCCCATTACCACCCCCACCTCCTTATTAGAGGGGATGAAAAAAAATTGTGATTTAGTATATGTACAGGAACCAGAAACCTCAAAATATTTTTTTACTTCATCCACCCCCCACTCCACTACCGATGTGGGGTATCGTTTTATGGGTTTTTGGGGTAGAGGATTTCAAATATTATATTATTAAAGTTCCATAAACAATTATTTTCACATACAAAGTTTTTTCGTTGTGAGTGACTTGGATAGAGAATCTGGATGTGGACATAGTGATTCCTTGGGCAGCGGTTTTATCATTACAGCTAGTATCTACAATGGATCGTTAATTACTTCCACATCCAGTGGAAGCATAGTAACGACAAAAATAATTTCCATAAACAATTATTTCCACATACAAAATTTTTTCGTTGTGAGTGACTTGGATAGAAAATCTGGATGTGGAAGTAGTGATTTCTTGGGCAGCGGTTTTTATCAATTTTTGGTATACCATATTATGTACTATTTTTGTATTTCGCATAGGTATCACTTACTTGATGTAATTTTATAGTTTCAATTTTAAATTATTAATTTTTATTACTTCCACGTCCAATGGAAGTATAGTAACGACAAAAAAATTTTTAAAAATTTTTATTGCCCAGATAGGCTTAAAATGTTATGAAACGTCGAGATTTTAAGTTTGAGCGAAAAAAAAATTTCTGTCTGTCGATCTGTCGGTCTGTCTGTCTGTCGGTCTGTCTGTCGGTCTGTCTGTCTGTCTGTCTGTAACTTTTTTTTGTGCGCACGTTTACTCTGGAACCGTTTGAGATATTGACTTGAAATTTGGTACACATATGTACTTTAACGAGATCTAGAACTAGATTATATTTTCATCTTGTTCCGTCGAAGGGTTGGGGGGTAAATTGGGGTAAATTTGGGGTAAATGGGTAAATCAAGCAGGTAAGAGTCAATAAAATTGGTATTTAGTATATACAAGAGAAGCTGAGGTCTCAAAAAAATTTTTGGCATTAGCCACCCCCATTACCACCCCCACTTCCTTATTAAAGGGGATGAAAAAAAAAATGTGATTTAGTGCATGTACAGGAACCAGAATTCTCAAAATATTTTTTTACTTCATCCACCCCCCACTACCACCCCCTATCACCACCCCCACCCCACTACCGATGTAAGGTAACGTTTTATGGGTTTTTGGGGTAGAGAATTTCAAATATAATATTATTAAAGTTCCATAAACAATTATTTTCACATACAAAGTTTTTTCGTTGTGAGTGACTTGGATAGAGAATCTGGATGTGGAAGTAGTGATTCCTTGGGCAGCGGTTTTTTTAAATACTAAGGTTGAGTTGAGTAGCTATATGCTAGACCCCCGCCTGTTTAAATGAATTAATTGTATATAAGTGTAATTTTTTCTTTAAATAAAAATATTTCATTATTATTATTTTTATTATTATTATCAACCGGTTATTATTGTTAACCACCAAAAAATATATAGAAACTGTAACATATATCTGTAAATCTAACTTATTTTTAAAAGATATTTTAAAAAGATAATAAATTATTTGGTAGGGGAAAAATCCCGTTTTAATTCATGAGTTGTATACTCGGTTTTCATTATACATCATTGTAAACAGAAAATACTGTTATATCGACTCATAAGCATTAAATAATTTTAAATTAAACACACACGCACGATAGAAAATTCTGCGAAAAATTTTCACATTATCTCCTACTCTGTTAATTAAATATTCCCAGCGCTACACAAAATTACTCTTCTATACGCGCTCACGCAAAATATCCATGCCATATATCCCATCATATAATTTGATAATTTTTAACCCTCCGCAATGAAAAACGAATTTATCGTCATTTTGGTGATAAAGCAAGTCTGACCCACCCTACTGCAGATTTAATTTGTTTTTAGGGCAGCTTTGTTTCTGTTCAGACTATTAGCGCCAACAAAAAAAACTTATATACTTCGATGAACGTAACGATGTGCATAAATTTGTTGTTTTTTCGTTGTTGGTCTTTTCAGTCATTTTCCACAGTGTGGTGGCGCCATTAGCCTACACTCTGATGAACGACTAGATAAAAAATAAAAGACCGGCTTTGTCATATAAGAGAAAATATATTGGAAAAGAAAAAATACATGATTTTAGGGAATCTTTGACCAGTATTATTTTTCATAAAAATTTCAGCAATCTCACATTTTATGCGGGTGCAACACAAATAAGAATACCCCCATTTATTTTCTTTATTTTTGCAGATAAATTAATGAAACTTGGTGCATCGTCTAAACTTCATAAATGTCACTTTTTGACACATCAATTAATTTTTTTTTATTTCCAGTTTCAGCAGAAGTGGCAACTGTTGATTATCAAATATAGCACCATGTATAATATTACATTTTTGGATTCAACATGACTTTCTGAATACAATGATTGATGATGATGAAATGTAAGTAAAATGCAAACGTAAATCAAAAAGATTAGACGAAGTAATATTTTAGAGTGCCCAGTGGGTTTTTATTTACAAAATTGAAAATCATTTTCTACTTTTTAGTGCAATTTGGTTTTAAAATAAAACCATTGCTTTTTAAAAAGTTTTTTCAAATTAATTTATTTTTAACTTTTTAGTCTTCGTCACGTAGCTTATCGTATTCTACTCGTCAAACCTTTCCATTTGATCCCCATGTCAAGGGGGTTATGAGGAAAAAAAAAGGGTAAACCGCCGTCTTGAGTTTAGAATGACGTCTCATAGCTTATCGTATTTTACTTATCAAACCCTTTCATTTGATACCCATGTCAAAGGGGTTGTGAAGAAAAAGGTAATCCGCCATCTTAGAGCGTCCACCATATTGGATTTAGAACGACAACACGTAGCTTATCGTATTCTACTCACCAAACCCTTTCATTTGATACCCATGTCAAGGGAGTTGTGAATAAAGAGGTAAGCCGCCATCTTGGGGTGTCCGCCATATTGGATCTAGAACGATATTAGATATACTGTCAAATAGAAAATCAGTATTCAAAAGTATTATTCAAAATTATTTTATAATTGGAAACATAATTCATATTTTATTAATTATAAAAATTATTTACATTTTATCAGGTTATTGTACCGAGTTCAATTAATCGTTGACTCGGCAATTGGTTAATAGATTGCACGAGGAATCCGCGGTGTCGCGATTAATTGACAACTGGGTCACGGTAACGCGGGGATTCGGTGAACGCACCTCGGGGGTAACGGGCGTGCTGCAAGGGGTTTTTTGGAGATTGTGTTTTAGAGTACGAAGTGTGCAAGGGCAGGCCGATAAAATTATGTAAGTATAAACTTTGTGTAATTGTTTTTCGTGTGTATATAAATACACGTAATTTGTGTTACATTTTTGGGAAAAAGTGTTTTATTTCTTAACGACAAGATAGGGCTAAGCGAGTGTGCTCTACTAGTGTCACGTCCGCTACGTTCCCATAGTTTAAAGTATTTTCTGAGGCCCTACGGTAGGGTTGGGCGTGACATAAATGTGGAGGCGCCGATTTAATTTTTTTTGGTAAAGGCGCCTATATGGTAAAGGCACCGTTTTGATTTGATTTTTTTTTTGTAAAGGCGTCGCGTTTTGATAGGAGCGCCAAATTGTCAGTGTGGTTAATTAAATTAAATATATATATGTATATATTAGTAAGCCATATTTGGTGAAGGTGGCTAACTAATTTAATTTAAAAACATATTAAACTATTTAGTGATGTCGAAACGTTAGTTTAATTTTGGATAAAAATATTATTAAGCCAAACTAATGGAGATGCCATTTTGGGCATTTTTGACGTTTTGATATTCGTTTATAATTAGTGAAATTACTCTTTTGGTATGCTTGCTTGGCCTTCTCTTTTCCTTTTAGTTTTGCTGCATACGCCGTATTTTTTGTAGGAACAATATTTAAGCGCCACCTTTTTGAAAGGTTAGCTAGTTTTTAGGGTTAAAGTTATGTCCTTTTAATAGAAATACTAATTCAAGATTAGTTTAGGGTCTGAAAACATTTAATATTCGTTTTAATTTTTTTTTCTCTTTAAATGATTTTATGAGAAAAAACGTGTTTTCGTAAATATATTTTCTAAACTGCTTTATTGGCTTTATGCTGGAATGTGTGGCATATGAGTTTTAGGAAATTATTTATGAACAAGTAACCAATGAAATAACACAGATAATTGAAATATTAATTTTGCGTTAATTAGATGATACAGAAATAATAATTTTGTCAGGGAAATAGCCATATTAGAGAACATTGGCGGCGCATAGTAGCAAAACGAATTTGAAATAATGTGTAAGAAATAAAACCAAATTGCCATTGCTGACAAATTTAATCTTAATTTTACTAATAATACGCCATTTTATTGATTTTGATTTGTAAGAAAAACGGTTTAATAATTAATCCTGGTAGGTACATAGGCGGCCCAAAAATACGATTTACGTGTATTCCCCTGCATTAAATAATGTACAATATATCTTGTGGATTTGACTCTGGCATTTATTAAAATTTGGTTATATATGTTTTTATCAGTAATAATTTGAAAATTTAAAAATTTAACAAAATTTCGTTTTACAACTTTTATTTATTTCCTGAAGCAAGACTTGTTGTACATATGAGATGCATTAGCATAAGATTTTCAGGTGGCAGATATTTTCAGACCGGAGGAGCAGCTGAAAAATAAATAAACATAATTTTTTTCTACATTTACTATAATCCCTATTTAATTAATTCTAAATAATAAATATAACAGTAGACACGGATTCTTATATGTTCATAATAATAGCGTTTAAATAAAAATGTGGTTACGCCATGAGCGCCGGTAAGGGGCAATATAATTTAAGGGCCAAAATAAGTGTGAAGAATCCTGAACAGCCTATAAATTTTAAACCGGCACATCGAAGCACCGAATTATTCAACGTAGGGGAAACCGAAGACAACCCATTTCAACCATCATCTTCGCTTCTGCGGTCACAACCAAATTCGCCTCTTACACAGGAGGAGGTTGATAACATAGAACAAGAAGACAGCGAAATAGAAAATCAAAATTTGGATACGAGTAACACAAACGAAACAATAATAGGGATCCAGCAACAGGGTGGAGAAGAAGAACAAGATAACCTCACCAAAGAGCAACAAAAAGAAGTCCAGCACAAGATGTCCAATGTGTCAATTTGTGACGCCTTGGCAGCTACCAAAACTCCAGCTGTTCCACAATTCATAAGCCCGCAGACATTCCATCCATGCAAGGGCAGTGCTTGTAATTTTATAAAAAATTACGAGAGAGTTGCAATTGCGAATGCATGGGATGATACCCTTAAAATAACCTACTTGGGATCATTCTTAGATGGAGCTGCAAACTTATGGTATAGACTCTATGTCGAAAATCGCCAAAACCTGCAAAAGACTTGGGAACATATAGTCGATGACTTCTTGAAAGAATTCGAGGATTCGGATGCAAGCAGTTCATTGAAAGAAAAGGTGGAAAACCGCAAACAAAAATCAACTGAATCGGTAAAAGATTATTTTTATGAATTGAAAACACTATTTTATGACTACGACCAGTCGTTAAATATAAAGGAATTTATAAATATTTTCGAGAAGGGATTGCAAGATGAAGCATTTTACCATTATTATTGGCTAACGCATACGCCAAATAAACCGCCCACATCTATGGAAGAATTGAAAGCTATTGCAATTACAATAGACAAGGCTCCCAAAAGGGCGTTGTAAGAACCTAAAGACGACACACAGTGGGTCCCTAGGTCAGCTCAAGGGCAACCTAGAAATTACAAATTTTGGCGCCCTCATGTGTCAACACAACCAAAACCAGAATACGTAGAAAAATTTCCACGGTATAATCAACCTCAAAACTTATCATGGAAACCAAGAAACTACCATACAAACAACACTCACAACCCTCCACCTTTTAACCAAGAGCATGGGCGTAAAAGTAATCAACAGAGGGGCTGGACAGAAAATCACAACCGTAATAGGGATAATTACAGAATATATCAACATGGAGCAAGGGATCATGAAAACTCACACAGAGGACCTCCGCAACAGGTAGACAGAAGACGTTTACCGGAAACAAGGACAGCCGATAACAGGCCAAAATGTTATAGATGTGATAGAGTAGGTCATTTTGCAGCATCCTGCCCTAACCAATCGAGAACAGGAATGCACCCAAACGACAGGAGGCGGCAAAATTAAACCCCCGTGCCGTCCTCATCGCAAACGGGGAAAATGCTAGTCTTCATCCCCCAGTCATTGTACTGAAAGTTTTGGTAAACAATGTTATGGTAAAAGCCATCGTGGACACTGGTTCCGAACTAAATGTTATGGATAAGAAAAATATAAATACCTGGTTATCAGATACAGAAACTCGAATTTTGAAAACGGCAGGAGGACATAACGTCCATATATTAGGAAAAACATCAGTCACAATAAAAATTAACAATTTTAGAGCAAAATGCGAGGTAAAAGTAGTGGAAAATTTACCTTACCCGTTGATACTAGGTATGGAGTTTTTGAACCAACATGGGGCTATTATAGATTTGCAACAAAAAATTCTCTCTTTGAAGTGTCATGAAAGCACGATACAACTCCCAATAGGAACAGGATTCCGACAGTTAAATCAACTGACAACTGTTCATAAAAAACAATATGGGTATCGGAGAAACAGAACACATCGTACCAAAAGAAACTACAGGGATGGTTTTTACAAAAAATTGTATCATCAAAAATGTATAAATGATATAGGACAATATCTAAAGAAGAGGGATGAAGAGTTCTTTATGGGAAAAGCAAAGAAAACAGAAATTAAGAAGACTACAATATCATTAAACACAAATAAAGAGAACACCAAAACGAAGGAAAATGAATATGACAAATTTGTTAAATATAGAAAGAAACCAGAAGACCAGATCACAAGGGCTTTCATCGTTGAAAAAATACAAGATTTATTCAGCTGTCCCCCAGATTTCTCATTGGCCCATTGCGTTGCAGAAGATATGCGCATGGACAAAGGAATCGCGGTAGAATTTAAAGAAAGATTTAAGAAAATAGAAACACTTAAGGGGCAAAATCAAAAGAAAGGTGGCTTGGCCACTCTGATCGAAAATAAGAGATTTTTATACTATCTCATCACGAAAGAAAAATCACACGATAAACCTACTTATCAGGACCTTTTCTCAGGATTGGTGAAAATGAGAGACCACATGAAAAAGTTTGGTGTGAAGAAACTAGCTATGCCACGTATTAGTTGTGGACTAGATAAGTTAGATTGGGACATAGTAAGGGACATGATTTACTATATACTCGGAGATATGGACCTACAGCTAATAATCTGTAATTGGAACCCAATGAAAACAAAAGAGATACGGAACAGAATGGTTGTAACTCATGAAAATGAGAAGGAAACAGTTAGATTAGAACAAAAAAGAATGGCTCACGGGGCAAGGCAACAAGAAAACCAAGAAATGTCAAAATATATAACGGCAATCATGACCAGGGAGGAGACCCTAACAGAGCAAGTATATAAGTTGGGTGCAATGCGAGACTATGTATTTAATCATGGAGAAGAACTAACGGTGGATCTGGAAACATTCAACACAAATATTAAAGAAATTAGTTATCTATTTACCATCAACGAAAAATATTTGGTAAAACGAGGACTCTTGCAAACTTCAAATATATTCTGTATGGAAGGTAGCCTCAAGATCAATTTAAAATCACAGGCTCCAGGAACAACTACTATTTACAAACATTCGACCATCGGGTTTTTGGAAAATTTCATAGAAGAAAATGAGAAAATAACTCTACCACTACTATCAGCAGATGATGACGAACAGGTGACAATGGATGATCACAACCTGACGGATGTAGAGGATAAAGTAGCTAGGGAAAGACTAGCAAACCTTCTGCATGAATACAACGACATTTTTGCAAAATCAACGAAGCATATGGGACGAACAGATATCATAGAGCACAAAATTGATGTAGGTGATGCAAACCCAATAAAGAGTCGCCCGTACAAAGTGTCACAAAAGGAACGTGACATCATAGATGCACAGATTCAAGAGATGTTGGAATGCAAAATAATAAGACCTTGCCACAGTCCTTGGTCTAGTCCAATAGTTCTAGTAAAGAAAAAGGATGGAGGCACCCGCTTCTGCGTCGACTACAGAAAAGTCAACAATGTAACAAGGAAGTCTACCTACCCATTACCTCAAATAGACGATATTTTGACTTACTTAGGGGGAGCCAAATATTTCACAACTTTAGATATGCTCTCAGGATATTGGCAAGTCAGAATGTCAGAGGAATCAAAACCAATTACAGCGTTTGTAGTCAAGGGTCAAGGAACCTATATGTTTGAAGTTTTACCCTTTGGTCTTAGTAACGCCCCGTCTGCTTTCCAGGAACTCGCGGACAAAGTTTTTCAAGGAATGAAATGGAAGGACGTATTAATTTATTTGGATGATATAATAATTTTTTCAAAAACTATTGACGAACATTTAGATAAATTACATAGGGTGTTCCAAAGACTTCGCGAAGCTAAACTGACACTTAAACCCAGTAAGTGCATTTATCTAAAAAGGAGAATCCACCTACTAGGCTCCATAGTCAGTGATAAAGGCATAGAGCCCGATGAAAACAAATTGGCAGCGATAAAAAACTTTCCAACGCCGTCAAAGGTAAAAAAGGTTCAGAGTTTCTTGGGATTATGCAACTATTATAGGAAGTTCATTCGCAATTTTGCAAAAAATTCTTGTGGGGTACAACACAACAGAGAGCCTTTGAAGAATTAAAAAATAAATTAATAACCGCTCCTGTCCTCCAGCATTTTAATCCTAACAGGGATTGCATTTTGCATACAGATGCCAGCAAAGAAGGCATTGGGGCAATATTACTGCAGAAAAATGACGAAGGTGAAGCCCACCCCGTCGCATATATAAGTAGGAGTCTCTCAAAAGCTGAGAAAAATTATCCCATTATGGAGATTGAAGGATTAGCAGCTGTTTGGGCATTGGGCTACCTTAGACATCTAGTCTACGGTCGACACGTAACGATAGTTACAGATCACCATGCACTTTGCTGGATTAAATCTCTTAAGGACCCATCAGGTCGGGTATGTCGATGGGCTCTAAAACTACAAGATTTCGAATATACTGTTGTATATAAGAAAGGCAACAAACACAACGATGTAGACTGCTTATCAAGAAATCCAGTAGACATGGGGGATGAGCCGAGAGACGTTGACGAAATACCTACTTTCATTATGGCACCACAAGATGTTGGTACATTACAAAAAAAGGATAAGAAACTGCAAAAAATCATAGATACATTAGAAAATCCCAGTTCGACGCAACGGAAAAAGAAATATGGTAATTTCCGTTTAAAAGATGGAGCACTATTTAAAGTGAGTCAATCAAAAGATGGACTTAAGTACCTACTGGTGATACCAAGAGCGCTAGTGGGAGAAGTTCTATTTGAACATCACGTGTCACCAATTAGTGGGCACACGGGAACTACTAAAACTTTTTATAGAATAAAAAATAGATTTTACTGGGAAGGAATGCAGCGTGATATAGAGGCATATGTAAAAGGGTGTAAAGACTGCCAGGCGAGGAAGGGCCAACCGTTTAAAAAGAAACCGGGACTACTCCAACCAATCCAGGTAGGGGTACCATTCGAAAAGGTAGGAATAGATCTTCTAGGTCCTTTTCGCCGAAGCAAGGATGGAAAAACAATGATTGTTGTAGCCACTGACTACGCTACGAGATACGCAGAAACGGCAGCGCTTACTAGTGGAAAAGCCGGTCCAGTGGCAAAGTTTATATTGCAAAATATCATTTTACGCCACGGGGCTCCAAAAGCCATATTAAGCGATAGGGGAGCTCAATTTCGTTCGGAACTGGTACAGGAACTTTTAAGAATAATGGGAGTGAACCCACAATTCACAACAGGGTATCACCCAGCTTGCAATGGTCTTACAGAGAGGTTGAATAAAACTTTGGCAGACTCCTTGGCCATGTATACGAACACTAGCCAAACGGATTGGAGTGATTGCCTACCGCATGTAACATTCGCTTACAATAGTGCTCGTCAAGACACTACAAAATATTCACCTTTTATGCTAGTACATGGGAGAGAGCCAATACTACTCATGGAAGCCAATTTGATAGAAACAAAATGTGTAACTGACGCTATCGAAATAAGAGAAAAGGCACTGGCGGTTAGAAACCAAGCAGTACAAAATATAATTAAACGACAAGCGACAGATAAAGTTCGGTTTGATAAAAAACACAGAACACTGGAATTTAAGGTCGGAGAGAAAGTGAAAATTTTTAAACCCATACGAAAAGTAGGCCGAAGTGAAAAATTATTATTGAAATGGTTTGGTCCCTATATAGTGGAGAAGAAAATAGGTGAGGTTAATTATGAAATAAAAAGGGGGACTGGTAAAAAGGCTAAATTCGACACGGTACACGTGTCACGCATGTTGCACTGGAATGACCCCTGGTGCTCAGATGTTATATCTGAAATAGAAGATGACCAAGAAGAAAATGAGATGTGCAAAACTCCTGTGGAAAAAGAAGAAGGCACCAACGAAATAGAGGAAGATCAAGAAGAAAACGAGAGGTGCAAAGCTCTTGCGGAAACAGAAGAAAGCACCAACGAGATGGAAGAAGAGAAATCAGAAGTGCAGGAGGTATCAGATGGAAAAAAGGATACCATAGCACCAGAAGCAGACGAAGTATATGATAATGAAGAGGAAAATAATGTTCCTTCTAGAGGAAGTGAGGAGATTTTCCAAAAGAGATATAATCTACGAAGTAGGCGAACCCCGATCTCTGAGGAAAATACAAAAGAAGATGATAAAACGAATTCTAATCAATCGAAAAATCTACAGCTTAAAGTACAGGAAGAAAAATCTAAGGAAAACACGAAATCCTCGAGAAGTAACACAAGAAACACTAACGTCGTAAACCGACTACTATCTTTAGTAGGATACAGTCAATAATAACAAAAACTACACAACCAAAACACAAAGTGGGAGAAAGCGTTCATTCAACGTACTTTCACATTTGCACATCACAAGACAGGAAAATACGAGTTGAATTGCAATCTCTCCCACCAGAAGACGAGCATGTGACAAATGAACCACGGCAGTTTGTTTTGGAAATTGGGGACCAAGGTCAAGTGAAAGATTTGTTATCTGGCCGTGAATTAAATTGTTCCCTAAAAGAAATTAGTAAGCTTAATAACTCAGCGGCATCCATGTCTTCACCCGCAAATGTTTAAATAAATTAATTATAATAGGCAATAGAAAAAGTGTTTAAATAATTTTCATTAATATTTCTTATCTTTTACAGATTTCGGTTGGAAGAGAGTTTGATCTATCAATCAATCAATCAATCAATCACATTATTTAAAAAAAATATGTAATAAATAAATAAATAAATGCATATATTGTCTTATGTCAGAAAATAAAGAGTGGCAATCGTCAGAAAACATTAAGATCGGAAAAGACTAGCTAGGTTATTTAAGCTGCATCTAGCAAGCACGGATGTCAGATAAATAACTCTGTTAATCGGACACTGATTTTAAGATTTTATTGAAAGAGTTAAGGTACCTTCAAACAATTTTCTCTCTATACAAACTCGGTTGCTGCTCATAATAAATATAACCAAACTAGAAGTCGGATATTAGTCACAAGTTGGTTGGTTGATAGAAAGAACGAAAGAAGAAACATAAAACATTGCTGAAATAAATTTAATTTAATTTTTTTAAAGGTCACTCACCAAAATTTAAATAATTTTTTTTTAAATAATTTTACTGCTCTGTACTATAAATAATTGGGGAACGCCATTAAATTTGGGAAATTTTAGAAAATATAATACATTTTTATAATTTTCTCTCAGAAAAAGCATTTTGAAGTGTAGTTAAAAAACCATCTTACAGTCGTTAACAATAATTGTCAGAACTTTTATTAATGTGGGAAATTTTGGTAGATTGTGAAACAGGTGAAAAAAAAAACATGTAATAAAAATTGTGCAATGTGAATTAGACACATATTGGGAAAAAATGTAATAGTTAATACTGGAAAAAATTAACTTAAAATCATATATTAGGGCAATGATAGGAACTGACGCTAACCTAGATCTTTATTTTTTTCATATGTAACGGAGACGAGCCGGATCACTACGGACCTCTGTATCACCAGGACCCAGACTAGAAGACAATAGCAGTTACCCCCATGTTGAAGCACAACACCCCAACCATACCATCATCTACACAAGCCAGCGCGATTCCCGGAGTCCTTATGAAATGGCAGAATATTGGCGGAATTGGCGGAATATTGGCGGAATTGGCGGAATATTATATACCATCAGAAGTCAACCATTTTGCAAAAAGAAGCCACAAAGACAATAAAAGCAAAATCCCAGTGAGCAGAAAGACATTGTTGAACTCTGAAGTGCGGTCCTCGAACGGGTAAGACAATTGGTTTCACTATAAACATCTCCAATAATCAAAAGAAACCACGGCCGTTCCAAAACAGGGCAACTGGCTGCAAATCCAGTAGCCATCTCTATAGTGATTCATTTAAGGTTGATAGTTGAATAGACCAAACCATCGGAGCAGTATGTGGTGAAGATGAACTAAAAACACACGAGTGCACGGTGGACTATTCGAATGTGGTTGCTACAATATATGGTGACCTTTCCGCGCCAGCCTATATAGGTGAACTTGTTCGCGATACACAGTATAAGTGACAAGAACAAGGGACAAATGGGAAATTTAACTTAGTGCTGGAAAATTTGGTTGAGATATTTGACTTTAATTAAAAAGTTGGGGTGGGTTGTCGCTTAAACTGGTAGGAACAATACAAAGTGGAAAAAGAAAAAACAACGTTTGAAAAGAGTGTGATCCATCGTCTTCGCGTCAATTCATTTGGTTCATGGGAAAAGTATATATTTCTTTTGATAACTTATTTTCACAAGTATAGCTAGACATGTATTAATTAGGGTATCAGGTTAGTTTTAAGAGGAAAATAAATAAAACTTTAATTATTTTTTTAATATGTATTAGAGAAATATCTCGATATTTTAATATAAGTTATATTTTTTTTACAAATTTTAGTTCAATTTAGTTTTTTGCGTATCTGTCTATTTTTGTGTATTTGTGTTTATATATAGGTTTCATGTTTATATACGGTATAGACAATACATTGTCTGCAGCCCAGCTTTTGCACACTGCTCGACAAAATTAATGCGCGTGGACATTGTGGGGCCAATGTCTCATAGGCGGGGGGAATATGTCAAATAGAAAATCAGTATTCAAAAGTATTATTCAAAATTATTTTATAATTGGAAACATAATTCATATTTTATTAATTATAAAAATTATTTACATTTTATCAGGTTATTGTACCGAGTTCAATTAATCGTTGACTCGGCAATTGGTTAATAGATTGCACGAGGAATCCGCGGTGTCGCGATTAATTGACAACTGGGTCACGGTAACGCGGGGATTCGGTGAACGCACCTCGGGGGTAACGGGCGTGCTGCAAGGGGTTTTTTGGAGATTGTGTTTTAGAGTACGAAGTGTGCAAGGGCAGGCCGATAAAATTATGTAAGTATAAACTTTGTGTAATTGTTTTTCGTGTGTATATAAATACACGTAATTTGTGTTACATTTTTGGGAAAAAGTGTTTTATTTCTTATCGACAAGATAGGGCTAAGCGAGTGTGCTCTACTAGTGTCACGTCCGCTACGTTCCCATAGTTTAAAGTATTTTCTGAGGCCCTACGGTAGGGTTGGGCGTGACAATACTATATTATATTGTCATCAGAACGAAAGCTATGTGCAAAATTGCAGCTCGATCAGATAACGAGAAGTAGGTGAAATTTCAATCACTATATTTGATCTATAAATACATACATAAATACAGATTTCTGGATATAATAAAACCACTGAAAATGAAGCATTTTTGGTGGATTTTCTTCAAACCGCAATATCGTAGAAAATACATATCGTAGAGAGTTAGTATAAGGTTCGTTTTGAAAAATAAATTACGCTTTTTACGATAATTTGGATACTCTTCATGCTACAGTGAGAAAAGCGAAAAAATGTACCTTTTGTGCTATTATTTTATGTTCCCCTATGTTATGTAATACATGTACCAAATTTCGAGTCAATATCTTAAACGAATCCAGAGTAATCGTGCGCACAAAAAAGTTACATACAGACAGAAACCGACACACCGACGGACAGAACCACAGACAGAATTTCTTTTTGCTCAAACTTAAAATCTCGACGTTTCATGACATTCTAAGCCTATTTGATCAATAAAAATTTAATTTTTTTTCGTCGTTGCTATACTTCTACCGGACGTGGAAGTAATATAAGAAGTTTATCTATAAAAATGTTTTTATCGTTTTTTTATGAAACATATTGCCTCCACAAGAAAACACGCATAAGAAATAGTTCCATTAATTGCATTTTAATTCGATCATAATGTTATCAAATCATATATTAAATATATCAAAGCCTTGTAAACATATCCACAATTTATCATTGTAGTTGATAGATTTATGATTTCAACTTCATTCTGTAGGTTATATGTTTTATTCAAAGAAATTGTAAAGAGAATTGGTTGTTAATAATAAATCAATGATATGAATAATAACTTGGTGTGAAACCTCACCTTTCTATGAGTAATAAAGCATCTTAACACGAGATGAATTATTATGCGATTTCACGGCACTTTTAATGTTATTAGGGTTATAAATCAGGAACTTTCAAAGGTACCTATTGCATTAGTAACGCGTTTTACACGAATGCATATGCATAAATCACATAGTGCAAGAGGATATCTTGAGCAAGCAGTAGTAAAAGAACTAATATTTATATTATGTCGGGGGGTTACACCCTTATCCAAATCATTAGCCAGAATGAATTGCTCGCTTACCACGAGATACAACTTTTACACCCGGTTTTACAATCGCTGGTTAACTGTCAGTCAGAGTTAACTTTCAGATTTTTATAGAAATTGGATTTTACAATAGCTGGTCATTTTCAAGGTCGTAGTTATCTAGTAGTTAACTTTACTAGCAGATGAGGTGTGAGTAAACTAGAAGTTGGAGGTTTACTAGCAATTTATAACCTATAAAATAACTGGTACAAAATAATGTTTTGGTATTTCATTTAAAAATGAATACATACGAAGTAAATGCATATAGTAGCGATGAGGAGACAAGAAGGCCCAAGGTACATTTTTTATTCTCTATAATATTTATATATATTTTATATTAAATTCACGAGAATGTCCTCCTCATCGGCAGAAAAATTTGTGCATCTTTTATTATCCATGATGTAATACTTAAAATAAAACACATCTTTATTGTTAAAATAAACGTTTCTACGTTTTGTCGTAGAATATATAGAATAAATTGTATAAATATGTTATTTATAAAAAATTGTAAACATTAAATACTACATATTTACTTAATAATAAACCATTAACCAGAGCTGGGTCGAATACCGGATACGGATACATCAAATGTATTCGAATACCAGAGACAAGATACAGATACTTTTTGCTTTAAAAAGTATCCGAATACCTTGTATTCGAATACTTTTTTCGGATACGGATACCGGATACTTTTCTTTCGCTTGTGAAAAAAATATTTTATGAAATTCAGTTGTCTTTAAAGCTGTCCAAGGCGCAATCTGTTTCTTTTAAATAAATATATATAATGCCTTTGAGTATTTTATTTGTTTTTTTTTGTAACAAAACAATGTCCACCAACAAAATATTAATTTTTTCCGAAATCGGTCAAGAATGTACTTTAATGTATACTTTCTCGGCGCAATTTTAGATCCCAAAATACGCCATTCTGGTATTTTAGTCCGTTGCTATCAGAAAACAGTCTGGGAAAGTTACTTTTTCCCGGCCTAAGCTGGGAAAGTAATTTTCCTGGACTGTTTTCTATATATAATAGTATATTGTGTATCTAGGTGTGAAAGCGATACATTCCCGGACGACGATGCAATTGTTGGCCGAGGCGCTAGCCGAGGCCAACAAGCATCGAAGTCTGGGAATGTGCTTTCACACCGAAGTACACATACTATTTTTTCTGAAATCACAATAAATACTATTTTAAACGTATAAAAATCAAAAACATTAACATATTAAAATATATATAAAAAACCGTACGGGAATGTTACTTCCTGGCCTAGGCCGGGAAGTAACATTCCCGTACGGCTTTGTTGATTGTTGCTTGGCAACGGATCTTTTCCGGTCTGTTTTCTGATAGTTTCCTAGCAGCGGACTAAAATACTGGAATTGTGCATTTTTCGCTCCAAAATCGCGCCGAAAATGTAGACATTCCCGATCGATTTCAGAAAAAAGTTACTTTTTCTGAAATAGATCGGTAATGTCTGCATTTTCGGAGTGATTTCAGATCGAAAAATGCACAATTCCAGTATTTTAGTCCGTTACTAAGAAACTATCAGAAAACAGACCGGAAAAGATCCGTTGCCAAGCAACGATCAACAAAACCATACGGGAATATTACTTTTTCTGAAATCGATAGGGAATGTCTACATTTTCGGCGCGATTTTAGAGCGAAAAATGCACCATTCCAGTATTTTAGTCCGTTGCTAGGAAACTATCAGAAAACAGACCGGAAAAGATCCGTTGCCAAGCAACGATCAACAAAGCCGTACGGGAATGTTACTTCCCGGCCTAGGCCGGGAAGTAACATTCCCGTACGGTTTTTTATATATATTTTAATATGTCAATATTTTTGATTTTTATACGTTTAAAGTAGTATTGATTGTGATTTCAGAAAAAAAAATTTTTTTATGTTTATATTTTTGATTTTTATAGGTTTAAAATAGTATTTATTGTGATTTCAGAAAAAATAGTATGTGTACTTCGGTGTGAAAGCACATTCCCAGACTTCGATGCTTGTTGGCCTCGGCTAGCGCCTCGGCCAACAATTGCATCGTCGTCCGGGAATGTATCGCTTTCACACCTAGATATACAATATACTATTCCCGGCTTAGGCCGTATATTTTAGTAAGTAAATAAATACACGCAGACAAACCAACTCACATTAAAATTGCATTTATTAGTAAGCAGTTAGACTGTAATGAAGAAATGTTATGCATTAATACAAATTCCTTAATTTATAATAATATTGATTACGATTTCAGAAAAAATAGTATGTGTACTTCGGTGTGAAAGCACATTCCCGCACTTCGATGCTTATTTGCATCGTCGTCCGGGAATGTATTGCTTTCACACCTAAATACACAATATACTATTCCCGGCCTAGGCCGGGTAAGTTACTTTCCCAGACTGTTTTTTTTATATATATTTTAGACAGTAAATAATAAGCACTGAATCTCTGACTTTCTTCAAAACAATAGAAATTTCTTAATTTATAAAAATATTGTATGTGTACTTCGTAGTAAAAGCACATTCCCGGACTTCAGTGCCTGTTGGCCTCGGCTTAAAGCCTCGGCCAACAATTTATATCATCGCTCGGGAATGTATTGCTTTTACTACTAGATACACGATGTACTATTAAGTGCAAAAAATCATCTAGAAAAAAAAATATTCAACATTTTAACAAAAACTGAAACATATGATGTAAGGAGTCATTCTTTATAGAAAGTTTTGCTTATACTGAAAAATACTTAACTACTTTAACTATAGTTGGAATGTTGATATCACGTACAAGGTGGATAGAAAATAAGAAAACTTGAAATTTTTGCGAGAATGAAATACCAGTTGTTGAAATTGAAGCAAAAGTTTGAAATCTTATGGGAAAAATTGTTCCTAATGTCGATAAAAGTTCAGATATGAGATTTGATTTAAATTACCTAGTTTTTTTGGCACCAAGATTAAATTAATTTTGCAAAAGTAACTAAAGAAAGTGCACGATTTATTAATTTGTTTAATAAAATAATCATAAAACAATCACTTTTAAACTGTTCATGTTATCAAATAAATTAGCCACTTTGCTACTTTGGTTAACTTTGCAAAATTACTTTAATCTTAAAGATGCCAAAAAAAAAATTGAGATAAGCTTTCAAATTTCATATCTGAACTTCTATCTCAACATTAGGAACAATGTTTCCTATATTTTCAACTTTTACTTGAAGAACTGGTACTTTACTTTTGTAACAATTTCAACTTTTCGTATTTTTTAACCACTCTGTTGACATTCCAACTATAGCTAAAAGGACTTTTCAGAATATATGTAAATCTTTTTATAAAGAATGACTAGAAAATAATATTTAATATGTATATGTATTTTTTGTGGTATTTGGATACTTTTAGTGTATTCGGATACTTTGGGTGTATTCGGATACTTTCGATGTATTCGGATACTTTTACTTGTATTCGAATACTTTTATCAGTATTCGAATACTCGCCTAATGTATTCGAATAATAGATACTTTATTAATTTGTGTCGGATAAGGATAACGGATACAATTTTAAGAAAGTATTCGAATACAGCTTTCGGATACAGAGAAAGTATCCGAATACTGTATTCTAATACAGATGTATTCGAATACTACCCAGCTCTGCCATTAACTCATAAATTGCTTCTGATATTTATATTTGACAGTAAGTGACATGTGACTTTAACAAAAATTATACTTTTTATGATAATTACCCATTTTTCTACTACCAACATTATAAATTTTATCCACAAGCTCTCGTTTACAAATCATGACTTAACTTTATATTGAAAAACGCAAGTGTCGGTAAAGTTGTAGTTAACCTGCAAGTAAGAGTCAACTAACATGAAAGTTAACTTGCAATTGTAAAACCGGCTGTTAGAATCAGCTAATATCTACGAATTTATTATATATAATTTTAAGTTGATCAGGTACTTTGAGGTAAGGAAAGGTAGGTATACGCTGGGTGAAAGTAGTTTTGTAGTTTTCTAACTATGGTATAATATAATTTTTCTTCAAACGTCAGAAAAATATGACATTTCTTAATTCATTTCACAGCATTAAAGTTTGACATTTTAGACGGCTATGCGTTGCCATTAACAACTGAAGCTGTGAGCGGCGGAAAAAGTAATATCCATAACAACGCGTATTTTATTTAATATGCCAGCCATGCGATGTTAAAACAATGCATTTTTGGTGGTGAAATTCGAGACATTTTATCTTTATTTTTTTTTTATAGCTAATCGAAGTTTGAAGAAAAAATAGCAAGTTTTATTCGGAGTAAAAACCACTTATCGTGACTCGTCTGTATTTGCCGGACTCACTTCGTTGGTCCGGTAAACCTACAGACTCGTCTCAAAAGTACCTATCACTTTTACTGCTAATAAAACAATATACTAAGTCTTTAATTAAAAACATTTTGTCAATTTCTGATACGTTAATGACAAAAGTTGATTGTATATCTAATACAACTGAAACTGTAAGCGAGGGAGCTACGCGGTTTTTTTTGGCACATCATCGTTTTACGTACCAAGAAATATTTTTTATCGTTTTATGGGTGATAACGATTCACAAAATTTCTGGAATAGTTTGTCGTAGGAAAATGAAAAAAAAAAACAAATTATTCGTTTTTTATAAGATTCATTTTTGTGTTCTTACAATTTTTTATAAAAAAAAATATTTTCTGAGCAATTTCCAAAAATCTGAGCAAAAATCCGATTTTTAAAAAAAAATGTGACCATTTTCATTGAAAATGGGCACAGAATGAGAAATAATTATTATAAATATTCTAAAAAAATTGACCATGTTAGTAATATGCATTAACAATATGTAGAACGATTTTTAAAAATTTTGAATTAATAATAAATTAAACCAATAAGACTTAAAAAAATGGCGCCTAAATAAAACCATTCGATTTGTTTTCATAAAAGCTTTAATTTTGTACCCTTGTACCCTTGCATTTTTTCTATTAAAGTCTGCATTTTTCGGGTAATTTAGAAAAAAACGTCTACGAATATTGATTTTAGGAGGTTAAAATTGCAATTTTCAGTTCGCAATATCTCGAAAAATATGAATTTTAGCAAAAAAGTGTATAAGACCTTTTCTCTTATAATTTAATTCTCTATTAGATTACGTGTACTTTTTGTTTGCGACAACGCCTAAGAAGGTGTGGGAACCACCCCTAACCAAAAGCAGGAAAAATGACAATATAGATTCTTATGTACATACTTTATGAAGCATGCTGAAGAAAAATATTTTGAAATTCATTTCGTCGTTTTCGGGCTGGGATTTCAAAGCTTCACTTACTGTACTAATAGTGCAATACTGTTCTCCCTCGTGAACATTATTTAATTCCTTTAAAAACAGGCTAGCAGCATATTAACGTAATTCTGGTAAACCCAGTATATACGGTTACATTAAACGATTAATTTCATTATGTAAAAACTTAGTTTTATGCCGCATAATATGACAAAGCTGAATAATTTATCACAATTTCTAATTGTAGGTCGTAAACCGTTTTAAAACCTTTGAAATTCACGTCTTGCAAACTTACCTCTTTCACATTCATGTACAGAAGTTTAAAGTTTAACTTTAAGTATCAGTTAAGTCTGCGAATGATTCCTTGAACAAACTTTGGTAGCAGACACATGGATAATAAACTAAGCGTTAACAAAATTATATGACGCCTCTCTTCTCAATTTGCGAGAAACTTTATATGGCAGACCTTTATTAGGCATTTATGTTCGTGTATGTAACGAGCTTTCAAAAAGAGTGACGTTAGGGTAACTATGCAAGTGAAATGCAGCGCCCAGATTGGTTTTTATTAAGCTGTCACACAATATATTATTTATTAATACTACGCCCACCCCAAGTGTCCGTGCACCCCCCCTCCCCCATAAAGATTAAAGCCTAAGGAATAATTTAAGACATGTCCTAAAAAAAAATTGGCTTTCAAAATGGCGTCCGTTTAAAAAAAGAAAATTAGCAAATATGGTTCTTGTCATTTAGCACAAAAACTAAAAAAGATGGAGAAAAACTTGACATGTCCTAAAAAAGAAAAAACTGGCTGTACTTTCAAAATGGCGTCCGTTTAAAAAACAATGCAAATATTGTTTTTGTCATTTAACACAAAAACTAAAAAAGATGGAGAAAAACTTTCTGCACAAAAAACAAAGTGCATACAATTTTCTACAATTTTGTTCCTATACAATATTTGGATAGGAGTTACCGTTTTCCAGATACCACTGTTACCGTTTTCGAGATAAATGTCTGCAAATTATAATATTATTATTATTAATTTTTTTCAGTTTATTTTATTTTATTTTTATGTTAATAATATAAAGTTATAATATGCGCCTTATAATATTTGTCACAGTTATATCCTCTAGGTGATTTACTGATAAATGAATTTCCATGTTTTCTTAATTTTAGACTCATTTATCTGGAAAATGGTAACTCCTATCAAAATATTGTATAGGTACAAAATTGTAGAAAATTTTATGCACGTTGTTTTTTGTGAAAAAAGTTTTTGTTCATCTTTTTTGTTTTTGTGTTAAATGACAAAAACAACATTGGCCGCCATTTTTAAAGTACAGCCAGTTTTTTTTGGGGGGACATGTCTTAAATTGTTCCTTAGACTTTAATCTTTATGAAAAACATTGTCCCCAAGGATCGGTCGGGGGGTGCACGTACAGCTAGGTAGGACTCCCCGACTATAATTTGTTACTGTCGAAATTGAAATTTCACAGAATAAAATACGTTGAATTTAGCTGCTTTTCAAACTATCTACGTAGGAGAATTAAATTGACATGATCTACCAAAATAGTGGTATCACGTATCTCAGAGCTAGCGAATACCGATAGCGAACCTATAAATTATCAGAAGATCACGTAGTTTATTCAAGATATTTAAAAAAATCATCGTGTTAAAATTGAACAGGCTAAAAAAAACTACTCCGAGATTAATTTTTTTAATTCGAATAATAAATCAAAAACAGCATGGCGAATTTTCAAAAATAGTAATGACAAAATAGAATTTCCTAAAAACTTTATTGACTCTGACGGTATAGCTCAGGAATTTTAGTTTTTTACCCGGAATTAATTATTGTAAAGCTGAAAATTTCCAGGATTGTAGTTTTGGTCCAGGACAACACGTAGCAAAAAGTCCCCTATTCTCCCCGGTCGGCTTCCCTGTTTTTCAGAGCAACAGGGGCCTAAGTCGCAAAAATTGCAGAGCTGACTATAAAGTGCAACAGGAAGGTTTTTATTGGTCCGATTTGGGCCGAAATGATCATAAAAGATTAGGAGAAACATATTCGTTCATATTTCAGATGTTCCATGCACATTTTTGCTCATAATTTTCCGTTCTAGTTCTGTCAACATTTCAAAAATTTAAAAAATTTTTTTAAAAAATTAGAAAAATTCCGAAATGGCGCCATTGCTGGTAAATGAAGACCCAGAGGGGAAAATGTAGCCCAATAAACATTTCTCTTCATAGTCTGATATGTATGTCAACCTCCTCTGTAGCGTCACCCGTTACGGAATTACGCCACTTCGCAGCGGCGGCACTCGGTCATTTAAGTGCGTTCATTGTTGCGTCTATCACGTCTAGTCTAAACAATCAAGAAGGCACAAGACGAACTATACCATTAGTTCTTTAACTTTGATAGTTCTCTAAGTGTATGCATTAGTTCATTGGTGCGGCAAAATTGAGTGATCTTAGTTAAGCCATGTAGCACAGTAATTTTAGTTTTTGATGCGGAATTAATTATTGTAAAGCTGAAAATTTGCAGGATTGTAGTTCTGGTCTAGTACAACACGTACCAAAAAGTCCCCTACTCTCACCTGTCGGCTTCCCTGTTTTTGCGGCCTAAGTCGCAGAAATTTCAGAGCTGGCTATAAAGTGTAGCAAAAAGATTGTTACTGGTCCGATTTGGGTCGAAATGATCATGAAAGCTTCGGAGAAGCATATTCGTTCGTATTTCACATGTTCCATGCATATTTTGTTCGTAGTTTTCCGTTCTAGTGCTGTCAAAACTTCAAAAATTGAAAAAAACTCTAAATGGTCCCATTGCGGATAAATGAAGACTCGGAGGGGAAAACGTACCCGAATAAACATTTCTCTTCATACTTTGGGCTTTCCATTGGTATGTCTATCTTCTCTGTAGCGTCACCCGTTACGGAGCTACGCAACTTTGAGTCAGCGCGCGGTGGTCGCGCCCGCCATGTGCCCGGTGGAACTGCCCTGGCTGCGCTGAAAAGACCAGTTGCGAATTCCTGTTTATATATTATTGGTGTTTTATAAGAATTATTGAATGAAATTTAACTTCTCAGACTCAGAAAATGACTTTATTCGGCTAGACAATAGACATTATTGATCTACTGGGAAGGGGTCGTCCGGATCATTATCCATATCCACGACTGGCTGTTTGTGTAGCTGGATTCTCTATAGATTCGGCACATGATGCTGCAGTTCAGACCAGAGTTCCTGCACTCGCACCGGGCCCCGCAGTCCCTCTTGTAGGCACAAGAAATTAGACGTAGCAGGCTATCGGGAGCTGGCTGCCTTGTGGTAGGAACAGGAATCGGAACCAGGCCACTCAAACTAATGTGCATGTGCTTTTTGCAGATCCAACAATGACTAGACGTCAAGGCAGCCAGCTCCCGATAGCCTGCTATGGCTAATTTCTCTAACTCTGCGTGGTCTGAACTGCAGCATCATGTGCCAAACTTGTAGAGAATTTAGCAGCACAAACAGCCAGTCGTGGATATGGATGATGATCCGGACGTCCCTACTTACCAGTAGATCAATAATGTTAATTGTCTAGTCGAATAAAGTCATCTTCTGAGTCTGACAATTTAAATTTCATTCAATAAATCTTATAAAACAATATAATAATTGTTTTCAATTTTTGAAGTTTTGACAGCACTAGAACGGAAAATTGCATGGAACATGTGAAATACGAACAGATATGCTTCTTCGAAGCTTTTTTATGATAATTAATTCCGGGTTAAAAACTAAAATTCCTGTGCTACATGGCTTAACTAAGATCACTCAATTTTGCCGCACCAATGAACCAATGCATACACTTAGAGAACTGTCAAAGTTAAAGAACTAAGAATACCGCTCGTCTTGTGCCTTCTTGATTGTTTAGACTAGACGTGATAGACGCAACAATGAACGCACTTAAATGTCCAAGTGTCGCCGCTGCGACACTCAGAGTGACGTAATTCCGTAACGGGTGACGCTACAGAGAATGTAGACATATATAGATATATGGTTAAAATATCTATAATAAACTAATAAAATTGGTTTTAGCTTGAATATATATTCATATTTTAATTATATAAAATATATGTTAACATTTTATTAAAAAGATGTATTGTCAATTATTGTATATAATATTATCTTCTTTTTTGTTTTTCTTTTTGTCGTTGGTTACCGGAAATCTTATTCCAGAGTAAGTAAACTGCCACATTACTCCCCCGCTAATAAAAAGAAAGATCAATCAGTTATTTCGTCGATGGCAAAACGAACTTTCTTAATAGGTGGTATAGTGACATCGCATTTGTCAGACAGTAAATATGCTGGTCTAATCCTATCAATATTCACTGTGACGGGTTTAGTTCCTTTAATAAAAGTAACCAACTTATCTGTACGGGACAAAACTTTAAACGGTCCATCATACAGTGGAGGAAAAGATTTCTTAAAACGTTCTTTCCGAACGAAAACAAATTTACAAATCGCAATATCCGAACTGACAAATGATTTGTAATTGACATGGTGAAAAGGTGGAATGAACGTTAAATTATTAAAAGAAGTACGTAACTTCGTAATAAAATAAGGAATATCTGGACAAGTATATGATTTAATAAAAAATTCACCTGGTAGTCTTAAGGTTTGACCAAAAACGAGTTCTGCGGAGGAACATTGCAAATCGTCTTTAGGGATGGTCCTGAGAGCTAATAGTATGATAGGAAGTTCATCTACCCAATGTGGTGCAGTTTTAAGAGTTTTATTAAACCTTTCAATCATTCCATTCGAGGAAGGATGATATGGTGTCGTACGAATTCTATGAAATCCCAGAAATTTTGAAAATTCTTTGAACAGTTTTGATTCAAATTGAACGCCTTGGTCGGTTGTCACTGTGACAGGGACACCGAAACGACAAACATAATTCTGAAATAACGTACGCGCTACAGTTTCTGCAGTAATATCCTGAAGTGGATAAGCCTCGGGCCATCTAGTAAAACGTTCGATCACAGTAAGAATATAAGAACAACCTTTAGAAGGAGGTAATGGTCCTATTAAATCTATATGTATGTGGTCGAATCTTCCTTTAGGAATATCAAAGTTAGCAATCGGGCTCCTTGTATGTTTTGTCACTTTATTAGCTTGACAGCTAATACAAGTTTTCGCCCAGAGATTACAATCCGAAGTCATTTTAGGCCAAAAATAATTTTTAGAAACTAATGTTCTAGTCGCTTTGATACCAGGGTGAGATAAACCATGAAATATATCAAAAATTGTCCGTCTAAAAACGATAGGAACGTAAGGACGAAGTTTAGGGCGAGAAACCTCACACCAAATAAACTTGTCAGAATATGGAATTTTAATTTTCTTTAAACGAAAAGTTCTCTCTGTGTTCGATTAAGTATCTGATAATAAAAATTTAAGGTCAGAATCATCTTCCTGAGCTTCGCTCAATAAATTTAAGTCAAAGTTAATATCAACTAGGTTAGACTTTTGGGTCACAATTGGGGAAATGCATTGTTGTAAAGAAGACGTATCATGCTCACGTGATAAGGTGTCTGCAACAATGTTATTTTTTCCTTTGATATGTCTGATTTCGCAGGCAAATTGAGCAATGAACTCTAAATGTCTAGTTTGCCTGGGAGATTTTCCAGTTTTAGTGAATAATGCTTTGGCCAAAGGTTTATGGTCAGTAAAGCAAATAAATGTGCGATCTTCAAGTAAAAATCTGAAATGTTTAATCGATGCAAATAAAGAAAGAAGTTCCTTGTCAAAGGAACTGTATTTGGTCTGTGCCAAGGTAAGCTTTCGTGAGAAGAAGGCTAATGGGGCAAGTACACCTTCGTCATTGCGCTGTTCAAGAACTGCCCCCATAGAGACATTAGAACAATCAACAGTCAGCGATAAAAACGAGCTATCATCACAACGTGGATGTGCTAAAAAGGTTGCACCAGCTATAGCAGCTTTGGCTTTGGAAAAACTGTCAAGGCAGTCGGTAGGCCAATCATTTATTATTTTAACTTTATCATGCAGTAATCTAGTACAAAGCGCATGTAAAGGAATTAAGATTTCAGCGAAAGAAGGTATGAAACGATGATAAAAGTTAACCATACCTATGAAACGCTGAAGTTGTTTGACTGTAGTAGGTGAGGGAAAATTATTTATGACATCAACACGTTCAGAAGAAGGTAAAATGCCGGCTGAAGAAATATTGTGTCCTAAAAATGTCAAATGACTGACACCTAATATGCATTTTGACGATTTAATATTTATGCCGTACAATTCTAACCTCTGAAAAACAAGTTTCAAGTGCTCTAAATGTTCCAAACTAGATTTACTTGCAATCAGGATGTCATCTAAATAGACGAAAATGAAGGGTAAACCTACTAAAACTTCGTTCATGAAACGTTGGAAAGTTTGACCGGCGTTATGTAAGCCGAAAGGCATACGCCCAAATTCAAACAAACCGAAAGGAGTAGTAATCGCTGTTTTAAAAACGTCACTTTTTGCGACAGGTATTTGGTGATAAGCACGTACCAAATCTATTTTTGAAAAAATAACACAATTATACAACTGTGAGTTAAAATCATGGATGTGGGGTAACGGGTATCTGTCAGGAACAGTAATTGAATTTAGACGACGATAGTCCCCACAAGGTCTCCAGTCGGAGCTTTTTTTCTTAACCATATGTAATGGTGAGGATACGGAAGAAGAAGAGGGTATGCAAATACCTAATTCTACCATAGAATTGAAGTCATCCTGAGCTATCTTGAATTTAAAGCTATCCAACCTACGTGGGCGTGAGAGAGGTAAATGACCTTCAGTAACAATATGATGCTCAACGGAATGTTTAACGGGCAAATTGTAATTTGGATAGCTAATTAAAGTAGGAAATTGTAAAAGTAATGCAGTGAATTCATTTGATATGCTAAATAACTTGGGAGAATGTAACGGACCATTGTTTGAATATAAATATGTTGACAAACTAGTCATATTGTCTATTAAACATTTATGTTTTAAGTCAACTACTAAACCAAAATGAGCTAAAAAGTCTGCTCCGATAATGGCGATATTTATATCTGCTATATTAAAAACGAAAGGAAATAACCTACGTAAGTTTAAATCAATTTTTAAAAATTTCTTCCCGAAGGTATTTATAACTGAACCATTAGCTGCTGTCAGTACAACATCGGGGTTTCTCCTAGTATTCGTTAATAGATTCCGAGGTATAATTGATAAATCAGCGCCCGTGTCAATGAGGAATTCTATTTTATTAGCATTATCAAATATAAAAAGACGACGTTTACTATCTGAAATATTAACGTCAGTTGTCAAAATATCATTGACTTTTAGTCATTTTTGATTGTCGGCTTTGACATCTTTGGCGAAAGTGCACCAATCTCCGAGACATTTAAATGCTTTACGACCATAAAGTTGATGGTAATAGCAAACTTTAGTATTAGAAGGATTATATCTAACGCGGGAACCACTTCGTCTATTAGAACGGGGTCTTGAGCCATTGCGACTGTTGGAGTCGAGGCGATTTTTACAACTATCGCAATAAATGCCAGAAACTGTAGGAGTAGCGGAAGTTATTGCAGAAACTTTAGACTCTATAGCATGCAATTGAGACGTAAATATTTCTTGCTTATGTAACACTTGATTCGACGTGTCTTGGAAAGTTGTAATCAAAGACGTGGAAACTGTGGGGTTAACGTTACAAATTGAATTAGAGGTAAGGGAATTCATAGAATTTTGACACGACTCCCATATTCGATCTGCAATGTCGATTAACTCCTTAATCTCAGTCTTTCCTGATGCGGTAATTGCAATGAAGATTGTTTTGGGTAATTGCCGCTTCCACAACTTGACTAGGAGCTCCTGGCTCACCACATGGGATCCTCCGACAATTGACAGCATCGACCGGTCAAAATCGGACGGTTTGAGGTCCCCCATCTGGGAACCAGAGAGCAAGTCCTCCAACCGCTTTTCCTCGCTTGAGGTCAAACGAGAAATTAGAATAGTTTTTAAATTCTCATACAAATCTCTCTCGGGTTGATTAGTGACAACGTAATAAACCGTTGTAATAATTTCCGGGGGTAAACTGGCAATGACATAATCGTATTTCTTTCGATCATTAATGATCCTGTGAATAGAAAATTGAGACTCTATTTGAGTGAATCATATTTCCGGTTTATTAACCCAAAAGGGAGGAAGTTTAATAGTATAGGAATTCGCAGCATAATTACCATTCGGTATCACTGTATCTGACGTGACTGGTTGATCGTCTAACAAAATATTCTCCGTAGGAGGTGCCATCGATAACTGATTGACGTATTCTCTTTATTAGCAAGGGTTGATGAGTAAACAATTTACTTACCGTACGGAAATAAGAAGAATTTGATAGGTGTTATCTTGTAGCCTTGGGATATCTAGCAATTCCTTCAGGAAAATTTTGAAAACATGGAATATCATCAATTCTTCTAGGAAAATCTTGAATATCTAGTTCCCAATCAAATGTTTTGAAAATTGTATCTTAAGTAGCCATTTAAACTCAGGAAACTGCTTAATTAAAATCACGTAGTATCTCCAGATATGTTAAATAAATTGTTAAATTTATATTTTCCATCCAATGAAACGTTCAATAAATATTTATTAGGAAATCAATAATCTTCTTCAGCAATCCTATTTATTATATTGTCAAATATTCAATATCTGGATCAGTAACTTGCGAGTTTTCGGATATTTTATATAAGTAAAATAGATAAATCTAGAAGTTCTATCGGAAATAATGGAAATATTTTTTCTTGCCTGCTTAACTATAAATCCATGCCAAAATTGAGTCCCATTTAAAATATACGTCCTCTGTCGGAGCTACCAAATCATAAAATAAGTGTTCTCTTTTTCCGGGTTCACCAAATTATAGATATATGGTTAAAATATCTATAATAAACTAATAAAATTGGTTTTAGCTTGAATATATATTCATATTTTAATTATATAAAATATATGTTAACATTTATTAAAAAGATGTATTGTCAATTATTGAATATAATATTCTCTTCTTTTTTGTTTTTCTTTTTGTCGTTGGTTACCGGAAATCTTATTCCAGAGTAAGTAAACTGCCACAACATACCAATGGGGGCCCAAAGTATGAAGAGAAATGTTTATTGGGGTACGTTTTCCCCTCCGAGTCTTCATTTATCCGCAATGGCGCCATTTCAGAATTTTTCTAATTTTTTTAAAATTTCTTTTAATTTTTGAAATGTTGACAGAACTAGAACGGAAAATTATGAAGAAAAATGTGCATGGAACATTTGAAATATGAACGGATCTGCTTCTCCTAATCTTTTATGATCATTTCGGCCCAAATCGGACTAGTAACAACCTTCCTGTTGCACTTTATAGTCAGCTCTGCAATTTTTTCGACTTAGGCCCTTGTTGCCCCGAGAAAAACAGGGAAGCCGACGGGGGAGAGTAGGGGACGTTTTGCTACGTGTTGTCCTGGACCAAAACTACAATCCTGGAAATTTTCAGCTTTACAATAATTAATTCCGGATAGAGGCGATATTTTGACTAAAATTCCTGCGCTAGTAACGGCATTAACAACATGCAAGATGCAGCTGGCGTGTTTAATCACTTTTTTATCAACTCTATAAAAACACTAACTGAAACATTCAGGGACCGAAACTGAAATTAATTTCGGTTCGGTTTCGGTTAGGGTTAAATAACGTATATCGTTTTCAGTTTTCATAGCAGCGACAATTTGGTTTTCAAGGAAGCGATAATTCGGTTCTTGATTATGGTTTCGGTTTACAGATCCGCGGCAATTCGGTTTCTGTTAGAAAAAAATAGTAATTACGGTGCGGTTTTCGGTTACTGTTTCGGTGCCTGGCTTTTTACTTGTCTTTTACCTTATATAATCTTTATAATGGACGAATCGATTTAGATATGGTTTTCACCATACAATTTGGTATTTCTACATCATTGGTTTAAAGATTTGAATCTTTGATTTCAACCATATTTTTTGAACTTCAAATTCGTAATTACGGTGCGGTCTTCGGTTACGGTTTCGCCCCCTGCGTGAAAATATACCTCCTATTTTTGGTGGTAGTAAACAAGTTTTTAATCACAATGCCATTTCTTTATTCCCATCCAGTTCAAATGAAAAATAAAATCTGTTTCTACTAAAACTTCATCTGGTTATGATGATATACCGTGTTCACTCCTATATAAAGTAGTGGAATTCATTGTTGAGCCGTTAACCTATCTTATAAACCTGTCTTTTGTAGAAGAGGTTTTTACTAATATTTTAAAAAATATTTAATCTTACCAATACACAGAGCTGGGCAAATATGTACTTACAAATACCTCATAAGTATTTAAATACTAGAAAGTATTTAAATACCGAGTATTTAAATACATCTTGCAACAAGTATTTGTATTTATACTTGCAAATACTTTATCTGAAATATTTACTACTTAGTATTTGTGAAAATGATCCTAAAGTATTTATAAATACTTAAGCTATTTAAATAACTGGGAAGTATTTAAATACTTCTAAAACAGTATTTAAATACTTTCAGAAGTATTTGAATCTCAAAAGTATTTAAATAAATATAACAAATATAATCAAATACAACAGGGAGACAGGCAGATACTCGTCAAGAATCAAGACATGTTCTATACTATCTCGTCAAGAATTAAGACATGTACTGTACTATTTAGTTAATAAATACATTGTATCATTCAGTCTTCAGTTGTTCACGTTTTAATTCCCAGAAAGTTGGTTGAGAGCAGACAGTAAGTGTTAACTGTTAATGTATATGTTTTGTGATTGAGAACAGTTGAACTAGTGCCATAGTCTCTGTGCTTTATTTGGGTATTTGCAGAAGACGTAAGGGTCTAGCTCTACGAATAAGTAAAAGTCCAATACCCAACTAGAACTGATTAAATATAGAGGTATTAAAATAGTGTTGTAGAAGTTCATGGAAGTCATGAAACCTAAAATTTTGACACATCAAAATAGACAAATAGTACCTATTTAATATAATAATGATAATGATAATAATAATAAGTCTTTATTGATTTCTACAGAAATAGAAAATACAATTTGGCGTAGTAGCCCAAACGACAGAGAACATTTTATAGTGAAACCCCCAAAAACTTGCAAACTAAATAATTTTTTTTTAATGAGTTCGTGAAAGTTTATAGAATAATATCCTGAAAAGTTTACATTCTGTTCGGTTGCAAAACACAAAAGAAGGGAAAGAAACAATTTTTAAATTAAGTCAGGGTAGAAAAAAACAAAAAATACAGGTAAATAGACCACGTATTTCTGAACAAAAAATGTTGTAATAAAATTATCGCTAAAGCCACGGTATTCCTAGAAAAAAATAATCAAATAACTTTGTCACTCTGCGCGGCCAAGCAGCGCACGGTAAAATGCATACTACGGAACCTCTAAAAATTCTTAGCAGTTCTAACGAATTAAACAATGCTTTCTTCTCTTTCTGATTACACGTTTTTAACATTTTTCTTAGTGAATAGGAGGATAAATAGTGAGTCTGGAGGGAAAATATCTAATTATCAATGCATACACAGACACCATACATAGCCGCTGAATCGCTCGCATGAATTTTTACGTGCCTTTACTGTACTGTATTTATTACAGGTACACCTATCCACATTTCAGCTATATCCATTGGATTCCTTATACATTTGTTAATATATTGGAAAAGTTACAGAATTTATGTTCAAAACAATCAAAGATATTTTCATAGTTATATGGATAAGATTGTGAAAATTGCAATTTCTTATTATGCATACAAGTAAATGAATTTGTGTTTGAACATTCGAAAAATATACATTTTTTCCGAAATAGTGATATTTTATTTTTTCCAATGGGTCAAGTTCTCGGCAAGTTACAGCCTCCAATATATATATTTATCAAAAAAATCATCAAGCAAGGAAATTAAAACGATCCGAAATGTACTTTTTTTTAAAATCCACGTTACTACAATTTAATAAACCATAATAATCATGAAGTGTACATACTTTTTAACAGATCTCAATGAAGAAAGGAATTTTTTGAAGGGCTTTTACTTTTTTCTATATTTTTTATTGCGACGATTGATTTCGGACGTGATAATATATATAAGTATATTTTTCCCATCCATTCTTTGCTTGTATTGTTTAAAACAAAAAAGCATCAGCTGCAATTTCAATCTTTTAAATGAACTAATACTCATGTATATTGAACAAGTTCTGATTTAGTAACATGTAATTCAGTGCGTCGGTGTCACAGGCATGCGTATTCAATTGCGCGCACGCATGTATCTCGCTCCGAGTTATAATAGTACACAGTACATCTCCCCCCTTTTTTTTTTTTAATTATTAGTAACAGGTTGAATTTTCGTGAGTAGCTTCGTTTTGACGAGACCCTCAACTTTTCTCTCTGCGAAAATTCTCGGTAGTGGTAGCTAATAGCAAAAAATTATTTTTTCTATTTCACATGAATTAGACAATTCGACAACCTGTCAAATTATGTTGTTGTGGACAAACACGGGGCTTATTATAGTTAACTCGCACAAACGTAACCAAGGCAATCGAAAAACAAACTCTTGAACAAACGTTTAATGAATGAAAAATATATTGCCAAAATAATTTGACAGGTTGTCGAATTGTCTAATTCGTGTGAAATAGAAATAGTATATTATATTACTAGGAGTAGAACGCACTCTTTTTTCGTGTTGAGCCCAGGATTTGCGGCTGAGGCGAAGCCGAAGCCGCAAACTGGGCGAAACACAAAAAAAGGCGTTCTACTCCGTGTAATATATACTATTTTTTCTTCAAGCGTATTAAAATGCAAAAATTCATTTATTTATCATAAATGTACAAATATTCAAACTACAGTCTTACATGTTGACACAATATGACAAGTGGCTAGTGGATAGCGCGCCACCGGTGGCTTTCGGTATTAACATTATGTTACTAGTAAAACAATACCCACTGCGGTGGCGCTTTCGGAACTAACATTATGTTACTAGTAAAACAATGTCCACTACGGTGGCGTTCGGTACTAACATTTTTTTACTAGTAAAACAATGTCCTACTTCTACTTCTGTTTTTGGTGACATAATTTAAACATTTTAATACGCTTGAAGAAAAAAATAATTTTTGCTATTAGCTTCCACTACCGAGAATTTTCGCAGCGAGAAAAATTGAGCGTCTCGTCAAAACGAAGCTAGTCACGAAAATTCAGCCTGTTACTAATCAGTAAAAAAAAAAAGGGAGGTGTACTGTGGACTATAACGTTACAGTTGATTATTTTTTTCTGGGAAAACCGTGGCTTTAGTGGTACATTTTGTTAGGACATTTTTTGTTCATAAATACGTGATCTAACCATCTGTATTTTTTATTTTTTCCTAGCTTGACTTAATTTCAAAATTTTGAAAAAATGGATGAAAAAATTTTTTTTCACATTTTTTTTATGTTCTGCATCCGAGCGAAATGTAAACTTTTCAGGATATTATTCTATACACTTTCACGAATTTATTAAAACAAAAATTATTCAGTTTGCAAATATTTGTAAGTAAATACCTGCATCGACTGGGCTAAAGTTTAGCCATTATAGGCTATTTTTATTACACTTAACTATGCTTCAAAATATTTCAGTGTTATTAAAGTATTTAAATATTCGGAAAGTATTTAAATACTAAGTTTAAACTATTTAATTACTTTTGTTATTTATTATTTAAATACTTTTATCTTTTGAAAATACTTAATATTTAAATACTTTCAATTTTCTGAAAGTATTTAGTATTTAATATTTAAATACTTTTTCAAAGTATTTGCCCAGCTCTGCCAATACACAAGAAAAATGATAAATCTATAACCTCAAACTATAGAGGTATTGCTCTTTTGTCTGTTTTTTCTAAAACTTTTGAAAAATCCTACTATGTTAGATTAAATGACTATAATTAAAAAAAATTTATTATCAAAATATCAGTTTGGTCTCCGGAAAGATGCTGTATTATCATTTTAGAGTCATATTCTAAACAATTTTGAAAGCAAAACAAAAACTGCTTGTTTGGTTTTTGACTTAACACGTGCGTTTGACACGGTTGACCACTAATTCAGTAAATAAGCCAGAAAAAAGTGAAAATGTGGAAAGTGATGGAACAGCACCGATTTGAAAAATTCCTTTTTTCACATGCTCCCTAGGCTCCCAGGAACATTCATCAGCATTGACTTTTGCATTACCTTCGAAAATGAGAAAATTGGGGGGCTTGAAGTCCCCCAAAAAGTAGCGGTCATAAAGAAATTTATAAAATTAATATTTCGCCTCGGAAATGGCCTCTAGAAAGTATTTTGGGTCGCTGATCACGAATCCGAGGTATAAATTGAGGAATTCCATATTCCAGTATAGAATTCGTGCCATTTTTTAATGAAAATTCCACTTTTTCTGGCGGAAATTTAAATATGAATATTGTTCTGTGGAAGTGTGCTCTGAGAGGTTTCTTGGGTCGCTAATGACGATTCTGAGGTCCAAATTGAGCAATTCCATACTCCAGAATAGAATACGTGCCATGGAAAATTCCATTTTTTCAGAAAAAATTTAAATATTAACGTTTTTCCACGAAAATGTGCTTTAGGAGGTTTTTTTGGCCGCTGATTATGATTTTGAGGTCCAAATTTAAGAATTCCATATTACAGAATAGAATAAGTGCCATGGAAAATTCCATTCTTTCAGAAAAAAATTATATATTAATGTTTATCCACGAAAATGAATCGATTTGTCCGGCTGAAATATCTGATGAAGAGGAAGATGAAAGTGACACCGAAGAAGAACCAACAAATCCTGAATTACCAGTTCTCGAATGTGATTCAGATTATGATCGATGTAAATGTTGTAAAGTATATAAAAAAATTATAATAAATTAATAACTATTTTATCACACAGAATACCACCTTTTGTACCCACACAATAAATGCTATATTTTAATAAAAATTGTTATTTTTTAATCACTTACCTACCTCACTTGAAAGAAGAAAAAATTTGCATGCATTCCTGCAGTGTTTACAAAATTGCCATATAAAAGGGAAAAATTAAGTATTATAATACAAATAACATAAGAAAACCAGGAGTCTGATACACATACTTAAAATTCCATAGATAAAATACTATATGTGATAACGTAACAGTATGAGATGGAGCTACGGAGATTTGTAAGACAGATACGGCTGCGGCAGAGCAGGGGCATGAGTAGCCAGCGGTCCGGCAGCCAATTGAAAAATGACTTATTTTGTATTTTTAGGGCCTCTTCAACGGTCACAGCACGCACGTCTGACCGCGGGGTGTCTTTAAAGGCAGCTTCTACTTCGAGGGCATGCACCAAAGCCTCGCTAATACTTTGATACCGTGATATTCTAAGAATTCGCCCGACCTCTTCGGCCCTGATGCGATCTAAAAAGGCTCCCATGGCTAGTTGTTCCTGAAATTCTCATGGTGCACTCGGATATGCCAGGTGTGCCAGTCTCTCTATCGCAGCTTCGAATTCTTGTAAGCTTTCCCCAACCTTTTACGTTCTTGATTTTAGATGAGCCTGGTATACTTGGGCAAGGTGTTGGTCGCCATATCTCAAGTCTAATGCAGCTTCCAAGACTTTGAAGTCCCTTTGTTGCTCCACCAGGATGGTCTGAAGTAACTCTGAGGCTTGGCCCCTTAGAATTCCATATTCTTTTCCTCGTTATCCCAGTTATTCACACTTGCAGCCGCCTCAAATTGTCTCTTGTACGTTGTCCATGAGCTTTGGCCGTCAAATGAGGGAAGTTTTAAACGAGGACCTGATGATGCTACCGGCTGGCCTCCTTTGTCTCTCAATTGTCGTTTAAGGCTCTCCACTTCCCCTTCGACTTCATGCGTCTTTTCTTTGATGTCGCTTATTTCCCCTTTGACTTGACTGACTTCTGTCTTGACGACACCTACTTTATCTTCGACCTTGTTTATCTCTTCCTTGATTTCGTTAGTGATTGAATTCATAGCGTCTTGTTGGATTTTCATTTGATCGCTCAGGATTTTCCTCAGTTCTTCCTGGCGTCTTTCTTGTTCCTCTTTTTCTTCTTGGCGTTGTCTTTCTTATTCTTCTTTCTCCACTTGACGCCTTATTTCCAGGTCTTCCATTATTTCCTTCAATTCGTGGCTTTCTTCTTGACGCCGCACAGTGGCATGAATCGTGATTTTTTCGTTCAAAATTATCTAGAGCACTTGTTTCGCAACCGATTGGGATAATTTTTTTTTAAATACTCGTTATTTAATTTCCAAAAAACGTAAGAGAGCCGATTTCGGCATAAACTTAAACAAAAATATTTCATTTTTCATCATTTTTTAGCATTTTTATAGCCACCATTGATTCCGCCATCTTGCAGGTTGGTTTATGACAATTTGGATGTCAGAATTATAATCAGTGACCTCAAGAACCCCCAAGTAACAAGATTTATGTAAATTGGATAAGAAAAAAAAGTTTTTATTTGTAAGTAACATGGTGATCACAGTGTAACATGGGTATTTTGGCTAAGCTCAATAATTTTGGTTAGCATAATTCAAAAATCGTTTCGTCTACGTTTTTTGGGAATGAATTAATGAGTCTTAAAAAAAATCGCAATCGGTTGCGAAACAAGTGCTCTAGATAATTTTGAACGAAAAAATCACGATTCGTGCCACTGTGCGCCGCCTTTCTTCCTCTTGACGTCTTCTTTCTTGCTCTTCTTTTTCTTCTTGACGTCGCTTCTCTTGTTCTTCTTTTTCTTTGCGATGTCTTATCTGAAGTGAAATAACTAAACATGAATGAATTATGTACGAGAATGAGCGGACTGTAATCTTTTAACTTTATAATTTTTGAGAAGTTTAATTCTAATTCATTAACGAATAAACGTGACAGCCAGGAACAAATGGCTTACCTTAATTGTAGTGTCTGGCATTCAATGGTGGCTTCTCGGTTGCAACCTGGACCCCTCACAGCACACAATAATGACACAACAATGTTCAATTTAAAATAAACAATTAAATGTAAATCACAAACGGCAAAATAAATATATATATATATATGTGTATATCGAGACGAGCACTCAAGAAGAGGTTTTTAAAATTGTCTGTTATCAATCTCCTCGCAAGCCACCCACACACTTGACTGTCACGTGGTCTCGCGGAAGAAAAAGGTGAGGCAAAAAATATATATAGAGAATTTACATTTTACATTCATAAAAATTGAAAATAAATTTATTTTATTAATAATTAAAAATAGGGACGAAACATACCGCTCACCTAAAATGGTACATTTTACAAAAATTTAGTTATTACAGGGCAAAGGACAAATTTTGGTAACAGGGCGTTTAAAAATGCCCTTGTGAGTGCGCACAGTGACAACGCGAGTTACACCGTCTTGTCCGGGAAATACTTCTACAACGCGGCCAAGGGGCCATTGCAAAGGTGGCAAAAGACTATCTTTAACAAGAACTAGTGTGTCGGGAATTATCGGAGTAGAGGGTTGAGTCCACTTACTCCGCTGTAAAAGAGTATGTAAATATTCCTTGTGCCATCTAAACCAAAAATCCTGATGCGCACGTTGTAAAAGTTGCCAACGTGTCAGCCGTCCTAATTTGACATCCTGTATGTTTGGCTCTGGCAGAGCAGTCAATGGCTCCAAGGTTAAAAAATGACCTGGAGTCAATACGGAGAGGTCATTTGGGTCAGAGCTTAAGGGACATAATGGTCGCGAATTGAGAATTGCCTCGATTTGTACCAGTATTGTATAAAATTCTTCATAAGTAAAAATCTGTTCCCCTATGACCCGAGCTAAATGAGTTTTGACGGACTTTATTCCGGCCTCCCAAATACCTCCAAAGTTTGGAGCGGACGGCGGATTAAAATGCCAACGTATATGTTCTGTGCTGGCGGCTGCCTACATATTTTGTAAGATTTCATTATTTGCACCCACAAAGTTAGTGCCACAGTCACTGTATACATCAGAGCAGCGACCGCGACGAGACATGAACCGGCGTAGTGCTGCTAAAAATGCCTGAGATGAAAGGTCAGATGCCAATTCCAAATGGACAGCCTTTGTCGCAAGACATACAAATAAACATATGTAAGCCTTCTGTGTTTTGGCCCCCTAAGTTTACCCAATTTGATGAAGAAAGGACCCCCGTAGTCCACACCCACTTGCGAAAAAACTTTAACTTGGGATATTCTCACAGCGGGAAGGTTGCCCATTTGCGGCTGCGGTGAAATGAGGTTATGTCGAAAGCATTTATAGCACGAAGAGATTACTTTTCGAATAGAGCGTTTGGGGGAAAGAATCCAAAAATTTTGGGACAGTAAATAATGAAGGGTTTGTAAACCTGGGTGCATATGTCGCTGATGGGTATCTTCTATAATCAAGTGAGTTAATCGGTGAGTACCGGGCAATAGAGCAGGGTGTTTTTGTTCAAACGACAAGGAAGAGTGGACTAAACGTCCGCCCACCCTGAGAACACCCTCATTATCAAGAAATGGGGATAATTTTCGAAGATATTTAGGTAGAAGTCGTTTTTGTTTAAGGAGAGAAATTTCACGATTAAATGTAACATACTGTACATATTTAGTTAAAAGTAAAAGAGCTTTATTCAAATCAAATACAGAGAGAGTGCCGGATTTTCGATCGGCTGAGTGTTTTGCATGGTGCACAAATCTTATAAGGTACGAGACAATGCGTAAAATTTTCGAAAGCGAGGAGAAACGATCCAAAAGAGTAGTGAGTGTATCTAGAGTGACAAAAGCGGATAATGTAAGTTTTCTTTGTTCCTCTACAGTTTCAGAAACAATAAATTTGTTGACAGGCCAAAAATCTTCCGAAAAACAAAGCCAAGGTGGCCCCGCCCACCATATAGAATTGTTTAACAATTCAGATGGTAACAGACCTCTAGAGGCGCAATCAGCCGGGTTGTCTTGTGAACTCACATGATACCAATTTTCTGGAGATACTTTGTCCTGAATTTGGGTCACCCTGTTAGACACAAAAGTAGACCACTTGTGAGGGGATGATTTTATCCAAGATAATGTTACTGTAGAGTCTGACCAAGCGTATATTTTAGTAAATGTAATTATAGATGAGTAAATATTTTTAACAAAGAAAAGCAAATCAGAGAGAAGTAGTGCTGCGCACAGTTCAAGGCGCGGTATTGAGATTTTTTTCAAGGGTGCAACTCTAGATTTTGCACAGACAAAAAGTGTATGAATAGTGTGATCGTTATTAATGACACGAAAAAATATAACTGCGCCATAGGCACGTTCGGAGCTATCGCAAAATCCGTGAATTTCGCAAGACATAAAATTATCAACAATTAAACGTCGGGGTAATTTGATAGAGGAAAGTAGTGACATTTCAGATTTATACTGAGACCATTTTGAGATCACTTCAGGCGGTGGATTTTCATCCCACTGTATGCCTAAACTCCATAAATTTTGTATCAAAAGTTTCGCAAATAGTGTGACAGGTGTGAGAAATCCAAGAGGGTCAAAAATACGCGCTAATTCAGAAAGAATTGTACGCTTTGTACAGGGTTTCTCATGAAGAGTAACATTATACGAGAATATATCAAGAGAAGGTTGCCATTGTAGGCCTAATATTTTAATTGGGGTATCATTGTTAAAATCCAAGAGAGAATGAGTTTGTAAAAGAGAGCTTGGTAAATGAGATAATAAAGTTTGGTTATTGCTCGCCCACTTGCGAAGTTCAAAACCGCCCTTTTGCAAAAGCTGAATTAATTGAGATTGTACACATAAGGCTTTATCAAGGGAATCACATCCCGAAAAAACATCATCCACATAGGTATCAGTCGCTAGAACGTCTGAGGCAAAAGGAAAAGAATGTTTTTCTTCCTTAGCTAGCTGGAGAATAGTACGAATAGCTAGAAAAGGAGCACAAGATACTCCATATGTGACAGTTTTCAAGCGGTAATTATGAATAGGGTCAGAATTAGAAAATCTCCAAATAATTCGTTGAAAATCTTGCTGTGACTTTGTGATTAAAATTTGACGATACATTTGTTTTATGTCTGCTGTGAAAACAACAGAGTGAACTCGAAATCTTAACAAAATAGAAACTATATCTTGTTGAAGTTTAGGCCCAGTTAAAAGAGTTTCATTAAGAGAAATATTATTTGAAGATTTGGCGGACGCATCAAACACTACTCTTAATTTTGTAGTACTACTTTCAGGCTTCAGTACGCAGTGATGGGGTATATAATAATAAGGGGTATCAAGGAGTATATTTTTTAGGGGTTCCATATGACCGGCAGAGAGATAATCCTTCATGAAATTGCAGTATTCTAAATAGAGCGAGGGTTCCTTAAGTAAGCGGCGTTCTAAAGCATAGAAACGTCGGAGTGCTACGTCGCGAGAATTTTCAAAAATTGGCATCGAAATACTGAAGGGAAGTGATACTATATAACGTCCTGAACTGTCCCTGGTGCATGTTTCCGAAAATATTTGCTCCGCAAGCTGATCGTCAGGGGACACAGAAACTTTGTGGGGGACCTGCTCAAGTTCCCAAAATCGTTTGACAATATTGTCAAGTGAAAAATCGAGAACACTTAAACATGAGGTGACAGGAAGTGAATTTGAGCATTGTACTCTGCCCATAATAATCCAGCCGAAAATCGTGTTGAAAGCTACGGGTTCATTTATACTACTTAGTTTGGAATCACCCTTAAAAATAAAGGCAAATACGTCTGCTCCCAGTAACATATCTATAGGCCCAGAAATATTAAAATACGGATCTGCTAAATTTAACTTAGAAAATTGTTGAAAATTATGAGTAGAAATGTCTACACTAGGCATATTCGCACAAATTTGAGGTAAAATCGCAAAATCGAGAGTAAAAATAGGCTGAGGTTGATCTCGCGGCTTAAGGGTGCAAGTTACCCCTTGTGTGGAAGCAGAAGACATCTGACCTAAACCTCGTACGGCTAGAGATAAGGGAGTGCGCCTAAGCCCAAGTCTATTGCAGCATTTACTAGTAATAAAATTAGCTTGGCTTGCACTGTCCAGTAAAACACGAACTTTCTGGAAATTCCCATGAATATCCCGGACATTTATTTGAGCAGTTGAAAGTAATATAGTCGTATTAACTGGTACAATATTCGTTAATGTATTTATTTGAGCAGAAGATGATGTACACGGATCAGAATTCGGTTGAGTTTGAGAATTATTTAAAATATGATCAACTGAAGGTAAATTAATGTCTTGGTTCGAAACTTTGGCTTCGAAATGTAAAAGCGTGTGATGCTTGCGTGAACATTTTTTACATGTAGTGACAGAAGTACAAGTTGTCGAGTTATGTTTAAAACCAAGACAATTTGTGCACCATTTATTGATTTTTACAATATTAAATCTTTCGTGCGGGGTTTTAGAGAGAAATTGAGGACAATTATAAATTAAATGCTCTGACTTACACAGTGAACATGACATCTTATTTTTATTAACATTTGCATTTAGAAAAAATGAAGAGCTTGGTTTATTTTTTGAGACCGTCGGGAAAGGGGCATTATGGGTGCTTTTGCCCTTTTTGTTTTTTGCAAAAGCAACAGTATCAAAAGCCTGGCATTGTTTAGTTAAATATTCTACAAGAATATTATAATGTTGAGCATCATCTGCTTTTAATAATAAATTGCAATCAAGTTCAAAACGCGTAGCAGTTGTACAATCTAAGCGATCAAGTAGCATATTAAACAAAATAAAGTCCCACTGTTTAACAGGATACTTTAAGTTTTCCAATGCAGCTACATTTTCAACAAATGTGTTTAACAAATGACGTAATGATTGAGGATTATCACTGCTGTTAGATAAACTTTTAGTATTGTCTATTTCACGCCAATGAGAAGTTGCAATTAATCTTTTATCTTCATAGCGATGTTTTAAAGCATTATACGCAATACAATAATTATCCCCTGTCATTGGAGTGCATTTAACAAGAGTTAGAGGAGTGCCCTTTAAAGAATTAATCAAGTAATTAAATTTCTCAACATTTGACAATGCTTGGTTTTCATTAATCATAGAATCAAACATGTCAATAAAAGTTTTCCACATTTTAATATCACCATCAAATTTTGGAAATTCTAATTTAGGTAACTTTATGTGGTTAGGACGAGAAAAAGTGTCATCAAGAATTCTATCTGAGGTTTGATCAGTAAATAATTGCTCATGAATGGCCTGAATATGAAAATAATTATTATCAAAATCTGCTCTAATTTTATTTTGTTCATTTAAATCTACATTTTCTACAGTTGCTAAAATAGACAATAAAGTTGAATGTTGCTTTTCGAAATCATCGAAGATTAATTCAAGATGCTTATAGCGCATTTTAAAATGAGAATGCATTTATTATTATTATTATTATTATTATTATTATTTCCTTTTCGAGTAAAGCTCTGTCCGCAATACTTTTTAATTCAGAAAGACGATGTATATCAGTTGTTCTTTGAGCAATTAGTTGTTTTATTTTGTTTGATTGACTCATTTTGAGAGAAAATTAATCAAAATATTACTTAAAACAAATAATATTTACGAGTGAGAGAGTGTGAGAGAGAGGATGAGAGAGAGTACGAGAGACCGGCGCAAAATCCGTCAAAAATAAATTGACGTGCCTGTGTGAAAGTGATAATAATTGTAAATAACTACTGAATTTTATACAAAATTAGTAACTACAATTCTTTAGTATTTAATACAATACAGATAGCTATATCTAAAATATATATATTTATGATGCAAAATAAAAAAATAGATAAACTGAGATCTTTAATAATGGGTATAATTTTATATTTGATTAAAATGTGAAATTAGGACGAGAAACATTCAATTAAACTAACCTAAACGTTTGGTAAGGTACGAGGTACGATACATACGTGTGGGCGTGATAATGAGATGTGATGCGAGGGGTAGAGTAGGGCAAAATGCGTACACTAAGCTGAGCGTTCGGTACCTACAAATTTGACCTTTGCACCTGTTAACCGAAATAATTAAACTTTATATGAATGAGATACTTGTATGATTTTATTAGAATTAAAAATTTAATATTATACAAAATTATAAAATATTTAAATGGCAGAAAGCCGTGACCAAAATACAAAACATCGGCTCGTAAGGTCCAAAAAATATGTACGAGAATGAGCGGACTGTAATCTTTTAATTTTATAATTTTTGAGAAGTTTAATTCTAATTCATTAACGAATAAACGTGACAGCCAGGAACAAATGGCTTACCTTAATTGTAGTTTCCGGCATTCAATGGTGGCTTCTCGGTTGCAACCTGGACCCCTCACAGCACACAATAATGACACAACAATGTTCAATTTAAAATAAACAATTAAATGTAAATCACAAACGGCAAAATATATATATATATATGTGTATATCGAGACGAGCACTCAAGAAGAGGTTTTTAAAATTGTCTGTTATCAATCTTCTCGCAAGCCACCCACACACTTGACTGTCACGTGGTCTCGCGGAAGAAAAAGGTGAGGCAAAAAATATATATAGAGAATTTACATTTTACATTCATAAAAATTGAAAATAAATTTATTTTATTAATAATTAAAAATAGGGACGAAACATTACCTATCTAAATATTAAATAATATACTCGTAATATTGCAAGTTCAGATAATTTTTATTTATTTTTATCCTGTTCCACCGCATTAATAAAACTGTAACTGTTATATGTTATAGTTATAGTTTAAATACATATTATATCAAAATATGGTAATAGTGTCAAACAGGGTAGTTACCCTTCAGGCCATTGAAAAAATATATTAATTTTTTTTTAATGCATGAAATCATCGTAGAAGAGTAATATTTTTTAAAATAAACTATCCTAACACTAATATTATTTGTGCCAAATTACAAAGCGATCCGTCAAATAGGAGGTGAGAAAAAAAAAAAAACATTTCGGGATAAATTATTTTTTTTTCCACCCCATGCAGAGTCCGCGAGCTTAAAACTTTGTACACAAGACAGTCAGCATACGAGACATCTTATGGAAGCCATTTTAGTTCGGTAGGTGCGGGGGCACTTTTTACATTGCTACCCGCTCATTTTCGGAGGTAATGCCGATGAATGTTCCTGGAGCTCGAGAAAAAAGGAATTTTTCAAATCAGTACTGTTCCACCACTTTTCCACATTTTCCGGCTTATTTATTGAACTACACATGTTGCTACTAGATAAACTTGGAAATTATGGAATTGTGGTCCACTCTTAACTTGAATAGAATCGTATTTAAGAAAAAGAACACAAACCGTCGTTTTAAGTGATACCGAAAAATCGTTACGCCTAACTCACTTACGGTTTCCACAGGTGTTCCGCAAGGGAGTATTCTGGGGCCCTTACCATTTATTCTATTTATTGACAATATTGCGCGTCACGTAGAAGATCTTCATATCGCCTTTTGCCAGTGATTCCACCATTACGGTTAATTCGAACGAAATGAGCTCAGATTTAAAGCCAGTAACGGCATTAGATCAATGCAAACCTTCTGTGAGAGGACCGGTCTTGCACTTACTAATTAAAAACAAATTTATTACTTTTTACTAGCAAGGATTACATCATATTAGTTAAAATTGATAACCGCACTGTGGAACAAAATAATAGAGTTAAATCCTTTGGAGTTTATATGGATTTTCTTTTAAATTGTTGAACTAACGTATACTTTGTGAATAATAAGTTATCTACACACTGCTTCGTTATTCGCAACTACGCTCTTTTGTTAACGTACGTATTTTAAAAATGTACTATTTTATCCACGTGTAGTCTTATTTAAATTATTGTATCATTTGCTGTTTACGCTTCAAAAAAAAATGTACGTACAATGTCCTTCAAATCTCCTCGTCACTCGTGCAAACTCCTGTTTAGAGAATTAGGAATATTAACCGCTCCATCTCTATACATCTTAAGCTATGTAACCCATATAAAAGAAAATTTTAATCATTTCAATAGCAGAAATCACACTAGTCATATTCTGCGACAAAATTATAATTTGAACATACCAGCTCACACTTTACCCATAGTTGCAAAAGGTCCTAAATTAATGTCTACAAAATTATTCAACAAGTTACCCATCCATATTAAAAAGAAAGTTATTAATTTTTTCAAAAGAGAAGTAAAATCATAGTTACTCAGATATTCGTTTTATTCAGATAATGAGTATTTAGACAGATTCTGTTGGTTGAACGAAAAATATTTTTTATTCTAGTTTTCTTTTTCCTGTTTGGAAAGTTTATATCTTGATATCTGATATTTTGTTAGTCTATAATGCTTGTTTATTACATAATTTTTGTAACTGATTTATATATATTCTGTTCTTGTATTTACGTTGATATAAGTGCATTTTAACCAGATTGACTATATTCCGATGCTTGTTAAGTCTACGAAAATAAAGAAAAAATAAGGTGCGCAATATTTTTGAGAAAAAAAGTAAAAAAAAAAAGTGGGGGTCAACTTTACTCACCCGAATTGTCTTAGTATTACTTAACGTAAAACTTTCTCATAAATGCTAAATAAAAAGTACCCTTGTTATAACTCACAACGTTCTTGCTTCGTAAATTATTTGATATTCGGTATGAATAGTAAACATGCACAGGAAACCGTGTTTGATATGCTGTTTGAGCGGTGATGTTTGCGCGGACCCGTAGACTGAAATAAAAGAATCAGCAGGCGTGAAACCGCGGGTGCCAAATCCATAACCCAAAGCGGTTGAAGCTTCCACAGGCTTTACGTCTTATTTTATCAAATAAAAGGCTTTTAAAAAATAAACGAATAAGTTTTAAGCACGCACAGCGTCTCTCAGCGAATTATTTTCGGCTAGTGTCGGCTTTATTTTATTAGAGGCTTCGGTTTATAATTTCGTTTTAAGTATTATTGTACATTCTTGTATGGTGTTGAATGTGGAAAAAACGTATAGTTGCATATTTCCTTTTGTAGTTTATTCATTTTTTATATACAGGGTGGACGATCAATAATAGGCCATAGTTCAAGAGTAGATTTTTTGGACCAAAATATGAGGATATAACCAAACATGCTTTAGTAAATTGTTGCTGTAGAAAAAGATACAAGGTGTCAAAATTGTGATATTTTTTTATTTTTTTGTAACAACTTCTTCGACAATTTTCTCCCAATTTGGTAAGGAAATATTTTTTAAGCTAAGAAACAATAATTTATGTATCACATCACGTTAGCCCGTAGGGGGCGCCTCATGAACTATACCTGATGATGAATATTTTTTTCCTATTTTTACGAAACGTAGTGGCACTTTTGACTAGAAAATCTCATGCAGGAGTAATTTCTACGTAAAAAAAAGTACATTTGACAGAACTTAATAATTTCAACCGTTTTCGAGAAAACTGCCGCATAGATCTCAAGAATTCTTTAAAAACAAACTCAATTTGAAAAGGACAAATTGTATTGATTGAAAAGAGTCCACTTTTGTTCATATTCTTCCAGTGTGCGGACGTGCTTAATTCGGTGCTTAGTTAATTTGGGTGTTGTCAAAGAATATCTACATTACAAATATATTAGAGGTATTCTAATTAATTAAGGTTCAAAATTATTGTGGCTGATTTACTGTAAGTACACGTTTATTGTTTATTAAGGGACTAGGAGGAAGACCCCGGCTTCTGTGGTACAGATGTCCGGCGGTCGCCCTGGCTCACGCAGCCAGGAGCTGTCGCAAGCGGCTAGTGATATCCATGTCGAGGACGTCTTTTTTATGGACGATGATAATCATGTGTTAACCCATAATGAGTTAAATAATGTATCCAATAATAATTTTACATCTCAAGCTGTATATAATGATCCATTATCTCTGGTTAATAAAAACATAAGTGATAAAAACAATATATCAGAAAAAAGCAATCCAGTTGAAAAACAACAAACCCGTTTTTGCCAATCGATTTAAAAATACTGATTGATTCAGGGTCGTATTTTATTTTTATGGAACACAATACATTAAACGCACCCAATGAAGTTAGGTGAAAAATTAATTACCCTATCTGAGTATGATAAACATATTCTAGAAATTAATATTTTGGGTAGGAATAGAATTAAAATCGAAGTTAACTCAGCAGATATGGCTAATAAATTAGTAGGGGAGCCATTCTTTAAAAACAATGACTTGGTAGCTTACATCCCCAGTTATTTAACAGAAAAGAAAGGTATTGTACGTTTCGTAGACACTTCATATAGTGAGGAAACCTTATTAAACATTATTAAATCGAATGTTCATATTAAAAAAGTGCAACGTATGTATAAAACTGTCAATAATCATGGTACTCAAGAACGTGTAGCTAGGCAGATGATAGTTGTCACCTTTTCTGGAATTGATCTACCACAATTTATTTATATTAATAAAGTTAGGTGTGAGGTAAATGTTTACATTCAACCTGTCTTGCAATGTTATCAATGTCTTAGATACGGACATTCTGCTCGGCAGTGTAAAAGTAAAAAAATATGTTATTAGAAAATGCGGTTCGACTGATGAAAATGATTGCTTAGATTGTAGTAACTTTTGTGTTTTTGTCAAGAAGAGAGTCATAATTCTACTTACAAAGATTGCCCGGAGAACAAAAAAAAACGTACGAAAGAAGTTATGGCCCGCCTCAATGTTTCCTTTAAAGAAGCACAGAACCTCATAGATAATCCGGCTTATACTAGTATTGTCCAAAGAAATAGGTACGCCCCGTTGATAGCCTCCGATGCTGAATTTCCTCCATTAAATTCGCCTGGTCCCAGGAAGACTCCCCAAAACGCCTCTAATGGTGTTAAATATACCAGCTTAGCTACTGGTCAAGAAAATCATGTAACAAACCTTAACAAAAAAAGGAAAAAAGCCAAGACACAACACCCCATTTTCCCCCTATTGCTAGAGAATATAAAAATTCATTTTGTGCAGGACCTGTAATCAATTCCGGTAACAGGGACACCCCTGTTGATTTGGATACAATAAAAAGTAAACTTGCCTTGGAGCTAAAAGAACTAGTTAAATTTATGGTTAAGGATCTATAAAATCCAACCACTTCTACAAGCGCTTCTCAAGTTGTGATTGTTTTAATTTTGAGGATGTCTTAAATAGTATTGTGAATAAACTTTTCTCATGTAGAAATGGCTAGAACACTTAAAATTATTCAGAGGAATGCCAGATCGGCATTTGCTAATAAAAATTCAATTTCACAACCTCTTATGGAAGAAAATTTTGACATAGCATTAATTTCCGAAACTTGGTATAAACCAAATTATGATATACGTTTAAATGGTTTTAACATATTAAGAGAGGACAGATCTGATGGAAAAGATGGCGTAGCAATCTTTATTTCCAATAAAATTACCTGTAAACCAATTAATTTCACGTACAATTTTAATAAAAAAATTGAAATCTGTGGAGTAAACATTTCCGTTAAAGGAAAAAAATTGTCGGTAATCAATCTATATCGACCTTCTAGCGTAAAATCAAATATTTCGAATTACTTGAATAGCTTTGAGCAAATACCACATTCCTTCATCCGAGTGTGGGGATCATCCATTAATAAACTTTTAGAAGCTTTGGATCATTTTAACAATTATATTATAGATAATAATGGTTCTGCCATTAGAATATCATCCCCTGGTACCTCTTCCTCAGCCGTTGATATTACTATTCTTTCTTCCGATTTAATGTCTTGCTTTTAGTGGGACGTAATACCAGATACATATGGCTCTGATCACTTCCCGATCAGAATTATCCTTCAGGAGTACGGTATTGAGGAAATCTCAGTAATCCCCGTTGCCAAGTGGTCTATGTACAATGCAAACTGGTGACACGATTACATTCCTTACTGACGCAATCAGCCGCGCAGCTGATCTAGCCTTTCATTTCTAAAAAATCAAAATCGCCCTCTTGGTGGGATGATGAATGTTCGTCTGTAGTTAAGGCTCGCAAACAGGCTTTATTTACATACAAACATAGCATGACAACTTCTAATTATTTTGAGTATAAAAGGATCGACGCAATATGTAAGGATGTAAGCGTACTTTTAAAATTAAGGCAAGAGACGGTAGGTAAGATGGAGAAGAGTTAATAAGGTCGAAGGGAAGAAAGAAAACAAAATTAATCAATACAGTAGAGACACTATTGAAAGCCTTTTAAACAAACTAGCTCCTAGCTTTGTGACTCCACAAACAGTCGTACATATGGATGATAATTCCGATATTATAACTCACTCTACCCATTTTTCCTGTGCCGTTGGCAGCAGGTCTGAGAAAATGGGCAGAGTGGTAGTTGCCAGGTCCATAGTCTTTCCCCGTTGATATTATATCCTGCAGTCCAGACCCTGCAGTCGTATAATATCCTTTGTCAGCAACAGCTTCGCTACGCGGCGTTCCTCGCTGGACACCACCCCAGTCAAGTCCTCGTCGCGCGCGACGTCACTTTACTTCGGTGCTCTGTTCGGCAACAGTCTCGCCATGTGGTGTCCCTTGATGGTCCATAATCCCATCAAGTCCACACCGTTAGCGACGTTGCTTCACTTCGCACTACTGCATCACTTTAGTGAGGACCGCTGTAGCCTCCTCATTGTGATGCAGTTTTATCTGGAATATTTTGGACCTATTTTCCCATTCCTTCAACATTTTGAAGGTTGCTCTTCCAGGCTATGCTCCTTGTCAGTAACGGCCTCGCTACGCGGTATTCCTTGATGATCCGTCATCCCAGTCAAGTCCACGCCGCTTGCGATGTTGCTTCACTTCGTGCCCCTGCATCACTTTAGTAAGGACCGCTGTGGCCTCCTTATAGTCGGAGAGCAGCCAATCTGTAGGAAGCATTTTAAAAGTAGTCTATACAACTCGCGAACACCCACCTAAAAAACAGATGATATTATGTAAAATGACTTTCTAGATTTGATTTTTGAGTTCGTCCGTTAATTTGAGATTGCCAAATCGGTCAATTCGCAAATTTTTTGAAAAATTTTAAAATTATGTGTTAATTTTTGTTTTGCACATAACACATCATATCTTTTTTATTTTAATACCGATTTAGACCAATATTTTAACATTATTCCTCCAATATTCTTGAACAGGCTGACGGCAAAGAATATAGTGTAACTGATAATATAATGCCTAAAAAAATATAATTGCCCTCTATTGTCGCGGTTTTTTAAAATTTGCATTGAAAAATACCCGTTCGAGGTAACTTTTTTATTTTTAAAGAGAGAGTTATAGTATAAACGAGAAAAATGTTCCATATACTTTAAACAAACTTTTTTATAAAGAGATTTTTTTGAAATTCGGCTCATGTAACGAGATGACGCTGTTGAATGCGGCCGCGCAACTCGTCCGCATTAATTTAAGGCATAACTTCTGTTAACGTCGTGTCGCCCATCTGTGGTGTCGTTTAAGCGATCAAGTATCAAGTGAGTCTACGGATTATTTAATTTCTATGTGCAATTAAATGTTATAAAATTATGTAGATAATCTCGAAACATACACATTAAAAAATATGTTTTCATTAATTATAACAGCAAGTGGGTACTAAAGATTACATTTTCCTTCGCATAAACAATTTATGTTACATTGCACGTTTGCTTTGCTACACTTGCAAGCTTGTAGTACAGTTATATAATTTACATTTACAAAATGGAGTTAACTCAATAAAATTGGATTTTGGGCTTTTTGAAATCATCTTTGGAAATAAGATTTCCTCCTTTAGGTACCATCCAAAATCTAAAACATTTGGAATTCTGGGCTTAATTTGGTAGGCTGTCTTGTAAATAGCACATTGCAGAAATGCCCTTTTTACTTGTATTCTCTGTACTAGGATTTACAATTTTTGATTTTCTTTTATAAGCAGTTCGGGTATACGATCTTCTACATTGTGCATGGTAAACTGGATTTAGTGATAAAAATAAATTTTTCTGTTCTAAATATTGTTTTAGAGCCACAGAAATGTTATCGAATTTTGCATTTGATCGGTACATTTCTAAAACCGTAAATATCGTTCGCAGACAAAAGATTTTCATACCATTGTGTTAGTGAACGAATTCTGAACAACTTTCAAAATGTCCGTCTGTCCGTCCGTCACGTTTCTTGTAAGCACGATAACTCAAGAAAGAAAATTCCGATTGTATTGAAATTTGGACAGTGAATTAGTGTTAGCTAGAGGAAGAACCCTATTTGAACAAAATCAATCGGTAAATAAAAATGTTATTAATGATTTAAATTTGAAAAAAAATTTTTTTAATTTTTATGTTTTTGTAATTGAATAGAAATCTGGTGAAATGATATTTCATTTTGATAACTAAATATTTATATATTTTACAAATATACATTTCATAATGTAATATACAACCGTGAAAATATAATTTTAGCTCGTGCCTTATAATGTAAAAATTTACATTCTTTTACGTGTGAGGTGGTGGTGTAGTTCTTTTGACTCGGAATCCAAGGGTCCCGGGTTCAAAACCCAAATGGGGTTTGGTATAGTTTTTTTTATTTTTACTTAATTTCACACTCTCTTTTACCAACTAAGTTCGTACTATAAAATTAAAAATGTCTAAAAGTAATATTATTTACAAAAAACTGCGAAAAGTATCCTATTGAATGTATAACAATTATATAAAAATCTAGTGAACAGGCGAAGAGAACGTTTTTAGCTTGTTTCCTTTGATTTCCTATCCGAGTAATCATAATTTATTATGCCAAACTATGTGTTTATAACGCACTAAATATAAGGACTGAGACAAAAAGCACTTTCAACATAACATAAATGGACACTAGAAAATAATAATCACCCGGCACGTGCCTGCGTTTAGCTCTAGATGCGATTGCGGCCGATTCATAGTAGCGCGCATTCGTTCGGACGCTGAAACAATCAATGAATATTTCGATAAGGAAGCAAAATTTCAAAAAAAACTTCTTATAAAAGATTTTATTTAGTTCATTCGGAACATATTCTTCGATTATAGTAGGCACCTAACTTTAAAAATAAAAAAGATACCTCGATCGGACATCTTACTCTGCAAATTTTAAAGATTTTGCGTCAAAGAAAAGTTGTTATTTTTTTTTGCCAACTAATTATTTTTTAGGTAAAGTTTTTTACTTTCAACATATCAAAGAATAGTTAGAGAATATTATGTAAAAAAATTAAATCATTCTGAAGTAAAATAAAAAATATATGACGTGTTATATGAAAAACAAAAAATAACACATAATTTTTATTTTTTTTAGAAAATTGCCAATTTGGTCATTTTGGCAATCTCAAATCAATGGGCGAATTTAAAAATCAAGTTTAGCGGGTTATTTTACATCAGATTACCTATTTTTTAGGTGGGTGTTCGCGAGTTGTATAGAGGGTGTCGAATTCAGAGGGTCTGGTCTTCCACTATTACTATGAGGCAGGTTTATACCTGGAATGGGCCTATTTTTCCCTTTCCTTCCTGAGGGTTACCCTCCTCTGGCTCGGGAATCCAGACCGGAGGCTTAGGCGCTTTAGAAGGTCCTTGGTGTTGACCGAAGTCACGGACACCCCCTCCTCCAGCTCCTTCAGACCGGAGGCTCAGGCGCTTTGGAAGGTCCTTGGTGTTGACCGAAGTCACGGACACCCCCTCCTCCAGCTCCTTCACCTCCTGCACTGCGCTCGTGGGCTGATGGGAGGGTCTGCGCAGAACATGCTGAGGAACCCCCTCCCTCTCCACGAGTAAGGGGAAAAGATGGTCGTCACGCACGGAGCCCCTTACATACGTGGAAGGCATTTATACAACGGGGTGCGCCTGTGCCCCGAGGCTTGTCGCTAGTGGTCGGGCTCCCCCCCGACCATGCGTCCCATCGGCGCGCACAATACCTTGGGATTGGGGAAGTTTTTATGGTGGTACTTCATCCACGTGGTCAGGGCGGTGAAGCCAAGACCCCCGTGCCCCCCGGAGAGACGTACCCCTGACCTGGATCAGTGGCACGCCACTCCAAGCGGTTTACGGTGTGTGAGCTGGTCCGCGACGTGGTTTTAGCCGGGGTGGATTGGGTTATTAGCCCTACCCCCCAGCAGTATGACCATGTTAACCCTACTCTTCGCGGAGTCTGGCTGTTCTCCTATCCGCCACCTGGAGACGCGCCTGGCAGGTGCTCAACCCCCCACCCTCGTTAAAGGATGGTACCAGGAAATTGGAAGAGATTGAAGCCAGCATAAGTTCACGCAGTTCATCACCTGGCCTTGATGGGATTAATTACCTTATGATTCAAAAGCTACCTAATATAGCTAAAAGATTCCTGTGTTTGATATTTAATATCATCTTACTTAAAGGGGAAAACTGTGACGTTCTAAAACAATGCCTAATAATTCCTATCCCTAAATCTAATGATGTAAATTCTGTGTGTCCTATTTCACTGATGTCATGCCTCTTAAAAACGTTGGAAAGAATTATCAAAGTTAGGATGGAATGGTGGTTAGAGAAAAACAATTTATTACCTAATTCTCAATTTGGATTTCGTAGAGGTAAAGGCACCATCGACTGTGTTGGTCTCCGATATCCAGTTAACATTTTCAAGTAATAAATACTTATCAGCATTATTTCTAGATGTAGCTAGTGCTTATGAGTGAGCAAAAAAAGTAGGACAACTGTTTTCTTCTAATGTAAATCTGTCTCTATTTGCACACTTGCAATGAATTTTGACAAATAACTGACAATGTCACAAAAATTAAAGTTAGATGTACACAACTAGATTTTAGCAAAAATACGTTATAAGACTTGCCCATTTTTTGCGCACGACAGTACTTAACTTTCAGCTTGACAGATAAATATTTTTGTATTTTTCAGACTTGGGTGAAACCCACAGAGACACATTTGACGGATCTGATAGTGACGACCAAAGTGACATAGATGAACCTGGGCCCTCGGTTGCAGTCACGTGGAGAAGAAAGATTTGACATTTGTCATAATTTGTCAATAGTTTTTCTTTTGTTGGTACAAATTAAATACACAATGCAAACAACAAATGCATCTAAGTTCTCATTTTTTCTCATTTTCAGTTGGACTTAGGCAAAAACTAGGCTCAGAACTAATAAATCATATCGCAACTGCCTTATAACATTATTGCAAATATGTATTTTGTTTGTTTTTACCGTAAATTTCGAAATTACAATCTTTGACTTTGACTGAAAGAACGTAAACGACGTGTTGCCGAGGCATATGTTTCGAGGCATGCTAGCGCTTCCCCGTTCGTTCAACGTTAACATGTCAAAGGATCTTTTTTGTTGCAAATTTTGTCTACTTTCCGACTTTCCAGGTATCTTCTCCTATAACGAAGAAAGAAAAAGATAAAACAGTTTTTTTGGTTTTATTTTCAAATTTTTGAGAAGGTTGCGGGGGAATTTTTGGTGGGAAGTTAAAAATTCGGATTCAGCGCTCAAAAAAACGTAAAGTAAGCCTTTTTACAGAACTACCATGCATTTTTCCAGGTAATGCCAGGAGTAATGTAAAAAGTAATGATAAAATTGACATTTTAATATAGACATTTTAATATCTGACAGAATGTTTTAAAAACATATGTCCAAAGGCACTAACTAATTTAACTTGTTTATTCTTCTTTTATCATATTTTTATATACAAAATTTTAAAAAATTATGGTTTGACTTTTTCTGTCTTGGTATCTACCATAAGTTATTTTAAACTTCTGTCATACATTTTCTGTTTATACATGTTTTGGTTTGTTAACATAATTTTTGTAGAATTTCACTGTAATTTCATAATATTCACAAAATCCATAGTAACGTAATTACATACTCTTGCTGCTGTTGTATAACTTACCAGAAACAATTAAACAGACTTTTTGCAAATTGCCTCAAGCCGAAATCCCTAATTAAGGCAAACGCCCCACTGAAACAGTGACCCAACCTTTGACTTTCATTTCGACGGACACCACTGGCTTATTGCCACAGGCCCACCATTTCAGTCCTTTTCGATTTCGAACTAATTTAAACGCTTTTAATTTATTTTCTGTCTCCCATTTCAAAGGAATAATTTAACCTGGTATTGAAAGAGACAATTCAATCTAACAGAAGTTCAAATTTAAATTTGTTACGTGATTTTTTAAATCACCCTTAACTTTATCGCGTTTATAATTAAAAACTGAATAATGTACATGATTAAGCCATTTCCTGTTGGAATGTTAAAGGAAGTTTGACAAATAAAATGAAGTTTGCAATTTAAGAGAATTAATTTAACACGTTGGCTTACACGTGGTGTGTAATGAACTTAATTTCCACGTGTAATGATAGGAGAAACTAATTACAATAAATCATTGAGTCAGTGGTGTTGCAGCAATGTTTTATGTCAGCCCGTCGAGTTGGCATGGTTCAAGATATAAAAATCAGTGAAATTATATCATCGTTACAAGGCTAATTTTTTTATGTGTGTACACATTTTATGTTTAGAATGAATAAAATAAGATCGCCAGAAAGTGTGGGCCGTCAGGGGCGCAGCCAGAAAGATCAAAGATGTAAAAAAACGGAGTTATATAACATGATCATTACAAGCTTCTTAGATTGAGCATATTTATTTAAATGTTTTGAACACAGAAAAAAATTCCCAGAAAGAAACTCCCGTCAGTAAGGCTAGCCAGAAAGAAAATGTTTAAGATTTTTGAAGAAAACTGGACTGGAAATGTGTACACACGAAAAAAAATGAGCTTTGTGACATAATTTCACTGATTTTTAGACAGTGTTCGTGACGTGACGCACCTGACAGGACGACAGGAGGTGCCCCGCCAAAAGTCGATTTTATGAATCGTTATCATCCATTAAACCATAAAAATATCTCAAAGTTCATAAAACGATGATGTGCCAATGTCCTTGGATGAGGACCCGCACTCTTGCAAACATTATTATTTTTGATTTTCCGAGAAAAAGTCATTGTTTATAAAAAGTTTTGCTTGTCTTAGGAAGTCGTAGGCAGTTGTCAAACTTAAGATAAATTATACAGGGTATTCTTAAAATTATAAAATATGAAATCGACTTTAAGCAAACTAGCTTCTTTTTACATTTTTATTGAATTTATTTTATTTTATTTTATTTTATTTTATTTTATTTAACAAAGTTTCTATTATGAAGAAAAGCTTAAATACGGAGTTTTAGCAAAATAAGGAAATAATAATTTTCAAAAAAAAACATTTTATTCATCTAAGTTGAAAACTACTCCTACTAGTACACATCTTTTTAGTCTTTTTCTAAATTCTTCATAGAAGATGAGATTAGATCAAGTGTCAATGTCAGTGCAATAGATATTTATTTGTATTTATAAAAATATTAATTACTGATTATCATTATTAAATTAACGATATAACAAATTTTCTTGGAGGAAGCGGAAATGTTTCGTATAAGTATACGCAACAGAAGTTTTACTTCTTTATCCAGTGGAGGTATACTAACGACAAAAAAAAATTGAAAATTTTTATTGTTCAAATAGGCTTAGAATGTCATAAAACGTCGAGATTTTAAGTTTGACGGAAAAAAAATTCTGTAACTTTTTTGTACGCACGATTACTCTGGAACCGTTTAAGGTATTGACTTCAAATTTGGGTAAATGGGGGTAAACAGATAAATTAAGCAGGTAAGAGTTAGTATATACTGTCGTGCGCAAAAAAATGGGACAAGTCTTATAATGTATTTTTGCTAAAATCTAGTTGTATACATCTAAGTTTAATTTTTGTGACATTGTCAGTTATTTGTCAAGTCATTGCGAGTGTGCAAAAAACTAATATTCCCCATATAAGCGATTTAGTTAAATCTGGAGTTATTGCTAAAGCAGAAGATGGAGGGTAAATGAGACAAATTACACTGCGTTATAATATTAACAAAAATTCGGTGTGTAACATTTTAAAAAAGTGGAGAATAAACGGTACAATTAGTAGAAATCCTGCATCAGGGCGACGAAGGATATCAACTTAACAACAAAATTTGCAATTGGTAAATACATTTTTTTTACTCAGTCATATATCTAACAATGACAAAAGTGGTAGATTTTCCGTTAATATGTGGGCTTGGATATCTGCACGTGGTCCTGGTGTTTTGTGGCAAATCGAAGAACAATTTAATAGTGCTCATATCGTAACTAACTGGATTCAAGATAACAACAATAATGTTCTTAACTGGCCCAGTCATAGTCCAGATCTTAACCCTACGGAAGACGTATGGGGACTACTCGTAAGAAGTAAACAAAAATTAAAAGTGAGATCACGGAATGCCCAAGAATTACTGGAAATAATAAATAATGCATGGGAAAATATTATTACTGATGATTATTGTATAAGGTTATTTAATTATATGCCAAACAGACTTATAGAAGTTATAAATAGAAATGATGCAATAATGTGTGTGTGTGTGTGTGTTTCAATTATGGCTTTGGTTAAACCAATTAGCCAGATCTATGTGGTAATCTCGACAAATCACATGTACTCAAAGACCAAAATTTACATTTAACTGTAGATTTTGTGTGACTGTGTTAGATTTTAATTTATCTACTAAACTCTTACTATCCGTGAATATTACAAAATTCGTTTCTTCTACCGAGTTAGCATATTCCATGGCTTTTTGTACTGCGAATAGTTCTGCTGTGTATATGGAAGCTAAATTGGGCAGTTTAAATTGTCTTGATTTTTTTTTATTTAAATGATAAAATGCACACCCTGTTTCATTATTTATCCTGGAGCCGTCTGTAAAAATATATTCATAGTTTGGCCACTTTTTTTCAACTTCAGATTTAAATATCTGGTTTGTATGGGGTGAAACCTCTATTTTCAAATAGCAGATTCTAATTTCGGTTAGAAGATCTTCATAGTTGACTTCGTAATAAGGCAATAAATCACTTTTAAAACACTGCAACGAATTTTCTGATATTTTTAGCCAAGAATTAACAGTAAGTGAGGTTTTCCGGGAGGTCCAATATGGAGACGTTAGATTTAAAATCATTAATGTATGTAGGTTGTTGATGCAGTTACTATTTTTTGAGACATTATGGTTAATAAATTTGTCACATAACAATTGTCTTCTTAGAGACAGTGGGGGTTCACAAGCTTCAACTTCTAATACGTTGATAGGTGTACTTTTTAACAATCTTAAACTTAAACGAAGGCATTTATTTTTAACTTTATCAATTTTTTGTAGATGAATGTCAGCCGCAGTACCATAAAAGATACTGCCATAGTCGATGATCGATCTTACTAATGATTTGTAGAAAAGTAAGGCTATATTGGGATCTGCTCCCCATGTGCTTCTAGTAAATACCCTGATAATATTTATAGAGTTTTCGACTTTTTTTATGATTTGAGTGATGTGGTCTTTCCAGAGAAGTTTCTTGTCTAGTAATATTCCAAGATACTTAACAGTGGTTTTATGTGGAATTTCGTATGGTCCAAGTCTTATAACTGGTGGTAACTGCGTTATTTTCCTAGTAAAGGTACATGTGGCAGATTTAGTTTCCGATATGCTCAATCCGTTGTTGTCCATCCAATTTTTTACTTCATCCATGGTTTGAGATAACTTGTTTGTACCTTGGTCGATTGTACTGTTTTCAGTGTAAATGCAAATATCGTCAGCAAATTGGATTATCTTACAGTCATTATTAAAATTACTACCAAAGTCTAGTGAATATATTATATAGAGGAGTGGGCTGAGAATACTACCTTGAGGTAAACCAACAGATGTCGATCTAGGGCCTATCATGGAATCGTTGATTTTTATGTATATTAGTCTGTTACTGTACATTTTTATCAGATTATGTACTATGATTTTCGGAATGCCAACTTTTAGAAGTTTTATTGCAAGAACATCCAATAAAACATTGTCATATGCTCCTTTAATATCCAGGAACACAGCAGTTAGTGTTTTGTTCTTTGTGAAGGCTAGCTGAATATCCGTAACTAGTACTGATGTTGCTTCTTGGGTAGACCTTCCCCGTCTGAAACCAAACTAAGATGGTGGCAGTAGATTGTTATGTTCAAGCCAGTGTTCCAGTCGATTTTTAATAAGACGTTCAAAAGTTTTCATAACGCAAGAAGCTAGCGATATAGGTCTATAGGAATCCTCGGGTATTGGTAAAACAATATATTCGTACCATTCTGATGGTATCGGTGTTTCGTTAAGCCAAATAGAATTAAAAATATTCAATAGATCTCTTTTTGCATTTTCAGGTAGGTGAAAAAGCATCGAATAAGTTACATTGTCTTTGCCTGGAGATGTATTGTTATTCTGTTTCAGTGCTCGGCTTAATTCTGACATAGTAAATGGTTTTAAAAGTTTTTTGTTGAGTTGTGTTTGATGTGGGTATATGTGCGGACTTGTTACTTCCTCTGGAGTTTGATTGTTGACCCAAGGTGGAGACAATTTATTTTGAAATTTTTCGATCCGGTCGGACTCCTCGTTTATTGGAACTCTATTTGCTTGTTTTCTGTTTTTGAATTGATTTAATTTTGACCATACTTCTTTTATCGGCGTATTTTTGTTTAAGCTTCCGCAGTACTCTTTCCATTTTTGCTTTTTTGTTTCTTTTGTATGTTTTTTCGCCAAGTTGACTAAGTTGTTGACATTCGGATTTTCTTTGTACGCAGCATAAGCCTTTTTTCTGTTATTGACTAACTCTTCGCACTTTTCATTCCACCACGGCTTGCCTATATGTTGTTTCCGAGAGTTAGATGACGTCTTGAATTTAGGGATAGATATGTCGGCAGCTTCATTCATATTTTTTATAATTTCCTTGTAATTATTTGAGTTGGATTCACCTAGTTGGGTTGTGTTTAAGTTCCAGTTAGCTTTATTGACATTCCAAATTTTATGGCTTTTTTTTATAACATTATTGGTTAGATAGGGTTCACATTGATCACATAGAATTAATACAGGTAGATGATCCGATCTGTGGGGATCGTTTATTATATTCCAAGAGAATAAATGCGATATTTCAGGGCTACATAGTGTCAAATCGATTGCACTCCTCCTATTACTTGCATAGTTAACTAAAGTTGGTGATCTATCATTTAAATAGACTAGGTTGCAGTTGTCAATGGCTTGTAATAAATTTTTACCATATATGTCTTAAACTTCACAGCCCCAAGCAAAGTGATGTGCATTAAAGTCTCCTATAAAGCAGGGCTTTGGGATACTCGAAAAAACCATATCCCATTTTTGTTGTGTGATTTTTGTTTGAGGTTTTATGTAAAGTGAAACCAATGCGGTTTCATCATTATTTATTTTGACTGAAATACATTTCGCCAGGATATGTGGATTATCTGGTAGTGGGATATCTTTAAAATAAACATTTGATTTAATTAGTATAGCGACGCCTCCTTTTCCATCATTACGATCTTTTCTTATACAATTATAGCCAGCAAAATTGATATAACTATGTGGCTTAAACCACGTTTCTGATAAGAAACCTATTGAAATGTCATTTTTTGTAAAAGATATTCCAGGTTGTATTTATTAGCCACAGCTGATCTGCAGTTCCATTGACAAATGTTAAATTTTTTACTTAAGGCTGCGAACATGAAGACATATTAACATTTAGCCGTTCCCTAATTATATTTTTTAATGTATTCTGTTGAATATCAAAACTATTGCTTTCTTTAAGACTATTAATAATATTAGTAACCAATTCAAAAATTATGTTAGTTAGATTATAATTCTCTTGGGCATTGTGTACCTGTGAGTTGTATTGTACATTTTTTGTATATGAGTCTTGTCCTATGATACCCCCGGGTATGTTCGGAGCATTTATAGGAGCGACTATTTCATTACGTAACTTAAAAATGGGATCTGGTGATGAGGTGCGAGTTCTTTTGCTCGCTAATTGTCTAGGTGTGTTGTGTTGTGAAGATGTTGTGTGTGTGTTGTGTGTATAACCGTGTGTGCTTTGTGATATAATATTGCTATTTTGTGTTTGTTATTTGATTGTTAACATTTTGATTGGAAACTACATTGGCATACGTATTTTTTGGAATTTTTTGTGAAGCGTCGTTATAACTTATATTTAATTCGCACATTGCGCACATGGAGAAATATTTATATTAGAGGTTAAGTGGTTACCCATACAATTAAAACATTTTTGGGTAGATGTATTTTGACTTTGACATTTTTTTGTTTCGTGATCTTCCCCGCATTTGTTGCATCTTGGTTTACTATTACACTGCTTACCTAAATGGCCGTACCTATAGCAGTAAAAACATAAAAGAACTTTTTGAATATAAGGTTCTACATTTGCCCATACTTTATTTATAGATATATATTTTGGCAAAGATTGAGCTTTAAATGTTATAATACATGTTCCAGTCGGTATATATTCGATTTCACCATTCGATAAACTATTTTTTCTATTTATTCTTTTAACTTTTTCGACTTCAAATTTACAATGATGATCTATTTGTTTAATTTTATTTTGTATATATTGTTCAGAGTATTCCGTTGGAATACCTTTTATAACACCCTGTCTAAAAATTATAAACTTTGGTAAGTAGGCCTCTAAATTAAATTTTTTAAGTATCTCCGAATTATTTTGTTCGATAAAAAAATTAGCGCTATTTGGGTCTTTAAAATTTATTCTTATTCTATTTTTCCCAATGGTATCAATGTTTTTTATTTTATTATCCAAATTTGGCCAATTAGTAAATATAATGTCATCTACCTTTAGAGTGTTGAGTTTACCTTTAAAATCGATTAGGTTATTTTCCACATAAACGTGATACGGACCTGTATTTGTATACATTACGTTTTTTCTGCACGCTGCTATCACTACTGCTAGTTTCGTTTTTTTCTTGATGTAACGATTTTAAATTAAAAACTGTAATATTATTAACAAATGAATTATTAAGTGGTGAATCCAATTCCATATCCGAGATGATGGTTATGCTCTCATTTAAATGCGTTGGTGTTACATTTCCATCGGGGGGTCGGCCCCCGCTATTTGCACTCATATGTACAAAATTGTTTTTCTTAAGAAAAGTTGATATTAACTACAAACACTATAGAAATTTTAATAACTTCTTTTAATAACTTTTAACTAAGAATTAATTAAGCACTTTTCGCTGGGATAAATTCACTCCGAATCGTCTGATAGCCACTACGGAACTGTGATGATGCAATAATGAAATATTAATAGTTAGTTTCTTGTTAAGTTGGATATCCTATGTCCCCTAATCTAGGATTTATACTTTTTGTGCCGTTTATTCTACACTTTTTCAAAATGTTAAACACCAAATGTTTGTTAATGTTATAACTCAGTGCAACTTGTCTCATTGACCATCCATCATTTGCTATAGCAATAACTACAGCCTTACAATGAAAATTAAAATAAAAGTGCTAATTGTTTTATATCGGCTATTCATTACATATTCAAATAGAGACAGATTTACATTAGAAAAAAATAGTTGTCCTATCTTTTTTTTTTTCTTTGTTCACGACAGTATAAGAGAAGCTATGGTCTCAAAAATTTTTTGGTATTAGCCACCTCCATTACCACCCCCACACCATTATTATAGGGGATTGAAAAAAATTGTGATTTATTGTGTGTACATATATGGTGGCCCTTATTTTTCAACTTTCTAAAAGATTAGCTCCCACCACCATATCTTGTTCCAATCAACAAAAAAATGGTCTGTGCAAAATTTTAGCTCAATCGGACAACTGTTAGGTAACCCTCACCGACCATGAAGTTTTGAAATATTCGCCTGGAAAGTCATTTTTTCAGAAAAACATTTTTTTTAGTTATTTTATTTGTAATCACCTGTAAGCACTAGTAATGGAAATAAATGCGAGTTTTCATTAATTTAATTAGCATTAGCGATTAGCAAATTTAATCTAAACGCCTGCCAAGAATTAGTGTTGCATTGGGATGGAAAGCTGCTCCCAGGACTCACAGGTGTTGAAAAGATTGATAGACTGGCAATAACAGTAACTTTTCAAGGCAAGGAGTAATTGTTGGTAGTCCCTGAAAACCAAACATCTTCAGGAGAAAATCAAGTCGTGGCTGTTTACCAAGCAGTGGAGAAGTGGGGTATAACCAACAAAATTCAGGCACTTTGCTGTGACACGACAGCAAGCAACACAGGTCGAGTAAATGGTGCCTGTACAAATTTAGAGAAAATGTTCAACCGAGACCTGTTGTACCTCCCATGCCGTCATCACATTTTTGAAGAAGAATTCTATCATGTAATTCAATATTTCGTCAGTATTAGCTAGAAAAGTAGTTGTTTTGATTGGTTCTCCAATAATGAGTGTTTTAAAGTATTTACCTAACCAGTATATTAGCGTGCACAGATTAGGGCAACAATACAAAGAAAGTAGGTATTTTCATAATAAATAAAAGTGTGTAAGTTGTGACTTGCATAATATCTAAATAATATTCTCTAATGATGAAGTTCAGTTTACAGTTATAAAGTGAATAGCAATTAAATTTTAATATCCTTTCAATACATATTTATCTTACTGTATTATCTTACTGTAATATCGTATGCCTACATCACGTTGTATTAAAGAGCCGGTAATGCAGGAATTGCAATAACTCATTTTAATGAAAATATTTACCATTCTACACATTTTCTACACACACAACGCCACTGTTGCCTATGGGATGTGATGTTCATCTATCCATTTTAATGAACATATAATGTGACTATGTTAGGAGCAAACAAGGTATATAGTGAAAGATAGCCTGTTATGTATCTAGATATAAGTTCTTTAATCGGAGGTTTTGATTCTAAAGAAATTATTGTTGTAAATAAAAACGCGTTTCGCCTATAGAAGTTGTGTGCGTTATTAAGAAAATCTAATATTTCTTAAATATTTCATGTTATTTCAGGAATTTTTTGAATTAACTTTTGGGAAATTTTATTCAGAATCTTTTTAAACAATTGCTGGGGTTGTCTGGATGTGTCTACATAAATTCCTCTAAGAAGAAAAAAGAGAATGGTCGAAATAGGGAAGAATGTACCGCTTTTCAACGGAATTAATCGTAGCGTATATTATGTTCCAACTAAAAGGCGCTTGAGGGTCGCCTAGCAGTTGTCCGATTGAGCTGAAGTTTTGCACAGCCCGTCTTCTTGTTGATTGGAACTGGATTGGGGGGTGGGAGCAGCACAATTTTAACTTTTGGAAAATTACCTATAGCTAAGGACCACACAAGAACCAAAAACCTCTTTAATGAGAAATGCCCAGATGGCTCGCAAAGCATTACGTAAATTAATTTATAAATTTGATTTCACTGGAGATGAAAAAAATCATAAAAAAAAACAAAAAACCGCTGCCCAGGGTATCACTACTTCCACATCCAGATTTTCTATCCAAGTTTCTCACAACGAAAATTTTCTTATTTTACAATCAAATTCGAAGATTTGGCGGAGGCGCAGGTGATAAAAATTAAAAACTTAGTTTTTAGGTATTGGGTATTTAGCTATTATTGTAATTTTCTATCATATCTTACCATTTCGCAACGAAAGGGAGCCTTGCATGGAGGAAAATCAGCTGAACAATATTTTCTACAACAGTTTGAACTGAGACTTTTATTGAGAAACGCGTCCGTTGAACAATTTGCTTTTACAAACAAATTATACAACATGCTGTCGCTCATGTCGTAGATTTCAATGCTGTTAATGTTGACGATTTCATTGCATGATGGTTTTTAATTGATATGCGATAATGCCAGTACATTTTTTTGTAGAATTATTTTGGCATCAGCCCACTATCAGATCCAAACTTCCTACCGGAAGTTTGGATGTGGAAGTAATGATTCCTTAGGCAGCGGTAGTCCATTTCATACTAAGATAAGTGTACCGATTTTCTCACAATAGTTTCAGTGACTATATGGAAGTTAAGTGAATAAAAGAAGCTACTAAAAAGGTTGAAGAAAAAATTAGAAAAAAAAATTCCTTCAAAAAATATCTCTAATATGTTATACTTTGTTATGTATACCCGACATGTATTGCTTTTTAAACTTTGTTTTAAATCTGTATGCACGAGCGAGATAGTGAAATTATTATGTAGTTTAGAATGTTGCAATAATAAAGACGCTTACTCTGGTTAAGATAAGGTAAACTCAGTCTACGCAAAAGGTTCATCCTTCTGTGGATTTAATGTTTGTTGAAAATAAAACTTGTTTGTAAACTAAGGACTCATTATTGTAATCTTTATTTTCAATAAACTTTATTATTATTATTATTATTATTATTATTATTATTAATATGCTTAATATTTATGTATAAAAATAAAGAAATATTTCAACAGTATAATACGATACATGACCATAATACAAGATCTCTAGACTACAAGTATCCACAGCACAAACTTACACTATCTGAAAAAAATACTGCTTATTCGTGTTTAAAATTTTATAATAAGTTACCAAATAGTATTAAGATGGTAAACAATTTTAGAAATTTAATTTAAGAAATCGATTTTTAATTATCTTTTAAATATTGAACCATACTCTATAAATGAGTTTATGTCATTTTAATGTAACTTTTACTACATGTATTTTTGTGTTTTCTGTAATCATAATCTTACTAGAACTGTTGTCAGTTAAATGTAGATATGACGCTCTTTCATTCTTCTAGTTTCTGCAACTTTACTGTAACTGTTTTTTGAAATAAAGGATTTTTCTATTCTATTTCTATTCTATTCTATTAAAAGTAAAAAATAAAATTTCATTCAGTTTTACAAATTTCTGTCTAGTAGCAAAGACCTTATTAACAAATATCAATTTGAAGTAGGTGCAAAAAAAATGTACTAATTTCAAAAATAAGTTTTGCACCGACTTCAAATTGATATTTGGTAATAAGGTAGAGTTCCTTGCTACTTTCCACTAATAATAATAATAATAATGATATATTTATTTACGTTACGTTTCAATACAATACAATACATTAGGTACACTTACATTAGAACATTGAAAATATAATAACACACAAAATCAATAGTGCAAATAAATATAGATACTCAAAAAGTGACTTAACACTTGTTTCGAGTTATGACTAATACATAATACAATTTATCACAACCATGAAACACAATGATAGATCACAATAATAAATCACAACAATAAATCTAAACAGTATATATAATGTATAATAATAATTTATAAAGCAGGTATATAACATACACATATAGATTAAATACGAGTTTATTGCACCACACATTCCTAATTACACTTACACAATTCCAATATAACAATATAGAGCAGCATAAAGCAACAGGTAAGTATCAGAAAATTTTGTTTTTTTTGGCTTTTAGTATTTTTATATTTTTAATTAATAATATTTTTTATGTCAATAATGTCATTTATTAATTTCCTTGGGTTTTCTATTATATGCTTCTTTAATAGTTTTTTAAATGAATTTATTTTGGTTATACTTTGTAACTCGTTTGGTAATGTGTTGTAGACTCTTGGGGCTAAAAAAGCATAAGACCTTTGTCCAACTGTTTTCATCATAAATGGTACAGTATGTTTATTTTTTTGTCTAGTATTGTATACATGAGAGGGTAGAGTTTCTATATTTTGGGTAAGTTGGTATTTTACGCTTATGTTATAATAATACAATTGCCTAATATCGAACAATTTTTCCTCTGTGTACAATAAATCTGATGAATATATTGAACTCCTGCCCAGCATTATTTTTAGAAATCTTTTTTGTAGGGTTTCAAGAGGAGTCAAATGAGTTTTAGCAACCCCACCCCAACCAAGTATACAATAACGTAGATGACTTTCCACAAGTGAATGATACAGCATTTTTAATTGATCGAAACCTAGAATATTTTTTAGGTACCTAAATTTGTAAATGATAGTTTGTAATTTCTTTATTACATAGTTTATATGGACGTCCCATCTTAAATGGGAGTCTATGAAAACACCTAAATATTTTATATTCTTTTCAGGTAATATAGTACATAACGTTCCTCTAACATTTATTTCGAGACATTCAGAGAGACAAATGTTGTTTGACCAGATTTATTGCAACTAAGCGGTAAGTAGTGCGTTTTATCAAAATTTATTGTTAATAACCTATTATCAAACCAATTCTTTATTAGACTTAGATCATCCTCAGCTAGTATCCTAAGGTCTGTCCAAGAATCTGCCTTATAAAATATGGCAGTATCATCAGCAAAACCCACAATTTCCCCCCCGCTCCGTAATGAAAACAATCCATCTATGTAAATCGAAAACAAAATGGGACCCAAAACTGTACCTTGCGGCACTCCGTACTTTATTATCATTGACTCACTTAATTCATTATTTATTCTTACACGCTGGGGTCTATTGGAAATATAACTTTTAAATAACTTTAGTGTAACTTCTCTAAGTCCAATGTCTTCCAATGTTTGTAACAGTAGTTCATGGCTAACTGTATCAAATGCCTTCGATAAATCTAGGAATACGCACAAACAGGGCTTACTTCCATCCAGAGCAGAGTATATCTTGCTAGTCAGTGCTAATAATGCATCTTGTGTGGATACGTTCTTTTTAAATCCGAATTGATTTTCCGAAAGTGGTTTATACTTATTAATGTATGCCGTTAATCTTTTTTTTATGACTTTCTCAAATAATTTTGATAGATGGGTTATAAGTGATATTGGTCTATAGTTTGATAATATTTCTTTGTTTCCCTTTTTATATATAGGAATTATTACAGATTCTTTAAATATCGAAGGCCATATACCAAGTGTCATACATGTATTGAAGATATATTCTAGTGATTTTAGAATATATTCTGAAGCCGATTTTAGTACTTCAGCTTTTATGTTGTCTAAACCAGGGGATTTTTTATTTTTTAATTCATTTAATAGTTGTTTTAGTTCAAATGTATCTGTAGGTAAAAGTACCATAGAGTTTTGTACTGAATTTTTTGTAATTTTGAAGTTAGGATCTTTGTTTATTTTATTTGCTAGATTTTCTCCCATTTTCGTAAAAGTTTTATTAAATTCATTTGCCATTTCTTTTGAATTTGTGATTAATTCACCATTTTCATTCTTTATTGAACTAAAGGTGTTATTTTTTGAATTTGTTTTACTAATTTCCCGGACCGTTTTCCAAAGACTCTTTGAGTTTGTCTTGTTTTTGTTTATTTCGTTTTTGTAATATTCGTAATTAGTTTTGTTAATTAGATTTGTAAGTCTATTTTTATAGGTTCTGTATTCTAATTTTAAATATTCATTATTAGGATTTTTTTGTACTGTTCTATACATTTCGTTTTTTTTATGTATGAATTTTACTAGCCCACTTGTGACCCAAGGCGTTAATTTTGTATTTTTCCTTTTAATTTTTTTAAGATTAGTTGAATCCTTTAGTGCTTTTGTAACAATATTAACAAAATTTTCTGTTGCAGTATCAGCATCTTGCTCCACATACACAGATTGCCAAGACTCACTACTTAGAATTTTCTGAAACTTACCATAATTTACATTCCTTATAAATCCTTCCCTATCATTAGTCTCCTTTTCTTTATTACAGTGTAATATAATTTGTAACATTGTAGTAAAGTGATCTGTGATGTCCGTTTGTAATATTATTGGTAGTATTTTTTCATTTACATTGTGTATGGATCTAATAAAAATGTGGTCTAAACAAGATTTTTGATTTCCTTGTACTCTGGTGTAATTATTTATGCATGATATATAACCAAATTCATTTAGAATATTCATGTACTCGATACTACAATCACTGTTTTGCAGTATATCAATATTTATGTCTCCAATAAAAATATGGTAATCCCCTATCTCATTGTGATGTACTTGAAGATAATTTTGTAAATGGACCAGATAATCTGTAAGATCTGTAGATGGTGGTCTATACATAGCAGTTATATTTATATCACATTGATTGTTTAGTTTGATGTTAATTTTAATAGAATTAATATTATTAATGGGAATAATTTTATAGTTATAATTTACTTCACTTTTTATGTAAACCAGTACCCCATCATTTTGATTCAACTTGCTACTGTTATATATCATATCATATCCAGTTATATTATACAATGTGGGGTGTTGGATTTTCCATGTTTCAGTAAGAACAATACAGTCAAAATCTGCTTGTAGTTCTTCGAGAAGTATTTTGAATAGATCCAGATTTTTATTAATACTACGGATATTATTGTGTATGATTTTAAAATTGCAACTTAATTTATTTATATCATAGATCTCTTTACATTCAAGGCCGTTTGTAAGTGTGTAGGTTTCTATTGCATTCACTTCAAAATCTCTAATATACTGGTCCATTTTTACAGTATAAATTCAAGATAAGTCATAAGATCATAATTAGATAAAAAGGCATGTCTTAATTTAATAAAATAAGTAGTTACAAGTTACAACCGAGATTATAATACATCATCATATATTAGGTTATGAACAATATAAAAAAAAGAAAAAAGATACAAATATGGAATTACGCGAAGTTTACAGTCTTGGTGGTTCTTGTGGTTCGTTTTCTTGGAATTTCGATTTCAATGGGTTGTTGTTTACTTTTTTTGTCTATAGTTTTATTGAAGAATGAAGAAACTTTATCTTTGGCCAAATTTGTGCTACTTCCGGCTGTTCCGTTGTTTAGTGCTATGTTTCCTGTTTCAGTTACTTTTGCTTCTTCTGTTTCTTCGTTTTCTTCTGCTTCTTCTTCCTCTATTAGATCGTCTTTTCTTTCTTTTAGTTCTTCGTAAGTGAAAGCCTCTCCGTCTACGTACAATGTGTTGTTTTTTATTGTTGCTTGTTGGTTGTTTCCTCTAGCAATTACCAAATGTGCACGAAGGAATTTTTGTTTCTCGTATTCCTCAGTTGTATAGTCATTAGCGATAAATACTCCGGTACCTTTCAGTTTTTTTTCATTTTTTAAAATGTCAATTTTCAGTGGGTAGCTGACAAATTCGACTAATATTGGACGACTTTTCCCTTCCACTTTCTTACCAAATCTATAGATGTCACGAATATCAGAGAAATTAAAACTGATTTGGAGGTGTTTGTTAATAACGTCCAAGAAATATTGTATTTCGTCAATGTCGTTGTCTTGTTCTTCTACGCCGTAAAATATTAGATTATATTTCTTCACTTTCTTTTCAACTGCAGACAATTTATTTTTCAAAGTTTGGTTCTCTTCTTTTAATTCTATATTTTCTTTCTTGATTTTTTCGAGTTCTTCAGTTATTTCAAATTTAATTGTGCGAATCTCTTGGGTTAAATCTTTTTTTATTTCTATATTTTGATTTTGAATTTCGTTTGTTTTGTTTACCAATTCCTGTATTAGCTTGAAAAGATCGTTATTCGTAACGTTTTCTCCCATATTATAGTCAATTGCATTTAAAGTTATGGACTAGAAATGTTATTAAAGACGGTTTTGGCACTTAATTTTATCACACTTTTATAAAGTTTATGGAACTAATTTTTAAGAAATTAGCACACAGCCTTTTAATCTTATCAGTATTGGCGCACCAAAAAACTTTATACTCAGTTTGTGTTTATTTTGTTTATATAGGTTATCGGTTAAGGTGAATAATTTACTTACAGTTTTGGTTTATATGGATTATGTAGGATTGAAGAGACATGCACAATTTGCTATTTGAATAAGTTGGTTCCAAACAAAATTTGCTTTACTTCCACTAAAACACTTTTATTTTCACGAGACCAGGAATGTTAACTCTATGCTTGGCTGTGTTCAAAACTAATATAATAGGTAGACGGGTATTTGTAATAAGTAGTGAATTTTTTTTATTCTTGCTTTTTAAAGATATTTTTTGAAGGCGACTCGATTTTTCATATATTTTTTTTTGATACTAACGAGTGTTTCACCAACTAAATTAATATCACAAAATTTAGGACGTACAAAACTAACATTATTTACAAGAAAACTGCGAAGAGTATTCCATAGAATGTGCAACAATTATATAGAGAATTCAACAAACCGAAGAAGAGATGTTTACTCTAGTTCTTTTAATGTAAAGGCATTTCATATGACACATTATTTGAAAGCTCATTTCAAGAGAAACATAATGCATTTTTTGTTTTCTAAATATCACAGACAGGGTGAGAAAAATAAAAACTTACATTTTAAGTTAAACTTTAATGAACAAGATGTTCAAAATGTGAACAATATCCTTCTTTTAAATTCCCTTTATAATTACATTTACTCCAGGGAAATAAGCAAAAAAATACCCTGTTAGGGACACTCAACCATCCAGACAGCTGATAAGTTTTCAGGTAATATAGGCCTATAGGAACAAAACCTATACTTTTCCTACAGTGGATTTGGCGAGGTTTTTTATTTATTAACAATTAAAGGCCAGAAATTCTATATTTTTGCACATTTTTGCCTACCAGTAAAAAATAAAGTATTTGATCAACAATTCGGAGAAACTATCTTGTAGGGAATTAAAAAACCTTTAAAACGACTTTTTTAAAATGTCGATATGATTATTTGTTGCTCAGAAAATTGCAAAGAACGGTCTATATTCGCATAATATTCAATTAACCATAAATATTGGAAAAATCGACTTTGTTATTACGTAATAAATTGGGTCATGTAGTAATTTTTACCATATATTAAATATGTTAAAAATTTCAAATCGATTAATTGAATAGTTCTTGCAAAATTGTAATTGTTTATCCCAGAGATGTTTTTTTTTGCAATAACATTATACGCACAATAATGAAAATACAATGGTTCTACGGGTATCTCATGAAAGGGGAAGAGTTGTTTTATAGTATATAATATCACTAGTGCTTGAAATTTTATCGGTAAAATTTTTTCGAAAGCGTTATTGCCTGGTAATATAAAGAGTGCAAATTGACAGTTTATTATCTGATTAAATCCCGACCGCTTTAGCGGGAGGGATTTAATCTTTGATAATAAACTGTCAATTTGCATGAGTTATATTAACCTTATGGCAACTTAGCTTGAGAAAAAATTTATAGATAAAATTTAGAAGCATGAGTGGTATTTGTGGAGAATATTTCACGAATAAATAATCCATTAAGTACATCTTCTATTATTATGTTCAGTAATTAATTGCCTTTCATTGCGTTTCCTTGTTACTTTTTAGAGATTATTCACCTTTATCTTCAATTTCATCATTTACGCCACATAACAATGCATTTCCAAAGCGACTCATCTAATAAAAAACAAAGTAGGTTTAAATTATGACAATCAAGAAAAACAATATACGTTAAACCATAGGTACTGGAACTTATAAGATTAGTCATCACAACAAAGCACGCTTCGACCAATCACATTACGGGTATAATCACACAAATTGCATATTACCAATCTATCGCTTTTACGTTCTAAGGCTACGGCTCAGATGGTATGGTACCGCCATCTAGTAACGCTAGCTTAACTTAACTGGCCTAAACAGTGAATTGAATTATTATATTAATGTTTATTAATACATATTTATGTATTTAATCCTTGTTTCTAATTTGAGAAGTTTAATAGTTAAGTTAAAGTTTACTTGTTTAAGTAGACAGACTTTAAGTACAACGAATTATAATGTATATAGTGATACTGCAGAGTTTTGATTTTCCAAATAAGTGTTAGCTGCTTTGTGATGATTGATGAATTACCATACGAACGACGTACGTACCCACATTTGTGTATTTATCTTGAAATAACTGATTTGTCTGCTTCGTAGATATTTATATTTAATTTTAGTCGTGAAAATTATTTTGTAATTACGTTAGGTATTAAGCCATTGAAAGCTGTGTATAACTTGTCCCGAACCTATATAAGTTCTACACAGCATTGGCTTTTTAGGTTATTAATACCTACAATACTACAAATTACAATTTACGTTAACAATTAGTAATAAGCTAGAGAAGATATTTATAGATAACATTTAAAAGCAAGATTTGTCATATTTGCTGAAAACATTTCACGGCACAAAACGTCAAAAAATTTTCGCAATATTTGCCGCTGCAGCGAACTAAAAAATTAGAGCGATAAATTTTGCATGTTGATACTGTCAAAAGCCGATCTAGCTTGAATTATCACTAATAATGACATTTGATTGGTGCAATGTTGTTAAAAAATGGGCTCTCATTGGCTACAGCGTTAATGAGTGAAATAATCGAAATAAATTATTAGATCTAAAAAAAAAAAATGTTTTCATTATTGCAATCTATAATTTTTAACTTATAAACAAATAGAATAACTTCGTTGCTATTGCTCGTAGAAAAATGCCTTTTTCATATTCGAAAAACTGGCATTTTTACACGAATTTAAAAAAAAAATTGTCCCAGGTCAATATGGGGCATAGTTAACCTTTTTTTTTAAATTCACAGCTACTTTGTTTATAACAATTAAAACACGTAACTAGCGCCATTTTAAAGATAAAGAGCTCAAGTTTTTGTATGAAAAAAATTGAAAACGATTGCACTTCATACTGCCTAGAGACCCGAAAGTGGGGGTCCTTAGTGATTTTGTTACAGATCCGAATATCACCAAATAAGTCTACAAGTTTATATTATGTTCTTACAAACTCAAGTGGCTCGGTGTCCGAGTGAGTAAATTCCATTTAGACCGATATATTTATAAACATTCTAACTCTTTTAATCCTTAACTTTCATTTCACCATATTTTCCTGGCAGGAAGACCACCAGGGTGGAATTGCTTCGAACGGGTTTTTTCGTTGAGTTTTGTTTTCCCGTGCCAGCAACCAAAGTGTTCGCGCTCGTGTTGTGCGCGAAATCGATAATTTTATTGTGTTATTTTAACTATCTTTAGATATTTTCATATATCTTGTTTTTTAAAAGTTATTGTTAGTTTAAGTTTACGCAACTCTAACCCCCTCATTAATTATTGTTTAGTCGGACCTGCCCCGCCCACTTAATGGAAAAGGGACCTTCCATAATTGGGGTTCTATTTAAATTGTTACTCTCGATGAGAGTAGGGTGGGCTGAAAAACACGAAAATTTGAATTTGCAGATGGCCTAGTTACTAATTTATTACTATGTATCTAAAACTAATTCGGATAGTTTTTTAGCCAAATCGGTGAATATCTAGCCGCGCCCCCACGGCCTTGAAAATGAAAGAAAGGGCCAATTTTTCGATTTTTAACATTTTTATATTGACACTTGAATTTTTTTTTGACTCATTACTAATGTCTAAACGCGTGTAGCAAAAGTTTTCCGTATAAAATATTTTTCAGTTCCAAGGAAATTAGAAATTTTATACAGAAAACCTTATTTTCGTCGAATTCTAGTGACAAATTTATAATTTCCCTGGAACTGAAAAATATTTTATTCGGAAAACTTTTGCTACAAGCGTTTAGACATTAATAAAGAGTCAAAAAAAAATTTCAAATGTCAATTTAAAAAAATGTTAAAAATCGAAAAATTGGTCCTTTCTTTCATTTTCAAGGTCGTGGGGGCGCGGCTAGATGCTCACCTTTCTAATCCATAAACATTTTAGTATTAGGTTTTAGCAACGCAATGCAAAAAGTTTCATTAAAGTTGATTCATAGGAACCGGGTTTCTAGGTATAAATCTAACAGCACTCCACAATTAATGAATAGAAGAAATGTTTCTGTAGAAATTTTAGGTGCAGCCAACCCTCAATAAACATCATGATTAATATCAAATTACCAATCATAGTTACACAGAAAAACTTGGAACATATTTGTTTTTCAATATTAATAGAAAAGATTTTATGGATGGATTGTTTCTCAGATCAATCAGCCAATTTGAAACCGATTTCAGACTAAACTAGAGACAGCACTTCGGGAGATATTCTCTTGACTTATTATTTGAAACGTGACAAAGTAATGCGTTGACGTAGGTGGTTAGCGAAAGGTAAATAACAAAGACGGCGAGTCGCTCATCCCAGAACCACAGAGTATTGTAGGGAAAGTCGCAGGGGGATTTGAGCCTTCAGAGAAAGATTAAAGACTAGAAGAAAATCACGAAGTGAATGTATTGTGTTTTATGTCAATAAAATATGTAGGTGTAAAGGGTGGCAAACCGAAAAATCGTCCGTCCACCTTAGGGTCATTTGGTTAAGCTACGAATAAAACTTTAAAACAGATCGTTATTATTATTAACTTAAGGTACTTATATCCACTATTTTCATTAAAAAATATTGTTAAGTGTTTATGTTCTAGAACCTTCCAGAATTGTGGAAGCCAAAATAAAAATTCGGTAAAAAATTCATTAAAAGACATTTTCGAGAGTCTGAGAGACTTCAGAACCATAAACTAACACAAAAGGAATGATATGAGTTCATTAAGATATGAGGCAACAACTAAGTAAAAAATTTGACGAAGCACCAAAATTTTACGAAATTTATTTTTATTAACTATTTTATTCCTCCGCCGAAGACATTGACCATGGAGGTACAGTCATTATATATCCTGTTTTAAGAACTGACAATAAAATTTTAACGATGTACTGTATCAAAAGGGCGAAACTGACGAATTTGGCAAAAGCGGCGCGGCGTAGCACCTATAAGCAAAAATTGACAAAAAATCAGTGAAAATGCACAAGGCCGGTTTCTCGCATAAAACGAGTTTGGATTCACCCAGCGACTCATAATTTGGACGAGTGCGTTGGATGGTCAATGCAAAGCGATGGTAGGAAAGCCAACTACAGGGCTTTCCAAATAATAAAGATATAGAGAAAACCACCTTGTGCACAAAGGACTAAAAAATCCATTTTGCCAAAAAGTCGTCCGAAAGCGACTCGCTCTCATTTTTCCTATATTCCAACTAATCTGTAATTTTCAAGTTTATAACACCACCCGCCATCTCTGGGATGATTGCCAGACTAACCAACCAACTTAGTTTTCTGTTACTTATACATGGAACTTAGGGAGAATTCCCATAGATGAGGTATAAATCTGCAACAATATATTTTTCTGCGTCTATTGAAGAATTCATTTATTATAGATACGTTTTCGAACAGGTAATGGGGCTCATTACTGATAGCCGTGGGTAATAATTCATTGCTCAATGAGCTAGGACCAATCACGAGAGTTCATTTTCATTATTTCAGCAGTTGTGGAGCAATCAAGACGAATTAATGTTCAAAAATATCGCGTATGCCATGTCTCAATTCATTCTATCATGCATGGACATGGATTTCTTTAAATTTTAGAATTACTATCAGGTTTTTTTTACTACTTTGTACAAGTTTGTTGTGAAAAAATGATTCAAGCGGTGAATACTCATAGAAAAAGTATAGTATTCTACTCGCGTGTAATAGCTATTACTCGCTCGAATGAATTACAACACTCGCCTTCGGCTCGCGCCATATCATCCTCAAGAGTAATAGCCATCATTACACTCTCGTTGGGAGGAATCACCTCTATGAAGGCGCCTATGCACTGGCATATCGGGTCAAGTTGACCCAAGTTTGCTCATAGTAATCTCGGCAGGATCCACAGCAAGATCAACGTGTTTTTTTTTTTAATGGAATCACCTAAATCTGATGACGTTAATAGAGACTGTGTCGATTATTATGTGGAATACGTGATCACTTTCTAACACTTTTCTGATCATACTTGGGTCAACTTGACCATATGTGTGATCTCATACTCCACAAAAAACTATATGTTTATACCTACTACGCTCATTAGGGTGGTTCAAAAGTGATTAAGTAAGATATAAAATTTGAGAGCTTCTGTGTTAAATGGAACAGTACTGAATACCAAACTCAGTAACTCAGATACCTAAAAAGCATAAAGTCATAACAAAAAAATAAGATTTGCACTTTGTTATTGCACTTTGACAGCTAGTTGACAGCCTGTTGACAGCTGCCAATTGTCGAATTATTGTATTCACATCATGTATGAACTGAGTAACCTAAAAAGCATAAAGTCATAACAAAAAAATAAGATTTGCACTTTGTTATTGCACTTTGACAGCTAGCTGATAGCCTGTTGACAGCTACCAATTGTCGAATTATTGTATTCACATCATACATGAACGGAGTTACCTAAACAGCATAAACTCATAACATAAAAATAAGATTTGCACTTTGTTAAGGCACTTTGACAGCTAATTGACAGCTGTCAAGTGTCAATTTGGACAATTTGACATCGGATTTGAATTCATCAACCTCAAAAATATAAACCTAGACATTAAAATCGAAAAAATAAGTTATTTAAAAATCTATAAAGACTGCACGAATAAATAAATCTGTGGTGGAGCTTTGGAGCTTTCAAGCTCCGTAGCAGCCAAAGTATTGATTTTCGAGCTTTGTGCCCATTGAGACTTTTGCTTGGGATGACGAAACCTAAAACATATCCAAAATTCAGACGATTTGACCGAAACCCAATTTCCATAAGATTATTGCGGGGTCCTTTAGAGAAAAAATTCTAAAATCTTTTGTTACTAGAACCTATTTTTGTTTAGATACTGAATATTTAAGACTACATAACACAAGACAGTTATTTGATATGCTATGCATTGAATATCTGTAGCAAATTCATAACCAAAGATGGATCACTCTCCAAAATAAAATTTATAAGCTTACCTACTTAAGTAGTAATTAGTGTTACGCATGGATATGTCAAGTATTTGATGAAGACTTCAAATGCTTTCTCTATAAAACCATTAAAATTTTCTACAATCGTATTTGTTATATTGTATAGATTTAAGTTAATATGTAATTTAAGCAAGACTTTAAATAATTATTATTCAGAAGTAATAAAAAAGAATTCAAACAGGCTATAATTTTTCGGTTAAGTATTAAATAAAACTAAAGTAATGCTCAAAGTTCTCACCATTTTCTACTTTACAACAATAAATTCTTTGACGAAATTTGTGCATTACTCTAAGAGACATATAATTATCTCCACTGACCAGGCTACAGTTGCTTATAATCAAATTTCAAAGTTCTCCTAGCTAAGTAGCATTGTTTCTTAAACAAAGCTAAGTATTTTCCATTAGTTAAACTTTAAAATTGCTGAAATTTAATTAGTTTTATAAGGAAAATAGTCAAAATTTTACCGCATATTTTGATCGTAGGTATTACAGTTGAAGAAATAAAAAAATTATTCACAAAGTAATGAAATATTATTTTTAATTTGAACCTGCGTCGCCTCGTATTTGGCAAAGTTAAGAATTGCGACGTATAATTGCATAAAACAATTCTCCAGAAAGCACGTCTCTATATGTTTAAAAGCAAAAAAGTTACAGGTTTGGGAACTTTTAAGTGGAGATTCTTGTATAAGAAAGCGAAAGCGGATACTTGCCTCATCATCAAATAAAACAATTCTATTTTTGAAACAAGATCAATTATAAAAATAAGGTAAAGTTGCAAGAAAGTGATGCTCGAATAAAAAACAACACCAAGAAATGGTCGACATTTCCAGAAAACGTTTTCTTCATTGTACTTAAGAGGTGATTAAAACTTGAACATTAATTTGCGTCATTTTTGCACTTTTTTATTAGAAAGTATAGTGTCTTTTTATTGGAAATTGACAAATTCAGATTAGAATAACCTCGTCGTTAATTTTAAACACTAAAGGTGTTAATTATCCTGTGGGACGTAATTCTGTAACGGTGTTAAAATGTTGGTCAAGATGCCCATACGATGATATGGCCTGAAAAAAGTCAACATGTAGTTAAGGGAAATTAGGATTTTTCTGTGAAAAAATTCACAGCAAGCTAAAGAGTCTTTCCGTATAAGACATTGAAAAGTGCCCCAGCGTCTGATTTAATACATTTCACCCTTAGTTTGTTGTTCTATATCTGAACCATGCACACACCCGATTTTAGACTTCTACCCCCAATATTAAGGGAGTTAAAATCGAATTTCTTCGAAACTACTTGAGATAGCTCAATAAAATTTATACTTTAAGTAGTTAGTAATAAGCTTCGTATTATATATTACATATTTTCTTCAGATTTTTTGCTTTATTACAAGTACTGAAATACAAGGAGTATATTTTTTACGGGTGGTTTTTTTTACTAACCAAAAAATTTTTATATAGGTAGTCTTCCATTAGCTAGATATATATCAAAATTACAAGAGTCTTGAATTGGTGGATCATATAGAAAAAAAAAACTATATTACTCATCATAATATATTTAACTATGTATTTTGGTAAGTCATTAAAAATGTTTATATTTAAAAAGAAAGAAAATTAATAATTTGTAATCAAATCTTGATCATCTTCCTCAATAGTGGTAGTTACGCCTGTTTTATGAACTATGGTAGTAAGTATTTCGGCTGGATTCATAATTACTTCCACATCCAGTGGAAGTATAGTAGCGACAAAAAACATTTTGAAAATTTTGAAAATTTTTATTGTTCAAATAAGATACCAATATCATGAAACGTCGAGATTTTAAGTTTGAGCGAAAAAAAATGTCTGGCTGTCTGTAACTTCTTTTCTGCGCACGATTACTCTGGAACTGTTTAAGATATTGTCTTGAGATTTAGCACACGTATGTATTTTAACGTGAACTGGAACTAGATTATATTTTCATCTTATTCCGTTGAAGGGTTGAGGGGTAAATTAGGGTAAATGGGAGTAAGTAGATAAATGAAGCAGGTAACAGTTCATAAAATTGGTCTTTAATATATACAGGGGAAGCTATAAGGACTAAAAAAATTTTTTGGTAGCCACCCTCATTACCACCTCCACCCTATTATTAAAGGAGGTGAAAAAAAAGGTGATTTAGTATGTGTACATGTACAAGGACCAAAAACCTCAAAATATTTTTACTTCATCCATTAAATCCGAAGTAACGAAGAGAGTAGAGTACCAATCAACTTTCTTAATATTAAATTAATGGCAGTCCAGTTTAGAAGCCAGGAAGCAGTATCTTCCATTTGATAATTTCAACTTGCACGAGACATCATTTTCACTTCGTGGACATACACAAAACTTCCGACAATATAGGCGTTGCAGACGATTTCCAGTACATCGGGATTAGTGCAGGGAATGGTATCCTAGCGTAGATTGCGAGACTCACCAGGCTATCATCACAACTGCCATCGTTCTAGTGGTGAGAAAGTGTGATCATTTTTCTACATTACCTGTGCTAACCACTATTTGATAAAACTATTTTTGGTGCTAATTTTACTTTAAGAATATTATCAGTTTCACTATATATATTTTACAAACACCATACTTATCTTTTTAGACCTTGTGGTCGATAATTATTTCTAATTGTTGTATTTCTTAATTACTTGCTTGTCAATAAATAGTATATTTTATCTCAAATATCATTTTTCATTACATATGTTGCGTTGTCTGGCTTTAATCAGACTTTCCATAGTAGTCAGTTTTGTAACTTAAGGGCATAGCCTTTAATTTCATTTAATCTTTGGATGGCGCCCTATTACATAATACCTCATATTCAGCTTCTCCTTGGTTACAAGACAACCCACTTTGAGTAAGTTCTGCCAAACTGTGAGTTCTGTCTCTGGTACAGTTGAAAACAAGACCCACGGCTCAGCCCCGCACGAGATCAGCTAGCCGTAAGCCGCCATACTTTTGATTTGTTTAATTATTTTCATTTGTATCAAATCTTGGTATGAATAAATCTAATTTTTCACAAAACTAAGTACGAGTGTTTCACGATTTCAAACATTCTATTATTAGTTCCATAAATTATTTTTTCCACATAAAAATTTTTTTCGTTGTGAGAGACTTGAATGGAAAATCTGCATGTGGAAGTAATGATTCCTTGGGCAGAGGTTTTTTTGATTTATAACGACCGTGGGATAAATAAAAAATAATTGCAGCTACGTGCGCACAGCAACCTACAATTCTATTGCCATTTGCACAGTCGAACATGTATTTTTCAATGCCCTTATAGGTGTTCAGATTTGGTTTATACTGATAAGTTTTGCTATTATTATGTCTTGATCGGACCGTCACCCTTACAATATTTTCAAAATCCCTTAAGTATTCAAGTTTTACACCTTCATCTGTCATTATTTCTTCAAGATACCATACTGCTTGCGACAATTGGTATGTACCTGTAAATAATACTATGAGGTCATTTTCAGTTAGTTCCGCAAAATTCAATGCGATTGTAGCAGATATTCTAGCGAAAGGTTTTTTGCACCGATGTAATTTTTGAGTTTCAACTAATTTTTGCATTGTGTTCGGCTGAGTTTTCCACTTCTTCATATAAGAAATTATTGTATCAGCTAAATCCGGATCAGAAATTAAGCTTTTACCAAAATTATTATTTAAAAATCCAGCTATTCGATCTTACTACGGCAAAAGGTTGTTGTCTGTTATGCATCTCATCAATTCCTTAGCTGCAGAAATATTGGCTTTCAAAATTCATTAGTCTTTTATTGCAGCACAGACTTTACGTACCGGCTTTATGCAATATGCATTAGATATTCGTATTCCGTCTTTTTTAATGGCTTAGAAATTGATATAAAAGACTGGAATAACTTTGTTCAATTTCCAATTCACCCTCTTCAAAAATAAAACTCTATCTTATACTCGATCTTATACGCATCAGAATTCATAACATCAATCACAAATGTCTTATGAAAATCTCATATCGACCAAAAACAACTGCATATCCAATTCAATGGATATTCTTTTTATAGGATGACCGGCAGTTTGTTCTAGACATAGACTATGGCGACATTCTGCCCGAATTATATTATACAGGGTGCTTCACCGCGAGTGGCCTATTAGACATTTCGGAGAAACTATCCAAAATTTGAAACTGAAAATTTGTATACAGGGGTTTTCCGAGGTGATCTATTTAATGAAAATAATGTCATATATATGACACTTCCGGTTATACCGGAAGTCGGCATCAACTTCGTTATTTTAAACGGCATACCATATTTTTTATGTCAGAATCGAATTCCACTCATTATTTTAAGGTAACTTTCAATAACATTCTCTATCTCGGAAATCAATAGTTTTTGAGATATTTCAGTTTTATTGAAATATTATGTACGAGGATGGAGCTTATGTGAGCATACGCTACAATTTTAACAACTTCGACCTCCATTAAATCGCTTATTTTAAATGGAACATACTGTATTTTATGACCTTTTCGATTCCTTTTTTTAATTACCTTTCAACCTATATAGGCATTTCCTATAGCTAAAATGTACGGTTTTTGAGTTATTTAAAGTTATTTAGAAAAAAGCGAAATTAACAGCAATATCGAGTATAGTGTGCCGTGGAGAACAAAAATATTTCTTGTAATACATTAATATTAACCGTCACTCAGAAGGTGGAGTTCCAAAACTAAGGAGAAAAGAAAAATACATAAACTGTTACTTTTTCTTGCACCAAAGTGCAGCTATTGAAAGCAGCATAAAAATACAGTATGAAATTTGTACAAATTTTTAATATGTACAAGTTTAACAAAAGTAATACAACAGAAATAAAAATAGTTCACGTCAACGTTGAGAATATTGATAAAAATAAGAAAATTGTTAATTACATTTTAAAGATATTGAACGTAACAAGAAATACCGACAGAAATATTGATGACAAACACGTCCTTTAAACTAATAACTGCTCGATATGTTGCCCATTAACACATAAATATTTTAATACTCGTCATAACACCTTTAGTGGCTGCTCGTCTAATTTCATTCCCGTCTAGTTCTTCGAACGCCCTTCTTACTCTCATTTCCAATTCTTCTCGTGTATTTACAGGCGTATCATATACTTTATTTTTCATGTTTCCCCACAGATAAAAATCAAATGGTGTGAGATCTGGACTTCTAGCAGGCCATAACCAGGGGCCGTGTCGTCTAATCCACCTATTTTCAAACATATCGTCTAGTATGTTTGATACCTCTCGTGTACAATGAGGAGAAGCTCCATCTAGTTGATACCAACATCTTGCATAATCCAGTACTGATAAATCGTTCAAAAATTCGGTAATTATTGTTCTTAGTATCTCTGCATAACGTTGAGAAGTTAAGGTGCCATCATAAATATGGTAACTCAACTTATTGTCTTTTAATAAACAAAATACATTAAAACTGATTTTTTTCTGAAATTCTCTTTGCGTTATTGCGTGAGGGTTCTCATTTGCCCAAATATGCTGGTTACATCTGCTAAATATTACTTCACAGGAAAATTTCGACTCATCTGTCCAGATAATTTTTTTCAAAAAGTCATTATCTCCTTGACTGCGAATTAAAATCATTTCACAAAACTGAATTCTCTTGCCAGGATCTTCTGATGCAGAGCTTGAACTGTAGTAAACTTATAGTTGTGCATTTTATGCTTCCACGAAATTCTCTCTATGGAGGTAGAAGGAATACCTATGTTATGTGCTGCGATGTAAATGGATGCCTGTGGATATACTCGAAATATGCTAGCATGGTTATTTCGTTTTCTTCGTTTCCAGTAACTGGACTGGGATTTATTTTTGTGGCTTTAAAAGTACCAAACTGTAGAAAATTAGCCTCAATTCTTCTGAATTTCTTTTCTCTCATAGGTGGCAGATCTGGATTTAATTCGTTAAACCTTCTGCACGTTCTACTAAGAATTCTATTGCATTCTCCATGTAAATAAAATAAGTTTAAATAATCTGCATTAGAATAATTATTTTGCATATTTTTAACAACACGTTGACACTATAAGGAAATAATTTAATTTCGAATGACAGAACTAACATTTGTTTGTTTTTCTCGGCGCACTATACTCGATATTGCTGTTAATTTCGCCTTTTTCTAAATAACTTTAAATAACTCAAAAACCGTACATTTTAGCTATAGGAAATGCTTATATAGGCTGAAAGGTAATTAAAAAGGAATCGAATAGGATCATAAAATACAGTATGTTCCATTTAAAATAAGCGATTTAATGGAGGTCGAAGTTGTCAAAATCCGACTGACTTTTCTGGTCACCCTGTACATTTCGTAGCATTTGTAGCTTATGCTCACATAAGCTCCATCCTCGTACATAACATGGGAGAAAAATTGGTTTTTGGAATTTACCATAGCGGAGGTTTTCACATAAAATTTCAATAAAACCGAAATATCTCAAAAACTATTGATTTCCGAGATAGGGAATGTTACTGAAAGTTATCTTAAATTAATGAGTGGAATTCGATTACGGCATAAAAAATATGGTATGCGATTTAAAATAACCAAGTTGATGCCGACTTCCGGTATAACCGGAAGTGTCACATATATGACATTATTTTCATTAAATAAATCACCCCGAAAAACCCCTCTATACAAATTTTCAGTTTCAAATTATGGATATTTTCTCCAAAACGTCTAATAGGCCACTCACGGTGAAGCACCCTGTATATTAATGTCTAAGTTAAATGATTTTGCAACGAAAATTATACAATGAACAATAAAGTGATGCAAATAGATTTTTAAAGGAATTAATTCGTCGCAGGGTTTCTTTTGTTTTAATATGTCTTCGGTGTTGATCATTACCTCATATAAAATTAAAACAATTTATGATGCAAACATTTTCTATTTTCCTGTAATTGCCGGTCTTCGTAATCATATCGCTAAAATAAAAATAACACTACTCTACACTTTTTTACCTTCAACTAAGTAACGATTTTTTTCTAGATCGCTGTTAAGTCCAAATGACAAAAAAGCAGTAAAGCTTTGACATCACGTCTTGATTTTGTTTTAGTTTGAAGTATTAAAAATATTCGTGATCTAATATAACATAAGAGCCTACCGACAAAAATGGAACACATAAGCTCGAGAGTCAAAAATTGGTGGGGATGCTTATCAGGTCATTTTCTGGACGTGTGTAGTCGCTCATAGCAATCCAGGTTGCCGCAGAGGCGGCCGTTTTTCTGATCTGGCTTAAATAATTTTTAAAATAACCGAATCAGAAATCTGAAAAAAGGGTATATTCTACATAAAAAAAGAAACAACTTTTCTCTCTAATGTTTTCTGTCGGTGAAGGTCTCAAATAGACCGATCTAGATATGAATGCACAAATAAGAGTACTGCGTACTGTACTTTCAACCTTCAATTATTGTTCCTATCTGTCCTTTCCAGATCCTTTTTGTTGCTACGCTACGCTGATGAGGAACAATAATTCCGAAACACGTGTCCGTAACTGCTTCGTGTTTCCTCTTTGGGGTATAAGGGGTTATTTTCCTCACTATTTTTTTACCCTATTAATTCCTTCCTATCCCCACCAATTTCTGACTCTCGAGCTTGTGTTCCATTTTTGTCTGTGGGCTCTCGTGCTAATAATAAATGCACATAAATAGACATTTAATGGTTATCATATTTCAAAGCCAAAATCGTTCAATCACTGTATTGTCACAGTTAGTTCCGTCAAAATATCAAACTAATGAAATTGTACGTAAATGACAGAACTAAAACGTCACCAAAGCACACTTTTCAATAAATACAAATTTTCCTTTTCAAATTGGGTTTGTTCTCAAAGAATTTTTGAGACCTATGCGGCAGTTTTCTCGAAAACGGTTGGAATTATCAAGTTCTATCAAGTGTACCTTTTTTACGTAGAAATTACTTCTGTATGAGACTTGCCACTTCGTTTCGTAAAAGAAAAGAGAACAAACATTTATCAGCAGGTATAGCTCATGAGGCGCCCTCCTCTGGCTAGCGTGATGTAATACATAAATTATTGTTTCTTAGCATAAAACATGTTTCCTTACCAAATAGGATCATTTAGTGATATGGCAGTTTCCTACTTTTTCTTCCTCATTTTAAAGTATAACAAACCAATCGCCTCAAAAAAATTTCAGCTCAATTGAATAAATAGCCACAGAGATATTCGCATTTGAATAGAAACACGCTCGGTCAGCCAACAGTCCGTAGAGTGAGGTCACTTGGCGTGCGCGGATACCTATATTAGAGCAGCGATTTCGTAAGTCTATCGTGTCGTTTTTTTTTTTGGCGTAGAACCAGGTAGGTTCCTTTGAGTATGTCAGCGGGCATATGAAATCATATTTTACGACATTTTTTTGTGGTCTCGAACTTTTTAAATCAATAAAAAGTGAACAAAAATGTATTTTTAAATAAAATCGGTTTTTTTGTTTCCACCGCCATATCTTTAAGACCATTAAAGGTACCGAAATTTGTTTTGTGTTAAATTAAAGCACACACTGTAGCGCTTTTACCAATATAAACGGTTTGGGCACAATTCGCACTTTCATTTCTCTAAAAATCAGATAAACTAAAAATATATATTTTATGTATTGAAATCTTCACCAATCGATAAACTTTTTTATTTTTGAAAATATTTACATACATGCAGCGAAGAAAATAAAGCCTAATAATCACAACATAAACTCGGACATAAACTCTCCATATATATGTAACTCATATATATTGGCTATTTGTTCCAATAGAAATTATCTGCATAAAGTTGTATGACTGATGTGTATTTGTTTCTTGTCATGTCGGGACAAGATTTTTTAAACATTTGGCTTGAGAAAACCGATGCTGCTGAGACAGCAGTAACTGTATATATAACCATATTTTGCAGTCCCTAACACTTGAAAGTTTTCAGGATACGATCGACAATGAGCTCAGTTTTTTTCAAAGCAATTTAAATAGAAATGGTTAGAAAGTCATCGTAGCCTTACAAATCGTACCAAAAATTCGATATGCTTAAGTGGTCAATTTTCATTTGATGATCTGTTGAAGAAAGTACACAGCATTCCAAGTACCAGTACCCAAACTGTTCCTTCTCTAAGGGGCCGACCAAAGACAGAGTTTTCGGATAGTACCCAAAGAACCAAGTGAAGAAGAGTTCAACCTCTTTTGCAGCATAGTACAGAGGAACTTACCTATGCGGCACAAGTTCGTTTAAGCTCTGAGGGTAAATATACTGACAGCAAGGTGCTAAAAGAAATATCTGAATACATAGAGAAGCAGCCACCACAGAAATCAACAACATCAACCGAAATCATAAAACTATCTGGGGGATGAAGCATTAGCCTCAATGGTGTAGAACAAATTAACAAAAAATCAATATATTGTCAAGAGCCAGAAAATAATAGTAAAGTATTTTTAAACAAATTATAAAAAATTCAGTTTTAGTTTGGTAAAGATATATTTCATATAAAAATAATTCATTAGTCTGAATTTAAATCAAAACATTAGAAAATTAAACAATATAAGATTAAACAACAAAGTGCTGCATTTGCTATTTATTTGGAAGAGTACAAAGTTATATTTTGATTTCATAATTCAGGTCAAGTAGTTTTTTAGCAATATTACAAATACTGCAGTATTGCAATTTTGGATATTCCACGTTTGGGCTTGAAAGAAAGTAGATGTGTTTAGTGGCTAAAACATATCTCCTCGAGATGAGTGACTTTACAATAATATAAGTAAAAAACCTTTGTTAATTAGGATAAGGATTTAGGAACCCCTTTATATTGTTTTCATGAATAAAATAAATGTTCTATTTTTTTAACTCTCGTTTCATCTACCATAGCTCCCCCTAATGCGTATATGGCTTTGGCAAACCATGTACCTAACAATATCACCCTATATAGATATCTATTTTTGATACTGTTGACGAATTGATATTGACAGTGAATAAATTTTCCACACACCAATTTATTTATTTTTACGCAGCTAAATTATTTCGTTTACCTAATCTTATTTGTTGCGTACAAAGAAGTTTAAATGAAAACCTGTTACCTTAATCCCTTATTGAAATGTTATTTCAGGTCTACCTACATAGCAGATTATATTTTTGTTCACCATAAATCCGAAAACACAGCCCCATAAAAAAAAATGTTCTGTTCACCAGACTAGACCAATATATCTATACGATTTTGGGGTCGCTGAATCCGAATCCGGGGTCTATTTGACCCCATCAGGTCAGGATCAAGGTCAATCCAAGATTAAATTGGGAAAAAAACGATTAAGCGAAGGTAACCACGATTTCTGTACGTTTTTGGGGTCAGTGAATCCGAATTCGGGATCTGCTTAACCTCGTCAGGTCAGGGTGATGGTCAATCCAAGGTCAAATTGGGAAGAAACCTGTCAAGAGCAGAAAACCACCATTATTATACGTTTTTGGGGTAACTAAATCCCAACTCCTGGTCTGTTCGACTCATTAGGTCAGGGTCAGGGTCATTCCAAGGTCAAATTGGGAAAAGCATTTTTTAAGCTAGAAAACCACGATTCTTATACGTTTTTGGGGTTGCTGAATCCGAATCCAAGGTCTGTTCGACCCCATCAGGTCAAAGTCAAGGTCATTCCAAGGTCAACTTTTGTTTATCAAATGGAAACGCGTTTATGACCACGGATTCTGAAAGAGCGGGATATTTTACGTTCGCATATGGATTGACCTATGATCAAAGTGACCTTTTGTCATCAGAAGGTCGAATCACTCTCTCAAATTAATTTATCTAAGATCAAAGATGATTCGTATTGAGAAATCTCAGTTACAAATCTTTATCGAGCATGGTTTAGCCTCGTGATATTTCTCCGAGGGGGATTGGAGAACCAAGACAGCAGACACCTATATCCACTCGCAACCAACGAGTGGCGTCTTCCAATCCTTTGGGAAAAACGAAACGTTAAGTCGGAAAATTTATTTTTTGAAATTGTCTCTAGAGTGAACTACCTTTATTTTTGAAAATATCGAAAAATGTTATTTAAAGAAGTTGCTTATAATGCGAAGTTATATTTAGATATAAAATTTGGCGCTTCTATTTTAAAAATAAAATTTTCCATTTTTTAACGCATAATTCCTGAACTATATTTTAAATATTTTTCTCTTATTAATAATTCTCTCTACTTAATAGTTCCAGCCTAAATAATGAACAGAAATCCACTTTGAAGAATTTTTAACAGTACTTTTTTGACAAAATAAATATTTTGGGAGAAAATGCTGAAATTCTTGTTGCATAGTTGTTCTCTTTTTTTCTAATGTTAACTTCTTTGAAATGTTTAATTACAAATCGTTAAAGGAAACTCTTTTTAAGCGATTTGATTAAACATTTTTGAAACTGTTAACATTGGAAAAAATGAGAACAATTCTGCACCACGAAATTCAGCATTTTTTTTTCAAAATATTTATTTCGTCAAGAAAGTACTTCTAAAAGTTTTTCAAAGTGGATCTTAATCCATTTCTTAAGCTGAAACTATTAAATAGAGAGAATTATTAATAACAGAAAAATATTTAAAAAATATAGTTCAGGAATTATGCGTGAAAAAGTGGAAAATTTTTATTTTTAAAATAGAAGAGCCAAATTTTACATCTACATATAACTTCGCATTATAAAGCAACTTCTTTAATTGGCATTTTTCTATATCTTCAAAAATAAAGGTAGTTTACCTTTGACATAATTTCAAAAAAATTAATTTTTCGACCTAAGCGCCAGTACTAACACACATTTGTGTAGCCCCTTTTTTGTTTGAGAATATGCACTAACTTATCAAAAAATAACATTTTTCGGAAAGTCAATAACAACAGAGTTTCCCATATTAGTCGTAGCGCTACACAAAAAAACGTTTCAAATCGTGATAGAAGCAAACCGCTTAGCAGAAAGTTTACTTACATATAATAGATTGATTTGGCCCGCAGCACCTTATGAAGGGTGGCGTCAGATTCAAAATGGCGGAATTTTTCAAAATGGCCCTGCTTAGCTTTTTCTTATGGCTTTAAAATCAAATAAAATACCAAATTTGAACTTTTATAATTTAAAAGCAAAGCTGGCGTAGTTTCTCACAAAATGGCGTCATTTTTTTAAAGACATAACATTTTAAGATTTTTAGTTTTAATATATTATGTAATACACCGTGTTCAAAACTATTAACATAGGTTCTGTGCTATGAATTGAAATAAAATAACTGTACAGAATTTTAGGTGACTATTCAAAATGGCGGCGTGACTAAGTCTATAAAGCAGGAATATAGATATAATAGGCTTGTTATCGACCATTTATTTTCGTTATTGTTTTCATGGTATTCAATAGAATTCGATCATCTAGATAAGCTGTTAAAATTTCAGCTTCATAAGTATATCCAATCCTTAGATATTCAATGTTAAAGATTGGGTTTTAGTAAAAAGTGCTTCGACGATTCGTGACGTCATTTTGCATAAACAAAAATTAAAAAAGTACATTGTTTCTGTCAGAACTTCTTTGTATTTTTATTCTATAGAAATAAGGAAAAAACCATTTGAAAACCTAATTAATAGTCTTTCATTTTTATTCTTACCGCTTTTGACGTAAGTGCCATAGTTTCTGAGATATTTAACATTTAAACTAAATACTTCGTCTTAGAGACGTTCGGACGCCACCTTTATACTTCCAGATCTTCGAAACCATTAATTCTGCAGAAATTAGAAAAATACAAAATTCATCATCAATTAGTAGCTCTCTTATTTGTCTCTAGCATGTTTTCGCTCAATGTTATACTTTTCGAGTTATTTGACGAATATTATTTTAAAATACCTTATTTTTAAACTCCCAATTTTCAAGTCGTTATAACTTAAAGAATTTTTATGAAAAGTTGCATAGAACCTTTTCTTCTTAAAATATTATATTATTTCACCTTCTATGTTTTTAATTATTAAATCTCGACTGTCGCCTAATCAGCATCTACAAAGTGACGTTACAGGAAGCTGCGCACTGTTTTCGCACGGTCCAACTTTGGTAATTTATTTAAGAGCTTAAACGTTTGAATAAAAACCTAAACATTTGGAAATTGCCTCAAATAGTGTTCTACTTTCAATTTCGAAAATAATAAAAAAAAAATACTGAACGGACCTATTAGACGGATAGTATTCCTTAGTCTTCCGAATCTTCTAAACTACAAAATAAAAATGAATAAGAATTTGTTATAATTTAAAATGAGAATATTTAAAAGTACTAACATTTGAATTATGTTGTTGGTGCACATCTCTTTGCAGGCAGTGCATTGTAGAGTACATGGAAGGCCACTTCTCTTGCATTTACAGCGGTTACTGCTTCATTCAGTTTTACAAGAGCATTTAGCTAGCTCTTGACAAGTCTGCCATACATTTGGAAGAACAGACCATAGAGGACCATAGGGGATCATAGAGGAGTCCACGTTCTTATTCATGTTTATTCTTTTTGTCTTTCTTTTCAACCCAGCCCCATCCCTTCGGTGATGGCGTTACATCATCTATATCATAAGAACGACTCCAGACTTGGCCAGCTTAGGATATGAAGATACAATGCTGCGGAAGTCGCAAATGAATTGGCTTGTTTTGGGAACAGAATAATTATTTTCTTGTTGTGTCAGTGTTGGTTGCCATGCTAAGAGAGTCATACATGTGGAAGTGAAATTGCCAATATCTTTTACGACATCTTCCGAAATGGAAGGCAGTGGACATGAAATTGCTTTAAACGCTTTAGTTGCATTATCGATTTGACAGACAGACAGACTTTTGTCCTTTGTAAGAAAAAAAGGACACCATGTCACACCCCGTAAAAGCATGGAACCCAGGAAGAGCGCTAGCCTTATCGCCAAGAATATCTAAAATATGAATTTATTGAAGCCAAGTGTATTAATGGTCTTGAGATATATATTTTTTATTCGAACAGAAACAAATTTTTCACGCGTGGATAATAGGGAATTAGCCCGCAACTATTAATTAAAATAGGATTAAATACCGCCATCTTGAATCTTATATAGTGTACTATTATTATTTTTATTATTATTATTTGATTTCAAAGTATATTTATTAAGTTAGTCAATTAGAAAACATTTAAAATCAGTACTTTTGAAAATACGCCACCATTTTGAAATTGACGCCACTTGAAATAAGGTGCTGCGGGTCAAATCGATTGTTTATGTATATAGACCGCCTATACCAAGTGGTTTGCTTCTATCATTATTTCAAACGATTTTCCTATATTTGGGTTGTGCCACTACGACTATATGGTGCAGCTTTTTGGCGGACAGTGTATAGCAAGGAAAGGAAGGGAGTAAATAACATACCAAACATGTTTGTTAAAATTTGAAATTTATTAGGTTGACACTAACGGACAGCTATTTAAATATATACAAAATATTGAAACGACCTTACGCTTAATTAGAATATTTTCACAATATTTACACGAGAAAGAAATCGTTGTTTATTATATATTTATTACTGATATGTACAAATCATCTGCCCTTAAACAGAGATGAAATACAGGTAAACATTTGAAAATGTAATCACATGGGGATTGTAATAAAATTATATTTCCCATATCAGAGTTGTTTGTATACATTAATTTTAACTAAGGGACTATAATTGAAGTAAAATAACAATAACAATAACTAATTACGGAGTCTGCTGCATGCAGGATATATTATAATAATCATTCTCATAGCACTTATTTGAAATAAATTACAAATGGAAATTATGCAAATGACAGTACATATATTATACCAAAACTAATTGTGATAAAATTCACTACATTTGTACATTTGTGGTAAGGTATACAAATGAACGTACTAGAATTTATAATTAATTATATAGTCAATGAGAATTATATTTTGTAGTTATAAACAAATTGCATATGCTTCTTTTGACTATGAAACTGAAAAGAATGTGTAGGCAGGTTATAACGTAATGTTCATAAAACTGAAAATAAGGAAGAGTTACAAGAAGTATTAGTAAAAAATCACTTGGCTAGCTTGCGCAACAAATTGTATTACCAGATGTACATAAAAACTTAAAAATTGGATTAGAAATTATGACAGTGGATATTTACTTTATTTTACCTGCAAGACCTCGGTGCCTTACTTGCAACATCATGCTTTTCAGACCAAGAAAAGTCGTATTTTAAAACCAGTTCTTTTTTGCCAGGTGTATACCATGTATACTAGGGTGCATCGATTTTCTTTTTTTTTTACATAATCCAAAATGACGGGCGCCCAAAAGTTGTGTGATAGAGTTGTAAATAATACGTTAAAATTTCAAATTAAAATATTAACCCTTAGGGGTAGCGGGTTGGGGACTATATATTCAAAATGGCGGGTGCGCAAAACTTGTGTTTTAGGGTTATAAGCAACAGGTGAAAATTTTAGTGAAAAATATTTAGGTTTAGGGGTAGCGGGTGAGGGTTAAAAGTCCAATTTTTTTATTTTGTGCAAATCTAAAATGGCGGGCGTGGAAAACTTTGGTCTTGGGGTTGTAATTGGCTGGTAAAAATTTTAAACCAAAATATTAAGACTCAAGGGTAGCGGGTTAGCATCAAAGACCAAAAAGATATTACGTACCCTTACAAATACTATCGATACTTATCAATTAGTAATATTTTTAAACTATGTTTAATTACGATATTAAATTTAAATTACTTATTACTACCTACGTATTTGTTATCTAATGTATGCATGCCCATAATACAGCATGCGCTGTGTTCTGCATGCATGAAAGCTCGATGAACAGTGAACACTGTCAGTTTTAGCCGAAACTTTAGATAGATGCGGTATTTCCGATAGAGCTGGAGTACTGATTGCTTCTTCAGTACTCCAAGATTTTGGTTTAATTAATGAATCTAACACAACACATGTAATTGATAAAAAATAAAATTAGAAAAGCTACAAGCAAGAAGAGAGGTGAATTATCATCATGTGGTACGCCAATATCATTACGTGGACTTTATTTCGATGGGCGTAAAGACAAGGCCATGAAATTAATAGATAACCGTCGAAAAATAACAACCGAAGAACATATAGTTTTAATTGGAGAGCCCGGATCAGCATATTTGGGACATGTCACACCTTCTACAGGTTCAGCTGTAAACATCATTAACGCCATTATCAGTTATTTTGAAAACTCTCGAATCCCAATTAACACCTTAAAAGTCGTCGGATGTGATGGAACGGCTACAAATACTGGTCCTAAAGGTGGTGTTATAGCTCTACTTGAAAAACATTTTAAGAGACCACTTCAGTGGTTCATTTGCCAACTGCATGGAAATGAACTTCCGCTAAAAGGCACTTGATCGAACATATTGACGGAACTGTATTTCAGGATTTTCAGGTATAATGGGAAAGTCGTTAGTCAAATGCGAGCAGATGCCAGTAGTTGCATTTAAGATTATTAAATCCGAAATTCCTATAGTTAAGGTGAAAGATCTTAACACAGAGCAGTTATATTTTTATGAAATATGCCAAGCAGTAATAACGGGATATGTTTCTATTAATCTTTCAAAACGAGAACCTGGCAAAATAATCCACTCGCGATGGCTGACGACAGCAAATAGAATACTTCGCTTATATGTTACTCGGCAGATTTGGTTATATCAGCAACGTATGTTGTCAAAGTGTATGCACCAATGTGGTTCAAAATAAAAGCACATCCATCATGTCTGCAAGGTGCTTCAAATGTACGGAAGACCATACAATTATCCAGATATTTATCAGAAGAGTTGAAAGGAGTAGTTGATCCCGTCGTAATACGAAATGGATATTTTGCACACCCTGAGAACATACTACTGGGAATGCTGGGCGATGAAAACCGGTGTATTAGGGAGTTGGCCGTTCGCAGAATATTAAAAGCTAGAAAAGGCAACCATACCGACTTAAGAAAGTTTACACTTGCTCCATTGAAACTAAATGCTACAAATTAGTATGAGATGATTGATTTGCAAGAATGTGAATATAATGAGCCACCATTAACAGTTGATTTATCCGAAGAGGACCTTGCTCAAATTATAAATAATCCTGAATTGTCTGATAGTTGAAATAAAGAAATTTCCTAATCACACACAAGCTGTGAAAAGGGCAGTAAAGCTTGTAACTGAAGATTCAGCGCTGGATGGATTAATTGGAACAACGATTAGATCCCGTGACAAAATTCCCAAATTCAACACAAAGAAAGATTACTACAAGCAAGTTTTACCATAATGTTTATAGTATTTTTATTTTTACTTTTTATTCTTTAATCAAATCAAGTTTATTTTCACATATGTACCTTTGTTATCAAACTTCCAATAAAGAAATTAAAGTAAAAATAAAGTTTATTGTTTCACACTATGATGATAAAACAAATAGTTTCCCTTAAAAAAAATGGGACCTTTGAGCTTGTAGGAAATAGAAATGGATCCGATGCAGAAAATATGAAGTTGACTTTTAACCCTAACCCGCTATCCTTAAATCTTAATATTTTTGTCTTAAGTTTTTACCTCTTATATATAACTGTAAAGCACAACTTTCTCACACCCGCCATTTTGAATATATAGAATATGAAAAATGTTTACCTTTGACCCCAACCCGCTACCCCTAAGGGTTAATATTTTAATTTGAAATTTTAACGTATTATTTTTTACAACCCTATTACACAACTTTTGGGCGCCCGCCATTTTGGATTAGGTAAAAAAAAAGAAAATCGATGCACCCTAATGTATACATCGTGTTTAATACTTACACAGAATTATTGATATATTTAATAGTATTATTTTCAACAATGTCAAAGAAGGAGGCCCGGTTTTAGGCCTATTTATTTTTGGATTTAAATTTAAAAAAATCATTTCTCTATTATGTCATCAATATTTAATTGATTTCACCTCAACTGGAACCTGCCCCCACTCGCTCATATCTCTTCTACCCTTTTTAAGTATTAGATAACCAGAATGCAGGAACGGTATCGCTATTTTTTTGCATTTAAAAAGTATTTAGAACCCTCAAAAGTTCATCTGGTCTGCCTTCCCCACCAATCCCTTTCCCCCACCACGCCTACTTACCCACCCACACTCTTATCTATAACTCACTTTATAAAAAATCATCTTTTTTGTGATAAAAATAAAGAATCCTTCTAGTTCCATTATATAACTGTATGTTTATAAAGTCTAGTTATAAGATAAAGGTGTGGGTGGATAAGTATAATGGGGAAAAGTCGCTTCCTTCTCGAGTTTTTTTTTAATCTTAGAACAAACTGAGACATATACCATTTCGTTAAGTAGGTTGAAGTTCAATAGAAATCTTGAAATACGACATTTTTTAGTGGTCACGGACATTGTTATTTTTAAAAAGGTGTGAAATTTTGTTTTTTTTTAATCATGTTTTTTTGAACATCTAACGCCATATCTCAAAAACGAATGGAGATATCCACATGAACTTTTTTTGTTATAAAACACACACTTAAGCGCTTCTAACTGTGTATAGTATTGTTAATTAAAACATTTTTAAGCATGTTAAAAACTTAGATAACCTTGAAAGTTCAGAAAATACGCAGTCAAATTTTCACTAAGCTACAAACTTTTTTGTTTTTGAAAATTTTGTATAACATGCTACGAAGAAAATAAAGCCAAAATACCAAAAAAGTTTTTGCTAGCATAATTCTTATTGTGTCTTTGATAGTTTAGGTACAGTGACTTTTTTGGAGCGCGCGAATTGCAGAAATTGAGTATTAATACGCCCGCGTCCATTAAAACTAACTAGTCTTAGGGCGGTGTACGATCAACGTTATTCGTTTTCGTCGAAGGTCACATTATAAAACCGCTGCCCAAGGAAACACTACTTCCACATCCAGATCTTCTATCCAAGTCTCTCACAACGAAAAAAATTTGAATGTGGAAATAATTGTTTATGGAAGTTTAATAATAAAATATTTGAAATCCTCTACCCCAAAAACCTATAAAACGATATGCCACATTGGTAGTGGGGCTGAGGGTGGTGAAAGGGGGGTGGTAGTAGTTGGTAATAGGTTAATGCCAAAAATTTTTTGAGACCTTAGCTTCTCTTATATATACTAAATACCAATTTTATGGACTCTTACTTGCTTGATTTGCCTATTTACCCCATTTACCTCCAGCCCTTTAACGGAATAATCTAGTTCCAGATCTCGTTAAAATACATAGGTACGTGTACCAAATTTCAAGTCAATATCTTAAACGGTTCCGGAGTAATCGTGAGCACAAAAAAGTTATAGACAGACCGACAGACAGAATTTTTTTTTTAAAATCTCGACGTTTCATGACATTCTAAGCCTATTTGGACAATAAAAATTTTCAATAATATTTTTGTTGATACTATACTTACACTGGATGTGGAAGTAAAATGTGTAACGATATTCTTTCCCTTATTACCACTTGTATTATATTGTAGAACGTATGGCCATTGTGCGAATTGTGCGTGGATTATCTGCTAAAAAAATATTTAAGATACAAAAGCAATCTGTTTCATTGTAAAATGGAGGGGATTTTATGTGGCGTAGTAATAGAGGAGAACGATAAACTTGGAAACACGGTTTCTTTAATTGGGGCTGCGGAAATTAAAAGAGACTTAATTTAGGATATTTTTTTCTTTCTTGTTACCTAATTTAGGCGAAAATAACACGTTTACTCAATTATTGTGTGAATCTAGGGTAAAAATGCAGTGCATGGGAGTTTCGGATAGGGACCCTGACACAGGAAATGTTGGATACAAATATTAAGATTGGCACGTTCAAAAAAAGTGCTTTAAGAAACTGTCTTTTCTATTTAGCTCCAATAATAACGCAAAAAAGGGGAAAACTCGATAGTTTACTTTTTATCAAAACACTCCAAAATTATTACTTTTCCTAAACTTCTGTTTATGGAATTTTATTAGCTCCCTAGTTGCGCAACTTTTTTTTTCCATTTACTATAATATTATTTTTTACCGTTCCCGAGATCCCAATGCAATGCATTTTTATCCCAGATACTCTATTTAATATTTTTAATTCCTTTTTGCCTTCAACCTTAGTCCATAATGCGCCACTGGAAAAAATAAGTTATCCTTTCAGATCCTAAAACGTGATAAAACAGTCCTAAACATAAAAACATAATAATGAAAAGTTCCGTTACACACAATACATAATCATTATTATTCTTAAGTGCCGCGCGCGTACGTTTCGACAATTCCTCCATACTAAAAAATTCGTAACTAGCAAACTATTGCTAATAATGAAAATATTTTTTTTCTAAAAACTTTTTTAGTCTATTGACTTCATTTTCTTCATAGCATGTTACACAAAATTTTCAAAAACAAAAAAGTTCCTCGCTTAGTGAAAATTTGATGGCGTATTCTCTAAACTTTCAGGGTCATCTACGTTTTTGGCATTTTTTTTTTATTAGCAATCCTATGTATAGAAAGAAGCGCTTAAGTGTGTGTTTTATAACAAAAAAAAGTTCACATCGATAGCTCAAGATATGGCAATAGATGTACAAAAGAACATGATTTAAAAAAAAATTAGACTTTACATTTTTTTTAAATAAGAATATCCGTGACCACCAAAAAATGTCGTATTTTGTGTTTTTATGTGTAAAATGATGTTGTCGGTAATACCCACTGTGTCTGATCTTGTTCTAAGCTGATAAAAAAAACGACACAATTTTACCTGTTTTTCGCTGCTCTAGTAGGCGTGGTGCGGGAAAGGGGAAGGTAGTACAGATGAACTATTTTGAAAAAAAAGACTTTTGAGGGTTCTAAACACTTTTTAAATGTAAAAAAATTAAAGATACCGTTCCTGGATTCTGGTTATCTAATACTTAAAAGAGGTAGAAGAGATATGTGCGAGTGGGGGAAGGTTCCGTTTGGGGTGAAATTAATTAAATTGTTAAAATGATTACTAACTCCCAGTTCATTTTATGACCGCTTTCCCAAGTTTGCTCGCAAATCTCAGATACCTAAACTTCATTCTTCCAAATGTGATTTTTATGTTCACCTAGTCTTATATTGAAAGGTCTGGCTAATTCACCCGCATTATATTTGTTACACTCACATGGAAACTTTAAAAGCAGTTTTCTGAATTTAGTTCATGGTTTAATGGTCTCGTTTTTGCAATACCGTCTTAAATCATAGAGTTGGAGTTTAGTTAAGTCAATACCATCCAATAGAGTGGGTAGAAAGGTGAGAAAAGAAATTCCGATTTATGATAAACATGGACTCTTTTTGCATAATTACCAATAAATTTCATCTTACACTTGTTACGTGACGAAATTTGAACGAAAATTGAAAATTCCATTCGCATGACGAGTGATATATGGGTGTCACACTTGTCCGAACATTTCAATTTTGGCCTACATAAAAGCTTTAGAATTACCCCGTAAACTTTAGAACACTGTTTAAATGAACCGTAAGAAAGACAAAATTCATTAGCCATACAGATTTGTGGAAGTAAAGTTGTTTCCAGGCAAACTCAAAGTAGTAGAATTTTAAAAAATGTTTTTGGTATGAGTAAAGCACATCTATGAAAGATGAAATCCTTACAGATTTTCTTCGGCCCAATTTTCTAATTTGATTGATCTATAACAAACTACTAGGCCAAAAGGAGCTATCGACTTATTTAACAGATGTATACCATATAGAGAACTATTAATTGATAGTGAAATGATGAGAATAATTATTAAAAATTAGTTTAAAAAGTGGATAATATGGATAATAGCTTGCAAATGGACATCTTGGAAATTACTTATGGAATAAAGTAAGTACCTAGGATTAAATACTTTAATATTTTGCCAAAATATTAGAATTCATGAACTGGCATTGTATATTTGAACATCTTTTAATTGTATCCAGTTTTATGTAGCGTCATCAAAACTGAACATCGCACGCATGTATTTTAAATGTAATAGATGAATTTTCACTCCATTTTTATAATCCTCCTAATGATATTTAATATTTTTTACCTTTTTGACATATTACAGTTTACACCAATAAGATAAAAATTCAAAAAAAATTGAGCTGCCTGCAAGAATTTTAAAAATAACATTAAATATAATGAAAGTATGGACAATAAATTCAATTGGAACGTCAAATTCAGCAGTCAATTTTACATGAAGACTAAAAGGACCATGTAAGGACAAGTCGTAAAACACTGCGTATTCACGATCTAACTTACTGGAGCCAACATTGTCGGTACGCTTTGAAAATTGCTGGAATTCCAGCAGACCATCTCAATTTTACAAGGTATCATGGCAATTTTCAAAATGTACGGAGAAGGTTGGTTGGTTACTTGAATCGTCTGTCCCTTAAAGGATCTACGCCTCCCCCCTCCAAGAGGAGGAGGAAAAATTTAAATCTTTTAAAATTATCTCAGGAAAAATAAGATACAAACATTTGATTCACTTCAATAAATTGTCAAATAAAAAATGGTGTCTTCATTTTTACATAAAACTTGATCTCTTTACTAATGGTTATTAAGTTCTGCGAGCATGTTCCCTATTGTATTTACAAACAAACAAATATGCCTGCAGGTCAAATCGAGACCAACTTTTAAAAAAATATATTTTGTAGTTAAAAAATGTTACAAAAGTCACTTATTTATGACATCACAACTCCAACGCGGATAACAATACAAACAAGTAGATTCCACCCAAAATATCTCAACTAAAGTATTCTGTACATGAGTCTGAACATTTCGACAAAATGCCATTTATTTTCAAATTACTCAATTTATTATTTAAGTGATTAACATTATTTCTTTTTTGAGAACACTAAAATAAACTTTTTTATACAAAAATACAGATATAATTTTGGAATATACATTCTGACAAAATTACATATTGAAAGACTTTTCATTTGTGTAAACTTAGTGTTAAGAATATTTACATAAATATAACAAGACATTTCGTGGGGTTCGTGAAAAACCAGTTTCAGGCAATTATTCTGCGAACAACTGAATTATTTCTATAAAGGAAGTAGCCGAATAAGTATAGTGAAAAACACCCTTAAGCCAAATTGGACCTTACGTACATGGTTTGTTACCACTCCAGAAATAAACGATTTCTGCTGAGTTTTACTCCGTATCCCTAGTACTCCACAGAAGGAAAAGGAATTTTCAATTTTTATTTAGTTTCGCTTTTCCTTTTGAATTGAAAATTCTGAAATAAATTAGGGCCCATACTGTCAGGATTTTTTTTTCAGATTTTTGTACTTCAAATTCGGATTGCCAAAACTTTCTGAAATTTTGAAATTCAATTTTTTTATGATTTTATCAGGTAAAAATCTCTGTATTTGTATAGTAACCACGTCTTCGTATGCTTTTTGGCTATTTATCTGAACTATTTTTTATACGACTTCAATTTTGCATGAAATTAAACAAGACAACTAGAGTTTGTGGAGACGAATGTGTCAACTTTCTTCAGAAACCTTATTCTACGCAAGAAAACAAACATTTCTTGTTTGCAACAGTTGTTTACACGCAGTTTTAATGACATGGTAGATTATTTTTCTTTTTCTTTAATAAAACAATTATTCATGGGAAAGAAACTTTGCTTAATCATGCACAATTTAGGTCGCACAAAAAATGGTTCAGACAAAAGACTTGGTGTTTTTCGTATAATAAGGTGCTGTAATAAAAATATATGTTTCTGTTTGAGAAAACGTCATCCTTGAAATGACCTTTAAAACATTCGCCGAATCAAAAATGAATATTTCTCTTTTATTTCCTCCTCAAAAACAGGTTTTATTTTAAATTCTTTTTCCGAAAGTGCTCTGTTCTCGAGATATTTCGTTACAAAAACTTAAATGGGACAACCGGTATACTGACTGCAATATAGGGAAATGTTAGCGATTGTTCATTTATGTACCGTTTACTATATGAAAGTGCATGAACCATACGAAGACATTGTTTCTGTAAAAATACATAAATTGTCACTTGATATAATCATAAAAAAAATTGAATATCAAAAAATTTTACGAATTTGAAGCCAAAAAATCTAAAATAAAATTCCGACGTGCAGCCTTGAAACTGTATGGTCCTACTTTTAAATTCAAGAAAATTAAATAAAACTGAAAAACAAGTGTCTTTTTGTGACTAGCCCAACAGTTAAAAGTAAGCAGACATTATTTTTTGTGCAGCCCTACGGGTATTTCGCATTCTCAAAACAGTCCGCGAAATTGAATTTCGCGACAGCTACCCTTAGTAACGACCACCAAATTAAAAGTCACTTTTATATCTTTAGATTTCTCCGTCAAATAAGTCAATAAAATGTTTTCGGACACCGTCTTAATCCTTTGTTTCTCATATCAATATTTAAATTCGCTGTAACATTTTTCGTATTGCGTATATTAGATTTTCCAGGTATTGAATCAAAAAGCCCCGAATTTACGATACTTTTTAGCTCTGGAGGAGTGCAAAAAATCGAAATATTATTATCGCTGTCAGACATTTTTGCGATTTTTCAAGAACTGTCAATATGGTACGGGAGCAAAGTGGCTTTTTCGGAAACCCATCGTTACAAGGTTTCCATGCGTTGATTAATTCTATCGAACTTAAATAACGACAAAATGGACTTCTGGCATATGTCAGCCCGTCGAGTTGGCCATGGTTCAAGATATAAAAATCAATGAAATTATATCATCGTTACAATGTTAATTTTTTTTGTGTGTACACATTTTATGTTTAGAATGAATAAAATAAGATTGCCAGAAAGTGTGGGCCGTTAGGGGCGCAGCCAGAAAGGTCAAAGATGTGAAAAAACGAAGTTATATAACATGATCGTTACAAGCGTTTTCTTGGCCGAGCATGTTTATTTAAATGTTTTGAACACAGAAGGAAATTCCCAGAAAGAAACTCCCGTCAGTAAGGATAACCAGAAAGAAAATGTTTAGGATTTTTGAAGAAAATTGGATTTTTTTCGCATATCTCATCTCTAAACTCATAGTTACACAAAAATAGTGTTTATACCATGGCCGCGAAATTTTTAGCGCCCTCGAGATTATCTTGCCTCTTGCCAAAAGGAATTTCGCAGCTTTGGTATAAAAATAACTAGTTTATGGAGAGCTAACAAACCATGTACGTAAGGTTCAATTTTGGTATAAGGGCATTTTTCACTATCCCCTTTCCATCTATGCCCCTTTTCTTACGATTTTACACATTCAAAAATGTTTTTCTGGTAAGTGTGAAAAAAAATAAAGAACTCGATTTCTTATTCTATCTAAGGTGTGTTTCTTCAGAGAATACGTACCTGAATCTTGTTCCTAGTACAAATAAACATCTTTTACAATAATATAAAACGTAAATGTACAATATGGACATAAGTAAATATTATATATTACATACAATGACAAATTTGGTTCTCATTGTATTTTAAAGTCTGCCAACAATTATTTTAGTACTAAAATTTTATTTAATTTTGTCATAGATTTAGTATTTAATAAATTGTCACAGAACGGGTTTATTGTTTCTTTTAAGGAACATATTTTTTTTGAAACAACTGTAAGAGTCTAGCTACGGTATATATTATAGTAGTTTTAAATGACAGAATCCGACTAAATCATTGGAAGCAAAATTGTGTAAGTTTTTACGTTAGAATACTAGTAGTATCAGTATTTATAAATAAATTGGTTATTTGTGAAACAGCACATGTCGATTTTGCAAAATTTTGCAGAAATTTTGTAATTTAGTATATCAGTGAACATTTTTTCAAATTTTATCAAAAACGAAATAGGTATCACTGGAACATATTAATATAATCCACATAACAACACAGGGACACGAAAAACAAAACCTGTCAAAATGTATGCATTTTTGTGCACTGAATCCGGATCTGCCATCTGGTGTATGTCACCGAAATTTTTTTCTATATTCGATGAAATTCAAAATTTCTCTTGAAAACTGAGGACGTTCGACTTTCATCGAATGTAGAAAAAAATTCCGATGACATAAACCAAATCTAATGGCAGATTCAGATTCAACGCACAATAATACTTACATTTTGACAGGTTTTGTTTCAGGTTCACAACTTTTTTTGTGGGCGGAAAAAAAGCCATGAACCTGAAACAAGACCTGTCAAGATGTACGCATTTTTGTTCAGTGAATCCGAATCTGCCATCAACGTCCTCAGTTTTCAAGAAGAAGTTCGATTTTATTCGAAAAAAATTCCGATGACAGGCCAAATTTGGCAGATTGTAAATAAATAAATAAATAAATAAATATGTTTATTGGTCTTTTTAGCTATACAGGATTATAGATAAGACAGGTCAACAGTATACCATATTAATGGCTGATTTATAAAACATTTAATTACCTAAAAAAAAAATGTAAAAAGTAAGATACATATAAGTGTAAATACATGCATATATCGCACACGAGAATAAAATGGTATATACAAAGAAAAATTATAATAAAAACATAGCGTGTCAGCAAATATATCGTACAAAATATGACAAACAATATAAAGTGAAATAAAATACTTTAAAACATGGATCAGGTGACTTTGATTTGTAAAAAAAATGTGAACTCATTTATGGAATAAAATGAATTGTCTATTAAAAGTTTTTTTAGACGGTTTTTAAAACCGATTAACGATGTGCAGTCTTTTATCTCGTCCGGTAAAAGATTGTAAATGCGACAACCAGAATTTATGGGAGACTTTTTGTAGAATTCATGATTGTGTTTCTTTAGACAAATTAAATTCTTTCCTCTTGTATGATAATTATGAAAGTCTCCGTTATGTATAAATTTGTTTTTGTTTATATGAATATATGCCAATAGTTTCATCAGATATATCGATGCCACGGTAAGAATTTTGAATTTCTTGAATATTTCACGACAAGATTGATTATACTCAAGGTTGAATAGAAGTCTGAGTATTCTTTTTTGGAGTATAAATATTCTATTAATATCATTGGATTGTCCCCACACTATAATGTTGTATGCAATGGGAGAATAGACGAAAGCATAATATACGTTTAAAAGAGCATGAACATTTAAAGAATTTTTAAGGGAAGTTATTACATAAAAGCTTTTATTTAATTTTGCAGACACTGCATCAATATGGTTACTCCAATCTAAATGACTGTCTAGCTTTATTCCCAAAAATGAAGCTGAGTTTTGAATTTTGATATGATGATTTTTAAATATGAACGTGTAATTATTATCTGTTATTCTGTACCTGTTTTTAAATTCAATGCAGACTGTTTTTGAATAATTAATTATTAAACGATTTTTATCGCACCAATCACTAAATTCCTGTAAAAGTTTATTAATTTTATTCTTAAGGTTTAAGGGATTTGCATCAGATACTACAATCGTGGTATCGTCGGCATACATGAAGACTTTACCTTGCGTTATATAATTAGGAAGATCGTTCACAAATAATAGAAAAATTAATGGTCCCAATACACTCCCCTGCGGGGTTCCAATGTCTATATCGTACATGTCAGATTCAACATCTTTTACCTTCACAATTATTTTTCGTTGTGATAAAAAGGATTTTATCCATTCATTAATAGGTCCACGTAAGCCCATGTTAAAAAATTTTTCACATACAAATGTTTTGTCTATGGTGTCAAACGCTCTCGTAAGATCGAATAGAACAGTTACTACATAATGATTATCATCCATTTTATTATTTACGTGCTGAATTAAATCTACAGTGCCTGATTCAGTGGAATATCCTGGCCTGAAACCGTGTTGAGAACTCGTTAAAATATTATTTTCGTTTAAAAAATTCAAGATTCTATTATAAACAATTTTTTCGAAAATTTTGGAAAATATACTCAACAGAGATATGGGGCGATAATTCTCGACATTAGTCTGGTCACCTTTTTTAAATAAAGGAATAATAGCTGCATTTTTTCAGCGCACAAAAATACATACATTTTGCCAGGTTTTGTTTCCGATTCACGAGATTTTTTTGTGTGTGTCGGTGCACTCCTTCTAAATTGAAATCTCTAGTTTTTCTTTTCTCGAGGAGAGGCAACCCACACGGGCTGCCCATCGTTGGGATGGGTCTAAGTATCAGACTTTAACTGATTAAAATCCCTCCTCCTGGGGCTCGTCTGTAAAAAAATACCCCGATATCTCCAGTTACTGTAAAGGATGGACCAAATTAGATGGAAATTGAGGTTTTCTCTAAAACTATGGCAGATAGATAAAAGCCATATAAGTGTCTTGAGCTCGATTTTTGAGAAACAAATAATGGCACAAAAGCGATCGTCTATCTTTTTCGAGTACCGAGCTACAGAGCGTTTTTGGTAAATTGGCATTTCTGAAAACCGAGTAACACATTCTTGAGGCACTTTTTTGAGTAGAATCCGTTGCTGATAGAAATAAAATTATGCATGCCTCTGTTTGCGACATATAGACATAACTTTTGTTTATTTATTTCCTAAAAATTAAACAATACCACTTTGTTGTTTATTAATGTCCAGTTAGCTAAATTAATTGTTAGTTATCAATTTATTTAATTTAGCTAACTAGACATTGATAAACTAATCCGGAGTGATGTACAGATATTCAACCAATTTTCCCCAAATTGAGCATTTAAATAATTTCGTGTTTCATTTGACATATAACCCGGGGCGCCATCGTGTTGGTAAATTAATCTTTGAAATTGTCTTACAGGCATATTGTCTACAAAGGGTTCTATTTCTTATCGTAGAATGTTAATAAAATTTTCAATATTCAAATTACTATGAGAAAAATAAACCATACCATACACCAAATGCGATAAATATGCATAGATGTCAATGGAAGACAATTAAAACATTTATTGTAGTTTAGTTTTTCCTATTTTTGGCAAAATTATATAAGTGTTGTTGTTGTTAATAGTTTTCCATGGCCTTCTCACAAATATATTAAATTTTTCGAAAATTAACCACTTTTTCTAGAGATAAATATGGCATACGATATATATATTTGGATAGCTAAACTGGGATCGAATAGTCAAATAATTTACAGGGTGCTCCATTTAAGGAAACAACAGTTACGTCTATAGAAAACTGAGGCATGCGTAATTCTCTTCTTATCAGCAACGGATTCTACTGAAAAAAGTGGCTTAAGAATGTGTTACTCAATTTTCGATTCGACACTTGGTAATTGAGATATAGAGGTCATCCATAAATGCCAATTTTCCAGGAAATTCAATTATACCTAAAAGCGGTTTTCCTATCTAGTGTACGTCAAGTATGATGTCTTGAAGTCATCAATAGTGCTTGTTGTATATACGTATAATATTCTCCAAGATAGAGACAAAATATGAAAACAATTTTTTTAATATTATCACTCTGTATCTTGAAAACGAAAAGAGTTAAAGCGCTACTTTTTGGGTTAAATCAACTTGTTTTGATGTCAAAAGACTATGCTAAGCGTTGTCCCAATCTTTTCAAAACACCCGGAGTGTTGAATTTCTTCGAACTGGTGTGTGACAAAGTTGTAAATCGCGTATTTCTCTGAAAGGGTGCATTTTATCGGGTTTAAACAAGTACACATTTTCTTTAGGAAACCAAATTGCGTTTCGATTATAGTAGAAGACGATGTCCAAAACCTAACCTCAAAAAAGTTAGGGCTATCTATAAAACATGACATCGACAATATCACCATTGTAATTAGCGACCTGAAAAACATATTGTTACCAACTTTGAAGTAGATACGTGTAATAGTCTCCAAGATAAAGACAAATTACGAATGCAATTTTTTTATTTTGCCCATCTTGAAAACGAAAAGAGTTAGACCACTACTTTTTGAGTTAAATCGACTTGTTTTGATGTCAAGTATCTACGGCTAAGCGTTGCCCCAATCTTTTCGAAACACCTTGTATATTGAATTTTATATATTATTTTAAGAGCCGAATCATCTATCTGAAAAATGGTAACTCCTATCCAAATCAAATCATAATAGACGAAAGTGAGGATGATAACGATATCATAAATGAAGCAATAGAGGAAGAAGACTTGGAAGAAATACAGAAATATAAAAAATATAAAAATATAAATAAACGATATACCGGGAGACAACGATAGTGAATCTGAAAGCGAATGAGATCTTACTTCTATATATTGAATTTTATATTTTATTTTAAGAGCTGAATCATCTATCTGGAAAATGCTAACTCCTATCCAAATATAGTATAGGAACAAAATTGTAGAAAATTTTAAGCACTTGTTTTTTGTGCAGAAAATTTTTCTCCATCTTTTTTAGTTTTTGTGTTAAAAACCCATTTTGAAAATACAGCCAGTTTCTTTTTTGGGGACATGTCTAAAATTGTTCCTTAGGCTTTAATCTTTATGAAAAAAACATTGTCCCCAAGGATCGGGAGGGGAGGGGGGGGGGGGGGTGTACGTACAGTTAGGGTGGGCTCCCGTAGTTTAAGCGTACAAGAAAAATTAACTTTGCATTTTTCGCGTAATAAAGATATTCCAAAAGTTATCACACGATTTCATCATTGGAGATTGGGTTACAAGGTTAAAACCCACATCGACTCCGGTAGTTGTCACGAACACCAAAACACGTATGCACTATACTTGAAAACTATCACTAATCGCGCGTTTCGCTAACCATGTTTTCATCATCTGGATATGATTAAAACTGACTTAAATTTTATTTATTTCCTGATGATGCCAACATGGTAGGCGAAACTCGCGTAGAGTGAGAGAACTCAAAAGTTTTGATGTTTGTGAAGTCTACTTCAGAGGCAGTGTCACACTGAAAGCTCTAGCTCTTTCCTGGTTTAATATTAAAAAAGCAATATATTTTTGAAACAGATGACTTCGATTATTAAAAAGTTAATAGCAATATCAACCGAAGAATTGCGGAACAGTTTAAGGAAATTTAAAATTAAATCCGCGGTATTGGGAAATCTTTGAAGCAGCCATAAAATCTTTATTGGCAAGTCGATATTATTCAAATCCGAGTATAAACTTAGACTCATCGTTGCTTTAAATTACCATAAATTTTGTTGTTATGCAATGGTGAATAATAAATCATGTGAATCGAATTCACCTGCTATTTTTCAGTGTCTGTCATAATAAAAACGAACACAGCACATTACTATTTACTGTATATAAATTGCAATTGTCAGGGAAATAGATCTTTATATAATTCTCTTAAAATTTATAGGGCATCTTTAAAAACGGCAATGCAATAAATACCATTGGAATACTTTTATCTTTGGATACAGGTACTCGTGCGGGTAGTGGTACAGAAACTTTGTTTCTACTCCCATACTTTAATTCGCTTATTAGACATTCCCTCACTTTAATGAGATTCATTAAGATACAAATTTTTCATTAAAATACAAGTTTATAACCAATAGAAACGCGACACACAGTAATATTCTGTCAATACCAACTATTTCCTTGAACATCTGACAGATCTAAAATTTATCGACAAATCATACTTGTTTACCTGGCAAATTTTCAAACTTTGTGCTTTTTGCAATTAAAATCAGTGAACATGTGTGATAGTGAAAGTGAAATTGAAATAATAATCCATAATATTTCCTAAATTGTAATCTTCAATTAACAAATTTCAGAAATACCGTATTAATTTTCTATTTTATTATGACTGGTCGTAGAAAAAATAGTGTATGCAACTCACATTTAATGGCTATTAAAACACTCGCATTCATTATCACATTCGCCTACGGCTCATGTCATAATTCTCATGCTCGTGTCTTAATAGTCATCACTAAATGGTTGTTGCATAATATATTATTATGAATGACCAGCCATTTTATTTGGTTTCACTTGTATCAATTACTACAACAGATTTATAATAGTTGACAGTTAACACAAAAATAGTAGGAAATTCGCCAAGAGCAAAATCCCAATTGATTTTTTTGCAGGCAAGTTGATGACTCAAAATGTTTTTTGGCAAATATCTCAAAAATCATTATTTAAAAAAAAACTGTTAGAAGGTTACTAAAGCTTACAAGAAGTTGCTAAAATTAGTTTTCTGCTGTACGTTAAAAATACATAAAAAAAGGAAGATAAAAGAAGTCACAATCTAAAAAAAATTTTTTGCTGTGCGACTTGATGCAATTAAACAATCGACGATTCAATTTTCGACTGTACCTTTGTTTTTTAGGCGTTGTTGTCAACATACCCACTTGAAAATTGATATGACGATTTAGCTCCACTAGTGGCATAGTTTCTTAAAATATCGTCAAATAGTGCAATAAAAATAATTCTAAAAGTATGCGAACCTTGAAAAAATTTGTACAAGCAAGAAAATTGGCGGAGATGTTGCAGTTATCATCTTATTGAATATCCTAAAAGTCCCCTAAAATCTAAGCTGTGCTACGCCCGCCGTATTGAAAAATGGCGGCCCATTTTCAGATTCTTGTATATAAATCCTTTACCGCTGGAGATAGAAAAACAAGTTTCAAACAAAAAATGTAGGCCATAATACAACAAACAATTTTTGATATTAACATTTTTTTTCTCTAAATCGAACGATTTTTAAATTACACAGGTCTACAAAAAAAAAATCAGCTCCAAGGACTAAACCTATCATGGCTTAAGTAGTTTTGTGTGCTGAATCCGAATTTTCAATTTAAAAAATTTTCTAGATTTTGAGTAAACGTCGAAATTTGCCAAAAAAACGTATTTTGATGATAAAAACCGGGATTTACTCGAAATCCACGCGGTAAAAAAATTTCTAATTGAAAATTCGGATTTCGCACACAAAAATACTTAAGTCATGATAGGTTTAGTACTTGGAACAGAATTTTTTTTTATAATGACAAACTAATATTTTAACGTATTTTATTCTATTGTTATAGGCTTCATAATTACAGTATATTTTTCTTCTGTAATGATAATATACCTAAAAAATGTTTTTTGTTTTACTTACAACCCATAAACACGCATTTTATAGTGTATTTTGTACACAAATGTAAATTCAGTAACAATCTGCACCTCATAATTCAGAAACCGTTCGATTTAGAGAAAAAATGTTAATACAAGAAATCGTTTGTTTTATTATTGCCTACATCTTTTATATGAAACTTTTTCCTATCTACAACGGTAAAGGATTTATACAGGATGTATCATTTTCATGTCATTAAACTGGTGGTAAGGAACGACAAAACGAACAAAAAAACTTTTATAACATGTTGTCTAAAAACCCATAGTTTTAGGAAAAAAATAAACAAAAATTTCGGAAATTTTTAGTAAAATTGTTTGAGAACTGCTGGAATGTTGGGATAGGGTTTTATTTTCGCGTATGTCGGCGCCTCTAACCATCAAATACGCTAATACGGCTTTTTCAAAGTATCGCGCCCCTTTGTTAGAGACCGCGCGTCGGCAAAGGATACAAGTTGATAATCACACTTTTTAAAAGTAGGTAAGGTAAAGGGATCTACACACGACCCAGCGGCAGAGAGCAGACCAACCGACCTTCTCGGTACACTTTGAAGATTGCCATGCGAACTCGTAAAAGTGAGCTGGTCTGCTGGATTAACCTGGTCTGCTCGATTGTCGGTACGCTTTGAGGATCTGGAATTCCAGTAGACCAGATCACTTTTACGAGAGTTGTTATGGCAATTTTCAAAGTGTACCGAGAAGGACGGTTGGCTGGTTGACTGGATCCTCTGTAGACCCCTTAAGGTCTTTAACGTTGCGGTAAAAGTGAAAGATGTCGGCGTTTTCTGAGTGCTTAGTAGATTTGAAGAAAACTATACTCCCCCTTGTGCAATATTTTAGTTTCTGTGGACACTTTGTTAAGTACACACGTCGAACCCGTTCGTTGTTTTCGTTCTTTTTGAATTTTAGGCCACGTATTTACAGTTTATTATGTTGACTTTTATTGACTTACCGTTCAAGTCGTTAAGTTCTTGATTACGTACAGACACTACTTGTTCGTTCTTTTTGTGTTACTTTTTGGCTTTTGGACCAAGTTTTTATTTTTATTTTCTTTATTGACAACGTTAGTTGATAGTTTAGAGTGGTATTTTACAACGCAGATTATGAACGCTATGGGAGATTACACTTACCCAGAGCTCGCGGATATGCGCTTGATGTATGGAGAATGTCGTGGAAATGCAGCAGCTGCGGAACAGCTTTATCGTTTAAGATTGTAAGGATTGCTCAGCGTCTTCGGGAAACAGGTCGTCTCGATGGACATGGAAGAGAAAGAGGTCCACAACGCGAAGACAGGGTAATTGAAGAGGAGGTTCAAGTTTTGGAACTCGTAGAAGAGGATCCAACTTTAAACACCCGTCATATTGCGAACCGTGTGGGAGTATCCCATTTTGTGGTGTGGAGGACTTTAAGAGATATGAACTTACACCTCTATCACTATCAACGTGTGCAAGCTCTAGAACCTCAAGATTATGCAGGGCGAATGGAATTTTGTAGGTGGATTTTGAGAAAACACGCGGCAAATGAGGGTTTTTTAAACTTTCTCTGTTTCTCCGATGAGTCACGTTTTACCAGGAGTGGAGTGTTTAATTTTAAAAATATGCACTATTGGGCAGACGAAAACCCACATGTAATAAGAAGGGCGCATTTTCAACGACGGTTCAGCGTTAATTTGTGGGCAGGAATTTGCGGTAATGAAATAATTGGACCTATCAATTACCTGCTAGATTAAATGGTGATGTATACTTAAACTTTTTACAACAAACATTGCCAAATTTGTTGAAAGATGTACCTTTGGCAAGGCGTAGAAGAATGTGGTATGTGCATGATGGCGCGTCAGTTCCTTTTAGTCTGGCTGTTCGAAATTCTTTAAACACGGAGTTTCCTCAACGATGGATTGGGCGTGGCGGACAAATACCATGGCCTGCTAGGTCACCCGACTTAAATCCGATGGATTTTTATTTTTGAGGCCATCTTAAATCTCTGGTTTACCGTGATCCAATTGACACTTTGGAATAATTGCAGCAACGTATTTTAATGTGCATAGAAACCATAAAAAATGATCCTAATTTACCAAATGTGTTGAACGGAGTGCGTGTGTCCTTGGTTCGACGTGCCGAAAAGCGTATTGATGCAGACGGAGGCCATTTAGAACAATTTATGTAAATCAAAAACGATTTATTGGTAAGTTCTAGATTTATTGAATATTTTAGTTTTCGATGCCTAATTGGCAATTCGTTAAATAAATCAGATTTTTTCCTAACTTAAAATACACATAATTATTTTCTATTATCGTATCTCAGAAGTCTAACTCTTTATTTCCCAATGTCATGAAATAATTACTCATTTAGGTTACAAATGTTAATAAATCACATTTAAATCTGATAAATTATAAACAACAATAAAAGCTCCAATATTTTGTTCTAAATTAAAAAAACACACATGTAAAGAAATGCTGTGTTTAAACCCCTTCTCCGCCTATGAATTGCTTGCAGTTCTGCAAAAAGAGATAAAGAATTATTTACATATTTATAATTGGTTCGGTTGAGGCGCTCATCAAAGGTACCGTCGTTCTTTGCTTTGAACCGCCGGCCGGCGACGAGTCGGTCGGTAATCTTTGCACTTTTTTGTAACAATTTAAAAGTTGTAGAATTATACCTTGTACACGTCCACTGACCCACAAGGACAGTGGTTCTGAAATGTTTCCTACTCTAATATTTAAATTGTTGACCTAGGTCAGTTTTTTCAAAGTGCCCCTAGGGGAAAAAGTCATAAAGGTTTTTTCTTTGTCTAATCGGTCCCCATTACCAGTTTTTTTTAATAACATGAAACTGATTACACCCTGCTGTATGTCTAATATTTCATACAAATGTAATTTTCTTTCAAATCTCATACGTTAAGTGGGGCATTAAAGATACCGCGCGCGGTGAGCACCTGAACGCTGCGGTACACTTAAAAGGCCTAGCTGACAGGTTTTGTTCCATGGTATTACCAGCTGACACTTTTTAATTGTTTTTTATATCGCAAACTATCATATAAATGAATTTCAGCTTTGTTGAAATAACGAATATTCACATATTTTTCATACATATTGACTTGGGCAGCTGACAACCTTCGCTCCGTACCCTAGGCAGCTCACACATTTTTTCTTATTTATGTTACATAAATAAACTATTTATAGTTTTGTAACTTTGTTGGATTGATGCAAAAAACAAAATTATTTTACCAAATGCGCAGCCTCCCACGCCCTTAATTTCCACGATCGCGTTAGCTGACACCCATTTTAGTTGTTTTTCGAACGAAAACTAACATTAAAAAAACAAAGAAGTCGTGTTAGAATGACGCATAAACTATTGGCACTACCTCCCAGACCATAAGGAAGTAGCACACGAAAAATTTTAATGCTTTCTCGAACACTATATGTAGGAGAAATTGATATATTAATACACATTTCAAGATTTCGTCACTCGGTATAAAGTAGGTAACACTTCCCTGGCAAGCGAGCTATCGCCCACGCCATCGAGTTAGTAATAAATTACTTTTCATAATGAAAAAGAGAGCAAAGTTAAATATGTCGCAGTAATGCATTCAGACGCAATTATGCAAAATACTGCATGCAAATCGACATGTAAAAGTGGTAATAAAATAACAGTAACCAATGCCGAACAATCCAAGGAGATATTTTCCCTGAAAACTTCCGTAAAATAGAGGAAACTGCCACTATAAAATCACAACTTTGCTTCCAATCTATGCTAATTCAGTCATTCCTTTCAAAGCATCGAGAACTCTAGTATTAGGTCAGTCATATACGGACAGTTAGGGGAAATACCTGGCAGAGTTTTGAAAATTTAGGGAGATGTTAATTTTGACGTGCCGACTACTTTCGGGTAGTGAGGGAGTCGGAAAGGTGCTCCAAATTGGTCTTTTGGCTATAACTCAAGAATGGAGGTTATTATGAAAAATGTACCTATTAAAATTCTATCATATTTTATTCGTATTTTTGATTCGTGTAGTTTTTAAACATAGTATGCTATAACTGTCTCTATTGATATATTACAGCTCTGTTTCATTAACTATCATCATTTTGTGCTTAAGTTGTCAATGTTTACAAGTAAATGCTGTAGTGTATGACGATAACAATTTATTACGTAATTCTATTGAATACATATTATGTACAGAGTGGACCAAATTAGATGAGATTTGGGGTTTTCTCTAAAACTATGGCAGATAGATTTTTATCTATCTAATACAGGTGTCCTGCGCTTGATTTTCAAGAAACAAACAATTGCGTAAACCGCGATCGTCTCTCTTTTTAAACTACCGAGCTACAGAGCGTTTTTGGAAAATTGGCATTTTTGGATGACCTCTATATCTCAATTACCAAGTGTCGAATCGAAAACCGAGTATAATTATGCATGCCTCAGTTTTCGAGATATACAATATCGGAAATTGTACGTATTGGGTTGGCAATAAGAGCAAGCGAGAGCGAAGCATGCAATCGTGTACATACATGCCTCTTGATGGGTGTCAACTCTTTACTGCTAGAGTACTGGTAGACGTCTTTATTGTGGGCGGTCGGTTGATAGCGCAACGCCAAACGAAGAATTTTCTGAATCTGTAGACATAATTTGTGTTTTTTTTAATGGAATACCGTGTAAATTATTTCAATATTGGATTGCAACTTAAATTATATATCCAATAGGGTGGCCCATCTCTATAGGTGGTGAATTTTTTTTGCGTATTTTTTAAGTCTCACCCCACGAAAATATACTATTATACTAGGAATAATTTATGTCAACGTTTCAGATAATTCGGTGAACGGTAACCCGTGCCGCATTCAGGTAGAAATTTGTAGATAAGATTTTATTACGGTAATACACTTAAATTTTACTTAAAATACAAATATCTACCTCTTTTCTCATAATGTTTTATTGGTGTAATTATTTCCTAGAAATTATTTGTTTTGGAAGTTTGGAAATATAATGCACCTACGGTAGGTTTTTATGTCAGTTTGCAATTGTGTTTTACAGTGGTTACATTATAAGTTCTAGCATACGTTCCTTTTTGAAAAAACATTTAACGATGGCTGATGTTAGATACTTACGAAAGGATACTTTCATTTACTTAGTTGGACACTATTCGTCACAAATCATTGGCAATAAATTGCCGTCTATTAGACAAGTATTACAAGTGCTCTTTTATAACATTCGTGAAGTGAAGCTAAGTGTACATGAAAGTGTTAAATTAACAATAAAAGAGATGTCAGTTTTTTGGGATAAAGCTCGCATTCCGACACGTCAGGATTTTCATTGTGTTAAACAACTAGATAAACTTTATGCAGAGTGGAGGAACTTACAAAAATCGGCTAAAAGGGCCAGTGCGGGAGGTAAAGAAAAAAATTTCGTTGAAAAATTGGACGATCTTTTTGACATTTCTCATGCAAATGCATTGTAGTTGATGAAAATAGATAAAGATAAGCAGTTTTTAATTAACCAAAGAAAAAAGGGACGTCCTGGATTTATGCATGGTATTGATTACCAACTTGCTTCTCAAGAAAAATCAGCTGAGGAGAATTACAGAAATTATCCGAACGAATGCAACGAAGTCAACAAGAAAAAGCTAGATTAGAGGAAACAGTCACCTGTCCATCATCAAGTAGTAATTCAGCCGACTCCAACGAAAATGAAGATGAAATAATCGAGAAGAGCTGTTACAAGACCAGCCTGGTCCATCACAGCCAAAAAAGAGGAGATTGTATGGAACATGTAACATCATCACACCAAAAATAGCCGCTGCATTTGATGCTTGCAAAATAAGCGACAGGTATGGAGTCCATATTTTGACGGCAGTAGCAGAAGCACTAGGACATGACACCACATCTTTGTCCATCAGCAGAACCACACTTCAGCGCTCTAGCTCAACGCATCAGCGAAGAAAGAGCTGAAATATTAAAAACTGCCTTCGGTAATTCTGAATCGCCGGCCCCAGTCATCCATTGGGATGGAAAATTTTTACCTTCTCTCACTGGAATGGGAAATATCAATGGACTTGCTATCTTAGTTACTAGTGGAGATATTGAACAACTACTTGGAGTACCAGCTTTGCCCAATTCAACTGGAAGAGAACAGACTGAAGCAGTTTATGATGTGCTTTGTGAATGGAATTTGGACGAAAAGGTAATAGCTTTGTGTTGTGATACAACAGCATCAAATATGGGTTATATAAATGGGTCAGCCACACTATTGCAACAAAAATTAGAAAGAGATATTCTATATTTTCCTTGTAGACATCATATTTTTGAAGTGGTTTTGAGAAATGTGTTTGACACAAAAATGCCTTCCTCATCTGGTCCAAATGTGCCACTATTTAAATGTTTTAGGGAATTTTGGCCTAAAATAGATCAAAATAAACTAAAAACTGGATTTCAGGTATCAAAAATTAAACACATTTTACAACCAGTTAAAGCCGAAATTGTAAAGTTTCTAAATGCAGCTTTAACTTTGCAACAGCCTCGTGATGATTATAAAGAATTTTTAATGCTTTCTAAACTTTTTGTTGAAGAAAAGCCCACTCACACGACATTCTATCAACCAGGGGCATTTCATCATGCACGTTGGATGGCCAAAGCCATTTACTGTCTAAAAATATTTTTTTTCCAAGATCAGTTCCAACTAACTAAAAAAGAAAAATAGGTATTGAAGATATATGTCTCTTTATTGTAAAGGTTTATGTAAAGGCCTGGTTTCCAGCGTCATTTGCTAGTAAAGTACCGCTTCATGACTTAGACTTTTGTAAAGAACTCATTAATTATCAAAATATTGACAAAGAAATATCTCAAGCCGCAAGTAGGAAAATAGTGAACCGTTTGTGGTACCTTAATTCAGTAAATGTTGGCTTATCTTTCTTTGATGACGATATTTCAGTTACCACTAAAAGAGAAATGGTTAAAGCTTTGAATAGGAAAGCACCAAATCAAGAGGGCATTAAACGACTTATGATTAGTAACATTACTGACGTTGAAAACATGGAAATTCAGGACTTCATATGCGAGAACACAGAACAGTTTTTTCAAAAATTAGGTTTGTCTATGGAATTTTTGGAAAATGATCCAACAACATGGAGGGAAAATGAAAGTTATACCCGATGTTTCAATATTGTAAACAAAATTAAAGTTGTAAATGATGCCGCTGAGAGAGGAATCAACCTTATTACTGACTATAATGACATTTTAACAAAAAATGAAGACCAAAAACAGTTTTTACTCCAAGTTGTAAATGATTATAAATCACAGTTTCCAAATGTAAAAAAAGAAACCCTGTCGCATGCTTTGGTCTAGTGCAAAAAATATTGTTTTTATTACTATATGTCTTGTAGATTTAGGATAATATTTGGTACTATGTATGAAAAAAACGTTTCATAATAAAATACACAAAGATAAAACGAGAGTTTTATTTCAAAAACTTCTAGTCTAGTTTTCTTAGACTACGAATTTACAGTAGTAGGACGCATGTCATAGTCACAACAGATAATGTCTTTGATATTTGTATGACTTGATTAGTCATTCTAAAGATAAATGTTGCTGATTAAAAAAAAAAACAATGCATCAACCAAAGAATGTAAATAATTCCATTTACTTTTATTATTGCATAATAATGCATTCTGCGGCACCCCTTGCCTTCAATTTGCCTCAATAATATTTTGAAGGGACTGTTTTTTCTTCAAATGGAACCATTTGCAGGGGTGAGAAATAAAAAATTTCGATTTCGAAAAAGATGGGCCACCCTAAATTATCCAACTATATATCATATGTCATATTTATCTCTAGAGACAGTGGTTAATTTTGGAAAAATTTAATATATTTATGAGAAGGCCATGGAAAACTATTAAGAACAACACTTCTTATAATATAAAATAATTTTGCTAAAAATAGGATAAACTACAATAAATGTTCGAATTGTCTTCCACTGACATCTATGCATTTTTGGCACCTTAGTGCTTACAGAATTTGTTGCATTTCCAATCTTGACAGGAGTTGTCAGTTATCTGAAACGCAGCTAATGTTTTGTTTTCCAATTCTTCTATGTTATTAGAACGTTCTCTACATACAGGGTGGCATAAAAGTATGGAAACAGCAGGATAACTTGAAAAATTCGAATCCTAGAAAAAACTTTAAATACAAAAGTTGTAGGAAATTTCCCTGCCTATCTGACGGTGGCCTTGGATTTGACCTTAAACGTGAACTTCAAGGTCATTTGAAGGTCAAATCGATTTTTTTAAATGGAACCTCTTACTTTTAACACAGGAAATGAAATGAGCAAAAAATTCTACGTTAGCATATGACCTTCGGCACTTACAAACTTGACTCTAAAGGTCATCTGAACAGCGGAATCCTAGAAAAAAACTGAATACAAAAGTTGTAGGAAATTTCCCTGGCTATCAGACGATGACCCTGGATTTGACCTTGACCATGCCCTTCAAGGTCATTTGAAGGTCAAGTCAATTTCTTTAAATGGAACCCCTTACTTTTAACCCCGGAGGTGAAATGAGTGCAAAATTTTACGTTCGGATATGACCTTCGGCAATTGACCTCTAAAGGTAATCTTTACTTTACTCTTGTGCTTCAATTTTGTCAGTGCCGAAGGTCATATCCGAACGTAAAATTTTCCGCTCGTTTCATTTCCGGGGTTAAAAGTAAGGGGTTCTATTTAAAAAAATCGACTTGACCTTCAAATGGCATTGAAGGTCATGATCAAGGTCAAATCCGAGGTCACGGTCAGATAGCCAGGGAAATTTCCTACAACTTTTGTATTTAAAGTTTTTTCTAGGATTCGCATTTTCCAAGTCATCCTGCTGTTCAATGGACCTTTAGACGTCAATTTTTAAGTGCCGAAGGTCATGTCCGAACGTAAAATTTTCCGCTTGTTTCATTTCTGGGGTTAAAAGTAGGAGGTTCCAATAAAAAAAATCGACTTCACCTTCAAATGACCTTGAAGGTCAGGATCAAGTTCAAATCCGAGGTCACGGTCAGATATCCAGGGAAATTTCCTACAATTTTTTTCTAGGATTCGTATTTTTCAAGTTATCCTGCTGTTCCCATACTTTTATGTTACCCTGTATAATATTTTCTAAATAACTCCAAAACCAAAAGTCAGCAAGGGTTGCATCGGGATATCTAGCTGGCCACAAAGTAGGACCATTATTTCCTAAAAATTAGACAATATCTAAACTACTTTGTTGTTTATTAATGTCCAGTTAGCTAAATTAATTGTTAGTTATTAATTTAGTTAACTTAGCTAACTAGATACTGATAAACTAGTCCTGAGTGATCAATCCTCCCCAAATTGAGCATTTAAATAATTTCGTGTTTCATTACCGGCGCGGTAGCTCAATCGGTTAAGGCGTATTGAGTGGCGAATATGCTGATCGACTGCCTGCCGCGCTCTGGGTTCGACCCCCAGCCCCGGTATTGACAACACCGGAGAGTGTGGATGTATGTCTGCGTTTTTCCGAATGTGTAACCCCCTTCCGCACAGCCTTGGCTATGGATTTGGGCGTTGTCTACTATCTGTGGTGTGTTTATGTTTATGTTTATGTTTATGTTTATTTGACGTACGACCTGGGACACCATCGTGTTGGTAAATTAATCTTTGAAATTGTCTTACAAATGAGGACCTATTATTTGGTATCCAATAAAACCACACCATACAACAAATCCCAATCGTCCTTGACGATTAACTGTAGCGGTTACGTGCGTATTTCCATGAGCCCAATGTTGGTTATTATGCCTAATAAAAATTCCGGCACTGCTTATATGAGCCTCGTCTGTCCATATAATTGAAGAGCTAAGTGGATAAAGGTGTTATGTGACATTTTTGAAAATTTTGAGATTTCTACACAGACAACTATTTTAACTTATAATCTATCATTTCAATAAGTTTCTGGGATAATAAACCTTTCCGAAATGCGTTTTAATGTTTGATAAAGGTGTTATGTACATATGGTTTTTATATAATTTAACGGATAAAGGTGTCATGATCACATACCACCTTTATCCATTACTGTGCGATATTAAATTGTCTTAATCCAAAACACTTTGCTTTTAAAGTTATGTTATATTGACATTAATGTGACAAGTTGTGTTAAGTGTTTCTTACTATTATAGTGAAAATGGCCAGTGGTAGTAAACTGATATTACAAACGGCAATGAATAAACGATTTCATGAATCATGTAAGATGTTTATAAATTTGCTGATATTTGGAAATAGTGCTTATAGTGTTTTAATCCATATATTCATTTCGTTCAATTTCGAAATGGTATGAGATGGTACAAGAGTCGAGATGGTACTTGAGTATCTAATTGCTGTAAACACATTTATACCTTTTGGCAATTCAGCAGAAATCAGTCACATAGTGGCAATTTCTTCCCAGGCAGGTTTTAATAATGTTTTAAAAACAAAACATTATCAATATAAAATGCAATAATAAAATACGAATTTACCAACGTATTCTAGCAAATTAGTCTGTAAATCAGAAATACTGGAAAGTGATGCTTTGCGGTGTTGATTTTTGTACAAACATTTTTATGCTGACAAGTAGAAGACGGCTGGACCGTAGAAATTTTTATGACAAGAGCAAAACTGATATCTGGTATGGCTTCTGCCCACCCAATATTTTGAAAGAGCATTAAATTGTTCAAGGCAAATCTGGCGAATTCCGAAATTCTTGCGCAAAAAATAATAAGTATGATAATTACGACAATCAAGTCAAAGGTCATTTGGGTTTGTAAGGTTATCGTTTAAGAATTACAAGGTTCGCTATGCTTACATCTATTGGGTTATCTGTGAAAAATCCCTGCCTACCCAATAAAAATGATGAAATTACGTCCATGGTATTCAAAATTGTTTAATTGAGATCATGAAATGACTCACATTTTTTCCCAAATGTGATGCTGGAAATAATACTAAAGAATACGGAGAAAATTACAAACTAGCTTTCGAACAACAAAAGCGTGCCGGAGCAAAAGTTACAGTAGATAGAACGATTTGCTTTCTTACTTTAGATCTTCAGCAAACCATGCCGCTGCCAAAATTAAGTACATCGAAAGCATTTTACCTTCGTCAAATGTGGTTTTACAATCTTCGCATACATTGAGGAATACTGAAAAAAAAAACGTTCTTTTTCACATGGACTGAAGATATGACCAGCCGTGAAAGCCTAGAAATTGCTAGTTGCTTACATATCTTTTCACAAATTTACAATGAATATTTCCAAGAAAAGATCGATCACATTATAATATGGCCCGACTCCTGTGGTGGACAAAATAAAAACTTCAATATCATTACACTTTACCAGTTGTTGACTTTAAAGAGAGAATTTAAAGTTATCGACCATAAATTTTCGAAGGTGGGACATTCATATTTAGATTCAGACAGAGACTTTGGCAGAGTCGAGGAAATTTTAAGGAAACATCAAAACATCTACGTTCCGGACCAGTATCGAGAAATTTTAAGCCGTTGTCATAGATATGAAGAATCATTTCAAGGATATTGATGGAATTGCCTTAAAACTCAATTTGTACAACAGGAAGAAAAACTTGAACAATGAAAAGGTTTATTTTCGCGACGGTATAAAATGACACCTATGGGTGCTACTATTACATCACTAGATGAAATGACTCCAATTTACAAAGTCGATATTTTAAAGAAAAGGAATATGCATAAGATAAATTCCGACGGTATTGCTCTAACGGTGTTTAATGAAAACAAGGGCAGCCTAAGTGTAGGAAAACTGGCCAATCTTAAAGAACAATTACCATTCATAAATGAATGGTAAGGCCGTATTATCACAACATACTTGGAAATGACCAAACTGTGGCTCAAAACCATAGAACTGTCCAACTACCTAAAAATTGTACAATGTTTTAATAATAATAAAATATGTTTAATTTCTTTACACTTTTATTCACTAATTCTTTATTCATTTCAGATAAACTTATGAACGGATAAAGGTGTTATGTACATTAATTTTTTAAAATTTTCGAAAATAATGACAACTGACAACTTTAGTTATTTGTCTCTGAAAAGTACATCAAATGTCAATATCATCGCAAAATGCAAGCTATATAGTCGTTATAACAAAAAAGTTCTTGCCTAAAAACTTTCGAGTTAAATTACTCAATAACGTGTTTTTGTGACATAACACCTTTATCCACTAGGCTCTTCAATTGTTCCTTCAAATCCTGGCATTTCATTGCACTGACGCAAAAATCACTGGCAAAAATCGAGACGCCTTTGAAAGTCATTTGGGTATAGATGGTGACTAATCCTAATTTTGTAAGGTTTGTATTTATTTTTTTTTAAGCAACGCAACGCAGTTGTTTTTGGGGTTCCTACATAAAGACGATACATAAGGATTTTCTCTTATGGTGTCTAAAACAATATTTTCTACAGCTTTTCTACCTGCTTTATTATATATTTTTGCTCGAAGTTTTACAAATGATCCAAACTCTTTTAAATTTTGTTGTAGCCTTTTGAATATTTTTATGTTTGGCTGTCTCTTTTCTGGATATCTAATATTATTTAGGCTGCACTTTTGGCACAAAGTTTTGCTGTCTATAACTTACCTATTAAAATAAAGCTCGGAGGCTAAATTTGAATCTTCTCCGTATTCTATAAAACAGTTAATCATATCATATTTTTCGCCATTACTATATTGAAACATTTTTAACAATGCTCACTCACAATTAACTCACAAATTAGTTTTTGACATTTACGATTATTTCGACTTTCTTTTTTTTTACCATGGCCTTCTCGATAAATATTAGAAATGAGATAAATATGCATAGATGTCAATGTTTTCTACACCATTTGAGTTAGCCACGGATTCTTATAGGAAAAATTCCGCTGAACAAGATTTTCTTATGAAAAATTTTCCTAAACCGCGAGCTTCATGGTCAAATAATTGTTTAAACAAAATTTTTTTCGTTTTTATTTAATAAAATGAAAACGGTTTGACGGATCCGAAAAAATCTTGATTCAATCCAAAGATATTTTCAATACGCGTCGTTTTGGCGCCAGGCACAATTCATTTTGTCAATTCGTTCATTTGTTATAGCCAAAATAAATTTCTTAATTAAGAAATTGATTACTCCTGAGGTCAGGATATTGTTTTTTTTCAAAAAACATGCCTTTTATACCAAAGAATATATCATTTTTTTTGCTCGATATCTTCAATATTTTTTGATTGTTTAAACAATTGGCATAATTTGTTAATTAGCAAATAACTTTTTTTCGAAAGTTTGATCGACTTCAAACCAACTTTAAACGATAAATATTGATGTCGGGCATAACCCCCATAAAAGTCTGCACGAGTGCAACTTTTTGCTTTTGTTCATTTAAAGTTTAAATTAATTTTGCAAATTAACAAATGGAATATCTCGACTCTGGGTAGGCTTATCGAAATTGGGTTTTGTGCATATGAAAGTACTTGGAAAAAGGAAAATTTTGAGACCAGAAAGAACTTGATCGGATAACCGGAACCGGAAATATAAGTGATACTGCGTTAGAGGCTCTAATTTGTTTATTAACAACTTTTTTGACACGAGGTTTGGTGCAAATGAAAGCTAACAAGTTTTTCCACCAACCACAAAAAGTTCTACAAAAAATATTCAATCCCTGAAGAGTTATACGCGTTTTTGACCCTTAAAAAAATCTCTCCCGCAACGTGAAAATAGATTCGACGCGCAATGGGGTGACGGGTTCGATCCACGGTGTGGACAAATTTTTTTTTCCATCAAATTTGCTTCTTTTTCATGTAACCAAGTATTTCTTATGATAGTAAATCTTTTTACTTTCTGAGAAATTTTTAAAAATGTAAATAATTTTTTTTTTGAAATTTTCATTAAATAAATGGCTATCTTGCAACAAACATATGATTGTTCATGTCCAACGAGGGTATGTCGGTAGTTTTTGTTTTTTTCTACTACTTTTTGTGAAAGAGAAGTCTTGTTTTACTTTATTTGAGGGGGTGCCTGTCGAAAAAAGACCAAAAATAAAAAGGCAACACATTTTTTTTCACTTTTTTTCTCGTTTACAAATAACAAAGTGTGTGTTGTTTTCATGAGACGTGGACTTTTTTTTTTTATGAGAAAAAAGTGAAAAAAAAATTTGTTGCCATTTTATTTTTGGTCTTTTTTCGACACGAACCCCCCTCAAATAAAGTAAAACAATCCTTCTCTTCCGCAAAAAGTAGTAAAAAAAACAAAAACTACCGACAAACCCTCGTTGGACAAGAACAATCATATGTTTGTTGTAAGATAGCCATTTATTTAATGAAAACTGCAAAAAAAAATTATTTACGTTTTTAAAAATTTCTCAGAAAGTAAAAAGATTTATTATCATAAAAAAATACTTGGTTATATGAAAAAAAAGCAAATTTGACGAAAAAAAAAAATTGCCCACACCGAGGATCGAGAGATATTTTTAAGGGTCAAGAACGCGTATAACTCTTCAGGGATTGAATATTTTTTGTAGAACTTTTTGTGATTGATGGAAAAACTTGTTAGCTTTCATTTTCAGCAAACTTCGTGTCAAGAAAGTTGTTAATAAACAAATTAGAGCCTCTAACGCAATATCATTTATATTTCCGGTTCCGGTTATCCGATCAATTTCTTTCTGGTCTCAAAATTTTCCTTTTTCCAGGCACTTTCATATGCACAAAACCCCATTTCGATACGCTTACCCAGAGCCGAGATATTCCATTTGTTAATTTGCAATATTAATTTAAACTTTAAATAAACAAAAGCAGAAAGTTGCATTGGTGTAGACTTCTATGGGGGTTATGCCCGACATCAATATTTATCGTTTAAAGTTGGTTTGAAGTCGATCAAACTTTCGAAAAAAAGTTATTTGCTAATTAACAAATTATGCCAATTGTTTAAACAATCAAAAAGTATTGAAGATATCGGGTCAAAAACAAAATATGGTATACTCCTTGGTATAAAAGGCATGTTTTTTGAAAAAAAAAAACAATATCCTGGCCTCATTAGTTTCGGAGTAATCAATCTGTTAATTAAGAAATTTATTTTGGCTATAACAAATGAACGGGTTGACAAAATGAGTTGTGCTTGGCGCCAAACGACACATATTGAAAATATCTTTCGATTGAATTAAGATTTTTTCGGATCCGTCAAACTGTTTTCATTTTATTAAATAAAAACAAAAAAAAATTGTTTAAACAATTATTTGACCATAAAGCTCGCGATTTAGAAAAATTTTTCGTAAGAAAATCTTGTTCGGCGGAATTTTTCCTATAAGAATCCGTTGCTAACTCAAATGGTATACAAAATTTGTAAAATTACTTCTTTTTTACCCCAGGCAGACTCGCCTAATGGAAGACAATTCGAATATTTACTGTAGTTTACTTTTTCCTATTATTAGCAAAATTATTTTATATTATATGAAATGTTGTTGTTGTTTTCCATTGGCTCCTCACAAATATATTAGATTTTTCGAATTTTTCTAGAGATAAAATATGACATATGATATACCTTTGGATAGCTAATTTAAGTTGTGATCGAATAATGGAATAATTTCCAGGACATTCCATTTAAGAAAACATAAGTTATGTCTATATCTCGAAAACTGGGGCATGCATAATTTTCAACAGCGGTACTCAAAAAAGTGCCTTAAGAATGTGTTACTCGATTTTCAATTCGACACTTTGTAATTGAGAAACAGAGGTCATTCAAAAACGTTAATGTTATAAAAATGCTCTGTAGCTCGGTAGTCGCGGTTTGCACCATTGTTAGTTTCTCGAAAATTGAGCTCAGGACACCAATATAGGTTTTTGTTTATCTGCCATAGTTTTAGAGAAAACCCCAAATTCCACCTAATTCGTTCACCTGCACAGTATTGGGCCGAAACGTAACAAAATTGTATTTTATTTTTTTACAGTATGAACCACTATTCTAAAAAAATTGGAAAAAATACGAGCCAATAAACATATGAAGTCATTGTCACTGAAAAATAAATAAAGACAGTATTTGATAAAATCATAAAAAAATCGAATTTCAAAAATGTTTGGCAAGCCGCTGACTGATGTGCAGCAGTAAGACCGTATCTACCTTAACTTTTTTCACAATTTTCATTACAACAGGAAAAGCGAAATTAAAAAATAACTGTAACTGGCCCCATAGTGGAGATACGGAGTTAAAACTTAGCTAAAATTGTGTATTAATAGAGAGCCATGTATGAAAGTCCAATTTTGCATTTTTCACTATAATCATCCGGCTATTTCAAAACTGTACCAGATATTTCCGCTAACTCGACATATAACGTCTAATTTTACTGTTCTATATTTCATGTCTAACGGAACAGTTAATTCGTAATATCCATGTGATTACAATCCTTCATTCAAAAGTAATTACGTGCTCTAAATTGAGTTCATCAATTATACTGACACGTAGTTTGTCATGAGTCTGTCACACAAGATATTAAATCACTGATGGCCGTATAGATTTAAATGGAGTTATTTAACAAACGTAGCCGTTCAATGTGTCTCACTGTGTCCCCCTGTTACTGGGAGGTATTGTTTATAAAAATGTAAATGCAAGGGGAAGATTGCTACAAAATCGTTATATTTGCTTTACTGCTTAAACTAGATGGTCCTGTACTAGATGCTTTCAAGGTCGTGTGCTAAAATAGCAGCAGCCAAAAGAGCCAAAATAGTGGAGTCAAATTAGAATTTGAATGTGAATTGTCTGGTCAAGGCAGTTTTTCTGTTTTAACTTGTTCAGGGGGTCAACTTATGTTCACAGCTCAGTTTTGCGGTTTCTGCGAGGTCGGCGTATTGTTTATTTAAACAATTTAATTTTTAAACTGTGTCTTCCATGTGTTTTCTTTAAATATCTCGAAATCTATAAGTCCTATGGAAAACAATAAAAAAAAGATAAATGTTCATTTTGAGCTCTACGATAGAAGTATCTAAACTAGAATTCATTCCAATTGTTATTATTATTTTTAAAAAATTGAATATTGCAAAATTATGCGTTTTTAAACAAATCACTGTTCTTTCAAAAATAATGGATAATATTCCCTGAAATTTGGGAAAAATATAGCTCTTATAAAGTACAATCATCGCTTAAAATAAAACGGCTCAAATATACAGTTGTTGCTAAAACTTTGCACTCTTGTGAAATCCTGCTATCAAGACCAAGAAATGTGTACGATGGCTTAAATTGTAGTATTCTACAAGCACTTTAAGATCACGGAGAAAAAATTTTTTTTTTTCAAAATTTACACCCGTTTTATTGCAGTTGTTTATAGTTTTCGAAATTTTAGTTATAAACAAATTCAAGTAATTCTCTAGGTTCTTTTTATCAAATGGAAAACGGTAAACGAGTAATGAAAGTAAATTTAAAAAACCAACTTTCGAAAAAAAAATTAATGTTCTACTTGAATTTGGAGCTGAGTTTAGTTAGTTTTTACGTTTAGGTCACTTATAAATAACCATTTCTTCTTGAAATTTGGGCCGGTTATTCCCCAACGCTTGTTATTTTGTTTCTACTGTTTGAAGATAATCCAAAGCTACAATTGTTAAAATAACATCGTATAAAGCGACTTTGAGAGCACAATGCACATTTTCAATTTTTTTGTAACTTTTTAAATTTTTGTCACAAAAATGGTAAACCAACCTAACTCGAACAACTACTGTATACAGCTTTGAAAAACCTTTAATATTAGTGGTTATGTAAGGCCGAAATGACCTCATTTTAAGGTCAAGCTGGAAGCTGTAACAAGTGTAACAGTTGTAACAAGTACGCGTACCTGTTACAGCTGTTACACCTGTTCGAGCTAATACATATACATGTATTATATATGATGAGCTCGAACAGCTCAAACAGGTGTAACAGGTGTAACAGGTACGCGTACCTATTACACCTGTTACATCTGTTACAGCTCCCAGCTTGACCATGAAGTGAGTTCATTTCGGCCTTACATAACTACTAATATTACTGGTATAATGAAAAAATATATTTCGGGAGCAGGATTTGAATCCTAGACGTATAAAAACTGCTAGTCGCCTTACCCACTGGGCTACCTAACGACTAAAGTTCGGTTTGTAAAAACATAATATAACATTTAGACATATTTGGTGGTTTTCCGATCTCTAACAAAAACGCTAAAGACTCCACTTTCGGCCTTCTATACAGTATCTTCTAACAATTGTAGCTTTGGATTATTTTCAAGCAGCAGAGACAAAATAATAGACATTGGAGAACTATCAGTTCAAAGGGAAATATCGATAACGTTTAGCTTCAAATGTAAGCAGAGCATTATATATTTTTTCAAAGTTGGCTTTTTTAATCTACTTTCATTACTCCTTTACCGTTTTTGATTTCATGAAAAAACCGTAGAGTTATTTGAATTTGTTTATAACTAACCGTAGAGTTATTTGAATTTGTTTATAACTACAATTTCGAAAATTATAAACAACTGCAATAAAAAGGGTTTAAATTAAAAAAAGGAAAGTCTCTCCCCGTGGTCTTAAAGTACTTATAAAAAGCTACAATTTGAGCCATAGTACACATTTCTTGATTTTGATGGCAGGATTTTACAAGGGTGCGAAGTTTTAGTAACAATTGTATATTTGAGCCGTTTTAATAATCATTTTGATTTGAAATTTTAAGTGGTGATGGTACTTTATAAGAGCTATCTTTCTTCAAAATTTCATTGAATATTATCCATTATTTTTTAAAAAACAGTGATTTGTTTAGAAATGCATAATTTTGTAATATTCAATTTTTTTTTAACTAATAATAACAGTTGGAATGAATTATAGTTTATATACTTTCAATGTAGAACCCATAACGAACAGTTTACTCATTTTTGTTGTTTTCCATCGGACTTATAGATTTCGAGATATTCAAAGAAAACCGATGGAAAACAAGGTCTAAAAAAATAAAACGTTTAAATAAACAATACGCCGCCCTCGCAGAAACTGTAAAACTGAACTATGAACTTAAGTTGATATTCTGAACATGTTACAACATAAATAAGGTGAATACTACATTTCAACTTCACATGGTATCATATGGTTACTATTGGTGGTTATCTCAAGGAGATTCATTTTCTATTAGGATGCTTCAGCATTTTCGATTAGGAACTAAGATGGCTGCTCACTCCTACTAGTCCAGAACGTACTATGGAATATTATTTATAGTTAAATTCGATGTCATAAACACGAATCGGGTGTTTATTTCTCATTAGAAAGCAATATGAGCACTATATTCTGATTAAATATACTAAAAAATTAAAAAAATGTTAATGTTTGGAATTAAACATGTTGATTATGATTTTTGACTGTTTCAAACTTCCTGAATGCAAGTCCTTTTTCTGTAGCTTCATGCATGACTGAGAATAGTGAGAGAGGCAAGTTTAGTTCTATATAAATATTAGTACTATAATATTTAGATCAGTACCTAGCTAGATCAAATGTTTTTAAAAACTTTTAGAGAATATTTCAACGTAGTTGTTTTTTTTATATTTTGAGATGTCTCTGTAGATATATACCGTTGATGGTGCGTGTATGTTATAGTGGTGGATAATTGCGATTGACCTCGAAGCGAATTGAATGTTATACTAATAACGGTCCCCATCTCAGAGACGTGAAGAAAGATGGATAAAACTAGGGCCTTAAATTCAATATCGTGTATATAAACAAACTCCATTAACTTGGTTTGATAAGAAATAATTCCAAATTACTGTTTATAAAGCAATAAATAGTCGGTAACTATACCCAATTTTCTCATGTGAAAAACATTTGATGTTTAATATTTTCCGCTATAGTGCGACGGTCTTCGATATCTCGAGTTCTACGATAGCGAGAAATTATAAAGAAAATACAAGTAAACTAGATAAAAAACTCTATAACCAGAAATTATTTTCGATTATACAGGGCGAGCCAAGACGAAATTACAGGATCAAGTGTCTCTTTTTTAATGGAATGCTGTGTATATCAGAACATTTTTTGAAGCCTAGTTCTAGACTTTATTCATTCCTATATTATTATTGACTACCAACCACTTGGATGTAATGATTTTTTTGTCGAAATAATGCCATCTGCAGATGCATATTGAAAAAATCACCAAAGTTACAATTATGGGTTTTGAGCAAAACAAATGTGAATACTAGTTATCAGACATCTAATTAATGTTTTTGAATTATTTTCACTTCATAAAAATGTACAGGCCAAGTATTATTTTCCAATTAAGAACTTTTTAAATTGAATTTTCGAAATTTTTTCAAATGGAAAACCCTGTATATTTTTCGACGATGTGATGTGGAAAGAACATTTTTTGTAAGCACTTCCCTATGACTAATTGAAACCATCTTCGTTTTATTGAGCAATAATTACAAAATTCAAGAATAAACTTAAAAAATAGAGGTTTCTTCAAAAATTCACTAGAAAAAATTATAATAAGTGCTCCACGTGTTGTCCATTTTGATAGACACACGTCTTTATGCAATTCTAAAATGACGCCATTTACCATTTCTTCCAATAGATTGCAGTGGTTAAATGGTAGACTAATAGAATAAGTAGATGGTCTCTGTTGGTCGAATTTTAAAAACAAACAAGATCCATGCATATCATATTCAAGTGCACCAGGAATTATCTGACGACGATTTTCAAGGGCGTATATAGTTTTGTTATTGAGCCAAAGATAAAATGCAAGATGTCACCTTCTTTTATAATGTTTTATTCACTGATGAGGCAAGTTTTCATAAAAATGGATTTGTTAGTAGGCACAATTTCCATTATTATGCTTCAGAAAATCTTCACTTTTTTAGGCAATTGGGTAACCAGCACAGATGGTCTATAAACGTTTGGGGAGGAGTTATTGCAGAACATGCAATAGGGCCACATTCCTTTGATGGTACATATAGACTAGTAGATGGTGACAGAAAATCAAAACTGATAGCCTACCGTCTGCAAGTAATTTAGTCAGTATTATGTATACAATAAAGCTCAATTTTTGGTACTTTCAAGGTTTGCCCGTATGCACGGGATGTAGGAAACGATTTCCGGTTTGCATAAAAAAACAATGTTTTCAACTGATACACTACCGTCTGCAAAGTTCATAATTCGAAATTAAAGGAATAAAAATATGTCGGAAGCGCTTTGGCAGACAGTTCTATCATGCACCAAACCTTATACAGGGTACTCCAAAATATATCAAATTTTAGTAAAAAAAAAAAAAAAAGATAATTTACCGTCTGCAAACAATACAAAATGATGATTCTGGTTCATGAAGACGAGTAGGGGAAAGGTGCAGACGTTTACGATATGCATATCATCATATTGTGCGCATGTCAACTTGTTATTTTTTTATAACTTTGAACAATTGTTTACCGTTTAATTATAGTTTTATTAGAAAATTTAGATTGCAAAACTATTGTAACCAATGTTTTCAGACGAATCCAATATGCACGGTTGTCCATTGAATTCTTTAAACTTGTAAGAAAATGGGGGTAACTTTTACCGATTATTAACTGTCTGCAACTTGGTACAAAGAAAGGTTATTGATTCGATTACGCAATTATTTAATTTGCAGACAATGCGCACATGCACTAAAACCACAGATATGTACCAAAAACAACTATCTATACCGTCTGCAACTTGGTACAAAGAAAGGTTACTGGGTTAAATACGCAATTATTCAATTTGCAGATAACTCGGCGAATTCCGTTTGATACCTCTTCGTGTGCGATATGCACCAAAAACAACTCTTTACCTTCTGCAACACAAAATTGTGTAAGCTAATTTATGCAAGTATATTTTTTTCGGATGGGCAGACAACATGCAGATGCACACGAACCAGAATTAGTGCTGGTATTCGATAAAGTTGATCGATAATTCGCGTCGTAGTTAAATTCAATTGAAAAAATATTATTTTATTAAAGTTTTTAACAAAAATCTTATACATATTATCATAATAATAATTATTATTTATAAAAAATTTTGTTCGCCGTCTGTTTCTTCTTCAACATCATCATTCTCAACCACTGACTCCTGGAACGTTTTCCGATAATCCTCAGTGAAATGATACATATCTTCCTCGCTGTCACTGATATGTTCTAAAAACAAGTTTTCTTCAGCTGAATCATTATCAGCATTGTTGTCGGTGAGCATTATTTGTTCGTTATCCTCCTCGACCACACTGTGACTGGTAATTGCTACCGTAATTTTAAAAATTAATCAGCATTTGAAATTCATTGGAATTAACAAGAAAACTACGGTATTTTCGAACCGTTGTCGTTATCAGCTACAAAAATTTCTTTGACGGTTTGTGGCATTTCATCTCTATCAAACAGTCCTCCGATTTGCACCAGTCATACTCCTCGACTTTTAAGCTTGATGCTTAGGCAAAGATGCGTTGCTCAATATTTTTGACACTTTATTGTGACTCTAGTGCATGAGCGCATTGTCTGAAAACTAAATAATTGCATATTTGAATCAATAATCTTTCTTTTTACCAAGTTGCAGACAGTAAATAATTGGTAAAATTACCCCCATTTTTTTACACAAATACGTTAAGCGGCAAGTGCTTTGTACACATTTAAACTATCTGCAAATAATTATCTTTTTTTTTTTTCTAAAATTTGATACATTTTGGAGTACCCTGTATGGTTTGGTGCATGACAGAACTGTCTGCAAAAGCGCTTCCGACATATTTGACATATTTTTATTCCTCTAATTTCGAATTATGAACTTTGCAGACGGTAGTGTATCAATTGAAAACATTGTTTTTTTATGCAAACCGGAAATCGTTTCCTACATCCCGTGCATGCGGGCAAACCTTGAAAGTACCAAAAATTGAGCTTTATTGTATACATAATACTGACTAAATTACTTGCAGACGGTAGGCTATCAGTTCTGATTTTCTGTCACCATCTACTAGCCTAATATACTGGAGTTATTTATGTTCATTTTCTGGAAAACTATCTGCCACAATTATTGGTGAATCTTCCTGAAAGGATTCGAAATAGGATGTGGTTTCATCAAGATGGTGCTCCACCACATTATTTAAATGCAGTTAGAGACCACTTAAATAATACCTAACCACTTCAATGGATTGGAAGAAATGGTCTGTTAGATTCCCAGATCTTACAAAAATGGATTTCTTTTTATGGGGATACGTGAAGGAAATTGTTTGTAAAGACATACAAACATCAGTATAAAATATGAAGGAAAGGACTAATAACTGCTTTTATCACGCCCGCAATATTAGGAACAGTAGAAACCTCATTTCAAGCGCATAGAGACGTATGTCAATCAAAATGAGCAACATATGGAGCACAATTTTTTCTAATGAATTATTTGAGAAAACCTCTATTTTTTAAGTTTATTCTTGAATTTTTTACTTATTGCGAAATAAAACGAAAATGGTTGCAATTAGTTATAGGGAAATACTTACAAAAAATATTTCTACATCACATCGTCGAAAAATATATAGGGTATTGTTTGAAAAAATTAAGAACATTCAATTTTAAACATTCTTAATTGAAAAATAATTCTTGGCCACCCCGTACAGTTTTACGAAGTGAAAATGCTTCAAAAACATTAATTAGATGTCTCGTAGCAGTATTCACATAAGTTTTTCTTAAAACCCATAATTGTGACTTTGGTGATTTTTTCAATATGCATCTGCAGATGGCATTATTTCAACAACAAAATTCATTACATCGAAGTGGTTGGGAGATAGTCAATAATAATATAGGAATGAATAGAGTCTATAAGGAGGCTTCAAAAAATGTTCCGCTATACATAGCATTCCATTAAAAAACAAGCACTTGATCCTGTAATTTCGTCTTAGTTTGCCCTGTATATTCGAAAATAATTTCTCGTTATAAACTTCTTTATCTAGTTTACTTGTTTTTTTTTAATTTCCAGCTATCGCAGAACTCGAGATAAAGTCCGACGCACTATTGCCCCACATCTGATTTATATGTTCCGGGATCACAGTTAATTTGAAATCATGCTCCATATTAAATAATTGGACAAGGTTTTATTTTTAAAAAATGGCCACCATCTTGGTTCCTCAGGGAAAATTTTGACGCATCCGTATCGAAAATGAATCTCTTTGTGGTAAGGACCATCTATGGCAAATGGCCATCTATGAAGTTGAGATGCCGCCAAAAACTTGTTCCGCTCCCACTAATGAACAAGGTCAGAAAACTGTTAAAAAAAGATATTATTTTGGGTATTCAGATAACTTTCAAAGTAACCATTCATTCCTTTCATATACCATTGATCTAGATCTGACCAAGCTAAAACATCAACAAGAAGTTCCCTATCTTTTAACAATAATGTAAGCAGAAATACAAGATATACTTTTTTTTAGGTTAGAAAATTTCTAGCAAGAAATTAAAAATCCAGACAGCTATCAATTAATATATGAGTGTAACATTTTGTGACAAGCAATGTCCAATCTTAGTACAGTTCTCTTCATCAAATTGTTAAGAGAGCAAGCAGCTTATTCAGTACATTTTAAATATTGTAGTTTTGTTTTTCCAAAGTAATGAAAAAATACTTATATATAAATATAGAAAGCTCTGTCTGTGTGGTTTAGCACATATCTTAGTAATCAGTACTTTTTATGAAGGTGTTTTCTATCCTTGAAATGGACGCTAATGACTAAAATTAAATGTGTTTACATAATTATTAGAGTCTGTAGAGAAAAAATGGGGTGGGGGGGTGGGGGGGGTTACCAATGAATAATTTCTACAAACTTTTTTCTATTACGATGTAGAAAGGATTAAGTAAGGTTTTCCTTTAAAGTATCATTTCTTGCTGCTACGACCACCATACTGAAGAAATGATGATTTGGATTGTTTGGAGAGGGGGATGAGCTTGCGCTCACATGCACTCAGGCTCCGTTGGTGGATCCATAGTACTACCCCCTCAAGTCGCTCAATTTTGAACGGATTTTGATTCGGTTGGGCTTAAAATACTTGAAAAGTTTCACTCCCTGACGTGCTAGTGCCACTTTCTTATAAACTATCACGTGCAACCCCTAGAAAATGTAATATCAACCCCCAAAATAGCGAAGGGGGAAAATTTCAGGAAAGACCTATCTGACATTTTAAAAGCCCAGTGCCATTTTTCTTACATGCAGTAACATTTTATAAAATTTTGAGATTTTATTGAAAAGTTACCCTCTTTTAAGGGATGATTTTATATTTTTTAGGGGTTATACGTTAAAACAGACTTCAAAAATGGAAAAAGGAGACCAAAATACCTTCCTTATAAGGGTCATTTTGAGCCCCACAATATTTATTTTTTCCATTACATCCGAAATTCACCCCTCAAAAAGGATGTGTATAAATAATAGGGTGGCCCATCTCTATAGGGGGTGAATTTTTTTTGCGTATTTTTTAAGTCTCACCCCACGAAAATATACTATTATACTAGGAATAATTTATGTCAAAGTTTCAGATAATTCGGTGAACGGTAACCCGTGCCGCATTCAGGTAGAAATTTGTAGATAAGATTTTATTACGGTAACCCGTGCCGCATTCAGGTAGAAATTTGTAGATAAGATTTTATTACAGTAATACACTTAAATTTTACTTAAAATACAAATATCTACCTCTTTTCTCATAATGCTTTATTGGTGTAATTATTTCCTAGAAATTATTTGTTTTGGAAGTTTGGAAATATAATGCACCTACGGTAGGTTTTTATGTCAGTTTGCAATTGTGTTTTACAGTGGTGACATTATAAGTTCTAGCATACGTTCCTTTTTGAAAAAACATTTAACGATAGCTGATGTTAGATCCTTACGGAAGGATACTTTCATTTACTTAGTTGGACACTATTCGTCACAAATCATTGGCAATAAATTGCCGTCTAATAGACAATTATTACAAGTGCTCTTTTATAACATTCGTGAAGTGAAGCTAAGTGTACATGAAAGTGCTAAATTAACAATAAAGGAGGTGTCAGTTTTTTGGGATAAAGCTCGCATTCCGACACGTCAGGATTTTCGTTGTGTTAAACAACTAGATAAACTTTATGCAGAGTGGAGGAACTTACAAAAATCGGCTAAAAGGGCCAGTGCGGGAGCTAACGAAAAAAATTTCGTTGAAAAATTGGACGAACTTTTTGACATTTCTCATGCAAATGCATTGGAGTTGATGAAAATAGATGAAGATAAGCAGTTTTTAATTAACCAAAGAAAACAGGGACGTCCTGGATTTATGCATGGTATTGATTACCAACTTGCTTCTCAAGAAAAATCAGCTAAGGAGAAATTACAGAAATTATCCGAACGAATGCAACGAAGTCAACAAGAAAAAGCTAGATTAGAGGAAACAGTCACCTGTCCATCATCAAGTAGTAATTCAGCCGACTCCAACGAAAATGAAGATGAAATAATCGAAGCCCAAGAAGAGTTGTTACAAGACCAGCCTGGCCCGTCACAGCCAAAAAAGAGGAGATCGTATGGAACATGTAACATCATCACACCAAAAATAGCCGCTGCATTTGATGCTTGCAAAATAAGCGACAGGTATGGAGTCCATATTTTGACGGCAGTAGCAGAAACACTAGGACATGACACCACATCTTTGTCCATCAGCAGAACCACACTTCAGCGCTCTAGACAACGCATCCGCGAAGAAAGAGCTGAAATATTAAAAACTGCCCTCGGTAATTCTGAATTGCCGGCCCCAGTCATCCATTGGGATGGAAAACGTTTACCTTCTCTCACTGGAATGGGAAATATCGATAGACTTGCTATCTTAGTTACTAGTGGAGATATTGAACAACTACTTGGAGTACCAGCTTTGCCCAATTCAACTGGAAGAGAACAGACTGAAGCAGTTTATGATGTGCTTTGTGAATGGAATTTGGACGAAAAGGTAATAGCTTTGTGTTGTGATACAACAGCATCAAATATGGGTTATATAAATGGGGCAGCCACACTATTGCAACAAAAATTAGAAAGAGATATTCTATATTTTCCTTGTAGACATCATATTTTTGAAGTGGTTTTGAGAAGTGTGTTTGACACAAAAATGCCTTCCTCATCTGGTCCAAATGTGCCACTATTTAAACGTTTTAGGGAATTTTGGCCTAAAATAGATCAAAATAAACTAAAAACTGGATTTCAGGTATCAAAAATTAAACACATTTTACAACCAGTTAAAGCCGAAATTGTAAAGTTTCTAAATGCAGCTTTAACTTTGCAACAGCCTCGTGATGATTATAAAAATTTTTTAATGCTTTCTAAACTTTTTGTTGAAGAAGAGCCCACTCACACGACATTCTATCAACCAGGGGCATTTCATCATGCACGTTGGATGGCCAAAGCCATTTACTGTCTAAAAATATTTTTTTTCCAAGATCAGTTCCAACTAACTAAAAAAGAAAAAATAGGTATTGAAGATATATGTCTCTTTATTGTAAAGGTTTATGTAAAGGCCTGGTTTACAGCGTCATTTGCTAGTAAAGCACCGCTTCATGACTTAGACTTTTGAAAAGAACTCATTAATTATCAAAATATTGACAAAGACATATCTCAAGCCGCAAATAGGAAAATAGTGAACCATTTGTGGTACCTTAATTCAGTAAATGTTAGCTTATCTTTCTTTGATGACGATATTTCAGTTACCACTAAAAGAGAAATGGTTAAAGCTTTGAATAGGAAAGCACCAAATCAAGAGGGTATTAAACGACTTATGATTAGTAACATTACTGACCTTGAAAACAAGGAAATTCAGGACTTCATATGCGAGAACACTAAACAGTTTTTTCAAAAATTAGGTTTGTCTATGGAATTTTTGGAAAATGATTCAACAACATGGAGGGAAAATGAAAGTTATACCCGATGTTTCAATATTGTAAACAAAATTAAAGTTGTAAATGATGCCGCTGAGAGAGGAATCAAACTTATTACTGACTATAATGACATTTTAACAAAAAATGAAGACCAAAAACAGTTTTTACTCCAAGTTGTAAATGATTATAAATCACAGTTTCCAAATGTAAAAAAAGAAACCCTGTCGCATGCTTTGGCCTAGTGCAAAAAATATTGTTTTTATTACTATATGTCTTGTAGATTTAGGATAATAGTTGGTACCATGTTTGAAAAAAACGTTTCATAATAAAATACACAAAGATAAAACGAGAGTTTTGTTTCAAAAACTTCTAGTCTAGTTTTCTTAGACTACGAATTTACAGTAGTATGACACATGTCATAGTCACAACAGATAATGTCTTTGATATTTGTATGACTTGATTAGTCATTCTAAAGATAAATGTTGCTGATTAAAAAAAAAAAAAACAATGCATCAACCAAAGAATGTAAATAATTCCATTTACTTTTATTATTGCATAATAATGCATTCTGCGGCACCCCTTGCCTTCAATTTGCCTCAATAATATTTTGAGGGGACTGTTTTTTCTTCAAATGGAACCATTTGCAGGGGTGAGAAATAAAAAATTTCGATTTCGAAAAAGATGGGCCACCCTAATAACTAATTTGCATATATATAATTATTTTACTTCCAGGAAACGCCCAGTGACCTTTTTCTTAAATGCATTAACTTTTAAAATGATTTTGAATTTTTTTTTTAATTTTAGTTATTTTAGGAGTCGATATTACATTTTCTAGAGATTGTACGTGACAGTTTATAAGGAAGTAGCACTTGCACGTCAAGCATTTTAAGCCCAACCGCATCAAAATCCGTTCAAAATTGAGCGGCTTACAGAATTTGAAAAAAAAGTATAGCAAAATCCCCCACTGTGCCCCGTAGAGGGGCAGATTGACAGTATTACATACTCAGTTATAGGTTTACATTTATCAGCAAAAACTAAACATTAGAATATCAGATAAGCGAAATTGAGGATAGCTCCATGAAAAATGAAACACGGTATATATTTATGACTTAAAACCAAACAGAATTATACCAAATGATAAAGTATTGTAATATTTCCAAGTTATTAAAATATTATTTTTGTTAAAATACTACCCTACCAGTTCAAGCGTAAAAATACATAAAGTCTCAAAACTATAAATGAACAAGCTGCTATCACAGACACGTAGTTGTAATTTCCGAAGCGCTTCACAAAATGCAATTAAAATATAGAGTTTTCGAAACTAATTATAATGTTCACGTTCATTGGGAGGGAGTCTCGTAAAATTAATATTATAATTTAATAATTTTAGATATGCACTTACAGGTGCAAATTTCATAGAGGTTGAATTAATATACGGAAGATAAAACGAAATCTAAAAGTTCTATAAAGCAGCAATAACTTGTCAAGATCAAATTTATTGTTCTTACAATTGCTTAAAATGGTTTAAAAATGATCCTAATTTAAATGTAAGTGTAGCGTGAAGGCATAAGTATATTTTTACAAATACAAATCTTTCGAATGCATTAGAAAAGCAATATCGAAATGCATTCCAGTCAATAGAGTCGAACCCAAGACCCAGTTTATTTCAATTAAAAAAAAACTTTACTATTAATAATATTACAACAGGGTTCTCTGGCACTCGGGTAACGTGCCAGTCAGACATCTACGACGTACACCGCTACGGTAATTAAAGGACTGGACGGTGCCAGATCAATTAAGAATAAATATGAATACCAGGCTCTTTCCGCCAGAATTAAAATTGAAGTAATGAGGTGAAATTCTACTCCAGTCAAATGGGAAAAATTGTAGGGAAAAACTGATAAAGTTTTAAAACTTCGCAAATATGTTAATTAATGCCTGCTGTTCAACATACTGAAAGTCTTCAACTTAATCTGTTGCGCTCCAGCCGCCATCTTGGAAAACTGTTGCTCCGATTCAGATTTTGCTTATATCTCGCTAATCATTAGCGATATCAAAATTATCCTTCCTATAAAAAATAGAACTTATAAAATTCTGTACTAAAAATGTAGTAGACATTTTGTCGTATCTATTATTGCACTCTTTGCAGAATAATGTTTTACGTTTGATCGAGTCTTTTTTGGTTCAACATTGTAGCGAAGCTGTCGAGCTGATATTATGTTAGCCAAGCATAAATCACACGTGGCGCCCAACGTGGGGCCACATATGACTTATGCTTGACGATGGAAAAACAGGAATGGTAAAACAACTATGTTTATCTGTACCACATGATGATAAATTTGCTAGAAAAAATCATCAGAAACAAATTTACCATGGAGCGACCACAGATATTATTTTAGGCAAATTAGGTCCATCGCAAAAGTAAATCAATGATCAATGTAGCTCAAATGGCTCATAAGATATTAACTAAAATTCCAATTTTGGGTGCTCCTTTCAGCAGGTCCTAGCCAATATAGGGATTTCCGGAACTATGAAAATGGAAAATTTATTAAATATTTTTTAAAATACCTCTAAAAATTAATGACCGTATATCTAAAATACCCTGTAAGTATACAAAAATTTCTCGCTTATATGGCCGTAATTTTGCTGTCAAAATTACTCATAAAATGGCCTACAAGCTCTCTTAACAATCAGTAAATTTTACCGGCAAAAGTAGAATTTTTTTTTACTATGGATTATATGACTATTTATATAAAATTATTGCGAAGATTTGGAACTTCAAGTAAATGGATAATTGGGTTATTATTACATATAAAATAGTATTTTCAAATACTAAAATATCTGTACCTTTGTAGCAATCTTACCCTTTTCATATTCTAATAATTTATTTAAAAAATTTCTGGACCAATATAAAACTATATAACAAAACGTTAACCGATTAGTTAATTACACTGTGTCCGTTCACAGACGTCTAGATGTGGTAGCGCTACGTTGGAGGCCGCAGAACTAATAGGAAGACCAAACTTAAGAGAAGCGTGGCATGTGAGAACCTCGCTAAGGTTCCATGTCCGTGATGCATTGCTGCTGGATGTTCTCCTGAAACAAACGGTAGGGTTAGGTTTCTCATTTCTAGGCGACGCACACAAGTATTTTAATGGTACTAGATACACAGAAATATATAAAATAGCCAAAGAAATTAATATTTATTGTAAGTATAGTTCATATCATATTTATTGTGCAAATAAAAAAGGCTGCAAAAACGGCCCATTAAATTATCAAATTATGAGCTATTACATGCTGACAAGAGCCGGGCTTCAAATTTTTTGTGCATTACAATGAACATAATATTATGAGGGATATAATCCGCTAAAATGTAATATAAAAAACCATGGAGAATTCAAACTGTACACCGAGCTGTATACCCTCACTAAGGTCTAAGAAGTCAAGTGCATGAGTTTCCACCTAGACCTCCGGACTTGACACCACTTGATTTCGATTTGTGAGGTCGTTTAAAAATATAGTGTATAAGAGCAGACTACGTAGCCAAGAAGAGTAGTTGAAATTACTCCGGCTGAAATTAATAATAATAATAATAATAATAGTTTATTATTTGTCTAAGTTCACAGTGAATAATGTATGTATATAATAAATTATTTTCATGGGACACGCTGAGCTGCAATCAGCTTGTATTGTGTCCCAGACAAGGAAAATATATTCAGGTATATATATAAATATATAAATTAATTTAATATTTAATGAAGAAAACACGAAAAAAAAGTAATTAAAAAAGACCACACCGCCCATATCTATATAATACTAAAAGTTGTAGGTTACACTTATTACAAAAAAATAAATTAAAAAGGGCGAGATGATCAATGGCAATTGGAGAGTACATAAAATTAGATGAGGGTACAAAAGATTTTTGTGTTTTTTAATATAAAATCGGTCACGGTCTTTATAAATACTTTTATTTTTGTATTTTCTTTAATTGTAAGATGTAAAATATTATAAAATTTAGTTCCGAAAAAATTGATAAATCTTTGAGATTGGTTTTTGAAAAAAATTGTGTTACTAAGTTTTTGTTTGCATTATTTCGTGTATAGTGCATTATTTCGTGTAGAGAATTAACAGATGTAAAAAGTCTGTCAAAAGAAAAAACATTTGAAATTTGTGGCATAGAATTAAATTTAGAGAATGGCATGAACCTACACATTTTTTGTATTTATAGGTCTCCAGGATCGGATGTAAATTTGTTTCTGAGTGAACTTGATATGTTTTTAGAACAAAATATTTGTAATAAAAAATATAAAAACTCCATAATATGTGGAGATCTAAATATTGATTATTTGTCAAATACACCACAAAAAAATGAGTTACTGGATGTTTTAAATGAATATGGTTTTATGACCTGCATAGATAAGCCTACAAGATACTCGACTACTTCATCTACTGCAATTGACTATATATGTACTAATTTTAAAACAGAACTGTTAGATCTCTCTGCAAATATATTGTTCAATGGTATGTCAGATCATTCAGCGCAAGTTTTAAGTTTTAAATCTAATTTAGATACGAAGACAAATTATAATTACACTAGAGTTTACAATCAGGAAAATTATGCCACATTTTTGTATTACTTAGATAAAGAAAATTGGTTTGATATTTATCAAACTGATGACGTTAATTTGGGATTTGAAACTTTTATTAATATTTTTAAGCATTATATTGACATAGCTTTTCCCATTAAAAAAGTGTATTTCAAAAAGGAAAACAAACATTGGCTAACAAAAGGTATTATAACGTCAGCTAACAAATTAAAAGAACTCTATATAAGAAAGTGTGAAACAAAAAGTGTGAATGATTCAGATTATTATAATAAATATAAAAAAGTGTACAAGAAAGTTATATCTGCTGCCAAAAAACTAAACAACGATAAGCTATATGCGGATTCTAATAATAAAAGTAAATGCGTTTGGAAAATCATAAATAATACCATAAATAATAATAATAATCACCAAATTACGGAAATCAAAGTAGAAAATTGTATAACTAACGATTCTAAATTGATTGCAAATTCTTTCAATAATTACTTTGCAGATATTCCACATAAACTACGAGAAAATATTAGTACCAAAAATGTATATATGAATTTTAAACAAACTAGGCATCATGATACATTCTTTATAAATCCTGTGTCTGAATATACTGTGTATAATACCATAATGGGATTAAAAAAATCTAATTCTGCTGGCATTGACTCAATTTCCTCCAATTTATTAAAATCTGCTGTACACTACATAACTTATCCGTTGACTTATCTTGTAAATTTATCACTAGAAAAAGGAATTTTTCCAGAGATACTCAAAACAGCACGTATTGTACCATTATACAAAAAAGATGAAAGAGAAAACATAGAAAACTATAGGCCTGTAGCGTTACTTAGTGCTATATCTAAGATTTTAGAAAAAATTATATTTAACCAAATTATGTTTTTTCTTACATCTAACAATATTTTACATAATTCCCAACACGGTTTCAGGAAAAACAGATCCACGCAATCAGCAGTAATTCAATTTATTAGTCAGTTATATATAGCACTCGATGAAGGTAAAAAATCTTTAGGACTTTTCATGGACTTAAGTAAGGCGTTCGACTTGGTCGATCATAACTTACTTCAGGAAAAATTTAATTCATATGGTCTCAGAGGAAAAATCTCAAACTGGTTAAGTTCTTACTTTCAAGATAGAAACCAAATTGTGGATATTAATGGCGTATATTCAGATCAGGTAAAGATTAACATAGGCGTCCCACAAGGGTCCATTTTAGGACCCTTGTTGTTTTTAATTTATATTAATGATCTTCCCGATGTAGTTAGCTGTGAAAACTCATTAACAATGTTTGCAGATGATAATACATATTTATGTACTGACTTAAATATAGCCGAAGTAATTCCAAAAATGCAGAATATGATTGAAAGATTTAAAAACTGGTTTGATAAGAATAAGTTATGCCTAAATAAATCTAAAACGGTGTTTATGAATTTTTCATCCCGAAACCTGTCAATGGACAAAAGTCATTTGCTGAAAGTTGAAGGAAAGTCCGTTGCTCAAGTAGAGAACACAAAATTTCTTGGTTTATTTATAGATAATATGTTAAATTGGGACGTTCATATAGAATATCTTTCGAATAAACTTGCATCATTTTGTTATGTTTTGTATAGATTAAAACATATTAGTAATAACGCCACTTTAATGTCATTTTACCATGCACAATTTGCATCACGCCTACGTTATGGAATAATATTTTGGGGATCATCATGTCATTTTAATAGATTGTTTAAAATTCAAAAAAAGGCAATAAGAAACATTGTAGGTATATCTGCAAGAGTATCCTGTAGAAATTATTTCAAGAACTTACAACTGTTGACGCTTCCATGCATTTACATATACGAAATTTTAGTTTACGTTAAAACAAATATAGAGACATTTACAACTAATGGTGATTTTCACCGTTATGAAACGAGACAAAGTTCTATGTTGTCAATTCCTGCACATGGTTTGTCGTTTTATGAGAAAAGTCCTATGTATGTAGGAATTAAATTATTTAACAAATTAACGCCAGAAATAAAAAAATAGAAAACATCAAGCTATTCAAAAATAACCTTAAATTATTTCTCCTTGAACATTGGTTTTATAGCGTTCAAGAATATTTGCGTTAGTAGTTTTAACTCATTGTATATTACACATAATGTCATATGTTTTTAACGGTTATTTTACTTTAATTTTATATTCGTACTTTTTGTTTCATATTTCCTTCAATAATATTCTGTTCTAAATATGTTTATCTCATTGACTACTTTTTATACTTTTATGCTTTTATGTTTTAATACTTTTGTCCTATATGTATTTATATGTAATTTTGCAATTTTGTGATTTTTTAATCTGTAATGTTTTGACGTTTCCTATACTATGTTTCATGGTCTACTGGAAAAATAAATATTATTATTATTATTATTATTATTATTATTATGATACAGGGTGTTTCATAAATAATTGAACATACGCTAACTAGAGAAGCCTTAGTCCAAAATATGAAGATTTAACCTGAAACACTTAGATAAAATTTGAGATACAGGGTGTCAAAATTGTAATTTTTTTGCAATATCTCAACTACCTCTTAACCGATCTTCTCCCAATTTGGTAAGGAAACATTTTTTAAGCTAAGAAACAATAATTTATGTATTACATTACGCTAGCCCGTGGATGGCGCTTTACGAGCTATACCTGATGATGAATATTTTTTCTTTTTTTTACGAAACGTAGTGACACTTTTGGCTAGAAAATCTCATGCAGGAGGTTTCTACGTAAAAAACGTACATTTGACAGAATTTGATAATTCCAACCGTTTTCGAGAAAACTGCCGCTTAGATCTCAAAAATTCTTTGAAAACAAACCCAATTTGAAAAGGAAAAATTGTATTTATTGAAAAGTGTGCTTTGGTGACGTCTTAGTTCTGTCAAAATGACAAACTAACGGAATTATACGAAAATGACAGAACTAAGATGTCACCAATGCACACTTTTCAATAAAACAATTTTTCCCTTTTAAATTGGGTTTGTTTTCAAAGAATTTTTGAGATCTATGCGGCAGTTTTGTTTTTTTTTTGTAAATAAATGTAAAAAAAAATAACTTTAAGATACAACACATTTTGCTCAGTTCGAAGATTATTTCGCAAACAAAAAGACCTGTTTCCGTTAGGCTATTGATACTACTTCAGAATGAAGTATTTAACTGTACAAGAGAAAACTACGGTTCTAGTTTATGTAGAAGCTGGCAGGAGTCTTGGTGTTGCTGTCGATCTCTACTCTCAGCGTTTTCCGGAGACAAGTCGGTCACGTGCTTCATTTTATCGTACTGTCAAACAATTTACTACTGAAGGAATTGTTCAATCGAAAAAAATAACCCTTCGAGCAACAGTCACTGGAGAAAATAATGAAATTGCAGTATTAGCTGCAGTGGATGTTAATCCTCATGTTAGTACACGAGAAATAGCTCGCGATTCCGGATTGTCCCAGAGCAGTGTTTGGAAAATTTTAAAACGTGTTAAATATCATCCGTATCATGTGTCTTTACACCAAGATCTTTATGGAGTTGATTTCCAAAATCGGGTAAATTTTTGTCAGGGGGTACGTGAACAAATAATACAACAAAACCCCAATTTTTTTCATTACGTATTGTTCTCTGATGAGTCGTCTTTTACAAACCACGGAACGGTTAGTCGACACAACATGCATTACTGTAGTAGCTGAAAATCCGCACTGGCTTCGCTAAGTTGAATATCAGCATCCTTGGACTGTCAACGTGTGGTGTGGAATAATTGGCAACAAACTCATCGGCCCCCACATTGTTGAAGGCAACTTGAATGGTCAAATGTACCGAGGCATTTTAGAAAATGAACTGCCCACATTACTTGAAGATTTGAGCTTAGAAGTGCGACAGAACATGTGGCTTCAACATGATGTTCAGCACACTATTCGGTGGTAGCACGTAAAACACTCGATCGTGATTTCAATGGTCGCTGGATCGGTAGAGCTGGTCCAGTAAATTGGCCAGCTAGACCATCAGATTTTATTTCTCCAGATTTATTTTTGTGGGGCTATCTCAATGACAAAATTTACAAACAAGTACCAACAACAAGTGGGAATATAATTGAGCGAATCAGAATTGCTTGTGCCGAAATTTAAGCAGACACTTTTCAGTTGTGTACAGTAATTTCAAATGTGGATTAATAAGTGCTTTGAAGTCAAGGGTCACCATTTTGAGCACTTACTTTAATTGAGAGATGATAAGGTGAAAGGACTCACGTTAATCAAGCACCCCGATGGGAACAGAAAACTACTACGTCCACGTCGTCGTTGCTGGGTTATGCTAAAAGTAGTTTATTCACCAGCTATTTTAGTCGACGTAAATTAGATATAATAATGGCATCCAGAAGAAAAAATTTATAAAGTTTTAAAAATCTCGGTACAAAGTCTTAATAGCCATCCAAATATAGATCAAAAGAGTTCCCACCTCTCAGAAGGGTGCTTCATCCCCTTTTGCTTCAAAAACCACCCTCCAATGATACATGCTGCCAGTTTTTTAAATTTTTCTCGAAAACCGTTACCCTGGCGCTAAAATGTATAGAACTTAATTTATTCTATTTATTCTTCTACATCTTTTATGTCCTATACATTTTTTTCCTACATCGAGCCCCAATCGCAGAAATAGCGTTTGTAGTTAATTAAGGATGGTAGAGAAGACAAATTCCCTAAAATTACGATGATAGAAGCAAGCATATTTTTACAAAATTTTAATCGTGACGCTCGGCTCGATTCTATGCTGTTCGTTGACTTGGAACGATCCATTGTACGTTATCAAGGGGGGAGTCGGTAGAACATTGCCGTATACCCACGCGTGCGACACTTCATTGCACATCGAGTATTCTTAATCTAGTCTGCTTTAGATACCGGTGCAAGCTCCGATTAAAGAACTTATATAAGTTCTTTAATCGGAGGGTGCAAGTAATAGTGCGTTAATTTTATTGGGTGGATCAAGGATGGAAATGGATGGCGATTGTTTTATTTGCGAAAAACGCTTCAAAGTGGTGAAACTGTGATTGTAGAAAAAGGTTTGGCAAATTTAATAGCGGTTAGCAAAACGCGAAAGGACGGTAAATATGAACTATTAGAAAACATTATGAGGGTGAGCGTTCATAAAGTATGTAGGCGCGAATATATAAAAGAACGAAATATTCGGCAGTGTTTAGAAAATGCCCCGGGAGGTAGTGGAAGTTCAAAAACTTTAAGGTCGGTTGAAGAATTTGATTTAAAAAAAAAATGCATATTTTGAGCCAAAGTGTGCGATGTCGTGGCAGAAACAAAGAAAAACATTTCTAAACGTCAAAATATCTCTGAAGTTCGCTCACTAACTGTTAAGGACAGAATTTTACAAAGGTGTGCTAATCGAGAAGATGATTTTAGTACAGCAGTTTTACGTCGAGTCGATAGCGTTATCTGTTTAGTAGCAGCAGAGGCACGATACCATAATGACTGTTATTCGAAATTTCTGTCTAACGAACCGTCGTCTCGTAAACGTGGGCGTCCTCAAGACGAGGACATTTCTTCAGCGTTTTGTAGCTTGTGCGAATTTATAGATAACTCTGAAGAGTGCCAATTTACAATTCCAGAATTAATGCGGATATTAGAATCTCATTTGCCCGAAAGTTCCTCGGTAACGCTAAAAACTCTTAAAAATAAATTAGCGGACGAATATGGTGATGGGGTTGTGTTTGCCGCCATGCGAAATAGGCCAACAGTTGTGTATTTTCGTGGTTCGGGACTAAAGCTCATCAATAGTTGGTATACAGAGAAAGCGGAAAATGAGAAGGAAGGACGTTTACGAATTGTTAAAGCTGCATCAACCATAATTCGTGAAGATATTCGAAGCACGGCATATGATACAACTGAATATCACGACTTAATAAACTTCGCAGAAGGAGCAGATGAACTGATTCCAGAAACACTAAAAACCCTTTTAGGCACAATTATTGTCAAAAACAAGAAAACCACTTGCTTTATACAAGGCACCTCGTACTGTTACATCATTAAACCAACATAGATTCATTTCATTTAACAAATTTGTCGGTCAATCTAATTAGGCGGTGCTGTTATCAAAACTACCACCCACATCTGCTGCATTAGGACAACATTCGTATCGCGTTTTCCAACAAATTTACTCCTGGCGTGGAAAGATTTTGAAGCCCAATGATTGGGGTTGGAAATCAGTCAGAAAAATTTTGGTGCCTAATCCTACAACTGAGATACCAGCTCCTACTTTCATTCTTAAATTGATATCTTGCAATTGTAAAAAAGGTTGCGGAAAACGGTGCGGTTGTGCTAAGGTTGGATTAAAATGTTCAACAATGTGCTCCAGTTGTCACGGACAAGGATGTCTTAATTCATTGGTAGAGGAAGAATTACCTGAAGATAATCCAATTATTGAATAAGCAGTTGTTAGTTTTTAGTAGTATTATATTGTAGTAATAAAAACATTTTTGAAGTCTTTTTTTGTTTTTATTGCTAGGTTTATAAACAACAATCTGCTTTTTATGTAACATTTTTCTGTGGTCAAGGTATTTTAAGTTGTTTATTACTTGTTTTTGCGTAACTTTAGTATTTGATCTAAATTTGTGAGATTAGGATGCCATATAGGGAAAAATTGTATAGGACATAAATTATATAGCGAATAATTTAATTCCTATTCATTTTTGACGTCAGGGTAACGGTTTTCGAGATACATGTAAAAAACTAGCAGGAGGTAATATTGAAGGGTGGTTTCTTAAGCTAAAGGGGATGAAGCACCCTCCTGAGAGGTGGGAACTCTTTTGACTTATATTCACTTGCCTTTAGAGAGTTCGTACCCAAATTTTTAAAACTTTATAAATTATTTCTCTTGAAAAACCTAATTTACTTCGACTATTTACATTTTTGCGGGTAAGAATTTCCCAGTTTTCGCAATTTGTAAAATGAATAAACTTCTTTGACGACAATTTTGATTATTTACAATGAAAACGTAGTATTTTTTATTGCGAACCTGTTACAGACTCGTATGCATAGGTTCTCAGTAGGAGAAATCGAAAAATTTCGTCGATTACAGCGCCATCTATCATGAATCTAAAAAAATGTTTCAGACAAACCCTACGTATTTTTAGCCGCAGAATCCGAATCTGCAATAAGGGTTCCTATTTAAGATTTAAAAGTTACCCCCCGCCCGACATACAAGGAGAAGGGGAGGGTGACTAATTTTAGCACTAATGTATTTCCTCCGCGGAATGATTAAATTTTGATTAAGGTTATTTTTTTCGTAAAGTCGTGGTTTTCATGACTTACTTAGGTCTTTATTGAAGATTATTTGTTAAAAAAATGGTAGGTAGGAATTAGAATTTTTGCCTTATTAAATAAATAATTATTTTATTGTTAAATCAGTTCAAACTAGTACTATACATTATTCTGAACAAAAGAGTGAAGAATTCATTTTTTCATTTGAGAATCAGTTTTATAGATAAAACTTATTTTTAGTTGAAAAAATTGTTCCTTGATGGCCCCTATCTCAAACACCCTTGAACCCACTACGATGTAATCTTGTACAAAAGGGCTTCCAATGGTGCTGATGAAGAACATCATACTAGTTTCTTCCTCTTTAAAAATCGACCCTCTTTTTCCATCTTAGAATCTCTTCCTAAAGTCCAATTTAGTTTAGTCTATATATTCACCACCATAATTTCAAAATATTCGGATATCAGATGAGCGAGATATGAGGATGGCTCCATGAAAACTGGAACACACTGTATATCAGAATAATTCATCAATGGAGACAGACACGTCGGTAAGGAACAAGTACTAACATAAGGTAATAGGAGTTGTTCTATTTCATCTTCCACAAACCCGAGGTCCTAAGTCGTGGGTGGTAGGCCCGTCTACAATATCAAAAAAAAACTTTATTTTCTAGCTGTAGGTTTAATTTTTTCAAAGGATAAAAAACAAATTAATGCTAAGATTTACCATATACTCAAAAAAAATGTTAAATACCTGAACTACATAAAGTATGACAAGCGATATGGATGATTTCTTACAATGCATCACTGAAATAAAATTCTGAGCAATTTCCGTTCCGGCTGTGGCCTAGTTAGTGCTGTATTTGATTGCCTTTAATCAGACACTAATTGATAACGCAAATACTGCTAAAGCGTTTTGTAAACCATATTCTCCAGTTACACAAATATTCCAGGATAATCTTAATTGAATGGCACTTTACGGAGTTCATTTTCTAAATTCGTTTTACTCTCTGTTTGCGAAACGTTAATGAGTTATTTTCCAAGATTACTAATACAACAATCCTCTGGGTAGGAATAATTCTCGTCACCAGAGATTTGCCACTAGCAATATTTGACCAGAAATTTTTGTTGGGAGATAATATTATGGACACTTTTGTGTTTCTTGTAGTAATTATTCAGTATTTTATATTTTCTGACGGTATTTCATTGAGAAAAATATTATTTTCGCCGATTGACAGCGTACAATACTAATTTTGCTGACTAATGTCAATCAGGAAAGTCTCCTTTTCCTGACTAGGCAGCAAAATTATTGGATAATTTATTAAATTTATCACAACAGCAAAAATAAAGAGGTTATGGGAAATGAGCTCCTTCCCCTAAAAGTACATAAAATAACGTACAATCGAAAAAAGAAAAAGTGATATACAATGCCTCCTTGATAATTGACGAAGAATTAAAAATTTTATTTCGTCCGCCATCTTTGACCGTTTTATTTGATATTCGGTATCCGGGATTGGTGACCATAAATGGAAAAAATATTCAATCTTGATTTTTTCGGCTATTCCTGGTATTTTCTATTTTTTTCCAAGATGGCCGCTTGACCAATACATATTGGACAGGTCTATATTTTTTAAGAATTTTACTTCAAATAATTTTTAAAATTCCCGTTCGATCACTAGTTAGGTATTGCAATACCTATCAGGACAAAAAACACATGATGATAATTACCGGTTACTTTCATTTTTTACCGGTTATTTCGGTAAATTCTGAACTTACGATATGTCACGTATTCAACGTTTCTATTTATGTTAGTGACTAGTATTCACTTAATACAGAGTGACTGTCCCAACACTGAGCACTTTTAACAATAAATAAATAATATTATAAAAGTAAAATCCAAACACCCTAAGAAATTCAAGAGGGACATTGACAATATCTTCCGACAGGAAATTGAATATTTCACTGCCGCAAATATCCGTGGAATACATTTGGAAGTATGTTATTACCAATTCTTATTAACCTATAGACACACACAATATTGATTAGGGAAGGGCATCTTCAGCTGGTCGTATTCTATGCACAAATATCAGACGACTAATATATCTGTTAGTCTTTGAAAAACTAACCTTTTTAATGGGCTATTTATAAAAAATATTGTATTTTTGGATTAGGTATTCAGTAAATGCCCTATTTGAGTTTATGTTTATAATTTTTGTTATTTAAATTGATATTTTTGTTATTTACCGAATAATTATTTATTTAAATTTATTTCATTTATATTTTTTCCTTTTGATAAAAAACCTTTTGTTCGTTCATTATATTAAATATACGTATATAAAAATGTTTTTGTTAAATTTAGATAATTTTGTACATGGAAAAAGACAACTACCATTTTCGCCACCCTAATCATCCATTCTAAAAATTACCGGTAAATACCGGTTAACCGGTTATTTAGTTTTATTTACCGAATTATCGGTTATTAAAACTTCCGGTAAATTGCAATCCCTATTACTAGTACAAGGTATATATTAAGTAGACAAGTTGAAAATCTGTGAAAGCGCCTTAAAAAGTGCATATAACTTTTAACGCACAAGGAATTTTTGGTAGTCAGGAGCTGATAATACATAAGAACCTACAATAAAATTTTATGTGAAATTTTTTCTCCGAAAAAAATCAATTCAATTGCACTAGAAACGTAGTTCAATTCCCTACAATTTAGTTCTTAGTGCAATAAAAATTAGTACTTCACATTTTCGAGAAATTCGCGGCCCTATTTCAACGTAATAATCTCACTTTTTCCTAGAGTGGTTTATAAAAGCAATAGCAAAAATCCAATTTGTTGCAGGACTGTAACTATTAAAACGTAAGAACAAAATTTCGGCCCTCTAAGGCTTTCCACTATAGGTTAGGTTAGGTAGATCTGTTAGTGGGCTAGTAACAGACCCCCCACCGCGACAATTCAACTGCACTAGAAAGGTAATTCAATTCCCTACAATTTCGTTCTTAGTGCAATAAAAATTGGTACCAACCCTCACATTTTCGAGAAATTCGCGGCCCTGTTTCAACGTGATAATCTCACTTTTTCCTAGAGTGGTTTATAAAAGCAATAGAGTAGGTGACGTAAGCAAAAATCCAATTTGTTGCAGGACTGTAACTATTAAAACGTAAGAACAAAATTTCGGCCCTCTAAGGCTTTTCACTATAGGTTAGGTTAGGTTAGGTAGATATGTTAGTGGGCTAGTAACAGACCCCCCACCGCGACAATTCAACTGCACTAGAAAGGTAATTTAATTCCCTACAATTTAGTTCCTAGTGCAATAAAAATTGGTACCAACCCTCACATTTTCGAGAAATTCGCGGCCCTGTTTCAACGTGATAATCTCACTTTTTCCTAGAGTGGTTTATAAAAGCAATAGAGTAGATGACGTAAGCAAAAATCCAATTTGTTGCAGCACTGTAACTATTAAAAGGTGAGAACAAAATTTCGGCCCTTTAAGGCTTTCCACTATAGGTTAGGGTAGGTTGATATGTTAGTGAGCTAGTAACAGACCCCCCACCGCGACCATCTGGTCTATTGTGGCTCACTCCTAATTATATTTCACCCAATAGGTTCAGCTTTTTGATAAAGCCGACAACCTTATTGGGTGAGAGGTTGTCCAGGTCCTCTGGCAGCAGTTGCCCTTTGCCAAAAAGTGAGAACCCGGTTCTTTCTGCCGCAGGACAGGTACATAAAACGTGCGCTGCCGTTTCATCTTACTCCAAACACAATCGGTATTTAGCGTTGTCCGCTGTTCCAAGTCTGTGTAGGTGGTGATTAAGTCTGTAGTGCCCAGTGTATAGGCCAACTAGAGTTCTTAGGTGTAACCTGTTGAGCTCTAATAGTTTTTTAGTTCTTGATTTCAAAGGGTATGTGATAAACTCCTTTGAATTAACTAATCCTGGTAGTTCTTTCCAGTACTGGAGGATTTTCCCCTCAGTCCGGGCTAAGATGGTTGTTTTCGCAATGCTTGCCGATATGCCAAGCACTGGTTCCGGTCCGATAAATTTTGATACCGCACCGTCCCTGGCCAAGGAGTCGGCTATTTCGTTGCACTCCATGCCAGAGTGGCCCGGTATCCAGACAAGAATTAATTTGTTGTATCTGCCCAATCGGGCTAGAGCCTTTTGGCTGATCCAGACCAATTTAGAATTGCAGCGATGCGTTCCAAGAGCTTTGAGAGCTGCTTGGGTGTCTGAAAAGATTTTGTTGATCTGTGTCTAGGATGCATCTGCTCGAACCTCCTTGTAGACAGTTCAATGGCATGAACTTCTGTATGAAAGACAGTCGCATAGTTACCCAGACTCGAAGTGATTCTTACCTTTGGGTTGCGACTGTATGCTCCAGCTCCAACTCCCTCAGGAGTTTTGGAGCCGTCTATAAACCAACAGATGTCTGCTGTTTGTAGGTCAGTTTTGTTCCGATCCCATTCGTCTCTTCCAGGAAAAAGGACGGTAAAGGGCAGTTCATAGTTGATCATGGTAGGCATCACATCTGAAAGCATTCCCAGGATGTCATGACACTCCATGTCATTTGACAGCCTGTTGCGTTCCATGATGCTAGCCTGCGGCATATTATTTACCTCTTGTTGAAGTCTGTATGTTGCCCACCTGGCCTCTCTCTCCAAGTAGATGGGAGAGGGGGTAGATCCAGGAGGATTTCCAGAGCTGCGGACGGTGTGGTACTTATCGCACCAGTTATCGCCAGGCATGCTTGTCTCTGTAGACCAGAGAGTTTGGCTTTGGTCGTTTGTTGTAGCCCTTTCGACCACCAAACTATGGAGGCATACGCTATCATAGGTCTTATGACCTATGTAAATCCAGTATATTTGTTGGGGACCTATGTCCCAGGATTGTCCACAAATTCTGCGACATGTCCACAAGGAGAGTCGTGCTTTGTGGATTACCTTTTCCAGATGGGAGTTCCATTTGAGTGATTTGTCTAGTGTCACACCTAGATATTCCACTTCCCCCGCAAATGGAATAGTTTCACCTGGTAAGAAAGGCGGCACTAAATTGTTCAGCTTCCTTTTTCTGGTGAAAATTAGTTTTGTGAGGGTTCACAGTCATCTGCTCTCTCTCACACCAAATGTGGACTATATTTAGCACCTCCTGAAGGGTACCTCTTCGGTTTTTCCTCTAACAATAATGACTAGATCGTCCGCATACGCCTGAACCTCGACTTCCCACAGAGAGAGAATGGCCAGCAGGTCATCCACAAGCAGTGACCACAGAAGGGGGGAAAGAACTCCGCCTTGTGGGCATCCTCTTGCGGCCTGAAATCTGACCGTCTCTCCCTGTAGAGAAGTCGTTATGATTCTGTTTTCAAGCATAGCTTGAATCCAGCCAGTTATAGTTAGCTCAACTTCTCTAGCAGCCGCCGCTGTATATAAGGAGTTGGGCAGTGCATTGTTAAATGCTTCTTCAATATCGAGGAATGCCACCACCGTAATCTCTTTTTCCTCAACAGATTGGGTGATTTTTCCGACTAGGTTAATTAGTGCTAGTTCTGTTGATTTTCCTGGTTGATAGGCATACTGGTGAACATTCAGAGGATGAGTGCTCAGGATGTTTCCCCTGATATGTCCGTCCAGAACCTTTTCCAGGCCTTTCAACAGAAATGATGTCAGGCTGATGGGTTCCACTATAACTATTAAAAAAAGATATGAACAAAACTTCAACTCGTGGATTTTAAATATAGTGACTAGATTACAATTGAAGGTGGGGATTTTATTTGAGACACTGTGTGTATAAGATTAATTAACATATGTGGTTAAATAACCTTATTATGATTTTAATAATATTCTTCTGCCAACTACTTTGTCCTAATTTAAAGAGCAAATTATTAAACTACGAGTTTAACCCCGACATATTGGAATCCCTATTGGTTTCAGGCTAGACGCAGGTACTAACGTGTCTCCAAACATCCTGCCAGCTATTTACCTAATAACTTTGCCCTCTGGAGGTGACTAAAAAATCCCGGGTGTGAGTTCGATTCCCACATCGTAAGTTGAGAGTAATATATGTGTGCACGATTGCCTCCCCAGGGTAGAATGTGGTAAAGTAGGTCAATGATTAAAGACCGCTCCCATTAAAATAAAGGTAAAAGGATAATACGGCGGATATCGAGCTATTGAAATATTTGCTTTCCTTTAAAACACAAATGAGTTATTGAACAACATTTCAATCAAGCTCATTATAGAGTCAGCTAAAATTTAATTTGAGATCTGCATGAGTTGATAATACACATACGGTTTAATATACATTGCGCACGAAGGTTGCAATTTCCCAAGAAAACATTAAGAATTTTGAGTTGGTGTATTGAAAGAAAAGCGAATCATAGAAAAAAATCGGTAAATGTATTTACTCAATACTTCCTAGTCTGGCGCACAGCCTTATTAAAAATGCACAGTTTGCATCCTTTAGTCATTAATTACTTTTCTGTTGGATGTCGGCCCTGTATATTATTTTTATCTAAAAACTATGGTTATTTTCCTGACACTTCACTTGTGTTATTATTTATTATCTTTTTTGTAGGATGACTATTTTTAAACTTTTTTAATTAAAAGTATGTCAGGATCTCTTCCTTGTAATAGCGAGAACTACATTTTAAATATTACTTACATTTCTTAATTAGTTATTTAGTGTTACAGTGACCACCCCGTATACATTTCACTAAAATTATGTCAGATTTCTTCCTCAGTAATTCTGTACAGTCCAAATATTATATCCACCATAATTATGTTTCATAGTGACCACCTTGTATATTTTTCAATTCTTTCTTCTCTTTTCTTCTTATATTATCCGTTACATTTTTCGTACATTTTTTTATGTGGTTTATAATTTTCATATTTTTCTCCTTGACAATTGTGTTAACTGCATGACAAATATTTTCGTTCTCGGTAACATTTTTTCAATATTTTTTAAGGTAACCATCCTGCATATTTTATTGACATTTTTTTTGAGAGTTGTGTTGCTGCATGCAAAATATCGTCTTTCGTCAAATTTTTGATTTTTTTTTTTTTGGGTGACCATCCGGTATATTTTATTTTTTATACTTTTCTTCTTTTACAGTTGTGTTAACTGCATGAGAAATATTATCCCTTACATTTTTTCCATAATTGTTTAGGGTGACCACCCTGTATAATTTGTTTCATGGGAAATATTATTGCCAACCGTCACATTTTCTCATTATTTTTCATATTTTTCTCATTGACGGTTGGGCTAGCTACATGCCAAATATTATCATCCTCTGACACATTTCTTCATTATTTTCTTAGGATGACCACCCTGTACATTATTGTTAACTAAAAACTATGGTTATTTTCCTAACACCTGTATCATTATTCATTATCTTCTCTGTAGGATGACTATTTTTGACCTTTAAGTATGTCAGGTTTTCTTCCTAGTGACAACTACATTTCAAATATTACTTTCTTCTGCCATTTCTTAATTAGTTATTTTTTAGAGTGACCACCCCGTATAAATTTCACTAAAAATATGTCAGATTTCTTTCTTGGTAATTGTGTACAGCCCAAATATTATATCCACCATAATTGAAGGGGCGAGTGGATGAATGTGTTATGTTACAATTATTGAGAAATTGAGATTTTTGGTGGAAAAACATGTTTTGTACCACTGTATCTTGTCACGAACTTTCATATGCGCACAGACAATATTTCTTAGATTATTTGAATGAATGAATATGTCATGTTACAATATTTTCTGTTTGGTGGACGGAGGAATATGCTATGTGATATAAATGTACATAATACGTTCATCCAGTACCCCTCTCGATGAAACATCTACATTATAATGGAAGAATATGTCAAGTTTGAGGTTTCTGGTTCTTGTATACACACTAAATCACAGATTTTTTTCCGCCACTTAAAAGTCCCCGGGCTTGTAACTTTTTTATTTTTGAAGCGATAATCATGTTGGCACATCAAATTGTAGACATTTTTAAAGCCTTTAAATATGAATACAGAATGATTTAAAAAAATTTTTTTTTAAAAAATTGTTAAGAAAGGAAACTTAATTTCTTTGAATATTTTTTTACCTCACCTTGTACATGAAATGTGTTAATGTTTTCTTATAAAGGTTTTAATTAGCTTCAATTTACGTTATTAAAAAAAAAAATTAAAAAAAAATTCTGCAATTTCCTATTATTTAATACATTTTAATAAAGTTTGTTTTTAAAAATATTTATATGTTTTGTTTCTTGTTGCTGTTTTGTTACGTTTAGGACTGTTTGTGATATGTCTTTTACAAATAAAGCATAAAATTATTATTTACATTTTTTCAATTATTTTAAAAAAAAATCAGTTTTGGATCGGAAGAAGGGTTTTTAATTTCTTTCTCTAAAACAAAACAGAATTTCGAATATGACGTAATAACATAAATTGAAGCTAATTAAAACCTTTATAAGAAAACATTAACACATTTCATGTAACAAAGTAAGGTAAAAAATATTCAAAGAGATTTTTTCAAATTTTTTTTTTAAAATTACTCTGTATGCATATTTAAAGGCTTTAAAAATGTCTACAATTTGATGTGCCCAACATGGTTATCGCTTCAAAAATAAGAAAGTTACAAGCCCGGGGACTTTTAAGTGGCGGAACCTGTATACTAAATACCAACTTTATGGACTCTTACTTGCATGATTTACCTAGTTACCCCAAATTTATCCCAATTTACCCCATCCCTTCGACGGAAGAAGATAATCTAGTTCCAGATCTCGTTAAAGTACATATGTGTACCAAATTTCAAGTCAATATCTTGAACAGTTCCAAAGTAAACGTGCGCACAAAAAAGTTACAGACAGACCGACAGAGAGACATACAGAGTTTTTTTTTGCTCAAAATTAAAATCTCGACGTTACATGACATTCTAAGCCTATTTGAACAATAAAAAAAATTTTGTCGTTTCTATACTTCCACTGTAAGTAAAAATGAAGAATCAAACCTAACAATAACCAGAGAAACAAAAAAAGAGGGGGATCAAATAGTCTCATAATACACTGCAATTTTTTTCACTATGCTGTTTTATTGTTCTATTTTATTTACTTAGTTTACGCCGTCCACTGTTTTTTAAATCATTATCTCATAGCACATTCTTCCATTCATAGGTATACATTTATTTTTCTGTGTTGCATGGAAGAACATGTTATGTACAATAAATATTTTTTAAAGTAAAAACTAGAAAATAATGATAATTTTATTTCATACCTATCAAGGATGATTAAAAAAACTCAAGTCCCGGGCATTATTAATGTAAAATTCACAGAAAAATAACTTAAAATCGATTTTGTGGCAAATTAAATATTGGAAACATTAAACATTCCACTTGCCCCTTCAATTATATTTCATAATGACCATCTTGTATGTTTTTCATATGTTTCTTCTTAGACAGTTGTGTTAACTACAAATGATATATTATCTATCATATTTTTCATACATTTTTTTTTATGTGCCACCGTGAATAATTTTCATATTTTTCTCCTTGACAATTGTGTTAACTACATGACAAATACTATCGTTCTCCGTCACATTTTGTCATTATTTTTTGGGTGCATATTTTGTTGGCATCTTTCTTCTTTAAAAGTTTTCTTCTTTGACAGTTGTGTTAATTGCATAAAAAATATTATTCCTCACATTTTTCAACAATTTTTTAGAATAACCACCATGTATAATTTGTTTATATCTTTCTTTGACAGTTGTACATGCGAAATATTATTGCTCAATGTCACATTTTCTCATTATTTTCATATTTTTCTCATTGACAGTTGGGTTAACTACATGCCAAATATTATCGTCCTCTGTCACTTTATTTTCTTAGGGTGACCACCCTGTATATTTATTTTTTGCATTTTTGTTCTTTGACAATTATGTTAACTGCTTGCGAAATATTATCGTCCTCCCGTTTTTTTTAGGGTTACCACCTTGTATATTTTTTCTTATTTTTATTCTTTGGCAGTTGAGATACCTGTATGCGAAATATTATCATCCTCCGTCATACTTTTAATATTTCTTTTTTGGGTGAGCACCCTGTATATATTTTTTTCATATTTTTCTTTGACAGTTGTGTTAACTGTACGCAAAATATTAACGTGCTCCGCCATATTTTTAATTTTTTTCGTTGGTGACGTCCCTGTATATTTTTTTTCATATTTTTCTTTGATATTTCTGTTAACTACATGCCAAAAATTACTGTTTTCCGTCATATTTTTTTCTCTAATTATACTTGTTAAGGGGTCTATCGTGTATATTTTTCAACGGAACTCTATTCGTTAGAACTAGGGTCAATTGCCTACCAAATATTATCCTTCTCCGTCAAGTAGTTTTGTAGTTATAGCGTCAACAGACACACCAGACCGACCGACAGCCAGACGGAATTAAAGAGAGCCAAAATGATGTGATTTTCATATTTTTCGAAAATTTACGAATTTCACGAGCGTTTACCTCGAAAACTATAACATATGAGAAAAAAATTAATAGAAACGTTCTTGTAGCAAATATTGTCACCTTAAATTTTACACATAGCCTTTTTGGCTGGAGCTAACTGTTTTCGAAATATAAGCGAAAAACCAAAAACTGGGACTTTGTCCGTACCCCCCTGCATCCCCTTCACCCTCTATGTTCGGAGACTTTTTGATGTGTTTACTAACTAGCTCAAACACAACCCTGAAGTCAAAAATTGAGATCTCGGCATTTGGATAGGACCGCAATGAATTCAGAAACTTTATTATTTATTACAGCCCTTTGACGTCTATTATTTAAATAATTTTGATAAAACTGAAGTGCAATCTGTTGACACAAGTATTTAAGTTTAGTTCTCAGGTTAGTATGACTGACAAAATCATTACTGCAGTCCAGCAAAATTAGACACGGCTTTTTATTGTTGTCGCTTGCACGAAACATATTATCATTAATCATATTATTAATCATTTTTTATTTATTTGCTTTTGTCATGATTAGAGATTATTTTTTAGGTATTAAGCAAATCACAACTTACACACTTTTTTATTTATTCTGAAATTACCTACTTTCTCTATAATGTTGCCCTAATCTGAGCACGCTAATATACTAGTTAGGTAAATACTTTAAAACCTTCATTATTGGAGAACAAATCAAAACAACTGCTCTTCTAGGTAATACTGACGAAGTATTGAATCACATGATAGGATTCTTAGCATTTTGAAGCAAAAAATATATTAAAAATCCTTAAATCATTTATTTAAATTCAGTTATTCACACTTTTTTATTTAATTTGAAATTATCTACTTTCCTACTTTCTATATATTGGTACCTTAATCTGGTCACGCTAATATACTACTTAGGAAAACACTTTAAAACACTTATCATTGGAGAACCAATCAAAACAACTACTCTGTTAGCTAATATAATAATAATAATAATAATAATAATTTATAATAATAATAATAATAATAATAATTTATTTAAACACTGTGCAATTTTACAATTGATGTGAACGTCAAAAAAAGAGATAATGTTTAATTCGTACCCTAAATTATAAGGTATAATGTAGAATAATATTTACAATTTAAAAATACAGTCATTAAAATGTTTAAAAAATCATAAAACACATATATTTAAAGATAACTAACTATCCAATACACAAGAAAAAAAAATACAAATTAAAAAACTGATTTACAGTATAGAAGCAATTTTCAATTAAAAAAGTTTTAACTTTGTCTTTATATAATTTATACGAATTGACGTTTTTAATATCATCCGGCAATTTATTGTAGAGAGCAACTGCATTATAATGTGGTGATTTTTCGTAAAGAGCTGTTGCATGGTGAGGAGATCTTAATAAATTTCGACCTTGTGTTGTGAGAATGATTGTCACAATTCAGTTCAAAATCTTTCAGATTTAGTTTCACGTATTTCAGTACAGAAAAAATATAAATAGACGGTACAGTCAATAATTTATTATTTATAAAGTAATTCTTACAGCTGTCCCTTGGCCCGACTTTAAAGGTAATTCTTATCATTATTTTTTGCAAGACACACACTCTTTGTATGTCAGCACATTGGCCCCATAATATAATGTTGAAAGATAGATGGCAGTAGGCTAAAGAAAAATAAACGTTTATTAAATGTCTGATGTCCATTGTAGGTTTAAGCTGATTTAATGCAAAACATGCCTTATTTAGTTTCTTGATTAATTCGTTTATATGGTTCTCCCAATATAGCTTACAATCCAAGTAAATTCCTAGAAATTTAACTTCTTTCGTAGGTTTTAGATTTAGGTCTGAAATATAAACCGCAAAATTTTCCGATAATGTTTTTCTTTTGTAAAAAAATATACATTCAGTTTTTTGCTAAATTTAATATTAATGTATTTTTGTTACACCATTCATAGAACTGTTTTACAACTATATTGACAGTGGTTTGCAAGGTTTCTACATCAGCGGCTGTTACTACCATTGATGTATCATCTGCGAACATGGTTATTGTCGTTTGGGATATATTTTTGGGAAGATCATTTATCAAAAGCAAGAAGATGGGGGGTCCTAAGACCGATCCTGACGTACTCCCATACTAACGTTATATTCTTCAGATGTTTTATCGTCAATCTTCACTTTTAGTTTTCTATCCGTTAGAAAAGATTTGATCCACTCTAGAGTAGTTCCTCTGATACCCAAGGAAAACTGTTTGTTTAGAACAAACGAAATATTAATGTTGTCAAACGCTCGAGTTAAATCGAAAAATAAGCCGATCACATAATTATTTTTATCCAACTCATCATAGATGGTTTGAAGAAATTGAACTGAGGCAGTTTCCACGGAATTCCCTTTTCTGAAACCGTGCTGATAATCTGAAAGTAAGTTATTTGTTATTAAGAAGTTTATAATTCTATTCAATACTATTTTTTCCAAAATTTTTTATATTATACACAATAGGGATATTGGCCTATAATTCTCATGATCATTTAAATCACCCTTTTTAAAAATTGGCAAAACAATGGCTATTTTTAAGATTGATGGAAACTGTCCCTTTTCAAAAGAGTTATTTATTAAGTAAGTTAAAGGTTCGATAATAAAATCACAACAACTTTTCAAATATTTAGAAGATATTCCATCCACAACGCTCGATTTTTTATTGTTTGATTGTTGAATTACATCCCTTACTTCCCATACTGTGACAGGTGCCATGAAAAAGGATCTCCCAAATATATTACTTGTAGTACAATCAGGTGAAATATGGTCTCCAAAATGATTTTTTATTTTTTGTTCTGCTACATGAGAGAAATAATTAGCTAGATACTCTGTGACTTCTATTGGGTTTTCCGAGATTTTCCTATTTATATTTATGGCAACTTTTTCGCTTTTTTTCTTTCTTCTCCCTAAAGTGGAGTTTACTATTTGCCAAATTTCTTTTGATGTGTTATTCGAATTCTCAATTTTGCATATATTATATTGCCTTTTTGCAGATTTAATTGATTTATTATGTATTTTTCCTTGAGTTTTGTAATAGTTTAAGATATCCGCATCTTGTGATGATTTTACTAATAAAAATAAATCTCGCAGATCAGCTCCCTCTCTAATTATTTCAGGTGTTAATCACTTTTTTGTACTACGAAAGTCAGTACTATCCTTACAAAGCTTATAAATAAGGGGGCAAGATGAATCGAGACAATTTAAAAAGATAGCAATAAAATTTTCGAATGCTTTATCAATATTGCTCGTATAAATTTCAGTCCAATCTACCAGACTTAAAGAATATTTTAATTGTTCAATATTATCATCCGAAACACATCTATAAGAAATTAAGTGTTTAGTTTCATTCATTGTATTTTTTTGGGAGGGCAAGTCTTTATACAAAAGGATTTGAGCCAAGTGATCTGCAATGCTTGGGTCAAAAATATACGAGTTGTAAGCATCGATTGGCAGATTACATACTAGGTAATCAATATACGATTTTGAGATATTGCCACTTGAGTTTTTTCCGATTCTTGTTGGTTCATCTAATTTAACAACTAATTCGTATGTCATGAATAAATCTTCTAAAAAATTTTTATTCATTGAATTATTTAAGTAGTCTATGTTGAGATCCCCACACAAGATGATGTGATCAGTTTTTTGTACCAAATAATTTAAACATTCTGCTATATTTACCAAAAAAAAAGGTCGATACTACCCGCCGGGGGCCTGTAGATTGTCAAAATTGCAATATTTTTATTTCCTATTTAAACAGAAATAGAACAAAGTTCAATATCCATTTCGGATATAAATTTTTCAACATTAATATTTTTTACTTTATAATTAGAAATTATTTGGGTATTCACAAAAATTGCTACACACCATGTTGGTGTTTGTCTCTACAAAAATATGAAATTAATTCAAAATTCGGGATTTTGAGAAATTGTAACTGATCAAACTGCATCTATGATTCTGAGACACATAATACGTCTAATTTCCGGTTGGTATTAAAAACATCAATACTATGAATTTTATTTGAAATTCCTTGTACATTTACGTGTCCTATATTAAAGTAATCATCATTACCATTCAACTTTTGTAATTCGTCAATACCTTCGAAAGTATCTAATTTACTCCTTCCGTCAATCGTCCCTCTTGAAAATTTGACCTTTTGGGAAAGGTAAATCGGCGAACTGCAACTCCGGCCGGCCACAAGTCAGGGCTATAAACCTCCTGACAGTGTTCGATCGGAAAAGATACTTTAAATGATTGTCCTGTTTCAGTTTTGTTCTATTCTTCACAATTAAATTTTATGTTTGGTGCTGTTTCCGTTAACATTTTTTCCAGTTCCGTACAAGTTACATCTGGGGCGCAACGGTATACGTGGAGATACCCCATTTTTGGGATAGTTTTCAACACAGTGGTGCTATTTTTTCCACTGCCTATTATTGGTTTATATTTGTTTACTTTTTTTTGTTGGGAATTCTCTCTGGTATTTTGTCTAGCCACCACTTTATCGTTGTTTGTGTTTTTTTCCGTTACGTCGTTTTTTACTACATTTGAGTAGTTTTTGCTGCTTATCTATTTTTATTTCTGGATTTGTTTTTTGTTGTGTATTTACTTTTTCAACTCTATCTGATGATATTGTAGAATTATAATTATTTGATTTGACAACATTACTACTAGATGGCCCTGTTGCAACTTTTGCATCATATTTGTTAATATGATTACCTGACGTTTTTAACATGCATATTAGATCCTCTTGTTCACTAGCTCGTCTTTCTAGGTGAAACGTTAATTTTCTCAACACGTCAATTTCACTTTGAATCTGAATACACGATTTTTTTTCACATACCAGCACTTCATGACTGTCGTGAAATTTCTCACAATCATTTTCTATTGTTTCCTTTTTATCTATACACAGTTTTTTACAAAATTTTGAAGCACTTCACTATTTACACTGGAAGGTAACTTTTGTCTATTAATTCATCTTTTTTTAGTTTATTTAATTCCCTTACTAACACGGACTCCACATCAGGCGCCATATTTGATATGACGAAGTATTGAATTACATGATAGGATTCCTGGCATTTTAAGGCAAAAAAATTTATTGAAAATACTTAAATCATTTATTGAAATTCAGTTATTCAAAATAATTATTGCACCTTACATTCTATTTCAACACTATAAAAGTTTTTTCGAATTCGTTAGTTCTCATCAGTAGAGTTTAGAAACATTCATTCACTATTCTTAATTTATTTTTACAATTAATTATTTTTTAATTTATTTGCTTTTATCATGATTAGAAAGTATTAGGTATTTAGCAAATCACAACTTACACACTTTAGAGTTGAAATAGAATGTAAGGTTCAATAATTGCTGTAAATGACTGAATTTCAATAAATGATTTAAGTATTTTCAATATATTTTTTTGCCTTAAAATGCTAGGAATTCTATCATGTAATTCTATACTTCGTCAATACTAGCTAGAAGTGTAGTTGTTTTGATGGGTTCTTCAGTGATGAGTGTTTTAAAGTCTTTTCCTAAGTAGTATATTAGCATGATCAGATTAAGGTACCAATATACAGAAAGTAGATAATTTCATATTAAATAAATAAGTGTGAATGACTGAATTTAAACAGAAGATTTAAGTGTTTTTAATATATTTTTTTGTTTTAAAATGCTAAGAATCCTATCATGTAATTCAATACTTCGTCAGTATTAGCTAGAAGAGTAGTTGCTTTATAATAATAATAATGAGTGTTTTAGAGTATTTACCTAACTAATATATTAGCATACCCAGATTAGGGCAACAATATACAGAAAGTATGTAATTTCATAATAAATAAAAAAGTGTATAAGTTGTGATTTGCTTAATACTTAAATAATACTCTCTAGATCATATTATCAATTCTAAACCGTTTATGAAAATTTTACACTTTCACTTTTTATCGCCATCAGTGGCAGTTTAATCAAGTGAATTTGGTGAGATCCTTTTCTAATAGACACAAAAGGTTGTTAGACTTGTTTAACATTTTCTTGTAACATCTAATTACAATTATCTTTATTAGAAATCCTTATTTTCAGAGTTTAACTGCAAGTAAGAATTCTTATAAAATAATTTAAAATAAATATTCCAGAGCAAAAGTGAACAAATTAATTTAAACACCCTGGAAATGAATTTACATTTTACTGTTTACTTTTCGAGTTTTCGCCAAGACTGCGAAACTTTTCCAATTTAACAAACTTTATGTATTCTCTAGTTTAAAGTGTCCCAGTAGTGACATGAAATAATCATTAAAACGAGTGATTATCAGTCATAAAGCTCTTTTCGCTGCCCCAATTTTATTTGCAGCCGTTCGAGAATTTGCTATGAATGAAATAAACGGGATGTTTTTTTAATCAATGAATTTTAAAACGTAGAAACTCTCTACCAGGGTTAGTCCTTCATCTAGCAATAAAGTTCCGACTGTTATTCGTCAAATAATTTATTCAGGAGATGTTGTTCATCGAATATTTACGGTCCCAGCTGTTACTATATGGCAAACAGCTATTTGACAGCTACTTAATACTATTGGTAGTGTCAGTCAACAGCTATATTAGAATATTACAGAGATAAAAGTCTAGGTATAATTAAATAATATGAGACAGACAAAGATATTTGTGAGAAAAGAAAGAAAAGTGGATGGTCAAAAAATTGACTGCTCAAACGGGAGTCTAACGGTCACATGAGGCTTTTGGGGAGTTAAAAATAAATAAATCACATGATTTCCGGGTCTTCTTCCTCGTAGACTTGGTTGAGTGCTTGACGTTTCAACCATCTTGTCGTGGTCTTCTTCTGAAGCGAAGTGAGCTCTGCGCCAATATTCTTGGCTAGAGATGTCGGTCTCGGATGTCTGGGGCCGGGCAGGACTATTGCCCTTTACCCCAGTACATCGCTGTAGACCGGAGACCGGCCTCGTGCAGGGCGGGCGAACTTACTTTACGTCGGCCCCACTCACAAATGTGAGCGGTGCAGACGATTTCGGTCCACCTCCCTAGTTGGACCTTGGTGGCTAAGGCCTCTTCTGGCGTTCTTTTTTCTTCGTCTTCTGTTATTCGCCAGCTTGTTTGCCCCCCGGGGGGTAGTCATCGGTCTGTTGGGTGTTTTGGGTTTGTGGCGGAAGTGACTGCCGGTACACAAGATGCCAAGAGGCATCCTGTCATCCGGATCATCGGTAGGGTAAGGATGAGCTGTGTAGCTCGAGGAAGGGCAGACCTAACTGCTTTGGTAGCATTTTCGGTCTGCCCGGAGCTAGGGGGACTACAGGTACTGGACGGTTGTTTGTCCGGTACCCGCAGGGTCTTGGGTGGGTGGTTTGGTGTCGTCATGTCTCTTCCGTGGGGGTGGATCGTCGGGTGGTGGTATGTCTCTCATACTCACCCGTTATCCAGGAGCTGCACCTTCGGCCGCTTGTGCCTCGGAGCATCTGCTGGGTCATAGTCAGTTGCCTCCCTGACTAGTGGGTTCCCATGCTCCTCGGCAAGGGCGTACATCTTTCTGGCTCTCTGCTTGATGATCTCAGTGACCGGGGTGTAGTCCAGGTCCCTGTAGATGTCCTAGATGCGGCGTGAGCTCTGCTGAACTGAGCTTCTCTATTTATACCGGTTATCAGGAGGCGTGTTGCGGATCATTGCTCAAGCGGAACATTGACTTCCAAGTTATTGGCAATAGTAGTCCGGTGTCACGATTATAGTTATTCGAATGTTTATTTATTTCAATGGCTTCTCTGTATCTTCATGGCCAATAATTTTTAGTGTTGGCTAATTTCTTTGTCTTGTCGAATTTTATCAAATGGCCGGTTTCTTCTGAGTATTCGGCAACTGCTGATTTTATAGAATTTCTCTTATTTGTATTGCTATGTGTTTTCTGGTCTGGTGTTTATATGTCATTTGGTCTCTCCGATATAAACTTCTTGCAGGAACATGGAATGCTATATACTCCTGATGTTTCTAGTTCTTCTGGACCATATTATTTGGGAAAATGTTCTGTTTCGCATTATATACTACTTTGACGTTCTCTTTCTCGAAAACTCTTCCGATTTGATCCGTACATCCTTGTATATTTGCCATATATTTATTTTCTTCTTTTCCTTCTTCTGTTCCGGTTGTATTTTGTCTCTTTACTGCGTTGTCTATACCCTTCGGTTTGTATCAATTTTTCTGTAGTGAAATTTTTAAGGTCCGATATTTTTTTTGCTTTGCTCTATGTACTAGTGTGTTAACGACGGCCTGTTCTTGTGCTGGCTGGTGGTGAGAATTAGAAAGTACAAAGCAGAATACAGACGTCAAATAAGTATTACTAAAAGTAATTACTATGATAATATATTACACAAAAATGGAAACACTCCAAAGACTTTCTGGAATATCATAAACCAAAATAGGCAACAAAATAAAAAAATCCTAAATACCGAGTTAAATGTAGAAGACATGAATAATTATTTCATAAACGTAGCTGAAAATATTACACAAAACTTACCTGTAGTAAATAGTGTTTATACAGATTTTTTTTCAAACAATTATATTGAAGCAAATGTACCAAATTTCAAATTTAATGCAGTTAGTATAAATACAGTACGTGATGTAATTAATAAAATGAAAAAAAAAGTAGTAAAGATCACTACAATATGTCAATAAATATAATAAAAAACATTAAAAACAGTGGCGGCTGGTGAAATTTCAATATTTTTTTTCTCGTCTGTGGCGCATGGGACCCATACGAAACTTGGGAAATAACATCTAGAGAAGCACTTCTCTAATGACCCCTAAAAAATTTTGAAAAAGCAGTTTGCGAAAAAATTTTTGAAAATTCGCTAGCCTCCCCTGGGTCTAGGGACCCCTGTTTACTTTTATTTTTTTTTGTCATATGCATTTGACTTTTCATAAAAATGCATCGACAGATTTTGGAGTTTGTGAAAATATTTTCATTACTAACTGAGATACAACGAATTGAAATATTGTAATTTGTTAAATTGTAAATTACAAAATTTCAGTTCATTGTATTTCAGTTAGTAATGAAAATATTTTCACAAACTCTAAAATCTGTCGATGCATTTTTATGAAAAGTCAAATGCATATGACAAAAAAAAATAAAAGTAAACAGGGGTCCCTAGACCCAGGGGAGGCTAGCAAATTTTCAAAAATTTTTTCGCAAACTGCTTTTTCAAAATTTTTTAGGGGTCATTAGAGAAGTGCTTCTCTAGATGTTATTTCCCAAATTTCGTATGGGTCCCATGCGCCACAGACGAGAAAAAAAATATTGAAATTTCACCAGCCGCCGCTGATTAAAAACCTTATAGTTGTACACCTTACTAGTCTAATCAATCAATGCATTAGCGCAGGTGTTTATCCAGATGTCCTAAAGGTCACAAAGGTGGTACCAATTCATAAAGGAGGTTCTTTAAATAACAATAACTTTCGACCTATCTCTCTTGTTCCTGTATTATCAAAAATTTTCGAAACATGTTTAAAAAATCAAATAACACACCATTTTGAAGATAATAATTTATATTATTGTAAACAATTTGGTTTTCGAGCAAAAATGACCACAAATGACGCAATTATTTACTTAATAGACAAAATTGTCAAAGGAAATGAGAATAGGGATTATGTCGGGGTAACCTTTTGTGACCTTCAAAAGGCTTTTGATTGTGTTTCTCATCAAATTCTAATAGACAAATTAAAACTTTATAAATTTGACATGATCAGCTGCAACTTAATAGAATCATTTCTAAAGCATAGACAGCAGTACATAAGCATAAGTAATACTAACTCGACATCCCAGTACATAAAGAGCGGAGTGCCACAGGGATCGGTCTTAGGACCAACCCCATTTTCAATTTACGTAAATGACCTAAGTTAGTCTGTACCTGATGTTGACTTGGTATTATTTGCAGACGATACCACACTCCTGGTATCAGACAATAAATTGGATGCTGTTCAGAGGCAAATAGATGAAGCTAAGTTAAATGCTTTAGAATGGTTCTCATCAAATAAATTGTCACTAAACGAGCATAAAACTACAAATATGATTTTCAGTCATAGGCCAATTGAAAATTATAATAACCCAGAAAAAGTAAAATTTCTAGGCGTTTTTCTTGACCCAAATCTCAACTGGTTCCACCATGTTGATTACACAGCAAAAAAGATATCAAAAAATATATTCTTGCTAAGAAACTTGAAAAACATTGTAACTTTTAAAATTTTATTAACGGCCTATTACTCGCTAATAGTGTCCCATATGACTTATGGTCTGATAAACTGGGCCCATGCCCCGCAAGCTAACAGAATTTTCGGGTTACAAAGGAAAACTCTCAGGATAATTACAAATCGTGGATATAGAGAGGATGTAAGAGATAAATTTATTGAGTTGGGAATTTTAACATTTCCGTCATTATACATTTTTTATTGCCTGATATATATTTACAAAAACATAAACCAATATAAAAAACATGAGGATATTCACAAATACAACACGAGAACTCAACATAACTTAGTGATAAATTTTAATAGGCTTAAGTCAAGTGATTGTGGCTTTAATTGTTACGGCCCTAAATTTTTTAATAAAATTCCAAATCGGGTGAAAGCCTTACCAGAGGTGAAATATAAACAGTTAATAAAAAAATTTTTAATAAAAGAATGTTTCTATAGTATACATGAATTTTTAAATTTTAATGGCACTGAAGCCAAAATAATGGACAACAATTTTATATAAATTTTATATAAATTTACAGTATATTTTATTGTGTATATTTGTGTATGTGTACAAATATTTTGTATGTATATTTGAAATATTTTTAATTATTTATGTTATTTTACAATTTATTTATATTATTGTATCCTATATTATATATTTTATAAGTGACATTGCATAATATTATGACAATTTCTATATTTCTATATTTGACTTGTGTAAAACTGTATTGTTAAAGCACCAATAAATTTGATTTGATTTGATTTGATTAGAAGTAGGTATCTGTCGGTATGCGTCGATTTTCGGTATATCATGTCCTAATCCTCCATTGTCCTTCTTGAACCCGAGGACGTCCAGAAATGGGAGTTTGCTATTTGTTTCTATTTCCATGGTGAATTTGATCTTATGATGTAAGCTATTTAGGTAGTCCTTGAAATTCTCCAGTTCCTCATGGCCATGTTGCCATATAATGAAAGTGTAGTCCACATATCAAAACCAACAGTTTGGTTTTAATTGGTAGTTGTCCAAGCCGTATATTTCGAATGCTTCCATAAATAAGTTGGCCAGTACCGGTGATAAAGGTGAACCCATTGCTGCTCCATATTTTTGTTTATATAGGCTTCCGTTGAAGTTGAAGTAGGTCGAGTTGACACAAAGCTCCATCAGGTCTGCCAAGGTGGTGTCCAAATCGTTGTTCTGCAATTCTTCCCGAGCTAATTCTATCGCCTCAGTAACTGGTATATTTGTGAAGAGTGATGTTATGTCGAAACTGACTAGTATATCTTCTTGGTCTACTATGATGTTCTTCAGCTCTGTATGAAATGGAGTGAATTCCTGATATGGTGTTCTGTTTGTCCAATAAATGCTTTGAGTATGTCTGCTAAGTATCTTGCTAGCGCGTACAATTGGTCTTACTTACAACTGGTCGTAACGGAACTCCTGCTTTGGGATCTTGGGTAGGCAGTAGAATTGTGGTGTCCTCGATTCTGATGTTATCAGTTTCTTTTGGTGCTCTATTGGTATACAGGATTCCTTGATCGCCTTTGTTACATGTTTTTCAATGGTCCTTGTTGGATTTCTTGTGATTAGGACGTAAACTTGATCTTCTAACAAGTTTCTTACTTTCTGCCGATAATTTGCTCAATCCATTAGTATCCTGTCATTTCCTTTGTCTGCTGGCAGAACTGTTATGTTGGCGTTGTCCGTGAGTGTTTTTAAGGCTTGTCTTTCTCCTCTCGTTATGTTTGGTTTCGGAGGTGTGACTTGATTTAGAATGGCTGCTGATGCTGCTCTGATTTCCTCTGCATCTTCCCTGGGTAGCTGGTGAAGAATCGATTCTAAAGAACTTACAATATCTTCCTTCAGTATTGATCTTGGAGTAAACCTTTGCAGAGAACTGGTGTTGTGTCGGCATCTAACGGTAATGACGACACGTTTATGACAACTCTATTACTTTCTAATTTTGGTTGATCTGGATGCTGTGTGCTGTGGAGTTGCTCGAACTTTTTAGGCTTGCAGCAAACAAACATAACATGTATAATTTTTTGTAAACGTACAGGTGCAGAAAGAACGATGTGACTTCAAATACTCTGTCTGAAACTACCAGCCGAAAGGTTGTACCTTGTTGATATGGAATGCCTCGACTATCTCGAGTGGAAAGATAACCACTAACGTGCATTCTTTTCGCCATGACCAGTCTTTCCTTTAAGAATGAACGCTCGTGTTTGGTTTGTGATCGTTAAGAATATATAAATAAATCCACTGTTACTAATTTAATGTGTATGACGCAGTACATCTCATAATATCTTGAGAAGTTTCAATGACCTGGGTGCCTTGTTTGACAACAAACTGACATTTAATAGACATATTGAAGACACAGTTTTGTCTGCAAATAAAAGTCTTGGATTTGTTATCAGAAACTCGTTTTATTGACACTCACTTGTTAAACTTATTATTTAACACATTTGTTAAGTCTAAATTAGAATATGCATTATTAATATGGCATCCGGGATATGTCACATATAGCAATAATAGAGTATAGCTAGTTGCATAATAGCGCTACCTGATGTTTCACGTGGGCCATTAAATGCGCTTTGATAAAGGAAGTACCTGGGTGAGTGCGTTCAGATATTCATTAAGAGAGTGCATTGCAAAAACGCCCTTTTAAAGCTTCTACAATGGCCAGTATTGTTGATTAAACCATCTTTTGGTGGGTAGATTTATGAGAGGACGGCTTTCGGAGTATATTATGATAACATTTTTCGATATAAACGAAATTAGGAAAATCTATTCTAGTACCGTAAAGTGGAAATTCTGAACGTACCGTCGGAAGTGAGAAGAACTTGATTTTTGATAGGGGGACATTTTATCTTAGTCATGACGTGCTAGAAGATTGAGTCGCCTGAATGCGAGTTTTAGCAATTTTGTAAGTTTTGCTCCATTTATGGGATTTAGTACTCATCACGACAAGATTAGTCGTATTAATAATAATAATAATAATAATAATAATAATAATAATAATAATAATAATAATAATAATAATAATAATAAGCAGGAGGGGCTGACTTTCATCTATCAAGCCTTTGGTGAGTAGCGCCACCACTTACTCCAGTGGACGGATGAGCTAAGGGACGACCTTCTGCAATGCTACGAAAGCAGTGAGCCCGCACGAAGGGGATACATGGGGCGGATGCATGCTCTGTGGTGTGACAGGCATCCAGAGCATGGCGCCTTCACGCCACAAAATCTGCGTGACTATGTATCCCATCTTCGTAGAAGGGGCTACGTGAGGGCTGCTCCTGGACCGGTGAATGAGGTGGCCGAAAGACCGCCGCATTCACCGGTTGAGGAAGTGGTTCTCCTTGTTCCACCAGTACCAGAGGGCCTCAGTACCAGACGGGGGCTACACCACATAAAAGCCCCCGGGCCACAAGACCTGGCCAGAGTGGATGAAGAACTTCGTGATGCGCTACCAGAACGGGCTGACATCTGGCACATTAACTGTGCCGTGTATGCCGCTGTTCAACGCTTTTCTCGGACGGAGAGGCGTAATACTGCCTCCCCACAGGAGAGGGCGGAGCGGCGCATACAAAAGATGGAAGCCAAGATCCGGTCGGCGAGGCAACACGCATCCCGTATCCAATGTGTGATGGACTACATGGCGGCCAATAGGCCATTTACGCCTAAAGTGCGTCGAATAGCCGCCAACTTAAGACGCGTCCATCACACACTCAATGAGGCAGTGCTGCGAACCACCAAACAGCACTGTCTCGACAGGATACGGATGCTAGTGGTTTGTAAAAAATCACTAGTGAGGCGGGCGAGGGGGCTAGCGGAAAATAAACTCTTCCGCCAAAAGCCCTCGCGCCTTTTCGAACCGCCTCCGCGTGTTGCAGAGAATCCGCCGACTGTAGATCAGGTGGAAAATTTCTGGAAAACGCTTTACGAGGAGAAGCTTCCACTCAACCAAGACTCTCCAGCCCTGGCACACTTTGAAGCCTTCTGTCAAAGGCTTCAACAACCAAACGAGGTGTGCCAACCGATAACTCCAGAAGAGGTTCGAAGAGCTCTTGAGGGCTCTAAGAACTTTGCTGCTCCAGGTCCCGATGGGATAAACAACTATTGGTGGAAAAAATTACCCAGTACCCACCACCATTTGGCCAGAATTTTCAATTCATGGCTAAATGGGGAGCAGCAAATTCCTTCTTGGGTTGTCGAGGGGCGGACAGTGCTGATCCCGAAGAACGGAGATTTGTCTGACCCAAAGAACTACCGGCCGATAACCTGTTTAAACGCATGCTACAAGGTGTTTACACGCATTTTGTACATGCGGGTGCTCCATGCAGTTGAACCGGTTTACGAGCGGATATATGAGCAACGAGGGTCAAAGAGAGGTGTCGCTGGCTGCAAGGAGAACCTGCTGATTGACAGGTGTGTCACGCAGGACTCCGTGCAGTATAAGCGTAACCTCTCCATGGCCTGGATCGATTACCGCAAGGCATTTGACATGACATCACACGAGCTCATTGTACACTTGCTCCAATGTCTTGCGGTGCCCGGTCCCGTAGTGAGATGTATCGAAGAACTGATGCCGCTCTGGAGGACTCGCTTTACCATAACATCGGGTAACGATAGAGTCCAGACGGAGCCGGTATATTTCAGAAGGGGAGTATTTCAGGGAGACTCCCTCAGCCCCCTTCTGTTTTGCATCTCACTACTGCCATTATCCGTTTCGCTCCGGAAAACCCGTGGCTACAACTGCGGTACCCCCGGCGACAGGAGGCATAAGGTCACCCATCTGTTTTATATGGATGACCTTAAACTTTATGCCTCCGGAGAGAGGGACCTACACCAGTCCCTCAGGGTGGTACAGGAGTACACGCAGGCTGTCGGTATGGAGTTCGGGTTAGACAAATGTGCACTGGTCCATCTCAAGAGAGGACGATGCGGGGACTACGGAGAGGACGCGCAGCTCGTGGACGGAAGCATCTTACATCATCTAGATGCCGGAGAGTCATACACTTACTTGGGTGTCGAGCAACGCTCCACCCAAGAAGTGAGTGTAGTGAAAAACGCTCTCCGCGGCAAGTATCAGCACCGACTCCGACAGATCTGGTCTTCAGAACTGTCGGGGAAGAACAAGGTGTCTGCTACCAATATGCTTGCCGTTCCGATCCTTCTCTACTCCTTTGGGGTAGTGAAGTGGAGTCGAGAAGAGTTGCGTCAACTCGACGTAGGAACCCGCAAGAAGATGCATCTCAATAGGAGTTTGCATCCTAAATCGTCCGTTCCACGGTTATACCTCCCACGACATCGGGGAGGCCGTGGACTCTTGAGTTTGGAGAGTCTCCATAATAGGATGGTTCTGGATGGAGCCTGTAAGGTTATCAGGAGTTCGGATCCCCTCCTCTGCTTGGTCCGGGACCATGAAAGTGCAGGAATAGGAGCATTTTTGTTTAAGGCAGCACAGAGAGCAGCCGATGAACTTGGTCTCTCCTTCGACGTCGAGCGGGTAAATCCCGACTCTGTCACCGAGTTGGAACCTGCTCGACGAAAAGCCCAAATTAAAGCTGCGGAACACAACATCTTTCTGCAGCTTCACACGGATAAGCCAATGCACGGAGTTTTCTATAAAAATATAGAGAACCTTGGCTTATCCGAAAGGCTGACCTTTGCCTTCTTAAGGTCAGCCGGGCTGAAGTCTGAGACCGAGGGATTCATAATGGCTTGCCAGGATGGTGTATTTAACACCCTCGTCTATCGTAGTCGTGTCATGGGTATAGAGGTCCCTGATGTCAGCTGCAGGGCCTGCCGCAGGGCGCCAGAGACTCTTATGCACTTGCTGTCGGCTTGCCCGACATATGCAGTCTCGGCCTATATCCAAAGGCACGACGGAGCATTACGAGTGCTTTATTACCATTTAAGGCACTCGTATGGGATAGACGAAACACCAGTGCTGCCTTACGCTCCGGGGGATATTGAGTCCGTTGTGGGAAATGAGAAGTGTCTAATTTATTGGAACTACTCTTTTCCCACCGTCAGGCAAATACAAGCCAACAAGCCTGACGTAGTACTCCTCGACCATCAACTCAAGACAATGTTTGTCGTGGAGTTCTCGGCTCCCGCGGAGAACAACATTGTCTTGAAGGAGGAGGAAAAACGGACAAAATATCGAGATCTGCTCTTCGAACTCCGCAGACTGTATCCAGACCATACTGTTAAGATAGTGGTACTGATTATAGGAGCCCTCGGTGGAACGAGACACACACTGCTTTCAGAACTTAAGATCATACCGGCATGCCGAAACTCGGCAGAGGTCTTAGCCGGCAGAATGCAGAAGGCCGTTATTCTCGGTTCATTACGTCTGCTCAGGGCACACGATTCACGGACCCAGTAGTCACTCACCCCACGGGCGTGGGGAGTGGCTACCGGTACTACCAGCTCCCCTCTGTGAGGGTCGGAGCCACAGAGAAGGGTGACTGGTTTTTAGCTAGCTAAAAAAAAAAAAAAAATAATAATAATAATAAGCAGGAGGGGCTGACTTTCATCTATCAAGCCTTTGGTGAGTAGCGCCACCACTTACTCCAGCTGGGGGTGCAAAATCGAACCGGCAGCCCTAGTGCACCCGGGAGGGGAAAGCTCATTCCCCTCTGGTGTCGGTCATGGGCTTGCTGGGCTAACCACCCACAAGCCCAAACCTCTGGTTCTAGCTGACCAAAGAAAGGGCCCCCACGATCGACCCCAAGCGGATAGGGGTCATGGGCAAGGTGGTGGGGCCCAACAGGACGGACTGCCCGATGACGACAACCGCGACGCATATGGACGCTTTGAGTGGACGGACGAGCTGAGGGACGACCTGATGCAGTGCTACGAAAGCAGTGAGTCTGCACGGAGGGGATACATGGAGCGGATGCATGTTCTGTGGTGTGATATCCACCCAGAACATCGCGCTTTCACGAAACAAAACCTTCGTGACTATGTATCTCATCTCCGAAGCAGAGGCTACATCAGAACCGCTTTGAGGCCCGTTGAAGAGGTAGTCGACAGACCGCCCGATCAACCGGCCGAGGAGATGGTTTTAGATGTTCCACCCATACCAGAGGGCATCAGAACCAGAAGGGGGCTGCACCATCAAAAGCCCCCTCGACTACAAGATCTGGTCAGAGTGGACGCAGAACTCAGTGAAGCTATTCCGGAAGGGGCTGATATCTGGCACATTAATTGTGCCGTCTACGACGCCGCGATGCGGCTCTCCCCGGTGGTGAGGCAGGATAATACTGCTTACCCGCAGGAGAGAGCTGAGCGGCGTATAAGAAAGATGGAAGCCAAGATCCGGTCGGCGAGACAATATGCTTCCCGTATTCAGTGTGTGATGGATTACATGGCGGAGAACAGGCCTTTCACGCCAAAAGTGCGGCGAATCGCCGCCAACATAAGGCGAGTCCATCACACGCTTAACGTGGCAGTGCTGCTTACCACCAAGCAACATTGTCTCGACAGAATACGGATGCTAGTGGCTTGCAAAAAGTCGCTAGCAAGGCGGGCGAGGGCAGTAGCGGAAAATAACCTTTTCCGCAAGAAGCCATCTCGCCTGTTCCAACCGCCTGAGCGTATTGTTGAGAATCCGCCGACTGTAGATCAGGTGGAAGACTTCTGGAAGACGCTTTACGAACAAAAGCGTCCACTGAACCGAGATACTCCAGCCCTGGCACACTTTGAAGCCTTTTGCCAAGGGCTTCAGCAGCCTCAAGCAGTGTGCCAACCGATAACGACGGAAGAGGTTCGAAGAGCCCTTGAAGGCTCCAAGAACTTTGCTGTTCCTGGACCAGATGGAATCAACAACTTTTGGTGGAAAAAACTTCCGAGCACCCACCGCCATTTAGCCAGAATCTTCACCTCGTGGCTAAATGGAGAGCAGCAAATTCCTTCCTGGATTATCGAGGGGCGAACCGTGCTACTCCCTAAGAACGGAGATTTGGCAGATCCAGCGAACTACAGACCGATAACCTGTTTAAACGCATGTTACAAGATATTCACCCGTATCTTGTACATGCGGGTACTCCAAGCAAGCGGCCCGGTTTACGAACGGATATACGAGCAACGTGGGTCTAAGAAAGGTGTCGCTGGCTGCAAGGAGAACCTGCTTATTGACAGATGTGTCACGCAGGACTCCGTGCAGTATAAGCGGAACCTTTCCATGGCCTGGATCGATTACCGCAAGGCATTTGACATGACATCTCACGAGCTAATTGTTCACTTGCTCCAATGTCTTGCGGTGCCCGGTCCCGTAGTGAGATGCATAGAACAACTCATGCCGCTCTGGAGGACTCGCTTTGCTATAACATCTGGTAATGTCAGAGTCCAAACAGAGCCGGTTATGTTTAAGAGGGGTGTGTTTCAGGGAGACTCCCTTAGCCCCCTTCTATTTTGCATTTCGCTACTGCCGTTATCCGTTGAACTTCGCAAAACCCGTGGTTACAATTGCGGTACCCCCGGAGATAGGAGGCATAAGGTCACCCATCTATTTTACATGGATGACCTTAAACTTTATGCCTCCAGCGAGAGGGATTTACGTCAATCTCTCAGGGTGGTACATGAGTACACTCAGGCTGTCGGAATGGAGTTCGGCTTGGACAAATGTGCACTGGTTCATCTCAAGAGAGGGCGATGCGGTGACTACGGAGATGACGCGCAGCTTGTAGATGGAAGCATCTTGCACCACCTAGATGCCGGAGAGTCGTACACCTACTTGGGTGTTGAGCAACGCTCCACCCAAGAAGTGTCAACAGTGAAAAACGCTCTCCGCGGCAAGTATCAGCACCTCCTCCGGCAGATCTGGTCTTCAGAGCTGTCGAGGAAGAATAAGGTGTCTGCAACTAACATGCTTGCCGTTCCAATCCTCCTACACTCCTTTGGGGTAGTGAAGTGGACACAAGGCGAGCTGCGCCAACTCGATGTAGGAACCCGAAAGATGATGCATCTCAACAGAAGCTTGCATCCAAAATCGTCTGTTCCGCGATTATACCTCTCACGACAACAGGGAGGCCGCGGACTCTTGAGTTTGGAGTATCTACATAGCAGGTCGGCTCTGGATGGAGCTTGCAAGATCATCAAGAGTTCGGATCCCCTTCTCTGCATGGTTCGCGACCATGAAAATGCAGGGATAGGAGCGTTCTTATTTAAGGCAGCACAAAGAGCAGCCGGTGAACTTGGTCTCGACTTCGATACTGGGCGGGTAAACGCGAGCTCTGTCACCGAGCTGGAACCCGCCCAGCTGAAAGCCCATACAAAAGCAGCAGAGCAAAGGAAATTACTGCAACTGCATAAAGATAAGCCCTTGCATGGAGTCTTCTACAAGAACATTGAAGAGAGGGGCTTATCTGAGAAGCTGACCTTTGCTTTCCTAAGGTCAGCTGGGCTGAAGTCTGAGACCGAAGGGTTCATTATGGCTTGCCAGGATGGTGTCTTTAACACACTCGTCTATCGAAGTCATGTCTTGGGTATAGAGGTCCCTGACGTAAACTGCAGGGCCTGCCGAAGAGCGCCGGAGACACTTATGCACCTGTTGTCGGCATGTCCGACATACGCTGTCTCGGCCTATATTCACAAACATGATGGAGCATTACGTGTGCTGTACTATCATCTGCGGCACACATATGGGATAGACGAGACACCAGTGCTGCCTTACGCTCCGGGAGATATTGAGTCCGTAGTGGGGAATGAGCGGTGTCTAACTACTCGTTTCCCACCCTTAGGTAAATACAGGCCAATAAACCTGATGTAGTCCTCCTCGACCACCAACTCAGGACAATGTTTGTTATTGAATTCTCCGCCCCAGGGGAAACAAACATTGTTCTAAAAGAGGAGGAAAAACGGACTAAATATCGAGATCTTCTCTTCGAACTCCGTAGACTCTATCCGGACCACACTGTTAAACTAGTGGTTCTTATCATAGGATGCCTAGGTGGGGTGAGGCGTACACTGCTTTCGGAATTGAAGACGATACCGGCATGCCGAGAGTCGGCAGAAATCTTAGCCGGAAGAATGCAGAAGGCCGTTATCCTTGGTTCGTTACGCCTGCTCAGAGCACACGATTCGCGGACCCAGTGATCACTAACTCTACGGCGTAGGGAGTGGTCACTGGTATTACCAGCGTACCCTCTCTGGTATCGGAGGCAGAGAGAAAGGCGACTGGATTGGAAAAAAAAATAATAATAATAATAATAATAATACACTTACTTTACATTGACGACCTAAAGCTGTAGGCGGAGACGAAGCAGCAGCTCAATACTTTGATCGAGATCACCAAGCAGTTTAGTGACGATATTAAGATAAACTTCGGACTCGATAAGTGCGCTACAGTTCATATCTCTAAAGGGTCTCTCACTCGTAGCGACGAAACTATCATGGATATAGCTGCACTTGACCCAGAACAACTATATAAATATTTGGGTATCCAGCAGAGTCGAGGTATACCGCACACCTCCTTGAAGGAAGAATTCACAAAAAAATATAAAATGAGACTTACAAAACTCCTAAACACCAAATTGAACTCGAGGAACATGTTTAAAGCCATTAACACCTGGGCAGTTCCATCTTTGATATATTCTTTTGGAGTTCTTAAGTGGAGTGAGACAGACCTAGAAGAACTAGACAGATTAACTCGACGATTACTAACGAAGTTTCGATTTCTACATCCAAAATCTTCTATAGAACGCTTATATTTAGCCCGTAGCGAAGGAGGCCGTGGTCTTCTTAACCTTAATAGACTATGTAGAAGTCAAGAACTTAAAATAAGGGAGTATTTTCATCACCATCTCCACCCTAAAATTAAAAAAGTTGTCGAGACTGACCGTTCATACACTCCACTCAATCTTTCCAATAATGCCATCGAGTACCACTTAAAATGCCAAGCTGATCGAATAGCCTCTTGGAAAGAGAAAATTCTTCATGGAAAGTACCCGCTGCAGTTGTCGGGTGGCAATATTGACAAATTTGCGTCTCTTTATTTCCTAAAGCAAGGCTGCCTCTATCCTGAAACTGAAGGATTTATAATGGCTATACAGGATAAAGTGGTTAGGACAAAAAATTACGAGAGAAACATCCTGAAATTTGACACCATCGATAAATGCAGAAAATGTGGCCTACCGGGGGAAACTATGAGCATATCACTGCAGGATGTTCCGCTATAGCAGATACAGACTATCTCTGCAGGCATAACCAAGTTGCCCAGATCATACACTCCCGGATAGCCATAAAACATAACCTGATTTCAAATCCAGAACCGTATTATAAATATTCACCAGCAACTGTGTTAGAATCGAATCAAACTGTACTTTATTGGGACCGACCAATTATTACCGACAAAACCGTGGATTATAACCGCCCAGATATCCTACTAATAGAGAAGGACAATAAAGAAGCGAAAAGTACAGAAAGTACCAGAATCTGGCAATGGAATTCAAACGCCTATGGAAATTAAATAAAGTAAACATCGTACCACTAATCGTATCTGTAGATGGAGTTGTTACAAAACATCTTAAACCCAACCTTAATTCAATAGGATTAGCCCATAGTCTTTTCGCGATCATGCAGAAAGCATCTATCTTACAGACATGCCACATTGTTCGTAAATTCTTGTCTTTATAAAATCTACTGGATGAAGTGAACTCTTCCTCAGTTGATTTATCCATCCGACTCTAAATGTCGAGTATGTAGTAGAATAATAATAATAATAATAAATGCCTTTATTCATTGTGTATACAAATTAAGTACAATAAACAAGAAAAAAAATTAAACAAACACAAATGAAAGGGCGAAGTTCGGTGGTACAGTAGTACACCCGCTCTTCCACTTAACCCAGAAAAGACTATTAATTATTAAATCAAAATGTATTAAATTAATTCAGAAAGTACACATAACAACAATTTGTGATAATGTGCAATTTATAATAATTATGTACGTGCATTAAATAAGATTAAACCTATTACCATATGTTAAATATTGTACCAAATAATGTGCTATAATGATTTAACTACAATATAGACAATGAAAATCTCACTTACAAGAAGACATATATTATGGAATTAAATAATAAGTAAACTAATAGAAGATATTCATAAGCATATGTAAGGAGGTGTTAAGGCCAAAGAGAGAGAAAAAAAAGTGAACGAGATTATTAATCAAATTAAAATCAGCAAAAAAGAAAGGAAGAAAAAACGGAAACACAAGACGAATAAAAGCGGAATTTATTGAGGTTATTTATTTTAATAATATTATTTTCTAAAAAACTATGATAACAACCATGAAAATGTCACAAAAACGATTAAAATTATTAGGATAAATGAACACCTAGAAAAGTAAAGTTTTATCAAATAAATGTTCTTTTAAATGTTTTTTTAAAAGTATTGATAGGCAGTTTTTTTAAATGATCATGAATGGCATTATAATATTTGCAGATCGAATAGGAAAATGAACTCTTATACATTGCAGTAGAATGTCTAGGTACAAATATTCTGTTACGGTGACGAGTATTAAGTTCATGCAATGCATTGCCAAATACAATTTTAGAATATAGATAAGGTGGTGTTTTATGAGTAACAACTTTATGATAAAAACAGCAGCTGTGTAAAATCCTTCTTTCTTTCATGTTAAGCCATTTTAGCTCCCGTAATTTATACGATACAGACTGATACTTTCTAATTCCAAAAATAAATCTAATACATGCATTTTGCACACGTTGTGCCTTTAGTTCGTCAGACATAGTCAGGCATGAGTGATACACCACATCTAAATAATTGAAATGGCTTAAAACCATTTCCATTTGGTTTTGAGTATTGTTTTTGGGGGATACAGCTATGGATTTCCGGATTAAGTCAATTTTCTAAAGCACGTGGCGTCGTCCGAATGCAAGACTTTGGAGTGCCATTTTGACGGCAAAGGACTCTTTCAGCCCACATCACATCTCAGGTACGTCTCTGAAAACCCACTTAAGGTTGAAATAGATTTGTAATTTAGGCTATTTATTTTATTGCAGGGCTGTTTGTTTGTTGGTTACTTGTTTGTTGGTTTGTCTGGTTGTTAAAGCTATTTGTTAAGTTACGAGCATTGAGATCTGTTTGGTAGTTTATGGTTATTTGGAGTTGCTACATTACGATTTTACTTGGAACTTCCGCGACATGTTATACACTTTACGAGGGACTTCCAGTCTGACTCTGGACTCGATTCTGGTCCGGAGTATGGTGTCCAGTATGGATTATTACCGGTCATCTTGTGTTTGAATGGTACTGGGGATCTCGTCACGTACCTCAGCCTCCACATAGATTGTCTGCCACCTCACATCAAGTTACGCTACCCTGGTAGGACGGAAAAAGGTATCTAGATACTACCAAAGATAAGCGGAATCACATTACCTATTCTAACGAGGCTTAAATAATTTAGGGTTGTTTGCCCGAGTCAAGAGAGCGCACAGGATCGTTCATCGTAACTGGCATATGATTTTCAGTGATATTTTAGTCTTATTTTGCATATAACTAATTCAATAATTCAGTAATTTTGGTAAAGTGTTGCTCACAACGATTTTAGTAAATATCAGTAAATATTTAACATATTTTGTGTAACGTTAACTTGCTAATTAAATAGCTTGGCCTTATTGTACCAATAAATCTCAATAGTTTTGAACCATTTAGGTGTTTATTAGTTTGTAAGATATGTTGATGATGTTAGGTTAAACGTGTGGGCCCCACTTATTAGTACACCTTTTGATTATATTGTATTGGACTACGTACCGAACTATCGTTAATTGTACTACGTAGCCAGTTATCATATTAAAGGGTTAATTAGAAACGACGTTGACTTTACATTTTAACCACCCTGCTCCACCCCAAATTGTCGAAACCACCCCCAAGGACCTGACTAATCGGCCGTGTAAGACTCCTTCTCCACCAGTGTATTGCAGAGGGGGTAATGCACGTAACACACTAAAATTTTGTTCAGGGCACGGGATGACTACCCTGCACTGCGTTCGAGGCTAAGCAGATTTTGGAGTCCCTTATATAAGTGGGCCTAGGCCCTGTAACACACCTGCAAGATGAGCTCGCAATGTTGTAAGTATGAATGACTACGTTTTTGTCAGGCGAGACCGGCTTGTTCGAGGAGGTGGTGTGGGCTTGTATTTAAAGAACAATTTAAATTACACCATTTTATTAAGTGAAACCCACGATTATATAGAAATTATTATGATCAAAATATTAATAGAAAATCAAGCACTTGTCATCGCTAATGTATATAGGCCGCCAAATTCCGATTATGATTCCTTTCTAAACTACTTTGAGGACTCGTTTTTCAATGTTTTTGCAAGTTATGATAATATAGTGTGTTTAGGTGACTTTAACATTAATATGCTAAACTTAGATACTAATTAGAGAATATTATTTAGTTATTATGCAAATCAAAACTTACACACTTTTTTTATTTATTATGAAAATACCTATTTTCTGTATATTGTTGCCCTAATCTGGGCACGCTAATATACTAGTTAGGTAAATACTTTAAAACACCCCATTATTGGAGAACCAATCAAAACAACTACTCTTCTAGCTAATACTGACGAAATATTGAATTACATGATAGGATTCTTAGCATTTTAAAGAAAAAAATACATTGAAAATACTTAAATCATTCATTTACATTTAGTCATTCACACCTTTTTTATTTAATATGAAATTATCTACTTTCTGTATATTGGTACCTTAATCGGGTCACGCTAATATATTTCTTAGGAAAACACTTTAAAACACTCATTATTGGAAAACCAATCAAAACAACTACTCTTCTAGCTAATACTGACGAAGTATTGAATTACATGATAGGATTCCTGGCATTTTAAGGCAAAAAAAATATATTGAAGATAAAAAAGGTGTGAATGACTAAATGTAAATGAATGATTTAAGTATTTTCAATGTATTATTTTCCTTAAAATGCTAAGAATCCTATCATGTAATTCAATACTTCGTCAGTATTAGCTAGAAGAGTAGTTGTTTTGATTGGTTCTCCAATAATGAGTGTTTTAAAGTATTTACCTAACTAGTATATTAGCGTGCCCAGATTAGGGCAACAATATACAGAAAATAGGTATTTTCATAATAAATAAAAAAAAGTGTGTAAGTTTTGATTTGCATAATACCTAAATAATATTCTCTAATCATGATAAAAAGCAAATAAATAAAAATAATAATTAATGATAAAAAATAAGTCAAGAATAGGCTTGTAAATAATGAATGAATGTTTCTATACTCTACTGATGAGAACTAACGAGTTCGAAAAAACTTGTACAACTTTTCTAGAGTTGAAATAGAATCTAAGGTTCAATAATTGACTGAATTTCAATAAATAATTTAAGTATCTTCAATATATTTTTTTTGCCTTAAAATGCCACGAATCCTATCATGTAATTCAAATATTATTGCCCTAATCTGGGCACGCTAATATACTAGTTAGGTAAATACTTTAAAACACTCATTATTGGAGAACCAATCAAAACAACTACTCTTCTAGCTAATACTGACGAAGTATTGAATTACATGATAGGATTCTTAGCATTTTAAAGAAAAAAATACATTGAAAATACTTAAATCATTCATTTACATTTAGTCATTCACACCTTTTTTATCTTCAATATTTTTTTTTGGCTTAAAATGCCAGGAATCCTATCATGTAATTCAATACTTCGTCAGTATTAGCTAGAAGAGTAGTTGTTTTGATTGGTTTTAAAATAATGAGTGTTTTAAAGTGTTTTCCTAAGTAGTATATTAGCGTGACCCGATTAAGGTACCAATATACAGAAAGTAGATAATTTCATATTAAATGAAAAAGGTGTGAATGACTAAATGTAAATGAATGATTTAAGTATTTTCAATGTATTTTTTTCTTTAAAATGCTAAGAATCCTATCATGTAATTCAATACTTCGTCAGTATTAGCTAGAAGAGTAGTTGTTTTGATTGGTTCTCCAATAATGAGTGTTTCAAAGTATTTACCTAACTAGTATATTAGCGTGCCCAGATTAGGGCAACAATATACAGAAAATAGGTATTTTCATAATAAATAAAAAAAGTGTGTAAGTTTTGATTTGCATAATACTTAAATAATATTCTCTAATCATGATAAAAAGCAAATAAATAAAAATAATAATTAATGATAAAAAATTAGATACTAATTATTCTACGCAGTTTAAACATATATATCAAACTTTCAATTTTGTACAAGTAATAAACGAACCCACTCGAATTACAGATACTACCATGTCATTGTTAGATTTAATTCTGGTAAATTTTGAAAATGTTTGTGACGTTGCACAAATATCCGATGCACAAATATCCGAGCACTTCTTAGTTCACTGTACTATAACGTTTAATATCATGGAAAAACCGGAGAGAATATTTAATTATAGAGCTTTAAAACATATAAATTTTGAACAATTTCAAATGGATTTAGAAAACATACCTTGGAATAATATTTTCTATATGAATAATATTGACGATAATATTGAATTTGTCACGGATAATATTTTGCAGTTATTCAATACGCATGCGCTTAACAAATCTATAAAATGTTCCAAAAGAAGCTATGCTCCGTGGATAACGGATAACGTTAAATTTATGCAGAAACTACGTAATAAAGCTTTGGCAAAATCCAAACAAACAGGACAAAATGGCCACTGGGTCTACTACAAACAACTCAGGAATTTAACTAATGCAGCTATTAAGGCTGAAAAGAAGGCTTATTTAAGACATAAATTTAATAATTGTAATATTAATAGTAGAGAGCTCGCACTGCAAAATTCCTCTTAAAATTGAAATCTGTGGGGGTTTGAAAACTAAAAACTGCGACCGGTCTTATTTAATAGCTTATAATTAATTGTGTTTATGTGTAAAGTTGGCCAAAAATTGGCCTGGGAAAAAGGGCGTTATTCAAAATTTTCGAGATATTGACACTAAACAATTGTTACTGGTAAAGTAAATATTTTGGGGTGAAAATTATCGAAAAGTCTGTAGCGGTTGCTCTAAAAAAAAATATTTAATAAAGGGAAAAGCACAGACGCTTATGGAGTTTTAAAACTTTGAACGTCTGTATCTCGCTTCGAGAACCTAAAAAATTGTAATTTTTCGTTGTATTTTAGCGTTCAACAACCGATATTTCGAAACCGAGCACTTAAATCGAAAAATACTTCTCTTACAACATTGTAGAGTAGAGTTTCATGCTTACAACGGTACAACTTTTAGAATTTTTGGACTTAAGATAGCGTATGAAAATTAATAAATGTAAAACAATGCACAGATCTATTTACATCGCGGTAGCCGACCGTCGATCTTCCTCCCTTACGTTGCGCATCCCGCGCGCTCCAGTTGTCCACATTCTGCTTAGATTAAATAGGTAATTTATTACTCTTATGTATTAATGCTAATGCACAATATGCCCATAGAGATTATATTACATAATATTAGTAGCGTTGAAGGTTTTATCAGTTGAAAGTAAATTCTTTCCTATTAAAAACTCTATGTCTAAGTTACAGGTCTGTTATTCTATTGTTAGTTTAACCATATAAAAATTACTTTCAGTGTCCAGGTAAGTGGAATTTCCTAAAATTAAAAATTAAATTAAGAACAATATAGGCATCATTTTAGTCTCGATTTTCCATAAATAACTAAAAATGGACCGAAGTGGAAGTTCAACATTCGAAAGTGAGATGTTAAAAACAGTTTAATTTGTGGAAAATCTTCTGGTAGCTTAGTAAAGGGCTCTGAGAAAACGTTAGAAAGTATAAGACAAACGTTACAAATTACGGACAGTATGTATAAATCTAGCAATATTCACTTGCGTCAAGATATTGCTAACGCTGAAAATGGAGACAAAATATTATTAATTTGACACAAATCGTGCTACTGTAGTAGCAAAAAAAAGTATTGAATTGCTGCACTGAAAATTTGAATAGGAAATGTTATCAGAGGAATCTGAAGTTTACGGAGCCGAACCTCCAGTTTCAGTACGAAAGGAATATTTAATATACATGTGTGCTTTGTAAAAAGAGGCGTAATGACCGAAATGTATCACAAGTACTGCCTTTTAATATCGAAAGTAAGATCAAAATTTTAGCCCAAAATGATAGCTCTGTTATGAAACGCATTGGCGATAATGATTTAATTGCTATGGAAATAAAATATCACGCGAAATGCTTTTTAAATTCTTGGAGGGTATTAAAGAAGGGTACAGATCTTCAAGTTTCTTCAAATGCAGAAACATACAGATTACATTGGAATATTGCTTTATAAAGAATTAAGTAAGTTTATTAAACAAAATTAAACAAAATGGATATTCTGTTTCGTCAATATACAGATCTCGGAGGAAATTTATCAAAGAGACAGTTAATTGATAAATTAAAGATGCATTTCAGTGATGACGTTCAAATTATTGAGTCAACAAGGCCTAATAGATCAGACATATATTGCCCTCAAAATGTTCATCAAAAGATGAAATTCTGCATTCATATATAGAGACTTCCAAGCAATATGATAATCCAATATTTACAGGATATTGCGAATATTCCGTTCTGTATAATATAATTAATAATATGGACAACATTCCGGAAGTTGATGCATTCAAAAATTTGTACTTTTATTTTAGAAAATATATTACTGAAGGTTTAATTTGGCAGAAATGCAGGTAGAAATGGTGTACTTGTAGAAAAAATGGTATTTCTTGGACAAGATCATGCAGATGCTTGGGACAAAAATCCTGCCTCAATGTAAATGCAGCAGTGAAATTGCCTGCTTCTTCTATACCTACATATTGAAGGTGATGACGATTGACGAAACCGAAACTGATAGTTATTAGTGATTAGTATTTTAAGTGGCTAGTACCAATTTTTGTATATATTTCTTTAGGAATACAGGGAAAACGGTATCGCGAATATAATAAAATTTTATAAAGAAAGTTGTAAATAATGTCAGGTGCAGTCTTAATACAAAGTTTCATCCACATAGACAATAACTAATTGTTTTGCCAATTTTTGTTATTAAATTTTTGTGTAAATTACATTGGCTGTGAATTCAAAAATAAAAAGGCTTACACGCATAGTTAAGTCCATCCTTGGACACACTGTATGCATAAGCATGTTGCTTCCTTTACCTCATAATATTGTTAATTTGTTCCGTTTTATTCACATACTTTTTTAAGATTGTTACAACTTGTAGCGTCAGAATTCAGAATAATATAACTAGAAAGTGTAATACGTACATGCATTGTTTTACATTTATTAATTTTCCTACGCTATCTTACGCCCAAAAATTTTAAAAGTTATACCCTTGGAAGCGGGAAACTCTACTCTACAATATTGTAAGAGAGGTATTTTTTGATTTAAGTGCTCGTTTTCGAAATATCGGTTGTTGAACGCTAAAATTCAATGAAAAATTACAATTTTTTTAGGTTCTCGAAGCGAGATACGGACGTTCAAAGTTTTAAAACTCCATAAGCGTCAATGCTTTTCCTTTTATTAAATATTTTTTTTTAGATCAACCGCTACAGACTTTTCGATAATTGTTTAGTGTCAATATCTCGAAAATTTTGAATAACGCCCCTTTTCCCAGGCCAATTTTTGGCCAACTTTACACATAAACACAATTAATTATAAGCTATTAAATAAGACTGGTCGCAGCTTTTAGTTTCCAAACCCCCACAGGGTGACACCTTTTGCCCAGCCGGGCTCTCTACTATAAAGAGAAATGGGGTGAGTTAAAAAATTAAATATTGCTAGAAACCGGAAGATTAATATACCTGAACAGCTAAGTAATGTGGATGCTATTAACGATTTTTTTATCAATTCCTCTAATAACAATGATGTACCTAAAGATGAGTTAATAAATTTTTATAATACCAATGTTAAAGAAGGCATAGATGATTTATTTTCTTTTGAACTGATTTCTGATTTGGACGTAATTAAAATCATTCAAAATATAAAATCCAAAGCTTATGGATATGATAAATTAAATATAACTTCAATACATTTATGCTGTCCTTATATAGTTCCATTCTTAACACACATATATAAGGAGTGTATAAATACACACTACTTTCCTAAAGCTTGGAAAATAGCTTTAATATTTCCTCTACCTGAAATCAATCAACCTAGCCAATTGAGCCACCTGAGATCCATTAGTGTTTTACCTGTCTTATCAAAAATTTTTGAAAAAATCTTAGAATTGCAAATTAGAGAATTTGTGAATCTCAATAATATTCTACCATTAAAACAGTCGGGATTTAGATCTGGTTTCAGTTGTGCTATGGCCCTTGCTGATGTAACTGATGACATCATTGGAGCTACCGATAATAATAAAATCAGTGTATTAGTATTATTAGATTATACGAAAGCTTTTGATATTTTACACTTCTGTGGCTTTCGAAATTCTTCCAATCTAATTTTGTCATTCTTGTCGGATAGAATCCAACAAACAGTACTTAATAATAATATTTCACAACCACTGACGGTAGTTTCAGGTGTCCCGCAAGGAAGTATACTTGGACCGTTATTGTTTACAATTTTTACATCAAATTTTCACAATTCCTTGCAGTACTGCAATTATCATTTATATGCTGATGATACACAGATTTATTGTTCATTTCATGTTGAAGATCTACAGGAATATAGGAATTTAATTAACAACGATATAAAGAATTTGGTGTCAGTCTCTACTGACCATCTACTTAAAATTAACCCAAGTAAATCATCTGCTATAATATTTTGCAATGACAATGCACGTGAATTTGTGTCGAGAGAAATGAATATACAGATCGGAAATGATACAATCGCCTTTAATAACAGCTCGAAAAGTCTTGGTCTTATTATTGATTATAAATTAGGGTTTAAACAGCATATTACGAGTAAATTAAGAACAGCATATGCTGCTCTAAAAATGATATAGTGACTCAGAGACGCTTTTTATGCATGGAAGTAAAAAAAATGTTGTGTGATTCTCTAGTTTTGTCCCATTTTAATCATTGTGATGTGGTTTATGGCCCTTGTATTGACAGCATCGAGACCCGGCGTATACAAAAAGTACAAAATTCTTGTCTTCGTTTAATTTTTGGAATTCAACGCCGTCAAAGAATATCTCACAAATTGAAAACTGCAGGATGGCTGAATATGTACAATCGCCGCAAACTTCACATGGCTTGTTTTTTTCAAAAAATTTTAAAGTTTAGATCACCACCTTACCTCCTCAACAAGCTCTCTTTTAGAAATGATATTCATAACATTAATATTAGACGAAGAGATATTCTCACCATACCACAACACCGTAAGGAAATATTCAAAAGGTTATTCTCTTATAACATTGCTGCCTGTATAAATAAGCTACCCTTTAATGGACTCACCCTTTCATGTGCAAGTTTTAAAAAAACATTTAAAAAATATTTAATGCGAAATCAGTAAAGTGTAATCTTACCTTTTCCTGTAACTTCTCTATCTTTTTTTAATTTCTTTGTTCCTTCCTTTATTTTAATTTTTTTTCTCCTCTCATTTCCTAGCCTTCTCTCTCCTTCTGCTCTAGTCCGCCTCTTTTTCGCTCTGCTTTGATGTATTTCTTTTTTAATTTTCTTATGTATTATATTTTGTCTAGGTATAGGGATTGCAATTTACCGGAAGTTTTAATAACCGGTAAATTGGTAAATAAAAATGTAAATAACCGGTTAACCGGTATTTACCGGTAATTTTTAGAATGAACGATTAGGGCGGCGACAATAGCAATTGTCTTTCTCCATGTACAAAATTATCTAAATTTAACAAAAAACATTTTAATAAACGTATATTTAATATATTGAACAAATAAATTTAAATAAATAATTATTCGGTAAATAACAAAAATATCAACTTAAATAACAAAAATTATAAACATAAACTCAAACAGGGCATTTACTGGACACCTAATCTAAATATACAATATTTTTTAAAAATACCCCCTTACAAGGGTTAGTTTTTCAAAGCTATATCTGTTTTTTTTTCCTTATGGGTTGCGGTGCCGAAGCCCCGCTGTACTGAAGATTAAGCTTATTGTACCCCATAGTCTCGTTATCCCATTAATCCCGTTCCTCTCCAAAAGGAGAGTATACGGTCAATGGGAGCTCTGGCCATTTCTTCCGGGGTCACAATTGGTCCCTTAAAGTATGAAAACCGCCCAGTCACCAAGGCTGGGCATTCACATAGTATGTGGTGAGTATGTGTGCATAGATACCACCAGCTGAAGATGGCCTTCCTTAATCGATATTGGTGGGTCGATAAGTTAATAAGAATTGGTAATAACATACTTCTAAATGTATTCTACGGATATTTTCGGCAGTGAAATATTCAATTTCCTGTCGCAAGATATTGTCAATGTCTCTCTTGTATTTCTTAGGGCTTGGTGTTTGGATTTTACTTTTTATAATATTATTTATTTATTGTTAAAAGTGCTCAGTGTTGGGGCACTCCCTCTGTATTTAGTGAATACTAGTTAATGACATAAATAGAAACGTTGAATACGTGACATATCGTAAGTTCAGAATTTACCGAAATAACCGGTGAAAAATTAAAATAACCGGTAATTATCGTCATGTGTTTTTTGTTCTAATAACCGGTTAACCGGTTAACCGGTATTGCAATCCCTATCTAGGTATGAATATAAAGCCACATTACATGTACTTATATTTTTCTACTTCTGATGTTTTTATAGGCGGTAGTGGAAGAACAGTTTACTGGCTTCGACAGTAAACTGAACTACTCGCCTTTTATTTACCTCTAGTGTAAATGTAAATTTATTTTTGTTAATTTTGTGAATTTGTGTAATATATATTGTTTTCATCCTATAATTGGTCGTGCGTGTATCTAAATAAATAAATAAATTTAAAAAATAATTAGGGAACATAAAAATATTTGTAGTTGTAGTTGTCACTAAAGCCAGTAACTTTTGTCAAGAACACATTTTTTCTGAAACTCAATAACAACTTAGTTTCCCATATGCTGCATACTCTGTATAAATAAATTGTATTATGTTTCAGATCAGCTAAAGGAATTTGGGCTGAACTCTTCCTAACGGCGATCCTGTTAATAGTTTCAGGTTCTATCCTGCCAACATAATTGCTTTTTAAAGAACTATAAATTCACAGAATTTGCCGCATAACGGGTTGAATTACCACAACAATGTCGAGTAAATTGTGAAGTGATACCACATGCCAAGAACTCGAGCAGCTGCGTATGGAACTATAGGATGAAACTAATGCGGATGAAAGCCGAACCAACATAAGCCACTTATGATTCTTAAGCGTCGTTTTGGTCCGGTGCTCTTATTGCAAATGCTTTTATATGTAGTAGTCGAAAAGCGAGACTCTTGAATTCGGCACTTGCTATGCAACTCTCGAACGTATAAAAACAGACAGTTGAATCTGCTATAAAAACACCCAACAAAATATATTTTGGAGGTCACGATTTGATTTGGAATTGCGAAAGTGGAGAAAATTGCACTTTCTCATTTTTTTCACATTCTTCATATTCCCGCTCCTCTATATCTGTCATTTCTTGTCGTAAAAACCAGAGAACTTACACCACAGAGAAGCGACAATATTGGCGGTTCCTTTGATATTTTATGGCCCGGTTCTAATGGCATTGAACATGAGTGAAACACAACCTCTTACACCGAGAGAAATTTAAAGTTTGATGTACACTGAAAGCAATTCAGTATATGTTACTCTACCACATATTAAATATAATTAATAATAATAATAATATAATATAATATAATGGCAACTACACTACCTATCTCGCAAACGAAAACGGTTAACGCGGGAAGCCTTGCTGTCGCTTCTCTGTGGTGTAAGTTCTTTGTAAAAACTTGATATTATATTTCAGGCCTTGCTCTCCATAATTACAGTTATTATATTGTCGTACCACTACTTTCCGCTAGATGTCACCACAGTATTTAAAGATATCAAAAATATTACCTAAGTAATCACCCCTTCATATTTTCCCTTTCGTTACACTTCTTTGTGCGTGACGTTCACCATGCGTTTTTCATTTATTGGTGTTTCATTTATAAAAAATGTGGAGAAATCGAAGATATCGAGATCCAAGAGATCACGTATAGTCCAGTGCAATTAGGTTTCTACCTCGAAACTCAGCTATAACGAATGGATTTGAATATATCTATATTACTTTGTTGGAGTTCTAATGCCATAAACTAAAAAGTTTACCCATTGAAAATTAGATAAAAAGAAAAATTTTAATTTTTAGAAATCTCAACGAAAAATAGAGTTATCGGAAATTTTAAATATTTCTTTTAAGAAAATAATGATTTTTATAGTTTTTGAGGTTATTTAAAGGATTTGTAAAAAAATGAAACTTTTTAAGATTAATTTGAAGATGGCTGAAGCTCCAAAAAGCGAAATAAATAAAAAAAAGGATAAATAATACAAATACATCGATTTCTTATAGAAAATTATTAACAGTTTATGCTAAATTATAATTATTATAAGTTTTAATGACATAAATAATTATAACTTATTATTACAAGGATAATCATGCCAACTAATTGTCTCCGACATTTTCGTTTTCGATGTCATTCATCAATATCATTGGTGGAGGGAGCATTTAAGCAGCTAACTTCTTTACATAGTAAATATGATACAGAAAAATTTAAGCCAGTTTTTCTACATCCACAAGCAGGGCCACATCCAGATTTACATGAACAGAAAATCATTTTCAATAGATTTTCAGAAGCTGGTGGGTTGGTTCATTATAACTACTAGTGAATTATCTCTTTTTTTCAATCACCATTCTTTTGGCAACGTATCATGTCCCATCCACAACTGTACTTGTAAATACACTCTTTATATGTTCTGAACTAGCATCGAGTGTAGTTATCAATGAAGCAGAGTTGACACAGGTATTTTTACTTCTAGCTCTTAAAGCTCGTTTCTTAAAAACGATTGGCAAATTCTTCAAATTTCAGCTGGTGGTTTACAATGGACACATAATGAACACATATTTTTACTTCCACATCTAGTGGAAGTATGTTTACGACAAAAAAAAAATTAAAAATTTTTATTGTTCTTATAGGCTTAGAATGTCATGAAACGTTGAGATATTAAGTTTGAGCGAAAAAATTTTCTGTCTATCGATCTGTCTGTCTGTAACTTTTTTGTGCGAACGATTACTCTGAAACCGTTTAAGATATTGACTTGAAATTTGGTACACGTATGTACTTTAACGGGATCTGGAATTAAATTATATTTTCATCTTAATTCGGTAAAAGGGTTGGGGGGGAGGGTAAATTGGGGGTAAATAGGTAAATCAAGCAGATAAGAGTCTATAAAATTTGTATTTAGATTAGATTCCGTAGGCCAATTACAAGTATTGGATAGAATACGTCAATTTAAGTTACAAACAAAATAGAAGTGTACATATAACATCTAATACAAACTACGTCGTAAATCTAGTAGATCAAAAATATATAAGTTAATCATAAAGGCATATAAATCTACACACTATATTCTACTAGTAAAACCCTAGATACATAAGCACATATTAAAATTACACACAAAGGTATTCATCTAGTCTATAAAAACATTTCTCTACTAGATATGTTTTTAAGCGTTTTTTAAATACGAGTAATGAGCTATCTTCTCTTATGTCGGGAAGCAGGCTATTGTAGGCCCTAAGTCCCAGGCTATTTGGCAAGTTATATGTGATATTCAATCTATGAAATGGTATATGGAAATCATTTTTTTGCCTGGTATTAATGGAGTGCGCATTTTTGTTGCACAAAAATCTGTTTCTATTCCTGAATACATACAAACAGCTCATATATGAAGAGAGATGGTAATGGGAAAATTTTATATTTTTTAAATATGTCCTTGCAGGAGTCAGTATTTAATGTACTGCATCTTACATGCATCTTATGGCCCGCTTTTGAGCCATAAAAACATTATATGACTAGGTGGTGGCGCGCCAGAAGCACACTCCATATCGGAGTCTTGAATCCACTTGTGCATAATACAATTTTATCAACTGATGAATATTTAGTACAATTCTGATACTTTTGAACTGGTAAGCAATGGAATTTAATTTAGAAATAATATTTTCACAGTGGACTTTCCAGGTTAGACATTCATCCACGTGTATTCCTAAAAATTTTACATGGTCATCTATACATGACAATTTCTGGGTGTCTGTTTTCAATTCCAGATTGTTACAGGTTTTTTGTCTACTGTGGAATCTCAGAGCCTGAGTTTCAGTTGCATTAAAATGAAGACTATTTTGGCTAAACCAATCATTTAATTTATGTAAGATTGTGTTACATTGGACTTTTAACGATTCATCATTGTTATCAGATACCACAATTGACGAATCGTCGGCGTAAATGGTCAAGTTTGCTGAGGCAGTCAAGGCAACAAGATCATTCATATACAATAGAAATAGCACCAAACCCAGAACATAGCCCTGTGGAACTCCCATGTTAATTTCAACATACTCTGAAATGACATACTCTGTAGTAGTAGTAGTCGTTATTGATAAGTGAGACGTATTGTTTACGATTGTGAAGGTAGCTCTTAAGCCAATCCAATGAAATTAGTATATAAACAAGAGAAGCTAAGATCTCAAAAAATTTTTTGGCATAAGCCACCCCCATTACCAGCCCCAATATTAAAAGGGATGAAAAAAATTGTGATTTAGTGTGTGTACTAAAACCAAAACCTCAAAATATTTTTTTTACTTCATCCACTCCACTACCCTTATCACCATCCCCACCTCACTACCGATGTGGGATATCGTTTTATGGGTTTTTGGGGTAAATGATTAAAATAGTATATTATTAAAGTTCCATAAACAATTAATTTCACATACAAAATTTTTTCGTTGTGAGAGTCTTGGATAGAAAAACTGCGTACAACTTATTACACTTCTATGACCAAACTGTTATAAACAGCGATTTTTTGTTTCTCAAAATTTAATTCAGATCTTAAACTACATTTTACTCGTATACTAGTACTTTATCTTCAATAATAAAAAAGTTTCTCCGATACAGACTTTTTCAATTCCGCTACTGAAAAATGCATGTGATCTCTAATAAAAATACTTTTTCTATACCAGATATTTTATCTTTGGTACAATTTTATGTATGGCACTCGATTAATTAAGTTCCAAAATATATGTGTCCTAATTTTCAAATCGAATCAATGGTTAGAAAGTGTAACAGCTAACTTTTTAAATTTTCGTAAATCTTTATTAAAATCAGTTAAATTACATTATTTTATATCGTCATTACAAAAATTGCCTAATTTGTTATTTTTATACCTTGTATTGCTTTTAAGGAGACCTTGTAAATATTTTAGATTATTGCGGTAAATAACGAGTTAGTCTTCAAGAAATTCCATAAAATACGCGGGAGAAACGGCCGTATGGACACTGTTCCTCCAATCGGCAAGTACGAATTTGACTGAATTGTTGCCATGGATATACCATCTACGAAAATAGTTTGTTAAAGCGCGCATATAAAACCATAAATTGATGTCCTGTATATACACTCTTCATATCGGCTGTAAGCCGGTAGGTTGTTAAAACTATGGCTGGAATTTGAGCCATTTAAGCCATGTTTATTAGTTTTTTGAGATTTAACTTCTTCGGTGAATTGTACCGAGTAGTTTAACAGTTAATATCAAAATTTATTCAGTATAGATGTCCTTAATTAAAGCAGCATTTAATAGAAGTAATGCTAGCTGCTTTAAGGGCAGTAATAAGAAAGTTAAGTTTAAAGTCCACAGCTGGTACCAACTTATAATTTGAGCTTGTAACTAACAGTGCCTTCGTCCCTTTTACAGAAATTTTGTAAGTATATTTACATCTTTATTTTATGTTTACCGGAACTGGTAACTTTCCTTTACCACGTGATCAAATACGTCAATTTGATGCAATCTTCAGTGCTCTGTGCGGCATTTCGTTGTTTTCGCGAGTGCTAGTCCCGTTTCGTAAAGACTATTAATACGATTTCTTATTTAATACCTGTAAATCATTTTCTGTGCATAGTACCTTTCGTTTTTTGTGTGTATCTTGTAGTCTAAAATGCTACTATGTATTTCATTTCTTATGTTATTACCTTTATTTACATTTAAAGATTTGTTTATGATATAAACTATCAAAATTTGTATATTTGTAAAATGTCACTTAATCTTTTTATTGAATAATAACTATGTTGGCGAACGAAACAATTAATAATTTAGTAATTTACCTTTTTGAAGTAGTTACAGTAGTGTTTGTGCATTGTGGCCTTCTGCCAATAATTATGAATTACCATATCTTTTATCTTTATAATAAATTTTGTTATTGTTAATTAGTTATTTATTTATTTCAAAGGTCCCTTAATTTATTTACGAATTTTACCTTATTATATTCCCGACTAGGATTTATTCTCTTTCTTTGAAGTAATAAGCTTGATTTAAATTAAGAGATTCTCTTTTGCTCATTTTTACCTTTAAAATATAGTTTTTTTATAAAATAGCAGGGCAATGCTTTTTGTCTCTTTTTCAGAACTTTTATAAAGAAAATCCCTTTAAGAAAATAACCACGTTACAAAAGAAAGATATGGGATGGGAAACATAAGGTACTGTATTTCCGAGAAATTTCATAAAAAGGCGGAAAATGCGATTTTTTTCGATTTCGCAATTCCGTATCGAATCTCGACCTCCATAATCGAATCCGGCAGGTCATTTTACATAAGAATATGACTTCAGTTTTTGTACCTTCGCGAGTTGCATAGGCCACTTTTATATTGCATGTCTCTCCGGCTAGTAGACTGCAGAACTGCACACAGCGGAGTTTGCTTGAAGTGTCCTTAGTATCTGTGAACTGGAAGATAAATTGTTTCCACAACAACTGAACTTTTATTGTATGTGTATTGCATTACGTTTGTTTTTACAGGCCTTATTCGCCGGGTGTAATATAGGAGGCATTGCTGCCAAGGGACTGTAAACGATTACATTGGACATATTGCTTTTAGAGTGCTGCCTTTTGCTTTGTGCAAAGGCTGAAATTCGGGGGATAGGAGATTTCATAAAATCAGCATTTATATAGTTTTATTATAGGAGGAAGTGGGAAAAGTTGCTTGTTAAGGAATTAAATGTGGTACAGGTTACTCACTATATATTGACCACCCCTTCATGTCTGTTATTATTGAAAATAGAAAAAAAAGTTTCGTATAAAAGTTCTAGGATCATACCTATATTTTATTGAAAAAAAAATATCATGTATAGGTCACGTGATACGAAATAAATATGTTTTTTTAAATGGAACACCATATATATTATTGCATTTTCGAGAAGCCCTTTTCTACTGATTTCAAATATGTAATATTGTATAGATTTATCTATCTTAAATACTTTTTGATATATTTGACATTAAAAATGCAAATAAGCTGCTTTATTGCAAGACGGTTGAGCCATGCCTGTCAAAACACAAGTGAAACAAAAATATAGGCCACGAAAATAATTATTTTATTTTTTATCCAATTTTGACATTTCAAACTATCATTGTTAACTTCATAGCAACAATCGTAAATAGTTGTTTATTCACTAGTAAAATAAAAAGTTTTTTCTACGACTGCTTTGAAAAGTGCTACTAACAACGCACTACTAATTGAAAATTATATACGAAAATTATTACGCTTGAAAATTATTGATTTCACATGAAGTGTGTTAAATCTTCAACGCACGCTAAAAGTATGTGAAAAGTGCTATTTTCAACATATAAATTATATATTACCTAACTATAATAACGTGTAAATAATTAATATGATATTAGAATTAACTTCATATTTAATTTATTAAAAAACAGATTTAACAAAGCAAGAGGGAAGTCTTTATAATAAAATAATACAACATAAGTAATCAATACAGAAACTGTTCAAAGTGGCCACCATTATTTTCAATGCAAAGCTCATAGCGTTTTCTTATGTGTAGGGAAATATTGCAAATAGCGTTATTATGGTTTCTGCTTAGGTTGTTAATTTCTTCTCGAATTTTTGCTTTAATGCCCTGAAGATTCTGGTTATGATTCAAATTATATTTTTCTTTTAAAAACCCCCATCAAAAGCTATCTAATGGCGTCAAATTAGGGCTATTTGGTGGCCATCGAATCGTCCCAGCATTGCCTACCCAAATGGGAAATTGATTATTTAAATGTTCCCGAACTTTTAAAACGCTATGTGGAGTCGCTCCGTCCTGATGCCAAATCATTGTAGACAATACGTCTATAGGGAATTCTTGAATTAAACGATCTACCTCTGCTAAAATTAGAGACATGTTTGTCGTGTCAAAGTAAAATCATAAAATATAGGCTTTGTTTTGAATAATTCCGCACCAAACGTGAATTGATTTTCTACCCGATTTTTTTATTTCCTTGACCTCTCACTGTCTCTGGTTTTTATTCTCCCAGGAACGTCTGTTTTTTCTATTAAAAACTCCTGCCGTGGAAAAACTTGACTCATCTGTCCACATAATTTCTTTAAAAAATCAGGATTTTCATCTAATTTATGGAGGATCTGACAAAACTCCAATCTTCTTCTTTTTGGTCTTCATTCAGTTTCTGGACGGGTAATATTTTATAAGGCCTATATTGATACTTTTTCAAAGTTCCTTGAATTTTGGGATAACTTTTTCCCATTTCACGAGAAGCATTTAATAAACTATTAACCGAATTTTCTAAAACAAATATTAAAATAAGGTATCAATCCATTTTTATAATAAATTATTTTTTTACCTTCAAAGTATAACAATATATCTAGATCATTTTCCTCGTTTGCTGTAACGTTACGTCGTTTTCTTGAAAAACACATGACGATAAATATTCAAAAACGTGTTTGCACTAGGAAATACCTCGACCAGGATACAACGTCATGTATTCTTTTCTTGCTGCACAGTTATTTTACTCTTCGCAAATACGAAAACGAAGAGAATATTGCATTTGATTGGCACATTTCTAAAACCGTAAGTATCGCTCGCAGAGAAAAAAATTTCATATAATTGTGTTAATGAACGAATTTTGAACAACTTTCAAAATGTCCGTCTGTCCGTCCGTCCGTCCGTCCGTCACGTTTCTTGTAAGCAGGATAACTCAAGGAAGAAAAATCCGGTTACATAGAAATTTGGACACTAAGTTAGTGTTAGCTAGAGGAAGAACCCTATCGTTTTTGAACAAAATCGATAGGTAAATAAAAATGTTAATAATGATTTAAATTTGAAAAAAAAATTTTTGATTTTTATGTTTATGTAATTGAATAGAAATCTGGTGGAATGATACTTCACTTTAATATCTAAATATTTATATATTTTACAAATATACATTTCATAATGTAATATACAACCGTGAAAATATGATTTTAGCTTGTGTCTTATAATGTAAAAATTTACATTTTTTTTACATGTAAGGTGGTGGTGTAGTTCTTACGCTTTTGACTCGGAATCCAAGGGTTCCGGGTTCGAAACCCAAATGGGGTTTAGTATGTTTTTTTTTAATTTTTACTTTAATTTACACTGAGTCTTTTACCAACTAAGTTCGTACTATAAAATTAAAAATGTCTAAAACTGACACTATTTACAAGAAACTGCGAAGAGTATCCTATCGGTCGCGTGCGCCGATTCACAGATTTTGAGACCTTAGGAAAAACAAGCAGCTGTCATTGATAAATCCGCCGATTAAACATGTTTCTTTAAAGTGAATTTTGCAGTGTTTGTGCCATTTAAGAACTTGTTGTTGGATTATTTAACATCTACAACTATTCTTAATACTGTTATATAAACAATTTTGTTCGTCAGGATAACGGTTAGTTCGTATTTTGCAGAATTGTCTCCTGATGTAGAGGTTAGGTATACGGCTGCCATCGAATTAAATCCTTATATTTTGAGAAAAAAATACTTTAGTACAAATATTGATGTATTTCCAAATGTTACACATAGGGATGTTGCGAATTACTTGATTTTTGAAAGAATTACGTAGAGAGGAGGACAAATTCAAGGCATTGAAAAGTCTTGAAGCTGTTTGTGGTTAGGTGAAAGAAGTACTCTGCAAGAAATTTGCAGGATAACAGCTTGTTACAACGGTAAGAATTAGTTATCAACCATTTTTTTTATATATGCTTGCCTAATTAAATGTTGTTTTATAAATAATTATTAATGCAGAAATTAATTTTTCAGGATATGAACTCTTAGCATCATGAATAAAAACCATTGACTCCTCGGACTATTGTAGATTCAGATGGTTCCTTAATGCTCACTGGGATTGTGTTGCCAGTCTAGACAAAACATTTTCACCACTTAACAGGAAATCTTTCCTTTTAGTTTTTTAACAATGAACATGGCTATGGTTGGAGATTAACCGCTGTAAATTTTGTAACAAAGACACTTTATAAAATAAACAGTGAAAGACTGACGTACCTACTGTAAACTATTTGAAGTATGTAATAAGATGTACACAATTTCTTCCAGGAGTTAATCCCTTGTCTATCTATACCTTATATACCTATAGATTGAACGACGCAAACCGTTGTAATTTTTGTATTTTTTTTATTATAATATATTATATAAAATTTCTAACATGTATTTTACTATTATATGTAGGTCAATTGTTAATTATGACTTGTATTCTCTTAAATATACTCTCCCTCCGTGCAGTTCATGCTTCGCTCAACTAAAATTTAAATAAGAAATAGTTATTAAAAATAGAGACAAACCAATATAAAACGTTAATTTTCTTTACCAAGGATTGTTTATTGCTTGTTTGAGCAGTAGTTATTTCTCTCACAATCATTCTTGCATTAACATTCAACAACTTAAAGCATTTCTTTTAATCGCCTGAAATTGTTTAACCTAACCTCTTCTGGCTGTAAGTCGACGTTATTTTATAAAAACTGATGTTGTCTCGGATTGCCACACTTCCACAATTAATAATATAATAAAAACTAGCCATTTTGTATGATATAATATCGATAAAATCTCTAGGATTACGAAAAATTTAACTCTGAGGTTGAGTCACTAGCCATTTGAAAGCTAATGACAGCGGTTTGTTTTCCCTAAGGTCTGGGACCTGTGACGTCACGCGCACGCGACCCATAGAATGTATAACAATTATATGAAAGGTTCAGTGAACAGGTGAAGAGTACGTTTTAGCTTGTTTTTGTTTCACTTGTGTTTTGACAGACATGGCTTAAACATCTTGCGATAAAGCAGCTTATTTGCATTTTGAATGTCAAATATGTCAAAAAGTATTTAAGATAGACCTATACAATATTATAGTCCAAGATCCCAGAGCTGCCAGACCTACGTCATTTTAGCAAAGCTAATATTTTGACGATAGTGTAATATCTAATTAAGAACGTATGCGTATTTGCTAGTTTGAAAGCGGGGCCCTTTTGCAGAAAACAGGTACAAAAGGTACATACAAATTTTAATCAGTACGTTAAAGTATGATAGCTGGTTTATTTTCCACGTGACACACTAACGACGTGGTGTAAGCGTCAACCTCCGAATCTTAAGGTCCAAGGTTCGATCCTGAGCGTTCTCAGCTTTTTTTTTTTTTTCAACAAATATTAACTTAAAGTGGCGATTACCAAGAAAAAGACAACCGATAGGGAAATATTTATTATTTTTGGCCATAACTTTTTTTCTTAGTACGTATATTTGAAAAAAAAAACTGAGAATGCTCAGGGATCGAACCTCGAACCTTAAGTTCCAATCAATCAATCAATCAAAACAAATTTATTAATATTAAGGATTACAATAATGCGCCTGGGTCAGATCTCGGTTCAGAGCCGACCGCACAACCACGTAGCGTAGCGTCGTGGTTAATATGCAGTCGGATGAAGCGGGTCTGGTCTCGGCTATGACAACGGATCAAATGGAAGTTAGGGCTCCTGTTTAAAATATAAAAACTTAAACCTAACAATTTGTAAATATAACCATGAAAAAGTTTTAAAATACTTAAGACTACTTAAAGTTAAAACTGAATTCTTATTAGGGTGCACACACGCGCACTGTTTTCTAAAAAGATCGGGTTGTTGGTACGGGGAAAAATTCAACGAAAAAACCCGTTCGAACCAATGACGACATTCATCCGATGGTCTGTCAGCCTTCGGAAAGGTAGGGTGGAAGGGAAGTTATGATTTAAACGGTTTTGGTTTGCAAGAAGTTATTGGTCGAGAGGGGATTTACAAAAGAGACAAAAAGGACAAAGGAACAAACATTAACATAATTAACAAAAATGAGACGAATAGAGAGAATAGAAAGGGGTTTGAAGGTAAAAGGTGGTGAAAAGTAAAAGGTGGTGAAAGGGAAATTGTGGTTTAGGAAAGTGGGGCTAAGGAAGTTGTCGAAAGATAGGCAACGCCTGGTATGGTAATGGGTGTTTCAAGTTGAAAAGTATGGAATTATGCTGTCTGATTCGTGTAATGTCGCGGGTTAGCGGACTATCGCCCAGTTTGAATTGATAGAATTTTTGCGATATATTCTGGACGAAATCCGCTAATGGGGTTATGTCGTGGCAACGTGCGTAGAGATCTCTGAGGGAGGTGTACCTACCGGAGTCTGAAATGAGGCGCATAAATTTATGTTCTAAAACTCTAAGTTTCCGCATTGTCGTGACCGGGATGCTGCACCACACCGGCGCCGCGTATGTGATGGCCGGCCTGATCACCATCGTATATAGCAATTTTTTATTAGTCCTGTTTAGTCCGCTACCCCGCGCCAGGAGCGGATACAGACTCCTGGACATGGAGTAGACCTTTCGTATAGTCTCGTTAACGTGAGTGTTGAATGTCAGTCTTCTGTCCAAGTTCACCCCCAAATATTTCACGCACCTTTTGATTGGAATTTGGCGACCCCCGATCGAAATTGGTGTTAAAATGCGGTTCTCTGTGAACTGGCGCGTGAAGAGTATGGCCTCCGACTTTTCGGCGTTGATCCGAATCTTCCACTTATCGTAATACGCCGTGGCATGAGCCATGTGCGCCTTTAGTAGCATGTTCGCCGCTTGTGCATTGTGCGAATGCGCGTACATGGCCGTGTCGTCGGCGTACTTGGCAAGGTTCGTATTCGGAAACTTCGGAAAATCGGAGACGTATAAGTTGTATAACTTGGAACCTTAAGTTCCGGAAGTTGACGCTTACACCATGTAGTTAGCGTGTCACATGTAAAATAATCCAGCTATCATATTTTAACGTACTGAATAAAATTTTTATGTACCTTTTATACCTGTTTTTTGCAAAAGGGCCCCACTTTCAAACTAGCAAATACGCATACGTTCTTAACTAGATATTACACTATTTGTTGTCAAAATATTAGCTTTGCTAAAATGACGTAGGTCTGGCAGCTCTGGGATCTCACTCTATTACATATTTGAAATCAAGGGAAAAAGGGCTTCTCGAAAATGTAATAATATATAGGGTTTTATTTAAAAAAATATATTTATTTAGTATCACGTGACCTATTGATATTGTTTTCTTTGATCACGTTTCAATAAAATATCGGTAAGATCCTACAACTTTTATACGAAACCTATTTTTCCATTTTTAATAATAGAGAAATAAAGGGAGGGGGTCAATATATAGTGAATAATCCTGTATATGCACGATAGAGCTCCTGATCATTTTAGTGTAATTGTTGGCGACCATTCACATGTGATTTATCCTAATCGTTGTGTAGGCCGTGGAGGACCTCAGCAATGGCCCCTATGGCCAGCAAGATCCCCGATCTCGATTGTATTTATTTTTGTGAGGTCATCTTACAACCCCGGTGTATAAAACTCCAATGAACACTTTAGAAGATTTAAGAGAGCGAATAGTTGCCTCGTGTTAATACGGAATACGCTGGGAATATTTAAACGAGTGCGAAGACGGGAAGAAGCACGCGTATTAAGTGAAGGTGGCCATTTACATCAACTTTAATAAAACAAAATTTATTATTATTAATGTTAATAACAACAATTTGATTTTAATTGTTTTAATCAAGAACTGTGCGTCAGAAGAGAAAAACGCAAGAGACAATTTTCAAATTGACTAGGCTAATCAGAAACAGGAAAAAATGTCAATGACGTACCACTTTTTGGGTAAAAAATATCAGAGGACATGTTTGCAGGGATGCCACTGGTGGAGCGATAAAATAACTTTTCTAACTAAAATATGTGGTTTTATATCCTATTAACACATACAAAATTGAAAATAATATCTGAGGTATTAAAAAATAACCCTTAAAAAAAAATTTAACACCAGTTGCAAAAAATATAAGCCGTTGCGTGTTCATATGAACTATTCTTCATAAAGTGACCTAAGTATTCTCACCCTGAAATATTAGCACGTCATCAAGGAACACCCTGTATGTAGAGTATTAATATACTTATTTTGAAACACTAAAAAGTAGTTTTTTTCTTGTAATTTGAATTATCTACAAGATGTTTCACTAGGAACCGACCACAAATTCAGTTCAATGTACTTTTTACTATATATTTTTTGACACTTCATACTCTTGTCAACAAACTTGCTACCTCTAAATAATTATTTTTATTTTAGGCACGTTTTTGTTACCTTTTGTGCGAACACCACGAAAAATCTATGATGATACTCGTTACAGTCTACAAACATAACGCACTGCCTTATCGAAAAACCATTCACATTACCACATTTCCCTATAGAGGGTTTGGATTCGAATTTCCATCGCGAAGGAAATATCATGCGTTTACATTGCCTGAATTCTTGTTTATTCTCATAGTTACCTACCATCTGATCTTTTATAACTTCTGTTATAGTGAGACGTGTAACTTGCCTCCTTTATCCTTCCACGTATATCCAAATTCCAGCAGGAAATTTCAACTTTCCTGCGTCGTGTATTCAAATTCGACAAAGTTAACATTCTAGAGAGGTGAAGTCGTTTTATGCTAATGCTGTTGATGACTTCTGGGTGGAAATATTAGATATAAAAGAAAGAAAACGTACTTTCGCCTTATTTTAAGAAATAAAAACTCTAAAACTCTATCCATGTAATTTAAATAAGTTGATACAGCACTTCTCAGAAACGTAATATTCCCAATACTTCTCAAGAGACAAACGATATTAATAACTATTCTACTAACAGTTTTCAAGATTTAAAAAGCAATCTTGACGATATGGCCAATTTATCATTATTAAACAAAATTTATAATATCAAATTTGACTTTAATTTTATGTCTGAAGAAACTATATTTTAACACTCTCGCTAAACTTAAAAAACTGCTGTCCAAGGAATCACTACTTGCACATTCAGATTTTCCATCCAAGTCTCTCACAACGAAAAAAATGTGTATGTGGAAATAATTGTTTATGGAATTTTAATAATATAATATTTAAAATCGTCTACCACAAAAACCCATAAAACGATATCTCACATCGGTAGTGGGGGTGGTGATAGGGGGTGGTAGTGAGGGTGGATAAAGTAAAAAAAAAATTGAGGTTTTTGGTTCTTGTACACACACTAAATTATAATTTTTTCGCCCCCTTTAATAATGGGGTGGGGGTGGTAATGGGGGTGGCTAGTTCCAAAAAATGTTTTGAGACCTTATAGCTTCTCTTGTATATACTATATACCAATTATATTATTATAGATGGACAGAAAATTTTTCTTTCGCTCAAACTTAAAATTTCGACGTTTTATGACATTTTAAGCCTATTTAAAAAAAAAAAAATTCAAAAATTTTTTTGTCGTTACTATACTTCCACTGGACGTGGAAGTAATTACTGCACCTGATAATACTGGGGTTAATAAAATTATGTTGCCTTTACAATATAAAGTTCTTGGTGAATATAATTAACAGAATACTTCTTCATTAGAAGTTTTCCTCATGTTTGAAGAATGCTTTTGTCTTTTCCATACCGAAAAATAAAGACAGATCTTAGGCCTATATGTATTCTTCCGGGCCTATCAAAACTAACAAAAAAAATACTGAAATACAATTACAGGAATATTTAGATGCAAATAATATTTTGCCTAATATACAACCAGGTTTTCATACGGGATACAGTTGCTGTACGGCGCTAGTATATGTAGCTGAAGATGTCTTTGAAGCTATTGGTGAAAAACAGTGAATGGCTCGAGTATTATTAGATTTTAGTAAGACCTTTAACACCATCGACTACCCTATGTTGCGCAATAAGTGAACAAGGCACTATAAGTTTTCCTGCTTACAGGGTCGTACGCAGAGAACTAGAATATGTATGTTTATGTATATAAATAACACTTAAGAGCTGTCCATGCGATTTGGTAGCGTCTGGTGGTGACATAAATGATTAGTAGAAGCTTCTCAAAATTGTTTCAACGCATAATATGTCGTAGATATAATATTCTGGGAGCAATGTGAAATCAATTTTTTTACATTTTTGAACCATTATAACAGAAAAAAAATTACGTCTCAGCAACTTTTATTCAAAGAATACTGTATACTTATATATCAACAGCATCAAAATCATCTTCCTGAATATTGATGTTGTACTGGTTGAAGCATTTTACCCAAATATGAATTCATTTCTGATATTTTCCAGCATTACCACAACGGTGGTCCTGCAACCTGTTTTGCAGTACCACTAGACCAGTTCCAAATATTTCAATGCTGCCAGTAGCAGTAATAGCGGATCTTGTATGTTCCAACCACTTTGACTGCCTGGGGTCAAGCTTTAGTTTGTTACATTAACAGTATGCCAAGAAAATGCTTGAGAGTTCACTCTTTCAAAATAGTTTAAAACCTTGCGCACATCTAGATGATGGAAGCTTAGCAAGACCCTTAATATTCTAAAAAATAGCTACTCTAAAGTGGTCTATGTTGTTAATTTTAGTTTTCCTGAAGTGTGAATTTCAACGAAAAACTGTTCGCTCTTCCGAATTTGTTCAACGTTCAACTTAAGACAACGTCCAAAACCTCCAAAAGCTTCAAATGATCCTTAAATATTAGCCAAGTTGACCCCCTAGCATGACCAAAGAACGCACTGCTGCTATGGCATCTTATTAGAACGTAGTATTTATTACATGTCAGTTGATCTGCAATATCAATGTATATATCAAATTTGATTCAGATCGTGGCTGGTAAGTTGCCATAAAAGTGGACCGTCTATAGCATTACATCAGTGTCACGGCTGTTAATCAATCTCTCAAATCCAGAAACTCTGCGTTCTATTCCACGAAGACCAAAGCGTGTGTCAGCTACTATAATGCTTCAAAACAACCAACATAATTTTGTTATTTTTCAACAGATATTAATGGTTTTAAGTTTTTTAATTAGCTGGAAAATACAGCAATAATTTTCTAATATATTATATTATTGTTACAGGTTTATACCTTTTACAGGCAACTGTGTGAATTTCTCTGTGTGAATAACAGACAACTATGCGTAGTTAGTTGGGCAATCGTCCCAGAGATGGCGCAGCGTTGGCTTCTAGAAGCTGCCGATTACTCTCCGTAATTGTCTACATCATGTTGTAGATAATTCCAGAATCACTTACCTAGAGGTATAAATGGAGCAAGAGTGGCCGCACAGGACAGTTAAGTTCAGTTAGTGGGTTTAAACTAGATCAAGAAATAAGCAATGTGATAAAGTGACTGAATTTTTTAATTATAGTACTCAGTGAAGTAGTACATATTGTAATTAGTTTCTTTAGATAATAAATCAGTGTTTAGGATTACTAAATGTTATAATTTTCGAACCCACGGTATAGGGTGTTTACTAAGAGTTGTAAATGTTGTAGAACATTCGAGAAGAGAAAAATTATTAAAAAGACTGTTAGGGCACAATAGCCACAACACGTGGCGCTCAAGATTGAACTCATACGCGTCCACCCGTGGTGCCCAAAAATTTTTTGGTGGACAAGGAAAAGAAGAAGATATTAGACTTTTTAATAAGGATGCTAAAACTGTACATTGAAAGTATTTTTGAATATTTTTTACCCTTATTATCGCTTCACGAAAAGTGGAAACACAGTCATTATGAAAATACATTTAAAGAATGAACATAAAATTTTAACGAGGCGAAGTACTAAAAAGGCGAAACTGAGAAATGTGACAAAGGCGCATAGAGTCTATAGGCAATTATTAGACTAAAATTAGCAAAAATGGATAAGGCCGGTTTCTTGATGAAAACAAATTTGGATACATCCAACGACTCGTCAGTAGGAGGAGTGCGTTGGAGAATTGGCAGAAAGCTGTGGTATCAAAACCAAATGCAGGTCTTTAAAGATGGCAAAGTTATAGAGAAAACTGCCGTATGCATAAGTAAGATGAAACAGTTATTTACATTACTAGATGCGAAAGTTTACTTTTATGTGTGAGGTGATTTTTGAATGGTCGAGGCGAAGCCGAAACCTTTCAAAAAACACCGAACACCTGAAAGGGCTTTCACATCGTGTAATGTATTATATTTTTTCTACTATAGAAAGATATTATGGGATTTAATAATTTAAAACTAATTATTTCCTGAAATTATTTGACGTTTTTAATAAATTTTATAGTTTAGTAGGCTGCCTGTGAACATTGTTTCCATGCCAATGAAACAATTTCCTGTCATCATAATTTGTCATCGAGGTTATGTTAATCATTTTAATTTTTGGTGATTATTTCACTCATTAACGCTATAGCCAATGAGAGCCCGTTTTTTCACAACATTGCACCAATCAAACGTCATTATTAGTGGTAATTCAAGCTAGATCTGCTTTTGACAGGACCAAACATGCAAACTTTATCGCTCTAATTTTTTAGGTCGCTGCAGCGGCAAATATTGCGAAAATTTTTTGACGTATTGTGTCGTGACATGTTTTCGGCAAATAGGACAAATCGTGCTTTTAAATGTTATCTATAAATATCTTCTCTAGCTTATTACTAATTGTTAACGTAAATTGTAAATTGTAGTATTGTATTAATAACCTAAAAAGCCAATGCTGTGTGGAACTTATATAGGTTCGGGACAAGTTATAGTTATCAATCATTACAAAGCAGCTAACACTTACCTATTTGGAAAATCAAAACTCTGCAGTATCACTATATACATTATAATTCGTTGCACTTAAAGTCTGTCTACTTAAACAAGTAAACCTTAACTTAACTATCAAACTTCTCAAATTAGAAACAAGGATTAAATACATAAATATATATTAATAAACACTTTAATATAATAATTCAATTCACTGTTTAGGCTAGTAGCTAAGTTAAGCTAGCGTTACTAGATGGCGGTACCATACCATCTGAGCCGGCAGCCTTAGAACGTAAAAGAGATAGATTGGTAATATGCAATTTGTGTGATTTCACCGGTAATGTGATTGGTCGAAGCGTGCTTTGTTGTGATGACTAGTCTTATAAGTTACAGTACCTATGGTTTAACGTATATTGTTTTTCTTGATTTTCATAATTTAAACCTACTTTGTTTTTTATTAGATGAGTCGCTTTGGAAATGCATTTTTATGTGACGTAAATGATGAAATTGAAGATAAAGGTGAGTAATCTCTAAAAAGCAACAAGGAAACGTCTGAAGGCAATTAATTACTGAACATAATATTGAAGATATACTTAATGAATTATTTATTCGTGAAATATTCTCCACAGATACCACTCGTGCTTTAAATTTTATCTAAAAATTTGTTCTCAAGCTAAGTTGCCCCTAGTTAATATAACTCGTGCAAATTGGCAGTTTATTATCAAAGATTAAATCCCTCCCGCTAAAGCGGTCGGGATTTGCACTCTTTATATTACCAGGCAACACGCTTTCGAAAGAATTTTCGATAAAATTTTAAGTACTAGTGATATTACATACGATAAACAAATCTGTTTGGTGGCGATGAAAACAGGATACAAGAAGCAGCCAACATTGCTTCTGCCTCGTTTTACCCCAAGAAATCCAAAGCAAGGTATATGCAAACTAATGAAGCGTTAAAATTTTTTCTTTTTTTACTTTTCTGTCCTAGTCACCAAAGTTCTACTTTCGTAGCTAGCAACGCCTTAGTAACCAGGTAACTCGAATGTTTACTTTCGTTATCGCGCTGGTTACTACGCTTTCAAAGGTCATTTATATAGACGGTAGTAGAAAAAGGTCATTTGCAAAAAAGTCGCTCGAAGGCGAAGTCGTGTCACATACCTTATATTGAACCTATAATGAGGGCTGGTACGTCGCAAGTCAGAAAAGCTGTAATAACTAATATATAGTTGAACTTTAGTCGAATTCCGTTCTTGTGAATGATATAATCACCAAAAGGAACCTTAAAATTAACCACGAATGTCCCAAAAATTTGAAAAAGTCAGTCAGTCCCAAAACCAAAGAGCATACATAAACTTCCGAGGAAGTTGTGTGAGTCTTTTTACATATTCGACTGCCATTGGATGCTCTCAATTAAATGGTAGTTGCGAAACCAACGTCGTCACTCGTCCTTGCCCTACTTGGGAGGCATTTCATTGAAATATATAGATTCTCTTGGATAGGATATTGCACAATACTATTTGTATTACGAATTTAATCAATAAATGAATACTGGTTGATGTTTTAACTTGTAGTTTTCCAGTTTGCAAATATTTTATGAATTTTAGGAAATGCGAAGAGGCGCATGTTTTCGGTCATAACTTTGTTGCTTTTTATGTTAGAGAAAAAACAAAAAAAGTGTCGGAAAGCTCTATCAATATTCTTAAGAATTGGTGTCCACAAATATTTTGAAAAAACTGATAATTATAGAAATTATTGGGAAAATAGAAGAAATTTCACGTTTTCCTAGAAAATGCATATAAATCTTAAAAAAATCATTTTCCCTAGAAACATTTGCTTGGAAGGGCCAAGATTAATAGAACCTCTAGGTAATGCATGATGTTAAGAGGACATCGTACTTGAGATCAATTTCCGTTAATTACCGATTAATTACGGTGACAAAATGGCGAAATTTTACCTAAAAAAATAAGTACTCACTTCCGCCCCTTCTATTTCCCCTAATTTTTATCGCAAGGTAAAAAATCAAGGAATTTTAGCAAATATAATTTTATTTAAATTCATTATAGTAGTTTTTTGGCCTAGGAGTTACGGAGATACCAACTTTTTAAACAAAAAAATGTGTGCGATTTTTGCCGTACATTGCCACACATTTCACTAAATATCTCCGAAACGAAAAAACATTAAAGTTCTGATGGAACCAAAAGGTTCGCAATGAGACGAACACGTTTTAAGGTATTTTTTATTTTGTGCTAGTTCTTACCGTTTCAGAGATATTGACGCAAAATAGTAAAACATGCATTTTGGAACCGAAAATAGCGCAAAAACATGCAATTTTAAAACGTTCATGTTTTTATAAAAACACCTGCGGGAGGGCCGTACTATGTCGCTGTCGATGTCCAGTTGTTCCGTAAAGTAAATTGCATAGGGCAAATCGAAAATTCGGCTCGGCACGAACGAATCAAAAGTAGAATTTTTTGACATTTAGCGAAAACGGCAAAAAAATGTCAACATATGTCAATATAATGGTGAAATTACTGCCTGAACTATACTGCGCATGCGTAATTATTGACTTGCTTGCTTTTAGCGGGAACTACCATTTTCAAATTATAAATTAGATTTAAAACGATTTAACGTCCATACAAAAATTGCCGTTGCATATACCTAGTTATTACTAGTCCTTGAATGCCAATTTAATGTAAATAAAAATTATAAAATAACCCTATTTTACGTCACTGAATGGATGATTATTTCTTAATCTCACTTATATTTTAACCAAATATCAAGTTTTTTAACACATTTATCAAAGCCTGTATATAATATAAATTGGTTTTAAAAAAGCCACAAGTAAGAGCAGCAAAATGTAAATAAGAAATAAACGGTAAACAGGAGGTAACAGAGCTATATATTTATCCAAATGAGTGTGGAACTCAGATAGCGTATAATGTAAATGGCAAGCTCTCATCCCTCCGTCCCTAGCAACTTCAAATGATAATCTGATGGTACCTGAAAACCCGAAAACAAGGGTTGCAGCCAAAGCTATTCTGATATCCCGGAAAGGTGAAAGCTATTGACTTGATATTAGATTGGGTTGTAATCTGACTGAGGGAAAATAATTCTAAGAATGCTTCTCGGTGCAAACTTTATGTGACATGAATATTTAATTTAAACTAATGAACGTTAATAACAATAATAATAATTCTTTATTCTCATATAATTGTACAAAGGAAAAATAATACAACTAATTGTAGAGAGCGTCAGGTTAGGAACAAACAATACATACTGTTATATAATATAATACATATATTTTTATTTTTTACCATTCATTATTTTTATTTATCTGCTTTTATCATGATTAGAGAATATTATTTAGGTATTATGCAAATCACAACTTACACACTTTTTTATTTATTACGAAAATACCTACTTTCTGTATATTGTTGCCCTAATCTGGACACGCTAATAGCAAGTTAGGTAAATACTTTAAAACACTCATTATTGGAGAATCAATCAAAACAACTACTCCTCTAGCTAATACTGACGAAGTATTGAATTACATGATAAAATTCTTAGCATTTAAAAAAAAAATAATGTATTGAAAATACTTAAATCATTCATTTACACTTAGTCATTCACACCTTTTTTTATTTAATATGAAATTATCTACTTTCTGTATATTAGTACCTTAATCGGGTCACGCTAATATACTACTTAGGAAAACACTTTAAAACACTCATTATTGGAAAACCAATCAAAACAACTACTCTTCTAGCTAATACTGACGAAGTATTGAATTACATGATAGGATTCCTGACATTTTAAGGCAAAAGAATATATTGAAGATACTGAAATTATTAATTGAAATTCAGTCATTCACAAGAATTATTGAACCTTACATTCTATTTCAACTCCAGAAAAGTTGTACAAGTTTTTTCGAACTCGTTAGTTCTCATCAGTAGAGTATAGAAACATTCATTCATTATTTACAAGCCTATTTTTGATTTATTTTTATTTTTTATCATTAATTATTTTTATTTATTTGCTTTTATCATGATTAGAGAATACTATTTAGGTATTATGCAAATCACAACTTACACACTTTTTTATTTATTACGAAAATACTTACTTTCTGTATATTGTTGCCCTAATCTGGGCACGCTAATATACTAGTTAGGTAAATACTTTAAAACACTCATTATTGGAGAATCAATCAAAACAACTACTCTTCTAGCTAATACTGACGAAGTATTGAATTACATGATAGAATTCTTAGCATTTTAAAGAAAAAAAATAATGCATTGAAAATACTTAAATCATTCATTTACATTTAGTCATTCCCACCTTTTTTATTTAATATGAAATTATCTACTTTCTGTATATTAGTACCTTAATCGGGTCACGCTAATATACTACTTAGGAAAACACTTTAAAACACTCATTATTGGAAAATCAATCAAACAACTACTCTTCTGGCTAATACTGACGAAGTATTGAATTACATGATAGGATTCCTGGCATTTTAAGGCAAAAAAATATATTATTAAATTATTAAATTATTTATTGAAATTCAGTCATTCACAAGAATTATTGAACCTTACATTCTATTTCAACTCTAGAAAAGTTGTATCATGTAATTCAATACTTCGTCAGTATTAGTAAGTATTTTCAATACATTATTTTTTTCTTTAAAATGCTAAGAATTCTATCATGTAATTCAATACTTCGTCAGTATTAGCTAGAAGAGTAGTTGTTTTGATTGATTCTCCAATAATGAGTGTTTTAAAGTATTTACCTATTTACCTAACTAGTATATCTATCTATATTTTGTCCTGCCTAAATAAAAAAATATAAGAAAACCTTATTACCTTATTTTTCATTGACTCGGGAAGTTTTCAGTGAAGTAAATATATCGGAGGATAATAATTCTTTCTTTCCGTTGGTGAAAGATTGTTCTTTCAAAATTGAAATACTTAATTAATTAATTTTGTTTGGGGAAATTTATTAATCCTAGTATTAAGAAATTACTTTCCTTTATATTATCTTTCTATACCTCTGGCAGAATTACTGTTGCTTAATTTAAAATTCAGCATATAAAGTAGGCATACGAGTCCTTATTTTCTTTATTATTTTTATTCTCAATTTAACGTAAATCATAAATTTACCGTAATAATTTGTTCATAGTTTTATTAAGTTAATAAACTCGAACCATGTCAAAGATTGCTTAATTGAAACATAACTTTTGCCTTCTGTGTATTATCTCATTAAAATTGAATCTCATTACCTATATTACTTTCCGTAATAATTATTTTAAAAAATATTAAATAAATCTTGTGGGATTTTCCTTTTTGTTAATAAGATTTATGACACTCAGTCATTGCATTTTAAGTAATAATTCCTTATTAACTTACATATGTTAACTCGTATTTGATAATTGTTTTTTAAACAGTAATCATAATAATTTTTAGATTATATTTTTTGCTAAAATCATTTTCTCTTAGTAGAGTTTTTTTTTCTTTCATTGAACTCGCATTGTTAAATTTATTGTTTTCCCGGCTAGTAAGCTAAGCCTTACATAACAATTTACATTATTGTATTTTCTAAAACACTGGTATATTTCTTTTATGAACGAGACCAAGAAGAGAGTCCTTGCTGAGTTAACCAGAGAACGTTACGTAACGGACAACGAAGCTGTGTCATAAGTTCCAGTATATTGTAACCTAACCCGAAGGTTATCAAGGACCACGAGAATTTACTGATTATTGTCCAGAGGCAGAAATTTTAGCCTTCATCTAGATAGTCCAGGGATGGTATTTACAGACGCTTTAAGGAACTGAGGTAATTGTACCAGCTCTGATTTTCTTAATTCAACCAGCTACTCACCAGGTCGTACTACGTCACTGAATACCAGTTTTCTTTTGCAGTTATATGTAAATGTTAGGTTTTATTTACTGGTTATTTTCGGGAAGATAATAAATATCTGTATTCGTGAAAATCACCTTAAGTGAATTTTGTTACATTTTTTTTATTGCCCTTCTGGCTTACGTAATCTCAATTTTTTTTTTAATCATTTTACTAGATTTTACTTAACATAATTCTTCCGCCCTTCAGGCACTTTAATTCTAATGTTTTAAAAAATCTGTGATATCAGGTAATTTTATTTAATTAAATTTTGTTTACAATTCATATTTTCTTGTTAATTATTTTTTGTAATATATTCTTGTTTGGAATTTGTTGTTTTTATTTCTCAGCTCAGACATTTCCAAAGCCAAAAAGCCAAGGTTTCTTAAAATTGTAATTTACAGCTTATCTTTATCTTATCAATTGATGCATATAAATGTGTTGTTAATGAGGTATTGAGGGCCTTTGTTAATTTTGGTTAATGAGTCCTCAATATACTTATTACCAGCTGGCGCTCGCATTAATTGTGGTTATCTATAAATAAATTGTTTTATTGCCTAAAGTATCTTTTACCTACAGTCATCTTGCTAGACAGCTAATCAACTGAGTTAATGATATAATTGATAAATTCCATTTAGTCTAGGAAATAGCGTGCAAATTCGACGACGAGTGGTTACCGTCTGCCAGTCGGTAATCGAAGATACCATATAAATACAAATTTTTTTTCTCTCTGGAACTTTTTGGTATGGTAGGGGGCGGAAAAAGAAACTAAAATTTTTTTTTTCTTTTTCCGGTTAGCGCACGCGCCGTTCGGAAGTTTCGTCTGCCAGCGTAATTGGGGTATGTGAAGTACATATACTAACTACCTATGCGGACAGATATTGATAATCATTCGATTTAAAAATAAATGTCCCCCCCCCCCTTCCCTATCAACCACCGTACCAAAAAGTTCCAGAGAGAAAAAAATTTCGTATTTATATGGTCTCTTCGATTACCGACTGGCAGACGGTAACCACTCGTCGTCGAATTTGCACGCTATTTCCTATACTAATTTTGTTAATAACAAATCATTTGTGCAATATTTATCAATTTAATTTTACATCACGACTTACCCACTACCCACCGAAAGCACTGAGCAGCCGACAGGCAAAAATAAAAAATTAATTCTTGGAGACTAAAGAGGCCTAATTAAGGTAAATATAAAACTTCCCTCGTGGAGATCACTCTTGCGTCATAACATGTTGAAAAAGAGATATCGATTTTCTGAAACGTCACAAAATGTCACTTTTAATTCGTTCGTACCGAGCCTAATTTTCGAATTTCACCGTGCAATTTACGATCAGGTTTATCTCGAAGACTTCCTCTTTACGTCGCGACATCGTACGACCGTCCCAATGGTGTTTTTCAAAAAATATAATCGTGTCAAACATGCAGTTTTTGCAATTTTTTCGGCTCCGAAATGCAAGCTGTATTCTGCTATTTTTCGCAGATATCTTCGAAACGGTGGGAGTCAGCTCGAAATAAAAAATAAGGTCATAGAGTATTTTCCACTACAAATTTTTTGCTTCCATCAGAATTTTGATTTTTTTCTTAGTTCCGGAGGTAACTACTGAAATGTCGGCCATGTACGGCAAAGAAACGCAAATGTGGAACTTCTACAACTTTTTAATCTTGGCACCTACGCCGAAACACTCCTCTAGCTAATTTACTCAGAATTAAATTTGCTAAAAATTTTCTTTTATTTTTTGAATTCCGACAAAGATGACGGAATTAGAGGGGGCGAAAGTTGGGAATTTTTTTTTGTTCACTTAATATCATGTACTTCTTTGACGCTTTCAAGCGTTTACAGGATGCGATTACAACACTGTGTTCTTTAGGAAAGGAAAACAGCGTCCGTATACAATACTTTCAAAGTGTAAACAATATCAAAAAGCATTCACTGATTTAGATACTTCTGCAGATAAAGAAAATACTTTCTCGATTATTGAATCATTCGTTTGTAATATGTACGGAGTCCCATCCTGCTACGAAGTAAATAAGCTGAAATTCGAAATGTTTCTTAGAAATTACACAATAAAAAATGTTAACGAGCCTTTTCAAAAAAAAAATTTGAAAAACTTCGATGCTTCCTGCTTGTCACCTTGCTACGTCGAACTGCGTCAGCAGGCAGAAAGAGTTCGCTATATTACCCATGTATGTAAGAATGCTACCTTATACAATCCATTGGAACTCGAAGCAAAAAATTCAGGATGGATACTAAACGGGTCCGAATATGAATTTAAATGGTTTGAAAGACCATAATTACCACCCTCTGTTAAAGACGTTCTACTTGATAGTGACAATTCGATATTGATGATTGTGTACCTAATTTATAAACTTTCAGCTGAAGATGATGACTCATTTACGACAGCGATGAAGATCCTGACTACGATGATGATTTAGAAAATAAGATATGAAACAGAATAATTTTGTATTAGATTAGTATTAGAGAAATTTGTTGTTTTCTAAGCAAAAATAATAAATATTTTTATGAGATTCTATGAAAACAATTGATGTCTTCCTAATTGACTTCTAGCAGTTGACTAATAGTTTACTGAACATCTCCAAATTATGTCGACAAATTGTCACAAGTACACTTGATGATATAAAATTGTAGCATACCATTTGAAATAATATGCACTTTTAATTAAAACACACTAAATCCTTTCAATTACTTGAGTTTGCTGTACAATATTTTACCATCTTTATAGATTAATCACCCGTACTATGAATATTTTCATATAATATTTTATTTCAGTTTAATTGTAAGTGGTGTGACATTAGATCTTTCTGTTAAATATGTATTTATTTTATGTTCTAGCCTCTTGCTACCATACCACACACTCGTACCTCTTTACATTATTTATATTGAAATACATTCAAATTAATTAATGAATACTAGTAGTAATTAAATAAGGTTTAAACTATATTATTTCTATTGTGGAATGTTAAGTTGCCGATATCAATTTGCAAACGACTTGATTACCGCGCAGTTCTCTTTTTAGAGGGGATATTAGTCTTCCTTCTAGAGTCCGTACATTTAATAACTCATTGATTCTTTTGCCACGGTATAAATCAGTATCTTCGTTTGATAATCTAATTGGCAGATGCCAAGTGTTAATTTAAAATTATCAATCTTCATTTAGTGTCATCCATACATTTAGAAGGTAATTTATTTTCTTAAATGATTTTAATTAACAATAAATTGCAGCCTTCAGCTATATTTTCCAATTTGTGGAATTTATTTAGTTTTTTATCATAACCATATTTTTACTACCACGTGCTAACGAAGTATTTCTCTTTCTTTTTACTTTGCCAGGAGTTCTACCGTCTATTTATATGCCTTATATAATACATTATATATACCTAGTATAATATATCTATTATATTTATATTATACCATCTGGTATTATATTAACTAGAATTAACTATCTAGTTAATTTATTTAAATCAATCACATAATTTACATTCAGAGACTGGTCATCTCATAATCAACCATGAATTTAATACTATAATTACGTTGTTACGTAATAGTTATTCAAGTAACTGTGGAGTGGTCATCTTGTAATCAACACGAATATAAAGTCTGTAACTGACATTTGGAGAATTTATCTCATATTTCAACTTACCTTCCGGGAAATATATCATAGAACTTCAGGCAAAATTTAGGCATAGCAGTACCATTGCAGTACCGAGAAACCTTACCATCAGATTGCAGTAAAGGGGGTAGAGCGTGGTATCCTAGCAGAGACTACAGACCTCACCTAGGACTCGTCTCTTCAATATCCATTATCAGGTGGTGAGAAAGTGTACATTTTTCTAATTATTTTTATAGTGTTTCGCTCATTTCATCCTAAATTGGTGTAACCTTTTGTGCAGTAGCATTAAGACAGTTTGGTCATATTTACTTACCATTTATTGATTATTCCTTTAATTTTCATGTAAAATTTTCATTTCTGCTAAAGATTTAATAAATAGATAAATTCAATTTTTTTATTATTTATTTTGTGCTGTCCGATTATTTTCCAGGCTGTTCCACAGCAGCTGGTTTCGCTATATTAAGGAAAGTTATGTAATACTATTCACGCTGTGGATGGCGCCTAAATCTACACCTTTATTTTTATAGACTTTCTTTATATAGTGAAGCAATCTGTTTTGGTCAAGTTCTGCGAGTCTTCCTCTGGTTCAGCTAAAATAGGACCCACGGTTCCCCGCCCCGCACCAGATCGGCTAGTCGGTGCACGCCGCTCTTGGGCGGGAATTGTTTTTATTTGTATCAATTTAAGATATAAATATTGATAATTTTCCTTTAACTAAGGGTGAGTGTTTCAAAATGAGAAAATACAGAGAAAAGTGATCGATCGGTTAAGGCGTTGACGCTCTCAGTATTGATATTTTCTCTCTTTTTCTTCCACTTAGCCTTCTGGCGTGTTGCACGTAATTTCATTTTGAAATAAACAATAAGTACCTACGCAAATTGTCAGAAGTGCACTTGATCACGTAAATGTTGCGAAACTGTTTACAACTTTGGTGCCTTCTGGCGGCCCTTTACCTTCCACCCACCTTTCTGGCGATGTATTTCCTACTTATATTACTTATACTGTCTACAGTAATTCTACAAATTTTAAGTACTGCACCTTATCACTTTTTTACTCGAAAAAATCACATGTCTGACCGCCCACCCACCCATTATCCTTCCAGACTGCCTTCTGGCGACCGGGCTCTCACTATGTCGGTAACAATTGAACCTGTACTAAATATCGACTACATTGAGTCACATGTCCCCCTCTGTAGCCAGCTCTCAGTCTATAAGGTTTTAAGCCTTTTTTTGAAAATAGTGATGTTTTGATAACAGAGGTCTGCAATAGAAAAGGTTTTGTCCTAATAGTGGAGTAAAATCACTCCTCTATCTCGCTTATTTCTGGTAGTTTTTTTTTTAAGGTATAACTAAATGGGACCTTCACTATCTTGTAGGGGTTGAATTTGGCTATTTGAAATGGATATCTACAACTTTTTTTAGTAGGGACGAATTTTGTAAAATCGTTTTTTCTCAGCCGGAGGACTAATTAAAAAAATATGTTTTTCAAAACACACATCGTGTTATTAAATCAAGGATTTAAGTTACGATTTTGAAATTTTTGTCAGTTACATAAAAAACTACAGCGCTTTTAATAGAACCCATAAAATTTCTAAAACCTAAGGCCTTTTCGAGAAAATGACCCCCAAATTCACCATAACCAAATCCGTGCATTGAAAACTTCACCATGTGAGGAACTATGTTCATTATTAAAAATTTATGTATATATATATATATACATGTGAAGTCAAATGTAGATAAAACTATAGAAAAGTTTTTAGAAAAAAATTTAGCTCGCTAGATCTCATAGTTTTCGAGAAATCGAATTTTTAACGCAGCTCATTTTCACAGTAAACATAATGCGCTCAGACCATCGGCGCCGGAGTGTTTGTAATTGTAACACTGAATGTAAAACGATCGGTGGTACACACACCGGATAGATGCAAGTAGGATCTTGTACAGTTAAGTTGTTTTACTCATGTATTGCTTTATTATTTACAAAATCTTTTGTGAAATTTGAAAATAAAGTTATATATATTAGAAAATTCAATGGAGAATATGACACAGAACGAGACACTTACTATAGCTGGCGGATTTGAAAATCCCGATTTGTGTTATTCAATCAGCAGAAAAAATGATATAATTGAATTGCAAGACTTAAAATCTAACCACGAGGAAGCCGACACGCGTTTGATTTTACACATGTTATATGAATATCAAGTTCACCATCAATAGCATTTTAGTAAAATCTGTATAGGGATCTACTGATTCTACTTATACATTATTATAATGGCTATCTAAAAAATCAATATCCAGAAAAACAATGTTCTCTTTACATACAATTGGGACATGGTAGTAAAAACAGAATTCTTTCGGTGTCAAACATAGTTCAAGGGCTTGATGACCAAATTTGTAAATGTTTACTACCTCTACATGTCATAACAGGGTGCGATACTACAGGCTCATTTTTTAAAACTGGTAAAAAGACTGCCTTTGATGTGTTTATGAAGAACCCCAAAACATTTGGTGATTTAGAAAAACTAGCCACTGCTCCTATAATAGAATCATTTGAAATTGGAACAAAATTTGTATTAGCTCTATTTAGAAACAAAAATACATCAATAAAAACTTTGAATGAGTTAAGATATCATCTTAGTATGACTACTCAGAAAATAGCATCAGAATTGCCACCAACTGATGACTCGTTTCAGCAATATATTTTAAGGAAAGTTTCACGAATTTGATCGTTTAAAAATTAATTCAGATGTGTGTATCAACTTGAAATTTGGATGTCCAGTCATGTACCAAATATGCCATCGATTAATGCCACCAATTTCGGCTGGGCAACCAGCGAAGCTGGAAGGTTAGAGCATGTTCTCTGTACGAATGATCCCGTTCCAGTTGAAGTTAGAACGCTGTTGTCAATATTTTGCTCGGACAAATTATGCAATACATCAAAATGTGTTTGCATAAAAGAAGGGTTAAAATGTTGTTTGGACTGCTCATGTAGAGACTGTAATAACCTGCAGAAAATTCTAGAGACAGATGAAACCGATGAAGACGACATTTAATTGTTCATTATTCATTATGTATATTTATTTAAAATTTGTGTTCGTTTTTATAATTTTTTTTATAGACATAGGCCTAGAGTTTTATTGTTTACTGTTGACATATATTATTATTAATTAGCTCGTCAATTAGGTGCGCGGTAATAGTATTGTAAGGTTGGTCAGTGCGCTATCGAGGAAAAGATTGAAAAAACGAGTCGAAGCAGATTCTGTTATAAAGTACTTAACAACCGAAAGATTACACTATTTTTCGCATGATTAAAGAATACTATATGAATTGAATTAAAGATATATAAAATAATTTTGACGTTAGCTATCATGTACGAATTTTAATTTTATCCCCAATGCTTTGAATGCGGTTATTAAATTATTATTTTATCTGCCGCAAATGCATCGTGACATCATGAATTTTTTGTTTCTATGAAAACGTATAATCATGTAAGAAATTCAATTTACAAAAGGTAGCAGTAACTAATAAAATACGTACAATCTTGTGAAAATACATTATTACAATATTATAAACCCTGCCGCGCCACATAATATAATAGGGAAGCTGGTCGCATTACGACTCCAGGAATCCGAGCGCAATTATCACTGTGAAAATGAGCTGCGTTAAAAATTCGATTTCTCGAAAACTATGAGACCTAGCGAGCTGAATTTTTTTCTAAAAACTTTTCTATAGTTTTATCTATATTTGACTTCGCATGTATATACATAAATTTTTAATAATTAACATAGTTCCTCGCATGGTAAAGTTTTCAATGCACGGATTTGCTTATGGAGAATTTGGGGCACATTTTCTCAAAAAGGCTTTAAGTTTTGGAAATTTCGTGGGTTCTATTAGAAGCGCTGTACTTTTTTATGTAGCTGACACAAATTTCAAAATCGTAGCTTAAATCCATGATTTAATAACACGATGTATGTTTTGAAAAGCACATTTTTTGAATTAGTTCTCCGGCGGAGAAAAAACGATCTTACAAAATTCGTCCCTACTAAAAAAAGTTGTAGATATCCATTTCGAATAGCCAAATTCAACGCCTACAAGATGGTGAAGGTCCCATTTAGTTATACCTTAATTTAAAAAAACGGCATAATTGAGGTCCGATTTTACTCCACTATAAGGTTCTAATAAACACGACACGACATGAAATGAAAAATTTTGATTGGGTAATACATTTAGTAAAAAATTATCTGCCCAATACCCAAAATAATATTTTATAACAATGATGTAAGCAGATATACAAAATATATATTTTTAAAAACAAAGCTGTTTATTTAAAGCTTAAAAAATAACAATTTATAATAAAAACTAGAAACTTTATAATGTTTTTTATCATCAAACATATTCATTGAATCTATATGAAATACACAATTATTATAAATAATGCTATTACATTTAGATTCTTCTTCACGGTTTCATGGTTAATATTTTCTTGTGAAACATCACCAAATCGCTTTTTCTCATTTCTTTTGTATACAAATATCAAGATGAAAACGCGAAATGTCAGATTTTAATAATTTCAATGACGTTTTTAGTTTGACACATGGCTACTACGAAAAAAGTAACATACATTTTGCTCGACTTTTTCCACTGATCGATAGCCGTTTTTCTCACTTAAAAAAAATCCGATTGGTCGATCTTTTTGAAAATGTACGTTTTGATTGGTTAATAAAGTAAGAATATATTAAGTCAATGAAAAATTACTTTTTTCGGCAACACTGAGTGCTGGTATACTGAGCGGGAATAGCGGAGTGTACAAATAGGAATAGATGTTGATCTGATTAAAGTTTACTTTTCATGTCAAAATAAAATAATCATTAGTACTCCAATCAATAAAGGAGGTGTAGAGTGCGTGGGCAGGGACCCAAGAGATTCCTTTAGAAAGTTGTTCAGGGTGTTTAGAGAGTGAACATACTGAAAGTCCTGAAGTCTAGGAGGTGAGCCGGAGGGGGCGGGGGCGGGGGGGGGCAAAGAACGTCCTTCTTTTGGTGTTTTCGCTTATATCTCTAAAATGGTGCGTTGTGAAGAAAATTTTCTGATACCAAATGAAAGCTCAAATTCGCAACCGTTTTCGAGCTACACGCTGAAAATTTTCGAAAAACAAATTTTTACCTGAAAAATAGAAAATTGTATTTTAAAGATGATAAAAAAAAAGTAGGACCTCCGGTGCTTGTAGTTGACACCAGGGTGTCTCCTACATGTTTCCACTCCTACTCTTGAGGGGGCAGCTCATTCCCGAGCCACTGCTGCACTTGATGGTAGGTGCGGCGGGGATGCTGTTTAACTGCGTTTTCAGTTGATGGGAGGGAGCTGATGTCAGCCTTAATATTGCCACTAACCTCATGAACAACTAGAGCGGTACTGGTTGAGGGAAGTCTGTCTTGCTGGTGCCCCATACCATTTGAGGAAGCAAATCTTCCCAGCGTCTTCAACCTCTCCTTGAGTGGAGGAGGGGTTGTAAAAGATCACTGCCACTTCCTTGATGATTTCTGACTTAAGTACAATTTTGAGAAGCCCACCTTGTTTTTCCTTAAAGTGAAGAGGTAAAAAATCTGTCTTTCGAAAATTTTCACTTTTCTGGAGCGTGTAGCTCGAAAACGGTTGCGAATTCGAAAAAAGTATATAAAATGAAAGTTGTAGAGAATTTCATGAGCTTTCATTTTTGTAAATTTTTCCCTACGACGCACCATTTTAGAGGTATAAGCGAAAAAACCAAAAGTGGTACTTTCTTTGTGCCCCCCTCCGGCTCACCTCCTAGACGTCAGGACTTTCAGTATGTTCACTCCCTAAACAACCTGAACAACTTTCTAAAGTAATCGCTAAGGTCCCTGCTCACGCACTCTACACCACCCTTTAGGTCATTCGTTGACTGGACTATAGGTGCCAGCAACATCCTACGCGACTGATTTTTTTTTTTTTCTATTCCTCAAATTGAATATCTACTTCTTTCTTACATTGTAGTGGATATACCTGAGACGTTTAAGTATTACATCAAACAAAGTTCTAAAACAAGAAAATTGTATAACTTTATTATATAATTCTATTCAACTCGAAATATAAAAGTTATATTGTGAATTTAAGTAACACTGCGGAATCTCGTATACGGTAAATGGAAAAATTTTATTTCAGCAATTTATTTTATGTACCTTATGAACGTAGTATATTTCATATTCAACTGGTTTTTGTGAGAAGCAATTTCATTCTTGTTTGTAGACTACCTACAACCGGATCATCGGAACTAATTTTCCGCCCCACTACTCTCAAAATTTGTAATCTTTAGGTGTAAACTTTAAAATAAGAATAGGCGATTTTTCTTTCCTAAGTCCTACTGATAGAGCCCATTTGTTTTTGGCAGTTAATATACATAGTGGAATGCAATTAGATGTAGAAAGTGTTTTATTTCGGAACTGGTCCTTTAAGGATCAATTTATCTGAAACCTCTTGCATGTGATTTAAATGTAAAATAAATTAAAGTTAACCAATTAAGAAGGCTTAATTTTTCAATTTTGAGAAAATAATATGAATAATTTTATCAATATTAATTTGAAAATGCTATAACTCCGACATTTCGAGTATCTTATCATATAACACATATAGTTAGTAGACAACCTCCAAATTGAAATCCAGAAGGGGGGTTATAAATTTCTAAAGTCACAGATATACATCCATACCCACCGACATTGTCAGCGCTGCGGCTGGGACTAGAAACTATTACACGATAGACGCCGCATAATATGCTTTAGCCAATTGAGCTACCGCGCCGCTTTATCAAGAAAACTGGAGTTTTTGAAATCGTTTATTGCGAATTTGAGCTTAAAAATATAGAGCGTAGAATATTGTGTGGTATATTCGCCACACAATTTGCTTTAGCTGACTGAGCTACTGTGCCGATTTATCAGAGAACTATTTCCATAGAATTTTTGACATCCTAATCTGAGGTTACAAGGAACGAAAACGTGAGGATATAAAATGATAAATCCTGAAAAATTCATAAACAAAAATGCAGATTGGGCTGTGTTGCAAAAAATGACAAGAACTTTGAAATGCAGTGTATGTTAAGGAGCTTTAAATTTTAATCAAATTTGGTTATATAAAATAATTCGAAAATCCAATTTCAATATTTGAGTGCAAATTCTAAATTCACTGAAATTTTAGATAACAGATCTTTAGAAACTTTTTCATGGGAAGTTAATGCAAATTATGCTATGATAAAAATAGGTTAAAAATAAGTTGCTACCAAAATATACTGCTGAAAACTACTATGCTTCATTAACAGTAACACTGAATCCTAAACTGTCCTATCAAGTTTAGCGTGTGCTAATTTTCTTTTTGTATAAAGAAAACAATGGCTTACACTTTTTAAGAAATATTGCAATTTTCGAGTTACAACACAAAAAATGAAAAAAAAATGACCTGCCTTGTTAATTGTTTTACATCTAGAAATAGCTTCTGAAAATCTAGGTAGACTTTATTTACATCGAAATATACACCTGAGAATGCAAAGAAATCTCAGTTATCAACCATATCCTTTCAGTACTGGCCTATTATTTCAGACTTGTCTTGAGAAACTTCCATTTTAGTAAAATCACTTCCAAGTCTCAAAGCTAATAATTTGAACCTAACGAAGCATGCCGTAAAACTTTTTATTAAATTAGCGCAGGAACAGAAATTATAATGAGTTAACATCGCATATAATATTCTGAAAAATAATAATATACCACCAGTTGGAAGCTGAAAAGAAAATTCGTTCAACGTATTCTCATTCTAGCCCTCCCGACCGTAGTTTAATATCGCAGCCTTGAAAACCTCAGCATTATTTAATGCAACATTGAATTTTAGCACGTTCTGCTTATACTTCTATTTTCCTTTATAAATTTAATAACATTTTGTTGCTCGTTTCTGGATAAAAATGTTTGTAAAGGAATTGTAGAAGATTCTCCTACTTTGCTAGATTTCTATTTTTATAACATCATTTCAAAAGAATTTATTTATATCTACAAAGCTGTACAGAATTTAACTTTGTATTCTGCTTCTCCTCGGACAAAATTCAAGGTGGCAATTAACAAAAAGGAACTTACATTATACAATATTATAATATGTCTGTAGGATAATTTTCAAGACTCAGAGATTTCTTACGACCTTGGGAACAAATTTGGAGCAGAGGCAGGGTCGCATTCAGCCAGAAAATACTTATCAGTTTGCCACAATTTGGAAAATGTCTTTTTGAAGAGAGATTACTTCAACGCTTTTAATATGATTTCAAGGATCTCTGTTCTCAGTAGAGCAAGGGAAATAATGCCTGACTTTCTTCCCTTTCTGAAGCAGTGCTATGGTGGGCCACAAATATCATCATACGGAAATCAAACAATATCTTCAGAAATAGATGTTCAACAGGGGACTCACTGGGGCCTGTTCTTTTCTGACTTGCACTTCAGCCATCGATAACATTCCTAAAATCTGAACTTGATATTTCATATCTGGATGATGAAACTTTGGCTGATAATCGTCACATTGTTTTACAAGACTTTCAAAAAATTATAGAAGAGTTTTAAAAAATTGGCTTATCACTCAACATTGAAAAATGTGAACTTTTAATTCTTCCTGATGACCCAAACGTAAGATATGAAATTTTAAAAGATTTTGAGAGTATAGCACCCGGTATTTCAATCAAGAATATTGGAGAAATTTCACTCTTAGGATGCTCTTTGTCTAATTGATGTAGTAGTGGAGCTACAGAGTCGAAAATTGAAGCATTCAAAAGGTTTTGCAGTGGTTTAAAGGATTTAAACTCTCATTCGTCTTATTTTCTTTTAAAAAATTCTCTGGCAATTCCACGCTTAACCTACTTATTACGCTGCTCCCCTTGTTGGAGATCCCATGAAGATCTTATTGATTATTACTATTGTCTCATAAGAAAAAAGGAATAAATTTGTAATTGTACTTTAAAGGAAATTTCATGGCCTCAATCTACATTACCTGTAGCTTTGGGTGGTCTAGGAATCCGAGACGTAACTACATCATGCTACTCCGCCTTTTTGGGATCCATAAATGGAGTTCCACAATTACTACTTTCGATTCTCCCCTTTTACATCTCTCAGTGTCCTGTCAAAGCCTTTGATGAAGCTCTAGCTAATTGGTCTACTCTACCTAATTACCAGCATTTATCAAAGAGATTGGGATAAGCTAGTATGTTTACGTACACTCAGCAACCTACTGACTGAAAATCAAGACCTAAAAGGAAAAACACGTTTGCTCTCAGTTCAACAAAAAGAATCTGGCGCCTGGCTGAATACTTTACCATCGCCTTCAATAGGAACTCTCTTAGACGACTCATCTTTTCGTATCGCCGTTGCCTTACGAACTGGTCAACCCCTTTGCGAACCCCACAGCTGCAACATTATACTCTCACTTCTTAACTTTACAGATACGGTCTTCAACCTACAATACTTAATCTTTTAAAATCGTACCTGAGTGACAAGGATCAAATGACTGAATATAACGGAATGACGTCATCATCAGCAAAAGTTAGATTTGGAGTTCCACAAGATTCTGTACTAGGACCACTTTTATTTTTAATTTACGTAAATGATTTGCCTAACTACGTTAAGAGCACTTCGGTTCTGCTGATGATATGGCCATGATACATATCAATCAAAATATTAATGAATTGCAAGATATCGAGCGCTCACAGTTGAAGGCTTCGGAGCAAAGAAATTAAACTTAAATGGATTGAAAACACAAAGTGTTATTTTTTCAACCCAGAAGACAGCGACAGAAAATTTTGGCCGATTTTATTAACATTCGTTTTAACATTATTCTACTATTTCTTTGCCATATAGAATGGAAATGTAGATTACCTAGCTAGTAGGTTGTTCAAAGTTTATCTGATTATGAATCTAAGAACAAGCTGTCTCTGAGTGTGATAAAAATTGTTTATTTCTCGACATTTCAAAGTGTTTTTCCCTATTCCATAATAACTTGGGGACACTCAGCTCATCTAAACAGAATATTTTCATTGCAAAGACGTGTTGTTTGAACGATACCATTTAGAGAAGACGTCAAATAAAAATTTAGCGAGCTGAATATCTTGACAGTTCCTAGTTGTTTCATTTTCACAGATCTTATGCATGTTAAAAAAAAATATAATTATATTTCACATGGTGAAATTCGTAAACACAATACTAGGTAGAGAAATGAGGTTCACTTAGCTTTTACTAGGTTAGAAAAAAGTCGAAATGCAAGAAATTACTATGCTCCGAAATGTTTTAACAAATTACCATTCAATATCAGGATGTTACCGAAAAATAAATTTCACTATAAAATCAAATACGTTCTGCTGAGTGGAGCATACTATTATTTTACAATTAATTATTTTTTATTTATTTGCTTTTATCACGATTAGAGAATATTATTCAGGTATTATGCAAATCACAACTTACACACTTTTTATTTATTATGAAAATACCTACTTTCTGTATATTGTTGCCCTAATCTGGGCACGCTAATATACTAGGTAGGTAAATACTTTAAAACACTCATTATTGGAGAACTAATCAAAACAACTACTCTAAATAATATTCTCTAATCATGATAAAAGCAAATAAATAAAAAATAATTAATTGTCAAAAATAAATCAAGAATAGGCTTGTAAATAATGAATGAATGTTTCTATACTCTACTGATGAGAACTAACGAGTTCGAAAAAACTTGTACAACTTTTCTAGAGTTGAAATCGAATGTAAGGTTCAATAATTGTTATGAATGACTAAATTTCAATAAATAATTTAAGTATTTTCAATATACTTTTTTTCCTTAAAATGCCAGGAGTCCTATCATGTAATTCAATACTTCGTCAGTATTAGCTAGAAGAGTAGTTGTTTTGATTGTTTTTCTAATAATGAGTGTTTTAAAGTGTTTTCCTAAGTAGTATATTAGCGTGGCCAGATTAAGGTACCAATATACAGAAAGTAGATACTTTCATATTAAATAAAAAAAAGTGCGAATGACTAAATGTAAATAAATCATTTAAATATTTTCAATAATTTTTCTTTAAAATGCTAAGAATCTTATCATGTAATTCAATAATTCGTTAGTATTAGCTAGAAGAGTAGTTGTTTTGATTGGTTCTCCAATAATGAGTGTTTTAAAGTATTTACCTAACTAGTATATTAGCGTGCCCAGATTAGGGCAACAATATACAGAAAGTAGGTATTTTCATAATAAATAAAAAGTGTGTAAGTTGTGATTTGCATAATACCTAAATAATATTCTCTGAGCATACTATTAATTTAATCATTATTTAAGTGGTGTTACTAAGTATATATTAAACTATTTTCAATGGTTTTTTGCTCTTGTATGTTGTAATATACAATATTTATACTTCTGATTTATTATATGTAAAACCACTGGTTTTCAACGTGAATAATACCTCTATACCAAATTTCAGGAATATAAAATTATTTTTTTGAAACTTCCCATTTTTTCAATAAATTAGTGTTTTATTTTGAACCATTCAATGAAAACGGCATAGAAATTATTTTTTGTGAATTAATATTTAAAGTTATGTAGAAGCTAACGATGTAGCAGTATTGAAGCAGAGAATTACAAACGCCGTAAACTCCATGCCGATAGATCATATTCGAAACAGTTTTAAGGACTTCAGGCGAAGGATCGAAATGTGTGCGGATGTGGGTGGTAGCTACGTCGAATAATAAAAAAAATGTAAACATTCTTTTGTATTGGTCAATACCTAATTAATTTGTTTGTGAATCTGTTATGTTTTTGACATTTATTACTTGTTATAATTTTTAAACCTCATTAATCTTCTGTTAGTAATTGTTTCTTGTTTTACCATTAGTTCGATTAACATTATACTTTCTTACATCTCGTATATTCAATTTTTTATTCACCAATAGCCTACTTTTTGAGATTATTAATATTTGCTCCTACACAACTTTAAATATGAATTCAACTCTTAATTCGAAAAAAATGGGAAGTTTCAAAAACATAATGTTATATTCCTGAAATTTGGTATAGAGGTATAAAATTGCATTCTAAATAACTTTTTTTAGTTGAATTTTTTCGTATTTTGAAAAATAAAGGTACTTTATTAGTGGTGATTTTTACAACTTTGCTTATAAAACACCCTACCCTGTAGAACACCAAATCAAGTCATTTTTGGTATACTTTAGTTTTACAACAAGCAGGACTCAATCCCCAAATACCATTCCAAAATTCCAAAATTTTTGGTCCATTACACCTTTTGTTACATCTATCCTGGGACACACTGTATATAAAATGAAACTGAAATTATTTCTGATTTTCAATATACTCTTATAAATCCATTTATGATTTATTTTAAATAATATAAAAATTATAGTGAAAACCACTATGAACTTTTTAAAATTGATTTTTGGCCCTGATTTTGAGAAGCTATTGGATATTTGCCCCATTTTAAATGAAGCAACGCTGTATGTAGTAATTGTATTTAATTGGATAATTTGTATTTGGTTAATAAAATCCATTAAAATATTGGATAGGATCGAAGCAGTCATACTATTATATATGGTGATTAATAATTGGAAATTGTGGAATAGACAATTCATGTCCAACTGTACTTTCGAAGCGACCGTCGAATTTAGTCATCTCCAGAAAATAACTTTCCTTTGGACATTTTTACCTACAGATTATACGGTAAGTGAGTTGTTTTTCACTTTTCCTTCGTTAGCGAAAATAACAGTTCATTAATTATGATACATGGAACAAGTGATATTCCAATTGATAATCCAATCGCGTTACTTTATAGTCAATACATTACGTCTGTCAAACTACCTCCATTTTGGGTTTCAAAACCCGAGATCTGATTCACTCAAGTAGAATCGCAGTTTACTGTATCGCGGATTGTTAATGATAGACGAAAGTATGATTAGGTTGTCGCTTCTTTACCATTAGAAGTAATAACCGGGTGGGTGAAGTTTGACTTACCGGAAATGCGTTATGTCAAAACGGTTTCCATGGTAACGGTCGTCATAGTTACCACTACCCAATGGTACTACTCCCATGGTGGGCACTCGCTTAGTTGTGAAGTTAGGTAGTCCAGAATAGTGGAAATGATCTACAAAGAAGCAGTTGCTGTGGTAATGCTTACCACGGTTACCAGTACCATAGGGTACCACTCCCATGGTGGGCACTCGCTTAGTTACGAAATGATTAGCCGTATTAGTATTTTTTTTTTTTAAATTCGATTGTGTTATATGTCAAAATGGTTTCTATGGTAACGGTCGTCACTACCCAATGGTACTACTCCCATGGTGGGCACTCGCTTAGTTGTGAAGCTAGGTACTCCAGATCAGTGGAAATGATCCACAAAGAAGCAGTTGCCGTTGTAATGCTTAACACGGTACCAGCACCTTAGGGTACCATTCCCATGGTGGGCACTCGCTTAGTTACGAAATGATTAGCTGTATTAATAATAAAACTCAACTTTTTTTATTGATTGTAATAAAATTAAAACAAAAATACAAGTTACAATAAATTTTTGAACGGAAATCTCCATATTCTAGCCGTATGGCCACGGATTTCGAGACGGCGACCGGTCGCGCGTTATTAAACTGAAACTGCTTTTTCGTATATCATTTCCACTAATCTGGAGTACCTAGCTTCACAACTAAGCGAGTGCCTGCCATGGGAGTAGTGCCATTGAGTAGTGGTAACTATGACGACCGTTACCATGGAAACCATTTTGACATATAACACATTTCCGGTCGACGTTTCAAAATCCGCGCTCCAGATTAGTGGAAATGATATTCGCGAAAATAAAACAAACGAATCCAATAGGGATTTACCTTCGATACACACAATTCACCAATATGTGACAGCGATTTATATATAATAATAATAATAATAAAAATAAATTGCCTTTATTTCAGTATTATACATTAATACAATACCTAGGGCGAAGTCTAGCCGAAGCTACTCTACTTAACCCTATCATGACAAATTTCCGCTGTTACTTTACTATATAAACTTTTCCTTATACGTGAATTCCTTTGTATCTTTGTATCACTATTGAGTTCATCTGTTATATTTTCGCGAATACAAAGAAGCAGTTTCAGTTTGAAAACGCGCGATCGGTCGCCGTCTTGAAATACGTGGCCATACGGCTAGAATATGGAGATTTCCGTTCAAAAATTTAATGTAACTTGTATTTTTGTTTTAATTTTATTATAATCAATAAAAAAAAAGTTCGGTTTTATTACTAATATAGCTAATCATTTCGTAACTAAGCGAGTGCCCACCATGGGAGTGGTACCCTAAGGTACTGGTAACCGTGCTAAGCATTACCAAGGCAACTGCTTCTTTGTAGATCATTTCCACTAATCTGGAGTACCTAGCTTCGCAACTAAGCGAGTGCCCACCATGGGAGTAGTACCATTGGGTAGTGGTAACTATGACGACCGCTACCATGGAAACCATTTTGACATATAACACATTTCCCGTAAGTCGAATTTCAAAAAAAAAAAAAAAAAATTACTAATACAGCTAATCATTTCGTAACTAAGCGAGTGCCCACCATGGGAGTGGTACCCTATGGTACTGGTAACTGTGGTAAGCATTACCACAGCAACTGCTTCTTTGTAGATCATTTCCACTATTCTGGACTACCTAACTTCACAACTAAGCGAGTGCCCACCATGGGAGTAGTACCATTGGGTAGTGGTAACTATGACGACCGTTACCATGGAAACCGTTTTGACATAACGCATTTCCAGTAAGTCAAACTTCAGCCTAATAACCAATGTATACGATGTAATAGTAAATCCACCAGAAGAAGATTTATATCTTAATTAAAAAAAAAAACATTAATGGCGAGACTAACTTCTAGTGAAGAGAAGCGTCTCGACGATTTATTATCAGGTTCATAAATGGGGGACCTCAGGCCATCGGATTTTTACCGATCAATGTTAAATGTCGCTGGAGGCTGACATAGGGTTAGCCAGGAACTTTTGATTAAGCTTCTACTATTTACGTTGCTATTACTGCTTCGGGTAAAACCGATATTAAGGAGATTGCTGACATTGCAGACCGGATCTGGGAATCGTGTCAAGGCTCCATGTTGGCGTCTGTGAATTTATCCAATTCACAAATAAATTCACCAATTTCTACAGTAAAGACAGAATCTAAATCTTCTATTTCAGATTTAGTTATGGCATTTGAAAAATTTACGACTGATTTTAAAAATTCTTTAGATCAAGTTTTTCAACGACAAGAAGTTTTTAGCTCTTAGCTTCATTCTATCCAAACACAAATTGCTTCATAATCTGTTGATCCTTCTGCCTCCACATCAGTTTGTAATTGTCAATCTTCAGGCAGGGTCGCCAGTTATTGGATTCTTTAGCTACCAAATGCAGCGGCGATGAAACGGAAGAAGACGATGGTTTACAAATACCCAGCTCAACCATATTATTAAACTCATTATGAGCTATTTTAAACTTTATATTGTCCAATCTTCGTGGACGTGAAAAAGGTAAATGCCCTTCAGTGACAATGTGATGCGCAACTGAATGTTTCACAGGTAAATAATTGTAGTTTGGAGAACTAATTAAGTTAGGAAATTGTAAAAGCAATTTGTTGTATTCATCCGTTAAAGGAAATGATTTATGAGAGTCAAAAGAACTATTTTTAATTAAACAACGTATTGATAAGTTAGTCATACTCATCATTTATAGTAGTGTTCACTATAATTTTTACATTATTTAAAATAAATCATAAATGGATTTATAAGAGTATATTGAAAATCAGAAATAATTTCAGTTTCATTTTATATATACATAAACATTCGATATTTAAAAATATATATATTATTATTATTGTTCTTCTGTTTTTGATATCCTAGGTTACTCTTCGGATCGGTAACTTGGTAGGATCTTCACTGGCGAGTGAGTGCCACACACACCCCCATTTATGATTTATTTTAAATAATATAAACTATACATGTATTTTTTATTAATTTATAACGTAATTCACTAATTTTCAAACTATCTGTTAAATTAGCGATAACAACTAAAAACATGTAATTATTTTTCCAGTATTAGACCAGAATCTTGTTTCAATTGGGTTGTTGACGAATTTTCAAAAATGGTGAAATATGGTAGTGGAGGACTTAATTTAGTTATATATTCAATTTGGAAGAAAAATTCTTAGCGCAACATATTTTAAAAAATTGTTAAACTTCGACTATTTGAATGTACCGCGAAAACGGTAGTACTTAAGAATAATAATGATTATGTATTGTGTGTAACGGAACTTTTCATTATTATTTTTTTATGTTTAGGACTGTTTTATCACGTTTTAGGATCTGAAAGGATAACTTATTTTTTCCAGTGACACATTAAGGACTAAGGTTAAAGGCAAAAAGGAATTAAAATCTTAAATGGAGTATGCATTGCATTGGGATCTCGGTGAAAAATAATATTATAGTAAAATGGAAAATCCCATAAACAGAAGTTTAGGAAAAGTAACAATTTTGGAGTGTTTTGATAAAAAGTAAACTATCGAGTTTTCCTTTTTTTGCATTATTATTGGAGCTAAATAAAAAAGACAGTTTCTTAAAGCAGAGTCCCTATCCGAAACTCCCATGCATTACATTTTTACTCTAGATCCACACAATAACACAGGTCGATAAAAAAAAATCTACTCCAAGGACTAAATCTATCATGCCTTAAGTATTTTTGTATGCTGAATCCGAATTTTCCACTTAGATTTCGAGCAAACGTCAAACATTATCAAAAAATCGTATTTTGACGATAAAAACCGGGATTTACTCGAAATCTACGCGGTAAAAAAAATTTTAAATTGAAAATTCGGATTCAGCACACAAAAATACATAAGGAATGATAAGTTTAGTCCTTGGAACAGAACTTTTTTCTTGTAGATCTGTGGCACAGGTGCATTTTGTACACAGGTCTACAAAAAAAGAAATTCTGTTCCAATGACTAAATCTATAATTTCTTATGTATTTTTGTATGTCAATTAAAAAAAATTTTTACCACGTAGATTTCGAGTAAATGCCGGTTTTTATCGTCAAAATACGGTTTTTTTGATAATAAAAACCGGAATTTACTCGAAATATACGCGGTAGAAAATTTTTTTAATTGAAAATTCGGATTCAGCACACAAAAATACTTAAGGCATGATAGGTTTAGTCCTCGGAGAAGAATTTTTTTTTTTTTTGTAGACCTGTGAATCGAGTAAACGTGTTATTTTCGCCTAAATTAGGTAACAAAAAAGAAAAAAACATCCTAAATTAAGTCTTTTTTAATTTTCTAATTATATAGTCTCTAAACTCTGTTTCCATGGCTTGTGCACAAGTTTATCGTTTTCCTCTATTACTACGCCACATAAAATTCATTCCATTTTACAATGAAACTTAGATTGCTTATTTATCTTAAATATTTTTTAAGTAGATAATCCACGCACAATTCGCACAATGTTCATACGTTCTACAATATAATACAAGTGGTAATAAGAGAAAGAATATCGTTACACATTTTACTTCCACATTCAGTGGAAATATAGTATGGACAAAAATATTTTTGAAAATTTTTATTATCCAAATATGCTTAGAATGTCATGAAACGTCGAGATTTTAATTTTGAGCAAAAAAAAATCTGTCTGTCGGTCTGCCTGTAACTTTTTTGTGCGCACGATTACTCTGGAACCGTTTAAGTTATTGACTTGAAATTTGGTACACGTACCATGTATTTTAACGAGATCTGGAACTAGATTATTCCGTAAAAGGGTTGGGGGTAAATGGAGGTAAATAGACAGATCAAGCAAGTAAGAGTCCATAAAACTGGTATTTAGTATATATAAGAGAAGCTAAGCTCTCAAAATTTTTTTTTGGCATTAACCACCCACATTACCAACTCCATTATTCAAGGGGGCGAAAAAAATAAAATTGTCATTTAATGTGTGTACAAGAACCAAAGGCCTCAATTTTTTTTTTACTTTATTCACCACTACTGCTACCACCCCCCTTCCACCACCCTCAGCCTCACTACCGATGTGGCATATCATTTTATAGGTTTTTGGGGTAGACGATTTCAAATATTATATTATTAAAGTTCCATAAAAAATGATTTCCACATTCAAATTTTTTTCGTTCTGAGAGACTTGGATAGAAGATCTGGATGTGGAAGTAGTGATTCCTTGGGCAGCGGTTTTATAATTTGACCTTCGACGAAAACGAATAACGTCCTGGGACTAGTTAGTTTTAGTGGACGCGGGCGTATTAATATTCAATTTCTGCAATTCGCGCACTCTAAAAAAAATCACTGTACCTAAACTGTAAAAGACACAATAAAATTTATGCTATCAAAAACTTTTTTGGTCTTTTGGCTTTATTTTCTTCGCAGCATGTTATACAAAATTTCCAAAAACAAAAAAGTTTGTAGATTAGTGAAAATTTGACTGCGTATTTTCTGAACTTTCAAAGTTATCTAAGTTTTTAACAAACTTAAAAATGTTTTAGTTAACAATACTATACACAGATAGAAGCGCTTAAGTGTGTGTTTTATAACAAAAAAAAGTTCATGTGGATTGCTCCATTCGTTTTTGAGTTATGGCATTAGATGTTCAAAAAAACATGATTAAAAAAAAAAAAATTAAAAATAACAATGTCCCTGACCACTAAAAAATGTCGTATTTCATGATTTCTAATGAACATCGACCTACTTAACGAAATGGTATATATCTAGGTTTGTTCTAAGATTAAAAAAAAACTCGAGAAGGAAGCGACTTTTCCCGTGTTTTTTACTCCACTATTTAAATATACTGCCTTATTTTCAGACGCCTATAGACAGTACAAACTATAATTTCTGCAAGAACTTCCATTATCTTATCCTATTACATAATATGTCTATATTACATAATATGTCTAATATGTATTTTATTATTTAATTTAGATGAATTTGTTAACTATACTTTGTATTTTATTAAATATTTCCTTTTCATTGTTTTATTTCCTATTAACTATATACATGCGTATCTAACTGAAAACAACAAAATAAGTTTATCTACTGAAGAAATTATTTATTATCCATTGATACTCACTTCTAAGAAAAGTCAGAATGAGATTTACGAAGATATCAAGAAAGGTTCTCTATTATAACAAAAAATAATAAATAGGTAAGTACTTTATGCTAGTATCTATCTAAGCAATAAACAATGATATGTATTTATAACACACATAATTCAAAGGGCATTTATAACTACAATCCAACGCATTCGTAGCCATTTCCGACTGATTGTGTTCTCCGACTTTAGACGACTTTCACAGTTTGTTTCATATAGTTTTTCAACGGCGAGTTTTTAAATTTTCTTTCTTAATTTATTGATCATCCTAGTATTATGGGGCGTCTAGGGAGCTTCATAAATAATCAATAGCTAACAAAAACAACTGCACTTTATTCCAACATAAACTAGATAAAATACATAAAAGCAGATTAAAGCAATTTCCCTCCTTTTAGGAAGTCCAAGCATGAATAACATTCTAATCTAGAACCGTTAAGAATACAGTAATACACCCTATTTTATCCACCAGTTTGGCGGGTAATTTAAATTTGTAACAACTAGAACGCCACACAAGTCTTGTAATGCGGCCGTTTTTCCTACAACATAAACCCATATTAAAAATCAAATTCCTACATTAAGATACAACTTACCACAAATAAAACGCTTAGAATACATTGTAATTTGTTACTTTACTTGACATTGAAATGGTCTCCACAATAAGAAGACTTGGTCCTTTTCTGGTGGCTTTGAATCATTCATTATTACGTTCAGCGTTTATTATTGGAACACAACAGTTTTTCTGGTGAATTGGTAGTATTATTTACACAGAACGGCAGAAAACACTATCTGTACTTATATTTATCCATAACTAGATGCTGTTAAACTATACCGAATTGTAACCTATGAACGTCAGTTGAATTTGACGTTAAATTTAATGTCAGATTAAACTGTCGTGATTGTCTATTTTCTCCGTCGCTATCAGCGAGTTTCTAAATTAGTACACTTTTCTCGTCGTTTTATAACTAACTTCTCTACAGGCTGCCGTTATTATGTCATCTCCGTTTTAAATGCATGTATTTTTGTAATTAATATTATAATATTATAAGACTTTCTTTTCAACTTCTACATGTTTCTAATGATTTTTTATGAATAATTGTTATTGTTTAACATAGATTCTCCTCAAATTTTAATTTAGTGCAACAACCCAATTCTGAAGTATACCTAAAACTTCGCCGCACAAAACAACACAAATCAGACCGAGAATGAAAAATTCAGTTTTGACCGTACAGTATTTCCCCATTTCCGCAGACACATCTGTTTCCCCAAGAATATACCGCTCCGAATCAAAACGGTACAGGATAAGTAATGGGCCGCGATGTAAACTCACTGCAGAACGAGATACTCACCATTAAGTATATGAACACGAACGCTGGCGGAATTCGCATTGGACGGCGTACAAGTGTAAAGGCCGGAATCTCCTTGTCCGGCTTTCTGAATTAAAAGACGACTTGTCGTTATAAATCCTTTCTCGGTGACAAGACTGATTCCTCCCCTGGGAGAATCGAAATTGATTACTTCGGAATTTTGCGACCAGACGATGTTAGGCGGCGGCTCCGGAGCGTGTTGTACTATGCATGTTAGGTTGATGGTGGATCCCATGTTGATGAAGAGCTCTGGGCTGCCTAGTATTTCGGTGATTGGCTCTGAAACAAGAGGGATATTTTACTGATTTGAACATTACCTGACAAGATTTTTTTTTTTTTTTTAGTTCTATTTACTTGCTGTTATGTTTAGCAAAATATTATTTTATTACTTATTTATCTGTTTATTTACACTGTTTGATAGACGTCGTACAAAATAGGAAAAATACAAAAAACTTAATAAAAAAAATTAACCTGATACATATAAAATATAAATAGATAATTCAACTCAAAACGTAATCCTCCCTGTAAATAATCTATCTTAAGATGTCATGAGAGGCGAGAAGCTTATGACTCTGTTTTAACCATTTTTATTATCTTCTATATATTGTTGTTTCCATGCTCGGTGCTAAGAGGTAAAAGTGAAAAGAGTGAAAAATCAAAAATGATGAGCTCTCACTAGCACGAAACAGCGGAAAGTAATTTTTCTGAACTGTTTTCTGATAGTTGCTTGGCAAGGAATGAAAATACTAGAATAGCGTATTTTAGGATATGAAATTGTGCCGAAAAAGTAGACATTCCTGATGGATTTCAGAAAAATATCTTTTCGATAAGAAGGAGTAATTACACCAAAGTTGACAAAAATAAAACTAATCTATGATCAAATATAAAGCACCAAACCAGGACGTTGTAAGTCAAATAGAACAGTCAAGGATGACGGACGAAATATATTTTTTTAATTTTTCGTCAAGTATCAAGGAGGCATTGTGCGTCACTTTTTTCTTTTTCAATTATAGGTTCTTTTAGTTACTTTAAGGGGACAAAGTTCATTTTTTTTTTAAATTTTCAAAAAAGTGCATTTTTTACGATTTTCAAAAATGCATTTTCCTTTTTTTCACCCAATTTTCATTGAAACAAAATGAAATATACTATAAATTTCCTTTTGAAATTAATGGTTTAATTTTATATTAAATTTTTGAAGTTATGCGAGACTTTCTATATAATACAGTAAAATTAAAAGTTGACCCGGAACAAATTTGTAACAAGCTGTATTCTATGGCTACCCAGGAGTCTGAATGAAAATCCCAAAAAATTCACTGTACAGAAATTATGAAAAAATGCGCCGCCATGTTGAAATTAGGCACTTTTTCCTTTAATCGCCTTTACGGATGACACTTTAGGAAAAAAAGTAAAGAGGCAAAATTTTGAGGGAAAGAGCTAAGTTTTAATGTGATATGAAATTTTTTGCAATCGGTTAAATATTAGCAAAGTTACGGTTGTCAAAATGACAGATTTGTATAAAAAAAGATTACTCTTTGTATTTTGATACCATAAAATGCAACAAAAGGCAACAACAATTATTACTGATAATACTAATTAATTAAAGTAATACATTCGTAAAATAAAATCCATTCTAAAATCAAAAGAACTTAACAACAAACACAATAAAAGAACTCATAAACAGTAAAAAAAATAAACTATAAACTCTTTAAAAAGCATGAATAAATTAAATAAGCATAAAAAACTCTCAAATACGGGCTTTAACTAAAAACTAGCCTCATTCTCATAAAGTAACACCTCTGACGCATTGTCACAGTCTTGTCCAATGCAATTTACACGGCTGGTACTGCACTGTTATCTTTTTTACATTTTCAAGACTTTTTCTTGCAACCACAGAATAAAATATTTAAAATGAAATCAGGGGCATACTTTTGTACTGTTTTTATTCGTAGATAACCGCTGTTTTTCCAACCCCAGTTTTCTGGATTAAGATTTTTGCCTAACCAGACTTGAACTTGCCAATACACACTATAAATATGATATTTAGTTGCATCGGATGTTGGCGGAAGAACTACTAGATCAAAGTGTTGGAAAATATTTTTGAAATCTGATTATACCTTACGAATCATTTAACCTATTAGTTTTTTTACTGCTGTACCATCTTAAAATAAATTCTTCCCCAATTACTGCAAGCTGGTTTGCTTCAGCAAATTTACTTTTGAAAATAAAATTATATAAAAAAAGTATTTTTAAGAAAAAGCTTTTATCTGAAAAAACTACTAAAAAGTAAAAATAATTTTTTTTAAATTCATACACATGGAAACCAAAAGCTTTGGGGGTGGTCAATTGAGCAAAGTAACTGTGCAATATCACTATATGACCGCCCCCAAAACTTTTGGTTTCCATGTGTATAAATTTAAAAAAAATTATTTTTACTTTTTAGTAGTTTTTTCAGATAGAAGCTTTTTCTTAAAAATACTTTTTTTATACAATTTTATTTTTTACTTTTTAGTCCACTTATTTTACAAACAGACAGACAAAACCCTTTCATTTGCCATCGCCATCCACCCCTCCCCTCTCCCGTCTTCTCACCCCTCAAACACTACTTCCCACTTCTTCCCTCTTTCCACCACTTCCTCTGCCCTTCCCCATCTCTCTCCACCTCTTTCCACCCTATTCCCACCCTTTTCCTACCTCGTCCCATCCCTTCCTCATCTCTTTCCACCCCTTCCTCATCTCTTTCCACCCCTTCCCCACCTCTTCCCACCCCTTCCTCACCTTTTCCCACCGCTTCCCCACCTCTTTCCACCCCTTTCCCACCTCTTCCCACCCCTTTCCCACCTCTTCCCCACTTCTTCCCACCTCTTCCCACCCCTTTCCCAAACCTTCTCACCTCTTCCCACCCCTTTCCCACTTCTTCCCACCTCTTCCCCACTTCTTTCCACCTCTTCCCCACTTCTTTCCACCTCTTCCCCACTTCTTCCCACCTCTTCCCCACCTTTCCCCACCTCTTCCCACCCCTTCCCCACCCTTCTCACCTCTTTCCCACCTCTTCCCCTACTTTAGTAGTGCTCAATTTAAAAATCAAAAGTTGAGATCACTCCTGATGAAACCGGAAGCTGCTAACGTTTGAAACATAAATTTTAAAAAATGTCATTTTAGTCATATGTTGACTAGTTAAAGAATAAAGAAATAGCACCTGAAAAGCGATCTTGTAGACACTAGGTATAATTCCTCTGTCGACAGATATGAATACAATCATTTGCTTATAAAATATATTAATTTATAACTAACAATTACAAATTTTGCCCATCAATTAGAGCTTAAACGTGTAAACAATATGACTTAAATTAAATTTAACATAAAACAGACAATACATGATATCACCCTGGGGTTTAAAAACGCGCAATTTATGCCATCCTTCAGGATTAAAGCGATTATTTTCATATAAATCAAATATGGTAAAACATGGAAAATTCCTTGAACGCAGAAATGAAAAATTGTACGGCATTGGAAGTCGTTTGTCAGAATTTCCTGCTTTCGATAAATATTTATATTCATTGTTTATCTTTTTTTACTATCTTTTAATGCCGTTTTACTTAAATTGATTGGATGGTAAGTTTCTGTGTATAGGATGTGATTGTAATATTACATTTTTTAATTCATTCTTAATATTGCGAGCATTCTCTGATATAGGGATATATCCTCGTTTATGTACCATTTACGTTTACCTAAAGAAAAGAACAAAAAGCTGCTTTTTGAGGTTATCTTGAATGTGACATGTACAATGTCAAATTACAATCAACCAACATGTATTGTATCCGACAGATTAACTGAAACTAGGTTTACCTAGGTCACATAATCTATTAAGTGCTTGCTGTACCATAATATGTGGAAAAAAATTAAGGCGGATACTGCAAAGAACCTGTCCTGAAATTATATTTGATGAAAACACTGTTCTTTCTTAAACTCAGCAGAAGTTCCTTAGTAATTTGTTTAACAAAGGACGTTTGATTGCAGAACAAAAAAATTTAGCTTTAACAGTAATTTCTTATTCGTGCAAATTAGGGTGCGAAAACAGGTGCAGTTGCAGAAGAGCATGCATGAATGTCGAATCCATGGATGACAACGATGATTTATTAACGTAGGTAACCTTCTGATAATTAGTGGATTAGGAATACAGGGGACACCACGTAAAAAAGGGGGGAATTACTTTACCTCTAGGGTGATGTGGAAACAAGTACAATATAGAATATTCTCGCTTTTTTAAAAATTGCGATATTTTTTAGGGGTGAGGGGGTGGAAGCGCTACATTTATTATAATTTTAAGTGGAGTTTAGTAGCTACTGCTTTTGCGTTAAGCATTGTAGTTTAAAGTAGATTATAGTAAAGATTACAATTTATTGTGTTAACTGGAACCAACCCTTATGTGTGCGCCTTATTTCTCACGGTACTATTAATTTTATCAAAAATGTTGTGGAGATATTTTTGATAGAGAATTTTATAAGGAATAATTTTGTATATAGGTATTTTTATCAAACAGTGCACCGTTCCCGAGATAATCTAGAAAACCTCAAAATGGGGGTGGAAAGCACAGGGGGTAAAGCACAGGGGGTAAAGCACAGGGGTTTATTAATTTTTATGTTATCCTTAACATCTCTACCAATTTTCAAAACTTTATAAATTTTGTCCGATATAAATCATTATATTACTGAACTATTAGGTGAACTATTAGGTAGTGTTTTATTATACTCTTCGCAAAAACGAAGAGTATATTGTATTTGATCGGCACATTTCTAAATCAGTAAATATCGCTCGTAGAGAAAAAATTTTTATATCGTTATGTTAGTGAACGAATTCTGAACAACTTTCAAAATGTTCGTCTGTCCGTCTGTCCGTCCGTCTGTCCGTCTGTCCGTCTGTTCGTCCGTAACGTTTCTTGTAAGCACGATAACTCAAGAAAGAAAAATCCGATTGTATTGAAATTTGGAGAGTAACTTAGTGTTAGATAGAGGAAGAACCCTATTATTTTTCAACAAAATAGATTGGTAAATAAAAAAGTTATTAGTAATTTAAAATTTAAAAAAATATTTTTTACATTTTTTTATGGTTTGTAATAAATAGAAACCTTGCGAAATGTTATTTCCTATCACTATTTTTTTTTTAATACATTTTACTAATGTGTGTTTAGTAATAATCACAATAAATTTTCTAATGGTATATATTACACTCATTAACAATTTTAGTAATAAGAAATGGTGGTGTAGCGGCAAGAGTTTCGTCCCACAGGGATCGTGCCTGTCATCAAAACTGTACAACTTATACGTCTCCGACTTCCCGGAGTTCCCGAATACGAACCTTGCCAAGTACGCCGACGACACGGCCATGTATGCGCATTCACACAACGCACAAGCGGCAAATATGCTACTGAAAGCGCACATGACCCGTGCCACGGCGTATTACGACAAGTGGAAGATTCGGATCAACGCCGAGAAGTCTGAGTCGATTCTCTTCACGCGCCGGTTCACAGAGAACCGCATCTTAACGCCAATTTCGATCGAGGGACAAGAAATTCCAATCAAACGGTGCGTGAAGTATCTGGGGGTGAACTTAGACAAACGACTGACGTTTAACGCCCACGTGAACGGGACGGTACGCAAGGTCTACTTCATGTCCAGGAGTCTGTACCCGTTCCTGGCCAGGGGTAGCGGACTTAACAGGACAAATAAAAACTGTTGTACACGATGGTGATCAGGCCGGCCATCACATACGCGGCGCCGGTGTGGTGCAGCATACCGGCCACGACAATGAGAAAACTTCGAGTTCTTGAACATAAATTTATGCGCCTCACCTCTGGTTCGGACAGATACACCTCCCTCAGAGATTTATATGATCGTTGCCACGACATAACCCCACTAGCGGACTACGTCCAAGAAATTTCTCAAAAATTCTACGAATTCAAACTGGGCGATAGTCCGCTAACCCGCAACATAACCCGAATCAGACAGCATAATGCAATCCTTTTCGATATTCGACACCCCTTACCATACCAGGCGTTGCCTATCTTCCGGCAACCTCTCTAGCCACATTTTCCTATACGACAACTTCTTATTTCCCCACTTTTAACCTTTACTAAAAACTATAATCAACTTTCTCCATTTGTTCTATTTGTTTTTATCCTTTTTGTTATTTTGTCCTTTTTGTTTCTAAATTCTATCTTGACCAATAAATTTTCAAAACCAAAATATTTCTTACCATATCTCTTAAATTTCCACGACATTTTCCTGGCGGTAGGAAGACCACCAGGGTGGAATTGCTTCGAACGGGTTTTTTCGTTGTGTTCTGTTTTCCCGTGCCAGCAACCAAAATTAAATAAGTGCTTCGTCTAGTAAGTGATAGTTTTATAGTGTTTCTCTTTTAATTAGTTTTAGGTCCTTGTGGACACATTTTTAATGTCTAATTTAGTTTTTAAGTCTGCCTATGGCAGACAGGAGCACTAACCTACATATCATCTGTCGTTAAGCCAAACCGAACTGGCTCCGCTCAGCCCTACAATCACCACGACGCTGTGCGACGTAGTTGTCTGGCTGGCTCCGGACCAAGTTCCGGCGAGGCGCATACATGTATAAAAATTATTAATAAATTGTTATTCATTCATTCATTCATTCGTCTCGCAATCCAAGGGTCCCGGGTTCGATCCCTCACATCGTGATTTTTTTTTTCATATATTTTTTTTTCACAACAAAGTTGGTATCACAAAATTTAGAATGTCCAAAAACTAACATTATTTACAAGAAAAATGCGAAGAGTATCCTATAGAATGTGTAACAATTATATAAAAAGCTCAGTAAATCAGCGAAGAGTATAATGCTTCCTCTAGTTTTTACTTACACCAATATTGGATTTCTGTTTTGCTCTGCTAAGAAACCAAGAGCTCCGAAATTTAATGAAACAATATGATGCCTTAATATCATTATATTATTTTTTTTTCAAATATCTGTGTTACATTTAGCTGATGTATACAGATCTAATTAATGAGGAAGATTCGCCTAGTTCTTGGTTAATAACATATTTTTTGAATAATGTATGCCATGAAAACTTCCTGTTGGAAGCATATTTAGTCCATCTCACTCTGGAAAGTCAAGCTGCATTGCTTTCTACTGTAACAAATGTACTAGAGAAATTTCCTCATGAATACATAATTTGCTTAACTTTACATGTTTCGTCTTATGCAATACACAGTTCCGTTCTCAATATTAATTCTCACGTAACGACGATGTTTTGAATACAAAAGTGTTTTTGAGACGATGCAGGTATTTGTATTTATAATAGAACAGTTTTATGTACCTCATCTGTTGTTAGAAACATTGAGAAGAAATGTTATCTTTAAGTTCTTAGTTACCCAGTAGAAAGCACTATGTAATTAACTAATAGCAATTAAATGTATGATAGTATACAGCATATTCGGAGATAAATGCTAGAAAATCCCTGGTTTGAAAAAGTATTGCAAATTCATTAAAGCAGAGGTTCAAAATTGTTTTCGAAGTTAGCTACTAATGTACAGGGTGCTCCACTTTTAATTCACCCCCCCCCCCCCCCCCCCCCCGCTTTATATCTCAGATATTTGTCATCCGATTTCAGCCATAATTGGATCGGTATCAAAAATCTTTACTATGTCTTTTTCGAATAAAACAAAACTTATTTTAGTTAATAGCGTGCATTTTTTAAGAAAAAAGGGGCCTATTTTTTTACTGAAATACTATCACACATCCCTGATTTTCTTGCTATGCTCCATTACCTTTCTCCATCTTATCACATTTTCTCTAGTTTCCACCATATTCCTACAATCCTAATAGTTTCCCCTACATTTCGACCACTCTTGCATACTTTTCCGGCAACATTCCATCAAATTCCCTGTTCTATTCGCCATCTTCGCTCACTCTTCCACACCTCACCACTTCTTCCCCGTTTTCCATCATCTTGCCCCATTCCTAATTTTTCATTAATAACGCAACCCCACCAAAAAAAAATAAAGGTCGTGATCTGGATGACTGACTATGGTATTCCTATGTACTTTTCGACGCTGAATCCGAATCCGAGATCAAAAAAATACTAAAAATTCGTATAACCCTTAAATTTATGTGTAGAGACAAAAATATTCCTTAAATACAGTATGAATATCAGTACCATTACGGAAAGAAGTGTGAATAGGCACTTTGCAACCTACGCGCTCTCATTTATAATTGCCAAGTGCGTAGCAACCCTCCCTCCTCCCGAAGGGGTTGGTATAGACATATGGATTAATTAAATATATATATCTATAATTAAAAGTTCCAATTCATATTTAAAATGTGTATTTTCGAAGACTAAAAGGTGTTTTGGTTTAACATTTTAATAATACATGTTATTCTGTTTTTATTTAAAAATTGTTATTATTTTGTTTTTTCTTTCTTTCCTTGGTTACTTGAGACGTAGTGAAACTTATATTTACTCAGCAAGTGAACTGATCACCACACTACTCCCCCGCTAAGAAAAAGATCAGTCAGTCATTCAATTCGTCAATAGCAAAACGAACTTTCTTAATCAACGGTGGAGTGACATCGCATTTGTCAGTTAATATGCTGGTTTAATCCTGTCAATATTTACCGTGACGGGTTTAGTTCTTTTAACAAAAGTAACCAACTTATCTGTACGGGACAACACTTTAAAAGGTCCTTCGTGCAGCGGAGTAAAAGATTTCTTAAAACGTTCTTTCCGAACGAAAACAAAATTACAAGTCAATATGTCTGAACTGACGAATGATTTGTAATTAACATGGTGAAAAGGTTAAATTAACGTTAAATTATCAAAATAAGGACGTAATTTAGTAATAAAACAAGGAATATCCGTACAAGTATATGATTTTATGAAAAATTCACCTGGTAAACGTATAGTTTGAGCAAAAACGAGTTTTGCGGAGGAATATTGCAAATCGTCTTTAGAGGTGGTCCTGAGAGCTAATAGTATGATAGGAAGTTCATCTACCCAATATGGTGTAGAAGCTTTAGCTCTCAGAGCAGTTTTAAGAGATTTATTAAACCTTTCAATCATCCCGTTCGAGGAAAGATGATATAGTGTCGTACGAATTCTATGAAATCCCAAAAATCTTGAAAATTCTTTGAACAGTTTCGATTCAAATTGGACGCCCTGATCGGTTGTCACTGTGACAGGGACACCGAATCGGCAAACATAATTCTGAAATAACGTACGCGCTATAGTTTCTGCAGTAATATCCTGAAGTGGATAAGCTTCGGGCCATCTAATAAAACGTTTGATCACAGTAAGAATATAAGAACAACCTTTAGAAGGAGGTAATGGTCCTATTAAATCTATATGTATGTGGTCGAAGGGTCCTTTAGGAATATCAAAGTTAGCAATCGGGCTCCTTGTATGTCTTGCCACTTTATTAGTTTGACAGCTAATACAAGTTTTTGCCCAGAGATTACAATCTGAAGTCATTTTGGGCCAAAAATAATTTTTAGAAACTAATGTTCTAGTCGCTTTGATACCAGGGTAAGATAAACCATGAAATGTATCAAAAATTGTCCATCTATAAACGATAGGAACATAAGGACGAAGTTTAGAGCGGGAAACGTTGCACCAAATAAACTTGTCAGAATATGGAATTTTAATTTTCTTTAAATGAAAAGTTCTCCTTGTGTTCGACGAAGTATCTGATAATAAAAATTTAAGGTCAGAATCATCTTCCTGAGCTTCGTTCAATAAATTTAAGTCAAAGTTATTATCAATTAGGTTAGACTTTTGGGTAAAAATGGGGGAAATGCATTGTTGTAAAGAAGACGTATCATGTTCACGTGATAAAGTGTCAGCAACGATGTTATTTTTTCCTTTGATATGTCTAATTTCGCAAGCAAATTGAGCAATGAATTCTAAATGTCTAGTTTGCCTGGGAGATCTTTCAGTTTTAGTGAATAATGCTTTGACCAAAGGTTTATGGTCAGTAAAGCAAATAAATGTGCGACCTTCTAGTTAAAATCTGAAATATTTAATCGCTGTAAACAAAGAAAGAAGTTCCTTGTCAAAGGTACCGTATTTTGTCTGTGCTAAAGTAAGTTTTCGTGAGAAAAAGGCTAATGGAGCAAGTACACCTTTGTCATCGCGTTGTTCAAGAACTGCCTCTATAGAGACATTTGAACAATCAACTGTCAGCGCTAAAAATAAGCTATCATTACGAGGATGAGCAAAAAAGGTTGCATCAGCTATAGCTGCTTCGGGGTCACCAATTTATAGACATATGGATTAATTAAATATATATCTATAATTAAAAGTTCCAATTCATATTTAAAATGTGTATTTTCGAAGACTAAAAGGTGTTTTGGTTTAACATTTTAATAATACATGTTATTCTGTTTTTATTTAAAAATTGTTATTATTTTGTTTTTTCTTTCTTTCTCTGGTTACTTGAGACTTAGTGAAACTTATATTTACTCAGCAAGTGAACTGATCACCACACTACTCCCCCGCTAAGAAAAAGATCAGTCAGTCATTCAATTCGTCAATAGCAAAACGAACTTTCTCAATCAACGGTGGAGTGACATCGCATTTGTCAGTTAATAAATATGATGGTTTAATCCTGTCAATATTTACCGTGACTGCTTTAGTTCCTTTAACAAAAGTAACCAACTTATCTGTACGGGACAATACTTTAAAAGGTCCTTCGTGCAGCGGAGTAAAAGATTTCTTAAAACGTTCTTTCCGAACGAAAACAAAATTACAAGTCAATATGTCTGAACTGACGAATGATTTGTAATTAACATGGTGAAAAGGTTAAATGAACGTTAAATTATCAAAAGAAGTACGTAATTTAGTAATAAAACAAGGAATATCCGTACAAGTATATGATTTTATGAAAAATTCACCTGGTAAACGTATAGTTAGACCAAAAACGAGTTCTGCGGAGGAACATTGCAAATCGCCTTTAGAGATGGTCCTGAGAGCTAATAGTATGATAGGAAGTTCATCTACCCAATGTGGTGTAGAAGCTTTAGCTCTCAGAGCAGTTTTAAGAGATTTATTAAACCTTTCAATCATCCCGTTCGAGGAAAGTTGATATGGTGTCGTACGAATTCTATGAAATCCCAAAAATCTTGAAAATTCTTTGAATAGTTTCGATTCAAATTGGACGCCCTGATCGGTTGTCACTATGACAGGGACACCGAATCGACAAACATAATTCTGAAATAACGTACGCGCTACAGTTTCTGCAGTAATATCCTGAAGTAGATAAGCTTCGGGCCATCTAATAAAACGTAAGAATATAAGAACAATCTTTAGAAGGAGGTAATGGTTCTATTAAATCTATATGTATGTGGTCGAAGGGTCCTTTAGGAATATCAAAGTTAGCAATCGGGCTCCTTGTATGTCTTGCCACTTTATTAATTTGACAGCTAATACAAGTTTTTGCCCAGAGATTACAATCTGAATTCATTTTGGGCCAAAAATAAATTTTAGAAACTAATGTTCTAGTTGCTTTGATACCAGGGTGAGATAAACCATGAAATGTATCAAAAATTGTCCATCTATAAACGATAGGAACATAAGGACGAAGTTTAGGCCGGGAAACGTCGCACCAAATAAACTTGTCAGAATATGGAATTTTAATTTTCTTTAAATGAAAAGTTCTCTTTGTGTTCGATGAAGTATCTGAAAATAAAAAGTTAAGGTCAGAATCATCTTCATGAGCTTCGCTCACTAAATTTAAGTCAAAGGTATTATCAATTAGGTTAGACTTTTGGGTAACAATGGGGGAAATGCATTGTTGTAAAGAAGACGTATCATGTTCAGGTGATAAAGTGTCAGTAACAATGTTATTTTTTCCTTTGATATGTCTAATTTCGCAAGCAAATTGAATGAATTCTAAATGTCTAGTTTGCCTGGGAGATCTTCCAGTTTTAGTGAATAATGCTTTGACCAAAGGTTTATGGTCAGTAAAGCAAATAAATGTGCGACCTTCTAGTAAAAATCTGAAATATTTAATCGCTGTAAACAAAGAAAGAAGTTCCTTGTCAAAGGTACTGTATTTTGTCTGTGCCAAAGTAAGTTTCCGTGAGAAAAAGGCTAATGGAGAAAGTACACCTTTGTCATCGCGTTGTTCAAGAACTGCCCCCATAGAGACATTTCAACAATCAACTGTCAGCGCTAAAAATAAGATATCATTACAACGAGGATGCGCTAAAAAGGTTGCACCAGCTATAGCTGCTTCGGGGTCACCAATTTATAGACATATGGATTAATTAAATATATGTCTATAATTAAAAGTTCCAATTCATATTTAAAATGTGTATTTTCAAAGACTAAAAGGTGTTTTGGTTTAACATTTTAATAATACATGTTATTCTGTTTTTATTTGAAAATTGTTATTATTTTGTTTTTTCTTTCTTTCCCTGGTTACTTGAGACTTGGTGAAACTTATATTTACTCAGCAAGTGAACTGATCACCACAGTTGGTATGCCATATACCACTTTTTATTTTCAATGATAGTTGGGTCTCATATATATTCTTGTCTCTCTTCAGGGCTTCCTCTTACACTGTGACTTTCTTACAAACTTACTAACGTTCGAGGGTTGGAGAAGGGATAACAGAAGATGTATGAAAGCTCGATAAATTCCGCATTGAAGAAAATTAATCTTCCCACATCCTTCTGCACCTTCCTGTTTGCCACTCATCGAGGAATGTTCTTTAACTGCTTTTAGGGTTGGTGTTGTCGTGCAAACTCAATACCGTTGATAAATTTCTCTTCTCTCAGATTGAAAAACTCCAGAGTGCATCTTTCCAGTCTTAAAGGTTTTTCGAATACTTCTTGTGAATTTGGGGGTGGTTTCCACCCCTTAGACGGGTACGGGCAAAGCAGTTGAGGGCTGTTCTGCACAGTGCACTGCGACCGTTGCGTAGTAAGAACAAATAAAATTTGCTCTCCCACATCTTTCTCCACCCCCCGTCAGAGTTTTCACCCCTCTAGGGGGTTGGTTCTTTGGCTGTGTTCACCCTCCACCATGTCTCCCTTGTATTCTCAAGAGCTTTTAAGCTAGAAGCTTTCATGATGCAGATTTATGTCCGGAGGGTATAGAAGGAGTGTAGAAGGCGTACCAACCCCTTCGGGGAGGGGGTTGTTACGCCCTTGGCAATATTAAATGAGAGTACGAGGGTTGCAAAGTGCCGATACATACTCCTTTCCGTAGTGATACTGATAGTCATAACTTTACCTTTATTTAAGGGATATTTGTGGCCCTGCACATAAATTTAAGGGTTATATAGGAATACCATGGTCAGTTATCCAGATCACGACCTTTTTCTTTGTGGGGAGCTGTAATTGATCAGCATGCTTTAGAACCTCTACATCCAAAATGATTTATGATTTTCGAATTATGGGCCCCCTATAAGTTACATTTTTCAAATACTAAATAATTGAAAACTTGAAAACAAATTGTTTCACGAAAGAAAATCATTCCTCATTTTCTATTTTAATTCACTTCTTCTACAACTCATTCATATTTTGAAATTTTGCAGGCCAAGAATTTCCATTGAAACATTATCAGAAATTTTGAACTTCAGCCTGTAAATTAGACTGGCATTTAAGGTTGTCGATTTTGAAAGTATCAGTAACATTGGGTGGTAGAAAACGTTGATTTACTAGAAACTTAGGAATAACTTCTTTCGAGAAGAAATTCGATTTCAAGTTATTAATTATTTAATATTTGACAAATGTAATTTTGTGCCCCTGATTTTCCCTTACCCTTCCTCTACCTTCCCACCACCTGATTCTACTTTCTCACTGCATGTTTCCGCTTTCCCCATGTCTTCCATTACTCTTTCTCACCAACTATATACCATTATTGCCCACTGTCCACTATCTATCTTTACTGCCTTCCCTTACTTTTCCACCATCTTTCCTCATTTTCTTGCTGTCTTCCGTTACTTTTCTCCACCTTATCACATTTTCTCAAGTTTCCACCCTTTTTCTAAAATCTCAATAACTTCCATTACATTCCTACCACTTTTGTGTACTTTCCCAGCAACATTCCATCAAATTCTCTGATATATTCACCATCTTCGCTGGCTCTTCCACACCTCACCACTTTTTCCACTTTTTCCATGTTCCCATTTTTCATTAAATGCCTTCCTTACTTTTCCACGGCCTTCTCTTTTCTTTCCTCATTATCCCACCATGTTCCCATATATACCCAAAACCTTCGATAAGAAGCAGCCACTAAGTTGGAAAAGCAATTGCACAAGATGTCCCAGTTGATGCAATTCGTTCGACTTTTGGGCAGTCTTTGTGATAGATTTATGGATCAAGATTCATTCTGATGTAGTTGTTTCCAAAGAATCTAATGTTGCTATGAAACAAATAATCAAGCACCAAAGCAAAAGTTGACCGAAATTCCAATTTTCTTGAAAAATTCAAAATGGCTTATTTTTGCATTTTCTTAATTTTCTATTAAAGGGAAGTAAAAAATGTATGTAAATTTTAAATATCCTTCTGGTTTAGCCGGAAACTACGTTCGTTTTCTAAAAAATAAAATCATAATTTTATAAATATAAATCGTGAAGTTCTCCTTCCTAATGTCTCATGTTGATCTAACAATAGGGAACTTGCCCAAAAAATAAAATTAATCTAAAATGCTCAAAATCGTAAAATAACATCATTAAAAACCCCATAGACAACAAAGAAATTTAAAAAAAAAAATCTCTTTCAGAAATATAAGCGATTAAAATCTGCCCGATTTTATCCACTCCTGAAACGTAACGTTAGATCGAGGATGACGGGGTCAAACGACACCGATTCTACCTTGGGTTTGATAATTCCGCATGCACATGCTCATTTGTCAGAAACAACTAGCAGTGAACACAACCTAACCTAAAATTTAAACGTATTCGTTGGAAAAACATCTTCAACATTCTGAAATGTCACAAAATGCTACTTTTGATTCGTTCATTCCGAGCCGAATTTTTGAATTTCGCCGTGCAATTTACGATCAGGTTTATCTGGAAGACTTCTTCTTTACATCGCGACATCGTATGGCCGTCTCGTGTTTTTCGAAAAATATGAACGTGTCAAGATTGCATGTTTCTGCAATTTTTTCGTTGGCAACTTTTTAATCTTGGCTCCTACGCCAAAAGACTACTCTAGCTAATTTAAATAGAATTGTATTCGCTAAAACCATTTTTTTTATTTTTTGAATTCCGACGAGAAAGAAGGAGTCAGAGGGACGGGATTTGGAACTTTTTTTTTTTCGGTAAAATTTTTCCATTTTGTCACCATAATTAAATAGTAATTATCTGAAATCGATCTCATATACGATGTTCACTTAATATCATGTACTACTTTGACGCTCCGTTAATCTCGGCCCTTCGAAACAAAGGTTTCTGAGAAAAAATATTTTTTTAAGATTTACATACACTCTATAGGAAAACGTGTAATTTCCTACATTTCCTCGAATATCTCGATAATTATCGTTTTTTTCGAAAAATTTGTACATGGCTTATGTAAAGAGAATTGATTGCGCTTTCTGACACTTTATTTTTCCTCTAACATAAAAAACAAAAGACTGACTGACCGAATATGCGGACGTCTCAAAGCCAACCGCCGCGCCGCCCAGTCTATTAATTAGAGTGAAGACGTACCGCTCGGCTAAAGTTCGCCATCTGTGGGACACCAAGTGAGACTAGTCCTCTCGGTCTGATGTCACAGTGCTTTTCGTGAGGAGTGGCGAGGATGTCAACTTAAATTATTTATTGCAAAGTAAGTACAGCGATTTAAGAGCTGATATTCGGTGTTGCGTGTTTTTATACATAAACACACACTTTAATGAAATAAAAAAAAAATGGGCAAGTTGCCCATTAACAATTAGTTCATATACCTTACACCCAATGCTCCAATTCACCACCTTTGATTCAGGCGTTTTTCTTACAAATGTCTTACGAATGAAATGGAAATCGTAAATGGACTTGACAAAAAAATGTGCCCGCTTGGTCTATTCATTGATTTTTCCCGGGCTTTTGATTGCGTAGATCGTCAATTGGTTTGAAAAACTATGCAGATATGGAATTAGATGGCGTCCATTAAAATTTATAAAATCATACCTAAGCAATCAAGATTAAGTTGTTGAAATCATTTATGTCAAAAGTGAACCTAGGAAGGTAATCCAGGGTATCCCACAAGGCTCCATCCTGGGCCCTCTTTTATACATTATTTTTGCTAATGACACAGTTTATTTTTTAAAGCCAATTGAGAATTTACAAATGGTGTGTTAAGCTGACGATTGTAACGCCACCAAGTTTGGTTTGTTACAACTTAGTTTAAATTTTAATAGAATTGGTTGCACACAGTAGAAGTTCCCTGTAAGCCCGTGCGGGTAGTAGCGGTAATCCCCTCCCAGATGTCTCATACATAGCGACTAAACGCTTGTCGGGAACGCGTGCGAACGGAAGACGGGAATTTCGGTCCTTTTTGGTTAGCGGCGTTGAACGTACAACTCTTGTTTAATGTCTCGTTAATATTATACAAATTTTGGTCATACTTAATTGTATGGTGAGTAAATCATTTTCCATTTAACTTTCAGAGCTAATTGCGTAATTATTGCATTTTAGGACCCCTATTGAACATTTAGAAATTCTGCTTTGGCACTTTATCAATTTAGCAATTTAACGTTAACACTTAAACTCACAAAATTTAAGTAATATTTCAAGCAATCAATACATGAAGTAGTAACGTGAAAATCAAGCACATGTTACATATCCTAGCACGTTAGTGTCCTGCATTATATATTAATGATTTACTAAATGTTCTGAAATGTTCGATGAAAACGTTGCTTCTACACCTACGTAGTCAAGACGGCCAACGAATCTCGATGATTACTTGTAATTTAATCATGTGTATTCGGTGTGCAGTCATGGCTTCCCCTGCAGATTTGTAAGATAACCCCGTATTTTATATGGAGATCTTCTGGTCACGCACATGTGATTTATGCTGATGCAATTTCCACAATTGGGACTACGATGATGGTGATGATGATAGTAACATTTGAGTGGATCACCTGGAATTTTCCAATTATGGGAGCCAAAGTTAAAGTGGTCATTTTATCGTCACGCGAACCTGTAGGAGCAACGTGCTTACGTCATTTTTTTTGACAGCTGATTGAAGTGGTAAACGAAACATGGAACCCTGGGTTTTAGAGTGTCTCCCTGTCGAATTTTTGGATCTGTCACCTAGCAGTATCCAGCTTGTAAGGATTTTCTACTGACGTCTTTCGGACACATTTGCTCAAGTTAAGTGTTCTTTTACTAATTTCTTGTGTTCAAATATTACCTCTCCAGCAAGTATTTGCAAATTTTAACTCTAGCGTATTTACTGCTAAGGCAGGATTTATTTTTTAAAAAGGTTTTATGAGCTATGAAACCACTCCGCTAATCAAAAAGCAAATTTTAGAGACCCCTATGCATCTCATAATCTTATTGTTGTAAATGATTTTGTATTTTAAGAATACAGGGTGTTTAGAGTCACGTTGTTTTATAGAGTACCAGTGTTGAAAGCTTTCAACCAATTTACCGTGTGGTTAGGGGTGGAATTTGTCGCCTTTTGCGCCCACTTCCTGTTTTTATATCCTTTTGGTTGATACCAATTTTAACCCCGTTAGGTTTTATGACTGTGGGGTCACTTTTAGTAACTTTTGCCGTGTGGTTTTCTTGTAGATTAAGTTAATAACGTTAGTTATACATTTTAATTAGTTCTTACGTGTTTTGCCATTGATAAATTTATTGTCGATTTATAGTTATTGCGTAATTTATCTTAGATTTATGGTCATTGTGTTATTTATCGTAGATTTACGGTTATTGCGTAATTTATTGTAGAGTTATAGTTAATGCGTAAATTTTAAGGTATCAAGTAACAAACCATTTAAATTAAATCATCTACTTAATTGTCGTTTTGAGAGTAGTGTTTGTTTGCTCTGTATCGAGCTGCATTATCTATTTATAACTTCGTAATTTTTTTTGTCAGTGACTATACGATAACCAACACTAACCTTTATAGTGATATTTTTTATAACCTCTGTCAAGCCTTCTGCCTAATTCGAAACTATATTCAGTACTTGAAGTTTTGATTACATCTCAGCCACGTTTATTATCACCTTGTGGTGTAAATTGTTTACTATTCTGTGAAACCGAATAAATGTGTTTATTTCACTCGTTAACTCAAGATTTCATTCCTGAGTATTTGAGTATTTGAGTATTTTTATACCGGGTAAATGTGTTTATTTCACTCGTTATTTCAAAATTTCAGTTCTTTACTGCGATAACCTTTTGATAGATTTTGTCGTGGAATAAATAGTGATTGAGTATTGTTTTTTTTACAAATAGAAACACTGAGTTTCTGATATTGGGTAGAATAGTTTGAGTTTTGTTGTAATATGATTTTTGTGGTTGAACCACCTCTTGCTAGAACTTGATTAGGTCACATATTAAATTTTATCGTGTACTTAGCTTCTTGCTGATCGCGTTTTTTGCTTGAATTTCCTGTACTAACCCCTTGTATATATTATTACATTAACTTAAATCTACCATTGTTGATCTACTTCGATTATAAATCAAAACTTGTATATTATTTCTATTCGATATTAAATCGATACTATTTTTATTGTCTTGTTTTAATATTTGTTTGTGCTGTACATTTTCTTATTTCACGGTCCTCCTAAAAGGCCTGGCGCCCACAAAAAAGCTTTTGAGTTTTGTGTACCAAAATTGTTTTTTTAGTCATATTATCAATCATTTCCTAACCCTAATTCACGCCCTCGCCTCCAACGTAACTGACTAGCCGTGGCCTAATCTATTTTCTGGTGGGCCTTGTTCTTGCTTTTATCTTTTTGGGCCACCCCAATCAGATTAGTTTTTTTGGTTCAAGTAGCCTTTATTAAAATTTATTATTAATGTCACGTGTGTGCTATAGTTGTTCTATTTTATAGCCGTTTAGCATTTTATTTTAGAATTTATTTTTTTGGGCATTTCAGTATTTTTAGTAAAGTGATTGGCTACGAGGACATTTTGCAAACGTCTCAACGTGATAAGAAAGATTACAAATGGCGCCTCAATGTCATTAGCCAACGTAGTAGCATTACACGATACAACTCTCTCTCTCTCTCTCTCTCTCTCGCTCTCTAGCTTTCTCTCACCCATATTTTTGAAGTGCAATTTTTAACCCCTCAAGGTAGGAGTTGTGGTAATTCAAATTTTAATTTAACACTCATTACCGAACATAAAGTTGGTCCTTCGAGCCGCATTTGTACCAACGACCTATGTAAATCATATTATATGTTGAAAACAAAGCATAGGACCTTTTTGACTTATTTTGTATGTAAGGATGTGCAACTAGCTTTATGAAGCGGACTTCTGCGACCCTCTATATAACAAAATTAAATGCCTATATTTAAATGTAATTTAATTCTAAATTAAACTGTATTATGCTTTCTAAAGAGATGTAAGGGTAAATGTTCAAAAGAAAATATTTTCTTCTGTGGTGATTTCTGTAACAGCACAAGGGATGCGTTCATGTGTAAAATGTAGCGGTTTGAAAGCTGAGAGCTAGGATCCGGTTTTGCACGTTACGGAATAGAGCCGATTATATAGGAAAAATGTTACTTGTGTATCGATCTGAGAAAATTCGTAAATTAAATTTTCTATGGTATTTAACCTCTGCATTTTTAGTAGTCCTATCGATTAGATTTATTATTATTATTGTGAATACATACAGTTTAAATTATTCTAAACAAATTAACCTTAAAATGTTTGATGGCTATTTTAGACATGTTGTAAACTTGTAATAATGGGTTAGGCAGAATGATGGAGCTATTTAAAATGTAAATGGTTTAATTATTTAAATAAGAGAATGGGTCCAGTTAGTTAATACTCTTCGTCAGCATAACGTACTGCCCTTTTATTAATAAAACACTCGCTGTTCATATCACGACATTTATTGGTCTTAATCTTACTTCTGTTCGATACAAACCAAACATATTATCTCCTGCAAACCTCAGTATTGGTATTTTTGCTACTTAAATAAGAATGCTGATATCCTACATATCAATCTTTTCATTTTGAAAATTGTTCAATTCGATATAGTTAACATCTGGTACATGTTTCCCTTTTCTCTCTCAATGATTTTTTTTTCAAACTTACATTTGCTAACAAAGCATTAATGTTATATTTGAAATAGCTTTTAAACTTTTGGAAATAGAAAACGAAACATTTTTTTCCGGAACGTTAATAGCTTTTAGTTTCATTCTTATTTCATTTTTAATTATTAGAATTTTCGATATTTCCCGATATGTTTAACGATGCCAAAGCCACAAGATGAATTTTCAGAATTTCTTGGTGTGTATGTCTGCCTGTCTGGTTGCTACATCATAATTCTAAAACGGCTCAATATATTTTGATGAAATCTTGTACGTGTGTAGACATGATTCCAACTTAAAGTATAGACTACTTTATATCAGTCATGGTGGGAAGGTAAGAAAATATAGTGGGGTGGTGGAAAAGTAGTGGAGGGTGGATGGAAAATCGTGGGAAATTGAGGAACTGAAAACGTAGAGGAAAACAGTGGGAAGAGAAAGTGGACAGTGGGAAGATAGTGAGAATATGGTCGAAACGGGAGCGAAAATTATATGAAGGTAGGAAAAAGTGAGGATAATAGGAACATAAGGGAATATGGTGTTAAGTTGAGGGAAATGGTGGGATGGTGTAGAAGATGATGGGATAGTGGGGAAAACAGTGGGTAATCCATGCGAGCGTAGCCGAGGACGGGAGCTAGTATACAATAAAAGCTGCACTAAAATGTTGAAATATTTTTGATCATGAATTCAAAAATATTGGCATAATTCCTAATATATTTATGCAACACACAAATTGACCTATTTTAAGAAGGAAAGTTTAGTGAAAACATCATGGCGAAAACTAGATTGGTATCACTAAATCATCACAACCGACATAGGCCAGGCAACGAATGATTATAAAGGGAAATCTTAGGGACAGAAAATTTGACTATGGAACTTTGTTTGGACTAGTCTGGAGATGAACATATCAAAAGTCCCCACTCCTCGGTGGTGAGCGGGGGGAAGGGCACTGTAATGGTAGCATTTTTTGGTTTTTCGCTTATATCTCGGAAACTATGCGTGGTAGCGGCTTGACCACTCTATACAAAATCGAAGCTGACAAAATTTGCTACAAGAATCATTTGTCGATATGTTGATATGATGATATGATATTTTCAGCAATTTTCGAGTTTCGAGGACGGATATCTCGAGAATAGAACAACATATCGACAAATAGTAAGTAGTGACTCTTGTAGCTTCAATTTTGTATAGAATGGTCAAGCCGCTACGACGCATAGTTTCCGAGATATAAGCGAAAGACCAAAAAATGGGACCTTTAAAGTGCCCCCCTCCACCCCGTTCACCACTTAGGAGTGGGGACTTTTGATATGTTCATCTCCAGACTAGTCCAAACAAAGTTCCATAGTCAAATTTTCTGTCCCTAAAATTTCCCTCTACACCCTTCTTGGAGCATTCGTTGCCGGGATTAACAGTCTTTTTCATCATTTACAAACATGGGAATCATAGTTAAAATTATTGACAGGTTGACCAACTTCTAAAGGGACAGCTGGTACAGTGCCTGATAGAGTTATAAATTGTGTAAGTTGAAATTTTTTAAATATTTTAGACTATAAAAGAAACTAATAAATATTATCTCAAATTAATTAAAGTAGGAGTATTATTAAAGATAATGAAAACAATGATATGATTTCTATATCATAGATATGTCATTTTTACAAAGAAGACTACTGAGAACCCTATAGGGTATGGCCTGTGGGATGATAAACGTCACCTTGTGGTGGATTGAATCAGACTTTGAAGTGATTGGTATGCACTTAATTTGAGTTCCATAGGATGATGAGAACATGGCAAAAATTGGCTCCAAAGTTCAATGAGAACCTGTGTGCACCGACGACTTTTTCAATCGAAACAGGTTGAAGAGAAGTTAAAATAGGAAGGAATTAATAGGGTCAAAAAAAATAGTGAGAAAAATAACGTCTTATACCCCAAAGAGGAAACACGAAGCAGCTGCGGACACGTGTTTCGTAATTATTGTTTCTCATCAGCGTAGCGTAGCAACAAAAAGGATCTGGAAAGGACAGATAGGAACAATAATTGAAGGTTGAAAGCACACAGAAAATACACAGTACACAGTACAAGAGTACAGTGTACTGTGCTTTCAACCTTCAATTATTGTTCCTATCTGTCCTTTCCAGATCCTTTTTTTGCTACGCTACGCTGATGAGGAACAATAATTCCGAAACACGTGTCCGTAGCTGCTTCGTGTTTCCTCTTCGGGGTATAAAGCGTTATTTTCCTCACTATAAGTTACAATGTCAAAACCACCTATAGTTTTAGATCAATCATCCTGTGAGTTTTCAAGGGACATAAAGCAATCAGCGGGGAAACGTTAGTTCTGCAAAGTAGTATTCTCTAAGTAGGGCGGTGACCCATCCCCGCCAAAGTACTGACTCGGCTCGAGGTTGTTTAACCTGCGAATTCACCACAGTCGCTTACTAACTAGGCTATATTACAAAAAAAAAAAATCCAAGAGCCAAAAAAATGTTTAGAAGGCCTCAATGCATACATCTGAATTTGTTCAAATTTTTAAATTACATATTTATAATGCGTTACAATTTCAAAGTTTTTTAGGTTTTTGCAGAAAAACTAGGTGAAAACGCACTTTACAGAAAAGTTATAAATAAAAAAAGTCTTGTATATCGATGATTCATTCACCTGAATTTTTTCAGATTTTCTTTCAACTTTTACGTTTCCCCTCCCCCACTTTTAGAAATATTCAAGTGGCCATATCTCAAAAAATATGCATTTTTCGAAAAAATTTACAAGGGTAAAAACATCTTATTTTTAGCCAAAAAAAATAAATATATTATTCTTTTTCCATTTTTACCTATTTCTTCTACAAGTTACGGAACCCGTGATGAAAGGAGTATTTTCTACCCCTTCTGATCATTTCCTAATCTAATATTTTCCTAACTTTTTTATTAACGTTATTACAAACACATTGCACAAGGGTTCATCAAAATCCATTCATTAGCACTCAAATGAGTTCTACTAATATTTCCTCCGAGATATATCTGGTAATTCTGGTAAACGAAAGCCCAAATTTTATTATGTCTGTTAAATTGGTTTCTATTTTTCCTAATAAAAACATCAAGTCGCATCTCAAGGAACTGTAAATCTTGTCACAGGGTCTCAAAATAAATATGCTAAGCTTTCACACTGAGAAATTCAATTTAAACCACAAATATTCCCTGTGCATTTTATGTCATCGAAAGTTGAACACGTATGATCTAAAATTGAGATCTTATAACGTACTCTGACATCTATGGCTCTGTGCCCATGTTTTAATCGAAACTTTACTAGTCTTAGTAAATTGTGACAGTTATTTTAGCAATTATCTACAGATTTTTCAGATAAATCAAAGCCTATTTTGAATTAGCAAATAATGCAAGTCTGATTTTAGATTTTATAACGTAAATAATATTTATATCCATCTTCAAAGCACGGTGTATGAAAGTGTTTTCTTTCTACACGTCGCACAGTGGGAAAAATGTGCACTTTTTTGGACAAAAATCTGCCGACAGTAGAGATATCAATCAGTTAAAAAAAAAATGGAAAATACTCTTAAGACATTGTACTTTAGAGTAGTGTTGCGACAAAGTGGCTTTGGATTAACCTAACCTCAAGGAAGAAAAATATGAAAAGAGAATATAGGGTGGTCACTCAAAAAAAAATTTAAAGGATGTGGCGGAGCACGATAATATTTTGCATGCAGTTAACACAACTGTGGAAGAAAAAAATATATACAGGGTGGCCATTACTTTTTTAAATGTGACGGAGGACGATAATAGTTCGCATGCAGTTATTACAACTGTCGAAAAAGAAAAATATGAAAAAAAATATACAGGGTTGTCACTCAACTTTTTTTAATATGACGGAGGACGACAATATTTCGCATGTAGTTAACACAACTGTCGAAGAAGGAAAATATGGAAAGAAAAAAATATACAGGGTAGGGTAGTCACCCAAAAAAAAATATTAAAAAATGCGATGGAGGACGATAATAACTCAAATGCAATTAATACAACTGTCGAAGAAGAAAAATACAAAAAATATATACAGGGTGGTTACCCAAAAAAAATGTGCCTGAGGACGATAATATTTCGCATGCAGTGAAATAATCGTCAAAGAAGAAAAATATGAAAAAAAATACAGGGTGGTCACCCGAAAACAATTTTAAAAATGCGCCGGCAATATTTCACATGCAATTAATACAACTCTCAAAGAAGAAAAATATGAAAAAAATATACAGGGTAGTCACCGTTACACAATTCTAAAGGGTGAGAAGGAAGACGACAATATCTCGCATGTAGTTAACACAACTGTCAAAAATGGAAAATACGAATAAAATATACAAGGTCAACCTGAAAAGACAATGAAAAAATGTGACGAAGAACGATAATATTTGGCATATAGTTAACACAACTGTCAAAGAAAGATATTAAAATAATTACAAAATGTTTCAGTGTACAGGGTGGTCACCAATTACGAAAAAGTGAGGAATAATATTTCGCATGTAGTTAACCCAACTATCATGCGGGGTGTCACCCAAAGAAAACATTAAAATATGTGACGGAGAATGATAATATACATCAAAGAAAAATTTTAAAAATATACAGGGTGGTCACTCTATAAAACTTTATAAAAATTAAAGAAAAAATGTGACGGATGGCAATAATATTTCGCATGCAGTTAATACTGTCTAGGAAGAAAAAATAAATGAAAGAAAATAATAATGAAAGAAGTATGGTAAACAGAGAGGGAAGTTTTGGGTAAATACCTTTATCGATTTTTTTTAATTATTATTTTTAATTATAATACTTCTACGTATTTCCTTGCTCTTGCGTTGATTTTTGAAATAACTTATTATAGTACAGTGAATGAAGGTAAAAATCAACTATTACCTCCGATTTCGGTGAACCTCCATCGATTTGCATGAAAATTTGGGATTGAGTATATTTTACCCTCAACTTCAACAGTGACATATGCTGGACTTGCGCTTTTTGCATTTTAGGGGTGAAATCCACCCTTTTTGTTAAAAATGGGAAAAAATGCAGATTTAAGCATTCTGGCGTAAGTAATCTCGTTTAATTAGATAAAATAAATATTTTTCAACACTTATATGCATGATTTATGATTTTAATTAATTTTTCAACCCTTTTAATCGAAAATCATGAAAAAATCATTTTTTGTATTTCTGAAATATGAAATCGCATATTAACATTACACAAACGGTTTGTTTAATGTTTATGATATAATTTTTGTTGACTGTGAAATTTCAACCCTTAAAAACCATCCCCTTAATGCAGAATCATTGAAAAAATTGGTTTCAAGAAACTTTAATCATTTGAATAATACATTACTGAATTGAAATCTCATTTACTGAGTATTAATGTAATTATTTATGTACTGCGAAATTTTCCACCCTTAAAAACTACCACTTGTCATAAAAATAATGGAAATTTTTTTTATCAGCTTTTCATTTTTCACAAAATTAATAACACAAATTAAATAAGTTTTAAGTGCTAACCACTAATAAAGAGTACCACGTGTATTTTACTCCGCTTTTGGAAATATACTGAAATATTCAATAGACACACAGCATACTAGAAAGCCCCACTATGTTTTCGAGCAGATGTTCAGAATTCCTTTCACTTTTTCTATCTCAAAAGAAACATACACACACTCACACATGTATATTTTATGAGCATGTACCTATCGACACGTCTACTTCTTACTATCTATCTTTTTTCCTATATATGCATACAAAATCTCTGCTCAAAAAATTTTTCCAAAAAAATGTTATTGGTTTTTTTACAATAACTTCGTTAATTTTTATGATATCAGGTTCATCGAAAAACCATTTGAAAGGTAATTTCAGGGGCTATAAGATCGTATTAAATTTAATCTTTTAAAACCTTTATTTTTTAAAAGATAAAAGGTTAAATGGCCCCGGTTACATGGTTCTCGCAGTAAAATTTAGGCTTTAAACGTTTCTATCTCGGTTATTTCTTATCCTACAAAAATAAAAAAAAACTAAAATCTTTGTTAAAAAAAAACTGAAATTTCGTTCTCTATTATTTTTTACATATATCGAGTATTTTTGGAGTTATTATCAAAAGAAAATGAAATTTACGAAAATTTGAAAAATTCTGATTTTTTCAAATCATATTTTTTTTCAAAAATATGCATTCTAAACCGGTCAAAATTTTTAAAGTCATTACTTATGCTAAAATAAAGAAAGTCTTATAGGGATTACTATAAATTTTAATTTTTGTGGAAATGGCGTAAGTTTTATTTTTCACTTTTTCCTAAAAAATTCGAAAGGGTCCTCTTATTTTCATCATAACTTGCTTAATTTTGATGCTATCAACTTCTTCTATAGCTCATTTGATAGGTATTTGTGAGTACATTGAAAAGTGTTCAGTAAGTATATTTTATAAAATGCATCGTTTTCCCGTTATTTAAGCTTGAATACTTAGATTTGAGTACTCGCCGAAAAAAAATATACATTCAATTACCTATAGCTCACTTTGAATTAATATTAAAAGGTTTTTTAAGGAAGGAACTTATTCGTTTTTTATTAGCTTCAATTTTGGTAATGACAACTTTTTTGTAAAAACTTATAGTTTTTGAGTTATTTATGAAAAACCGCTTTAAAACATGCATTTTTTTCACGAAAAATCAAAATCTTTGATCTTTAATAACCCAAAAAGTATTGATTTATTTTAATAACTTTATATAACAAATTTTGCTTAGAATTGGTCCCTCTATCGATTTCTGGGGTTATTTTTAATAAAATAATTTCCACCCCCGAGAAGGGGTGGCATCCACCCCCAGGGTAAAAGCGCAAGTTGGCACTATGTCACTTTTGTTTCTTGAGGAATCCTCTAACTTCCCACAAATTTTCATGAAAATCGATGGAGGTTCAACGAAATCGGAGGTGAAAACCTTCAGTGACTGTACTATTAGGGTTTAATTTGTGAATAATTCCCTCAAATGGGAGACTTTGCATATGTATAGTGCTAGTTCCCAACGTTTCTATCACCATCATGAAAAATGACAGACAATATTTAATTTTTCTACAATTGAAAAAAACAGATAACTACATAAGATGCAAACTGAACTAAAGAAAGTAAACATGCATTATATATTATGAACATTTATGTAAATAACCCTGTAGTTAGTTTAAAAAAAAAGAAACCAAAAGAAAAGTTGAATAATTCAGGGAAAACTAATAATCAAAAGAAGGAAGGCGTGTTTCTCTTTAAAATTCCACCACGCTCACAAATTAAGCTGCTCCAATTTGAACTGTTTCAAATTTCAAATTATAATTTCGAATAAATAAATTGCCACAAAGCGTTGTGTTCTTTTGAAAGAACAAAAGTCAAATTAAGTGAGCTAGAAGATTAGAGGAGATATACAAGATTGCCATTATTAACGGCTAACGTCTTTAGAATCTGAAATTACGATTAGAAACATGTACGAAAACAAAGTAAAAGCATTCAGAACTTCAACCATTTGTGTTTCGCTGATTGTAATGATTATGGTCTCGCAGGTTCAGACCAAACTACTCACTTTGCACAGTTAGGTTTTCAGCCATTATCGCTACAATAAATGGCTGCATTCTTCCGGAGTAAATTTGTTAGAGTATCTGACTCTGTTTCCGTAAATTTGCTTTAATCTTTTTTTAAAAGTAAATTATTATTATTTAATGTGCATTTATTTTATTTCCAAGTTTTCGATAATTTAGTGAGGATAGTAGCGCATCGAAAGGGGCATCTTAAATAGGCCAGTGCGTTTTAACCGGCATGAAAAAAATTAAAAAGTGGGAGGTCCTCAATTCGACCTTTATGTTTGCTTTTTTATATAGGGTAGTCTTTGGACCAAAATATACAGGTGATTTACTACAACATGCGGAAAATCAAATGGTGTATTAGTCTTCTATGTGGGAAAGCCCCTGCAAAATTTTACAGTGATCATAATTTAGTATATTTTCTTGCATTAAAACTTGTAAAGGTAATGAACTACGCACCTGGAACGTCCTTCAAATAAAAGTAAGGCAAATCGAATTTGGCCAACATGCAATCTAGCCTTTTCTATCTTATTACGAACTTCGACAACAATGGAGTCCGTTGCTGGTACGTATAGTCCACGCAAATTAGACGAAAAAATAGCGAATAGAAGAAAAAAATCATATACAAATTATATTTGGGCCATGCATAGTTCATAAGGGTAGAAGTAAGAATCCGAAAAGTTCCCACCTTACCCGTCGATGGAAACACCCTTTTGGGGCGAAAAAACACCCCTAGACAGGAGTTAGTTACGATTAGTCTCATTTTTCTTCGAATCCGTCATTCCCACGAAAAACAGGTATAGGAACAAAAATATTCGACATTAAATTCTACACAAAAAAAGTTCTATGGTCGATTTGCGTACTACCCGCCGTTTTATCGTTATCGACGTTCATAGTAGAGGGTAGTTTGGAGCGCTCGGCGAAAAATCGGTTTTTCACAGCGAATATCTCCGAACGGCTACTTTGACGTCAAAAATGTTTATAATGAAACTTGTAGAGCGGATTCTCCTCTACAAGATTCATATTGTACTTTTCTTTTTTATTATTATTTTTGTTGAATTTTCTCGCTTTTATCCACAACGTGTACTTCATAATTTTAATATTTATTATTTCTTTTCGCCCAAAAAAAATTTCTCAGCAATCACCACAATAAGGAACGTTTCATTTTGCTTCATTTCGCAGCTCGCCGAGAGGTTCACAGAGGAAGGAATTAATATGCTCATTGCGGAAAATGATGCCGACATGCTCATCGTGCAAACTGCGATCAAGAAATGTCAGCAGTATGAGACAGTTTTCATCATTGGACAGGACGTCGATCTTCTTGTGCTCATTATAGCCCTTTCTCCTCAACATAAAGACATTCGACTTTTTAGAGAATCCCAGGGAAACATAAAGGAGAGGATATACAGTTCTCTCGATTTAGAGTCCTCGGATGTCTTGAGAAACTGTAAGGAAACTGTGCTGTTTGCACATGCATTTAGTGGTTGCGACACTACTTCTGCTCTGTTCGGTAAAGGTAAAGCACAAACTGTAACTATACTTGATAACAGAAGAGATTTGGATGACATTGTGCCTATATTTAACAACCCTCAATCAACAAAAGAAGAAGTCGCAACTGCTGGAGAGCGTTTCACGATGGCGTTATATAAAGCTCCAAAGAAAGAGAAATCTTTAAATAGACATAGATTTCTCACATTCAATAAATTGGATGGGAAATCAAGTAACGCTGTACTATTATCGAGGCTACCGCCAACGTCTGGCGCTTCTCATCAGCATGCTTATAGGGTTTTTCATCAAATTCAGTTATGGAGAGGAATAAACCTTGATCCGACACAATGGGGTTGGAAGAAAACTGACACCGTTCTTTCATCCATTTTTACACCTGAGGCACCAGCTCCGTTTTCCGTTCTACAACTTATATCTTACAACTGCAGGATGGGCTGCGGGAAACGATGCGGGTGTGTAAAAATAGGATTGCGCTGCTCAACCGTGTGCTCCAACTGTCACGGACAAGGCTGCTTAAATTCACCTACCGAAGATGAGTTGATTGAAAAAAACCCTATCGACGACTGAAACCAACAATGACGACAGTGGAATAGGCCTACAAGGGGAAACCACTTACAAAAAAAACGCACCGAGACCTCTACCTGGGTGGTGTGGAAACGTCATATTACAAAGTGCGTATCCTCGAAAAAGGCGAGAAAATTCAACAAAAATAACAATGTAACAATGAAAGAAGAAAAGTACAAGGTGAATCTTATAGAGAAGAATCCGCTCTACAAGTTTCATTATAACCATTTTTGACGTCAAAGTAGCCGTTTCGGAGATATTCGCTGTGAAAAATATCGTACCACCGATTTTTCGCCGAGCGCTCCCCCTACTATGAACGTCGATGGGGAGTACGCAAATCGACCATAGAACTTTTTTGTGTAGAAATTAATGAAGAATATTTTTGTTCCTATACGTGTTTTTCGTGGGAATGACAGATCCGAAGAAAAATGAGAATAACCGTAACTAAGTCCCGTCTGGGGGTGGTTTTTCACCCCAAAAAGGTGTCTCAATCAACGGATAAGGTGGGAACTCTTCGGATCTTTATTTCTACTCCGATGAATTATACATAGCCCAAATATAATTTGTATATGAATTTTTTCTCCTAAAAGGTTTAATTTGCTTGGACTAGTAGCAGATATTAGAGAATTAATTCTCTAATCTTTCTACGTAGTATACGAGCCGTTTCACATGGAACGTACGGTCAGCACTGACCGTCAGGACGTATAAGATAGTACCATGAGTTCAAATGAGCATTTTCAGATGGAGCGCGTACGAATAAATACGTCGGGCCTATGTCGAGCTCGTGCGGCGACGTATCGTCAGGGAACTGACGAGCATTGTGATATATGAGCTATTTCACATTTGAATTGATGGTCGATTGCATACAGACTCCGGTGTTGTCGATAGTATCGACTGTTTGTGCACGTGGCGTGTTCTTGTATTCCGTACCACTATGGATACGGAATTATTAATTTGTGCCGTCGAAAATTATAGATGTATATGGGATTCTTCCTGTGAAGAATATAAAAACAGAGATATAAAAACAAAAGTTACAGAGACGTGGCTGCTGTTGTTGTGCCTAACTGTATCCGAAAATTTTAAACTATTTTCTAGCTTGTGATGTAATTCGTCAAAAGATTTGATTGACGTACGAAATTAGTTAAAATTAAATTTGAATATAATGTGACAAAGGCACCTTTTAGATACCTCACGATAATAATAGGCTGTACCCAGGCCCCCCGCATCAAATCATGGGCCACGATACCAAATTCACTGGTGGGTCCCCGTGCCTAATTGATGAGCGGGAGAGAGAAATTTGAAAAAAAAATTGTCCAGGTCTCATAATTAATGAGCGAATATTGCGTTTACTGTACCACGGTACCTACTTACCCCCCTTGTGGGAGCCCTGAATGTACCCATAATCTATTTTTTTCTCCATTCTCCGTTTAGTCAGCGAAACAACGGCAACAGCGACTGCCCGGTTGCGAAGATACATTTTGATAAACTGACCACGTTTAACTGCATGTGAAAGTAGTACGTCGAAGAGACAGTCAGCGCTGACGGTTAGTAGTGACCGTACGCTCCATGTGAAACGGCACTAAGAGTTCACTGGCACAGTGTTTTTACTGTCTTCCCGACTTTCAGTTAGAGCGTACCGTTAAATTTTAAGTTGTATTCGTAGATCGATATCGTTCAATATGCCATTCTGTGCTTACAATGCGTTGAATGTAATGCATTCGAACATTTTCTTTGACTTTTCATTACTTTCAAGTTTTGTGCTGTGCTGTGTTCTACAAAAATTATTTCAATTTTTGCTATTTCTTTAGTGTGATTAAATCCAAAAAGTCATTTCTAACCCCACCAGCTTTGTTGTCAGTCCCAAATCTGATAAAGGGGAAGGGGGAGTGATATGATTGCACAGCGTTCATTAGATTCATTAAAGTCATATTTTTTTAATTTTTCTTTTTTTTAATTCCTTTCGGTGGCGATAACCTACTGATAAATTTTCAGCATGTTGTGGTAAATCACCCTGTATATAAATATAAACATTTTTAAAGCTAAGAAACATTTATGTATCACATTACGGTAGGTCGTAGAGGGCTCCACATGAGATATACCTGAAAATGAATATTTATTTTTATCACTTTTTATTGACGAAACGTTGTGATACTGACAATGAAATCTTATGCGGGCATCAATTCTACTTAAAAACCGCTGGCCAAGGAGTCACTACTTCCATATCCCGATTTTCTATCCAAGTCTCTCACAACGAAAAAAATTTGTATGTGAAAATAATTGTTTATGGAACTTTAATAATATAATATTTGAAATCGTCTACCCCAAAAATCTATAAAACGATATCCCTCATCGGTAGAGGAGTGGGGTGGTGATAAGAAGGTAGTAGTGGGGTGGATGAAGTAAAAAAATATTTTGATTCTTCTAATTCACATTCCCTCTCACCACCCTTAATAATGGGGTGGGCGTGGTAATGGGGGTAGCTAATGCCAAACATTTTTTGAGACCTCTTCTCTTGTATATACTAAATATCAATTTTATGAACTCTTACCTGTTTGATTTACCTATTTACCTCCATTTACCCCAATTTATCTCCAACTCTTCAACGGAATGAAAAGAAAATATAATTAAAGTGAGATCCCAGATCTACATCATTTTAGCAAAGCTAATATTTTGACAATAAATAGTGTAATATGTATGCCTACTTGCTAGCTTGAAAGCAGGGCCCTTTTACAGGTAACAGGTGCAAAAGGTACATATATATGTTTTACAAAATACTGTGAAAAAACAACATTCATTATTGCCAGACACTTTCCATGGGCCCTAACTTCCGCCAAACGCTAGCAAGTTTGACAAAAAATTAGGGAACCTACGTTATAGTTCAAGCCTAAATTTAGTATATGTTATTTGGGATTTTATTTTAAGACCTTTTGTAAGCAGCCAGACCAATAGGAAGTGCCTAACATCCCTCCAGACAAAAGTTCCGCAACTAAGAACTAAGTCAATTGACTGTTTTGAAAAAGGTTTATTGGTTCTTTGTATGCCAAAGCAACCTTTTTGAAATTCCTCAAACAAATCAGGATGAGTTTCGGGGACATTTAGCAAATTAGCATGGTATTTAACTGTCCATCGAGCATAATTTTGCTGAATGCATATGAAGAATAAATTAGTGGTTTTTGGCAATACAAATTTAAGTAGTTCAAAATCTCCTGTGCGGACGCTTCTTGAAAAAGTTAAATAATAGTGTACCAGATTGATATAGATTAAATAAAACTGCGGTGTTTTATCGAACTCGCCGTAAGAGTTTGCTGCTTGTAAATACTATAGTCATTCACAAATTTATTAAGTTCTTCATTCTCTATTTTAAATGATAATATTGGGCAGGTTTGCATTCGTGTAACTTCCTCTATCATTACATCGGTGATTACTGTACTAAAAATTACTTGAAATATAACATTTCCAATCCCACTGTCATCAAAGGATAAAGTCTCTTATACCTGTTGAAGTGTTTCCCTTCAAGAAATCCATTTAATGAGCCCATTGCTAGCAAATTACCTTGCACCATAACACTAGATAAGCCACAGTCATTTATTACTTTGCCTACAACTTTAAAATAAGCCATCATAATGTGAAAAGGTCATAAATATATAAATGAATTGTAAAATTTGGGTTTTTCAGTACCTTGGATTTGAAAGGCTACTTTCGCAATCAATAGCGAGATCGTAAGTAACTTGGATGGAAAGTTGTTTTAAGTCTTGACAAATGTACTTACTTTGCTTCATAGTCTCCAGAACTATTGATGTATTCGTAAGTGATGAATTGATGGGAGTTAGATAAGAAATTATTTGTTTCGGTTTAATATTGCCACTTATTAAACTATCGGAATATTTGGTAATTGGGAGAGGGTAAATTTGATATTTCTGATACATCTGGAATATTCAAATCAAAATTTTGGTAGATAATGCCAACAGTATCATGCAACGTATCTTTGCCACTTCTTGTTTCCACGAACCGATCAAAATTGTCGTAGGCAACACCAGTACAGATATTTGAAGATTTTTTAATTGCTTCAGGACATAAACATGATTTTTGTATTAAAGTATATGTCGCTTCTGTTTCCAGCTCTTCAATTCCTGGATAACTGATGCAATGTCGGTATCTATGAATAATATGAATAACTTTTCTACTACTGGTTAAGCTTTTTAAAGCCATTCCAACAACATAATGAGATTATATATAAAAACCAGCCATCATACTTTAACGTAGGTTAGTAAGGTTTTTATGTACCTTTTGCACCTGTTACTTGTAAAAGGGCCCCGCTTTCAAGCTAGCAAGTATGCATACGTTCTTAACTACATATTACACTATGTATTGTCAAAATATTAGCTTTGCTAAAATGACGTAGATCTGGGGGCTCTGGGATTTTGGACTAAATCTCGTTCCAGATTTCTTTAAAATTGAAAAGTGCACCAAATTTAAACTCAATGTCTTAAACAGTTCCAAAGTAATCGTGCGCACAAAAAGTTACAGACAGACAGACCAGGTACTGTTGAATTTAATGCTAAATTAGATGATTGTTCTATATCAGACGAAATATTTATATCTGATTCAACCATTTCCGACTTAATTTGTTTTAAAAAAATTCAGCAGATCGATAAATAAAGTCTGTTTATATAAATGTCAGCTCACAGTAACGCTCAGGTAAAGCTATAAACACATAATTTATTTGTATGGCTGCAAACGTAGCTATTTTTGGATCAGCAAAGTAGTATTCAAAATAAGTTGATTTTAAAGAGGGATTAGATAAAATTTTGTACTTAACACGTAATTTTATTTGACTGATGTAATTTGCAAAACTCAATAAAATTTGTATTTTCATAATCGTAAATAACTATTAAATGTGTTATCAGATATGTTGTTTCCATGATTAAAATATGTAATTTATTTTAAACCGAAAATATTAAAAACAACGGAGGAAAATATAAAAGCTATTAAAAACAAAACGTAATACAAATATTTTCAGTAACTACATACCAAAGTAAACAATATATGAACAATCACCCTGGGTTAATAGAAAAATCAAAATATTTTATTACATATTACATAAATTCTATTAAAGTGATTCCATATATTTCAATAACATAATATTGTTGAAATGAATTTATCTCTTTATTGCACATAAACAATTTTTAATAAACGAAATATATATTTTATTTTATAACCTTTTTATAATCATGTTGGTATAATAAAATTGTTTATGTTACGATGATGTAAAATTTATTTTATTATTTCGATGTCCAATAGAACATTCGAACCAATAATAATATCGAATTATATCAGCAATACAAATAGGGTTAGAGTGAAGTAGGTACGCAAGCTTTATTGAATCAAGTATTCCTCACAATGTAACAATCGACTTCAACGTCTGTCCTATTAATTGAAGTGGGTTGGTTTAAGGTTAATACTCAATACTAAAGGTATTATAAATGAAAACGTGGCAGACGAAGTTTCAGAATGCACCCCGCCCCCCTTGATTTAGACAGCCTCTGATGATTTTTTCGATACTGGCGATCTATTTTATTGGGAAAATTGAGATAAAATAGTAGAGTAACTAGAGATTTTAATTTAGAAAGATTGTCATATGGATTAAATTTTCGGTTTCCTTTTGATAATTTGATAGTAAGTGTATCAAAGAAATGCTTCTATAATATGCGCATGGGGGTATCTACCACTCATATTCAAGAGGTGGCAAGAAAGAGAATACCCAAAAAATAACTGAAAGGGAATCAAATTCTGATAAATAGGATCCTATATAATTTTTTATATAAATTGATAGTTTTTGAGTAACAACTACTTGAAAGTTGTGATTTTAGTTTGAGAGAACAAGTATCTCAAAATCGTTTTCGAAAGTATCACATTTAAAGTCGGTATCATGGATTATGACGTGTGCGTCACGAAAAGTGTACGGACTAAGATGATTTGAAGTGAGGGACGAACAGTGTCGGATCAACCAGTTTTGCACTGCGGTTGAAATGAAGGAAATATATAAAAGCAATCTCTCAAATAGATTTATTTAAAATTAAACATAGTATATACAAAATTAAACAAAATAATTCTCCACTAAAAAATGAAAGTAAATAATGAAAAATAACAAAAAAAATAAAGAATTAGTATTAATAAATAGTTGTTAATAAATATTTATTATTGAAACAAAAAAGAACAACAACATTCAGTCTTCAGTTATATTGGCAGTGGTATGGAGGTAATCTTAGTACTTGATGACCGTGTTCATTCAGCAGCTCATCTATAACGTATCGCCTTTGACTTGGGCAGTTTTGCTTACAAATTTTTAATAAATCGGTTTTAAAGTCCTCCTTGTTGTATTCGATATTTTTGTTCTTCAGCCACTCTTGCAATTTTGTTTTGGTCCAGGAAGTGTTCGGTAATTTCTCTGCCAGTGAGCTATGGTATGATGCATTATCCATAACAATTATCGATGGTTCTTCTAACATAGGTATTAATTTTTCCAAAACCCATTTTTCAAATAACTCACTGTTCATAGAATCGTGATAGTCAGCACTTTTTGATTTTGTTGAAAATATTAGGCTAGCATTTCTATTACCAGCATGTAGTATTATAAATCTTTTGCCAGTATTTTCGTGGCCCTTTCTGCAGCTTTTTACATCTTTATCCTGCCATGTTCTTTTGAAGGCCCCCTTTGAAAAAATCCATGTTTCGTCCAGATAGACAAATTCAAGAGGACTTTCGCTTTAAAGATTCTTAATATAGTTTCTCAAAAAACTAATACGGTTATGGAGGAGGTTACTAAGCTGACAGAGATAACGGCGATTATTTTCCATTTTATATTTAAATCCACATGTCTTTAAGAGTCGCCCTAAGATTGCTTTGGAAATGTCAATTATACCCTTTGCCTTTAGTTCTTCATTCAATATTTGAAGTGTCATATGCCTTCTATCCTCCTTCATGCTATAAATCGCATTCCTCTCTTCTGCCTTGGTACTATCATCCACATCATCACTTTTTTTTTTTCGGCACCTTATGTGTTTGCCCCGGGGTATTTAGAGGTACACCCATTTTTTGTTCATGAATTATTCGAGAAACACTGCTTAAACTGATTTTTAAAGAATCGGCTATCCTTTTTTGGACAGATGTAAGCGGACGTAACGGTCCATTATTTTCTTTTTCCCGTTGAAAATACTCCAAAACATTTAATACAAGTTGCCGACTCTGTTTGTTAATAGTGCAACCAGGCATTGCGGTGAGAAATTTATTTTATTTACAATAATAACACAACCACAGTAATTAGACTACTGCGTACAGAATTATTGTCAATTAAGAAAGAATTTAAAGAATTCAAAGAACAAGCAACACAAAAAGAAAAATCCTATAAACAAAAACTAAATATGATAGAGCAACAGTCACGGCAGAAAAACATAGCTATATTTGGATTTAAAGAACGAAATGGAGAGAACCTGAAAAAAGATGTAGTAGAGTACTTTAATAATTTGTACATTCATTTTTTAAATAATATTAATATAAATAATTTAATTACACTCACGCTTAATTTAATTTAATTTAATTTAATACAACAATATCTAATACACATATAGCTTGAATAATAAAAATAGTCCGTTATTCAAGCGATTATTATTTATCTACCTATTACTTATTTAAAATCTAAAATATTGTCGCACGGCTATGTCGAAAGTAATTGAGCAGGCACAAACGTTGTCCCATTATCGATTTGAACCACATGCAAGAATGACAGAGATGAACGTATAATTGTAAATGTTTTATAGAGTGGAAAGTCGTAGGTAGCTTTACAATTACCGCTTGATATGTGTATGAGTGAGAACAAATCTTAAAGCAAGGCGTAGCTCGAACCGTACACACGTCATAAACCCTGATACCGACTTTAGCGGAAAAAATTTTAAAGACTAACAAGAAAGCTTATAAATAAGAGGATGAATTAGGTTTATGTTTAATTTCTGTAGGGTTAATAATTTCGGAGATATGGAAGCTCAAAGATGCCACCTGAACACTTTTAAGATGAAGTATTTAGATTTAATACTGAATAAATAATTCAAGAACTATGACGTTTTCGTCATAATAGTTCCTTGAGGTAAACCAGAAAAAGGCAAAAAGCCCAAAAGTTCTGCGACTGGACCGCAAGACATCTACCCTCCCCCCCCCCCCCGTTTTAGAGGGCGGGGAACACGATGGTGATAATGTTTTCCGACCTACTCTCTAACCACTACCCCCAAACCGGAAAAACCATCTCTTTTTCCAATTTTCCGGTACTAGGCATTTTTTATCAGAAAATTTTATTAACGAAAGTTGTTCAGAATTGTTCAAAAACACTAAATCCAAAATTTAATCGAAATTAAAAAATATTGAAATTTTGTTTAAAATATTGTCCAAGTCCGAAAATATTATTTAAATGGGCTTTTTTTGTATAAAAATTCATGACAATTTTGTTTGAAATTAAACCCAAGCTGTCAGAAGGCATAACCCCCACCATTCCATCAATCGTTTAAGCCTAAAGCCGAGCCCTTTTCATTCGACCACCCTTCTACCACGACGTTGCGCGCCGTGGTGGTGTGGTCGACTCCAAATCGGGCCTCGACCTAATAGTCCAGGGAAATGAGTAAAAAAAGTACCATGTTCGGGACTGTGACTCATCCAGGCAGAGACCACGATTTTTAGGTAGTATAGGTGTCAATAAATGAAACCTATATAAAATCTGCGGTCGATTTTCTGCATATGTTTATTTACAGCCATTTTAATGCAAAAAATAGAAAAAACGTGATTTTCCACACTTTTTCACCTGCCAGTAAAAAGTAAACTATCTTACAGATAAATCAAATGAATCACCTTGTAGGAAATTAAAAAAGCTTTAAAATGGTGGTTGTTAAATGTCGATATAGTTAATTGTTGCTAAGATAATTGCAAAATGCGGAATTTTATTCAATAAACAATATCTTCTGTAAAAAACAATCTACTGTTTTGTCCTTGCGTAAATAGTTGACTCTCATAGTGCTTAATATCTGGTAAAAATTTCAAATCGATTCATCAAATAGTTTTTGCAAAATTGCATTAATTTATCCCAGAGACCTTTTTTTTGCAACCCCACCACGTCCAGAGAAATCAAAATACAATGATTCTACGGCCTCCACTTGAAAGGGAAAGACTTGATTTACCAAAATGCTTTGTTAGATATCGAAAAAATTAATTTTCAGACCTGCAAAATGACGTTGCAAAAGAACTCAGATTTTTACCTTATAAACAAATAGAATAATTTTTTAACAATTGATTGTAGAGCATCGGTTTTTCGATGTTTGAAAATCTGATATTTTTACACGAATTTTGAAAAAAAAAGAAGGTCCTAGGTCAATTTGGAGCAAAGTTAGCAATTTTTTTTCAAAAATTCATAGCTCCTTTGTTTATAATAATTAAGAAACCTAACAAGCGCCATTTTAAAGAAGAAGAGTTCAACTTTTAGTGTAAAAAATTTGAAAATGATTGCACTTTCTCAAAACTGTTGGCCAAGCTTCTAAAATGAGGCTCGAATCAACTTAGCTCGGAGGTTGTGGAGGGGGAACTCTCAAATCCGCGCATTCAAAAATTGAAACAGAGCATCTTCAAACTGACCACATAAGTCATAACTTTGGTGTTTTTCAATTTGGGGTACCTTTTTGCGTACGTTAATAATATTCAATCTGTTAAACTATTAACATTAATATTAACAATGTAATTTGTTTAAACATTTAAAAAATTTTTTTTTTGCAAAATATCAAAATTTTTTGTTTTGTTCTTGTTGAAAGTTGTAGAAAAGGCTTATGTACACGTAAATATATATCTTATTGTTATAAACCATTGAATTTTTCAAATTTATAAAATAAAAACACTCTATTCGATATAATTTACATTTTTAAGATATTTTTCAAATGCAAAATTACCATACAATTTATGAAAAGTGCTCTTATTAATTTGCGTATTATTAATTATCAATAAATAATAAAACAAACCATTACTTCCTTCGTAGAAGTATACAACACGCGTGTGAATGTATACATTCATAAATTACATTGTTAATATTAATGTTAATAGTTTAACAGTTTGAATATTATTAACGTACGCAAAAAGGTACCCCAAATTGAAAAAAGAAACATCAAAATCGGTTAACAAACACCAAAGTTATGACTTATCTGGTCAGTTTGAAGATGCTGTTTCAATTTTTGAATGCGCGGATTTGAGGGTCCCCTCCGCAACCTCCGAGCTAAGTTGATTCGAGCCTCATTTTAGAAGCTTTGCCAACAGTTTTGAGCAAGTGCAATCATTTTCAAATTTTTTACACTAAAAGTTGAACTCTTCCCCTTTAAAATGGCGCTTGTTAGGTTTCTTAATTATTATAAACAAAGGAGCTATGAATTTTTGAAAAAAAATTGCTAACTTTGCCCCAAATTGACCTAGGACCTTCTTTTTTTTTCAAAATTCGTGTAAAAATATCAGCTTTTCAAATATCGAAAAACCGATGCTCTACAATCAATTGTTAAAAAATTATTCTATTTGTTTATAAGGTAAAAATCTGAGTTCTTTTGCAACGTCATTTTGCAGGTCTGAAAATTAATTTTTTCGATATCTAACAAAGCATTTTGGTAAATCAAGTCTTTCCCTTTCAAGTGGAGGCCGTAGAATCATTGTATTTTGATTTCTCTGGACGTGGTGGGGTTGCAAAAAAAAGGTCTCTGGGATAAATTAATGCAATTTTGCAAAAACTATTTGAAGAATCGATTTGAAATTTTTACCAGATATTAAGCACTATGAGAGTCAACTATTTACGCAAGGACAAAACAGTATATTGTTTTTTAAACAAGATATTGTTTATTGAATAAAATTCCGCATTTTGCAATTATCTTAGCAACAATTAACTATATCGACATTTAACAACCGCGATTTTAAACCTTTTTTAATTTCCTACAAGGTGATTAATTTGATTTATCTGTAAGATAGTTTACTTTTTACTGGCAGGTAAAAAAGTGTGGAAAAACACGTTTTTTCCATTTTTTTGCATTAAAATGGCTGTAAATAAATATATGCAGAAAATCGACCGCAGATTTTATATAGGTTTCATTTATTGACACCTATACTACCTAAAAATCGTGGTCTCTGCCTGGACGAGGCACAGTCCCGGCCAAAACCTCATTTCCCTGGATTATAAGCGCATTTTTGTAACTTAATAAATAATAAACTTGTTTTGAATTGAATTGAATTGAATTGTCAGATAGCTGTCAAGTAATTAGTCGTCTTTTTTATATTTTCTAAATTCATTGATTTTTTATATTTCTAAATTTTTTTATTTTGATGAAATATTGGATATTGGGTTTTTGGACAATTCTGAACAACTTTCATTAATAAAATTTTCCAATAAAAAAATGCCTAGCACCGGAAAATCGGAAAACGGGGTGGTCTTTTCGGTTTAGGGGTAGTGGTTGGAGGGTAGGTCGGAAAATATTGTCACCATCGTGTTTTCCGCCCTCGAAAACGGGGGGGTACATGTCTTGAGGTCCGGTCGCAGAAATTTTGGGGTAAAAGCTTTACCTCAATGGACTATAAATGTTAGGAATTAAAATTAAAGATTTTATTAGTTAAACTTACAAATGGTTATTTTTGTTTAAGTAGCATAAAAAACAAATATATTATGACCGAGACAATATACGCCTTCACATTTTTGAAATAAAAATGGCGCCGTTTTATTGAACAGTAATTAAAAATATATATATTCTCAAACACAGTTTTTAATTAATATATCGAACTGCATAGATCTTCAATTTTTGTCCGTTTAATGCAATTGCATTTGGAAAAAATTTGACATTAAATAAGGGTATTTTCGAAATAACGTTAAATTTTTGTTTTTTATAAATATATATTTATATAAACTGGGAAGAAGGCAACAGAAAATATTGCGAGAATAATAATATGGAAAACAATTTTACTAAAGTACACTATAATGAGAAGCAGAGATTAATAATTCATAATCAGTAAACATTTTTTCTATCTATTATTTGCTGTTACTTTTATTGTCTATTTTTTTAATTTTAAAAGATAATATGTTATAAGTACGAAGATTATCGTCATGACAACTGAAGGGTAAAGATAATGATTTTATAAAATACAACGTGATCTACCATGACTTGTGGAAAATTTAACAATAGGTTATCCCCACCGAAAGGAGTTAAAAAAATGAAAAATTTAAAAAATGACCAAAAAAATTACCTTCTTTTTTGTAGAAATGCACCGCCTATGGCTTTAACCAATCTGACGTAACGCGATACAACCATATCTCTTTATCAGACTTGAGATTGATACTATTGACAGAAAATCTGGAGAGGGTAGAAGTGACTTTTTGGTTTTAATCAAATCACACTACAAAAATAGCGAAATAAATCGAAAAGACATTAGCCCTATGCTAGTGAACTCTGCAACAACAAGTAGATATAAGAGATATTTACTTAAATCCGTCAATAACACGCCGGTGTCCTGATTGTTCGACCGAAAGCAAAAAACGCGGCACTTTGACCGCACTCGCCGGCTTCACTTTTTATGCCAATTAAGGAAATGTAAACATCTTCAATATGTTTTTTCACAAGTAAGTTCGTCGTCTTATTACTGACCTAGTCAATAACAGTAGTGTATCTTCGTGAATTTTAACCATTTTTAATATACTAAATTACCTCGGGGCACTCTAAAATTTTGCAGGGGCTTTCCCACATTGAAGACTAATACACCATTTTATTTTCCGCATATCATGCTAAATCACGTTGTATATACTTAAAAGTTCATTGTGTATGTAAAAAAATTTGTTGCAATAACTCAACTACCTCTTGACCGAACTTCTCCCAAATTGGTAAGGAAACATTTTTTAAGCTAAAAAACAATAATTTATCTATCACCTCATACTAGCCCCTGGAGAGCGCCTCAAGAACTAATAATAATAATAATAATAATGTTTATTTACCAAATACATTATAAAGTACATAGGTATATAACAATAACAACAATAATGATAATACTAATAACAATAACAATATTAATAAGTATATAACAACAATAGCAACAATAGTACTAATAACATTAACAATAGTAATAGTATATATCGACAATAGCAACAACAGTAATATGTTTTCGCTCGTCTTGTTTTGTAAATAAACAGTGAGGACCCCAGGAAGTACTAGGTACTTGTATAGTGGGGTTCCGCTAATTACTTACAGTTTATTACACAATGTATTTGGCTATAATGGGAGTGTAATCCTTGAGGAAAATAAGAGAAAGGAGGACATGGCATGTTAATTTTAAATGAATTCATTAGAAGAAAAGAAAAAAAGAAAAAAACCAACATAGGGGAGTTCATCAATAGTGAAAAGGAATAACAGAGAAAATAGTTATAAAAATAAATACATATACGCACGTGGGCTTTCCCAGACAGGTACATGTTAATTCGAAATGTGTATATGCGTGAGAATTAGAATTTTATTTTTTTTTTACAGGTAAGTTTATGTATTTCTTTTTTCAAATATTTGTACTATTGGTCTTGGTGTATTCGATAACCATAGGTTGATTTTCTTTTTATAGATATTATATGAAGATATAGTTTTTATGTCGGGCGGAATTAAATCATAGATATAAGCAGCAAGATAAGAGGATTTTTTTTGTCCTATCGATTTGTTTACTTTAGTTTTTAGAGTGGTTATGTGTTTGTTACGGGTATTGTGGCAATGTTCGTGATAGATTATTGTTTGATGTTTGTTCTTGAATAAAGTTAATAAAATTTTTTTGCAAAAAAGTTGTCTAATATCCAATTTTTTTGCCTCGTTGAATAAGGCATTGGTGGGGTAAGTAATATTTTCATTGTGGATTATTTTTAAAAACCATTTTTGGATGGTATTTAGTATTTTTAGGTAATTGTTGTTAACGCCACCCCATCCAATAATTCCATAGACAAGTTGTGACTGCACGAGGGAGAAGTATAATATATCAAGCTGACGTATGCTTAGAAACGACTTTAGGTATTTGAATTTTGGAAGGAGAGGCCGTAGTTTTCTAACAATGTTATTTACTTGTAGGTTCCATCTAAGGTGTTTGTCTATTATAATTCCTAAATATTTTATATGTTCTGCTTCATCAATGGTCATTAATAATTTATCATCGTGGCTAATATACCTAATGATGAATATTTTTTTTTTTACGAAACGCTGTAGCACTTTTGACTAGAAAATCTCATGCAGGAGTCATTTCTGTATAAAAGAGGTACACTTGATAGAACTTGATAAATCCAGAATCGAGAAAACTACCGCAAAAAGTTCAAGAATTCTTTGAAAACAAACTTTAAAGGGACAAATTGTACTGAAAAGTGTGCTTTGGTGACGTCTTAGTTCTGTCAAAATGTCAAACTAATGAAATTGTACATAAATGATAGAACTAAGACGTCACCAAAGCACACTTTTCAATAAATACAATTTGTCCTTTTCAAATTGAGTGTGTTGGGGGGCGAGCGTAGAGGCGACTTCAATGTGAATGTCAGTCGATATTCCGTTGAAGCAACGTCGAGCGCGGTTAGTACTTGGATGGGTGACCCATCTTGGGAAATACGGCGTTCTCGTCCCACCTTCTAGCGGCTTGTATATCAGTGTATACCCGGAAGCTACGTAATTTCAGACGAGGATTACGTAGTGGATATACCATCCTTCGGAGGGGATGTAAAGCAGGCGGTTCCTTGTCTATTAAATGTTAGGCAAGTAAAAGATCCCTACTCTTCTTAAGGGAAGAGGTTCGCCAAAATTTCCAGGTTGGGGATAGCTCGTCTCCTGGCGTCGGTGATAGGTCTTGGTAGCGGAAATAGGCCGACGTTAAATAAACAGATTAAAAAAAAAATTGAGTGTGTTTTCAAAGAATTCTTGATGTCTATGCGGCAGATTTCTCGAAAACGGTTGGAATTATCAAATTCTTTCTTACGTAGAAATGACTCCTGCATGAGACTTTCCAGTCAAAAGTGCCACTACGTTTCGTAAAAAAAAGAGAAAAATTATTCATCAGGTATAGCTCATAAGGCGCCCTCCATAAATTATTGTTTCTTAGCTTAAAAATGTTTCCTTACCAAATTGGTAGCAGATCGGTCAAGAGGCAGTTGAGATATTGTAAAAAAAGAAAAAAAATACAATTTTGACACCTGTATCTTTTTCCACAGCAACAATTCTCTAAAGTGTGTTTGGTTATATTCTCATATTTTGGTCTAAAGAACTTTGAACAACTATGGCTTATTATTAATGGTCCATCCCGTATAATCATTATAAAATGAAAATATTAGCATAGTTATCTGAAGCTTTATAAGAGATATATCGGAAACTTACAAGAGGACAATAAAGCCGTTATAAAATAGTTTTATAATTATGTTGTAAGAACATTCTCATAGCGTTTTTATATCACGAAATTGTCGCAGAGAGCCAAATAGTTTACAATAGTGCTTAATAAAACATAAAAGAACATTTTCCTCAACAAAAAATTAATTATACAATCATTCGGCTTAATATTAGTGAAACAATGCTAGTTGGGTTGCCATTATCTATAGCGGTACAGCTCTAAAATCAATATTTCAAAATAACTTAGATGTAATTGTAATAAATGGAGATCTGAGGAATTAATATGCATTTATTAAAAGCTTTTATTTAACTTGCAATGTTTGTATGTTAGTTAGTTTGTTTGTTTGTTTAGGTCGAATCTTGCAATCTGAATTTCGACTAGTTATAATTAAGCTAGACCTTTGAAATTTGGCACACGTGTATAAGTCTGGTGACAATGCAACATAGTATAGCCAATATTGGTCTAAATCCAATATGGAAGACGTCCCAAGATGGAGAATCGCCTTTCATTTCACAACCCCCTTGATATGGGTATTAAATGAAAGGGTTTGACGAGTAAAATACGATAAACTATGTGACGTCATTCTAAATTCAATATGGCGTAAGTCCCAAGATGGCGGATTGCCTTTTTCTTCACAACCCCCTTGATATGGGTATCAAATGAAAGAGTTTGACGAGTAAAATACGATAAATCATGTGATGTCATTCTAAATTCAATATGACGTACGCCCTAAGATGGCGGAGTATCTTTTTCTTCACAACCCCCTTAATATGGGTATCAAATGAAAGAGTTTGACAAGTAAAATAAGATAAAATATGTAACGTCATTCTAAATTCAATATGGCGTACGTCCCAAGATGGCCGATCGCCTTTTTCCTCACAACCCCCTTGATATGGGAGAGGTGGGAAGAGGTGGGGAAGTGATGGGAAGAGGAGAGAAAGGGTTGGAAAGAGATGGGGAGGGGTGGGAACAGGTGGGGATGGGGTGGGAAGAGGTGGGAAAGGGGTGGGAAGGGGTGGGAAGAGGTTGGAAGAAGTGGGAAGTAGTGTTAGAGGTGAGAAGACGGGAGAGGGAAGGGGTGGATGGCGGTGGCAAAGGAAAGTTTTGTCTGGCTGTCTGTAAAATAAGTAGACTAAAAAGTAAAAAATAAAATTATATAAAAGAAATATTTTTAAGAAAAAGCTTTTATTTGAAAAAACTGTACCAAAAAGTAAAAATTGTTTTTAAATTCATACACCGGCAAACCAAAAGCTCTGGGGGCGGTCAATTGAGCAAAGTAACTATGCAATAGCGCTATATGACCGTCCCCAAAGCTTTTGATTTCCCGGTATATGAATTTAAAAAAAAAATTATTTTTACTTTTTAGTACAGTTCTTTCAAATAAAAGCTTTTTCTTAAAAACATTTTTTTAATATAATTTTATTTTTATAATAATTCCCCATTTCTCATATATTTGGCAAATGAATACATTTTGCGACTTTACATTATACTTATTTCAATTCAACCTTTAAACAGCCACATTACTAAATACACCCCTCCCTCCATTTATCAACAACTCCCAAACTAATAAATTTAATTTCAGTCCTCCTTTGTATAACGTAAATGATCTAAACCAAAGCAAAACGGCTTAATTCAAAGCCCGGAAGTACACAACCACTTGAACATGGATTTAGCGATTTGCTCAAAGATTAAATCAAAATTCAGTCTATTTACTAAGATATCCGTCAGTCTCAAAAGGCGCCAGGCGTAGTCGTAACTCCACAAAACTGGCATATGCTAGCAATCGGCACGTTTCAAGATCACAGTTTGACCAAGTCATTATACGGCACGCTTGTTTCAGCGCTGTAACCTATTGCCCCCGTCTTAACCGCGGTGAATTAATGAGTCCCTGGTCTTTCGCATGCCGAGCTGAACCTCAGAGGGTTGAAGCAAGCCCTTAGGGCTCTGCCCGGCTCGTTACGAAGTCTTGATGACGGTAGAGAGGGCAGGCGCTGAATACACAATAGGTGCACTAGTTACTCGATTACTGTACGGAGCATATACTGGGTGTATGCGTACAAAAGGGTTTGTACTTAAAATGTAGGTGAAATTCCATTCAAGATTTTCCATGACCTATTTCTGAGTTAAATTTTTAATAATTAAACACACAATTAATTTTAATATTTATTAGAAAATGAGCAGACTACTACCCATATTTATTTTTTTCCTCTAAAATTGCAGTCAAAAGAAAATACAATTAGGTTATATATTATTTATACTAGTTACTACACTAATTAAATTACTACGTGTAGCATCAAATAAATAAGATTAGGTTTGTTGATAACAAATACTCATTATTATTTATTTGAAAACAGTTTAAAAAAAATGCTAATTAAAATTTCCTAAAAAATATGTTAAAAAAGTACATGTAAATGGTGTGTAAAAAACGTGATTTTAAAACACAAATATAAAAATTATGAAAATTATTTCAGATGCCTAAAAAGTCATCTATGGAAAATTATTTTAAGTTTTATATAAGTATGTAGTCCTGTACAGAATAAAACATATGAGTTTGTAGATATTTTTTTAGCGAATGTTTGAATTTGTACAATGTATTTAAATTTTTAATGTGATCGGGAAGTATATTATAAATTTTAATTCCAGAGTAATAAAGACTTTTTTCAAATCTTGTTGTTTTATGTTTAGTTGGCTGTAATTGTGTTGTGTGCCTTGTCTCATAGGTATGGTTTTATGAATTACGTTGGTACAAATTTATATTTTTACGAACGAAAATTGCAACTTTGTAGATATACAGACAGGGCATGGTCATTATTTTTAGGGATTTAAATAGGTCTCTACATGTTTGTCTGTTAGTAGATTTAGTGATAATTCTAATGGCTCTTTTAGAAGTATAGTAACGACGAAAAAATTTTAAAAAATTTTTATTGTCCAAATAGGCTTAAAATGTCATGAAACGTCGAGATTTTAAGTTTGAGCGAAAAAAAAATTTCTGTCTGTCGGTCTGTCTGTCGGTCTGTCTGTCGGTCTGTCTGTCTGTCTGTCTGTCTGTCTGTCGGTCTGTCTGTCGGTCTGTCTGTCGGTCTGTCTGTCGGTCTGTCTGTCGGTCTGTCTGTCGGTCTGTCTGTCGGTCTGTCTGTCGGTCTGCCTGTCGGTCTGTCTGTCGGTCTGTCTGTCAGTCTGTCTGTCTGTCTGTCTGTAACTTTTTTTTGTGCGCACGTTTACTCTGGAACCGTTTGAGATATTGACTTGAAATTTGGTACACATATGTACTTTAACGAGATCTAGAACTAAATTATATTTTCATCTTGTTCCGTCGAAGGGTTGGGGGGTAAATTGGGGTAAATTTGGGGCAAATGGGTAAATCAAGCAGGTAAGAGTCCATGAAATTGGTATTTAGTATATACAAGAGAAGCTGAGGTCTCGAAAAAATTTTTGGCATTAGCCACCCCCATTACCACCCCCACCTCCTTATTAAAGGGGATGAAAAAAAAATGTGATTTAGTGCATGTACAGGAACCAGAAACCTCAAAATATTTTTTTACTTCATCCACCCCCCACTACCACCCCCCTATCACCACCCCCACCCCACTACCAATGTGGGGTATCGTTTTATGGGTTTTTGGGGTAGAGGATTTCAAATATTATATTATTAAAGTTCCATAAACAATTATTTTCACATACAAAGTTTTTTCGTTGTGAGTGACTTGGATAGAGAATCTGGATGTGGAAGTAGTGATTCCCTGGGCAGCGGTTTTTTGAATCCTAAACACTTCTATTGCTCTAGTACTATTTCCCCAGAATTCAATATCATAAGACATAGCGGAATTAAATGATCCATAGTATATGTTAACATCTGCTCTGTACTACAATATTTTATCATTGTTCGCAAAGAGAAACAAACTTTTGATAATTTTGTACATATATGTTCTATTTGTTCGTACCAATTAAAATTATTATCTATATGGATACCAAAGAACTTTGTGCTGTTCTTTGAAGTTATTTCAGAGTTAATTACATTTATTTTAAAGACGCCATTTTGAGCAGAATAGTGCAATATTTCTGTTTTTTGAGAATTTAACTTTAGGCCATTTTCATTTAACCATCTTACTATATTGTTCACTGTTTGTTCCATTTTTGTGTATAGAATGACTTTATTCTTATTTCCAAGAATTGCTGTGGTGTCGTCAGCATACAGTATAATTTTTGAGTGTTCTATATGTACGGGCAAATCGTTAACATATGACAAGAACAGTAAAGGACCTAATATTGACCCTTGTGGTACAGATATCGGGGGTAGCTTCTCCCAAGTAAATCTGTGTTGTTGATTTTGATGTATTTCAACTAACTGCTTCCTATTTAACAAATAGGATTTAATAAGATCCAGTGGAGTACCCCGTACCCCATATTTATCTAATTTTTCAAAGAGCTTGACCATGTCAAAAGCTTTCGACAGGTCAAACATGATGCCTACCACATTGTTTCAATTTTCTAGGTTCTCTAAAATTTCATTTGTTAATTGAAAAATTGCCGTGGTAGTATTTTTATTTCTTGTAAAACCATGTTGTTCTGGTCTCAATGCGCTATGCGATTTAAGAAAATTTACGATTTGATCGTGTATAATTTTTCCAATTATTTTTGAAAATACTGGGAGAACGGCTATAGGTCTGTAATTATCGATATCTTGTCGGCTGCCCTTCTTATAAAAAGGGATCACTTTTGATAGTTTTAAGTCATCTGGAAAAATTCCAGGAAACAATATCTGATTTATTAAATAAGTAAGAGGTGTTAAAATTTGACGCGAGCATTGTTTTACAAAGTAGGGACTAATATCATGAATATCCTTGCAATTTGAGCTTTTAAAGTTTTTTATGATGTGTAACAAATATTTTTCGAAAATCGACCTTAAGAATAAAGATGATCGCTGATGTAATATCTTGTAGGTGGGTGAATTAGTTTTTGTTTTTATTTCCTGAGAATTGCCAATATTTATAAAAAAAAATGTTAGCGTTATTTGCCATTTCACTTGGCTCTGTTACTGTTTTGTTATTTATTTTTAATTCATTTATTTGGTTAGGCATACTTTCTTTTGTATTTTGTCTTACTATTTTCCAAGTAGTTTTTAATATTTGTTTTTGACAGTGAAGTTTTTTGCTTCTCTCATTACTTTGTTGTATATTTTTTTATATGTTTTATAATACTCAATTAGATTTTCGTCATTGGGATTATCACGCTTTTGTTTGTACAGTTGAGTTGTTTTAAATGTTTACTAGCGATTTTGATGCCATTAGTAATCCATTTATTTCTACCACCTGATAGATTTTTTACTGATTTGATTGGAAAATGTTTGTTATAGTACAGTAGAAATATTGATAAAAATTCTTTATTTTCGTTCGGGTTTTCATGTTTATACACAGATTCCCATGTCTCTCAAGCAATATCGCAATTAAAATTATTTATGGATTCTGTGTTCACTAGTCTAATTTTTTTGTACTGATTATTGTTGATTACAGGGAGCTTAGCTCTAACATGCACTTCAATAGCTTTGTGATCTGAAATATCTAGGTCTTGTATATTTGCATTAAAATCGGATTCTGTGATGTTAGTAAGTATATAATCTATAATAGTAGACCATTATCTGTTACCCTTGTAGGACTATTTGTAGCTATTGTTAGGTTAAATGACTCTATTATGTACTCTAATCTGCGCTTATTTAATGAATTTTTAGAAAAATCGATGTTGACCAATTTATATTTCGACAAGTCAATTTTCTCTAATGTAGTTTCAAGTTTGTTAAAAAAAATATCTGCATTACTCTCAGGTGATCTGTATATTGTAATGATTAAAATGTTATTTGTATTTTTCTCATTTTGTTGTATTTCTATCGCTGCTAATTCGTAATCTTTTTCTGAACTAATACTGCTTAAATCAATTCTACTTTTAGTTATTGGTTTAATATTGTTTTGCACATATATAGCTGCTCCGCCATGCCTAAATTTGTTTCTGGAGAAACAGTTTACACATGAGTAGTTATTTAAAATTACAATTTCGTCCTTTTTCATCCAATGCTCAACTAAACATAAAACATTTATTTTAAGATTACTTACTTCTAAATCTAGCCTTTCTACTCTATTTCTTAAACATTGTGTATTTAAATGAAGAATTGTTAGTTCAAATTTATTTGGAATTTGATTACATACTATTTTTGCATTTGTTACTCTAAAAAAGAATTATTGTTTGCATGTTCGTTCTTATTCTTCGCTGAAAAAAGGAATTTCTTAACAAAGCTTCCGTTGGGCCAAAATTTTAGGTCCAGACATTTTTCTTCCAGCTCTTTGGGTACTCCAACCTTAAAGGAGTTGTAGGTATGTACACTGCCTCGTGGTTTCTAGCACTGAATAACATAATCTGTTTTTTCTGCATCATTTAAACATTTTTTCAGGTCATCTTCTCCCACATCCGTACCCACACGTGACACGAAAAACCAAATTTTTCTTGGTACAACATTTAATGTTATATTTGATCTCGTTCCAATTATTGGTGTAAACCTTTTATTTTGAATACCACTGTATGTTGATGCTTGTTTATTTGTTTGTGTTTTTGTGTGTTTCTGCTGTGACGTGTTTGATGTAGGTCGTGGATTATTTATATCTGACTCAGTTGATGTTTTTACATTTTTGTTATCTTGGCTATTGGTTTTTTGTTCGTCGGCTGGTTTTTGCTTTATTTGTCTACTTTGATTGATATGTGTTGTTGTTGTCATATGTGTGTTTTTAGTTAAAATGTTTGAATATAGGTTTGTTGGATGCTGAGATTGTTTGCCTTTGCTGTCATTTCCAATTAGATTTGGTTCTTTTCTTGGCTGGTTATCATTAATATTTCGCACAATATTTTCTAAATCAGTTATTTTATTCCCTTGACTTATGATGATTTCCTGCTGCTTTATAATTACCTCATTTAACTTAGTCATGTTTTTCTTTAGGTATAATACAATATAGTACAGTAACTAGGGGGTTTTAACTTCGGAATAATGTCATTTGAATTGGATTTCTTTTTTTATTTTGACAATTTAATAGCAAATGCATCACAGAAAACGAGGGCTTCCTTGCCACCCCCTCACAGTGGGAAATTTATGACTTTTTTTGAACAAAAATCGAGACGCAGCTCATTTCACAATCGACTGCAGTAATTTTTTTTTTTAAGTAATCGTCAATAGCTGTATTTTACTCTACTACTGCTACAATTTGGAAAAAGTCGATTCTTCTTTTTACTTTTGACCATTATTCTGCCCTCCTAACTTAGAGAGCAGTATCTCCACCTTTACTAGTTTTGAGATAACGTCTTTTTTTAGTTTATTTAGCTGGGCCACCACAAAAAACTTAATGAAAACCTTTGAAATTTGTTCTAAGTATTTCAATATAATTGTTTTAAATTTGTATCACAATAACCATGTCAATATTTAGAAATGTAACTAGAAATTGGCGGTTACTGCTTTTTAGTCTAGTGTATTATTTAGATTAAAGAAGAACATGCAACTATGACTTGCAGTATGTGCATATATTAGGATTTACAGCTTTTTAGTGCAGACTAGAAAAGCTTAATTTGGAGATGCCGCAATACTCTATAAGAAATGTTCGTAGAAATGATGGCAAAATAAAATGGAATATTACTAAAAAAATTACACTTCTTCGAACGTAACTTAAAAAAGTACAAACAGTACTTCCTATTACAATTTTGATTAACTAATTATTGTATTCAAATCTAAGGACAACTGCATCGTTATTCACTGGAATCTTCTTTCTTCCTTCCGGATACACATTCATGCCACAGGCAAGGAAAAGGTTTAGTAGGTTGTTTTTTACCTACCGGTACAAAACTCTCGTTGAACCACGAGGCGTTCTTAGGCGTTTCTCGGAAAATTAAATTTGAAATTTTTATCGTCTTGCCATTGGAAAGATTGTTTGAAGGTGTCAAAACAAGTTTTTACATGTTTTCAGAATCCCAAAAAAAAATTTTTCAGAAAAATTGGCTGAAATTTTCAGTAGTGGCGGCAAAAATCATTTCCCGGAAAATCGGCTTAAGTTTTTAGTTTTTCTCTAAATTGTTAGTTATTCAAATATTCAAGATCAAGACTTTGGTAGCCCAAAAGATATAAATACGACGTTACTGACTTTTATTTGCAAATTTAAGTTACCTATTATGGGTACCTAATCGGTATTATAGAGGCAGTTTAAGGAAAAACAGAAACAAAACAGTATAAAATCAGAACTCGTAATTGGTTAACGTGTCAAGCCATAGTATTATCTCCGATATAATTACAGAGATATTTTTAAAAAATTAAAGAGATACAAGTTTTTAAACTAAACATAAATTTTTACTTGTCTAAACATGAACAGCTTATATGTGCAACTAAAGTCATTTTACCGACGTTAATACTTTTAAACATGGGCATTTTAAGTAAAATACCAACTGTTACTAGTCTTAAATGCAGCATCTCCAAAAAAAAATTTGAGTTACTGCATTTTAGTTGAGCACAGGGCTCATACTGCATTTTAGTTGGTGTATGGTTTAAAAAGTGGAGATACTGCAGATTACACCTCCAAGGGCAGTTGCGGTCTACTACCTGACATCACCTTTCACCATCTGTTATATCCCCATGAAGAAACAAAGAATCCCTGCAAAAATAGTCGATATCATGCTGTCATATTAGAAATAAGCAAAAAGGGGTGGTTTTTGGGTGTTAAAGGGGGTGCGCATGACTAAAAACTTTTTTCACCCTGTTATTCGTGTTCAGTACCTTCGAAAACGGGCGGGGGTGAAGGGGAATAGATTTCATAACTTTAGCACGATTTTGCATACTCTTCCGATTCCTTACTTCCACAATAATGGTCAAAAGTAAAAAGAGGAATCGACTTTTTTCAAATAGTAGCAGTGTTAGAGTAAACTACAGCTCTTGACGACTGCTTAAAAAAAAATTACTGCAATCGATTGTGAAATGAGCTGCGTCTCTAGGTTTTAAAAAAAAGTCGTATCCAAAGGTTACCATCTTTCTTTTTATCGTGTCAATTAAGGGATAAAAGAGATGGTAGAGGAAACTGACACGTCAAAAATTTTTTTTTCTTCAAAATAGGTTTCAGCGCATCAGAATACTTCAGAAAAGTTAAGTCAGAACCTTGGGACAAGCAAGACCTGTGTCTTGCCTTTTTTATGGGATTAAAGGAGGGGTTGGAAGAGATAAACTTTTTTGTGCATAATTGGCTTAAGCGTATCGAAATACTTCAAAAAGGTTAGATCAGAACCTTAGGACAAGACTATTTTTTGCCGTGTTAATGGATAAAATGGACGGTAGAGAAAAACTGACACGACAGAAAATTTTTTTCTCCAAAATCGTCAAAATACTTTAGAAAAATTAGATGAGAACCTTAGGACAAGGCGGTTTTTTGTAGACCTGTGTTATTTTTTCTGTTGGATGATGACACTGTTTATTTTCAACTATAGTTATTCTGCTGACACTTGTATCACTTTCGTCCTCACGTCTTAATTATTTTTTTTAGAGTGACCACCCTGTATAACTGGCCCTAAAAGTATAACAGGTTCCAATTCGCCAATGTGACACCTACATTAGGATGGAGTGAAGAAAGACACTTTTTCACTTTTTTTGGAAGTCAAAAATGCTTGGGGTTGCAAGAGTTGCTACACTAGATAATCAATGCCAGGAAAAAATATTATTAAAATCTAATGTTAATTTGAGGTGCAACAAAGACCTTAAAGTTTTGGAAAAATCCGCTTGCAAATAATCATATCTTTTTATTTTTTTGTGTACTAATTTAAGTATAAAAAGCCATTCAAATACTTTTGTTAATCTCTAAAAAAAACTCAGTTTTGTATTAAAAGCTATGAGTTGCCGCAAGGCTACTAAATATTCAAATTTTTAGTATTTTAATATAATTAATTAATTTTTTTTCAAATTAGTTTTGAATATATCTACTTACTTGAATATATTCCAAGTATAATTAAATTTTAAAAAACCACCAGTTTTTCAAAATGTTAAAAAATGGCGTCATTCTTGAAAATTAAAAAAAAATAATGACCCTTGCGGCATTTCAAAAAATAAATAAAATTAAAAAAATAAATTATGATGTGTTTACGTATGCTAAGTGGCAACTTTTGCACACCCAAACTTTTTGAAAATAATTTTTTTTTCACCCCCCCCCCTAACCTACATTCCAAATATTATTTTCTTCTTACATTTCATTAAAAGTATGTAAGTCAGAGTTCTTCCTCGATAATTCTGTCAACTACAGTTTAAATATTATATCCACCATAATTATTTTTCATAGTGACCACCTTTCATATTTTTTTATATTTTTCTTCCCTGACAGTCATCTTACCTACATGCAAAATATTATCCCTCACATTCTCTCATAAATTTGTTTAGGGTGACCATTAACTACATGAGAAATATTGCCATCCGTCAATTTTTTTTATTATTTTTTTTTCTTAGAGAGGCCACCCTGTATATTTTTCATGTTTTTCTCCTTGACAGTTGTATTAACTACATGCCAAATATTATCGTTCACCGCTACAGTTTTAATTATTTTTTCAGGTGACCACCCTGTATATTTTTCAAATTTTTCTTCCACAGTTGTGTTAGCTGCAGGCAAAATATTATTTTCCTCCGTCATATTTTTTAATTTTTTATGACCACCCTGTATATATATTTTTTAGGGTGACCACTCATATTTTTCTTCTTTGGGTGACCACCCTGTATATTTTTTTCATATTTTTCTTCTTTGGCAGTTGTGTTATCTGCTTAATATTATCCTCTGTCATATTTAATTTTTTTTTTATTTGGGTGAAATATTTTTTCATAATTTTCTTCTTTGACAGTTGTGTTAATTACATGCCAAATATTACTGTTTTCCGTTATATTTATTTCCTTAATTATATATTTATTTTTTGGGGCCCACCCTGTATATTTTCCACGGAATTGTAACCCCGTTTTTCGTTGGCAGTAGAGTCAACTACCTCCAAAAATTATCCTTCTCCATCAAGTAGATGTATCGCCAGCAGACGCCAAATCGACAGACAGACAGACAGACAGAGTGACGGAATTAAACGGTTTTAATATTCGTAATATACGTACTTTGAAACATAAAATTCCTAAAAGAACTCGGAGGGTGATTTTTTCACATTACAATACTTCCCTTCGGTAAGCGAAGTGGAAGAGCGCGAAAAACATTTATTATTATTACTATTATTATTTAAAAAAAAGATTGAAGCTGAAGAAGAATTAAATTTTGACAAGAAAACTGTTCATACAAATTCAAATTCAGTTTATTTTATTTTATACATACAATTTACATATTATTATATAAAAAAAAAGAAATTACAGCTAAAATAAATATAATTGTATAAAAATTACATAATTGAAATGATTATTTCACTCATTAACGCTATAGCCAATGAGAGCCCGTTTTTTCACAACATTGCACCAATCAAATGTCATTATTAGTGGTAATTCAAGCTAGATCGGCTTTTGATAGTACAGCAAAATTTATCGCTCTAATTTTTTATGTCGCTGCAGCGGCAAATACTGCGGTAACTTTTTGACGTTTTGTTTCGTGAAATATTTTCCGCAAATAAGGCAACTCGCGCTTTCAAATTTTATCTATAAATATCTTCTCTAGCTTATTACTAATTGTTAACTTACCTTGTAAATTGTAATATTGTATTATGTACTAGCAAACATAAACACACCACATATATAGTAAACAATCGTCAGTTCCAAAGAGAAGCCTGTCTGAAATATATAGGCCATAACCCTTGCCTATCTGTAACTATTTCAATTTGCCTACTTTTCAATCAGGTAACAATAATATTCAAAGATTGTACTTAACATACGTAGCTCATAATACAGGAACAAGTCAAGCACAGCTTTCAATAGCTCAATAACGTAGGTAGTTACAAAGTTAAGCAAATCATTTATTATAAATGTCAAGTAAACACATTCGCTCAGGAAACAAACTAAAAATGTAGCTAGGTACCTACTTACTTACGGTAATCTATCATAAAGTAGCTAGTTGAATCAAAGCTGTGCAATATTTTAATTTGTTGTATTTAAAATTCACTCTGCCTAACGAAGCAAACCTCAACATAATTTGTAAACTTTGTAAGTTAAAAATAAGGATTAAATACGTAAATATGAATCAATGAACAATTATTATTGAATATAACTCTAGTAGCGGTAGCGCTAGATAGCGCTCTCTATGTCAATCTCGGAACCATGAGTGTATAGTAATAAATAGGTGGGATATCGGGAATAAAGTAGTGCTCTCTCTATCGTTCCTCGTCATATTGCACCTCAGAAACGCCTGAAAGGTGTTAAGCCAGTCTATATATTATAATATCTAAGGTTTCAATTCGTTTTATTTACTAGTTGCCATAGAAACGTAACTAGATTATTTTAAAATATAGCGAATCTCCGTTGTTTCTACTGCGTTTGTTTCAGATTTGCTGTTTTGACAATATGAGTCGGTTTGGAAATATTTCTGTATATCAAATTAATGAGGAAATTGAAAATAAAGGTCAGTAAACTCTAAAATGTGACAAGAAAACGTCTGAAGGCAATTAATGAGAAAACATAATATTGAAGATGTACTTAATGAATTATTTATTCGTGAAATATTCTCCTCAAATACCACTCGTGCTTTAAATTTTATCTAAAAATTTTTTCTCAAGCTAAGTTGCCCCTAGTTAATATAACTCGTGCAAATTGGCAGTTTATTATCAAAGATTAAATCCCTCCTGCTAAAGCGGTCGGGATTTAATCAGATAATAAACTGCCAATTTGCACTCTTTATATTACCAGGCAACACGCTTTCGAAAAAATTTTCGTTAAAATTTTAAGCACTAGTGATATTATATACGATAAAAAATGAATTTTGTTTAGAATTTCGAGAAAAAATATGGAATAATAGGTATACAGGTTGTTCCATTAAAGAAAAAGCAACTTTCTCATGACTTTTTGACTGACCCTGTATATTTAATTTTAATTTAATTTTTCTTCTTTGCAATAGATTGTTAAAAAGTCCTAAAACTTCTGTATCTTAATATTTTTCGTTAGCTATGTTACTTTAGGAGATAATCGACCGTTTGCATACATATCAGCGACTCTGTATATCAGTAAAAAAGTGTAGCCACGACTGACTGATTTTCAGGGGAATTTTTCTTATGTTATGGACACTCATCCTTTTATAAGGAACGTTTTTCTATAGATATATTTTTGTTTAGTTTGCACGACAATACGGATCTAGATAATATTCTACGTACTATATTGCCTGAAAATTTCGTATTTTTAGACAATAATTAATTTAAATAAACCCGTTGAAATAAAGCAAAAAGCTATTTCTTTTATTATGCAAAATATTACCTATACCCCAAACCCAAACACCCTATACCCCAAACTGGTGGTTGCTTGTCTTACGCCGCTGCCAACATCCTGCGCTTTGATGGCTTGACCTGTTTAAAAGCTTTTAACAGATGCAGGTTGTTGGGTAGTTCAAAGCAGTTTCTAGTTTGAGATAAGCGTTTTATGATACGATATCCTCGACTTCGGGTTATTACCGATGAATATTTCGTAAGTACAAGTCAAGTACGAAAGTTAAGTGGTAGTAGTCCCCGGTATGTGTCGAAATTATCGCGAATACGTGACTTGGGGAAAAGCTATTTACTTGAACCGGATATAGTTCTTTTATTTACTTTTAAGTATTACGATTATTGCAGATATTGGATGTACTGCATGTGTTAATACAGTTTTAAAAAGTCGAATATTTAGTTGGGCGTTGCCGAATGCGAATAGCTATTTTGGTATTTTTCCCAATCGGAAGGCAACAGAAAACTTTTATGTACAATTAATAATAATCATGTGTGGAACCATTCCCAAACAATTTAATAACGATAAAATACTTTTTATTCTGTATTCCCATACAGCATATAACATTTTAAAAATATTTTCAAATGATTTTTAATACTGAAGAAATATTTTGATAGATGTAAAAATATTTTAAAAATATTTAGTAAAAATATTGTATGTCCATTTTCGTAAAAATGTTTTCAAAATATTTTAAAATATTTATAAAACGTAATACAAATATTTAAATAAATATTTAACTTAACATTTTATGCATAATTCAGAGAATATTTTAAAAATATTTCTGATATTGTCATTTCACTTCAAGTTCAATGGTTCTTTGCAAAGCGCGCTGCAGTCGCCGATAATTTCATTAGTGCGTTTGCGCCGGTGGCAATTCTGTGACGTCAAATCCGTCTTCCGGCCTGCATTTTACATTTGCTTCTTCTTGCACGCTGTTGCTGCAATCTGCATTACTGGACTGCATTGTCTTTATGTGCTGGCTGTGTAATATAAAAAGTGTTTTTACGTAATAGTGGTGAAAAGTGAAACTGGAAATTTTGCAATATTTATATTCTTAGTGGTCTTGGACAGTTGACACGTCTTGAACGCGAACGTATAAGTATTACTTTTAGGTTAGGTTTAAGAAACATGTCGAATTATAACGGACAACGTTTAAAAAAAAAGTGTTGGCATACCAACGTGCCTCAAAAATGTTGATAGAGGAGGCATAGAAAAAACGATGAACCTCCTATTAAATTGACTCGGACTGAACGACTTGAACAAATCCTATCCTTTTTGTATGGATCATCCTGTAGGACAAAAGTGCATTTTATTCGAAAACGTCAGGTTAGGTAGATTTATCACGGTTTGTTCTGTTGCTCTTCAATTATAGTTTTATAAATATCTAGGTATTAAAATTAACACATTATATATCTATTAAAATTTTTGTATATTTTTGTATGTTTTTAAAATAAATGAGTAATATTGAAATTGTAATGTGTATTTTTTTTATCAAAGTTAAAATGTTGAATGCTAAATCTTCATTGAAATAAGTATCTTAAATTGTAAGGTGTTCCCTTAGCTATTCTCACAATTTTTAAGATAGAAATTTAAAACTTGTAGGAGCGATTAAATAACCACCCACAATGAATAATTTCGAAACGATTTCAAAATTAAGCACGACTGACAATGCCAATGCGTAGTAAAATGATGAACGATCAATTTCTAGGTGATTGAAAAATACAAATATGTAGTCTTTATTTCAACTTAGTATTAAATAATTTAATCTGTTTTTCAGCCGTAAACTAATTTTTTCCAACTGTTTGGATTAAGCATTATTTTTGTGTTGTAGGTAAGTAAATTAGCTCAATTAAACATTAAATGTATGATTTTATAGTGGTAACAGGCAAGTTACCAAAGTATCACTTTATTGTTTTACCAGTAAAATACACTTAATTGAGACAATTTTTGTTTTGGTGGTGTCGTTAGTCATTAACTGCATATATTATAGCAAACTTTAGGGTGCAGGTTTAGCTACGGGTGGTATGTATGAACGTGCATTTGCAGTTGGATTTTTAACAACTGACCGTAAAACTACATTCAATCATGTGGTCCGACCAGCTGAAAGGTAAGATGAAGAATATGACTGGTCAGATTTGACATTTATGGGGTAAATATCAAATCTGACAAGTCATATTCTTCATCTTATGACATCTTTCAGCTAGTCAGACTACGTGATTGAATGTGGTTTTAACGACAACTTTTATATTATTTACAAAACATTTTAAAAATATTTCACTAATATTTCCCATAATATATTTTCAAAATATTTTATATATATTTTCATATATTGTTTAGAAAACATTTTAAAAATATTTTAATAATATTTCCTAAAATATTTATTTAACATTTTGTTAGTCACAAAAAAGTGGTCCACCAAAATATTTTTAAAATATTGTGACAATATTAAAAACGTTATGCACAATATTTTCAAAATATTGAAATATTTAATAGGATATATTTATAAAATATTTTTAAAATATATTTTTGCTGTCTGGGTTTCTTATTGGGATGCTCTGCCACATGTATTTTCTTCTAAATAATGACCGTGGAATTTACAAAATAATATAATTATCCAGTATTTTACTGGAAAGTAACCTCTATGCCTGTGACTTTTACGACAAAGGATCAGTTAGGTAATGCCACGTTATTATAGATAAAAATGAATATGATACAAAAGTCATGACATTAATCAATGAAAGACCTTACTCAAAATTAAGCAAAGATCCCACAAAATCAATGGAAAGCCAAATTTATAGCACTCTATTCAAGTACAAAAACAAATTTACTAAATTTGAACGAAGTAAGCGCACACCATCATAGCAAGCCACCTCGTTTTTATTGCTTGCCAAAAATACATAAGCAAAATATTCCCTTAGTTCCATTAATTCGTCATGCCATAAATTGACAAAATTCTTACTTAATATTCTCAATCCATTATCTGGAAACACCGATTCGTATATTAAAAATAGTAGACACATAGAAAAGATTTATGTAAACAATATTCATGATACACATCGATGGTTAGTTTTGATGTAGTTTGTCTCTTTTCTAATGTCCCAGTGGATAAAGTCAAGGATAAATTGTTCAATGATAATAGTTTAGAAGCTAAAACTAAATTAACTGTTAATGACATAATGGAACTATTAACAATATGTGTAAAATAGACTTACTTTCAGTTTGAAGGTGATTTCTATCAACAAAACTTTGGTATATCAATGGGGTCTCCATTGTCGCCAATTTTAAATAATATATTTATGGAGGACTTTGAAACTAAACATGTTCAAAATTGTATATATACAGTGTGTCCCAGGATAGATGTAACAAGAGGTGTAATGGACCAAAAATTTTGGAATGGTATTTAGGGATTGAGTCGTGCTTGTTGTAAAACCAAAGTATACCAAAAATGACCTGATTTGGTGTTCTACAGGGCGTTTTATAAGCAAAGTTGTAAAAATCACCACTAATAAAGTACCTTTATTTTTCAAAATATGAAAAAATTCCACTAAGAAAAGTTATTTAGAATGCAATTTTATACCTCTACACCAAAGTTCAGAAATATAAAATTATTTTTTTGAAACTTTCCATTTTTTCAATAAATTAGTATTTTATTTTGAACCATTCAATTAAAACTGCATAGAAATTATTTTTTGTGAATTAATATTTAAAGTTATGTAGAAGCTAAAAGTAGGCTATGAGAAAAGCAGTGGATACACATTTATCATTTATTAACGAACCAAACATAAAAAATTAAGTGAAAATGGTACTCACAGTGCGTAAAAAAATTTATAATGCGCAATGCTACGGAATTGGCGGTGAAAACTCGCTAAGAGAAGTGGTAAGCCAATTTAATTTGAAATTTCCAAACACTGCTTTGTCACGTACTCAGGCTAGGAGAATAATTAAAAAGTTTCTGGCTACTGGTAGTATTCTTAACAAGAAAAGAAAAATAAAAGCATATGATGAAGACAATGTTGGGGCTATTATAGCTCATGCCTCTGTTATAGAAAATCCTAGGATGCCACTAAGAGAGAGATCAACTCTTATTAACATTAGCAAGTCTGAACTCCAAAGTATTTACAAGGCAAAGAAAATTAGGGCATATAAAGCAAATTATAAACATATGCTTAAAGAGGGAGATGACGGAGGTAGGTTGGATTTTTGTTTGGACCATTGGAGAAAAAATCATGGAAGAGAGATTTTTTCATAATTTCATAATTTTCTCAAATGAATCCACATTCAGAACCAATGGTGTTGTTTCATCTGAGAATTGTCGGTTTTGGGCTTCTGAAAATCCAAATTTTAGAATTCATTGTAGAAGACAATATTATAAAAAAGTGAATGTTTGGTGTGCTGTTTCTTATCACGTTGGAGTTATTGGACCTTATTTCATTGAGGGAAGGTTAAACCAGCACACTTATTTACAGCTTCTTGAAAGATTTTCTGAAGAAAATTTAAATATTTTAAGAGATATGCCTTTAGTTCATTTTCAACATGATGGTTGCCCTGGCCACTCCACAGAAATGGTTAATCGGTGGTTGAATTTAAATTTTAGAGAAAATTGGATTGCCAGGAATGGACCGATCAAGTGGCCGGCGAGATCCCCAGACCCATCAATATTGGATTTCTTTTTATGGGGTCACCTCAAGCAGTTGGTTTACGCCAGGGTGTATTAAATAGGTGGTCCGACTAAGGCACTTTCCTATGATAATAATGGCTTCATAAGTGCATGCTTCCTATTTAATTTAGTAGATGGCGCGAGCTTTAGCGTCCTACAAAAACCTGTATATAGGTACATGAATTTGCTTTGCTGCATATAGGGTTGCATATATTCACAACTGAACAGCAATTTCAGTTATGTAAAGAAACAAATATTGACCAGTTTCAAATTTATATAGGTATGGTAAGAAAATAAAACTTATGTAAAATATACAAATTTATTTGTAACAACAGTACTGGGCATAATGGGTTGCAATATTATAAGAACAAGTTTTACATAATATGTTTACAAATAGTTCCTTTCTCCAAAATTATTCAGCATTCTCTATGCCTCCAACATAAGTTGACTTTAATTGCACATCAGAATGAACACTTTGATAATAATATTTGTACTTGGTCCACCTAAGCAAGCGTTGTAGATTCAATTTTCAGAAAAATATGCTGCAAATTCTTCTACAGTGATCGGTCACTAATATAATATCCTTATGCAAAAAATAACTTCTATTGTAGGACCAAACATGAGACCAAACCCAACCTGAAAATAGAAATTATACAAATAATTACCTACTTGAAAAACTAAATTATCATTTGGAAACAAATACTATCTAAAAAGCACTTACCGTCTTAAAACATGTAATTAATTTTTCATGCTGTTCTGCCTTATGTAAACACTAAGCTTCTACTTTCAATACATTTATGAATACCCCAATTCTTATTTGGTAATTTGACGTCACATTCTTCAGACAAAATTTTTTCTAGTAAGTGTAAATACAAACTCTCAGAAATAAGGATAAATTATACTATCGTGAACATCACTCATATTTAATAACTTCTTAATTTTCTTAGCGACATTTTTTGAAGAACAAGCATCTAATTTGCTTGGAAGTGCACCTTTCTTCAATCTTTTTCTTTAAAACTGCCGCTAAAAGCTTAAAATATACCTATAGGTTATGTTACAAATATCTATGTAAATTTAAAACTTACAGTGTATATAACAACTCCATTTTCAGACTGTGAAGTAAAACCACTTTTTATACTGCTGGAGCAAAAATGTTTTTCACAAATATGTGGCTTTTTATTTCAAGTAGGTACTTTGTAAACTTCACATTTCTATTTCTTCAGTATTCTTTGGCACTAAGTGATAATTTTTGTTCTTTACAGTCATAAGCATAAGTACACAAATAGACACTCCATATTTTCTAACCATGTCTTATGAAAATATTTTTATATTTAGCGCTAGCGTATTGAATGTATTTCTTCGAGGAATTTGATGTCAAATGTCACTGATATTTTGTTTGACTACAAGATTTTTCACTAAAAACGAAAGGCCGGGAATGTATGCAACACTGTATGCACGTGTGTACAGAACCTGCAAAATTATCTTTATATGCGTAAATAACGACAGACGCTATTGCTCCTGACATCTATTACATTATGTACAAAGTAAGCACTTATGAAGCCACTCAACGGGTCCTTGTCGCACCACCTATTTAATACACCCTGGTTTACGCTGAACCACTTCCTAACGATGTAGCAGTATTGAAGCAGAGAATTACAAATGCCGTAAACTCCTTACCGTTAAATCATAGTCGAAACAGTTTTAAGGACTTCAGGCGAAGGATCGAAATGGATGTGGATGTGGGTGGTAGCTACGTCGAATAATAAAAAAATTGTAAACATTGTTTTGTATTGGTCAATAATTAATTTGTTTGTGAATTTGTTATGTTTTTCACATTTAATACTTGTTATAATTTTTAAACCTCATTAATCTTCTGTTAGTAATTGTTTCTTGTTTTACAATTAGTTCGATTAACATTATACCTTCTTACATCTCGTATATTCAATTTTTTTATTTACCAATAGCCTACTTTTTGAGATGATTAACATTTGCTTCTACACAACTTTAAATATGTATTCAACTCTTAATTCGCAAAAAATGGGAAGTTTCAAAAAAATAATTTTATATTCCTGAAATTTGGTATAGAGGTATAAAATTGCATTCTAAATAACTTTTCTTAGTGGAATTTATTTCATGATTTGAAAAATAAAGGTACTTTATTAGTGGTAATTTTTACAACTTTGCTTATAAAACACCCTGTAGAGCACCAAATCAAGTCATTTTTGGTATAATTCAGTTTTACAACAAGCAGGACTCAATCCCCAAATACCATTCCAAAATTCCAAAATTCCAAAATTTTTGGTCCATTACACCTCTTGTTACATCTATCCTGGGACACACTGTATATAAACCGGTTAGCTGGTGGAGATATATTGACGATATATTTGCAATTTGACTCCATGGAATCGATTTGCTAGATAATTTTTTAGAAAATATAAATAATAAATAAATTTACATTAGAAGTAAAAAATAGAAATGAACTACCATTTTTAGATGTTTTAATTAAAAGGGCAAATAATACAGTTGAAACAAGCGTTTATAGAAAACCAACACACACCAACGGGGATTTGAGTAGATGCATATTAAGAAGGGTGTCATAAAATGTTTATATGATAGGACCAAAATAATTTCTTCTTATGATGAAATATTAGACAACGAGAAGCTGTCTATAAAAGAGGTTCTTATAAACAATCAATACCCTGAAGCCTTTGTTGATAGAACTTTCACATATATAGAGCATATAATAATCATGTGCGACAAAAACCTGAACAACTGTACACAACGTTAATTCCTTATGACTACGGGTTATCTGAAAAGCTACGCCGTATAGATATGATATCAGGACGATATTTCAAACGAGCAATACGTTGAAATCTATTTTAATAAGAACAAAACCGCTAAATCATGAGCAAAATTCAAAAAACTGCATTTACAGTATTCCGTGTGTGTGTAATAAACATTATATGGGTGAGTCTTCCAGACCATTCAGTGTTAGATTTGATAAGCACAGGGGTTACATTAGGAAGAATGAGATTCAGAAATCGAAGATTTGCGAACCCGCTTGGGAGAACGGACATAGAATAAATTGGGACTCGGCAAAAATTTTAACAAAAGAGACAGATAGCAAGAAAAGAACAATTAAAGAAGCGGCTATAATATTATTGAATGAGGATAAATACGTTTCGAATTATTCCGTAGGTGTTTGCACAACCTGGCTGCCGATGTTAAAAGAAGAACTTAACAAACTCAACATTGTTTAAAATAAAACTATCAGCTAGATAATCAACAGTGTGTAAGCAGTAGGTATACTGAATTTAATAAATATATTCTTAAAGCGGAAGATTCGTTTTCCGAAACTTCAGCAAAATACGTCATTTTTATATTTTTGTTCTTATTCATTATTTATCAAAAACCACCCTCTAATTGATCCTTTTACGAAAAAGTCACAGGCATAGAGGTTATTTTCCAGTAAAATACTGGATAATTCTATTATTTTGTAGATTCCACGGACATTGTTTAGAAGGAAATACATGTGGCAGAGCATCCCAATAAGAAATAGAGGAAAATGAAGAAAATGCCACAACCAACATTTAGACAATATTTTGATAAAATACTTCTTTATGCGGATAAATGCTCAAGATTTCTGTAACAGTCGATATCTGTTTTAAAGCCATGTCTGCATGATTCTTCATACTTCAAATTAAATCATATTCTTAGAAAACAAATTTGAAAAAGAATTTTTTTCACTAATGATGAGAATTTACGCATCTGCAAAAATATTACTAATTGAGATTGATCATCTTTAAAATTGTTGGGTAAAATTAAAAATATTTTGCCGTCAAATAACTTATTTTAGGCAGTATAATATTTTCCAATTAAGGCCCGAGGTGTGTACTTGTCGTCGAAGTTGATGGATTAATTTTAAATACAATAAGTCCGTTGCTGACTCAATTTAACACGAGTCATTTAATAACTGTCAACTAGAACCAAAGCGACCGAAATTTCCCGAGGTAGCGCCACCCCATTTAAGATAGGCAAAATAAGATAATTCCATTTCTATCAGTGAAAATTGCATTTATTCAATCAATAAAAGTCACATTAGGACTTGCATTTAGGGATATTCGCAGTAATAATGGAAAGCGTTGAGTACAGAGTGAATTTGAAATATTAGTAACTCAGTTCCCAGAGAAAAGATAACCGCAAAAGCTAGGATAAAATAATCCTTATGTGAAATTTTCCATAGAAATAGATTTTTGGTAGGAGAAAAGTATAAAAGTCCTCAAACCTACGGTGGTTGCAATATAAAACAAATTGGCGTCGAACTAACAAAATTGGTTTCTTGGGAAAGGAAATACAATACAAGGAAATTAAAGAATTAATAATTGAAGAGTATAAAATTCTACACAAAAAATATCATTAAAAAAACTTCGTACATGTAACAGTTCTTGCGTTAAAAAAGATTAAAAATCAAAATATATTTGATCGGCACATTTCTAAAACCGTAAATATCGCTCGCAGACAAAAAATTTTCATATCATTGTGTTAGTGAACGAATTCTGAACAACTTTCAAAATGTCCGTCTGTCCGTCCGCCCGTTCGTCCGTCCGCCCGTCTGTTCGTCCGTCACGTTCCTTGTAAGCACGATAACTCAAGAAAAAACAATCCGATTGTATTGACATTTGGACAGTAAGTTAATATTAGCTAGGGGAAGAACGCTATTGTTTTTGAACAAAATCGTTAAGTAAATAAAAATGTTATTAATGATTTAAATTTGAGAATTTTTTTTTTATTTTTATGTTTTTGTAAAAATTTGCATTTTTTTACATTTTTTTACGTGTTAAGTTCGAAACCCCACATGGGGTATGGTATAGTTTTTTTTTATTTATTTATTTTACACTGAGTCTTTCACCAACTAAGTTCGTACTATAAAATTAAAAATGTCTAAAACTGACATTATTTACAAAATACTGCGAATAGTATCCCATAGAATGTGTAAAAATTATATAAAAAGTTTAGTAAACCAGCGAAGAGTACGTCTTTAGCTTGTTGTTATTGTTATTGTTATCTCACAAAAATTTCGACTTCGAATGGTAATAAAGGAACAAACAAGCTTGAAACGTACTCTTCGCCGGTTTACAAAACTTTTTATATAATTTTTACACATTCTATAGGATACTCTTCGCAGTTTTTTGTAAATAATGTTAATTTTAGTCATTTTTAATTTTATAGTATGAACTTAGTTGGTGAAAGACTCAGTGTAAAATAAAGTAAAAATAAAAAAAAACTATACCATACCCCATGTGGGGTTTCGAACCTGGGACCCTTGGATCCCGAGTCAAAAGTGTAAGAACTACCTAACACGTAAAAAAATGTAAAAAATATAAATTGTTTTGGTCATACTTTCAATCAAAAAAGAAAGCTCTAGAATTTCCGGTAAAATGACATATGTAAATAGAATTTATGATAAACCACAAGATGTGTGTGTGTGTGTTATGTTAAATGGCACTGGTCATAAACCAAATAGCCAGACATTTGTTGTCTATTCAACGGATTGTTAAAAATAATCAAGAGAGAGTGGAATAAAAATTACACCTTTTAAAATATGTAATAAATAAAATTAATATACATTTTCATTTAAAAATTACAAACAAATAATAATTATCAAGTATAAACTGAATTGTTTTCAAACATTTGTTACAGAATATTTGTTCAGATACATACATATATATATACACAAATCTACATACATATACACATATAAATATTTTTTTTGTTTAAACTTTAATATTTTTATTTCTTTATTTTTTAATTACCCTTCATGGCCACAGTTATTACCTATTAGTATATTCCCTTTTTTTGTTTTTTTTTTTTGTTTTTTTTTGTGCCTTCTTTATACTTCTATTATGCTAATATTTCCCTTTTTTTTTATTTTTTTTTTCAAAACACCTATGACAATTACTATCCTAAAATATAATATATACACTATATACATACATACGTATATTTTCACATATATACACATACTTACTTATATACTTTTACCTAACTGGTTTACAGCTCTATTTTGTTTTTTATTATAAATTCATAGAGTATTTTATACACATATTTGTTTTCTAATGCTAATAAGTTGGGGAGATTTGTAGGTAGTGAAATATTGTTGCGGGCAAGTTTAAAAAACATTTCACTTATTTCCTGGAACTTTAAAGGACATTCCATCAAGCAATGTTGTAAATTGCCTTCTTCTCCACAGGTGCAGTACGGATCTTCTTTGAGATTCAGTTTGTATTTGTATTGAGGGTAAAGACAATGTGAACTTCTAATTCGACACATTACTCTTACGAAATTTCGATTAATTTCACCATTAAACCAAGGATGTCTGATTTTAATTTTTGTCTGAAGTTTTTTGTAATTTTCTCCTGCTGGGTAATTTAGATAGTGCTGCTGCCAATTTTCTCTAAGTCGTTCCTTTATCAGCCTATTAATATCTGTGCTGGGAATTTTAAAGTTAGGGATGATGTTACCAGTTTCAGTTGCTTCCTTTGCTAACTTGTCAACATATTCATTTTGTGTAATACCTGCGTGTCCCTTTATCCATGTTAGTTCAAGGGTCTTGTCTCGTTGTACTAATTGGTTGTAATATTTTATAATATCAATTATTATATAGTTTGCGTCAGACCTTGGGTTACAATTCTGTATTTTCAACGCCGCACTCTTACTGTCTGTGAATATAACAAATTTATTGTTCTTCTCATATTCTGAGCAATATTTAATTGCCTCCTTGATTGCTACTAGTTCTGCTGTGTAAATAGACGAGTTGGTTGGTAAGAGGTACTTTTTAGATATATTTTCGTTTTCATGGTAAATAGCACAGCCGGTTTTGTTGTTTTTGAGTGAGCCGTCGGTGAATATATACTCGTAGTTGGTCCAGTTAGTGTTTAGTTTTGATTTAAATATTATGTTGTTTAACAGTACGTTATCTTGAAGATCTATGAATGATGTTCTGGGTAATTTTTCATAATTTGAATATTCTGGTGTGAAACAAGGAAGAATGTCCGACTGATATATTTCTTCTTTAAATTGAGATATCCATGTATAGCTTTCCACTAATAACGGCAATTTTTTCTTTTCCCAGTACTTTGCTGTGTGGCCCAGTATGGTTAATTTGTGTATATTTTCAACAACATCCTTATTCCTGCTGTAGATTTTCAGTAGTAGGTTATCGCTTAATTGTTGCCTTCTGAGGTGTAAAGGAGGTTCAGCGCATTCGGATTCTAGGATGTTCAAGGGGGTGCTTTGAAGAAATCCAACACACAGTCTGAGACTTTTGTTTTTAATTTGTTCAATTTTTTGAAGGTGAACTTTTGCTGCTGATCCGTAAAAGACACAAGCGTAATCGAAGATAGATCTTACTAGAGAACGATAGAAAGTGAGACATATGTTGGGGTCAGCTCCCCATTTTTGGTGACTAAATACTCGTAAAATATTAAGTGCTTTTTCACTTCTTTTGCAGATATAATATATATGTTCTTTCCAGTTCAGTTTCTTGTCTAAAATGACTCCTAAATATTTAACTGAAGTTTTATATTTAATTTCGAGATTAGATATTCTGATAGTGTTGGGCGGTTGAAATTTTGTTCTTGTAAATGTACATATTGATGATTTTTCTTCGGAGATTGGAGATCCATTTTTCTCAAACCATATTTCTGCTTTTCTAATGGCATTTGCTAGATTTCTATTGCAATAGTTGATGTCATTGCCCTGAGCTCTAATTGCATAATCATCGGCAAACTAATATACTTTAATGTTGGTATTGGTAAATAACAGTTCGAAGTCATATGAATATATTATGTATAACAAAGGGCTTAAAATACTTCCTTGAGGTAGGCCTGTTGATGTCTGCCTTGGTCCAATCAGTTCGTCATGGGTTTTTATGAAAATACTTCTAGTGCAATAGAGCTTATGGATGTGCAAAATTAGCTTGTTGGGTAGTCCAATTTGCTTCATTTTTTCTGCGAGTATATTAAGGTTGACGTTATCATATGCCCCGGTGACATCTAGGAAAACCACACTGGTTGACTCGTTCTTTGTGAATCCCCACTGAATGTCCGAAATTAAACTAGCTAAATTTTCTTGAGTCGAACAGCCTTTTCTGAATCCAAACTGCGATTTCGGAAGTATATTCTTACTTTCTAACCAATATTCTAAACGATTCTTTATTAATCTCTCGTATGTTTTTAATACGCAAGAAGCCAATGCAATTGGTCGGTATGAGTTACAGCTGTCTTCCGGTTTGTTAGCCTTCAGGATAGGTACAATAATGTATTCATACCAGTCTTTTGGGATTTGAACATCGTTCAAATATATGTCGTTGAATATATTTAGGAGGGTGATTTTAGCTGATCTAGGTAAATTGGAAAGCATCGAATAGTGGATGTTATCTTTACCAGGAGCCGTGTTGTTATTTTGTTTTAGAGCTCTGTCTAGTTCTTTAAGAGTGAATGGATTTGACAACACGTTTGGTTGGTCTATGCTGTCCAGAAGAGGACGTTGTGGAGTTACAGTTGGGGGGGCTAATTTACAGTGAAAGTTTTCCAATCATTCTGCTGAGGAATCTATGAGTACGGTGTTTTTTTGAGGTCGATTTTTAAAATGGTTAAGTTGTTGCCATATGTGTTTTATTGGGACATTCTTATTTAAACTCGAACAATAAGAATGCCAGCTTTCTCTTTTGGTTTCTTTTATTATTCTTTTAGCGATAGCATCAGATTTTTTATAAGTAGTTATATTTGCTATATTAGGGTTATTCTTATATTGTAAAAAGCAATATTTTCTATGTTTAACGGCATTTTCACATTTGTCATTCCACCACGGTTTTCCTTTATTTTTTTTGGTATTTTCTGTATTGCTATATCGAGGTATGGATTTCTCAGCAGACTGGTTGATAACATTTGTAATATTTTCGTAGTTTACTACATCATTTCTTATATTATCTAAACACTCAAGAGAGTAAGAGTCCCAATTAGCTTTTTTTATATTCCACTTTCTTTGATTTTTAAACACAATCCAGTTTGGAACTAATTGACAATTAATTAAAATCGGAAGATGATCCGAACCACAAGGATCTGATAAGGTAGACCATTCTAAATTGTGGTACACTTGAGGAGTACATATTGTTAAATCTATAGCACTTTTCTGTCTAAAATAGTTACCTATGTATGTTGGGCTACCGTCATTTAGAATTGTTAAATTGTTATTATCTAATGAATCTAATAATGTTTTTCCATAAGTATCACTATAATCACAACCCCACGCAATATGGTGGGCGTTAAAATCTCCACCTACAATAAAAGGTTTTGGTATACAGTTAAAAAAGGAATTCCAATCATTTGGATTGATTTTTGATTGCGGTGGGATATATAATGATACCAATGTCAGCTTACTATTTTTATCCAGATCTATTGTAATGCAGACTTGCATACAGTTGTTGATTGTAGGTAATACTATTTCCGAGTATTTTATTTGTTTTTGGACGAGGATTGCAACGCCTCCCTTTCCGTCTGCACGGTCCTTGTGAACATTATTAAAATTATGAAAGTTGATATATACATTGGGTTTAAACCATATTTCTGACAGTAAGGCAATGTTGATGTTATTAGTGGACAGTAAATTTTCTAAATTACCTTTATTTGCTACTGCAGAGCGACAATTCCATTGGCAAATTTTTAAACCGCCTTCTTTTATATTTAGAAAAAAATGAGATATATTTTTTTTGTCCATAACACATCAAATAAAAGTATTTATGTTTAAGTGAATGTAAACATTAATTAATTTGTTTTAAGACGATCTTTTATAATACTAAATATTTCAGCTTCTTCTAATTCTTTAAAATTATTTTGTTTAATAATATCTATTACGAAAATAACCAATTCTAAAATTTTTTGTACAGGGAGTTCATTTTCTTTTTGGGTAGTGTGTGTTTGTTCTGATTTATTGTGTAGATTTGAATTATATATGGGACTGTTGAATATTCCACCAGAAGTTTGAGGAAGGTTGAGTGGTGATATTATTAGATTTCTTTGTGTTTCTGTGATATCTGGTGTATTGGGTCGTGTTTTTTTCCTTGGAGTGGTTGTTATCTGTGTAAAGCGGTTTGTTGTTCTTTGATGTGAATTACTGTTGTTATATAAAGGGGTTATATCTACGTTATGATTGTGTTCATTGGAAAGAATAGAGGCGTATGTAATTTTTGGGACATTTTTCTCAGCATCCTTATAAGACGAATTTGAGTGTGACATATATTTTTTAATCTCTTTCTGTCGTTTAAATTCTTGACATTCTTTAATTTGATTAGCAAAATGTTTTCCTTTGCAATGAAGACATTCCGGTTCATCTAGAAATTTTGTACAGTTTTCAGAGTTGTGATTGTCTCCGCACTTAACGCACCTGGCTTTACTTTTACATTGGCTACCCATGTGACCATATCGAAAACAATTATGGCACAAAATGACTTTCTGTACATACGGTTCAACATTAAATATAACATGATTGATCGAAATATATTTAGGTAATTCTTGTGCTTTAAATGTAACAACTACTGTTTTCGTGGGTATATATTTAGCTTCGTTATTTTCCATGATTTTTTTATGAATGCGTCGTATTGATTCTACTTCAAATTTGCAATGTAAATCGTACGGTTTGATTTTTTCTTTAAGATAGTCAGCAGAATATTCGGCATCTATTCGAAAAACCCTGTCTATGTAGTATAAATTTCGGTATATAAATGTCTAAATTATAAACTCTTAAAAAGGACTGAGCTTTGATCAATTTATTAGCCGATTCAGAGGTTTTAAATACAATTCGTACTCTATTCTTTCCAATTGATTCAATTGTTTTTATTTTATTGTCAATTTCTGGTACTACTTTTAAAACAATATCACCTACCTTCACTGGATTTAATTTTCCATTAAAATCTGATATATTATTTTCAACGTAAACCATGAAATGGTCCGGTATCCGTTTGTCTGTATATATAAATTGATCGCTCTGCTCGTTTTTGTGCCGGAGGTATCGTTGAATTATCATCGGATACTTCACGGTTATTTTCCGTTTGTCCAAAATTATGAATAAGATTACTTACTACATTATGTCGATTTTGTTTTTGTTTTAGACTACTACCCTGTTCTTGTGTATATTGGATATCTTTTGAACTCGTGTTGCCCTCTTCTTGTATATTTTCTAGAGATTCGCACACTTCCATAGTTATTAACTGGTTAGTTTCATTGGGGGGGTTACCCCCCCTTAAAGACACTCATAGTTAATTTATTTTAGTCTATGCCTGTAGTTTTTTTAATAAACACTTTGTTTAATAAGTAAACTGAACCACTAGTAATTAAATTTAACACTACTAAATTCACTAATTCACTTATGTACGCACTTATTAGTAAAGGCTCCGAATTGTACGAGGTCTACTATCGAACTGAAACCACAAGATATTGTGAATACTTTTGGGAAGTTTTTTAAAATTGTCTATTTATTACCTGTGGACGATGATGTAAGTGTTAATAAAATTGAACAATGTTAAAAAAAAGGGCTTTTTTGGTCCATCCGTGGTAAAGTGTAGAAATCATCTTCTTTACTAATTTTGGAGTGCTGAATACGAATGTGTCATCCGAAATGGCTAAAAACATCGGGAAGACAGTAAATAACAACCCTTATTTGGGAGTGCCATTGAAATTGATATTAGAACTAGCAACAAAAAGTTATTCTTTAGTGCAGGAAATACTTTCAAAATACTCAGTTTCGTTAGGTAAGTAGAAAAAGAAGCAAAAATTCTAAATCAGCCCCCCCCCCCCACCTTTTAATGTTTTTAATTGCAAAAGAAATCCCTAATTACCCAGTTTAATGTTTTTTTTATCATGACTTAGACAATTCAGAGGAATATATTCCCCTGAATATTTCTCATACTTTTGGGGTTGGGGTGTACGGTGTGCATATCACTATCCAGAAAATATTACTTGTTTTTTATATTAAAAAATTCTTTAATTATTTAAATGACTTTTGGTTGGGAAAATGAGAATCTTCACATTATGGCACCCAAACACCCACACACCCCAACCACTCAATGAGGTGTTTTGGTTTTTTTAAAATATGTAAAAAACTATATAGTAGTTCTAGTATCTTACAACCTTCTTAGAGGTGGTGAGGGAATGGCGAGGAGGGTTGAAGGGGTGAATTTGGTTTTTTTACTTCTTTTACTTCCACATCCAGTGGAAGTATAGTAACGACAAAACATTTTAAAAAATTTTTATTGTTCAAATAGGCTTAGAATGTCATGAAACGGCGAGATTTTAAGTTTGAGCAAAAAACATTTCTGTCTGTCTGTCTGGCTGCGGTCAACTTTTTTGTGTGTACGATTACTCTGGATCCGTTTAAGATATTGACTTGAAATTTGGTACACGTATGTACTTTAACGAGATCTGGAACTAGGTTATATTTTCATCTTATTTCGTTGAAGGGTTGAGAAAGGTAATATTTTTATAAGAATACAAGATGCAGAAAAAGTTTAAGAAAACAATAAGTATAAACGAAATTCTCATTTCAATATTTGCCTTCTTCTTCAGATACATCCCCTTCTTCAGACACACCCTATCCTCTTCTATAGAAAACACAGAACTCTACATTTTTTCAAGTAAATCAAGTCTGCGTTTGACTAGAGTCGCGGTTTATCGCTCTAGGAAGTGAGCTCAGTATTTTTCAAATTACTCGGATAAAATCGATGATAATATTGAGTCAAACGAAAAAATAGAACAAGATTTTTCAAGATAAATGTGGCACCAAACATCTACAGTGATTTTTTTGCAAATTTTTTTTGCAAAATATAACTAGATACAGGGTGATTCATAAGGAATGGGTAATACTTCACTTGCAGATTCTTTATCGGAAAACATTAATTTTTTGCTTAATAACTGGGGGTCAAATATTAATACTCACTGAGATACAGGGTGTTAAAGTTGTAAAAATAATTCAGTAATATATTTCAGTTATTTTTTCACACATAAACATAAAAGTCGGTACAATTAGGTTGTTTAGTGTATCGCATAGAGAGCGTTACGTAAGCTGTCTTGGTTTAACAGAATCCGTTATAAATTTTTTGTATTTCGTTCATTTATAATTGGAATTTTTTTATTTAACTATTTAACTTCTTCAGATATTTGGTATTAAAAGTTATTTTTGTTATGAAGAATATAATATTACATTATACACATTTTTAAGCTTAGTACATAAGGAGCGGGGTGCCACAGGGATCGATCTTAAGACCAACCTTATTTTTAATATACGTAAATGACCTAAATAAGTCTATACCTCATGTTGACTTGGTATTATTTGTAGACGATACCACACTCCTGGTATCTGACAATAAATTAGATGTTGTTGAAAGGCAAATAGGTGAAGCTAAGTTGAGTGCTTTAGAATGGCTCTCATCAATTAAATTATCACTAAACGAGCATAAAACTGCGAATATGATTTTCAGTCATAGGCCACTTGAAAATTATAAAAACCCCGAGAAAGTTGAATTTCTAGGCGTTTTTCTTTAACATTTCCATCACAATACATTTTTCATTGCCTAATATATATTTATAAAAATATACACCAATACAAAAAACATGACGATATTCACAAATACAGTACGAGGAGTCACCATAATTCAGTGATAGATTTTAATAGGCTTAAGTCAAGTGGTTGTGGCTTTAATGGCTACGGCCCTAAATTTTTTAATAAAATTCCAAATTGGGTGAAAGCCTTACCAGAAGTGAAATATAAACAGTTAATAAAAAAATTTTTAATAAAAGAACATTTTCAAATTCATGTCAATTTTTAAATTTTAACATCACTGAAACCAAAACAATGGACACGAATTACTTCCACATCCAGTGGAAGTATAGTAACGATAAAAAAAATTAAAAAAAAAATTTATTGCTCAAAGAGGCTTAGAATGTCATGAAACGTCGAGATTTTAAGTTTGAACAAAAAAATTTCTGTCTGTCGGACTGTCTGTAACTTTTTTTGTGCGCACGATTACTCTGGAACCGTTTAAGATATTGACTTGAAATTTGATACACGTATGCATTTTAACGAGATCTGGAACTAGATTATATTTTCGTCTTATTTCGTTGGTTGGGGTAAATGGGGGTAAATAGGTAAATCAAGCAGGTAAGAGTCCATAAAATTGGTATTTAGTATATATAAAAGAAGTTAAGGTCTCAAAAATTTTTTTGGCATTAGCCACCCCCATTACTACCTCCACCCCATTATTAAAGGGGGTGAAAAAAATAAAAATGTAATTTAGCATGTATATAAGAACCTAAGGCTTCAAACATTTTTTTTACTTCATCCATCCCCACTACCACCCCTCTACTACCACCACCACCCCCACTAACGATGTGGCATATCGTTTTATAGGTTTTTGGGAGAGACGATTTCAAATATTATGTTATTAAAGTTACCTCGAGTAGTATGGATGCGCAATGGCTTTCCTCAAGTACTATGGATACGCAGTAGGTTTCCCAGAGTATTATGGGTGCGCAGTAGATTACCTCAAGTAGTAGGATGCGCAGTGGGTTTCCTCGAGTCAAATGGATGCGCAGTGGGTTACTTCAATTAGTATGGATGCGCAGTGACTTTCCTCGAGTACAATGGATGCCCAGTAGGTTACCACGAGTAGTATGGACGCGCTGTGGCTTTTCTCGAGTACTATAGATGCTCAGTAGGTTTCATCAAATGGTATGGATGCGCAGGGGGTTTCCTCGAATAAAGTGGATGCGCAGTGGATTATTTCAAGAAGTATGAATGGGCAGTGTCTCTCCTCAAGTAAATTGGATGCACAGTGGGTTACCTTGAGTAGTATGGATGCGTAGTAGGTTTCCTCGAAGAAAATGGTTAAAGTAGAGGCTTTACTTCTATCGTGTAGTTTACGGCACACAATGACTTTTTGTATATTTGTAATGCCATTTTCTGCGTATTACTTCCACGTCCAGTTAAAGTATATTAACGCAAAAAAAATTTTTGGAAATTTTCCTTGTTTAAATAGGCTTAGAATGTCATGAAACGTCAATATTTTAAGTTTGAGCAAAATAAATTTTTCTGTCGAGTCAGTCTATCTGTTAGTCTTGTATCTTTTTGGTGCTCACTATTGCTCTGGAACCGTTTAAGATCTTGACTTGAAAAATATGGCACAGGTATGTATTCTAACGAGATTTGGATCTAGATTATATTTTGATCTTATTCCGTTGTAGAGTTAAAGGGTAAATTGGAGTAAATGGGGGTAAATAGGTAAATCAAGCAAGTAAGAGTTCATGAAATTGGTATTTAGTAAATATTACAGGGTTTCAAAAAAAAATTTTGTCGTTAGCATTTGGCAACCCCTATTACCACCCTCACCCCATTATTAACATTGGTGAAAAAATATTATGATTTAGAGTGTGTACAAGAACCAAAGTCATCAAGAATTTTTTGACTTCATTCATCCCCATCACCACTACCTCCATTACCGATGTGACATATAATTTTATGGGTTTTTGGGGTACACGATTTCAAATATTATACTATTAAAGTTCCACAAATAATTATTTCCACAGAGTGGAGTGCAAATATAGTACTTTCGTTGTAAGATTATACTATTAAAGTTCCATAAACAAGTGTTTTCACATAGTGGAGTGCAAATATAGTATATTCGTTGTAAGAGACATACATGTGGAAGTAGTGATTCCTTAGGCAGCGGTTTTTTAGATTAGATTATATTTTCGTCTTATTCCGTTGAAGGGTTGGGGGGTAAATTGGGGTAAATGGAGGTAAATATTTAAATCAAGCAGGTAAGAGTCCATAAAATTGATATTTAGTATATACCAGAGAAGCTAGTGTCTCAAAAATATTTGGCATTAGCCACCTCCATTCCTACCCCTACCCCATTATAAAAGGGGGTGAAAAAAAAGTGATTTACAAGAACCCAAAGGCCTCAAAATATTCTTTTTTACTTCATCCATCCCCATTACCACCCCCACCCACTACCGATGTGGGTTGTCGTTTTATGGGTTTTTGGGGTAGACGATTTCAAATATTATATTATTAAATTTCCATAAACAATTATTTCCACATACATGGTTATAGAATATGCTGCAATTAAATGAAACATATTTAAATAAACTTTATTTCACAACAGAACTTTCCAATATTGTGTTCTGTCATATTTAAACATAAAAGAACCCAATAATAATCTAATAATTACGATGGGTTTAAGGGGTAATTTAAAACAGGTTATAGAACATTTTAATAATGAAATGTTTAGCGTGTGATTACACGTTTACCGGTCAATTTTACTATTTTAAAAGAGTACAAATCAATCCCCTAAAAAAGCTTACTCTACCCATTCAATACTGCGCCTACTCTATCTAATAAAACAAAATAATTTCGAGCAAGTTCAACCGGAAATAAGTTTAAGCTTCATTCAATTTAATGTGACGCTGTTTAAAATCAAATTTTCTATGTGATTAACCCTACCCTGCTTTTTATTCAGGTTGATAGATTTACCCGTTTTAGGCTAACAGATTTTTTCAGTCGGTTCGATATAAAAACTTGGATTAAACCGCCCCCGTTCAATCAGCTTATTTATATCTCCACTCAAACGTTGGGTGAATTTCGACGAATAAAATAATCAATTCGGTTATAAAGTGAATTCGAATTATCAAATTTTAAATGAAGTGAGTTGCAAGTCACCGTTCGTGAAATGTGAATTATAACAATGAGATAATTAAAGAAGCAATATTTCGCCAAAGGTGAAAATGTGTATGTAAATGGGTTGATCTCTTTCCAAATAGGATGTTGTGAAATTTTTCAAAGACAATGTAATAATGATAATAATAAACTATATTTTCCTTTTATGACAATATGATATAATATTGTATAGGAATATTCAGATTTAATATTTAAAATAGAGAAGAAAAAGAAAAGACGTGGCAAAAAAGTAAATTTCGTGCATTTTTGCCTGTAAGTGATACTTTCATAATACTGACAGATGTCAAGAAATGACACTTACAGAGCTAGTAGTACGAAAAGTTACTTTTATCGAAATGATTATGTTCTTTATATGTTTTGATTGCTCATAAAGTTTATATAGTTCAAATTAATGTTATGTAAATAATGTTTTAAAATAAATGAAATAAAATCTCTGAGTAAATAAATACTTTCTATAGCATTCAACAGAGTGGCCACTTAAAACTGTGTTGAAAGTTTCCTGACATTTTCCTGACTTCCATGACTAATAAACTTTAGTATTCCCTGACAAATTTTTATAACCCAAATTGCAACTGCCTTTTTCATTTTATTAATAAAAATTTTGACCGAGCATAAAAATTAGTCAATATTGCCTAGTTATGTAATTTTTCTTGGGAAATAACTTCGACTGACTCGCATAAATTTAGCAATGAATAAAAACTTTTTGGCTGCAAGCAAGGATACAAATATATTAAAATGGATGCGATTTACACAATTTTTCCTGATTGCTTCTTAAAATTCCCCCATTTTACATTCAAATTGGTACAAATTCCCTGATTTGCTAGACCAAAAAAAAAAAAACAAAAAAAACCCATAAATTTTACCGATTTTTCATGAAAAGTGACCACCCTGTTTAATGATATCGATTTATGTTACAAACACCCGGTGCAATGAATAAGTTTTTATAGAAAAATTAATAATTTTCAGTATCTACCAAGACTTGCATAAAGTTATATTTGTATGACGATAATTTTCCCGTATTGATATTAGACAGGAGAATTATTGAAGCATGACGCATCTGCCACAGGACATAATTGCATGGATTCTTGCCTGCCACCTGATAATGCATAATATAAGCCATTTTGAAGCCATCCCCGGTGACGTAAGCAAAAGCCAGTTGACTGCAAGACCAGTACTAGTAATTCTGCTTGCTGCAGTAGCCGTCACCCCCGGAATACAGTTTATTTTTTTTATTCCATTTAAATGTTTTTGAAGCTGTCCCACGTAATAAGAGAAGTAATTTACATGAAAAGAATTGCTATGTACTTTAATTCCCTAAAAATTTCATTTCGCACGCCAGCAGAATATTATTTAATCACAAGAGTAAATTTTTCCTGCTAAATGTATATAACAAAGAAAATCCACGGGCGCGAGCGGTGCAAAATGCAACTCTACAGTGAATTTAAATAATCTCTTTCTTTTAAAAGAATGCACATTATAAGCACTTTAAGTTCACTTTAGCGTTCGCTTTAACAATTTAAAGTTCAGTTGAACATATTCTCACTACATCAAAGTTTTTCATTCTTAATAACCTTATTACTCCTTTAATTTCATTCGTGTCATGAAGTTAATAGGGCGTTTAATATTTTTCATTTAGTTGCGCGTGTAAGAAATTGAATTAAAATTCAAATCTTAAATGAACATTTTCATGCAATTCAGTATAAATGAAGCATTTACGTTGCATTTTTACATTCTGCCCTGAAAGAACAGAAAGAAGGTGATAAAATTTAATAAAAATAATATATTTATTTCTTACGTGTAGTGAAGTCAAATTAAGACTAAAAAATTGTCTGTGAATTGTCTGGTCAGGGCAGTTTTTTTGTTTTAACGTGTTCAGTGGATCAACTTAAGTTCACAGTTCAGTTTTGCAGTTTCTGCGAGGTCGGCGTATTGTTTATTTAAAAAATCTAATTTTTTAGTCCCTTTTCCATCGGTTATCTTTGAATATCTCGAAATCTATAAGTCCTATGGAAAACAACAAAAAGAAGGAAAATGTTCGTTATGAGCTGTACAATAAATGTACATAAATCATAAACTATAATTCATTCCAATTGTTATTATTATTAAAAATAAAATGAATATTGCAAAATTATGCGTTTCTAAACAAATCACTGCACTTACAAAGTACAATCACCACTTAAAATTTCAAATCAAAATGATTATTATACCGGCTCAAATATTATACAATTGTTGCTCGATGGCTCAAATTGTAGCTTTTTATAAGTACTTTAAGATCATGGAGAGAGAATTTTTTTTTTAATTTAAACCCCTTTTATTGCAGCTTTTTATAATTTAAGAAATTATAGTTATAAACAAATACAAATAACTCTCTGTTTTTTTTTATGAAATCAGAAACGGTAAAGGAGTAATGAAAGTAGATTAAAAAAGCCAACAAAAAAAAAAAAAATTTAATGCTCTACTTGCATTTGGAGCTGAGATACGTTAGTTTTTACGTTTAGGTCACTTACAATAGTATATTGTGTATTTAGGTGTGAAAGCAATACATTCCCGATGCAAATTGTTAACGGATTGTTTCCAAATTGTTTCCGATTTGCCGGTGCCAGGCTTGCGAGAGCTCGTTGGATCGGTTTTTTTTGGTCAATTTGAATGAAATATATAAATATTGACCACAGGTGATCTAATCCACCCCCCGGGGGGTCGAAACTCCCACCCCCAACAACGAAGTGCCACGAAAACAACGGAAATCATTTGGAAAGGTATACCTTGATAGAACAAACCCTCGCGAGCATAGTATGGAAAAATCGGAAAAGGAGGTGGTTTTCATGTCCAGGGGCAACGGGTGAAGGGTATATCAGAAAACATTATCACCATTGCTTTTCTCGCCCTCGAAAATGAGGGTAAACCACTTTCCAGCTGATTTTCGTTATTTTAGTGGCACTTCGTTATGGGGGTGGGGGTAGTTTCAACCCCCCGGGGTGGGTAGATCACCACTGGTCAATATTTACTTATTTTATTCAAATTGATCAAAAAAAAACTCGATCCGACGAGCTCTCGCAAGCCTAGCACCGGAAAATCGGAAAAGGAAGTGGGGTTTTTTCGGATTAGGGGTAGTAGGTGAAGGGTAGGTCAGAAAATATTATCACCATCGTATTCCTCGTCCTCGCTTTCGTTGTTTTCGTGGCACTTTATTATTGGGGTATGGGGTTGTTAGTATCAACCCCCGAAAATGGGTTAGGTCACCTGTAGTCAATACTTACTTATTTTGTTCAAATTGACCAAAAAAAATCCGATCCGGCAAGCCCTCGCAAGCCTAGCATCGAAAAATCGGAAAAGGGGGCGGTTTTTTCGATTTAAGTTGGACAGTAGGTCGAAAAATATTGTCACCATCGTGTTCCTCGCCCTCGAAAACGGGGGAGTACATATCTTGCGGTGCGGTCGCAGAACTTTTGGGTTTTTTGCCTTTTTCTGGTTTACCTCAAGGGAACATCTTCAGATGTGACTGGTGAAAAATCTGCCCGTTTTTTTTTAATTTTTTATGTCAAATCTGTATTCTGGAATCTCAAATCTTTCATTTTTGAAGATTCATTTCAATTTTGGCTGAGTCCGGATTTCAATGTAATTAGTACGTTTTCCTTTCTGTTGATTGGAAGAAAGAAAATAAAACATATTCAGGAACAAAAACTATAATGGCAACTTAAGGTTGTCGAATTGCAATATCTTATATATTGCGTTAAGTGTTTTTTCTGGAACCCATGTTGTTCTCCACATATGTTTGAACGTACATCATTCCATAATTTTGTATAAATTATATGTTCCAATATTTTGACCATCGCTGAAAGCACTCCTTGATATACGTTTCCAGGCTTGAGGATTGGCGTTACACGCACTTCTTTCTACAAGTCAGGAAACGTATTTGCTTTTAATGCTAAATTAAATATAAAAAGTAGTGGCATTTCTAGCCGCACTGCACACATTTTAATTATATAAGACGGTAGGTTATCAGCAGGGCTCGGGAATTTTATCTCGGCTCCAGAGACGGCTTTCATATAGACATAATATTATATTACAAACATCCACTAGAACGTTCAGAAAAACAACGAAATGGTGAAATATTCATCACTGCCAGCTACAGTGTATTTTTGGTAATAAATTACACCTAAAAACGGTAATGGCTCTTACAAAAACATGTAATACATATCTATCAAATAAAAAAACAATTTTAAATCAAACACATACTTTCCTGTTCTGTTTAATATATGCGGCGTGTTTATTATGTTTATTTTCATAATAATTAAATATAAAACCCAATAAGATGCTGGCAACATAAAACATTTAGTTCCCAATAAAATAAACCATTTTTATACATTATTAAATCATATATAACAAACAAAGTTAAGGATTAATGGTATAAAACTGCCATGTACCGTGTGCATCACAAATGTGCAGAACGTGATAAAGTGAATTTTATTTAATTTTCAAATGTTAATACGTAACCTACTTTTATCGGAAATTTAGTACATTTGTGAAACGTACTGACAATTACTTAAAGATATAGCTGATACTTTTACAATTACAGGGTTTAAGGCATTCGATCCTGATCGAGTGTCAACATTAGATTCCAGTGTACGGCGGTACTTTTATGGTTGTTTTTTTACTAATGCGGTTTTATTAGCTCCTTTAATTTGGCAGCGCCGCCAAAATTATGAAACTTTGAATATTACGGAATTCCCTAAAAAAAGTACAAGGTAAGATATATTGTGTTATACTTGCATAAAAATCTTTCCCCGCTGACCTAGAGCCAACTCTGATTTTGACGTCACAGAGATAAAATTCCCGATATCTGCTTATCAGGTCCCGCCGACCACTTGGGTTTTAGCATTTCTGCAGCATTTTTATAATCATTCAAAGTAATTCTACATCACAAACAGTTTCAGTATCAACATTTACATTATAGGACGCCGCACATTGTGCCATTTGCAACTTTTAGGTAGACAAAATTCTACAAATTTCTAAATGAGCTTAAAATAGTTGTTAGAAGACAGGAAAAATAGTGAAAAAATTTTAGGCATTAAGGGGTGATTAAGGAGGTGGTTTTGAGGAGTTGAGAAATTTTGCTTCTAAAGTCCCGAAACTCTGTGAGTATGATAATAAGATATCTGTGAATATATCAAAAATAGTTAAAAAATAGTAGGAGGTTGTTTTTGAGGGGGCTGAAAGATAAATATTATTTTAAAATTCTGAAACTTTGTGGACATAATATTAGATCCGTGAATTTGTTGTAGAACTCTCCAAAATCGTCCTAAGTTGAAGACATAATCAAAATTCGACTTAGGCAAAAATTTCATTTAAAGACATTTTTAAGAGTCTGCAGAGGCACAGTTCAGTCCATAAGGACCGTTTTGGGTTCTATAAGGCGTTGTAAATGACCAAGTGAAAATTTGAAGAAACACCGAATTTTCACTTAGAAAAAATGTTTTTGGTTCAGGATATGAGAGCAGAAGTATATAATGACAAAGATTTATGAATAATATACTTTTTCAAAGGTACCACAAATTGGACTTTGAAAAATAATATTTTTGAAAGGGCGTCAAAGTTTGGCTCAAGAATCGATTTATCGAAAGTACGCCAAAATTTCACTTGCAGACTAATTTTTCAAAACTACCTTGAAATTTGGCTTGAAAATCGATTTTTCAAAAGTACGCCAAAATTTCACCCGCAGATTAATTTTTCAAAACTACCTTGAGATTTGGCTTGAAAATCGATTTTTCAAAAGTACGCCAAAATTTCACCCGCAGATTAATTTTTCAAAACTACCTTGAGATTTGGCTTGAAAATCGATTTTTCAAAAGTACGCCAAAATTTCACCCGCAGATTAGTTTTTCAAAAGTACCTTGAAATTTGGCTCGAAAATCGATTTTTCAAAAGTACGCTAAAATTGGTCTTAAAATAGATTTTTCAAAAGTACCACAAAGTCAGTCAGTTTAAAAAGTACCACGAAAATATACTTTAAAATATTTTTTATTTTTTTTTTTTATTCCTCCACCAAAGACATTGACCTTTGAGGTACGGTCATTGAAAGCCCAATTCTAAAGTATGAGCATAAAATTTTAGCGATGCACTGCATCCGAAAGGCAAAATAGAAGATTTTGACAAAGCCGGCGTAGTGCCGATAAGCAAAAATTGATAAAAATCAATGCACATGTACAAGGCCGGTTTCTCGCATGGAAAGAGTTTGGATTGACTCAGCGGCTCGCAATTTGGTCGAGCGCGTTGAGTGGTCCAGACAAAGCAATGGTAGAAAAGCCAATAACAGGGCTTTTCAAATGACAAAGTTATAGAGGAAAACGCCTTGTGCATAAAAAACCAAAAATTCAATTTTGCCTAAAAGTCGCTCGAAGGTGAGTAGCTGCCATATCGATAATATTGAACGACTGTGATAAGGGTTAGTAAGTCGTGGACAGATCGAACGCCATTTAACTTAAGTCCTCAGTATTAAGTCCTCTGAATGTGTTTGAGTACGTGAATCTCCACGATACAAGAACTTTAAAGCTAAGTAGTCTCTAGCGAAACTAAATTCATTTAGTAAAACTTTTTTAAGTTAATTTCAGTCAGCCTTAATTATTCATTTACCCAGAGTCTGAAATGATTCTAAAAGCTCGCATTTTGATTCTGAGAAGGTATGTATGAATCTTTTCTACCTAATCGATCGTTAGCGTGAGCGCTCTCGCTTGTATGGTCTGAAAGTCACTACCTTGATTGGAGAAGGCACGATTCTTATCTTGAGGATTTTGTATAACCAATTCTGTTAAATAAACGGATTCTTTGAACTATTGTTTCTTAATTGATCTTGAGGCCTGTTGACGGTCTATAATCCCTGGAACTTTCGTATAGAAAACCGGATGTGTCGAGTTAATTCGCATTAACGTTCGACCTTCTGGTTGCTTTACGGAGGTTTGATACGGATTTTTTTATGCGTTTTTTTGAGAAATAAACTCCGTTATTAATAGACCAAAACGTGGTTTCCGCGTACCAAAACTAATCCCTCCGCAGAGATTTGGGATTTTTTTATCCCTAACGAGGGAATTCGGGTCCAGAGAGAGCGTCGTTTCCGATCTGTGGTAGTGCAGCCTTGGTCCATTACTCGGCTACCGAAGTGCATCTTATCTCGAACCCGCCTGGGAGGTAGAAGAACGGGGTAATACGCGACTGGCGCCCCCTGAGAAATAAATTGGTGACGCCCGGTAGTGCGTTCTTCGACAAATTCACTAAAAATAGTAAAAAAAATCTAAGCAATAAGGGGTTGGGCCACAGTGAAGCGTAATAAGGATTAAAAGTTAAAGAATACATTTTAACGACACTTTCGACAACATCTAACGGTGGCAGTTCGTAATTGAGTGGAAATTTTTAATGATGGATGTTATTTCTGAGGGTAAGTACAATATTTTTTAAATTAATATAAATCTGTCTATTAGTCAAATAATATAAAAGAACGTTTTGAAAATATATGAAAAATACATATTATTTTTTCTTTGCTTAATAACTCAATGACTGTAAATTACATGTACCCACATGTATCTAGGCTAAATTTTTTATATATCACGGACCATTTCTATTTGTAATAATATGTAGTTTAGCTAGCACACTCAAGCACAACTTTTTTTTTCAGAGCACTTTTACTTTTTTGTAGAATGGTTCAAACATACAGCCATCAACCTCTGCTGGGATACTAGCTGGGCGACCAATAAAAAAGTTTGAGGTTGTAGCGAAAGATCCAAGATGCCAATGCACATTGGCAAAAAAAATTTTTAAACTTTTTTTACATACTTTTTAAAGTAGGTATACTTATATTTATTTTTAAATCCTCTCAAATCCAACCCCTTATTGCTTAGATTTTTTTTACTGTTTTTAGCGAATTCACGGATCTAATACTATCATGTCCACAAAGTTTCAAAATTAAAAAATAATGTTTATCTTTCAGCCCCCTCAAAAACAACACCCCTACGATTTTTTAACTATTTTCATTCATAGATATCATATTATCATACTCACAGAGTTTCGGAACTTCAGAAGCAAATTTATTTTTCAAAACCTCAAAAACCACCCCCTTAACCACACCCTTAATCACCGCTTAATACTTATCATTTTTTCACTATTTTTCCTGTCTTCTAACAATTATTTTAAGCTCATTTAGAAATTTCTAGAATTTTGTCCACCTAGAAGTTGCAAATGGCACACTGTGCGGGTACATCCCTGTACACAGAATAGAAATATTGTGGCTACATCTTGCGGTGCTACGTTTAGGCCATTAAACTCCATAGCATGAGGCGACTTAGAGTTTCTCTTATTTTGTCTTGTATACGTCCAGAACACTTTAACATTATGATCTATGTTTTGTTCAGTTTGTTCCAAGACTGTATTATAAACTGCCTGAGTAAGGGATTTTAACTTTTTACTTTTTTGTATGTACATAATATTGTGGAAATCCGATAAGTGTCTAAGTTTTCTATATTTATTTTTGTTATTAAGTGACCTTTTCATATATACTTTAAACCATATGATTCTGAATTTAACACTTTATATAGGCACAGTTTCATCTAGAATGTAATAAAACATTCTGTAAATTAGTTCGAGCGCCTCATTAACGTAATGTGTGTTCTGTACAAGGGGGACCAATCAGCATCCCGCACTATCAGGGATAGTTTTAAAAAATCAGTGTATTTAAAATCATATTCACCATTCCCAGACTCTAAATTGTTGCTTAATGAGTCAGCAATGTTAATTTCAATTGCTAGTGTAGAATGAAGCTGATCCTCTTTTAGCAGTGCCTCATATAACTCAATTCTACGAAATTCCTATTGGCTCCCCTACTATCTAGAGTTAATTGTTTTCACGAGACACATAAAACCTATTTCCTGTAGATGCATCATCTCCTGAAGTATAGATTTTTGAAGTCAGTATTTTTTCTCTTGTACGAAACTTTCTAAATTTTTGTTGTTGGGCAGATTTCCGAAGTAATTTTTCTCGCTGAATCCGAATCTAGCCTCAGAATTGGCCCACCCCGTCAGGATTTTGAAATATTTGAGGTTAAGCACTTAAAAAATGGCTCTTTTGTCTACTTTTGAGGTTATGTATAGGATTCAAGAATTGTTTCAGCCTATTTCGAATAAACACATAATTTAGTACCATCCTTCTTCTTTAAAATAAGTTTTCGAATGGTCATCTACGATATTTTCTCGCAAAGTTATAGACATTTTAAGGTGATATGAATTTGAAACCATGGTCCCCTACAACTCAACAATCTTAACCCAACGAATCAAGATTTAGCACAACAGAAGGAAAAACATACCTAGCTCTTAACCAAATGACTCTAAACGAATCAAGATTTAATACAACAGAAGGGAAAACGCAATAATCTTAACCACAAGACTCTAAAAGAATCAAATTTAACACAGCAGAAAAGCAAACATACTAAGCTATTAACTAATAAAATAAAATTGCATTATTTGCACTCCCACTTAGATTGGTTTTCATAAAATCTGCATGATGTTAGCGAAGAAGAGTGTCGCTATGATGAGAAAATCAAAATAATAGACAATATTGACCCTTACACACTTGGAGTGGACACCTTTCTGCAGATTTGTCTATTTTACCTTGTGTATCCGTAATTAATATGGTAAATTACTTAGTGTTGACTCACAGCTTCCACACAGGCCAGCAGTTAAAGACATACAAATCTTTACAAGCATATAAATATTATGAGGCTGGATTTGTGCAAGAAGTTTATGCAAGAAAGATAAACTCAAATGTATTCATTGTTATGGGCAAGGCAAGTTTACATTTAAATAACTAAGTGCCAGATTTCAGTGATAAACAAGTTATATTATGCGTATGTAGTATTCAATAGACTCTGTCAGAAAGTGATTTCTTTACCTTCCTCCTAAGCTTTTTTTACATTCAAAATAAACCTTATCTCACAATCGCACCTTATCGTACAAAAAGATGGCATTTTATTTTTATTTCACGTTTAAAACTGAGATTATTTATTTGTTTACAATGGAATAAAAAGTTTGGTTGTCCCTCAGGCAATATGGCCGACTTATCGTGAGGTCATCCTAAAATGGTACATTTTTAAATACTTAACCTCAAATATTTCAAAATCACTACGTGATGGGCCAATTCTGACAGATTAGGATTCGCGAAAAATTACTTCGGAAATGGCCCTCAGCTGCCCAACAATATTCGCAGACCTGTTATTAACGTACTTTTCATATAGCCCACAGAAAGACCCCCGCAATAATCTTATGAGTCTGAATTTTTGATATGTTTTAGGTTTCGTCGTCCCAAGTAAAAGTCTCAATGGGCACAAAGCTCGAAAATCAATACTTTGGCTGCTACGGAGCTTGAAAGCTCCAAAGCTCCACCATAGATTTATTTATTCGTGCAGTCTTTATAGATCTTTAAATAACTTATTTTTTCGATTTTATGTCTAGGTTTATGTTTTTGAGGTTGCTCAATTCAATCCCGATGTCAAAGTGTCCAAATTGACACTTGACAGCTGTCAATTAGCTGTCAAAGTACCTTAACAAAGTGCAAATCTCATTTTTATGTTATGAGTTTATGCTTTTTAGGTAACTCAGTTCATACATGATGTGAATACAATATTTCGACAATTGGCAGCTGCCAACAGGCTGTCAGCTAGCTGTCAAAGTGCAATAACAAAGTGCAAATCTTATTTTTTTGTTATGACTCAGTTACCTAAAAAGCATAAAGTCATAACAAAAAAATAAGATTTGCACTTTGTTATTGCACTTTGACAGCTAGCTGACAGCCTGTTGACAGCTGCTAATTGTCGAATTATTGTATTCACATCATACATGAACTGAGTTACCTAAACAGCATAAACTCATAACATAAAAATAAGATTTGCACTTTGTAAAGGCACTTTGACAGCTAATTGACAGCTGTCAAGTGTCAATTTGGACAATTTGACATCGGATTTGAATTCAGCAACCTCAAAAACATAAACCTAGACATTGAAATTGAAGAAATAAGTTATTTAAAAATCTATAAAGACTGCACGAATAAATAAATCTGTGGTGGAGCTTTGGAGCTTTCAAGCTCCGTAGCAGCCAAAGCATTGATTTTCGAGCTTTGTGCCATTGAGACTTTTGCTTGGGATGACGAAACCTAAACATATCCAAAATTCAGACGATTTGACCGCGAAGAAGTCTACATGCAAAAAACCGTTTTTTTAAATTTCGACCTTGAATATCTCGAAAAGGACGAGGTTTTGGGAAAAAATGCAAAATACCAATCTTGTAGACAATTGAATTCTCTACAACTTTTGTGTTAACTTTATTGCTGCCCGATTTTGTTGGCGGGAGATATTCGCGAAAAACCACGTCTTCGAAACTTTGACCTTGAATATTTCGAAAAGGGAGGAGGGGGGAAAAATAAAAAAACAACTTGTAGATAATTCAATTCTCTACAACTTTCACATTGATCTCATGGGCATCCGATGCATGAGACGCGAGATATTTGCAAAAGATTTTGACTCTCAATATCTTGGGTAGCCATGTTGGGATTTTTGTGGATTTGAGTTTGGGACACCTCAAAGAACGTCTGTGTAAAAATTCAGATTTTTTGTAATTTTGTCTAGGTTTCCTCGTTTCTTTGACTAATTTCTGTGGGCTAATATATTTGTACAAAATATAAGACCAGGTTAATATTGAGATTCTGATTTTTTGAAGGAACATAGGCACTTCCATATCTATTAAAATTCTTGCCCATTATAACTCTTATTTATCATAGTATAAGTTGTTGAAGCCATATTTAAATTTTTCAGACTTACTGAGAATGCGAGCGCCTCAATTAAAAGAGAATTAAACGAATTAACTCTGAAAGCACAATATGGCAATCAAATTCCGCAGAACAAAATGAACTCATTACTTTCAAGGTAATTTTCGTTACAATGCATTCATTACAAAGACACTTTTCTATCTCTTCCTTTGTCTTCTGATTTGATCTTTTATTCATACCTTATTCTTTGATGCACACTCAGGAGACGCGAAGCTTTCGAGTCCCCAACGAATGCGTTATGTTTTTATAACCTCTTAATAAAGATCTTTCTCGCAATGAAAATAAAACTTAACTGTAATTTTCAGAAGCTGATTTAATTTTATAACCTTTTGTATGGTTCTACACAATAATTTAATTTCAAAGCTAGCCACCCGGAATATCTAAGGATGAAATAATCGTGTAGTTATCTGTGGTGATAAATTTCTAGTTTAATTTTATGCCCAAGTTTACTTTTTCGTATCACATCTTGGATGCTGACGGCTATATACAATGCTAGATACATCGATATAAAGTTTTAAGGGGGTGATATGGGAGGTTATTTAGAACCTATACGATCATATACATATGCACTCTTGTAAACTTGCTTATTACTTCCACATCCAATGGAAGTGTAGTAACGACAACTTTTTTTTTTATTCTTATTGTTCAAATAGGCTTAGAATGTCATAAAACGTTGAAAAAAATTTTTCTGTCTGTAACTTTTTTTGAGCGCACGATTACTCTGGAACCTTTTAAGATATTGACTTGAAAGGACACCGCACGTTTTATAGGTAAATTGGTGGCCTGTCAAATTTGATGAATTTTTGATATGTTGTAGTTCAACTGATTCTAAACAATAAGTTCTTTTGGCAAAACTTCAAATTATGGACAGTTTATCCGACAGATGGCTGCAAAAACTGAAACTACCCTCGATACTGTACCAACGATTTCTCAAAACGTACTGCAGGTATTGAAGTGATAACTGCTGGAAATTAATAACCAGAACATTTACAATTATTTAGTCTTAAATTGACGTGCCTGAACTTCCAGTTTTGCCGGAAGTGACATCAAATCACGTTTTTCGAATGCACAACACCCGTTTACTTCAATTTAGTACATCATAAACATAAGTCACTTCATTAAAATTCACTATTTTAGTAAATAAATACGTGCATTGATTGATAGAACATTGATGCTAGCTTGATACCGGGTACATCATAATCTTGGTACAAAACAAATTTGATTCTATTTTTTAAGATATAAAATTGCAGTTGTGTCTACTCAGTGAAAACTAATTATCTGTGATACCTTTAAGTGGAATAGACAGTTTTTGTTTTTGTTTAGTTTAATATTTATTTATTTTAATCATTCATTAATAGAAATCAAACCAAAAAAAACTTTATTTCAAATTAATTAACGGAGAACAGCATTCCTCCTCAAGCACGAGTAATAATTTGAAAGCGCAATTAATTGTCTTTAATATCATTTCTTAGCAATCGTGACGTAGGTGTCACAATTTCTGAGATATTTAACATTTAAACTGCATTTTTCTTCTTATAAACGTTCGGATGCCATTTGTAAACTTTCATATCTCCGAAACTATTAAATCTATATAAGTAAATAAACAAGCGAAATTCATTATCGGTTTATGAGCTTTATTTTTAGTCTCTACCCATTACATTTTTCAATAAAACTAATATTTATTGAGATATTTGGAAAAGGAAAAAAAATTACGTTTTATAGAAAATACCTTTATAGTTTAAACTATTTTTTTTTCTAAAGTAAGTGCTGTATACAAACCAAAAAATTTGAGCATCTACGACATGCTATATATTAATGATAAACAGTGTTTGAAATTTCTTTTTTTACTGGCTAATTACAGTAACAAAATGGCGACAAAATGGCGACGTTGTAATAAAAAAAATGTGTAGACGCACATTGTTTCGGTCATAACTCTATGTTTTTTATGCTACAGAAACAAATAAAAAAACAGTTGAAAGCTTAATTAATAACCTATTATTCTATTAGCACCCTTGCCGTAGGTATCACAGTTTCTGAGATATTTAACTTGTTACGTGTTCAAATGAAATTAAGCCTTCAAAAAAACTAAAAGTACTAAAATGCTCATTTAACTCAAGGTTAGCTAGCTCCAGCAAGAGACTTCAGTGGTGAGATTCGTTTATTTTTAACGATTTTATATTTTGCCAAAAAAGTTTGAGCGCCAGGTAATTTCCAATAAAATTTCACCAACCTTAAGCACCTGTTCGACACACCGATTTAAAATTACCAAACTCCGTGTTTATTCTAATACTTGAAGTCTCCTTTGACAACATAAACAATAAACAGTAGAGTCAATTTTAAGATAAAATTTTTATTACAGAAAATAGGACAAGTATATCCAAATAGAAAAAAACTTATTACAAAATGGTGAAAGGTTCAGTCATGAGGTGACTATCTCTGATTTACTCTAAAAAATTCGTACAAAAAATTCTTACCTGATGTTAAATCGCTTCTAATTTAAATAAATTCAGTATACTGTACGGACGTTACTATCATCCAACATCTTTCTAGTATCCTAGGATATGTGCATGTACAAGACAATTCAATATACGTATATAACTGCGCAGTTACTCACATTAATTGTAAAAAAAACAATAAGTATACTACATGAGTAACATATCAAATATTTAGGCACTCAAACTGGCCATCGGTATAAAAAATTACATGAACAAAAAAATTACATGAACAAAAAAATTGAAACGTAACAGGGGGTCCTTTATTCTGGACATCACTGTAATGCAAATTAAAAATAAGTCACCGACCTCAAAAGTCCTTAAAGGTGATGAATAATGATACCAGAAACTCCAGGCTCTCCAGGTGAATTCTCGTCATGTAACTGTAACCTGATGCGTGACTGCAGTCTACGTACTTAAAGTCTGTCCTAGTAGCGTCCTCACAACCACAAACTCGTAAATTCGTAACCATAACAGCAAATTCAAATCCAAAATTCGGCACGTGGCCTCCAACAAAACTTCCATAACAAGAAAAATCTATCTCCCAAACTTGAAAGTAAAGACTTAACTCTCCAATAGATTAATTAACCATATACAATGTCTTGCCTATTTAAAAGGATAAAATGTTTAGAATTTGATATTCTAAGAAAATCGCAAAAATGCTCTTACCCAACAAAACCGGAATGGGCTCACACAAAAAAACAAGGATCCATTAGCTTCGTTTCCTACCTATTTAGAAGTTCCACAATAACCATAATCGGCTTCAAACAGCTTAACAAACAATCAAGCCCTTCTAAACTTTAAGACTTTCCAGCATGATCCCCAAAAGTGAATATCGGGATGTTTTTTTTTTTAAAAACAAGTCAGGAAAAATCTCGACTGAATGGCGGAACGACGCGCTAACCAGTGAACAGAAACCCACGTTTTCTTTTCCGGTCAACCACATGTTCTCGAGCACCAATCACAGCTTGCCATTTCATTAGGAACCTACCCATAATTCCTTTTCGCGTATTAATTTATAAATACACAGAAAATAGTCCTAACCATAGAATGATTAAAGCAATTCTTAAAATAGAACTAATAAGCATAAAACCCATGATCGAACCATATTTACAATAAAAATAAATAAAACTAGTATTAATAATTTAAATGCCATAATTTTTCCTCCATAACCAATGTTGGTAACACTTTTCCTCAAACTGAAATATGACAGCTGACAAAAAGGAATAATAAAAAGGTCTACCAGGCTTATTCTTTTAAATAAATAAATAAGAACTTGTTAACTACAGGTAAGAGAGTGTGGTTTTGTTGTAACTAATAGAAGTGTAACTAAATCCTTCTTCCAGACTATACGCCCTGAAATGTGTATATTTGCCTACACTTACAGACATTCCCAAAGATGTTTACACACTTTGTTGGAACCGAATTCCTGAGAAAATAGCAAGGAAAAATAATAGGATTAGCTCAATTCAACAGTAAGTCATACAATATAAACTCTCCCTGGTAGCTATTACTAACTTGTGTTTTGTTTATCGTTTTAGGTTAGGCAGCCAAAATACCTCCTGCCAGCAACCAAAGGAAAAATACATAAAATAAAAACTATTATAACCCTCCAGACATGACAAATCCATGAACCTAAATTATAATGATTCTATGAAATAAAACCCATAGGTAACAAGAAGGTTTCCAGAGTATTTTTTATTTAACCAACGATACACAAACAAGTTACCTTCTCTATCCACTTTGCTATCAACAAAAGAAAAGAAGCAAATATAAATACCCTTTTCCTCAGGTATCAACTAAAACATTTAAAAAAAACAAACGTAGCCTCACTCATTTTAAAATTTACAACCGCATATACAACTATAAGATCGGAACCCAATTTAACGTTACAAATCCTCATTCTAAATAATTGTCTTATGAACACTTGGATGCCAAATGTAAACTTAAATATCTCCGAAATTATTAATCCTACATCACAAACTGGGAATTAATAAGAAACATAATTAATTCCAAGTTTGTACTTTCTGTAATTGGTCACATTTTTTCGAAAAAGTAATACATTTCGAGATACTTGACGAAAGCCGTTTGGAAATACCTTTTTTTAAGCTAAAATCGCAATTTTGAAGTCGTTATAACTTAAAAACTATCAACTTATGTGAAAAGTGCCACCCCCTGATAGGGAGTGGCATCCACCCCCTATAAATTAGCAAGCCCCCGCACAATATAGAAACTTTTCTGTGAAGCATTTACAATTATACTGCCAAAAATGAACGAAATCCGTTCAATATGTCATTATTCCGAAGTTTTGCATATTTTCTACCTCTAGGTACTGTACCATAAAACGATACCCCACATCGGTAGTGGGATGGGGGTGGTGATAGGGCGGTGGCAGTGGGGGTGGATGAAGTAAAAAAATATTTTGAGGTTTCTGGTTCTTGTATACACACTAAATCACAATTTTTTTAAATTCCCTTTAATAATGGGGTCGGGGTGGTAATGGGGGTGGCTACTGCCAAACATTTTTTGAGACCTTAACTTCTCTTGTATATACTAAATACCAATTTTATGGCCTCTTAAGTGCTTGATTTATCTCTTTACCCCAAATTTACTTCAATTTAATCCCCAACCCTTCGACGGAACAAGATGAAAATATAATATAGTTCCAGATCTCGTTTAAGTACATATGTGTACCAAGTTTCAGGTTAATATCTTAAACAGTTCCAGAGTAAACATGCGCACAAAAAAGTTACTGACAGACAGACAGAATTTTTTTTTTCGCTCAAACTTAAAATCTCGACGTTTCATAACATTCTAAGCCTATTTGAACAATAAAAATTTCTTAAAAATTTTTTTGTCGTACTTCCACTGGATGTGGAAGTAAAATTGTGACGATAATATTTTACATGCAGGTAATGCAACTACTGTCTAGGAAGAAAAATATGAAAAACATACCTACAAAAAAAAAAATAATGAAAAAAGTATGATAAACAGAGAGGGAAATTTTGGGTAAATACCTTTACCGATTTTTCATTTTCTGCACTATTTTTAATATTTAATATTAGGTTAGAACTAACAAGAAAGGAGATAATTGAGAAAAATCTATTTTGACCGTAATTTTTCCAACATGGTGGTCGCAGCAGACACGATATTTTTGTGGAAAACTAATAATTGGGGCAACCTCCTTTAGTATAAAAAATAAATTAATAGTTTAAAAAACTAAAAAAACATGCTTTTATAAATACTACACTAAAAAGCAAAAAATAATAATCGAATCTGTTATCTCTGTCTACCCCGTAAGGGCCTTAGTGTACGCCGTATTTGTAATTAAGTACAATATTTGAGTATAAAAACGTGAGGCATGAACAGGTTTGATAGATAGATAGTTAGATACAGGTCGACCTAATAAAAGCATGTTAACAAAAAGAGAAAATCTCCTGTAGGAATTTTTCGTGAGTGATTGAGTGATTGACTATACTATATATTATAGAGTTAGCTAAACTACATACATTTTTGTATAGAGCGTTCTACTACAAAAAAAAATGACTGGCTAGTTGGTATGATACCAGTGCTATTGAAACTTATGCGCACACACACACTTCAAAAAAATATTACTTTTTTCATATCCAGTAAAAATTGAGATTATGAATATCGCATCGGATATATCTCGCTTATCCGAAAGTTATAGTTAATCGAACAATATTTCATTGATTAAACTGAGAGTAAACTAAAATTTTATTTCTAAATATGTATTTTATATACACTGACTGCAGCAAGCCAGATAAAATTAAAAAAAAAAGTTATATCGTCGATACGAAATTACTTTACGATATATTTGAAACTAGTCAATTAAAAATAATTGGTTTGGCTTTCTGGCCTTTACTTTTAATGGAAAATGGTATCCCGGAGAAAACCGCAAATGTATAAAATAAAAGGAAAAAGATAATTAACTTTAATTTGGAGTGAGGAGCAAAAAAGAATAATTTATTACATCATTCAAAGCAACAATTCTATCTGAAACTCGAAGTGAAAAACTTTGGGTTGTAAACTGATATTAAAAAGACCGCCAGTTGGTACGACGATATTGCTATTTAATGAGCTTTTTGAGAAATAAACCATAATTTAACTTTCCACAAAAACCGTACAGATATATTACATCACTCATTTTCGGCGGTTTTTGTTAAGGTTTAGAATAATTTTACATTTTAAAATAATACTGAGTGGTTACTAGACACTGACTAACCACATTTTCTAAAACATATACCGTGTGTCCACGGATGGGGTCAGGAAGAGGAAAATGTTTGTAATTCTTGATTTCACGAAAAAAAGTAATTCTTGATGGAAAAGTCTACTTCACGAGAAATCGGTGAATGTATCCTTGCCAGCTCAACAGGGTTATCAAAAAAACTTGATTTGATTATGGGTAATTCCCAAATATTTCGAAAATATTATCAGAAAGATTTTAAAATGACTTTTTTACGTGATATTATGAAAAAAACAATTTTTTTATTCCACGATGACCCGTTTCATAGCAATAGGCTCCCTAAAATAGTTGCTGATGTATCTGGGCACTAAAGTTAAACTTTTTACGACGATGTGGAGTTTAGTTGCCGAGGCAAATAAACCACATATGTGACACAAAGAAACTTTAGCAGTCGAATCAATGAATGCCCAAAAGGGGATTGTAGAGGACATTGAGGAGGGGAGAATTTTCCTCTTCAGGAATGTGTAGGGGTAGTTAGGAGGTAAACATACTAAAAACCCTCGCCCCTAGCCCCGCCGCTTCAGGGGGGGAGGGAAGCGGAAGGGTTCATTTTTTCGATTCTTCGCTTATAACTCGGAAACGATGCGTCGTACGGGAAAAGGCAATCTATTCAAAATTCAACATAATTAAATTTCCCATAAGAATGTCTATATTAATTTTCTTTCTTGGAACTGACAATTTCTAAGCGTAGGACTGGAAATACATACCATTCAATTCGTAGGACAATGTGGTCATTTAATTTTAAAAACATTTATTAAGCAATAGTAAAAAAATCAGCTGGTTAGTAATAATTTTTTGTGACCTCGTCCCCCATGTTGGGGGACGCTTCGGTCAAACCATGGATTCTTCGTGTTTTTTATCAAATTATCTCAAGATTTAACTAAAAAACTAATTCTTGGTAATAACATTTGAACAATCATCCAATCGACATATATACCACTGTTCTACAGCCTACATGTATTGGAAGTAAAAATAGCAAATTCATAGTAACTTCGTCATGCTAAATAAGAATATAAAAAGCAAAAGTTCTAGTTGGCTCTGGTTTTCCCAATACAGGTAATAAAGTGTAACGCAGGTATAGGGATCTACAGACGATCCAGCTGCTGGGACCCGACATTGTCGGTATGCTTTGAAGATAATTGGAATTCCAGCGGACCACTTCACTTTTACGAATGACTTCAAGCATGCCGACAAGGCTGGCTCTCTGCCGCTGAATCGTGTGTATACCCCTTATAAACCCTAGTTTATGGGCGGGCCTATCACAAATAACAGGTAGAATTAGAATTCTACGAAAAATAGACATACTAACTACCTACCTCTTTATTTGTCACTAAAACTAATATTAATTCTTAGGTAGTCATATTTGTACCTTGTGCATGATAAGCGTTCATTTTCGAAAGTAAATAGTGCTATTTTGAAAATATGCCACGAGATTGTGTAAATACACCTAACAATTTTTGTTATATTTGTGGTGAAGTGACTTTTGCGCATCAAAAACGTAATTTTACTCCCAAAATTAAGAAGGCGTACCAGTTGTATTTTGGTTGTACAATTGGAGATGAAGACAAAAAATGGGCACCTCATATATGTTGCAGCAATTGTGCGAACAATCTTTGCAGTTGGCTAAGTGGAAAAGGACGTTCAATGGCTTTTGCTGTGCCCATGATCTGGCGAGAACCTACAGATCATGTTATCGATTGTTATTTTTGCGTGATACCTCCTATTAGACAGAGTATTAACAAGAAAAATAGGATGGTAATACAATACCTCAATTTACCATCTGCCATTCGCCGGGTTTTCCATAGTGATGAACTACCTATTCCTAATCCACCTCAAGAATACGGCCTTGATTCTGACGAAGAATCGGATGATAATGTAGATGATGACTTAATTCAGCCACGACACAAGATCCCGATTTCTCTGCACAAATGTCCGGTGGTGAACCACACAAAATTAATCAACGCGAATTAAGTGATCTTATAAGAGACCTTGATCTGTCCAAGGCAAAAGCGGAGCTTTTGGCATCTCGATTACAACAATGGAATTTACTACAAGAAAATGTTAAATTTTCCATGTATCGAAGTAGTTAAAAAGATCTTATACCTTTTTCAAAATGGAAAATGACTTGGTTGCCCGCAAGGACATTGACGGCTTAATGAGTGCTTTACACATTCCCCATGATCCTAGTGATTGGAGACTTTTTACTGACGCCTCGAAACGAGTCTAAAAGCTGTATTACTCCACAATGGAAATAAATTGCCATCAATTCCAATCGCCCATGCTGTCCACATGAAGGAAAATTACAGTAACATGAATGTATTGCTACAAACTATAGAATATAACAAGTATAAGTGGCAGATTTGTGCAGACTCAAAAGTGATAGCTATCTTACTTGGTATGCAGTAAGGGCATACCAAATATTGCTGTTTTCTCTGTGAGTGGGACAGTCGAGCGCGATTAGAACATTACAAAAGAAAAATTTGGCCGCCAAGACTGGGTTTTGAACCAGGAGAAAAAAAATGTTGCTAACATTCCAATAGTTGATTCACAAAAGGTAATACTGCCACCACTCCACATAAAACTGGGGCTTATGAAAAACTTGGTAAAAGCTATGGACAAAGAAGGACGTGCTTTCAGTTATTTAAAACAAAAATTCCACTTAGTAATGCGAAAATTAAAGAGGGAATTTTTGTGGGTCCTCAAATCACGAACCTTTTCAAAGATGCTGAATTTGACAACATTCTAGAAGGTAATGAAAAAGCTGCTTGGAATTCCTTTAAAATGGTAGCAACACACTTTCTCGGTAACAAAAGAGCAGAAAACTATAGAGACCTTGTTGGGAATCTTATTTCTTGCTACCAGAAATTATAATGCAATATGTAATTAAAAGTCCACTTTCTACATTCATACCTAGATTACTTCCCAGAAAACTGTGGTGCAGTAAGTGATGAGCATGGAAAGAGATTCCACCAGGATATTCAAAATATGGAAAAAAGATATCGGGGCAAATGGACTTCTGCGATGTTGGCAGACTACTGTTGGACATGTATAAGAGATGCTTCAGAAGTAACTTATAAGAGACGGGCTAAGAAGCGCAAGAACAATAATTAATTTTCTGATTACATTCTAATTAAATATATAGTATGTAACATGTATTTGAAATATATATCAAAATGGCAAATATTTTTTCGCATGATGTAATAAATTGCTTTTTTAATTAAAATTATACCATAATATGTGAGTTAGGTCGGTTATTACAATTTTTAGAGCCAACAAATTTTTTTTACGACTATATTAGACGTAGCTGGGACCAAAACAATGCAAATAAGTGGTTTTGGTTAACGATACAAAATAAAAGTTAAAATTTGTAGGTGTGTGACCCAAGCGCAGTTTATATAGCTACCATTATCGAGAATTTTCGTAGAGAGAAAAGTTGGGCGTCTCGTCAAAATGAAGCTACTCACGAAAATTCAGCCCGTTAGTAAAAAAAATGTCGCTGTACTGTGGACTATAAATTACGGCGATTGCCGTAAAAAACCGACAGCAGCTAAAAGTCTTTATGAGCCCTGAAAGAAAACACCTGCTGACAATATTTCTCATTTTTAGAGAGGAAATTTAGACAAGAAGAAAATTCCGAAATCTATAATTTTGTTATCGATGAGACAACAGAAATCAATATATTGGCTATTGTTGAATTTCCTGCTGTTTTGGTCAGAGAAATAGGGCATGAATTAGATAAAGGTCCTGAATTGGCTAAAAAAATTCTTAAAAATCGTGGATTTTATTTATATGATTATATTGCATCAACATTTATATGAAGATGATGCTGATCAATAGCTAGATTAATGCGACTGGTTGCTTCGCAATTATGACGAAGGCCAGAATTTTATGAAAGGTATCCTTTTCTGTGATTAGTCATGATTCACAAATAATGCTATGTGCAGTGGGCAAAATACTAGATATTAGGCTTAAGAAAATCGACATTTAATGAGGCAGGAAAGATTTGGAGTCAATGTGTCAAGGACACCTAAATGGTCAAGGATATTTAGATTTTCTACAAAATGAGATTGAAAGATTTCTAGAAGAATTATCCCTTGAAACTTTGAGGAGACTATACCTTCAACAAGATGGGGATTCTCCCCATACTTCTGCCCAAGTACTATATCATTTGCAGGGTTGGCATATTTTAAACATGATGTTTAAAACATCGCACCGTGTTTTAAACATATTGAATATACGATGCGATATTTTGAACAACTGTTTAAAACACAGTTTAAAACGTAGTACGATGTTTTAAACAAATGTATTATTTTGGAGTTTGTGGAAAAGTACCGATGATGGTCTATTCCGATATAAACAGTAAACACACTAACAAAAATGTAGCCTCTGTAGTCTTACTCATATGAGTCAAATGGTCAGTGACAACATGCACTAAACTGATCATTTTATTTGTAGAGTGCTGTAAAATCCGTCTAGAGGCGCCATCTGGCTTCAAGTAATAGTAGCAGACACAGTAACTTGGCACCATTAAATTTTAGCTTAATAGAGTTTTAAACGTTTGATACCTGTTTTAAACATACCATTTAAAACATTGAAAAAAAAAGTTTTAAACAAAAAACTGTTTCAAATGAAAAAAAAAAACTGCTTTTATTTTTCCAACCCTGATCATTTAACAGGTAGGTTTGACGAACGGGTTATTGTAAACAATGGTCACATACGTGCCCCCCCGTGTTCTCCGGACTCTACACCTCTCGATGTTTTCCTATGGGGCTAAAAGAACATGTATATTATACATTCCCAGCAACATTGGCAATTTTGGAAAACAAATCTGTTACGTTGATAATCAGCGAAATAGTTTTGTGTTTGTTAATTTTTTTTTACAGTAAGGTAAAATGTTACTCTTAATATTTAATAAATAAAAATATTTTTCTAATTTTTTAACTGAACTAATATTGACTGGAGGTCATTTTCTAAATTTTAAAACAAACAACTTTTGTATTTCATAGCTTACTTTAAAAATCATTTATACTGTTTTTCATAATGAAAAACAAATAATAAGATTTTTTGACTTTAATGAACAATGAATTTTGGGTGTGACGGTATAGTTGGATTGATGTTGAAAAGTAGTATTTATCTGGGGCGGGGGGACTACTGCAGGTTAGTGTCACTTGACAAAAAACTTTTTGCAAGAAACTGATTTCGTAAGATTAGATTAAGGATTAAATTTGTTGGTTCAAAATCTAATTTGTGCATTTCTATTATTTTTATGTCATTTATGATGATTTAAAGTTAATTGCAGCACTCTAGATTAAAAAAGAAACTTTGCTCTAAACAATCAAGTCTGCGTAAAAACCACTAAAATAGTTCAAACCTATTCAGAATTTTCCGAGTATTCTGAAAATGCAATAACATACAGGGTAGTGCATTTAAGTCAAGAATTAGTGTCACTTCCGGTTAAACCGGAAGTCCGAAGATATCTTCAAATTTATCAAAATTTGGCATTTTACGTCTATATTAACTATGCCGAGTTTCATTTTGATATCCTGAAAAACAAGGGACAAAACAGAGGTGATGATATCGTTGTCGCCCGATATATAACACATTTATTAGGTTGCAATGTTTGGTGGTAATATAAATTTTGTTTTAACTAAGTACGAAGTTATGACCTACCAAGTTTAAAAAACATATTTTTCTGAAATATTTATGCAATTGTTTTTAACTTATCTCACTGCTACACACAAGATTAATGCATTATTTTGAAACGAATGACCTCTGTTTCAGTAGGCAATTTGGTTTCAGATCAAAGAACTCAACGACAGATACTATAACTCTACTCTTGAATGACATCACAGAGTTAAAACGAAAATTACGCAGGCTGCACTATTTGTGACCTTTCGAAGGCATTCGACTGTGTTCGGCATAATATATTATTAGGAAAATTGAACAAATATGGTGTAATACTAAGGTCATTAAAACTATTTAAAGGTTACTTCTAAAATAGAAACCAAGTCACCGATTACAACGGTATGACATCAACAATAGCGGGCATAGATCATGGAGTACATCAGGGATCCGTCCTTGGACCCCCGTTATTCTTGATCTATGTCAATGACTTACCACAATATGTTTTAAATGGTAAATTTGTGTTGTATGCAGATGATGCTACTAAAGTGAATTGCAATGAGAACCAGATTGAGTTGGAAAATATTATGCTGCAAACACAGTCCACTACTTCCGAGTGGTTCCAAGTCAATGTTTTATGCTTAAATGATACCAAAACAGCAAATATGATATTTTCTACTCCACTCGTCATGTTGAAAAGTATGAAAACCCAGATAATGTAAAATTTCTGGGAGTAGTTCTTGATACAAAACTGTGTTGAGACAAACATGGGGTGGACTAATTTTCAGAAAAACTGGCAAGGTATGTTTATATGATAAACAATCTCATAGGGGAACTATCCTTGGATGTCATTAGGGCAGCCTATTTTTCATTATTCAAAGGCACCTTTTATATACAGCTCATTTAGATAGAATATTTAGTTTAGAGAGACGTATGGAGACATTGGGATATACATGGCCATGATACAATGTTCAATAATAAGATATCCTCGAGGGTATCTGCGATTAGAAAAAAGTAAAAATGAGGTAAACTACTTTGGTCCCTCGTTTTTCAGCGAACTCCCATTTCATATTACTTCTTTACCATATAAACAGTTTTGTGGCCAGATTAAAAGTTATTTATAAAAGGAGCTTCTACCGTGCAAAGGAAAAACGCCGTATTGTCAATTTGAATATTATTGCGAATACGGCGTTTTTTCTTTGCACGGTAGGCTTTCTATAATTTTCAATAATTTTTTTCGACTGATTTTGCGAATGAAAGTGTGAAATTTTTATAACTAATTTTAAAAATATTTTAAAGTGTAAAACCTAAGTGGTATGTTAATTCCTGTTTGTCAAAACTATGTGCATGCTTTATTTGTGTTTATTAATTGAATATCTTCAATTATTATCACTATTTTTGCATTGTTAAAACTTAACTAATTAGACTTGTGTAAAACTTTTATAAGTTTGTAACATTAATAAACTATTTGTATTTCTCATTTAGATGCAAATTGACGTTATTGATTAAAAAGGTAATTCCCAGTTTAATGTCGAAGTTTAAAGAATTGAATTAAATGTAAATTGTTTGACTGTCTTACAATTGAACAGCGTCATTTTATTACACTGCACTGTTATGTAAGTTGGAATTAAATAGCCAGCCAGCTTTCCGGAAACTTTAACATTATGATGACATTGTTTTAAACTAACCAGAAACGATTGGCGAAACAGATTTACATTCAACATAATTTTCATTTTCCCAAGAAACTTTCCCAGAGAAGCGTAATAAGAGTTTCCGCAGAAGTAAAATATTAAGTACAATTTATAGAACTACTCAAAGTACCCAGTTGTTCATTGGAGTTGTGCATTTTATTAATTGTTTTTAAGTTTTAATTATACGTCAAGACTTTACGACAGAACTTTTAATTTAGCCTTCGGTGTATTTTATAATTATTTCCAGGCACGCACTTCATCATCTTAATTTTTTATTTACGGATCTCGTAAATTAAAGCGTCCATGAAGAGAAGTTAATTTTCTTGGGTGTGATTTGAAGTTTAGAAGTTATAATTACGAAAAATGGATTTAATCAAGGCATAAATTAACATTTTACATTTTGATGCAATGTGAGAACTAAAATTAATGGTGACGTAGTCATAGATGGATAGACATATAGATAGATAGATAGATACTTTATTTGACCAAGTTACAAAGCATGTTTTTGGCAAGTCAAAAATAGAAAATACAAAAATATGAAAATATAAAAAATGTATACACATCTCTACCTATACAAATACTTCACACAATTTAAGAAGTACACAAAAAAAGAAAGAAGAGGCAAGCTCCCACGAAATGGCCAGAGCAAACCAAAGAAGCAGAGGTTAAACTGAAAGATATCGACAAATTTGTGTGTTTACAAATTCATCAATTGAACAGAAACAATATCTTAAAATGTGTTTTTTTATTAAGTTCTTGAAATTATTATAATTAAGAGATTTTACGTCATTATGAATGTAATAGGGTCATTTAGTGATATGGCAGTTTCCTACTTTTTCTTCCTCATTTTAAAGTATAACAAACCAATAGCCTCAGAAAAAAATTTCAGCTCAATTGAATCAATAGGCACAGAGATATTCGCATTTAAATAGAAACACGCTCGGCCGGCCAACAGTCCGTAGAGTGACGTCACTTGGCGTGCGCCGATACCTATATTAGAACAGCGATTTCGTAAGTCTATCGTGCCGTTTTTTTTTTGGCGTAGAACCAGGTCAAACATGTTAGGTTCCTTTGAGTATGTCACCGGGCATATGAAATCATATTTTACGACATTTTTTGTGTTCTCGAACTTTTTAAATCAATAAAAAGTGAAAAAAAATTATTTTTTTTTTGTTAAAACTATTAAAGGTACCGAAATTTGTTTTGTGTCAAATTAAAGCACACACTGTAGCGCTTTTACCAATATAAACGGTTTGGGCACAATTCGCACTTTCATTTCTCTAAAAATCAGATAAACTAAAAATATATATTTTATGTATTGAAATCTTCACCAATCGATAAACTTTTTTATTTTTCAAAATATTTACATACATGCAGCGAAGAAAATAAAGCCTAATAATCACAAAAGTTTCTGAAACAATATATTTTTTCCTAAAATGTACCGTGTTGCAACAGGGATTTTTTTTATCAGCGCTAAATGCGACATTGGGACGCAATTAATACACCTCGCATGCAGGGTTGATCAGATTAGTCGCGTAGAAGTGGCGGTTGTGGAAAATCTTCATTGTTCGGATAAAAATTGTGACAATCGAAAATTTGCTTGTTTTAAGGAAGGCCTAAAATGTTGCAACGAGTGCAAATGTCGTTCCTACAACAACATTATTAAAGATTTCGAGGCAGATATGAACGAATTAGAATGCTATTAATGTAGGGCCTACATAAACTACATACTACATATTTATCTATCCAAATAGAAAATTTATTTCAACAATAAAACTCATTTTATGCGTACGTTTTTACTTTCATTCATTTAAAAATGTCTAATAAACTTACTAATTAGGTGGGTAGTTGTAGTTAGTAACACTGATTGATATTTATGATGATCTACCTACCTGTCTTTTTATTATTAAAAGGAGACTATTTTATATTTATTGTACAATTTCTTAATATTAACAACATATGATCAATACTACTGTACAATATATGAAATATTGAACAATAATATTGATCCCCTAGATGCTTTTGATCACTACCGGTTTTGTATTTATTGATTATAAGTTAAACTACTACATACACCCCGACCGGGACCGTCAGATTGTTGCAGTCGGCAGGCTTGCTACAGCCGAGCGCGCAAGAATATGACTTTGGCCCTTTAAAAAAAATCGCTGACTCAATACTATGAACGGGACATGAAAAATTTTTATCCTAAAAACTTTTTTCAACTATTGGCTTCAATTTGTACGCAGCATGTATATACAAATTTTCATAAATAATTTTTTTTCTCGATTGTCTAAAATTACGCTACTGAAAATCACAAGTTTGAGTTTCCTATTATTTTTGCAACTTAAAAAAAAATAAATCGGGTTCACGTGGGACGTTGTTAAAAGCGCTATTGTGTCTACTTTAATCTAAAAAAAAAAAAAAATAGCTTGATAGCATAAATATTTTCAGAGATATAGCGGTGGAGACGTTAAAAAACATATTTCATTAAAAATCTATTTTTTCTTGAGTTTTTCCGAAATAAAAAAGTTGTCGACCATCAAAAAATGTCGTAAAAAATGATTTCGTGTACACGATTATCTTACTAAAGAATCCCACTAAGTCTGGTTTGGTTCTACGCCGTTTTTTTTCCTCGAAAACTAAGCGACTTTACTCCAGATTTTACTCTACTAACTTGCATTCACATCCGTGTTCACTGGGCGGTTCAGCCATCTGACGTCACAACTCGACTACATGGTTATCCCGAGCGTTTTTAAGCGCGCCGACTTTAATAATTTTTTTTATACATGAAGGCGGCGTCAGTAAATTCTAATTTTTGGCATACTTACTGTACTCACCAAGCTCTTTCAGAATATGTAATAATAAAAAATTGTTAAATGAGCCTATTGTACAATTGAAGGTTTAGAGAGTTTTTCTGTGATTTTCTTAATCTAAGACGGCCTAAGTTGATTGGCAGACCTAGTGCCATACGAATGAAAGTCTGAGTTAGTACAAAAAGAACTTACATTGTTGTGAATTTCAAGTAAAGTATCATAAATGTGAAGAAAAGGAAGCGGCATTAGACCAAGAGTCTTAAATATAGGTAAACAGTGATCCCTCCAACCTGCATTAACAATTAACCTGACTGCTTTCTTCTGCAGACGAAAGATTACAGCTGCCCGAGATGATCCACCCCATAGGAGGATAGCATAATAATTAATATGAGCATAGAACAGAGTTGATTTTTTAGTCCACGCATCATGAATATTGAACTTGATCATTAATGTGAGAGTTGCTCCACATGACTGGACCCGTTAAGAGTTTCATCTAAAACAACGCCAAGAATTTTAACACTGTTACCCTTGATTAGTGAATTATTTGTTGAGAAAACGATTTTTTGTTTTTTTCTAATTTAAGATTATTCGAAGAGAACCAAGCACCATCTTGTTTGATAGAACTAAAGCTATCTTCCATTAAGTCAGGAATATTCAAATTAAAATCAATAATGGATGTATCGTCAGCATAAGCGATGCATTTTTTGGTGACACAAAGTGAAAAAAATCATTGACTGATAATATAAAGAGTAGAGGACCCAAAACAGAGCCTTGATGAACTCCATGTTCAACCGGAAGAAGTTCTGAGTTTAAATTACCTATAGAGACACACGGAAGTCTATTATTAAAATGGGAATAGAAAAAATTCAATGGCAAACCTCGAATAGCATAAAATTTTTTCCAGAAGTATTTCATGTGAGATACACAGTCAAAGGTCTTGGAGAGGTCGCACAAGCTAATGGCTACATGTTCGCCCTCTTCAAGGCCCTCAAATAAGTCGCACACTAATTTAAATACTGCTGTAGTGGTGGAACATTTAATTTTAAAACCAAATTGACAATTTAAAATATTATTACGGTCTAAGAAATTTATAAGTTTTTTTTTGAGAATAATTTCAATGATTTTTCCAAATATGGGAGTGATGGAGATAGGACGGTAGTTCTCGACGACATTAATGTTACCTTTCTTAAAAAGAGGTAAAACTTTTGATATATCAGTGAAGTGCCCGTCGCGAATACAGGTATTAATAAGAAGAGTAAGTGGGTGTATAATTATGTCAATGGTTTCTTTAAGAATTAAGCAATTTATACCATATAAATCAGTGCAGCTAGAATTTTTTAAGCTATTAACTGCTTCCCTAACCTCAATAGAAATTACCGGATCAAGGAAAAAGGAGGAATTAACATTAGGTACATTTTTAAATGGTCTGTGGCAGAAACGTCCACTGATGGCAACAAGTTAATCAATTGTTCAACAATTGTAGATAAGTAGATATTAAAAGAGTCTGAAGAGCACGAGCAGGATTTATTGATCTCGAAATTTATTAATTTCCATCTATCACGCATCTTGTTGTCAGATTTGTTTATGAAATTGTCATATGCAATTTTTTTGAGTTAACAATTTTAGATTTATAATAATTTTTTAATAAATTATACAATGTATAATTTCTAGTACAGTTATAAATAGTTTTTACACAGCAATGTATATCTTTCATTTCTCTATGTGAGTCGTCGTACCATTGCACAGGTGGCTTATTATAATATATTCACATTTATCAGATAGTGATGAAAATTAAAAATTTCACGGTCAGTCTAGAGAATCATCAATATAGTCGGGAACAGCTTCTCAAAAGATGCTCGTAAAACTTCAAACCCACGACTCGAAAATACAGTTTTGGAAAAATATGCACATTATCTGGAATAACCTTGCACATCTAAATACGGGAAGGGTATTGCAAAAGATTGATTGATTGATTGATTTATTTACCAGCTTGCGGTAGGCATTGCTGTCACTCCCAGGGTTATACAGCTGGGCCTGCTAAGTCCACACTGGGTTGGATTAAGGTTATGCTTGTTGCCAGCAGCGAGAGCCACATGGCGCACGGAAAGGAATGTGGGATGGGAGGTGTATTTATTTGTGAGATGCGTTACCGCATTGTGTCGTGAGGGAGCGTATAAGCTCCCTTTTTATGTATTTGGTTCTCGATTTCTGCTTCTTCTGAGTCTTCTTGTGAAATATGTTGCCGCGTTGTGTCGTAATATGGAGTGTTTGTTCCTCTTTTTGTGTTTCTGCTTCTTCGAGCCTACTTTTTCTGAGTCTTCTGATTCCTAAGTTTCCAATGCTGGGTTGGATTTGGATCATGCTTGTCGTCAGCAGCAAGCGCCACATGACGTATGGTACAGGAGTGGGGGATGGGCAGTGTAGGTGTTTGTGAAATGCGTTGCTGCATTGTGTTCGTGAGACTTAACGTTGCTGCTTTTCTAGTGTTTCTGCTTCTACAATTTTTTTTCTTCTCCTTCTGAGTCTTCTGATTCCTCCATTTCTGGTTCTGGTAGAGTATTAACTATGGGTATTTGTGAAATGCGTGTCCGAATTATGTCATGGTGTGGAGTGTTTGTGCTTCTTTTTTGCTTCTACAAATATTATTCTTCTTCTTCTTCTGAGTTCTCAGATTCCTCCGTTTCTGGTTCTGGTAGAGTATATATCTCTGCGATTTCTTTGTGGAATTAATATTTTCCCCTCGCTTTTCATTTGCAGTATGTTTGGTCCTTTCCCAGTTTGTTCATGATCCTTTCGATTGTTGTTTTCCACGTGTAACCTGGTCTCCCTATGTTTTGTTTGCCGCTGTTAGCGTAGATGTGTAGGGTCCGCTGTGTTGATTGTAACGGGGTTCCACTTCGTTGATGGGCGGAGTGAAATGATCTATGTTGTTTCGTATATAGTCCGCTACTTGTTTCCGTAGATTTCTCATATTGGGTGTGCCTTAGTTGTTATGTTTTCTCCTTCTAACTGATGGGTTAGTCAATTTTTAGTAGCTGATGTGTCTTCGTTCCTACGTTTTGTAGTGGGTACATTATTTTTGCGTATTCTGTAGAGTTATAATTTCTTGCTTATTTTTTGCTTGTTATTATTACGGTACTAAAATTTTTAATGAAATTCCTTAGCCTTACCAAGTACATAAGGCATTAAAGTGGTCAGAATTGGGGACTTTGTTGTTGTCTTTGTATACACTCCACTTCACTATGATTTATTACTTCCTGGGTGGTTTTCGATCCAGTGCTCGGACTTCTTTGCAGAGAGATTTAATCACGCGTCTTAATTAAAGATTAGCTATATCACTTAATTGTTGTTATGGTGATATGTACCACTCTATGTAGAATTTTTCACTTAACAACGGTCTTTGTAACCCTGTTTTTCGAGCAGAAAAAATCCAAACATTTATATTTATTACTGAAAATTGAATAATTTTATATTTACACCGGATATACAGCTTATTTTCAGCATTTCTAAAGGATTCTAAAAATAGCGGGAAGCTTATTTTTCATAGATTCGGGCGATGACAAATTATCCTCGAATGTACAATGTTAAAGAAGTAATTTTTTGCCCAGTCTGACAAACAATAATATTGTACATAATCTGGTACATAATAATATTCTTACTTTCACTTATTCAAGTTATTTTGTATGCCACTTTGATAACTGTCAGATCCAAATAATGATTTTTAAACCGCTTAAACGGAGAATTTGATATCTGTCAACTGTTACTTTTGAAACTGGAATGTAGTATTTCTAGGATAACATGATTTGCTAACATGCAGTTTTGTTATTTCAATAATGTTAATAAAAATTATTAAAATGTCAACGTCTGACAGAATTTGGCAGCTGTCAACTGTCAAAATAATATAATTTACTCGTGAAAAAATACTTCTAATACAGCAGAATTCATAGTATCAGGAGGTCCTGTATATACCTGCACCTTCTTACTGTTTCACTCGTGGCATTGACAACGTTATGACAGCTGTCAAACCCATAATAATCCTATGTGCAGAAAAAAATTATACAGCAGATTTAGCACCGTCTAATTAACCTTGTCTTAAAAAAATGGTTAGTTGTGTAACTACTAACGTCGTAAATAGCCATTGACAGCGTATCGCACTGTCGAACTGTCAAAATCAGTATTGGCATTTGACAGTTATCAAAGTAGCATACAAAATAACTTGCATAAGTGGAAGAGACAATGTTACTATTAGACCTGGAGCCCGCCGACCACTAATTGTGTCATAAGTTTACACACAAAATATGTGTATTGTTAATTTGGGGTAGTAGAGCACAGAAATGTCCATGCCAGCCCTTTTTTTTTGGGACAGGGATGTGGAGCAGATATCTAAATGTGTAAGAAATATGACTTGTAAAAGTATAATAAAAAAATAAAAGTATAGGTTTAAGAATGGGGTTTGCGGGAATCGATAAATAATAAAAAATGAACTGGCTGACGCGGCTCGCCAGCTCTGAATTCTGGGACACTGACCAACCACAGGGGTTAAACTTTGTAAAAAAAAACAGCCACAAGAAAGTCATACGTTTACGCATGGGGATTGGAGGGATTTCTTAATTTACCTCCAAAAATCATGAATCCCGACCCATTTATTTTGGGTAGTACACGGAGGCGCTACGCTCGCCCGATTTTGAAAAGATGTCAGATAAAAAAATGATAAGTTTATGAATGGCAATCGGGAACTTGGTAAGTACGAACCATTAGCCTTCTCTAAAAAGTGGTACAGCAGCCTTGCCATTCACTATAATTGATGGCGTACCGGAGTTTCCTACCGCATGTACTGATTACCCGTGTAATTTGATGAATAACATAAATTTACAACTGACAATCAAAGACTTGGTAAGTATGAACCACCTGGTAAGTATGAACCACATTCGCCATCTTTGAAAAATGGTGGAAGAATGGTGGAATGGTTACGGAAGACATATATTATTATTTTTATGATTTACACCAAATAGTATCAGGAGCACAGGATGTTGAATATCTATGTATTCATAACACTTCTTTTTGCATTATACTCACTCTGTAATTCATTTTGAATAGTCCTCGTTTTAACTAGGTTATGGTTTGTTATTGAAAATCAACTAATAGGACATATTTGTCGTTAGTTAGTTATGTGACAGAGAAATTCTTTCATGTTTCTGCATAAATAACTATGTCTGAGTTATATTTCTACTAATTTCTAGCAAAAATCTTCTCAAGCAAATTTACCTCTGCTTTTCTGTAAAACCTAGTGACTAAAAGCTTAAATTTGTACCTATCTTTATTATTGTCTAAACGAATCGCAATAAACTGGAAACAAAAACACCGAGGTAAATTGTTTTGAGCACGTCATATTATTTCCACACTAAAGCGCAATTAATTCAAATGGCTGGTTGAGACCACTTAGTTATTTAGTAGGTATGCGGGTATTTTAGTGCATTTGAACAAGCGTGCGAATCAGTGCAGAGTAAACTTTCCTTGAATTTAATGAGGCATGTGGGAAATGTAATAAAATTATCTCTTACTTACTAAGTACATTTTAGTGTTTTATTAGATGTAGTAATTTCCCAGGGTTTACTTTTGCCAGGGCTGTTCCTGGGTCTTTTGCCGCCCCGGGTAAAAAGAAATTTTGCCGCCCCATAAATTATGGAATATATTTTTTCAAAATAATCTTTTTTTTTGTAAAATAGTAATGTATATTTAAATATTGTCTATATGTTATTTATGGCATTTTCTTAACTCTTCTACTTTTCTCTTTGGGACTTCCTGCCACATGTATTTTTACTTCTAATTGACATCCGAGGAATCTACAAAATAATACAATTAGCAAGTATCTTACTGGGAAAATTATTAAATTGAGTGTAAATACCATACTATGCGTATCAAAATAACTTATTTTCAGTTAGAAAATGATTTCTATCAGCAGTACTTCGGTATGGCAATGGGCTCTCCGTTGTCACCAATTTTAAGCAATATGTTTATGGAGGATTTTGAGACAAGACATGTTCAAAATTGTACATACAAACCGGTTATCTGGTGGAGATATGTAGACGATATCTTTGCAATTTGACCTCACGGTATGAAGTTATAGTTCAGGAACGGCGTCATCGAAAGGGGGTGATAGTTACTTTAAACGAGGTAGTAGATTTTTTCTTATCTTGTATGTATTGTAGAGAGTATGTAGAATCCAAGTTTTAGACCTCCTTGGCAAATTTTTGTGTGGACGAAAAAAACACGAATTTTTGGCACTTTTCTCAGTTTGTGGCCTATAACTTAAAAACAATGCATCCAATCGAAAAGTCATCTATTATCAAAATTAAAGAGCATTAAATTTTGCTTCGAATGAGTACCTCAAAGTTGAAATTTCATCGAGAGGCATGGGCGTATTTTTTTATTTTATTACTCGTTTTATTATTTTACTTTTTTTTTAATTTCTTTTATTTATTTTTTTTAGGTAATCTATGAACTTGAAATTTGATGCTCTACAACTTTGACGTAATTGGCAGTCTAATAACAACAATTTTTACCAACTTGTAAAAAATTCTCTAACTTTTTAAACGTCTTCAGCTCTGAAACGGCTAATCTAAATGAAAAGTCGAAGTTCGAAGCAAAATTTAATGCTCTTTAATTACTTCCACGTCCAGTGGATGTATAGTAACGACAAAAAAATGTTTAAAAATTTTTATTGCCCAAATAGGCTTAAAATGTCATGAAAAGTCGAGATTTTAAGTTTGAGCGAAAAAAAAATTTCTGTCTGTCGGTCTGTCTGTCTGTCTGTCTGTCTGTCTGTAACTTTTTTTTGTACGCACGTTTACTCTGGAACCGTTTGAGATATTGACTTGAAATTTGGTACACATATGTACTTTAACGAGATCTAGAACTAGATTATATTTTCATCATGTTCCGTCGAAGGGTTGGGGGGTAATCAAGCAGGTAAGAGTCAATAAAATTGGTATTTAGTATATACAAGAGAAGCTGAGGTCTCAAAAAAATTTTTGGCATTAGCCACCCCCATTACCACCCCCACTTCCTTATTAAAGGGGATGAAAAAAAATGTGATTTAGTGCATGTAGAGGAATCAGAAATCTCAAAATATTTTTTTACTTCACCCACCCCCCACTACCACCCCCCTATCACCACCCCCACCCCACTACCGATGTAAGGTATCGTTTTATGGGTTTTTGGGGTAGAGGATTTCAAATATAATATTATTAAAGTTCCATAAACAATTATTTTCATATACAAAGTTTTTTCGTTGTGAGTGACTTGGATAGAGAATCTGGATGTGGAAGTAGTGATTCCTTGGGCAGCGGTTTTTTGATAATAAATGACTTTTCGATTAGATGCATTGTTTTTAAGTTATAGGCCACAAACTGAAAAAATTGCCAAAAATTCGTGGTTTTTTCGACCACACAAAAATTTGCCAAGGGTTTGGAGATCTAAAACTTGGATTCTACATACTCTCTACAACATATAGAAGATAAAAAAAATCCACTACCTCGTTTCTTGTAACTATAAAGTACCCCGTTATTGAACTATTGTGAGATAATTTTTTTGAAAATTAAAATAATAAATAACCTTCTATTAAATTTACTTTAGAAAAGGAAACTAGAAATGAATTAATATTTCTAGCTGTTTTAATTAAAAGAGTAAATGGTATAAATGAAAGTACTTGAAGTACCAAATACCAAGTACCTGACAAAGTACTTGCTGCTCCAATTCCCAAGTACTATGACCTGAAGCAAAGTAATTCAAATACCAAATACTTGTCGAAAGTACTTCAAGTAAATCGCAAGTACCGTATTTCAAATATTTCAGATTATTTGAAGTACTTCACTAGGTACTTCAAATCTCAAAGTAGTTCAATTACTCTAAAGTATTTCAAATACTCAAGTATTTCAAGTACTTTAACATATTTCAAATGCTCCACAGTTCTTCCAATACCCATAAAAAAATGTATTTATTAAGTTTTTCTCTTAATAATTTGTTATTATTATTATTATTTATTAACAGCTTTCTTTAACTCAGCATCATTCAAAAACAATAGAAAAAATAATTTATTATTATACAAATATAAAAACCAACAAAAAAATATTGCTGCGGTCGATTTCCCTTCAAATGTCAGGAAAGTAATAAAGAAAATCAACTTATACACTATCGGAAAATGTTCGCTTTGGTATGGGCAATAAGAGCAAGCGAGAGTAAAGCAACTATTCTATTCTTTTTTATCATATAACACATCCTACAATCGTGCCACCTGCTTTCCCCACCACATGTGCGTGGGCAGCCTGTCTGTGGAATTTCAATTTGTTTCCGCCTCGATGCTTGATGATTCGTGTCACTATTTGCCCCTCTGCTAGAGCTCTGGTAGACGCCTTTATTGTGGGCGGTCGGTTAAGTCGTTGAAACTATGCAGCACCTAAGCCAGGACTTTCCGATACTGTATATAAAACATAGTAATAATTTTAGGTAAGTACAAGTACAAATAATAAAATTGAGGTCTATCTATTTCCATTAGCTTTCAATAGCACCAAATCTTCGAAATTTCCATTAGTTAATGCATTTCTTCTAGGAGCATTTATAATTTCAGTAAATGAAAAGAGTCTTTCTACAGCTGATGATGCAAGGCATGTATTAAACCGATAAAAAAACTGTTTTTACTGAGAAGCAAGTTGGGTGTCAGAGTCATTTAAGTATTGAAACATTTTTAATTCAATTCTTTTTTATCACTGGCTTTTATACAGTGTGTTTCACTTGAAATGGTAACAGCCCAATAACTTTTCATTTTTTTCCGATTTGAATCAAATTTTACTTAAGTATGGAACCAATTAGGATCTACTTATGACCAGAAAAGCATTCGCCTCCTACAAATGCAAAGCCACCTGCAGTACCAATATATGCGGGGAAAATAAAAGAATCATATTAGGCATATTTTTATCGGAAAATTTTGTTAATGAAACTTGTTCAGAATTGTCCAAAAACCGTAAGTCCAAAATGTAATCAAAATTAAAAAAATGTATACATTTTGATTAAAATAATGTCCAATATATATTTGGAATATTTAAAAAAAACCAAAGTAAAGCTCGTATCTCAGAAATTTGACTTTTAATTGTTTTTCTGAAATGATTTTTGGAAAATAAACGTGATATCTCATAACTTTTATTTTTAAACGTGTTTACGTAACTCAAAAAATAACGAAGTTAAATGAGGTTCTAACGTTGGCGTGACCACCCTGTACAGTTGACTATAATAAGGAACTTTAGTCTAGTTAAAATAAAAAACACATTTTTAAATAAATTAATGTTCTGATACTTAGTACATACTAATAATAATATTTTTTTGTTTTTATGTGCCTTTGCTATTTTTCAAAAAGTTTGCCGTCCCTGGATTTTGCCGCCCTGGGCTATAGCCTCTATAGCCAACCCCCTAAATCCCCCACTGCCCACATAATGTTAACACTGATTACTGAATAAAAACAGCTATGCAGTAACAATTTTTTAGTGAAATATGTTTTTTAAAATATCTAAAACATGGAACTACAAGGACTTCAAATACTTTTAACTAATTTAAATATCAAAAAACATATTTCAAATACTATAAATTGTTAAGTCTAGTGCTTCAAATACCGGGACAGTACTTGAAATACCGGAGAGTATTTGAAATACCAAGCAAAGTAATTCAAATACCAATATTTCTGAAAACCAAATCCCAAATCCAAATACTCGAAGCAAAGTATTTCAAATACCAAGTACCAAATACTAAGATTCAAAAGGATTTGAAGCAAAGTACTTCAAATACTGAAAGTATTTGAAATACTTTTTTCAATTACTTTTATTTGAAGTACTCCAGCTCTGCCATAAAGCATAAAAAAGTTTTTTTTCTTGCCTAAAAATGTGCATTTTTAGCAATTTCTTAGGTAAAATTATTGTTTAAACATTTCGGTTTTCAGCAGTACGAACCTTAAACGGTTAATTAAAGTTCCTTTATTACATATTACACTTAGGAGTAAAAGTACATCTAGACCTTTTTAATATTAAGTACACACCTTAAAGTTTAAGAATTCGCAAAAAAATCCAAGCCGCTACAAAATTAGTCCGAAGTTTGGGTACTTTTTGACACCAAGTGAATGACATTATTTTTAAAGAAAAGGCATGTGAAAAGATGAACGAGTAAAATTTAAACGTTATACAACTATATTGTTTTATTGCAATTTTATAAATGTAATAAAATAGCAATAAAACAAAATTGTTGTAGAAATAACAATTATAATACAAATTTGCTTACTGGGCAGTAAGAACAATAGAATAATAATAAATGCGCAAAGTTTCGCAAATTTCACCAAGGCTCAATCCAATAAAAGTACTCACCTACAATAGTAAGAAAAACAGGATGTCCAACAGGAGGCGTCATACTTATTTGGCACTCGTAGATACCCGAATCCTTTAGAGAGCCTCTTTAAATTTTGAAATATTGTTTTTTGAAAATGATCTGAATCTATACGTGTTTAAATTTTGTGGGGCATCCACATCAATAATAATCTTTTGACCTGAATGATTGGATAACCCTGTATTAGGTCTTTTTGTAAAATTTAGTTATTGTTAATAAATACAATAAGAATTGCATAAGATCAATGAGGTCCAAAGTGATTTTATCTTTACATAAAAAATCAATATTGAAATCGCCGCATAAGATTAAATGTGTCCCTTATTATATATTACACTTAGGAGTAAAAGTACATCTAGATCTTTTTAATATTTGAAGTACACACCTTAAAGTTTAAGAATTCGCAAAAAAAAATCCAAGCCGCTACAAAATTAGCCCGAAGTTTGGGTACTTTTTGACACCAAGTGAATGAGATTATTTTTAAAGAAAAGGCATGTGAAAAGGATGAACAAGTAAAATTTAAACGTTATACAACTATTTTGTTTTATTGCAATTTTATAAATGTAATAAAATAGCAATAAAACAAAATTGTTGTAGAAATAACAATTATAAAACAAATTTGCTTATTGGGCAGTAAGAACAATAGAATAATAATAAATGCGCAAAGTTTCGCAAATTTCACCAAGGTTCAATCCAATAAAAGTACTCACCTACAATAGTAAGAAAAACAGGATGTCCAACAGGAGGCGTCGTACTTATTTGGCACTCGTAGATACCCGAATCCTTTTTCTGTGGATACCTTATCCTGAGTGTCCACTCTTCTGTGTGTGGGGTGTGTATAGCCTCGAATCTTTGGTCGGAGGTGTATGTGTATCTTCCCACGGTCAGAAGGTGTATGTCTCGATGCCTCACCCAAGACACCTGTAACAGAATAACATTTTTAAATAGAATAGAATACGTTTATTAATCCAAGTGATCATAAATTATGACATAGGATAAGTCAATAATAATAATATACAACAGTAATTAGAGAATATTATTTAGGTATTATGCAAATCACAACTTACACACTTTTTTATTTATTATGAAAATACCTACTTTCTGTATATTGTTGCCCTAATCTGGGCACGCTAATATACTAGTTAGGTAAATACTTTAAAACACTTATTATTGGAGAACCAATCAAAACAACTACTCTCCTAGCTAATACTGACGAAGTATTGAATTACATGATAGGATTCTTAGCATTTTAAAGAAAAAAATATTGAAAATACTTAAATCATTTATTTACATTTAGTCATTCACAGTGTTTTAAAGTGTTTTCCTAAGTAGTATATTAGCGTGACCCGGTTAAGGTACCAATATACAGAAAGTAGATAATTTCATATTAAATAAAAAAAGTGTGAATGACTAAATGTAAATAAATGATTTAAGTATTTTCAATATTTTTTGTCTTTAAAATGCTAAGAATCCTATCATGTAATTCAATACTTCGTCAGTATTAGCTAGGAGAGTAGTTGTTTTGATTGGTTCTCCAATAATAAGTGTTTTAAAGTATTTACCTAACTAGTATATTAGCGTGCCCAGATTAGGGCAACAATATACAGAAAGTAGGTATTTTCATAATAAATAAAAAAGTGTGTAAGTTGTGATTTGCATAATACCTAAATAATATTCTCTAATCATGATAAAAGCAAATAAATAAAAAATAATTAATTGTAAAAAATACAACAGTAATATTATTCATTAACAAATGTCACATATAGCTGACATTAATTAGTATGATTTAGAAAATCTTCTACTGAATAAAACGTATTTGCCACAATTAATGATTTTAAAGTTGACAGATTTTTTTACATTTACAATATTTTTATATTTGTACTTAATTTGTTATATAATACTGATCTCACATAGTATGGAAGTATGTGGTTAGATTTGTATAACTCTAACCTATGCAAATCATATTACAAATCAGAGCCATGATGGGTAGATTAGTTGTGAAAAATATTTTGTGTATTAAATATATCCATATTTTTCTTTACAAATTTTAATACTTCAAAAATATACTAGGCAAGGTTAAAATTTTATTTTGGGCAAATGGCATTCTACAAGATTCTCTTACATTCATTCCAAACATAGAACGTATGGCTCTTTTTTGTAATATAAATACTCTGATCGCAGATGCTGAATAACCCCAAAAAATAATGCCATATCGAATTCGTGATTCAAAATTACAAAAATAGTACATTTTAAGAATATCTAAGCTGGTGATATGGCGCAACCGTTTTAATGCAATGGATAAAGTAAAAAAATATTTTGAGGTTTCTGGTTCTTGTACACACACTAAATCATATTTTTTTTCATCCCCTTTAATAATGAGGTGGTAATGGGGGTGGCTAATGCCAAATTTTTTTTTGAGACCTTAGCTTCTCTTGTCTATACTAAATATCAGTTTTATGAACTCTTAGCTGCTTGATTTACCTATTTACTCCAAATTTACCCCAATTTACCCCCAACCCTTCGACGGAACAAGATGAAAATATAATCTAGTTCTAGATCTCATTAAAGTACATATGTGTACCAAATTTCAAGTCAATATCTCAAACGGTTCCAGAGTAAACGTGCGCACAAAAAAGTTACAGACCGACAGACAGACAGAAATTTTTTTTTCGCTCAAACTTGAAATCTCGACGTTTCATGACATTCTAAGCCTATTTGAACAATAAAAATTTTAAAAAATTTTTTTGTCGTTACTATACTTCCACTGGATGTGGAAGTAATATATTTGAACATGGTTTACACTTGTATTCGTCTTTCCCTCTTATTTCTCTCTTTTTCTTGTCTTTTCTATTCTTTTCTTAGGTATATTTATAGTATCATGCCAATATATAGGTAAGGTTAAAGTGGAAGTAACAGTGCCTGATTTTAAATCAGGTAATTGAACTTTAACCTTTTATTTGCCAAACTTTTAAACTTGTATATGATATAATATATGTATTTATATTGCATATTGGCGAATAAAAAATGTATTATTACTATTATATATTGTTTCAATGGAGACTAGGATGTAACTTATTTTTCGAATTTCATTTATTTTTTGTCTCACCCCCTAAAAGTTTATATTTGACATAAGAACTACACATCCTTCCCGTGCCGACGAGGTGTAAAAACCCAAAACTGGAATATTTGACAAATGACTGTTATTTGGTATAAAAATAAAGTAAAAGCAATATCAACCCCTATGATCCATACCTATCCTTATCATCACAGGTTTAAAAGTAAGTAAAAAATAATTTCTTATGTAGTATTTATTTTCAAAATGATGAAAATATTTGCTTTAATCTTTCTTATAATTTGGATATATTTTTCTGTGCTCTTGCACACATTGCAATACGTATTGTATTTGCTTTTCATCCTTTGTTAGGAGACCACGGAAATCCTCCATTAATTTTACCGACTTTTCGGCAGTGTCGTTGACAACTTTAAGTGACATTATTATTTCTCGCCCATTCTTATAAAAATCTTGCGTTCCCCATGTTTTCGAATCGTGATTTAAAAATTCAGAATCAGTATTGAAACGAGAAATTAGATCCATGCTATTTTTTTAAATGAATGTGTCAATTGTTCTCGCTGAAAAGTCAGAACAATTAGATACCAAATTCAGTAAAAAAATTACTAACTTAATGATTATATTAACTCTTTCAGCCCTGATTTTTTGATAAGCAAGAAACATCTATTTGGCATAGATTATTAATTAATATCCCGTCAATAACTCTTCAACCAAATTTAGACTAGTTTCCTTCCCAGATTAATGAACTAGGACATAGTGGTAAATGCCTCTATCAGGTCAAGAAGAAAAAAAATTAAATATGGAAATTTTATTTTTATTTTATTTTACATGGAAATTTTTGAAACAATTTTTAAATTTTGATGAACATATATGCACGTTGCACATCTCACACTAAATTCGTGAACCACAAGTCTCGAGTTTATAGCGCTGCTTATGGCCATTTGTATGTATTGGCCAATGGCCAAGATTGTCGAATTTTATATCGTCCACTGGAATGAACTGTGTGGTTTTTGAAGTTTTATTGATACTGGTGAATTTTTATTACCACAAAGCATAAATATTTTTACCCCCCACGGGCTTGGCTTTCCCTTATATACTATTTGACTGATAGTCGCCCCTTAAACGGTATTAATTCATCAATACAAAGATTTTTTTCAATTACCAATTCTTCGCAACGATTTTCGAATAATTTTATTATTGGACGTACTTTCCAAAGTTTATCACTATCATCGTTAAGTTCTTTGTTGAGAACCACAATATGTAAGTTTTTCTGAGGGGTTCAAAGTTATTACGTAATATGTGAATTTCATCCAGAAATTTGATTCTTGTCGCAGGTGCCTAATACAATCTCAGGCTAGGAAAACGAAGTATGCCCATTAGAATATGCAAGGCTACAAATTTTCTAATTTCACGCTCATTCGTATTGATGTTTTTTCCGTTTTTTTTTTCGCCATTTCAGCAAATATTTCCTTTGGAAAGTATTTAGAGAAATGCGCGTTTGACTGTCTTGGTTATTTTCATTCTTATTGTCAGGTGGAATAAACACAATTTTTGGTGGTGATGAGACTGTTGTGATCATCAGATCGACGCGACCGACTGATCATACAGATAACCATGCGCAAACGTTGCGTTCACAATTCATGATGTCACGTGGTTTCTAAGGGGGCGGTGTACCAAGTGTATTACCAGAAAAACCATAACAAAATAGGGAACTTGCATAAAAATTTAAATAGGGAAATAGTATTAACGAACATAAGGTGACGTAATAAAAAGTATATTTCACAAAAAAACATATTTTCTAATTCAGCGCGTTGCATATAAACAATTGAAACTGCTGTAAAATTCAAATTTCATGTCGCGCTACGAAAACGCTATCTTTGGCGGTGGCGTCAGAGTGCACAACTACACATCCAGTGCATGCAGATATTAGGCTCGTGGTTAGTTTCTATTCTAGTTTGTGACTGTGAATTACTGATTTATGTACTAGATTATTAGTTCACAATGACTGATGGGGGTTTCTCAAAAGGCCAATCTGAAAATTTGCCTAATGTGGATATGATACTGGTTGCAACATTTATAAAAATGCAGAAAGTTTTTCGCTTGGGGAAGTTCGCGGCGCGGCGTTAAGACAAATAAGTATTGTATTATTTTAGTTAGTCATAATGATATATGAATATTATTTTCTCGTCGTCATGCAAATGCAATCATGAAGTCGTAATGCCTAGTAATCATTTTCAAAAAACAGTTTTTTTTCTTGCATTTCTGACAATGTTAAAAGGATGAAAACATTTTAGAAAAATCATAATTATGCTTTTAAATGGATATAAACACAAAATGTAATTTAAAAATATGAAATCAAAATTATTAAAAGCAACATGTTTATTGGAAGTCTTGCTATACAGGGTGTCCCAATTAAGACGGGCCAACTAATTATCCTTGGTTATTCATATTTGGCACATATTACGTATCTAGAAGAGGACACATTTTTATATACAAATTTTTATCTATGTCATAGGCGTACGTTGCTACAGGAGGTTAAAAAAAATTAAGAAAATATTAAGCATTAAGCGCATTAAAATATATTAATTAATATTCAAACCGCTTGCTTACGTGAATTTTGCTCGAGAGCAATCCGAATATTTATATAATATATTGTATATAATAAAATGCACAAAGACCGAATTATTTTCGCTTATACTTTGTTTCTCAATGTTTTAGGGGATATTAAACACTCTTAGCGAGAAAAACAATTTTGGTGAATTTTTCGCAATATCTACAAACTTACAAAAAATACACGGTTTGATGTAGAAGTAATGAGCCAAATATAACCAATATATTGCACCTTTTGCATTATTTTTAAAACGTCGGAAATAACAAACTAGAGTAAACATTATACTCTTCGCCAAATTATTGAATTTTCTTTATAATTTTTGAATATTCTATGGTATACTCTTCGCAGTTTGTTGAAAATAAGTAATTTTTTTTAGTGTAATTACTATATTGCGAATGTTAATTATCTCCTGATGATGCTATATTGATTGGCGGAACGCTCGTCGGCATATTATGCAGTATTTTTGTGTCTGTAGTATCTTATCAAATGTTACAGCAGTCTTCATGTATATTTTTTTTCATAGAATATTTCATAACTTTTATATTTACTGATCGATTTTTTAAAAATAAGGTTCTTTCTCTAGCTAACACTAACTCACTGTGCAAATTTCAATACGATACAACTTTCCGTTCTTGAGTTATCGTGCTTACAAGAAACGTGACGCCCGGACAGACAGACGGACATTTTGAAAGTTGTTCAGAATTCGATCACTAACATAATAATATGATTTTTTTTCCTCTACGAGTTATATTTACGGTTTTAGAAATGTGCCGATCAAATTACGAAAAATATAATAACCATTTAAAGAAAATCGATTTTTTTTTAAGATCATATCATGTTAGGCCCCATTCTCTTTATATTTAATTTGTCACAGCTGCCAATAATATATATACACTTCTAAAAAGGAAGTATTATCAAAAACCATATAAAATACGTATTTTTAAAAATCGACGTCTATTTATTCAAAAACAAGGTATTTATTTCCCTTTAATTTAATTTACTTTATAAATACTTATGAAACTGAAAATCAAAACGCACTTTTTCACCAACAAGCATATAAATAATTAACTGTATCCACTTACATTGAAATGATCTACTACACACGCAAACACACATGAACACCACTTGTGAAATATCTTTTACATTATTCCATCTGCAAGCTTTTAATCATTTGGTCCGACGACTATCTCGTGGTAACCGTATAGATATTTTATTAGGCGTTCTTTTACACAATGATACAATACAGTATTTAAAATAGGTTGACATATTTTCCATTGCAAGTTATATTTTCTATTATTGAAAGTATCTATTCAACATTATTTGTAGAATGTAAATACGCTGCTAGTGTACTACCCACCTATGACGTCACACGCTTAGGGACTGTTTTCAAATGATTCGTTGCGCGTGGAACTTTAATTATTTATAACAAATTAATTACTTACATTTAAGGCGTCATATTTTCTTACATATTTACAACATTTTTATGCAATAAAAAAATTGTGCAAGTTCCCTATTAATCAGCTTCAGCAATTGAATGGAAGATGACTGGAATGTGACGTATATGTGTTTTTACTTCAAAAATTCACTATTTTGCTTAACTTTATGCTTCTGGTGGTAAGGGTAAATATCAACCATATGTGTTGAAATTACTATTTTCTTCTTTTTATATCAAATATATATACTTGAAGTAACGATTTGAAAAAAATTCCACCTTGATGTTCTATTTCACAAACTTCTAGGTCCCGTCGGCATGGGAAGGAATATGTCTAGAAGTCTGAAATTTTGAGTGTGCGATTCTTATATGAAATGTAAACATTCTGAGGTGCGAGACTAAAAAAAAATCAGAACTTTTTTTTTCATCAAGTATAATAATAAGGAACACCCTAATGGAGACCCTTGCACTCCCACCACATTTAGTACGAAGGCCCCGGCGCATCCACCATATGTCACGACTACCCAATGGTCACAACTAGTAGTAGAGTAGCAAACCAATAAAAAACGGCTATTTGTGAAAGAATGTTGCCGCTTGGTATACTTATTAGTAGTGCACTAAAGAATCATTTTCGAAGGAGCGCCACCTTCAGGTACCATTTGGATCCAAAATGGCGGCTGATTTCTAATAATCTAATAAATATGATTTTTTCGTAAATCCATTGACTTATACAAAGTTGTTGAGCTTTGAACAGCCAACAAAAAAGTATTTCAGACATTTCGCGATTAGAATTGAATTAAAGCCGTTATTTAATAAAATTCAAAATTTGCTCTTTTTTTTACAGAATCATTTATTTATATGTATGTTTTTAACAAAATATTAATTTAAATCGCACTTTCCCTTACAAGAAGTACATAACAACGTGCAATGTAAACCTACTTTCTTACAAGCACATATATTTTGTTTACAGTTCTTTTTGCAGCCGCAGTATCAGTTGCCTCAAGGCTGTGGACACCTCAAGTAAAGTTGACCAGTATGGTGAATAAATACCATATTTTTTACAGATTCAGTATCTGGAAAAGTAGGATTTGTTTCCAATGATTGTCCACATACATGGCCACTTTGATGATTTTCTATTTAAAAAAATTGCTTTTCACAAACTTCTAGGTCCCGTCGGCATGGGAAGGAATATATCTAGAAGTCTGAAATTTTCAGTGTGCGATTCTTATATGAAATGTAAACATTCTGAGGTGCGAGACCGAAAAAAAATCAAAACTTTTTTTTTCATCAAGTATAATAATAAGGAACACCCTAATGGAGACCCTTGCACTCCCACCACATTTAGTACGAAGGCCCCGGCGCATCCACCATAAGTCACGACTACCCGTCCCAATTGGTCACAACTAGTAGTAGAGTAGCAAACCAATAAAAAAACGACTATTTGTGAAAGAATGTTGCCGCTTGGTATACTTATTAGTAGTGCACTAAAGAATCATTTTCGAAGGAGCGCCACCTTCAGGTACCATTTGGATCCAAAATGGCGGCTGATTTCTAATAATCTAATAAATATGATTTTTTCGTAAATCCATTGACTTTATAAAAAAATAGTCTTATACAAAGTTGTTGAGCTTTGAACAGCCAACAAAAAAGTATTTCAGACATTTCGCGATTAGAATTGAAATAAAGCCGTTATTTAATAAAATTTAAAATTTGTTCTTTTTTTTTTACAGAATCATTTATTTATATGTATGTTTTTAACAAAATATTAATTTAAATCGCACTTTCCCTTACAAGAAGTACATAACAACGTGCAATGTAAACCTACTTTCTTACAAGCACATATATTTTGTTTACAGTTCTTTTTGCAGCCGCACCGTATCAGTTGCCTCAAGGCTGTGGACACCTCAAGTAAAGTTGACCAGTATGGTGAATAAATATCATCTTTTTTACAGATTCAGTATCTGGAAAAGTAGGATTTGTTTCCAATGATTGTCCACATACATGGCCACTTTGGTATGTGGCTCTTCGAGTATGTTGGTCTAAAGCGGCTTTAGAAGGTGGAAAGTTTGCACTATTTCTTCCCTTCGACGTGAAAAATTTATTTCGGGCATCGTTAACTTCAAAGCAGTTGGATGTTGAACAGTACATTAAGACAACAAATCTTTGCAACAAATTAAAAACATGGTCATAAATAAATCTTTGCGGCTTAGACATAAAAGAAAAAGCTTGCGTTACCTCAGGGAAAATTTGCCAGGTCTTCCAAGCAGTCGACTTTATCTTGCCTGAGAAAAATGACACGGTATCACATCCCGTGAATGCATGAAAACCTAACAAAGTTTCACATTTTTGTTGACCCAAATGTGCAGCGTATCCCATTAACACATATTATTCTAAAGTGCTTATTGGCACCAAAGTGAACATATAGAGTTTTCAATCCTTGCACATACAACCGATGAAAAAAAGCAGTAGCTAATACTACAACATCGGTGTCTACTGTTCTTATGCAAATATTTTTCCAACCTTGGCGGATGCAATCCTGTACGTGTAATATAATACGTGTATCTGCTTCTTCGTGACTGCAGAAGCGATAGATGTGAATTTTGGGAATTGTGGTTTGAAATAATCCTATCGTCAATTGTGCATAGTGTGTCCACAGGATAAAGAATGGATGATGTTATACATTCATTGGATAGAAAGTGAAGTGTTTTATTGTCTGTGTTCCTAAGAAAATCCGACCAGTTTTTAGGAAGTAGTACATTACCACCAACCTGTCGTCGCGTTCCTCCTCCACGAATTTCTCTAGTGTGATGTTTCAAACTATTTTTCTTGTATATGTCCCAAATGATATCAACGCGTTTTAAATTAAATTTATCAGCGTTATGTTTGATGTGCGATTGAAACACTTTGGCAGAATATTCAGCAAAATTTAAAACACCCTTAGGCAGTAAAACCAATGCAGGCCCATCACAGACCACACAATCATACTGAAATTCTGATGTTTCTTCTGTTTGAAGTAAATTTGGCATAGCATCGTTTCTTCTAAAATAAGAGGAACGTCATTAAGCACATTTTCCAGAATATTAACGAGGATTGATTTATCTGATGATCTCTGGACTCATAGAGTTGGGAATGGTTGATTCTCATGTGCAAAAAAATCATCCAAATCTATGTCACGATTTGAACATACTATGAAAAGTATAGAGAATAAATCCACATCAGATTTCAGGGAGCTTATCAACATTGCGGATTTTACAACCTTTTTAGATTTACAAAATAAGCGAATTTTATTCGCTTTTATTGGATCATATATGGATACCTCTCTGCTGCTTAAGCGTTCATCAACAAACTTATTATATAGATCTAGTCCACGTTCCTTTATACCTAAAAACAACAGAAATATATTATAGTGTGTCGCGGAAATAACCATGTATGAAGACCTACCTAAAATATTATTTAGACATTCGTCATCCATTGTTATTTTGGTATATCAATGCAGAAAAAGTCTCTTTTGGTTTCAAGAAACCAATTTCCAAATTCAGTGTAAGCCTCTTTTAAAAGTTGTATATTTTCTTTAAATTTCATTTGAAAAGCTGCCGATTCCTCATGGTGTCTATTGTCGATGGATAGATACTTCTTCATCTAAGTTTGTAAATTCCATTAGCATTCTCGAGATTTCCGGACCAGAAAGCATCCATCTACGTAAGGCTGATGGATTGTTGGTTAAACCTATAAATCCACCATCGCCTTTAATAATGGCATTATGCTGCTCATGAGCTTGATCAATTCCAATTCCAGAGAAGCGGCGAGTTGTTTTATTTACAACAGAACATCCGTTTTCAAAAGCTTTCAGAATGTCTGGATTAGTTTCATTTAGTTCCGTTAAATCTTTAAGATAAACTGACAGCCATCTCGAGTAATTTGGGTGGTCAAATATGAAGAACCAAGGCATGAGAGCTTTAAGATATTCTTTATAGAGAGAACAATTACCTTCTCGATGGGATCTTACAAATAATAGCAGTAAAAGCTCCAACTCCAGACATAGCTCCCAATATTTAATTTTAATAGTGGCCTTATTTTCAAAAATTTCGCAATACGTTCCTTACGGTAATACCGGTTAGTGTGCCAAACGGCAATATCCTTTCACGAATAGCCGTTTTGTGTCGATAATTCTATTAATGCGATTGTACTATAGTGGCCGCTTGGCTTTTGGAGAGTTGTCAGATTGTCAGTGGAAATTATTAGAGGCGGAAGAAAATAACATCATTTATTAAACAATTAAATCTGTGGGACAAGTAAGCAGCCATAAAATATAATAACAAAACACAAAAGAGATTTTACCATGTGCTCATCGTGAAGGAAAATTGTCAACTCAACAACGCCTAGAAGGCAGTATTAGTCTACTACTAATTAATCTATAGTGGAATTCCGACTGGACTCTGTTTCAGAGATACTCATAGTGTAGAGTTTGGACAGGCTTATTTGTTATTGTTTAATGTTCTTAATATTGTTTAATATCAATAATTAGTAATTGTCATAACTTTGCAACCTTAGCCATTGGACTTTATTTATATACTGAAGTGGTTTCTCGTTTAATTAAATTAATGAAATTGAATTTGATATATTACTTCCAATTAAGAAATGAGTTGTTAGGCTTTTCTATTCCCGTTTATTTTTATGTGTCATTTGCTAATTAAGCATTCTATAAATTTTTTAACAAAAATGATTATGAACATTTCCTGTGACAATATTTTATTACACAATATATGACGAAAACACATTTCATGTACAGAGTCTGCCATTATTTGCTATTTGGTTCAATCTATTCGTTACTAATATAGCTAATATTCAGTTGATGTTTCAAAGCACGGTAGCCATCGTTTTCTAATGAAACAAATATTTTATTTGAAATAGTTATCCAAAATCATTTACTTGAAATGAAATATTTCAAAAAGTATTTATCTGCGGTGGGTAACTGATCGATTTAACATTTCAAATACAAAAAAAATGCATTACATTAATTTGTATCTGACAACGAATAAAAGAGTATTTATTTTTAATCGTGTTTCAAATAATGATACTAATTATTTGACTTAAGTTTTGTGGAAGTCGGCGTTAAAGAATTAATTAGTTTTATGACCTAGTCATAATTTGTCGTGCCGATGCTGTGGCAGTTGTTCCACAGACCCTTTAAAATATGTACCGTTTTTTTTTTTAACTGTTTAACGTCGGCCTATTTCCGCTACCAGGGCCTATCACCGACGCCAGGAGACGAGCTACCCCCAACCTGGAAATTTTGCCGAACCTCTTCCCTTAAGAAGAGTAGGGATCTTTTACTTGCCTAACATTTAATAGACGCCTGCTTTACATCCCCTCCGAAGGATGGTATATCCACTACGTAATGAAATTACGTAACTTCCGAGTATACACTGATATACAAGCCTCTAGAAGGAGGAACGAGAACGCTGTATTTCTCAAGATGGGAGGGAGCCCATCCAAGTACTAACCGCGCTCGACGTTGCTTCAACGGAATATCGACTGATATTCACATTGAAGTCGCCTCTACGCTCGCCCCAAATATGTACCGTTAATATAAACTGTTTATTTGTCTAAAAATTTTTTTTACCCATTGTTTTAATATTATATGGCAAAAAAATTATGACATGCAATGTTACAAAATAGCGTTTGTTAATGAGACCACTGAAATATTAAAAGCGCCACGTTTACATTTGTTTATATATCTTGTAATCTGGAAACTCTGAGATAGTTATTTTTATAGAACCTAAATTATATATCAGACGACCATCAGGTAAGCAGGACAAGTATCCCGACGCTGTCAAACTTCATACTTCTCTAGGTCAGAAACTGTCCATTTTGAGGCCCACGGCTACTTGTGTGTTACTTCTTTTCTTAGAATTATGTACCGAATTACCCCCCAACTAACACTTCTTATAAAATTAGTTAATATATCCCCAGATAAATATTATTCATTATGTTTCAAACACGTTCTACCCACGTATGGAACTTAACTATATTTTCTACAGTTTGTATGTAATTTTTATCAGTAAACCACAAATTATTAATATCGTTTATATTGTTGAAAAATCTCTGAAATTGCACTTTCAGGTTAATTTCCGGATAACTTTAGAACTGAAGCGTTATTCTACTCAAATTAATCGAATACTGTTATTATATGTTACAAATAACCGAACAATGATTATATGAGCAATTCAATCACTAAACTGCTAATGCTGTTATTTCCATAATAGATATATGACTGAAATAGACATGCAATATTAATTTAATATAAACCGTAGTTAATTATCAAGCATTTTAGGCACTCTTCTCGGTTTGGTTTCATGTAAACAACATCATTTATGCAATATACATGTTAAACGGGGGCATGCATGCATTAAATGCACGGGCTATAGAATTAATATACTAGAGTATTAACTGCTCCTACGCAGGGCTCAAACTTTTGATGTGACAGTAATGCTGATATACCGGGTGTAACAGGATCATGTACAACCTCTTCTCCTTTAGTTTTGAAGATAATTGATTGGAATTTGGGATATCCTGTACACATAATAAGCTGCACTTTTTGACATACAAATGATTTTTTTTTTCACTTCCGGTTTCGCCAGAAGTGACACTACCTTTCGATTTTTAAATGGCATACCCTATACAGGGTGTTTCAGCTAAAAGTCCCCAGGTCATTATCTCGTAAAATAATAAAGATACTTAAAATTTGTGAATAGCGGATAATTGACACCAAAAAAGGTCTTAAATAATTGCAGTTAGAATTGTTCCTTCGCAGTGCACGGAGATGGCGCTGCGGTGATAAATTATTTTTCGATGGCTGGAACCTTGAAATATGATTCATACGGTTAATGAATAAATTGTGAATAATTTTGACTATGTAAAAAAATTTGTAAATACCAACCGTTTTGGAGCTACATGAATTTTTTTCTTTATTTTTTTGCCTCTGCAAATTTTGAAAACTCCTGTAACTTTTCTGTTTATCATTTTAGAACATCACTGCGAAGGAACAATTCTAACTGCAGTTATTTAAGACTATTTTGGTGTCAATTATCCGCGATTTACAAATTTTAAGTATCTCTATTATTTTACGAGACTTTTAGCTGAAACACCCTGTATATTATTACATTTTTGAATTCTGCATAATTTTCTGAATCCAGCGATACCAAATAAGTGACATTTCAAACGTTAATATTTTTTTTAAGTTTTCCATTTAAGTGTGCTATGACGGTTCAGATTTATTTCAAATGATCCGTGTAATGCTAGAGAAATCGAAATACCGTCAAAAATACTAAATTACGTGATTTGTGAGCAAATAAAGTTGATCAAAATGGTTCTTGGGGTAAAATTCAATTTTTTCAAATGGAACCATATTGGTACCGTGGTACCATTTATTAGTAAGTACTATTAATAGGGAATTTATTCATTAAAATATGCGATAAATACAAACAAAATTACAGCTAAAAGAAAATAAGAAAATACAATTTTGCTCTAATTAAATATTAAGAACTAACTAACTAAGGTGGCTTTGAAAACAATGAAATATTTAGCTTGTCAAACATTATCGGTGTTTTTACTGTGTCTTTAAAATTGTTTTAAAATTCTAGTTAATTGTGTTCAAAATGCCGCAAATTTATACAAGAGATGAAAAAGTGGACATGTTAATTATCACAGGCACACACAAAAAAAAAAGGTCAAACCCAGGAGACCGACATATCATTTCCGAAAGATTTTCGGGCGCTGAACACGATGTCGTAGTCAAAATATATGACTTAAGGGCAAATTTCGGAGATAATCGCAATGAAAGCGCGTGAAAATACTACGAAAATGATATACTTGGTCGGCATGTATGTTAAAATCATTTTAAGTTTAATGTTTGGTCAGTTTTAACTTTAAAAAACCACTGCCCAAGGAATCACTATTTCCACATCCAGATTCTCTATCGAAGTCACTCACAACGATAAGTTCTATAAACTTTAATAATATAATATTTGAAATCCTCTACCTCAAAAACCCATAAAACGATACCCCACATGGGTAGTGGGGGTGAGGGTGGTAATAGGGGGTGGTAGTGGGGGTGGATGAAGTAAAAAAATATTTTGAGGTTTCTAGCTCTTGTACATACACTAAATCACATTTTTTTTTCATCCCCTTTAATAATGTGGTAAATTGGGGTAAATTTGGGGAAAAATGTGGTGGGGGTGGTAATGGAGGTGGCTAATGCCAAAAATTTTTTTGAGACCTAAGATTCTCTTAGGTATACTAAATACCAATTTTATGAACTCTTAGCTGCTTGATTTACCTATTTAACTCAAATTTACCTCAATTTACCCCCCAACCCTTGGACGGAACAAGATGAAAATATATCTAGTTCCAGAACTCGTTAAAGTACATATGTGTACCAAATTTCAAGTCAATATCTTAAACGGTTCCAGAGTAAACGTGCGCACAAAAAAGTTACAGACAGACCGCGAGACAGAAATTTTTTTTCGCTCAAACTCAAAATCTCGACGTTTCATGACATTTTAAGCCTATTTGAAAAATACAAATTTTTAAAAATTTTTTTTGTCGTTACTATACTTCCACTGGATGTGGAGGTAATTGCGATTATCGTATGTAATATCACTAGTGCTTAAAATTTTATCGAAAATTTTTTCGAAAGCGTGTTGCTTGGTAATATAAAGAGTGCAAATTGGCAGTTTATTATCTGATTAAATCCCGACCGCTTTAGCGGGAGGGATTTAATCTCTGATAATAAACTGTCAATTTGCACGAGTTATATTAACTAGGGGCAACTTAGCTTGAGAAAAAATTTTTAGATAAAATTTAAAGCACGAGTGGTATTTGTGGAGAATATTTCACGAATAAATAATTCATTAAGTATATCTTCAATATTATGTTCAGTAATTAATTGCCTTCAGACGTTTCCTTGTTGCTTTTTAGAGATTACTCACATAAAAATGCATTTCCAAAGCGACTCATCTAATAAAAAACAAAGTAGGTCTAAATTATGACAATCAAGAAAAACAATATACGTTAAACCATAGGTACCATAGGTACTGTAACTTATAAGACTAGTCATCACAACAAAGCACGCTTCGACCAATCACATTACCGGTGAAATCACACAAATTGCATATTACCAATCTATCCCTTTTACGTTCTAAGGCTGCCGGCTCAGATGGTATGGTATCGCCATCTAGTAACGCTAGCTTAACTTAGTTACTAGCCTAAACAGTGAATTGAATTATTATATTAGTGTTTATTAATATATATTTATGTATTTAATCCTTGTTTCTAATTTGAGAAGTTTGATAGTTAAGTTAAGGTTTACTTGTTTAAGTAGAGAGACTTTAAGTACAACGAATTATAATGTATATAGTGATACTGCAGAGTTTTGATTTTCCAAATAAGTGTTAGCTGCTTTGTAATGATTGATGAATTACCATAGGTAAGTACCTACATTTGTGTATTTATCATTAAATAACTGATTTGTCTGCTTCGTAGATATTCATATTTAATTTTAGTTGTGAAAATTATTTTGTAATTATGTTAGGTATTAAGCCATTGAAAGCTGTGTACCTTGTCCTGAACCTATATAAGTTCCACACAGCATTGGCTTTTTAGATTATTAATACAATACTACAATTTACAATTTACGTTAACAATTAGTAATAAGCTAGAGAAGATATTTATAGATAACATTTAAAAGCACGATTTGTCCTATTTGCCGAAAACATAGATCAAAAACTGCAATGGGATGCGCATGTACAATATATCCTAAGAAAATTACGATTTATACTAAACAAATTTAAATACATACAAAATTTTCTAGACACAAAACACATGAAACGAGTATATCAGTCACTCGTTGAGTCTCATTTAATATACAGAATTATTAGTTGGAGTTGCCATATAAAAAAACTGGAATCACTACAAAAGAGATTTTTGAAAATCGTGCTTTACAAGGAGACAACTTATTCATCTGATAAACTATTTAATGAATCTAACATTCTAGACATACGACAACTCTTCTTCCTTATGTAAACCTCCAACAATTCAAAGCTAAACATCTACAGAAACAAATTGACCACACATATAACATCAGAAAATTAAACTATAAGTATACAATTTCTATTCCTCGAAAATCGATAGGCCAAAGAAGTATGAACTACCTAGGACCAAAACTATTTGGAACGCTTCCTGTTGAAATTAAAAATGAAACAAAATTAACAATATTCAAAAGAAAGCTAAAAAACTACATAAACCATAAAAATAGAACAGATATACACAAGATAATTGATACAAAAAATAATTAATTCTCACAATAAATAAATAAAAATACTTACCATCATATTATACACCTAACATACCTTACATTGCTTTGCACTTGTAAAGTACACTAGAAACTTAAGTTAGTCATAAATTAAATAAAATAAGTAGTATTAGGCTAGGCATGGATATATAATATGTGTGTGTGTGTATGTGAGGTGTGGGTGTGGGTGTGTGTATCTGTGTGAGAGTATGACTATATAAGAATATTAATGAGTACGTATAAATATGTAAATATTAAAATAATTCCTATTTATTGTCTCATAGACAAGTACATCAAGTACTCCATTGAGTATGTATGTTTATTGTGCATCACTATTTTTTATTTAACGTAATTGTATTCTAATTTACACACTATGCTAAATAAACATTATTATCATTATGATTATATTATTATCAACTGTAAAGATTACCTTGGATTCAGGAGCACTATAACCTGCTTGGCTGTTAGATATCTTACCTATGTTATCTAATAAACCCTTATTTGTAAACAAATTATGGTTTGTTAAAGTATAGACCTAAGATATGAAAAATATAAAATTGATTAATACACGAATTTCATTATGACTCTATTACAAAAAATGCTGACTTTTCTAGCATAATTTGATGAAACGTTGAAAATAAATAATAATTTATTATTTAAAAAATGGAAATTATTTCAAAATAAATTAATGACACTTAAAAACTAACAGACTACCAGTCCGATATCAGAAAACAGGATTTTTGACAAATTTTAGAAGAAAAAAATTGTTTAAACAAATGGAAATTGTTTAAACAAATGTGGTTTTATTAGATAATATAATAAAAGTACACCTATTAGATATAGCGCTTTTGAAGCATTTTTCTAATAACAATATTTTTATGTTTAGAATACGTCACATTCTTAAGCACTAGACTAACAATAATTATTATGCATACCTGAAATCTAAATTGGTAACAGTAGAGTTCTATAATAAAACAATATAGGTAAGATAACTAAAAGAAAAATGTTATAGGTCTATTACAAAAAAAGCTGACTTTTCTGCATTATTTGAAAAAAAAGGTGAAAATAAATAATAATAATTGATTAATTAAACAATTGGAAAATATTTGAAAATAAATTGATGTCATTTAGAGATAATACACTGCCAGTCCGATGTCAGGAAACAAGATTTTAGACAAGCAAAAAAATTTAAACAAATGGAATTATTTTAAATAAATGAAAACTGACTAAAAAATGCAAAAAAAAAATATTCCACTAGACTATAAGTAATAATTTTTGAAGAAAAGACGAGAGTAAAGTGCTCAAAAGAGTCAATTTCCTAAAGAATTTACATTTTTTTGGTATAAGGGTAGTTTTTGAGGCATCGTGGAGGTATTCAAAAAATCCCAAAAAGTGATATTTCCCAATGCAATTTAAATGAGAAAGTTCAGGTCTCCATAGGCACGATTTAAAATCAAAATTTTGAAAAATCAGAAAATACATACTTACTTTTTCCGGATTTGGAAACAAATTGGGGTAATCGAGACCTCCTATAAAAAATTTAGTCATTTTTGGACTACTTTAATGCGCACGATATGTACTCAGTGTCTTCAATGGAGATCAGTATGATACTTAACACTTCAAACCAACTGCTCGCGCAAATTACGCGTGAAAGTGAAAGTCCATCGAACATCTGGAGGAATTATGGAGTGCCACATCTAACGCTTTAAAAATTAATATGTCCTTTCTGCAATTAATCTTTCTTTTCTATTAATTCAGAGGGTACCGAGCGGATCTGCGTATATGACTTTTCACTTTCCATATTAACAGTGTGACTATAAGCTTAAAGCGGGTGCCTTAATATTCAAATTATGTGACAATTTGCCGACGAATTTAGAGCATCATAAAACGCATTTCGTGGCTAATTTTGGTGCGGGCTTATGTATATTAAATTGATATTTTAATAGCATCTTTAGTACATCCGATATGCAAAGTAGGTTGAGAATTTATTACAAAGCCTCGCATTTTTTTTTAACTTTTTCTGTTGCTTATATTTCAAGGGTAATAAAACGTTTAAACCGTTTATATAACATTTTAGGGCATCTATATTTCAACGCAGTTTTGTCGAATTTTTGGAGAGTATTTAAAGCATTTTTCTATGAAGTTATCTCATACGCGAACAGCATTGTTTTGTTATGGGACTTTCTGCTGTTACCAGCTTACTGTTATTATTTATTAAGCGGTATAGATAAATATGAGACTGTAGTTGGTGTCTCCTTCGACCTGTCACGAGCTTTCTATACCTTGAATTCAGCATTTTTAACAGAAAACATAGATAATATGGGAAGATGGGAATAAGAGAAAATGTAATAGAGTGGATTATAACTTATATAACGCAACGCTTGTAGTGAAAATTGAAAACTCTTTCTGACCAATTTGATGTGGATCTTGGCTACCTCAAGGTAGTGTTTTAGGACCGTTATTCTTTCTGTTATATATTAATTATTTACCAAATTACATACAAGAAGGTAGAGTTTTCATGTATACAGATGATATTACTGTCCTAGTCTCGTACTGCGTACTCTTTTAGATGGCTCGTTAAACTGGAACGAGCAGATTGATCATGTCTGTACAAAATTAAACAGTTCCTTATTCGCACTAAAAAGCTCTAAAAAATACTTTAACTGAAAACGCACGATTACTCTGGAACCGTTTATGGTATTGAATTGAATGTATTATAACGAGATCAGGAACTAGATAACACTTTGATCTTATTCCATTCAAGGGTTGTTGGGTAAACGGGGTAAATTGGTAAAGCATGGAAGTAAGAGTCCATAAAATTGGGATTTAGTGTATGAACGTAAAGCCAAGGTCTCAAAAAATTTTTAGCATCAGCTTTCCCCACCATTACCTCATTATTAAGGGGGGGGAGGGTAAACTTATAAAATTGTGATTTAGTGCGTGGACAAGAACCAAAGGTTTCAAATTTTTTTTGGCATCAACCATCCCCACTGTCAATGCTGCATACTGTTTTATGAGTTTTTGAGGTATACCTACGGTTTCAAATTTTATATTATTAAAGTTCTATTAACAATTATTTCCACACAGTGGAGTGCAAACTTGTATTAAGTGTTTTCGTTGTAAGAGACTTGGATGGAAAATATGAATGCGGAAAAAGTGATTCCTTACGAGGAAATATATATCAATATTATATCAATAAACCTAATTTTGAATGATTCCGAAACAGTTTTAAATTTTCTATATTTTCCTTCTAGCTCAATAAGATTTTTATTTCACTAATAAAACAGGATGAGTATTTTTTCTTATTAAATTATTTAATGACGACTATTAACACAATTGTATAAAATATATTATTAACAATTTATCAACTACGATTATCCTACTCTAAAACTAATCTGCTTTCATAAAACTTCGTGTCAGTTTCACTAAATCACATTTTTTAAACTTATGTCGAAGCAATATAGTCAATATTAATAACTGACTCAACAATATCATGTCCTGATGATGCTCACTTCATCGACGAAGCATTAATCGGTGCGATTCACATAAATATTCTTGTTTTTATATTTTACGTTGCTATTTAATTACATATAATAAATGTCTAACAAATTACTCACAAAAATTACCATTTGAATTGAAGATTACGCTTTTGTATGTACAGGTTTTTTGATAAATATATATAATTATGATAGGAAATAAAAACGCATAATTCTGTTAAAAAATGCCAATAAATAAAATAAACAAGAGGCACATCCATGCAAACATAGTAAAAGGATCTCATGGCAACCTATTTCAACAATTTTATGACGGGATATGAATAACAAATAAAGCGATCCCTTTCAGAAAAAAATCCTTTGTTCTTTTGCGTCATGTAAATCAAATTTACTTAACCCCGCAACAAAAACATGCCCCGTTTTATGCGTCCTGAGGACTTGGAAAAACATTCGGAAAAAAAATAATTTGTTCGTTTTGTGACTGAAAGCCTTTATAGCAAATACCAAAACAAAAACAAAGCTCTCCAGAAAAGTAACGGATAATCCTTGAACATATATTGGAACACAAAAGCCCTTATCCGTGTCAAAGCAGGTGGAAACACTAAAATGATAAATAAAATCCCTCTTATATTTGTTGGGCTTTTAAAACAAACAATTTATTACCGCCCGAAGTGGTTAAACAGGTAAATATTGAATGCAGCTTTTATTTATTGCGCGAAGAAATTGGAGTCTATTGAGTTATAGACAATTCAATAACGGCTCCGAGAAAATAAATACCGTGGCGATACAGCATTTGTTGTTTTCTGTATCTAAGTATCGTTAGTAAATAACCCGTTTATCGATTTTGCGCTTCATGAAACAGTTATTTTTCGCCATTTTGTGGAGAAAAGTCGTTAAAGGGTTTTTATTAAAATCCTAAAAGGAAAATGGGATTTATTAACCAGATTATATATAGGCAATTATTATAAGTATTGGTGTAAAAAAATGATCATATTTTTTATGTTATACTCTTAGCACAAATGTTTTATACCACTAAGTGGTTTGCACGTGGAAAGGGTTTAGCTGGATAAGCATGTGGCAAGTGGCAACCGATATCGAAACTTATGTTTTAATATCGACTTGATGTATGAACGCGATTTATATGTGTTTTGCCGCCGTACTTCGCTTTGACCTTGAGATATGGAAAAAAATGAGCGCATGCATGACTATCGTTCAAGGAGACATATCTCGAAAACTAATTGAGCTAGAGAGGTAAAACCAACGGGAGGTTTCAGGTAACCTTAATGAGTATATTTTATATTTTTTTTGAATTTTTAGAATAATTACGCACATCATTACAAAATAAATAAAAAATATAATAATTAATATTTCCTTGTTCTCTGTGACTTACAATCACTGAAATAATATATGTTGTAATACTTTATATGCACTATTACTCATAAAAGTTGCGTTAGAAAAAAGTTGGTGCAACACTTCAAAAAAAAAAAAAATTCGACGCGCACTACATCATATAAGTACAGACCTGACATGGGACACATATAAATATTTTATGAATTGGAATTATTGTTAGAAGATAAATTGAATGAAAATATAAATAATTGTCACGTAAATATCTATTTCATACGGCACAGTGGCACAAATCGTAATTATTTCTTCCAAAATTGTTTAGAGCACTTCGCAACCGATTGGGATAATTTTTTTTTAAATACTCGTTATTTAATTTCAAAAAACGTAAGAGAGTCGATTTTTTAATTATGCTAACCAAAATTGTTGAGCTTCGCCAAAATGTCCATTTTGTATTTAAATCTTAATAAAAGTTACAAAAAAAATTTTTTGTTCTTATCCAATTTACATAAATCTTGTTACTCGGGGGGATTTTTGAGGTCGCTGATTACGAATCTGATATCAAAATTGTCATAAACCAACCTGCAAAGTGGCGGCTATAAAATGCTAAAAAAATATGAAAAATTAAATATTTTTGTTAAAGTTATGCCGAGAAGTTTTGAATATTTCGGATAAGTACTTTTAAGTTAGAATAGACTAAATTTTAAGTTCCAGGAAGAAATTCAAGATGGCGGATCCAATATGGCGGCAATAAGATGATAAAACTAACTTAAAAATAAATGACGAAACATTTTTGCACTAAGTTAGGTTTAAAGTTCATAGTTTAAAACTTTTGCCTTAGGTTATGTTAGGTATAGAGTTCTTGGTTTAAAGTTCTATTAGTCTTAGGTTATGTTAGGTTTAATATCCTTGTTTTAAAGTTCTTGGTGTTAGGTGTTTATTATATTATTAGCAGATGAAAAAAATAAATATTAATATGACCTACTTAGGGTTATGTTTAAAATTAATGGAGGACTGAATCGCATATTTATGATTGATAATTAATGTATGGCAGCCATATTGGATATATTTGAAAATTTCAGAAAATTTGTTCCTTCTTAAATTTTTTAATAATTCTTAGGAATAGCCCTTTTAGTTTAATGCGTTTAATTTAATTTTAAGTTAGTTTTATCATCTTATTGCCGCCATATTGGATCTGCCATCTTGAATTTCTTCCTGGAACTTGTACTTATAAAAAATATTCAAAACTTCTCGGCATAAACTTTAACGAAAATATTTTTCATAATTTTTTACCATTTTATAGCCGCCATTGACTCCGCCATCTTGTAGGTTGATTTATGACAATTTCGATATCAGATTCGTAATCAGCGACCTCAAAAACTCCTCGAGTAACAATATTTATGTAAATTGGTTTAGAGAAAAAAAAATTTCTTTATAAGTTTTATTAAGATTTAAATAAAAAATGGACATTTTGGTTAAACTCAATAATTTTGGTTAGCATAATTCAAAAATCGGCTCTCTTGCGTTTTTTTGAAATTAAATAACGAGTATTTAAAAAAAAATTATCCCAATCGGTTGCGAAATGCTCTAGATAATTTTGAACGGAAAAACTACAATTCGTGCCACTGTGCGCCATATGAAATAGATATTTACGTGACAATTATTTATATTTTCATTCAATTTCTCTTCTAACAATAATTCCAATTCATAAAATATTTATATGTGTCTCCCATGTCAAGTTTGTATCTTTATATGATGTAGTGCGCGTCGATTTTATTTTTTTTTTCGAAGTGTTGCACCAACTTTTCTCTAACGAAAATTTTATTAGTAATAGTGCATATAAAGTACTACAACATATATTATTTCAGTGATTGTAAGTCACAGAAAACACGAAAATATTAGTTATTATATTTTTTATTTATTTTTTAATGATGTGCGTAATTATTCTAAAAATTCAAAAAAATATAAAATATACTCTTTAAGGTTACCTGAAACCTCCCGTTGGATTTACCTCTCTAGCTCAATTAGTTTTCGAGATATCTCTTTGAACGATAGTCATGCATGCGCTCATTTTTTTCCATATCTCAAGGTCAAAGCGGAGTACGGCGGCAAAACAGATATAAATCACGTTCATACATCAAGTCGATGTTAAAACATAAGTTTCGATATAGGTTGCCATTTGGGGGCCGACTCGTCATGCTTATCCGGCTAAATCCTTTGAGAAATAAGTGTAATAGAGTTGATATGGGCCTAAAAATTGCAAAACTTCTGAGCTCGGCCTACAAAAATTAAATCGTAGGAAACCACTTCGCATGGTTTTTTATATTAAAAACTGCAAAGACTACCTGTTCAGTCCATACTATTTTTGTTTTTCATTATAGATAATCAAATAATAAACGATTTATAATATAGTAAGTGCAGTTAGAATATTTCTGCGGCATCTCAACTCAAACCTTTGTCCATGGAATCACTACTTCTACATCCAGATTTGCTACCCAAGTATCTCACAACGAAAAAATTTTGTACGTGGAAATAATTGTTTATGGAATTTTAATAACATAATATTTCTATTTCTAATACTACTCCTATCCAATCATAGCCAAAAACCCATAAAACGATATCCCACATCGGTAGTGGGGTGGGGGTAGTGGGGTTGGATGAAGTAAAAAAATATCTTGAGGCCTTTGGTTCTTGTACAGACACACTAAATCACATTTTTTTTTCACTTCCTTTTATAATGGGGTGAGGTAGTAATGGGTGTAGCTAATGCCAAACATTTTTTTAGGACATTAGCTTCTCTTGTATATACTAAATACCAATTTTAACTCTTACCTGCTTGATTTACCTATTTACCCTCATTTACCCCAATTTACACCCCAACGGAATAAGATGAAAATATAATCTAGTTAAAATACATACGTGTACCAAATTTCAAGTCAACATCTTAAACGGTTCCAGAGTAATCGTGCGCACAAAAAAGTGACAGACCGAGGAGATTAATTTTCGATTGAAGCGCGTCAACATTTTCGCTTAGGAATCAAGATAGCGACCATTTTTTGAAAAAAATTACCTCGTCTAAATTTTTCATGTAGGGATTGATTTCTAGATAATCTTAGCCTTCTATATATACGAAAATGGCAAGTATCTGCAATTTTTAATATAGAATCGTTATTCAGATAATGGATTGAGAATATTAAGTAAGAATTTTGCCAAATTATAGCATGGCGAATTAATGGAACTAACAATGGATCTTAAAGGAATATTTTGCTTATGTATTTTTGGCAAGCCATAAAAACGAGGTGGCTTGCTATGATGCGGTGTGAGCTTACTTCGCTCAAAGTCATTAAATTTATTTTTGTACTTGAATAGAGATATAAATTTTGTGGGATCCTTGTTCATTTTCAGTAAGGTTCTTCATTGATTAATATCATGACTTTTGTAACATAAACATTTTTATCTATAACAACCGTGGCATTACTTTTGTCTGCTGGCAAAATTTTAATATGTTCATCTCTTTTTAGGGAAGATATAGGTTGTTTCTCTTCTGTACTTAAATTATCTCTAATTTTACATTGCTAGAAGAAACTGGGACTCGGTAAAAATTTTAACAAAAGAGACAAATAGCAAGAAAATAAAAATTAAAGAATCAGCTATAATATTGTAGAATGAGGATAAATGTGTGTCGAATTTTTCCGTAAATGTTTGCACAACCTGGCTGCCGATGTTAAAAGAAGAACTTAACATTGTTTAAAATAAAACTATCAACAGTTCTGTGTAAGCAGTAAGTATCTATGGATACTGAATACAACAAATATATAAAAGTTGTATATAATATACACAACACATACAAACACTTATAATACGCTCTGAGAAAGAAAGGAAACAGATTCGTTTTCCGAAACGTCAGCAAAATACGTAATTTTTATATTTTTGTTCTTATTTATTATTTGTCAACAAAACACCCTCTAGCTGATCCTTTGACGTAAAAGTCACAGGCGTAGAGGTTACTTTCCAGTAAAATACTGGATAATTGTGTTATTTTGTAGATTTCACATTTCACATTTTTTAGAAGAAAATACATGTGGCAGAGCATCCCAATAAGAAACACAGACAAAAACCGCTGCTCAAGGAATCACTACTTCCACATCCAGATTTTTTATCTAAGTCACTCACAACGAAAAAATTTTGTATGTGGAAATAATTGTTTATGGAACATTAATAATATAATATTTGAAATCCTCTACCCCAAAAATCCATAAAATGATACCCCACATCGGTAGCGGCGGGTGGGGGTGGTGATAGAGGGTGGTAGTGGGGGTGGATGAAGTAAAAAAACATTTCGAGGTTCTTGTACACACCCTAAATCACAATTTTTTTTCATCCCCTTTAATAATGGGGTGGGGGTGGTAAAGGGGGTGGCTAATGCCAAAATGTTTTCTGAGACCTCAGCTTCTCTTGTATATACTAAATACCAATTTTATGGACTCTTACCTGCTTGATTTACCTATTTTCCCCAAATTTACCCCAATTTACCCCCAACCCTTCGACGAAACAAGATGAAAATATAATCTAGTTCTAGATCTCGTTAAAGTACATATGTGTACCAAATTTCAAGTCAATATCTCAAACGGTTCCAGAGTAATCGTGCGCACAAAAAAAAGTTACAGACAGACCGACAGACAGACCGACAGACAGAAAATTTTTTTTCGCTCAAATTTAAAATCTCGACGTTTCGTGACATTCTAAACCTATTTGAACAATAAAAATTTTTAAAAATTTTTTTGCCGTTACTATACTTCCACTGGATGTGGAAGTAATTAAGAAAACGTCACAACCAACATTTAGACAATATTAACACTACGTCTCTGTGGAAGACCGCGTATTTCAACAATAATTGTTAATAACAAAAACAATACATTCTAGAGTTACACAAACTGAGATCTATAATTTGTATAACATCAATCAAAATCAATTGTAAACGCGTGCTCAACTCAAATTGCATAAAAAAATCTCAGAACGACTAGCTTAATTCCATATTCAATTGTATTAACTTATACTGTTTAGCATATCCAGGAAATGAGTTTCACACACTCTTTTGTTCGGATGTTTTAAATAAATATACAACTAAATAAAAAATTCACTCAAATGTTTATTTTAATGTTATGAACAATTATATAAATGTCCAGGCTGAAGCGATGGATATGCAAAATTTGATCAATTAATAACTAAACTGATTGCATACATATTCAATATTTATAATCATTTTATTTCACTATACATGAGATTTTATGAGTGATATTTGATGATTAAATGAACTGGACGTCCATGAAAATATTAACAAATTACTGAGTAAAATTTATCTGCAAATATGAGCCATTCATTTCATGTATGAAATATTAATGCTTGTGTAATTATTCGGTTAATTAGTCGTTTAATGAACTAAAAATTACTGTAGAGTGCTTCTGTTGTGTCTAAATTATAGAAATTACAATAATTTGTTCATTATATCGGGATTATATAATGCATTCGAGTGTTGCTATGGGCGATAATTATACTTCAAAAGAATATTCTAACAATTATCGTGACTGTAGGGCACACAGGTTGGTCACTCTTACGGTGTACGAACATCAGCAGATTCTAAGATCCGCAATTGTTAGAGCTGACGTCCCATTTTTCGCGATGTATAGGATCTCGCAGAAAAGTCCAATGCTCTCCATCGAGGATAGGAGTCTATTTCAAGGTAGATTCCTCTGACTGTGTAAAAATAGCCTTTTGAGATACTTATACCTTGACGCTCTAGTGGTGTGCAGTTGTACAGAATATGAAATATTGTTTCATTCTCCATTTTACGCATCCGACACATAGGGTCGTCCATCAATCTCATTGTATGCAGATGTCTGTTCAGAGGACGGTGTCCTGTTAACGGACCTACCATCCTCCTGGATCTACCCGATCTCCACATCTAGTTGGAGTGGACAATATAGCGGCAACTAATATGCCGCAACAGGCTGTCAGATTACATGGAGTGTCATGACATCCTGGATATGCTTTCAGATGTGATGTCTACCGTAACCAACTATGAATTGCCTTTTACCGTCCTGTTTGCTGGAAGAGGCGAATAGATCGGAACAATACCGACCTACAAAGAGCAGACATCTGTTGGTTCACAGACAGCTCCAAAACCCCTGAGGGAGTTGGAAGCTGAAGCATACCGTTGCAACTAAAAAGTAACAATTATTACTTAGAGCCTGGGTAATATTATGCGACTGTCTTTCAGGCAGAAGTTCAGGCCATTGAACTGTGTGCGAGGAGGCTTGAACCGATGCATCCTAGACACAAATCAATAAGAATCTTTTCAGACAGCCAAGCAGCTCTCATTGCTCTTGGCTCACATCGCTGTAATTCTAAATTGGTCTGGAACTGCCAAAATGCTTTAACCCAATCGGGCAGATACAACAAATTAAATCTGGTCTGAATACCGGGCCACTCTGATATGGATGGCAACGAAATAGCCGACTCCTTAGCAAGGGAAGGTGTGGTATCAAAATTTATCGGACCAGAACCAGTGCTTGGCATATCGACAAGCACTGCAAAAACAACCATCTTGGCCTGAACTGAGAGGAAAATTCTCCATTACTGGCATGAACTACCAGAATTAGATCACTCAAAGGAGTTTATTACATATCCTCTGAAATCAAGAACTAAAAAACTATTAAGAGTTAAATATGAACCTATGAACTCTATTTGGCCTATACACTGAGCATTGCAGACTAAATCACCACCTACACAAACTCATAATAGCGAACAAAGCTAAATGTCGACTGTGTTTGGAGGAAGATGAAATGGCAGCGCACGTTCTATGTACCTGTCCTGCTGCAGAAAGAACCAGGTTTTTCATTTTTTCGGAAAGGGCAATTGCTGTCAGAGGACTTGGACAACCTCTCACCAAATAAGGTAGTCGGCTTTATCAAACAGCTGAACCTATGGGTGAAATATAATTAGAAGTGAGCCACACTGGAGAGTCTGTCACTAGCCCACTCACATTTCAACCATCCGTCCCATTCTTTCTTTATCAAGCAAAAACCTTACAGTGGGGTCTGTTGAAGACCTCTTTACATGGAGCCTTAACTGCCTCATTCCGGGGCTTCATAGTTCAGTCATGTTCATGTCTGATTGAATCGGACTTCTTGACAGATCGAAGTTTGGTTCAGGACTAGAGGTTTTTGCTCCTTCTCCCGTCAAACGGTCCGTCCATTCATGGCCCTCCACACCACTGCGTCCTGGCACGTATATGAGTTTGACTATGTTGTGTTCATCTTATAGAACCCAGGAACCCAGTCTTAACTTATAAACATTTCTCGCCTTAAGAAATATCTTATAGCAGGTCAAGGTAAATTTTTTAGAAACTACACCGAAGACTAACTTAGAAAAATCTTTAACGTCTTCGACTATGTAAGGCGAAAAAGTCGAAAATACGCCAAAATTTTATAATTTGAAACTAAGAAGAAATTGGACAGATTTTTCCAAAGTTCTTGGCACAGAATTCGGAACTGCGCCAAAGTTTCACTTCAATTTTATGTCGCTTCATGACTTAACTTATATTCCCGAAAGAACATTTAATGAAGCTTAGAAAATCATATGTAACATATAAAAAACTGAAGAGAGAAACCAACCATATTGTAAAGAAAAAATTGGGTTGTTGCACTAAGTTAAAATTTGAGGAGAATCTATGTTAAACAATAACAATTATTCATAAAAAATCATTAGAAACATGTAGAAGTTGAAAAGAAAGTCTTATAATATTATAATATTAATTACAAAAATACATGCATTTAAAACGGAGATGACATAATAACGGCAGTCTGTAGAGAAGTTAGTTATAAAACGACGAGAAAAGCGTACTAATTTAGAAACTCGCTGATAGCGACGGAGAAAAAAGACAATCATGACAGTTTAATCTGACATTATATTTAACGTCAAATTCAACTGACGTTCATAGGTTACAATTCGGTATAGTTTAACAGCATCTAGTTATGGATAAATATAAGTACAGATAGTGTTTTCTGCCGTACTGTGTAAATAATACCACCAGTTCTCCAGAAAATCTGTTGTGTTCCAATAATAAACGCTGAACGTAATAATGAATGATTCAAAGCCACCAGAGAAGGACCAAGTCTTCTTATTGTGGAGACCATCTCAATGTCAAGTAAAGTAACAAATTACAATGTATTCTAAGCGTTTTATTTGTGGTAAGTTGTATCTTAATGTAGGAATTTGATTTTTAATATGGGTTTATGTTGTAGGAAAAACGGCCGCATTACAAGACTTGTGTGGCGTTCTAGCTGTTACAAATTTAAATTACCCGCCAAACTGGTGGATAAAACAGGGTGTATTACTGTATTCTTAACGGCTCTAGATTAGAATGTTATTCATACTTTGACTTCCTTAAAAGGAGGGAAATGGCTTTAATCTGCTTTTATGTATTTTATCTAGTTTATGTTGGAATAAAGTGCAGTTGTTTTTGTTAGCTATTGATTATTTATGAAGCTCCCTAGACGCCCCATAATACTAAATTTGGAAAGGAAATTTAAAAACTCGCCGTTGAAAAACTATATGAAACAAACTGTGAAAGTCGTCTAAAGTCGGTGAACGCAATCAGTCGGAAATGGCTACGAATGCGTTGGATTGTAGTTATAAATGCCCTTTGAATTATTATAAATACATATCATTGTTTATTGCTTAGATAAATACTAGCATAAAGTACTTACCTATTTATTATTTTTTGTTATAATGGACCTTTCTTGATATCTTCGTAAGTCTCATTCTGACTCTTCTTAGAAGTGAGTATCAATGGATAATGAATAATTTCTTTAGTAGATAAACTTATTTTGTTGTTTTCAGTTAGATACCTACGCTTGTATATAGTTAATAGGAAATAAAACAATGAAAAGGAAATATTTAATAAAATACAAAGTATAGTTAACAAATGAATCTAAATTAAATAATAAAATACATAGGTATTAGACATATTATGTAATATTAATAAGATAAGATAAAGGAAGTTATTGCAGAAATTACAATAGTTTGTACTGTCTATAGCAGCTGTAACGTAAGTACCTTGTAGCTATTGCACTTCCAACCATTGCAATGTCAAAACGATCGTCTCTTTTTAAAAATTCGCTGACCATAAATATATCTACCGCAAGTAGAATGTCAGAATTAGCTTTTACAGATATACTGCCTTAGTCGTTTTGTAAAAAAATATTAACAATAACTGCAAACATCAATCACTGCTAACTAAACGTCAAATTTACTTTTGACATATGAGGTTATTTTCTTTCTTGTCAGCAATGTCAACTTATTCGTCTTCATCTGTTCTGCTTATAAGTTCACATCTAACTGCCGTTATGATGTCACTACCGTTTTCGCGGCACATTCAAATAATCGAAGTTTAACAATTTCTCAAAATATGTTGCGCTAAGAATGTTTCTTCCAAATTAAATATATAACTAAATTAAGTCCTCCACTACTATATTTCACCATTTTTGAAAATTCGTCAACAACCCAATTCAGTCGTCAAAAAATAAAGCTAAAACAATGTGGAATTTGGTTAATCACAAATCTAGCAAAAATTAAATTCCTCCAAATACAACTACATCAACAAATACTAACGAAATTTCCACAGCCTTTGGCGACCACTTCTCCAGCACGGTGCAAAAGAAATTAAATGATCACTTCAAAAATGTCATCCCGGAAAACTGCATTGTCAGTAATCCAAATATAAACTATAAAGTTGTTTACACCGGTCAATGAACGAGACATCGATAGAATTATTATGAACTTGTCTAATAAAAAGTCTACTGGGTTTGATGAAGTTCCCATAAGTTTAATTAAAAAATGCTCTGATCTTATTTTAACGCCGTTAGTTGAAATAATAAATTTTGCTTTTACGACATTTTAAAACTTGCCATTCTAGTGGCCATTCCTAAAGAGGGTGACGTGCAAGATATAGATAACCATAGACCAATTGCATCGTTAAGTATCTTTTCTAAAATCATTGAAATTGCAATCTACGAAAACATAAATTCTTATTTAAACCAACACAGTGTGTTTACTAAAGTCAGTTTGGCTTCAGAAAAAACCTAATAACCGAAATTGCTACTACTGAATTTATTCAGCACATCTTAGGTACACTCGACGAATCCGAAAACGTAGTTGGGTTATTCTTTGATCTATCTAGAGCTTTCGATACCATAAATAGTAGATTTGTTTCCATGAAATTAAGTAAACTTGGTATTCGAGGAAATGCTAACCCCTTATAATATCCTATCTCGTAAATAGAAAATTTATTGTTAAATATGCCGATGTTTTGTTTTGGGTCCACTCATTTTTTTTTACATGTCAACGACTTACCTGACCATCTTCATATACGCTGATGATACATCGTTAATTATTAGTGATGAATGAGAATCGAAATTATTCGTAAAGTGATTTTTGTAACGAAGTCTTTTAAAAAGTGGTGCGATAAAAACAATTTAATCATCAATATGACTAAGTTGTTTGAGAATTTTTAAGTCCAGGGAAACGAAGCAAAAATTTTTTCCATCGACAATAATAATATTGAGACTCAAAAATACTAAATTTCTTGGAACAATCGTTGATAATAATTTGATTTGGTCGGACCACATTGAGCACCTAACAGATAAATTAAACAAGTCACGCTTTCTCATTCTGTCCTTAAAGAACTCACTGACAATCGATTGTCTAGTATTAGTCTACTACGGAAATTTTTATTCTCACTTAACCTACAATATTTTGGTGTAGGACTGATCAGTTTTGGCAAATAGACTATTTTTAATTCACAAGCGAGTAATTCGAACAATTTTTAGCTTGAAATAGTTAGACTCGTGTAGACAAATTTTTCGTTCCAAAAATATTCTTACGCTAACCGGAATTTATCTGTATAGAATATTAATTTAAATCTAAAAGAAAAAAAATGGACTAACTAAATGTGAGGATATTCACTGGGGGTAATTTTAAGCTCTACACGGAAAAACATTACCATTCATTCTATGGAAGGTCACCGAGTTATTTCAACATACTTCCAGATGAGTTAAAATCAATAAACACTCTTAATTTATTCAAAAGAAAACTAAGAGCATTTCTGATAGGAGAAGCTTTCTATAGCATTGAGGAATACATGTCTTATGCACGTGAAAACCTACGTATCTCAAGTCTTTCTGTGTCAAATTTATATTGTTTGTTGTCTAAACGTTTTTATTTATTCTTTATTGTAGCATCGTATTGTATTGAATATTTTATGCTTTTATTTTATATTTATATATTATATTTATATATTATCTTTATGCGATTTTTCCATAATTTACTTATATCTAGTTTTTATATTTAATATTGGCTTGTGGATACATTTCTTGTAAATATTTTAACACCAATATCTATCTATTTATCTATCTATGAATTATAAAACTGATAAAATATTAACTACTAAACGGAGAAATGAAAATAAGTCCATCCAACGCACAGTGGGATCAAAAGCAATCTCTTAAATTATATTAACATTATAGGAATTAAATAAACAATATTGTTATTAATTAATTCTCGGCGAACTTTTTAATAATCAGATGCACAATAATGTACATTGTACAATAATATTTGTTTTATGTCTCACATAAAGAAGTTGCTTGTGTATTTGACTGTTTATCTAATAAATTGAATTAATTATGCACCCTAATTTAAACTTTGTCACCGTTAAATATTTTATAGCTCCTTGAGGTTTCTTTTATAGCACTGAAGCGCGGAAAGAGATGCCTTTGTCAGGCAGCAGATGACACACAACTTGCACATTCCGCCATTTAATCGAAACTGGGATATTAAATTTGCGCATGAGATCAAATTTGCATTTCTCCTATCATAATAAATTTTTTCTTCTAACATATTTCTGCATGATCATACTCGGTTTAGTCTTTGCTATATATTATCTGAAAACTAAATTTCTACTTGTTATTTTTTATAGCTGTTCATATAATTGCTATGGTTCTATTTACTGATATAGGCGAAGTATTTTTTCATATTATTTTTTGGTCACGTCAAACAAAGAGATAACAATATAGAACTTTTGGTCATTCAGATGGTAAGGGGCAAAGAGGGTAGGCCCTAAAATAAGTTGGCTGATGACACCAATGAGCTAATTGTGAAGAACGTTGGGAGGCCGTATCCTTAACGGCCATCCGCATCAGATGGATTGGTGCTCTCATGCATTGCATACAGACAAGGGAGGCCAATTAGAATAACGTATGGATCACAGAAGGTCTGTCAAGACGTTGTAAATAAAAAGCTCCGTTGAATTGCTTATCGAGAATGTAGTCGAATATTATATTAGTAGTGCTTGCTATAACGTGGTTATTTTCTGAAAGGGAATTATTTTTATAAAAGTCCCCGAAAAGAGACTAAAAGTATAACCCGGCTATTCTATAAAAAACTATATTTTAAAAGCAAAATTCGTAAATCAAATAATGAACTTTTGAAACAAAAAATAAGTATTTAACAATAACAAAATTTATTGAAAAGACAAATCGGTAGAGCATTGTGTGCACCCCCTCGATCCTTGGGGACAGTGTTTTTCATAAAGATTAAAGCCTAAGGAACAATTTAAGACATGTCCTAAAAAAAAAATGGTTGTACTTTCAAAATGGCGTCCGTTAAAAAAAAATGCAAATATTGTTTTTGTCATTTGACACAAAAACTAAAAAAGATGGAGAAAAACTTTCTGTACAAAAAACAAAGTGGATAAAATTTTCTACAATTTTGCTCCTATACAATATTTGGATAGGAGTTACCGTTTTCCAGATACCACTGTTACCGTTTTCGAGATAAATGTTTGCAAATTATAATATTATTATTATTATTAATTTTTTTCAGTTTATTTTATTTTATTTTTATGTTAATAATATAAAGTTATATTATACGCCTTACAATAATTGTCACAGTTATTTCCTCTAAGTGATTTACCGATATATGAATTTCCATGTTTTCTTAATTTTGGACTCATTTATCTGGAAAATGGTAACTCTATCAAAATATTGTATACGTACAAAATTGTAGAAAATTTTATAGACGTTGTTTTTTGTGGAAAAAGTTTTTGTCTATCTTTATTAGTTTTTGTGTTAAATGACAAAAACAACACTGGCAACAGTTTTTTTTTTAACATATGGCCGCCATTTTGAAAGTACACCTACGTCTTAAATTGTTCCTTAGGCTTTAATCTTTATGAAAAACATTGTCCCCAAGGATCGGGCGGGGGGCTCCCCGACTATAAATAAAAGTTTCAACCGTTCCACAGTCTACGCATAGTTCAAGTGGCAGTCGACGAATGCAGACCTCCAGTGTGCAGTTGAAGACAGTGCGAAGCGAACTAGCGAAGTGGCAGCCTCACAGAGAGTGCAAGAGGAGAAATATCAGTCGTCTTTATTAAGACACTGTCCAGAGCATCGTCATCGAGAGCGTCATCACCAGGGTGGACACAAAACGACCAAGACGAACGCGAACGCAAACTACTCGAGGAAGAGAACAGGCAACAAAGGGCCCAAATTGAAAGACTTCAGGCCGAGCTCGCGGAAGTTAGCCTTGAACTCAAAACCCAGAGAGAACAAGCCGCCATGCAACACCGTGAACTGATGGATGCCCTCAGAACAATCGCAGCGGTGAGGGAAAAACAACTGGCGATGGAACAAGGTGCCACGGCCCCCCTGACAGCACCCGTAAAAGATGCCCCAAAAAGGAAAAGCTCCGCGGAAAACGAGGACGCAACCCCCCCCAAAGCTGCAAAAGCCGCCCCCGTCAACAAGGACAAACCAGCCACAAGTCAGAAGGAAACCAGCCCCACGGATATAGACATGGAGGCCCCCAAAACCCCCCGGATGCCCTCCGTTGTACTGAGGAACAAGGAAACTTGGACCGAAGCGACAAACAAACTTCACCAAGCCAGGATAGGGTTCAATAAAGCCAAGGTGGTAAGAGAGGGCATCTCTATTGAACCCGCATCCAAAGAAGACCACTCGAGGATGACCACGCTGTTCGCCCAGGAACAGCGGGAATTCCATACCTACGCCCTGCCCGACGAGAGGATGTTGAGAGTGGTACTCCGGGTCATCCCCAGCGGCGTAAGCACGGACGAAGTTAAATTAGACCTCGAGAGACAGGGATTCACACCCACGTCAGTCCAGAGGATGACCTCCCGAAGAACAAGGCAGGAAATCCCATTGATGCTGGTCCTGGTCCCCCCGACGCAAGAACTCATTCTGACAGTTAACAGATGCTGCTTCTTAGTGGTCAAAGCCGAGAAGCAAAGAGCCAAGCAGATCATCTCCCAGTGCCACAGGTGCCAGACATACGGCCATGCACAAGGACGGTGCACGGCCCAGCCCAGGTGTGTAAAATGCAGAGAGGCCCATCACACCAAAGACTGTCAGAAAACCAAAGACACCCCAGCAAAGTGCGCAAACTGCCAGGGAGCGCACCCTGCTAGCTACCGAGGATGCCCCCGATGCCCCAAAAAGACAGCCAACCAACAGACACCAGCCTCCAGGAAACCACCCGCCCACAAGTCAGCCACCACCAGGACAACCCCCGGGCTAAGCTACGCCAGAGCAGCCCAGGGTGCGACAGGGACAATCACCAACCCTGCCCAACCACTACAGGCCCCCCCCTGAGGCTGGACAACTCACTGCTGTACTGGCTCAAATGCAGCAGATGTGTACCATGATGGGGGCCCTGTTCGCAAACCTGCCCCACCTCACTCCCCAGTAACGCCATCCGGACCACCCCGTCGACGGAGAAGTCACCCGAAGAGACATGACAATACCAAACACCCTACCCACGACCCTGCGGGTACCGGACAACATACCGTCCAGTACCTGTAGTCCGCTTGGCTCCGGGCAGACCAAAAATGCTACCAATAGCATTTAGGTCCGCCCTTCCTCGAGCTACATAGCTCATCCTTACCTTACCGACGATCCGGACGACAGGATGTCATTTGGCATCCTGTGTACCGGCAGTCTCTCCTACCAAAACTTCCAACATACCCAACAGACAGATGACTACCCCCCGGGGGGAAACAAGCTGGCGAAGAAAAGAAAACGAAGACAGAAGAACGCCAGAAGAGGCCTTAAGCCAGCAAGGTCCAACGAGCCAGGACCCAAGGAGGTGGGCCGAAATCGTCTGCACCGCTCACATTTGCGAGTGGGGCCGACGCAAAGTAAGTTCGCCCGCCCTGCACGAGGCCGGTCCCCGGTCTACAGCGATGTACTGGGGTAAAGGGCAATGGTCCTGCCCGGCCCCAGACATCCGAGACCGACATCTCTAGCCAAGAATATTGGCGGCCACAGTCTAGTCGGACTCAGAGTTAAAAGGAACGCACTTCACTACCGCACAGTGGCACGAATCATGATTTTTTCGTTCAAAATTATCTAGAGCACTTGTTTCGCAACCGATTGGGATATATTTTTTTTAAAGACTCGTTAATTCATTCCCAAAAAACGTAAGAGAGCCGATTTTTGAATTATGCTAACCAAAATTATTGAGTTTAGCCAAAATGCCCATGTTACACTGTGATCACCATGTTACTTACAAATAAAAACTTTTTTTCTTATCCAATTATAAATCTTGTTACTTGAGGGTTCTTGAGGTCGCTGATTACGAATCTGGCATCCAAATTGTCATAAACCAACCTGCAAGATGGCGGAATCAATGGCGGCTATAAAAATGCTAAAAAATGATGAAAAATGAAATATTTTTGTTTGGGTTTATGCCGAAATTGGCTCTCTTACGTTTTTTGGAAATTAAATAACGAAAAATATCCCAATCGGTTGCGAAACAAGTGCTCTAGGTAATTTTGAACGAAAAAATCACGATTCGTGCCACTGTGTACCGGTGAAAATGTTGAGAAGTCGGCAACAAGATACAGGGAATCGTTGATAACCAAACGACGGAAAATATATGTACTTACAACAACTGATGGACATTGTATTATACACTATAGAAATAGTTGCAGCACAAAGATATAAATTATTGGCATTAGATGTATTCACCATCAAATGCAAAATTATACCCTTCTAAGCATAGTAAACATAGATACTGTAAGTCCTTTAGTATTAACTACTCGTAGTGCAAACATAATTACTTTACCAGATTTTCATCAATTCTACTCGTATTTACAAAACAGATGATGTTGTTAATATTGTATTTTAACTATTATTAGTTAAATAACACTATTAAACAAATGCAGGGCTCATTTTAATCACACTAATTTTCAGTTTTATATTATCACTACTCGCACACTATCTTCTAGACCAAGCGTCCACATTATTTCATAACCGTGCCCATTTATTGGAGGAAAAAACTCCACGTTGGTACTTGTACCTGTTATTTACCGCGAGAATCTAGAATGTTAAAAATATCGCCTCGTAAGCAACAAGAGGTCCGACAGGGCGGGTATTAAATCTTTTTTGATAAAACTAACAAAATAGGTAATTTTGTGTAATGAAGATATAAAATAATGTAATTTAACGGATTTTAATAAAAATTTGTGAGTACTTAAAAATTTTACCGTTACATTCCACTACATAGGCGAATTTCAATCACTTGCATTAAATACGTTTCGTACCTTCCCAACCGAGAAGATTACAAAGTAAGTAATCAAAATGTGACGCCACTTTTATCAACATAGCAGGTAGATATCTACAGCTTTCTTTATGCTTACTGGCCTTACAGCTATCTTCAAAGATAATATTTATGTATTTATACATTGAAAAATATAAGTTATATTGTTTTAATTTATTCAGATCGTTGCATCATAATGTGAAGATTGTGAGCGCCTCATATAAGACGAAATCGTACCAGTTGACGTTTGTCCATTAAAAACATTATTACGACCACAGATTGCAGGTCCAGAGAGAAATGTACAAAACAAGTAGTGGTGACAGTATTGAACACAAGCTTGTTAATCGTCGTGTTTCGAAAACCGTCGTATCTCGAATTGACTTCAGCCAGTGGACGAAAGTCAACTGGACATATTGCATCTATATCGTATTTGGTTGAACCGATTTGTAGATTACGCATATAGTTACGTACACAAATGCACCTACAGGTTGTTATTTAAATTGCCAGCCGAATTATTTTATCGATTTCAAAGTTTCGAGCTGTAAACTTAAATGTTTTATTTTACTTTTGTTTTAAAACAATTTTAATAGAATTCAGTATCAAACACAAAAGTTTTATATTGTTTCTAGAATCAGAAACTGCCAGGTTAAACCCTTGTATTTAAAACTATATGACTTTTCTGGATTAAAATGAAACCTTCCAAATTATAGAGTTTTTTTAAATTAATTTTGAAATATCGAGAAATTAGCGTCAAATCGTTAGTTATTTATGTTATCTTGTAATAATTAAAACATGCATCTGCAAAATATAATACGAAATTAAAAAACTTTAGTGCATTTCGTGACAAAATATAATTAATTACTAAGTATAATAGGCCAGCGAAAGTTATAGGCATCAATGGGGGTTGGGATATTAAATTAATTTATTGCTATAATAAAAAATCGGATAATCATCTTAATAGCCCTTACCCAGCAAAAACAAATATTATGTTAGACCACTTATAGTAAATTTTTTTTATTACATTAAATGCCTAATTTGTAAGTATAAAAATAAATTAATTGATGCCATGGTTTCAAAGGTAACACAGTTCTTGATAATTAAATTAAACTGTAAGTAATGCAATGTTAAAAATAACAATAATTAGAGTGGGCATACGTAGATGTCATATTTTAACGTAGATAAATCTCCCGTTTCACTTCAAGCACCCTCACAATATCAACGTCAAATTACGGAAAACTCTTAAAACCTCAGCTGGTATCATTGTATAATTTATTCATTGAATTGCGTCAGGTTGGCAGATGTAATATACTTTCTAGATATCTCCAAAAAAAGTCAAGTGGATTAAGGTCCTATTGACCTATTTGGCCAGTTAATATTCCCAACCTGGATTTCATTTTCTCACTAAATAATTCCTCTACCACTCCCACGGACAACCTGAAGTGATATCCGCTATTTATATGGAGAAAGTATAAAGGAGTAAGTGGAATTCAAATAAAGTTCACATGGGTTAATGAATATTCAAAACATATGATTAAATTACCGTCAATTTAAATACCGACACAGTATTAAGTTCTAGATTCACAGGTCTACAAAAAAAAAAAAGATTCTAATCTAATTTTGACGCGTTGAAACCAATTTTGGACAAACACAATTTTCTACTGGCTCAGTTTCCATCTACCACCCCCTTCATCTTCTAAAAAGGCAAAAAAAGGTTCTCATTTAACCTTTCTGAAGTAATTTGACGCGCTGAAACTAATTTTGGACAAAAAAATTAGGGGATGAAGGGGGTGGTAGAGAAAAACTGAGCCGATAGAAAAATACTTTTTGTCCAAAATTGGCTTCAGCGCGTCAAAACACTTCAGAAAAGTTAGGTCAGAACCTTCGGACAAGACTTTTTTTTTTGCCCTTTTTTAGAGGACAAAAGGGGTGGTAGGAAAAATATTTTGTCCGAAATTGGCTTCAGCGCATCAAAATACTTTGGAAAAGTTAGATCAGAACCTTGGGATAGGCAAGACCTCATTTTCGTTTTTTTTTAGGGGATAAAAGGGGGTGGCAGAGGGAAACTGATACTGATATTCTTCAGAAAAGCTAGATCAGAACCTTAGAACAAGACCTTTTTTTTTGCCCTTTTTTAGAGGATAAAAGGGGTGGTAGAGACAAAATGAAAGCAGAGAAATATAATTCCCCCCCCCCCAAAATTGACTTCAGCGCGTCAAGATACTTCTAAAAAGTTAGATGAGAACCTTAGGACAAGACCTTTGTAGCAACTCATTTGCCTTAAATAAGGTTTTCCGAAACTATGGAGATGGAAAACCAGAATAAAAAAAGAAGAATAACAAAAAATATAGAACATCAAGCAAATGTATATGTACCCAAAAATGAATTATATCTTATAAAATAACATTCAACTTTAAATATATATCTTTATAAATGAAAGTTTATTTATTATAGTACTATTGTACTATAAATTGGTGACCCCGATTTTTTAACCGCAAATTTTAAGAAGATACGAAGATACGAATAATATGGAAGACATTTAAATATTTAAAAGAGACTGGAGCAACTTTAATTGATATTTCCGAAGATTAAGAAAAGTGCATACATTCTAATGTATAATAATAAATATATTATTTAGAAAAATCACTAGATCCTTTTTCATGAGAGGGATTCCCCCTATCTGAGATACCAATTGGAGTCAAATAATTTATCCAGGAATAGTCCCAGAACCCCTCAATATTATTAAACCTTATAGAAGTTAGTCGAAGATACTCCCTTTTTGAATCTTTATTTTACGGTAGGTGAGTTGTTTTGTGATATTCCTTCGTTGATTGAAAGAACAATTAATCAATCATGTCAGTACCCGAAAACGATGTTTTAATCGATAATCCAGTGGTAATACCCCCATAGTCACTATGTTACATCTATCAACCCTTTTTGGGTTTCCAAGCCTGAAATTTGGTTTGCTCAGGTTGAGTCAGAGTTTGCTGTCTCAAAAATTGTCAATGACAGACGTAAATATGACCAGGTAGTAGCTTCCTTGCCTGTAGAAATCATAACTAACGTATATGATATTATTGCAAGTCCTCCTGTTAATAATTTATATGATAATTTAAAAAGCGCGTTAATATCGAGGCTGACGTCAAGCGAGGAGAAGCGCCTGGATGGTCTACATTCCGGATCGCATATTGGGGACCTCAAACCTTCGGAAATTTTCCGATCCATGTTAAATGTGGCGGGAGGCTCCAATATGGTAAGCCAACAGCTTATTATTCAATTTTGGAAAAGGCTCTTACCTCAAACTATTAATATTGCTCTTACGGCCTCAGGAGAAACCGAAGTTAAGGACATTCCAGACCGAATTTGGAAGTTATGTCAAAGTTCCATGCTAGCATCTACATATTCTCAAAATACGATTCGGGCTTCAGTCTCTCAGTTTAATACTGAACCTGTTCCTAGTATATCAGATTTAGTAACTTCATTCAAAGATTTTACAACTTATTTTCAAAGTTCTCTCGATCAAGTTTTGCAGCGTGAAGAAGGTTTCAGTTCGCAACTTCATTCAATTCAATCTCAAATTGCCCTGAGACATACTGATCCTCCTGCCTCCACATCAGTTTGTAACTGTTGTAAAACTAACAACATTTCAAGGCCTAGATCGCGTTTTTCTAACCGCAGTAATTCTCGTGATAATTTTCTTGATAGATATGATCCTACAAATAATACCGTTTGTTATTTGCATCAACTTTATAATGATGAACTAATTTACGGTCAAACTCTACGGTTACCTGGCAAATTTTTGGTTAAATCATATGACACTCCAAACATGCCTATATTTATTGACAAGTTACGAAGTTACTTTCACAATTTAAAATTTTTTTCTCCAGTTCCTCATGTTAATTATAAAACATTTGTTAACCAAAAGATTTCCAAATGTAATTTTATTTTTGTTCGTAAAGAAGGTTATAAACGAACCTTTACTCCACTGTACGAAGGTCCTTTAGTTTTGTCCCGTACAGTCAAACCTGTTTTTTTGTTGGTTGACAGATGTAATATTCCGCCATCTCATGTTAAAAAGATACGTTTTTCCATCGACACCTTACTTGATTAATTGTTCTTTTTGTTAACGGGGGGGGGGGGAGGGGGTGTACTGTAGCAACTCATTTGCCTCAAGTAAGGTTTTCCGAAACTATGGAGATGGAAAACCAGAATAAAAAAAGAAGAATAACAAAAAATATAGAACATCAAGAAAATGTACATGTACCCAAAAATTAATTATATCTTATAAAATAACATTCAACTTTAAATATATATCTTTATAAATGAAAGTTTATATTATAGTACTATTGTACTATAACCTTCTTCTTTTTTGTAGACCTGTGATTTAAAGCATTGACAATTTCTACCGCACGTTATTTTATCCTTCGAAAATACCAAAACGAAGAGTATATAGTATTTGATAGGCATACTTTTAAAACCATATATATCGCTCTTAAAGAAGAATTTTCAAATCATTATATTAGTCTCCGATTTCTGAATGACTTTCAAATGTCTGTTAGTCTTTGCCTCCGTTGCGTTTCTTGTGAGCGTAGTAACTTTAGAGAGAAAAGTAAAATAATATTGAAGTTACGGCAGTAAATAAGTGTTAATATATTAACATCAATTAACAAAGTTATAGTGTATACAGGATGACTTTCTAGAAGAAGCAGTACAACAGAATATTTTCGAAATGGATCGACTTGGTAAATGAGTTCATTTCAACGTCGTTTGAACATTGGAAAGGTGAGCCTAATAAAAAAATCACCATCTTCTTCAGCCCTGAAAATTCTAATTGGAACAGGACTCTCTTGAAGCTTGGCATTGTGCTTATGGCCATTAGGGTGGCCCATCTCTATAGGGGGTGAATTTTTTTTGCGCATTTTTTAAGTCTCACCCCACGAAAATATACTATTATACTAGGAATAATTTATGTCAAAGTTTCAGATAATTCGGTGAACGGTAACCCGTGCCGCATTCAGGTAGAAATTTGTAGATAAGATTTTATTACGGTAATCCGTGCCGCATTCAGGTAGAAATTTGTAGATAAGATTTTATTACGATAATACACTTAAATTTTACTTAAAATACAAATATCTACCTCTTTTCTCATAATGTTTTATTGGTGTAATTATTTCCTAGAAATTATTTGTCTTGGAAGTTTGGAAATATAATGCACCTACGGTAGGTTTTTATGTCAGTTTGCAATTGTTTTACAGTGGTGACATTATAAGTTCTAGCATACGTTCCTTTTTGAAACAACATTTAACGATGGCTGAAGTTAGATCCTTACGAAAGGATACTTTCATTTACTTAGTTGGACACTATTCGTCACAAATCATTGGCAATAAATTGCCGTCTAATAGACAAGTATTACAAGTGCTCTTTTATAACATTCGTGAAGTGAAGCTAAGTGTACATGAAAGTGCTAAATTAACAATAAAAGTTTTTTGGGATAAAGCTCGCATTCCGACATGTCAGGATTTTCATTGTGTTAAACAACTAGATAAACTTTATGCAGAGTGGAGGAACTTACAAAAATCGGCTAAAAGGGCCAGTGCGGGAGTAAAGAAAAAGATTTCGTTGAAAAATTGACATTTCTCATGCAAATGCATTGGAGTTGATAAAAATAGATGAAGATAAGCAGTTTTTAATTAACCAAAGAAAAAAGGGACGTCCTGGATTTATGCATGGTATTGATTACCAACTTGCTTCTCAAGAAAAATCAGCTGAGGAGAAATTACAGAAATTATCCGAACGAATGCAACGAAGTCAACAAGAAAAAGCTAGATTAGAGGAAACAGTCACCTGTCCATCATCAAGTAGTAATTCAGCCGACTCCAACGAAAATGAAGATGAAATAATCGAAGCCCAAGAAGAGTTGTTACAAGACCAGCCTGGCCCGTCACAGCCAAAAAAGAGGAGATTGTATGGAACATGTAACATCATCACACCAAAAATAGCCGCTGCATTTGATGCTTGCAAAATAAGCGACAGGTATGGAGTCCATATTTTGACGGCAGTAGCAGAAGCACTAGGACATGACACCACATCTTTGTCCATCAGCAGAACCACACTTCAGCGCTCTAGACAACGCATCCGCGAAGAAAGAGCTGAAATATTAAAAACTGCCTTCGGTAATTCTGAATTGCCGGCCCCAGTCATCCATTGGGATGGAAAACTTTTACCTTATCTCACTGGAATGGGAAATATCGATAGACTTGCTATCTTAGTTACTAGCGGAGATATTGAACAACTACTTGGAGTACCAGCTTTGCCCAATTCAACTGGAAGAGAACAGACTGAAGCAGTTTATGATGTGCTTTGTGAATGGAATTTGGACGAAAAGGTAATAGCTTTGTGTTGTGATACAACAGCATCAAATATGGGTTTTATAAATGGGGCAGCCACACTATTGCAACAAAAATTAGAAAGAGATATTCTATATTTTCCTTGTAGACATCATATTTTTGAAGTGGTTTTGAGAAGTGTGTTTGACACAAAAATGCCTTCCTCATCTGGTCCGAATGTGCCACTATTTAAACGTTTTAGGGAATTTTGGCCTAAAATAGATCAAAATAAACTAAAAACTGGATTTCAGGTATCAAAAATTAAACACATTTTACAACCAGTTAAAGCCGAAATTGTAAAGTTTCTAAATGCAGCTTTAACTTTGCAATAGCCTCGTGATGATTATAAAGAATTTTTAATGCTTTCTAAACTTTTTGTTGAAGAAGGGCCCACTCACACGACATTCTATCAACCAGGGGCATTTCATCATGGACGTTGGATGGCCAAAGCCATTTACTGTCTAAACATATTTTTTTCCAAGATCAGTTCCAACTAACTAAAAAAGAAAAATAGGTATTGAAGATATATGTCTCTTTATTGTAAAGGTTTATGTAAAGGCCTGGTTTACAGCGTCATTTGCTAGTAAAGCACCGCTTCATGACTTAGACTTTTGTAAAGAACTCATTAATTATCAAAATATTGACAAAGAAATATCTCAAGCCGCAAGTAGAAAAATAGTGAACCATTTGTGGTACCTTAATTCAGTAAATGTTGGTTTATCTTTCTTTGATGACGATATTTCAGTTACCACTAAAAGAGAAATGGTTAAAGCTTTGAATAGGAAAGCACCAAATCAAGAGGGTATTAAACGACTTATGATTAGTAACATTACTGACGTTGAAAACAAAGAAATTCAGAACTTCATATGCGAGAACACTAAACAGTTTTTTCAAAAATTAGGTTTGTCTATGGAATTTTTGGAAAATGATCCAACAACATGGAGGGAAAATGAAAGTTATACCCGATGTTTCAATATTGTAAACAAAATTAAAGTTGTAAATGATGCCGCTGAGAGAGGAATCAAACTTATTACTGACTATAATGACATTTTAACAAAAAATGAAGACCAAAAACAGTTTTTACTCCAAGTTGTAAATGATTATAAATCACAGTTTCCAAATGTAAAAAAAGAAACCCTGTCGCATGCTTTGGCCTAGTGCAAAAAATATTGTTTTTATTACTATATGTCTTGTAGATTTAGGATAATATTTGGTACTATGTATGAAAAAAACGTTTCATAATAAAATACACAAAGATAAAACGAGAGTTTTATTTCAAAAACTTCTTGTCTAGTTTTCTTAGACTACGAATTTACAGTAGTATGACACATGTCATAGTCACAACAGATAATGTCTTTGATATTTGTATGACTTGATTAGTCATTCTAAAGATAAATGTTGCTGATTAAAAAAAAAAAACAATGCATCAACTAAAGAATGTAAATAATTCCATTTACTTTTATTATTGCATAATAATGCATTCTGCGGCACCCCTTGCCTTCAATTTGCCTCAATAATATTTTGAGGGGACTGTTTTTTCTTCAAATGGAACCATTTGCAGGGGTGAGAAATAAAAAATTTCGATTTCGAAAAAGATGGGCCACCCTAATGGCCATGCTAGAAATTATGGCCTTTAACATAAACGTTTTTCAAATAAATCAACTCGTCCACAACCAAAGGTTTTACAAAGGTTTTACAAAACGTACATTTTTTCTTCCTTCGCTTATTGAAGGAAAGTATTGCAATCGTAAATTATGAAGAATATAAAATTTAAGATCTTTCAATTCTGTCAGCCTGGATATTTTTCGTTTGTCTGTTGATGCTATATCTAAAAAAAAACTATTTGATGGACAAATATAAAAATATACAAATAAAAAAAAGGTCTTGTACCTAATAAGGTTCTGATTTAACTTTTCTGGATTATTTTGATGCGCTGAAGCTAATTTTGGACTAAAACTACTTGTCTATCTTCTAACTATCTTGTCAATTTTTCTTTACTACTCCCTTTTATCCCATAAAAAATTTAAAAAAAGGTCTTGTTTATCTTAAGGCTCTGATCTAGTTTTTTGAAGTATTTTGACGCGTTGAAGTCAATTTTGAGAACATATAGTTTTAAGCAATTAAAAAAAAATGTGACAAAGAGCAATAATATGTAGCATGTAGTCAATACAATTGTCAAGTAAGAAACTTGCTATACTTTTAGTGAACAATATACAGGGTGATTACGTCAAGAAAACAATTCATTAAGAAATCATGCTCATAGCTACGTCATAACTTGTGATGTTGATATAGAATATAGCACAATTGATTAAAACAATAAAAAGAACAATTTTTCGGCTAACCTAGAAATCTTTTTCAGTCTCAAATGACGTCATGTCACCCGACGAGACAAAATTTTGGAAACGCAAAAATTTGATATCGATGATGGCATAAATTTTGAAAAAATACGACGAAATTTGAATTCGGTCGGCAACAGAAATTTTGGAAAGTGCGCCGAAATCCGAATTTTTTCGAAACTACGCTAAAAACTGACTACCAAAAGTTACTTTTCATTTAAAAAATACCCCCAGAAATGATTTTTTTTCGCGACAGATCCAAATAAATAAAAATACGGTTTTTAGCAAACTAGCAATTTAGAGTTATTTAGATTCGGTGACAAGAGCTTTGGGCAAAGGCATTTGCTAATTGAAAAAAATCATCATAAGGATGGCTTGAAAGTAAACTGAAATCGCATTATCTTTATTTCGTTCTATGCTGTTGGCACTTGTTGCAAAAAGCTGGAAAGAATTATACAACTCATATATTGCCTTAGAATGTATTTCAAAGTAGTTAGTTCCACCGAGTGATATAATCATCGATAGAAACTTATAAAGCTAGCCACAAATGATCAAGATTCAATGACATGTATATTACCGCCGTCGATCCCAATATTTTCAGCTCCAAAACCAAAATTTTTAAACACGGTAACTCAGTTGGCTAAAACGTATTGTGTGGCGAATAGGCCGGTCATACTGTTCATCGTGTATGTCTGCATTTTTCTAAATGTATCTACTGTACGTGGTGTGTTTATGTTACGTTATATTTTCTAAAAAATTATGTGAATCTTCTGTGCCACTCGATTTCTACCATCACTCTCACTATTGAATGTAGTTGCGATTATACATTTTCTACGGGACGCATTCTGACTTGCCATGTTTGGCAAGCAGATATTTTCACAAATTACATCTTTAAAGAATTATTTGTGTAGTATTTTTAACACATGTAAATTTTAAAATGGATTGCTGTTTTATTTTACAACTCTGGTAAATATATCTTACTATAATAGTTTTTTCTCAACAAATAGTAATTATAAAGCATTCACGCCACAATATTCACCAACTGTGGCCCTATTCAAACAGTTAAATAAACTGTTTAGATATATTCATCACATTTGTGCTACATATTCATAACAAATGGATTAGCAGCTTTTCTGAATACTTCTACATCCTATCAAAACAGCCTTTTATTTAACAATTTAATATTTTCAATAATTACTAAATGTAGAATACTTCATGTTCTTGACAACAATCCAAAAGTTGTGAAATAAATTTAAAAAAACTCTTTTGGACAAGTGAGTGATAGCTGACATGATGAAATTGTTTATCAATACAAATTAACATACGCTGAACAAAAATGAGGGTATTACACGTGATTAAGAATGGTCTATTAGTCAGTTTCATTTTTACTGTTTATGTCAGTGTCAATAGATAGATATATAGATAGAATAACCTCGATATCTGTATTTAATATAATATATTGTGCTTGTAATAAATGCAGTCTGTAGACAAAAAAAAACGGAATTCCTACAAGAGATTTTCTTTTTTCTTCTGTAGGTTTTTCCTGCTCTAAAAATTTCATATAGAACAATTTTCTCGTAGAGGTTACCCATATCGAGAAAAATGCGAGAAACCGCGAACCGCGCCCTCATTTCAAACTTTCTTTCCCAATAAACAAAAATGTATCAGTCCTACGAAAAAAACGTGTAGCACGTAAAACATGAGAAATTTTACGCCCTTTAATATGCCGTACATGTTTTTCATGGAGCCTCAACAGAAGCCGAGATATTTGAAAAAAGGATTTTTAACCATGTTTTCAAGATGGCGGAAAACCCCGGTCGCGCAACGTGCCGACAATTCACCAATACATACACCATGACTCCCACACCAAGCCCCAGGAGAAGGGTCTTTTATGAAATGTTGTTTATCGGCAATTTTATTTCTCTAAAGTATAGTTTGGGATGTCCGGAAATATATAATAACTACCCGCCACATGACAGGTGGGGCAACACACTTTGAAGTTGAAAAAAGGTCAATTTTTTGCCATTTTTTGCTTTATTTACAATATAACTCGTAAATGAAGCATTGTTCGGAAAAATATCAAGCACATAATGTTTACTACACTCACACGGAATATTACAAATGCAGTTTTTTGAATATTGCGATTTAGCGGTTTTGTTTTTGTTAAAATAGATCTCAACCTATTGCCCGTTTGAAATATCGTCCTAATTATGTGGGTGAGTCATCCAGGCCATTCAGTGTTAGATTGGGTGAGCACAAGGGTTACATTAGGAAGAATGAGATTCAGAAATCGAAGATTTGCGAACAGGCTTGGGAGAACGGACATAGAATAAACTGGAACTCGGCAAAAATTTTAACAAAAGAGACAGAAAGCAAGGAAAGAAAAATTAAAGAAGCGGCTATAATTTTATTGAATGAGGATAAATGCGTGTCGAATTGTTCCGTAAATGTTTGCACAACCTGGCTGCCGACGTTAAAAGAAGAACTTAACAAACTCAACATTGCTTAAAATAAAATTATCAACTAGATATATCAACAGTTCTGTGTAAGCAGTAAGTATCTATGGATACTGAATATAACAAAAATATTCTTAAAGTTATGTATTTAATATACACAGGACACAAACACTTATAATACTCTTTGAAAAAGGAAACAGATTCGTTTTCCGACACGTCAGCACAATATGTCATTTTTATATTTTTGTTCTTATTCATTATTTGTCAAAAAAATACCCTCTAACTGATCCCTTCACGTAAAAGTCACAGGCGTAGAGGTTATTTTCCAGTGAAATATTGGATGATTTTATTATTTTGTAGATTTCACGGATATTTTTGAGAAGGGAATACATGTGGCAGAGCATCCCAATAGAAAATACAGAAAACCTAAGAAAATGCCACAACCAACATTTAGACAATATTCAATATTATATTCACTATTCACTAAAAAAGGCCAAAAAATAGAAAAGTAACATTGTTCTTTTGTCTGTAGCTCTTAAACGAAGCATTTTTTGGGAAAATATCAAGAATAAGAAAATATTTAACATTAAATTTCTGAACTCTTCTGTCTCTTGATATTTTTCCGAACATTGCTTCATTTACGAGTTATATTGCAAACAAAGCGAAAATGGCATACAATTTACGTTTTTTGAATTCATAAATGTGTTGCCCCACCTGTCACGCGTGACATATGTTTTTGGACTCAAGCTATACTTAAAAAAAATTGCAGACAAACGACATTTTGCACAAAAAAGCTATTCAGACTGGTCTATAATCCTGAGACAGACTAATCTCAATCTGTAAACGTCACCACATACTTCCAATGTCGCTACCAGCGACAGAAGCACCGAAAAGACGGATGCGAACTACAGATTTCATTACCCCAGGTACCGCTACATCAAGTAGGTGACGAGGACATCCTTACGGTCTCTTCCTTCCTCCGCTTTGTGATCCCCTCTGGTCCACGACATCGCGGAGCAGCCTTGATATTTACGGCTATCTTGTTGCCGCAGTTTATTGTAACCAAGGCGTGTCCAAATAGACTCCCCGCCGATCGTAAATTTTATAAATCGGCGCTACCCTCTCAAAGATATCGCCAAATTTAACAGGCGATAACATTTTTAGGACAAAAAGAGAAAATCCCTTCCGTGAAAGCTAATGTTCCTTTCCTTGTAGAAAGCAGGAAGATTTAAGTAGCTTTAATGCTATATCAATAAAAGGTTACATTGTCAAATGTCTACCGACACCGTTTTCCAGTTTTATCTCTATTGTATTACCGTTAGTTCCTAAAGGGTCTAGAGAAACCTGTGGGTGTTTCCGTATAAAAGTGGCAAGTTGAGAAGTCTGCGGCAACATTAAGTTCTTAATGGGCTATGAACTAATATACGGTTCAGATGTATTAGGCCTTGACTTGTACCGTGAGCATCTCAAAAACAGAGGGGCGGAGAAAATTGAAAAAATTATATGTTCAGTATGTCTCTATTGTAAACTCTTAACTGAAATTTGAATGACTTACAATGTATAGTTTCGAGGATATGCTTAGTTATATTATATAAAACCAAAGTTATATATTGTGTTTCCACGGATGAAGTCCGGAAGAGGAAAAACATTTTAATTCTGGATTTTATGAAAAAAGTTATTCTTTATGAAAAAGTTTGCACTAGAAGCCCTCTTTTCGGTTAACGGATCCTTGCCAGTTCTACAGGGTTAGCCAAAGAGCTTTATTTGATTATGCATAATATCAAAATATTTTGAAAATATTCTCTGGAATATTTTAAAATGAAGGTTTTATATGATATTAGAGAAAAACAACAACTGCAATCAATCACCTTTTTTCTACGGTGATTCACTTCACAGCAACAGACAGTTTTCATGATTTTCTATCAAGTTATAGTCAGGGTGTCAATAAAAAAAGGTGGAAACAAGGTATAGTAGAGATTTTTTTACGGTTATCTGCACTTAGTTGGTTTAGTTTAAGAATCCGGTTGAAGCCATTCTGGCATCCTTGGGCATTTTGAGATATTCAACTAAGCACAGAACATTCTTGCTAGAATCCTCATACGAGAATTTCTGAAAATATAACTTCTGACAGTGAAGATTCTGAAGAAGATTAAATGTTGATTTTGACGGTTCGTTGTTTACAGTTTTTACAATAAGAATTTTTAAAAAAATACAAACAAAAAATAAATAAAAATTACAAAAAAAAGTAAATAAAAAAAAATATACAAAATAAAACAAGGATGATCAAGCCTTTCCACCATAAAGAATACAGAATATTAAGATTAGGTTTTTTTAATCTTGTCAAAACTTTACTTGTTTTGAGCTAGCAGGACCTTTTTAACCAATGCCTTTAAAAGGTCATTCAACTTGCTCACGCATAGAACTTTTAAGGATATGGTGTTATCCGTATTCTTAAAGCCTAACTTGATTATACAACAAAACTGTGTACTAGCTTTTTTGCTTCAAAAATTAATTTATTCTCCGAATCAGCCGCCCTCTTAATTCACAGACCTTAAAAACATATAAAACGACGTGTCACACACCCATATAATGAAATATTTGAAAAAACCTGTTTTTTCACTCTAAGCCAGTTGCCATCTTGAATATTTCAAAATTCCCAAGGGTGCCAAGTGGCATCAATCGGAATCGTAATGTTGACCCATTGAAGAACCAAACACAGCAAAAAACCTTTACTAGGTTAGGATAAAAATTCTTATTTGGTACCTTGAGTGTTAGTAATTATGGATAACAAGAAGAAAATATGATATTTCTTTACATACCAAATTGTTATAACTGTCATTTAATTGAAGTTAATCAGAGTCTTGTAACAAGAAAAATAAGATATTTATTCACACTTTAGAAGTTAGCAACGTTTGGATTGTTTGTGGATTAAAGAAAATATTCTTTGTTGAAAACATATTTTTTTCGACGAGGCAACCTATTGTACTAATGGGACAGTTAGTGCCCAAAATTCTATATATTGCAGCAGCGAAAAATCCCAATTTTCACAAACAGTATAGGAGGCAAGATTCGAAAATAGTCAACGTTTGGTGTGCAGTCGCATACTATGGAATCATTGGACCAATTTTTTTTTGAGCAAGATCTAAAGCAAAATTCGTATCTTCACATGTTCAATGCTATTTTTTTTTAATTGTTTGAACAATTTACCCCTAGCAAATCAAATCAAATTATACTTCCAATAAGTTGAATATCCACCTTATTTCACTCTCACTGTTTGTCATTGATTAAATATTCAATTGGGAATGAATGAATAGGAAGATACGGACCGACACCTTGGCCACCAAGGAGCCCCAATCACACGATTATGGACTTTTATTTGTGAGGGTACCATAAGCAAAAAGTATACGCACACAGGATTCATAATCTCTTAAAAGATAAAATAAGAGAGGTTATTGCGGATATACCATTAAACTAAATTCGAAACTCTTACCGGGAGTAGAGAGCTCGGGTAGAACTATGTGCAGAAATTGGTGGTGATACTTTTGAATGATACTTTTTATAATATGGGTTGATATTTTTATTTAATAAAATCTTTTATTTTTCATAAAAATTATTCTTCTTATTTAAAATTGAAAAATCTTGTTACTTTATTAACCAATGAAAACGTACATTTAAAAAAAACGATCAACAGGATTTTTTTAAAGTGAGAAAAACGGCTATCGATCAGTGGAAAAATCGAGAAAAATGTATGTTAGTTTTTTCCGCTTAAACTAAATTATTATAATCTGACATTTCGTGTTTTCATCTTGATTTCTGTACACAAAATAAATGAGAAAAAGTGATTTGGTGAAAATATTAATCACGAAACCATGAAGAAAAATTTAAATGTAAAACCAATGTTCATATAAAAACAATGAATATGTTTTATGATAAAAAACATTAGAAAAAGTTTCTATTTTTTATTATAAATTGTTATCTTTAAACTTTAAATAAACAATTTTGTTGTTTTAATAATTATTTTAGATAATATTTTTTAATCATATATTAATCTGTAATACACACGTGGTTGATTTTCTACTCGGGTAAATTTTTTTTGAGTGACTCATCCGCTTTTCATGAAAATTTTACTCGAATTAAGTGACATAGGAAAAATCTCTCCACTTCGTGTCGCGATTTTTCCATGACCTTAATAATAATAATCTTCATGGGAAAACAGGTTTTCGTCAAAAAAAAAAAAAAAAATTACCCGTTAAAAAATCGATCTCTTGTCAATCATAATAGTCTGGTTGCTAAATGGCATTTTTACCTAAACCCGGAAATAAGGTCCGCCCAATGTGACTTAGTATGCTTTCAAGGCATACCAAATTAGACGTTGAGCCAGACCCCTAAAAATCTTGTTTCAGGCTCATCTTTCCAGAGTAGGGTTATCATACGTCATTCGATCCCTTTTTGGACCAGAAATCAAATAGTGTATGATAGCCTCCTGGATGTGGTAGCTTAAGGCCACCATACTGAAAAAAATGGCCGCCATTTTGGTGTTTTTCACGTTTTCTGCGTTTATTTCAATTTGGGTCATTCTGGCAAAAAAAACTAAGGTTACCAAATTTGTAGAGCATCAAATTTGACAACAATGAACAACAATGAATAAACAAAAGTTGCTAAACATTTTACCGTTGGGCCGATATATAAAAAAAAGGCGGACATATAATTTTTTTTGCAATTTTAATACTTTTATGATCATTTTATAAAAATACAAATTTCAAAAACTATTAGAGCCTACTTTAATTATTTAATTGCAGTTTTTTTTTGTGCACTAAAACAGGTTTAATTTTGGCGCTATTTTCAAATATATTTAATATTAAAAAATTTCTTTCACGTTTTATTAAAAATGGGTTATATTCTGCCTCAAAAAATTTTAATATATGTACATAGAAAAAAAAAATGTATACTTCCAAGCAAGGTTTTAAGCTTACATAAACTATACAATTTTTTTATGGTGTACTACCATGGAACAAAAATCTTGTTCCATGGTACTAACACCAATGTTTAGAAGTACGCTTTTTATGATTGGCATTCAAAATTTTTTCAAGTGTAATTCTGAATCTGATTAAAAACGTTTTTATAAACTTTTTTTATTACAGGAACACAAGTGTTATTTTAAAAAAACTTATATTATGTTTAAAGTGATTAGTGACGTTAAAGAAAAATTAAAAGCGTAACTTATAGTAAACATTCAGTTAGTGAAATTCCTGGAACAACTTTAAAATGGACTCTCGAGAAGAAAGCAGGTGTATTATTCATCGTACCGATGACAATAAAAAATTGGTTACTTTGACATCTTTAGCGTCATGGAAAACCCTTTTATCAGCTGCACAAATTCGTGGACATTCAGCAATTTTGGCAATAGCGAATGATGTTGAAGAAGGGGAATATCTCTTAATAGAATATCACCGTAACTGTAGATCCAAGTTTACATTAAAAAAGAAACTTCAATTAACTGTTAAAAAATCTACATGCCTTAATTGGGTGTGACACTGTTAGCGCTTTTGCGGGAAAGGGAAAATTAAAGGCTTTTAAAATCTTGGAACAATCAAATGATTTTCTGAAATATTTTATTTCTTTAGGTTCCACTTCGCAGGTGGACGTAGATACAAAAAATGGTGTTGAGGCATTTGTATGTCGTCTATATCTTTCCAAACAGCAGCTAACAAGTGTCAACGAGCTTAGATATTCCTTATTCACAGCCAAAAAAGGTTTGATAGACTCTTGTAATTTGCCACCATGTCAGAATGCCTTATATAAGCACATTATTCGTGCAAATTACCAATCTTTTATATGGAAAATGTCTTTAAACAATCAGTCAGATCTTCCAAAGCCAGAAAACCATGGCTGGATTTAAAAAAATGGTTATGGAAAAATGTCCCTGGATCTAGACTGGATGAATTTTTCCCCAGATTCAGATTTGGAGTATATGTCCTGTGCATGCTTAAAAGCTTGTATATCGACGTCTTGTTCATGCATGAAGAACAATTTACAATGCACTGACATGTGTGGGCTTAAAAACTGCACAAACACCCCATCTCAGGAAGAACCTCAGGCAGAAGAAAATTACGACCTGTTTGAGGATGAGCATTAGTTTTGTTTACAAATTGTTAATTTTTTTGTTTTTTTTTTATATTTTAAATAAATTTTAAATTTGACAACTTTTGCTTGCACGTACCATAATACTAACTTTACTATGTAGGAGGTGGGGATAAAAAGTTATCAAAAAATGTTCTAATAAAAAATATGTTTTCTTTTGGTTTTGTTTTCTTTATTTTATTGTAAATCATCTTACAAGCATTAATATTGGAGAAAACGCCAAAAAAATTATGTCCGCCATTTTTTTTATATGGCGGCCTAACGGTAAAATGTTTAGCAACTTTTATTTATTCTAACTTTAACTTTTATTTAGTAAAGAAAATTTGACGCTCTACAAATTTGGTAACCTTATTTTTTTCAGCCAGAATGACCCAAATTGAAATAAACGCAAAAAAACGTAAAAAACACCAAAATGGCGGCCATTTTTTCAGTATGGCGGCCTTAAGCTGCCAAATCCAGAAGGCTATCATACACCATTCGATTCCTGGTCCAAAAAGGAATCGAATGACGTATGATAACCTTACTCTGGAAAAATGAGCCTGGTCGGCACCTTGGCTCAACGACTAAATGCAAATCTGCAGGGTGCCACCTTGTCACCCTTGAACTAATTAAACTATTCAAGATTGCGGCCGACTATGTTTTCAGGGTTAGAGAATACTAATGATGGATTATCTTGGTGATAAAATATACATTTCTGCTTTAACATTTATATTATGCTGAGCAAAGGGATTATTATTGCTGACATGCACATATATTTAATTTCTATTTCAGGTGATGCGAACTGCAATCTGCGATCTGATGATGAAAATGGATTGTGCGTTTAAGGGTGGAAAAATGGATATCAATATTACAGACTGACCGACAGATAGACCAACAGACGGACAGAATTTTTTTCGCATAAACTGAAAATCTTGGCATTTCATGACATTCTAAGCCTATTTGAACAAAAAATATGTCAATTTTCTTTACGATTACTATACTTCCACTCCACCACGTAGATGTGGAAGTAGTTATTATTACTAATGAGATTTTTTCCTGTATCTTATAAATTTTTTACCCCAAGGAACAGGCTGGGCCAAATTAGATAGGATTTGGGGTTTTCTCTAAATATATGGTAGAAAGGCAAAAACCAGTATAGGTGTAACATATTCTTAAGGCACCTTTTTGAGTAGAATCCATTGCTTATAAGAAGAAAATTATGCATGCCTCATTTTTCTAGATATATACATAAATTGTGTTTTTTTAAAACGGAATACCCTGTAAATTATTTCATGATTCGATCACAACTTAAATTAGCTATCCAACGATATATCATATGTGATATTTATATCCTCCACGTCATCATTAAAGGGGATGAAAAAAATTGTGGTTTAGTGTGTGTACAAGAACCAGAAATCTCAAAATACTTTTTTACTTCATCCACCGCCACTACCACCTCCTATCAACACCCACACCCCACTACCGATGTGGGGTATCATTTTATGGGTTTTTGGGGTAGAGGATTTCAAATATTATATCATTAAAGTTCCATAAACAGCTATTTCCACATACAAAATTTTTTCGTTGTGAGTCACTTGGACAGAAAATCTGGATGTGGAAGTAGTGATTCCTTGGGCAGCGATTTTTTAGGAAATAATGTTCCTATTTTGTGGCCAGCTAGATTTCCCGATATAACCCCTGCCGACTATTGGCTTTGGGGTTATTATATATAGAGAATGTTCTAATAACAAAACAAAACGTTAGCTAAAGGTAAATATGACAAATGATATATCGTTGGATGGCTAATTTAAGTTGTGATCGAATAATGAAATAATTTACAGGGTATTCCATTTAAAAAAAACATATGTTATGTCTATATCCCGAAAACTGAGGCATGCATAATTTTCACCTTATCAGCAACAGATTCTACCCAAAAAAGTGCTGTAAGAATGTGTTACTCGATTTTCGATTCGACACTTGGTAATTGAGATATAAAGGTCATCTTGAAATGCCAATTTTCCAAAAACGCTCAGTAGCACGGTGGTCGAAAACGATAGACGATCGCGGTTTATGCAATTGTTTGTTTCTCGAGCTAACGACACCTATATTAAATTTTGTCTGCCATAGTTTTTAGAGAAAACCCCAAATCTCATCTAATTTGGTCCACCCTGTACTATACTATTGATTAATAACTTCTGTTTTTTGTAGAATGGTGTATGATAAACAAATAAATAAAAAATCCACGAAATAAGCTTTTCCTTATGTTAAAAATTTGATTGTGTCCTTAAATCTGAATGATTATAAACTTGGCATGAATGCTCACACAAACATCCCCTAATAGGATTAAGTTATCAACACCTAAATTATTCCAAAAGTTCTCAAGGATTAATTTTTTGTTTCCTGCGACAGCATACGGTAATACGTTCTCTTAAAATGCAAATTTCTATAACGTATAGTAAAAGACTATAAAAGGTTGACGTTTAGTTTGCCTTGGCGTTTTCCCAAAAGAAACGGGTTGGTACACTTGGCTGGTAAGACATATTGGGAGGAAAGTGCAGCGCATCGCTTTATTATGCGGAATTTTCAGATATTGCTCGAAGGATATGGAATTTTACCTACTATATGCAGATGTAACGTAGATATAACGTCTTCCTTCAAAGCACTAAGCAAATTTAATAATGTAAAAAAGTGCATTGTGTCTTTGAAAACGATGACAATGTTTACGGTACATTTGTGGGTTTGATAACTCATGCAGTCAGTTAAATCAACGTTGACTAGACAGGGTAAATGTGGTCTCTTCCTGAAACTGCATTGGGTGCAGGTATCCGTTTAACTCCATCTTCCACCATTCTTTTGTAAATCGCGAAAATAACATAAAATAATGATAATAATAATAATAATAATAATACGTTTATTTACATAAGAAATTAATATGTTTTACAATAATTTTGTATATAAGAATATATTGTAAATAAACAGGATATAACCCACAAAAGTAAACTTGCACGTGGGTACAATTTGCTTATTTACCTTTTGCAAAATATTAAAAATTACAAATAATTATAATAATTGTAATAGTAGTAGTTAGACAACGTATTTTTTAATGTAAGTAATAACAGCTAAGCTAAATAACAAAACCTAAAAAAAAAAGAAATCTTCTACATATAACTTTTGCAAAAGAAAAAGAAAAAAAATGGATACAAATTTTTGCATATTCTGATTCAAACTAAACAATAATGTATATTAAAATCAATTTTATCACTCAATATAACATCTCTTTACTTTTACACAAATAAAGATTTGCATAAATTAATTTTTAATATTAACCAAGTTATGTATTTCTTGCCTATTTAAGTTAAGAATGTATTTTTTAGTCTTTTTTTTAAATAACTTTTTTGTTTTAATTACTTGTAATTCAGTTGGCAATGTATTGTACAGTCTAGATGACAAATAAGTATAATTTCTTTGCCCTACTGTTTTGATTGCTGTCGGTACCATTGCCTTACCTTTATTTCGCGTTTCATATTGATGTTGAGAAAAGGATAGCACGTGTTTACTTTTATGTTGGTTAGATACTACACTAAGAAAATATAATTGCCTTATGTCCAGTACTTTCGCTTCTGAAAAAAATTCATCACTTGGGTAAGTATTAGGTTTTAAAAAGAGTATTTTTCAGATTTTTTTCTGAATTATGTCTAATTTTTTAAGGTGACAGTAAGCAACTCCACCCCAACCTAGAATGCCATATATTAATCTAGATTCAACTAGCGCAAAATAGACCATTTTCATAAGGGGTATGTCTAGTATGTTTTTTAAATATTTGAATCTGAACATTATACTCCTTAGAGTTTGCGTAATGCTATTTACTTGCAAATCCCATCTTAAATGTTTATCAATCACTATGTCTAAATATTTCGTTGATTCAGCTGAAGATATTTCTATTATGGTACCGTGGTTATTTATTTTTAATGAGTTATAACTAGGAAAACCATTTCTATAACAACTAAATGGCAAAAATACGGTTTTTTTGAAATTTTATGATTAAACCAGTCCATTATATAACCTAGCTCACTTTCCACTGTTTTTTTTTAATTATCCCAATTTTCACCTTTGAAAAAATGGCAGTATCATCTGCAAAACTAAAAAAGGAAGCAATAACGCTGAGATTAAGTAAACTATTTATGTAAACAACAAACAAAACTGGGCCTAGCACAGTTCCCTGAGGTACTCCATATAGAACAGTTCTTTCCTCACTTAGAGTATTGTTAATCATGACTACTTGTTTACGATTCGACAGATAGTTTTTAAAAAGTTCCAGTAACTGACCTCGAAAGCCTAGATACTCTAAGGCATCCAACAACTGCGAGTGACTAACAGTGTCGAATGCCTTAGTCAGATCCAGAAACACACATAAAGAGACTTTATTGTCGTCCAGTGCTCTGTAAATTTCTGGTGTTAGTAGACTTCCCTTCTCTAAAACCAAATTGTCTACCTGATAATAATTTGTTAGAATTGATATATTTCATTATTCTATTTTTTATTATTTTTTCAGATATTTTTGCGAAATTGGATATCAATGAAATTGGTCTATAGTTAGAAACTTGCAGTTTATCTCCATTTTTGTATAAAGGCTTTATAAGAACTGTTTTAAATTCTGAGGGGCAAATGCCGGTATCTATGATTTTATTTATTAAAAACGCTAAGGGAGATGCAATTTCATCAGCAATTTTTTGAATTGTCTCGGCTTTAATCATGTCGGATCCAGGAGATTTATTTATTTTAAGCGTTTTAATGACTGAAATAATTTCTTTTTCCTCCGTAGGTTCAAGAAATATGGTCTGTTGCTCTCTATGCATTCGCGGAGGGGGTGTTGGCGGTTTATCGAAAAAAACTCATAGTTTAAGTTATTTTCGGGATTTACTATAAATTGATGGATCGCGGAGCTAAACGGACACCCGATTCGTATTAATATAATAATAACAATAACAACTTTATTCATATTTAGGATATATTATAATGAATGTACATTAGGGTGGAGCGAAAAATTTAACTTTTCAAGACAAATTTGGAATAGTGAAAAAAAATTGTCCATTAGTACCTATATAAAATTTCATTACATTTGAACTACGCCTTCTGCCCTCTACAGACCTTTATATTTAGGGAAATCTAGAAATATATCGTATATCAAAACTATAACTTGAAAATCAGAATTGACTATATATAAATTATTCATTTATACTAATTAGCATAATTCTTGTCATTTATCACGCTAACTAACGTTTTCGATTTTTAATCACCCCGATATCAACCCTGGAGAGGAATAATTTTGAAGTAATAATTCGGCTTTTTTGTATTACTTACATCTGCTGTCAGATTTCTGTTTAGAGCAGTTTTTCGCTTGTTTAATGTCAAACAACCCAGAACTCACCATGGGTAGGTGACTGCTCGACGAGTTCCATCTCTCCCACCCTCCAACTGTAACAGAAACTCTACTGTTTGAATTGCCTTTTTGTCTCAAATTTTGAAATCATTCTGCGTGAATCAAAAGTGGTTTTAATAAATCCATCTCGTTTGTTTGAACCAATAACTGATAAAGAAGCATTCGCGGTTTGATAAATCATTTGAACAATTTCTACTAGATATTGCACGACAAATTTCAAAGTGATACTTTTGATCGGTACTCAATTCATTGAAATCAACGTTTGGTAAATCACAAGTGATAGGGTTAAATTAATAGGCGGCAGATTTTCACAATGTTCTATTTGTTTTCCTAGAGCAGTGGTTCCCAACAATATTTTTTCAAGACCCCTTCATCGATCGCTATACTGACCTTAAAAGCTTTATATCTTAAAATGGTAGAATCCACCACTGCAAGTCAAGTAAAATACAAAACAATTGAATATCTCGGTGACATTTCGCGGACCCCTAGGGGTCCGCGGACCACCTGTTGGGAATCCCTGTCCTAGAACCAGAATATCCACGAGGACCACTTGTGCCACCATCGATATATTCCAATAGATGCCTCAGGGGTAATTCATTCATATGAAGTTGACATGTCAATCTTTGTAAAGGTCGTTTTATCTGTAACTCAAGGTGAACTATCACCTCGCATTTGAATCCTGCATTGAGCACCGTCCCATCACATCCTATAGCTACAAGGTTATCTAAGCTGTAATTGTTACTTTCCAAGAAGGTGAAAATAGATTCGAAAATGCGTTTTGCTGAGCCGGATATTGGTGTTGTGTGGCCCATGATATGGGAGCCGGGTTCCTGTATCAATGAAATATGCTCTTCTACTATTGTTCTTCTATGAGACTTGTTTAATTTTCTCCATCACAACAGTTTTATCTTTTCTACCATCGAAGTACATGGCTTTTAGTGGCTCGGAAGTTCTTTGTGATTGCAGGTTCTGTCTACTTTTTTTCCTAGCTCTTCTTATCTTACTTCTGTCAATAACCTTGGTTGTTTGTCAGTCAACACTTGTACTGACTGACAAATGAAAATCTAAATATAGACCATAACCGGCTAAATCTAGTTAGTCGACTCCAGAATATTGGTGTTTCTGTAACCTTATTATAACATTATATTTGTATTATTAGCACAAAAAATTTTCCTTGTTATTATAATTGACAAATCTATTTCACACCTCCTTTGGGGGCAGAAGATATTGTAAGATATTGTAATATCTCAAAACATCCTTTGAGTTTTCTCTTTGGGATAGTAATAGGCAACTTTATGAAAGTATTCCAAAATTAAATTTTGAAAATTCAAAAAAAATATTATTTTACACTCCTTTTAATGGGTGGTAGAGGGCAGAAGACATTTTCATATATCAAAACATCATTTAGGTTTTCTCTTTGGGATACTAATAGGCAACTTTCTGCAACTATTCCAAAATGAAATTTTGAAAATGAAAAAAATATTATTTCACCCCCCTTTAATGGGTGGTAGAGGGCAGAAGATATTTTAATATTTCAAAACATCATTTAGGTTTTCTCTTTGGGATACTAATAGGCAACTTTCTGCAACTATTCCAAAATGGTATTTTAAAAATTTTGAAAAAAATGCCCTTTTCAATCCACCCTAATGTACATGTCAAATAGAACACCAATATCTATAACGTGCAAAAACATGCAGATAAAATAATATACTAATTTATTTAAGCCAACAAAGCTAAGCGTCGTAAACAAAAATAAAAATATATATACATACATATTATACAAATATGCTTATATGAATATAACAAACTAATAAATAAGTAAAACAAACAAATACATATATGTATATACATACACACACGTATATAAACATAAATAGATATCGCATAAAACACCACATATTTTTTTTCTGTCAACCTAGTGTATTATTTAGATATTCGGTGACCATGTAATAACACTTGCTGACAAGAAGGTTTTCCCATTTATAGTGTTCGGGAAGTTTATTGAACAATTTTACTCCCGCATATGATGGTGAATATTCATACTTAGATGTATTGTGATTGACAATGCATAATTCATTCTTTTTCCTTGTGTTGTAATTTTGATACTTACAATTTGTTTCATACAAATGAATATTTTTTCTTCTATAGAGTACAAATTTAAAAATGTATATGCATGGGAGAGTCATAAGTTTATTGTCAGCAAAAACACGCACATGATTCTGTGCTCCGCATATTTAAGTCTTAAAATTTTTGTTTGCATTATAAATTTTTTTTGCTTTTGGGTGCATCACCCCAAAGCACAATATTGTATGAAAGATGGCTACAGACCAGAAAATAATAAACATTTAACAGACAATGTGTAGAAAGCAGATCTCTTATGCATAATATGATCTGCCGATCGTTTTACTGACATGTCTGATATGGGCTAACCATGTTAAATTATCATTTAAAAAACCCCTAAAAACTTGGTTACCGAGCTTTCATTTAAGCTGATATTGTTGAGAATAATTTCCTTGATGAAGTGTTTCTTTTTCTTCTAAAAGTTAAGACATACCGTTTTATCTACATTTAAAATGAGGTTATTTTTTGCACCAACTTTGAAAATCATGTATAACTCTGATTATAGATTTGTTCAAGTCCTCGGCAGTCAACGCTGAAACCGCCACTGTTGTGTCAATGGCAATTTGTTGACATACAAAACAAATATTAGCACTGACCCCTGGGTACACCTCCGTGTATACTATAATAATAGTATAAGTACTTTCTTGAATTTTGATACATATTTTTCGGTCCTCAAGGTAGGGCATTATCCATGATAAAATGCAGCCTGTTACTCCTAGTATAAAGCTTTCGTTTAAGAAAAGAGTGATGAATACAGTCAAACTCTTTTGACAGATCAAAGAATACTCCAACTACCCATTGCCCCTCATCTAAATTTTTATAAACATATTCCATGAGTTGATAAGCTGCAGTTTCCGTTGACCTATTCATCAAAAAACCATGTTGATAGTCAGTAAGTCAATTAAGATGTTTTGATTCCTTAAGAAAGCTGTTAATCTGTTATAAATAAGTTCTTCAAAAATGTTTGAGAGCACATTTAAAATTGCAAAGTGGGGCTCGATGAAGTAAAAAAAAATTGAGGCCTTTGGTTTTTGTATATCCAATAAATCACAATTTTATTTTTTTCACCCCGATTAATAATGAGGTGGAAGTGGTAATGGAAGTAGCTAATGCCAAAAATGTTTGGAGACCTTAACTTCTCTTCTCTTAATTAAATCAATAAGACAAAGGGACAAAATGGCAAAAGAGGTAAAAAATAACCCGGACAGCGTTGAGTTAAAAAACAAATACAAGCAGTACAGGAATAAGTTAAATATATTAATTAAAAATAGGAAAAATGATTATTATACCGAACAACTATCTAAAACTAAAGGAAACATAAAGGGCACCTGGAAAGTAATTAATAAAGCAATAGGTAGGCAAAAGAAAGAGTACACTGAAATTAGTTTAGCCAAAAATAATGAACTAATCACAGATTCCAGAGAACTAGCCAATGAGTATAATGATTATTTTGCCACAATAGGCTCTGAAGTAGCAAAAAAAATTACACCGACAACAAACAAATACACTGAAATTCCTATAGTTAATCATACGTTCTTTCTATTACCTACAGATCCTAATGAATTAAAAGAAACCATAATGTCATTAAAAAACGGAAGTAGTCCAGGACACGATAATGTTTATACAGACCACATAAAAACAGTGCAGAGTATATAACTAAACCGCTATGTTTTATATTTAACTTGGCCTTTAGTACGGGTGAATTTCCAAAAGATTTTAAAATATCACATGTAATACCTATATACAAACAAGGCGACAAAACCTCTTGCAGCAATTATAGGCCTATTAGTCTAATTAGTAATTTTGCCAAGTTATTAGAAAAACTTATTAAACATAGATTATGTAATTACCTTGCCAAATTTAAGTTGTTGTCTAGCTCTCAGTTTGGCTTCCTTAAGAATTCATCCACAGATGATGCAATATCAGACGTAATATGTAATATTCACAAAAATTTAAATAGTAATAAAAAAGTAGTGGGAGTTTTTTTAGACTTGAAAAAAGCTTTCGACACGGTGTCGCATAAAATTTTATTGAATAAATTGGAAAAAATAGGAATTAGAGGTAAAGCGTATGATCTTTTTTTCTCGTATTTACAAAACAGGGTCCAATATACTAAAATACATAATGAAATAAGTAACGGAAACAAAATAACTTTCGGAATCCCTCAAGGGACAGTATTAGGACCAGTTATGTTTATAATTTACTTAGATAGTCTATTGAAAATAAAAATAAAAAATGGCTTTATTACCTCATATGCAGACGACACCGTTCTTATATTTGCTGAAGACAGCTGGGAAAGAACAATAAACATAGCAAACACAGGTTTAGAGGAAGTCGGCCTTTGGCTTAATGAAAACTATCTAACACTTAATATTGATAAAACTTACGCAATACCATTTACCATACCGGAACAATCATTTGAAACATTACCTAAAATAACTATTAACAAAAACGTTATCAAATTTACCAGTACAATAAAATACCTTGGCATTACATTAGATTCGCTGCTAAATTGGAAGGCCCATATTAATATTTTAAGTAAAAATATACGTAAACTTTTCTATATTTTTAGGCAAGTTGGAGTTTTTTTGCACGACAGTACCATAAAAATGTTATATTACGCTTTTGCGCAAAGTATTTTACAATATGGGATAATAGCTTGGGGATCAGCATATCTAACTACTCTAAATAAAGTGGAGGTTGCCCAAAAAATGCTAATAAAAATTTGTTTAACAAAGCACTACCAATATCCAACACATTTAATTTTTTCAGAGTTCAAAGTTTTCACAGTCAAACAGTTATATGTAAAAAAGGTTTTATTATATGTACGAAAAAATATACATATGTACCCTAAAATCAACTACGATAATATTAGTACACGAGCAATAAATAACCAAAACATAGAAATTCCATTTATGAATACTAAATTAACACAACACTCTATCGTATACCAGGGTCCAAAACTTTACAGTCTCTTGCCAATTAACATACGAAGTGCACAAACAAAAATTAATTTTACAACCTTGGTTAACAAATGGATTTTACATAACACATCATATCTACAAATTTTAAAATGAATTAAAATGCACACACCGAGTTATTGTCTCAGTTTACTTATAATGTATGCTATCAGGGTACCCAGTCATCTTCAACTTAATTTTTTTATCCACTTGCTTATTCTTCTTATATACAAGTACTTTATTAGATATACATTTATATATTAACTTCCCCTTCTTTGCTTGTTGAATAGATATAACCACTTGTTTCTTTTAACCGTTTTTAATAAGAATTTATATGTATATATGTGTTTATAAGCGTATATGTGTATGTACATAGATATAAGTATATGTATATATATTATATGAGCTAACAAATTGTAAACTGCCACACACGAACATTTGTTTATGTGGCATGTACATCAAATTGTAGCATTGAAATAGTATTTAAATAAATCAATCAATCAATCTTATATATACTAAATACCAATTTTATAGATTCTTGCTTGATTTACTTATTTACCCCCATTTACCCTAATTTATCCAGCAACTCTTCAATGAAATAACATCAAAATATAATCTAGTTCCAGATCTCGTTAAAATACATGCGTGTACCAAGTTTCCGGTCAATATCTTAAACGCTTCCAGAGCAATCGTGCGCACAAAAAAAGACAGACAATCCGACAGACAGAATTTTTTTTTGCTGAAATTTAAAATCTCGTCGTTTCATGACATTCTAAGCCTACTTAAACAATAAAGTTTTTAAATTTTTTTTGCGTTACTATACTTCCTCTGGATGTGGAAGTAATAACTTAATACGATATATTTGGATTTTAGTTTCCGCTGCTGGGCTAATACCTTGAAAACGCTGACTGCAACTCCACTTTTCATTTATAAAATGTTATGATAGAATTTGAATAGTCATTTAAGAATAAACTGTAACAATTGTAAGAAATAAAGGAAATTGTATGGCTCACCATACGAATTCGGAATAAAGCAAGCTGACGCAGAAAAATCTGGAGAAGGTTGTAACCGGAAAATTACCCGAGTAACAGCTTTGCTGCCCGCAAGGGAAACTGCACGATTGACATGCTTTTGTTGTTTGACTTGATTGGCAACCGTTTTCTGTACAAATATAACACGGACATTTTTAAACGGTATAATTAAAGCTACGGTCACATTGTCATAAGCACACCAATCATATCACTTGTTCATAGTGTATTTTTTCCATAAACTATCGACTGAGAAAATTTTTAAATGTTTTACAAAATAGTGTAAACTGCTGGCCAATAGAAACAAATCAAGCGAATTTTTAGATTTAATTTAAATCCATATTTTTTGAGGACGAGAATAGATGTCAATGTACGGTTTAGGATTTAAGAGATAGTTTATTTGTGAAACAGCAAGTTTTCCCCGGTTTTTTGTTTTGAAGCACGTTACTATCTACAGGGTGTAAAAGAGAGCTGTGTTCTCTTACCAAATTTTATACCTTCCGAGATTCCACAAAAATTATTTTATATTTTTATTTATATCTTAGAGTTTGCGACGCCGCACCGTCTTGGCAAATGAAGGTAAGAGTTTTAGGATTGGGGGACTCAGAAACCTAGTATCGGCGGATGGTTAAAAGTGGGTAAGAAAATTTCAATATTAGGTTTTTTGGAGTATACCTATATCTACCAATTGGATCATCCGTTAATTAGGTGCGCAGCTAATTATATATTTAAAAAATATTTATGGTAAAATTTCATACATACAAATATGGTTTTCTGATACATCATATATTGTTAATATTTTATAAAAGATATATACATAGACACGCACGAGCATAGACACAACCTGCCGCTGGATCGTCCTGTACTCACCGCAGTCGTCATAAAACGTATTGGACAAAAAAATTTTTAAAAAATTTTATTGTTCAAATAGGCTTAGAATGTCATGAAACGTCGAGATTTTAAGTTTGAGCGAAAAAACTTTCTGTCTGTCTGTCGGTCTGTCTGTAACTTTTTGTGCGCACGTTTACTCCGGAACCGTTTGAGATATTGCCTTGAAATTTGGTGTACGTATGTACCTTAACGAGATCTAGAACTAGATTATATTTCCATCTTGTTCCGTCGAAAGTTGGGGGGTAAACTGGGGTAAATTTGGGGTAAATAGATAAATCAAACAGGTAAGAGTCCATAAAATTGGTATTTAGTATATACAAGAGAAGCTAAGGTCTCAACAAACATTTTGGCATTAGCCACCCCCATTACCACCCCCACCCCATTATTAAAGGGATGAAAAAAAATTGTGATTTAGTGTGTGTACAAGAACCAGAAACCTCATATATTTTTACTTCAGCCACCCCCACTACCACCCTCTCTACTGACGTGGGGTATCGTTTTATGGGTTTTTGGGGTAGAGGATTTCAAATATTATATTATTGAAGTTCCATAAAAAAATCTGGATGTGGAAGTAGTGATTCCTTGAGCAGCGGTTTTTTTAATGATGATGTAAAAGTACCCTACCTTCAGCTTTCTGCACCTCTGTCAATTTTCATCATACAGAGGTCAGTAAAAGATTAAATTGCAGATATTTGACTCAGCTATCAGCAATAAAAGAGAAAAGTAAAAAAATATATTTTCAGATATGTTTTTAAAATCGCATTTTTCTCCCTTAAAACCTCTAATAGACATCCTTGTGCACCTTTTGGAGTTAAGAACTTATAGGTTTCCTATTCTGAAAAGTGAAATCTACTAACTCTCAAATTTTCATTAAGTCCCTATTTTTTTTTAATCTATTTTTTGCGTACTATACCGGTTGCAACTAATATGATAATGTGAGCTTTGGTGCATTAATATTAATTTGGTGTAATTATTTTGCTCATTTTAAATGTTCCAGACAAATGTTTCACTTCCAAAGTTGTAAATTGTAAAAGTTTTCAATGAATCGCCTCGTTCTAACGAAACTTGCTTCTGTACAGCTAAAATTGTTCTTGTATTTATCGTCTATTCTGATTAAGATAGCATTTGCAGGTCTACCACAGCAGCTGTTTATTATTTTTCTCGCTTTTCTTTCACGCTACAAATATTAATAAAGCATTGCCCACACGAAAGGAAAAGTTTTTAATTAGAATTTATTCATAATTCTGTCGGAGTTTTAAGAAATTAAATGCGTTTTACGTGGAAATATAATTTCATTTAGAAATGCTCCTATTTAACACTGATGATAATACTACAAGTCTTTTATGTTGCATTTCTTTGGCAAATTAATTACTAGTGAGAATATAAATAAATTGATAGACAAGAAATACAGTGGAAAATATTAAACCAAGTCAAATTTGAGTTTCTTAAGTTTAGAATTCTTGTATCATTCGAAATCAATGTTTTTAATTTAAAAACCATTGAAGGAGACCACCAAATGACTCCCAACCGTGGCATAGTGCACTGTGGAAAAATTCCGGATTTTGCTGTTCAAAAATCTCTAGAGACCTTAATATCCATCGGTTCGAGACAATTTTTTTTAATTAAAAGTAATTCAATTTCCTACACATCTGTCGAGACAAATTTTTAAATGACTCGGTCAACTTTTATTAATTACATAGTAAACTGTCAAAAAACTGTAAAAAATTATGTATTTAGCAGTTTGATTTTACTACTATATAGTTTATGTACTATTTGTAGACCAAAAAATGTAATTTTCATATGAATATAGCGATATTGGTTCATTATTTAAATTTTTAATATTTTTTTTACAGTTTTTTGAGAATTTATTATGTCATTAATAAAAGTTGACCGAGTCATTTAAAAATTTGCCTCGACAGATGTATAGGGAATATAATTACCTTTAATTAAAAAAAAAATTATCCCGATCCGATGGATATTAAGGTCTCTAGAGATTTTTGAACAGTAAAATCCGGAATTTCCCCACAGTGCAGTGGTTATTGAAAGCAGGCGTCAAAAATCGATAACCAAGGGCGGATCCAGAAAGGTTACTGGGGAGAGGCACTGCGGCCAGTGGCGGTCTGGGTGTCTAGGGCTTAGTCGGCATTTTACAATAAATATTCAAACTCAGTTCGCCAGCGATTTGAATATTTTTGCTTCGCATGTATCTAAACGTGGTCCCAATTTTTTTGATGAGCGGGGGGGGAGAAATCCGAAAACATTTTTTTTAAGCGGGAAACAGAAATCCGGAAAAAATGTTTTCTACGTACAGAGAAATCTAAAAAAAAATTTTCCCATACCAAATTTTTTTTTATAAACATGACCCCTCGTTAGACGCGACCCTAGCGCCCAGTCGGCATTTACCAACTAGCCAACCTAGCCAGACCGCCACTGACTGCAGCCGTCTACCGCCGAACAATCAATAATTATATCGACATTTTCATTATTCAATAATAAATAATATTAGATCCTATTCTTCTCGGAGGGGGGGGGCAATTGCCCCTGGTGCCCCCCCCTGGATCCGCCCTTGTCGATAACCTAGCCAATTTTCCATAAAAATTTGTAGAGTTAAGTATTTGGATATGCTAAATTCAATTTTGCTGCAAAATTCTTTTTTTTTTTTGATTTAGCGGCTTTAAAATTTGCGTCAGAAGAAGCAAACAAAAAAAGTCCTGATCCTAAAACTCGACCCGTGTAGTCCAATGTATTTTTCGACGCTGAATTCGCTCAGAAAAGCCCAAACACCCTCAAAATTTTGTGCTCAGAATAGGGTAAAATCGTACTATATGGTGACAATAAGTACATGCAAAAAGTACTCCTAATGTACAATTCTAGGGTCATTAAGGTTGCTGATTTCAAATTTCAACTTGCCAAAAGTGGTGAAAAGCGAGTAAAATAAGGCTTGAAAAGGGCGTAAAAATGAAAATTTGACAAAATACATAATTTTCATTCTAAACTTATATTTCTAAAGGTTTTTGAGGGTAGATGATTTCAAATTTCAACATGCTAGAATCCAAAAATTTATTCTTAGGGTGAAAATCGAGAACATGGGAGTAGAAGAAAGGGGTGAAAAATAAATTTCTAGGGGTATTTGAGGTTGCTGATTTCAAATTTCAGCATTCCAAAAGCCTAGAATTTATTCTTAGGTTGAAATGACAAAAAATTAAGATTTGAAAATTTGGAATTATGTAGAACTAGAGTGACTTATCTAAGTACATGTGAGTGTAAAAACTACCCTTATATAAAAATAAAATACATGATTACCATTAAAATATGGAAAATGTGGAAGTTTTTGATTTATAAATGTTTGCATAGAAACTAAAACTAGAGCGAAGGCTAGTGTATACCCCCCCGTGGTAATTTCTGACTCACATATTTTTTCGTTGGTATTGCCATGTACTTTAAGGTTTTAGTTGTTTGCCCCTTGTCAATTACAGCATATCCCAAAAAAACATGAAGAACCAAGGAAATGCGGAGAAAATTATTTTTCACAGAAAAACTTTATTCTTTGCTCCTAATATTCCCATTTAACTCTCATTACTAAATTGATTTCTGTCTCAGGTAAACTGTAACCATGTGATGAAAAGCCTTTAAGTTTGAAGCGAGATGGAGAATCAACAACATCACATGTATCATCCATTTTAATGAAAATAAATCAGACAATATTCTCCGATCATTTTCCTTCCAATCATTTCAGAAAGTTCATGAGTGTGTTGAAGTGCGACTGAAGAAGTTCACTAAAAGTAATAAATTTGAAAGTGCGTGAAGACACGGGTGCCAGTGGATTCGATGTAGATCGTGATTTTTACCATCGCTGATGTTACCAAAAGTTTACGAACATACCAAAAATTACAAAACGTGTGCGGCCATCGAGCAATCAAAGCGACACATCAACACGCAAGCGAAGCCACAGATCAGCTCCTACAGGAAATCTATTTCCGAGCGATAGCTGCATTTTTTGCTAGAAGAATCGAAAACGGATTTCTTTGAAGAAAAAGTACGAGTTGCCTACCAAATGTGTTACTGAAATCGCGGAAAATACAAGCTGCAGAAGCAAAAGCAGATGACAAATTGTTATGTGAACTGAAAGATGTAGATTTTATAGCCCATTCCGCTCCAGAAAGTCAGTCACTTGCACAGCAAAAGGCGCACAAAGAAGCATTTGAACATTTAACGAACTATGTTCAAGAAAGTAATTGTTGGTGGTAATGTTGAACGCATGGCAATGCTGCATGAGAGATATTTGTTATTCATGACGGGACATTCACCATAATTTTATAATGAAAATTATAAAACTGATAAATTAAAAAAAAATAAAAAAACATTTTGGTAATCATATATCATTTTGGCAGCCAAACTACAGGAGTGAACTTAAGTACTCATCATAGATAGAACCCAGACAAGCCGTAGAAGCTGCATTTGGAGCTGCTTCATCAGATATGCGAAGAATACAAGAGGCTGCAATAATTTTGAGACGGCATGTCCAGCAGACATACGAAAATTCACCTGCAATGCCTTGGCCTCCTTCAGCCAAATTCCTGGCGTCAGATGAAACGAAGGCTCCTAATTTATTATGTGAATTTCTTTCGTATGTAACGAGCGGAAAACCACTGCAAGTTGCGAATGACAAAGTCAAATGCACAGTGAATTCCTATGCTATAGCATTACTAATGGTAAATGGAAAATGTCAAAGCATTTGAGTTTAGGAATGACTATAAGGCACCTTACAGGAAGTGCAGAACTGGTAACTTTGGTAAATAGATAGAGTAATTGTGTGTCGTACTCACACTTGCTTGAGTTAGAGAGTTATATGCAACAAAATAAAGTGCAATGATCAACTTCTCCCTTCAAATATATCTACAACAGGTAACATTGTGTTGCACTTATGTTGGGATAATTTTGACCTAAATGAAGAAACTCCATCGGGTAGTGGGACAACTCATTCAACACATGGGATTATGGATTATGGATATGCAATCATTGATTAGTGGCACTGATGTACCAAGAACTAAACAACGTTCTGCCAATATGTAACTAATCATTTTATTTTCCAGATTTTTCCCGGAAAACCCAGGAAACCTGAGGAAAGGACTTCTGCACAAAATATTAGCCATAAATATACTTTCTTTAACTTAAAATTGAAATGAATGGGAATGAATTCAAAAAAAGTCATTTTCTCCATATCTCTGTGGTTTTCCGGGCTTTTCCGGGATATGCTGTAATTGACAAAAGGCAAAGAACTAAAACCTTAAACTAGATGCCAATACCAACCAAAAAAAAAAAATATGTGAGTCATAAATTCCAACGGGGGGGGGTCATATTGGCAGCTCATGGTCTAAATGACTTTAACCTCTCTCATGAACTTTATTTTTATATTGGGGTGGTTTTCCTCTATCTTAACCACCTCAGAGTAAAAAATCCTTTGCCATATACCAAAAAACTATATTTAAATATAATACTTTTGCACTTGTTAACTACTTTTTGCATGTATTTATTGTTACCACAAATCGGGGATGATTTACCCCATTTTAGGGTTGTTTATTCGCTAAAGGCTCAACATTTTGAGGGCACATAGGCTTTTCTGCGATCGGATTCGAACTTGAACTCAACAAGTTCAAAACCCTTAAAAATATAATTTCAGAATCTAAATTACGTATTTTTTCAACTTTTTATTTCAACACTAATTTACTCTAAGAAGAAATTCTAGGCTTTTGGCATGCTGAAATTTGAAATCAGCAACCTCAAAAACCCCTAGAAATATACTTTTGAAATGAAAATTACGCATTTTGTCAAATTTTAATTTTTCACCCATTCCTACCCTTATTTTTGGCTTTTGGCATGTTGAAATTTGAAATCAGCAACCTCAAAAACCCTAGGATTTTATATTAGAAATACTTTTTGCATGTACTTATTGTCACCATATGTGAGAGAGAGAGAGAGAGAGAGAAAAGATTTTATTCAACATTTTGAGTACAATAAATATGCCTAGCCGGAACCCGTCCTGGAGCCAACCAGACAACCACGACGTGTGGCTTCGTGGTGAGCATGTGGTTGGGCGGGGTGGGTCCGGTTTGGCTTGGTGGCAATGGATTGTTGGCCAGAGCTCCTATCCACATATGTGAGAGGTGATTTTACCTTATTCTATGGCCCTCAAGCTCACGCCAGAGAGTTTGCCATGTTTAGAAGGCAAATATTAACACTTTAGTTTTAGCTGTATTTTTATTGAGATGTATAAGTTGTGTTTTGTTAAATTTACGATATGGTGCATAAAAAACATATACAAGTTAAAGCCGTAGCGCGTGGACGGTCAATATCTCCTCAACCATTTGAAATTTGAAAAACTGTCTTAGATAGAAATTTCGGGAGATAAAAAGTGGCATATTTTCAGTTTTACAGAGTGTTTCTTAGAGTGGTCGCAAGCTATTATTAGCAAGATTGTTTAAATGGAACACCCAATAGTAAAATATGCAAAAGACGTTAAGGAATAAAAATTATTTTTAACAGATAGCTCGGTAAGGCAGGGCCATAGGAAAACAGTTTACCCTAGTAGCCCAACATATTGGGTGGAAATATTTTGCATACTGGGCCAATATGTCAGATTTAGCAAATATTCTACCAATATGCTCATTACCAATATTTTACAAACATTGGCAAACCAGATTCAATATTAACATTATTTAACCAATATTGTCGCAATATGTAGAAAGTAATATTAATTTCCAAATATTGGTCAATATGATTCCTTTGTTATTTCTGTTCACTTATTTATTGACTAATGAGCCTCGATATAATGAGACTTTAACATTAAAATATAAGTATATTTTGATTAAAGATCATAGCGTATGTACGCTATGATGTTTTTAATCAACTAATTATTAAATTTCGAGTAGCCTATCTATTTATTATACAAAGCGCTATTAGTCTTGTTAGTTGCTATAAAAACAAATAATATATATTTTAATACATGATGTATATTTCCAATTTTAATTTTACCACCCATAGCAAATTCAAAAACGATGACACATTCGAGTTTCGGCCATGTTGCCGTATGCCGGTTACAATAACGTGTTGGTGGTCCATGCATTCGTCAATTTCCTTAATAAAATACAGTGTACAGCGTATGACAACTGCAGTAACGTAAGTGTGCATGTTCCCATTCAAATAGTATTTCATAGTAAACATTGTTTAATTTTTAGTAATTTTCCACATTCTTACAAAGGCTTGGTGTATTTACCTCCCTTCCTGAATGTTCAATATGTAGAAATTGTGGCACACCGGATGTATTTATCCAGGATAATTTTGCAAATCATGCATATTTAGGAACTACGATATTTACCGCTGATTATCTGTATCTTACATTCATCTAAATACATATGCGTAATTATTTTATAAATACAGATTATATATAGGGCCAATCAATATTCACCCAAGGTTAGCAAATCAGATTTAATATTAACATTATTTAACCAATATTAGCTCAATAAATAGAAATTAATATCAGGCACTAAGGCAGTATATGTATTCCTTGGGTTTTTTAATATCTCAGCATTTTTTTCTCAACAAGATTAACGGTTGTCAGTGCGATGTAGAGAACATCAAGCGTAAGAATCAACAGATGAATTCTCACTCGAGAAGAATCGAGCAAAAGCTGATAGCCGTTATCACTTTTGTATGAGTGGTAATGGTGCATCTATTTACTTCTGAAGAGCAAAACTACATTAAAAACATAACTTTCACCAGAGGCGAAGAACTAACGAGTGTAAATCAGCAAGTAGCAGGAGAGTAGGAAAATACTAGGAAAATGGCAAGGATATTTACCGATATATAAATATTATTAAAATACAGGGAATATTCTAGATTTAAATTCTACATTTGTGGGGAGATGATTGCCACGCAAAAGCTATGAATGCCAACTAATGAAAAGGAAGTACCTAGCTATGTACTATTCGAAAGCAGTAAACAGAAGAAGAAATCGTTGTCAAAGTTCAAATTTTTTGATGTAGTGTCTAGTAAGTAAAAAATTAAACTAGTGGGTTTGCTATAGTCAACCGATTTTCACTGTTCTATAGGTAGTTTATAGCCGATGCAAAAACATCACAGATGTGCAAATAAAACGAGCAATATCAGCATACTTGCTGGACCATCAGATAAAAATGGGGAGGTAAATCTCGCGAATCCAGAATAAATTGTGGCCACTCAAGAAACGAAACAGATGGCCGTGAATACAATAAATAATATAATTTTTTATTGATTTTGTTTAAGTTTCAGAGAAATTGATTTTATTTTTGTTTCCAAGTTTTCCTTTATATTTCATGTAATTATCAGGATTAAATTTTTATTCGTTTGCGTTTTTCTTCAATTACATATGAATATTATTTTTAAAATGCTCAGATTGTAATTGCGGTATCCATTCTAATTGATGCAGATACCTCTGTGCATAATACTGTCAGAAATTTAGACACATTGTGTAGCTATATGGCACCTATGTTAGTGTCCAATATAGCGCCTACATAATATAGTATCCAATATAGCATCTTTATGTTAGTATCTGTTATGACACCAATGTTGGTATCTAATATGGAACCCTGAGGCAAATAATTAATGAGTGTAAATCAGCAATTAGCAGAAAAGCAGGAGAATACTAGGAAAATGGTAAGGGTATTTATCGTTATATAAACATTATTAAAATACAGGGAATATTCTAGATTTAAATTCTACATTTGTAAGGAGATGATAGCCACGCAAAAGCTATGAATGCTAACTAATGAAAAAGGAGGTAGCTAGCTATGTACTATTCGAAAGCAGTTGATATCCCATATGGTGTGAAGGTTGGTATCCAGTATGACGTCAATCTTGATAATCTAATATTATGCCAATATTTGATTTATTGGGTGTCTGTGGTCAAAATCTGTCGCGCAGTATATTCTCCCAATATGCCTATATTGGCCCAATCAACTTGTGCTACAGGGGTATGTTACATTTTGGTACAGTTTTGAAATAAGTTCTTGACATGAATTCCTGCTGCGCAATGTACAATATTGTGAGGCACTTGTATTTCAACGAAAATATTTACGAAACGATTCCTTTGGAAATAATTCAAATTATAACAAAATCCTGTTTTATATTAAAATACTTTAGACGGTAAGAGTCAACAACTCCTTGAAGCATATTTAAGTTTCTTAATAAAGAGTTGTTTGTTAACTGAAGTAAGATATTTTTAGTCTGGTAAATATTATTATTAGACGGAGTTTTTAAGACTTGTTTTTATTAAAATGGAGGTTGTTTATGATTTCGCTTTTTATTATAATACCTACAGGCATTTAAAAATAAATATTTTGTATTTCTGCTTACATCATGATTAAAAAACATTATTTTTTTTAACCTATAGGCGTACTGTTTAATTTTAAGTTGATGATTTTTCTACCTTAAAATTACCACACTGTATAAAGGACCCCGCCGTTTCTTTATAGAAATTGAATGTCGGTAAAATTAGCTGAATTTTTAATGTTAAAAAAATACATAGGTAGACAACCTTAAAAAATAACAGAGGCACACAAAAAGAAAATAATTTCGAAAGGTGAAAGGCACCTATCCTTATGTTTTTTGAGCCGCTGACTACAAATATCACGTCGAAAATATATGTTTCACTGCTCAATTTTTTGCGAATTGACATTTCGTCCCTAAATTCGGGGTTAAATGATTATTAAACCTAATAGAACGACACGAGTTGAAATGAAACTTGTGAATCATTTAAAATGGCTGTAGTCAATATTCCCAACTTTCTATCGCACCACGAACATAATGGTGGTGTACTTTCCTTCCAAAAAAACTACTATTATCGCTTGTTCCGATTTTTCCATAATACTCTTATGAGAGGTTGACAGGTTATTACACGGAATATTAATAAATCGAGTATTCTTTGACCGGGAGACGCCAAACCCATTCCGGGGTGTTGGAACCATCCACTCTCTAAATGACAAAACATTCCGAAAATACTGCCGAAAGAGCTGAAGAACGGTTTCCAACCATCTTCAAGGGCGAGGAACACTATGATTGCAATATATTTCCTCTGAAACTAGTAATGAATGGAAAAAACTACCTCTTGTTCTAATTTTTCCGTACTACGCTTGTGAGGGCTTGACAGATTGGGGTTATTACAGTGCATATTGATAAACCGAGCATATTTTGACAAGGAGACGTCAAAACAACTCCCGGGAGTTGGAACCACCCCCTACCTGAATGATAAAACATTCCGGTACGATAAGGCTGAAGAACTTTTTCCCCTCGTTTTCGAGGGTGAAGAACACGACGGTTGCAGTACTTTTCCCTCCACCCTTCTGGAAAAACTACACCTTGTGATTTTTTCATACTACGCTTATGAGAGCTTGATAAGTCGGGGTTATTACAGGAAATATTGTTGAGCCGAGTATTTCTCGACTAGGAGACGCCAATACAACTCCAGAGAGTTAGAACCACCCCCTCCTTGAATGACAAAACATTCCGAAAACACTGCGAGAAGGCTGAAGAACCTTTTCCCCTCGTTTTCGAGGGCAAGGAATACGATGGTGGCCCTATGTTCTCCTCTACGTTCCTCTACCCTAACTTTAAACTACATTGGATTCAAGAATTTCTCACGTGAACTAAAAATGTGCATACAACAAGAAGTGTTTGAAAATTTTGTTTTTTACAAGCTGAATACTATAGACATTTGACATTTTCGGGAAAAACGTTTTGAACAGCAGTGGCTCAATGTTCCATGTACTTTTGAAATATGCAATAGAAAATAGAGGGTGAACATTTTTTTAAATTACATAATAAAGGTTTTTGGTGTGCTGAATTCGAATCCGACATTAGAATTGCTCCATCACATCAGGTTTCGAGATATCCTAACCTAAAAATGCAAAAACACGGTTTTTGCTATATTCGGGATAATATTACACGGCGAATTAATTTTTCTCTACCAAACTCGGTACGGCATACGAAAGTACTACTCCTCCCCATCAAATAGTATTCTTAAATTTTCAGATATCTTATTTCATACATATCGCACTTTTCTAAATTTAGAAATCTGACATTCTCGCTCTATCGCGAGAAATTCGAGTTTATGGCGAAGTCGCCGGTGATACACCCATAAAACTACCACCCACCTACGTCATCACACACGTTCTGCGAAAATATTGATTGTACCTGTTCAAAATTATTACATCATTATTGTTTTTAACAACACTAATAAATTATTTTAAACAAATTCATTATGCACATATGCATATTTCTCTTTGTACGCCACGGACGGCTTTATATAAACAAATAACATATACAAGTAATATACCAATCGATAGAAAAAGTAATGGTCTTTATTTTTTATATCTTGTAGAATTTTGATTTATTGGGCCGTTTTAGAGGTATAGCCAAACATGTGTCGTTGTTGGAAGGCTCCTCACCCTTTCTTTTGCTGTGGGGCCTTAAAAAAAGAAAACAGCAAAAAGCAATTGGAAAAATTTTATACTCTATCGAATGGCGCCAAGATCATTCCTCTAGCTCCTACCGTTTTTGAGAAAAAAAAAAAAAATATATATATATATATATATATAGGCAGATACAGGCAGCCTCTTTGAGGGGTGGCAGGGGGGGCAGGCATGATTTCTCGAGGTGGGTCTGTTCGAAAATCTACTTATTTTGACTAGTTCTATTCATGGTTAAAAGGATTTGCTATTACTCAAAAATAGAAATATCAAAACACTTAATTCACGAAGAAATAACTCGTTTTTTGATCATAATGACCTTTTGAGTAGGACATTTTTTGACGGCTTTGAGATTTTGAAACATCCGTATATCATCATTAATTACTTCCACATCCAGTGGAAGTATAGTAACGACCAAAAAAAATTTTAAAAATTTTTATTTTTCAAATAGGCTTAAAATGTCATGAAACGTCGAGATTTTAAGTTTGAGCGAAAAAAAAATTTCTGTCTGTCTGTCGGTCTCTCTGTCTGTAACTTTTTTTTGTGCGCACGTTTACTCTGGAACCGTTTAAGATATTGACTTGAAATTTGGTACACGTATGTACTTTAACGAGATCTGGAACTAGATTATATTTTCATGTTGTTCCGACGAAGGGTTGGGGGGTAAATTGGGGTAAATTTGTTTTAAATGGGTAAATCAAGCAGGTAAGAGTCCATAAAATTGGTATTTAGTATACACAAGGGAAGCTAAGGTCTCAAAAAAAATTTTAGCATTAGCCACCCCCATTACCAGCCCCACCCCCTTATTAAGGGGATGAAAAAATATGTGATTTAGTATATGTACAAGAACCAGAAACCCCAAAATATTTCTTTACTTCATCCACATCCGCTACCCACTCCACCCCCCTATCACCACCCCCATCCCACTACCGATGTGGGGTATCGTTTCTTAGGTTTTTGGGGTAGAGGATTTCAAATATTATATTATTAAAGTTCCATAAACAATTATTTCCACATACAAAGTTTTTTCGTTGTGAGTTACTTGGATAGGGAATGTGGATGTGGAAGTAGTGATTCCTTGGGCAGCGGTTTTTTATATCTAATTCAGCTTGTAACAACGAAACCCCCACAGAACTTATTTTTATGATGGAGCCTGTCATTTTTGTTGCATGTCGTGGTTTTATAAATCTCGTCATGTACCAAGAGTGAACAAATGCCTCGTTACAGCCGCCTCAGACCTACCTTGCACTGACGAGAGCCAATAGCTCGAAACTGCAGTCTGCAAGTGGTATGAGGTGGCTGGCACGAGAGCTCCTTTGAATGAGAATAAGTCTTTTGGCTGGTGTCTATTACAATCGAAACTTAGCGTTTTGTGGCAATACATAGTTATTGTACTTAACGCGGCCAGGCTTGTAACTCGTAATTCAGCGCTCGGCGGGGCATTAGTCCGGAGAATAGCTGTTGGTTGCAGTCTGGTTTCTTATTCCTTATATATTTAAGGAAACATTTAGAGGAGTCCGACAAAATATTTCACTAGTAAATTATGGTTTACAAGGCGCTAAAAAACAATAACCTTGACTGGCAGATATTTTTGTCAAATTTACCCCCCCCCCCCCCCAACCACTCTTTAAATGGTTAATTTTTTCTAGTTTTCCGTGTCTCCATTTTGTTTTTTATAAATATTAAGAAACGTTCTTTGAATGTGTTACTACAGTAGGAAATACGAAAAACTTGAGCTTTGGTTCATCTTGATCCGTTCATTATTAATAAAGTTATTAACAAAAAAACAACTTTTTTTAAACCGTGCTTTGCTCCAAATATTGTTATAGTAAGACAATCATTTTTTGGTTTTTAAAACTCATTAAGGGATGAAACAATGATATCCGAGTTTCATTTTCTTTTTATCTCAATGATTTCTTAATTTTTTTGATTTTTCAAATCAGCCGTCGAGACTGACTGACTGTGACAGTGACTGCGCGGCTAGCCCCCCACCACCACTACCAGCAGTTTCGCTACGGTGTTACATACATTTAAACATCGCGCATGTTTTGAATAATAATAATAATAATAATAATAATGATATTAATAACAATTATTATAATTACCATTATTGTTATTATAATCATTATTATTATTATTGAAAACATGGGCGATGTTTAAATGAATGTAGCAGCGCAGTGAGACTGCTAGTAATTGTGGTGGGGGGCTAGCCGCGCAGTGAGAGTCACTGACCGCTTGAGGCTAAAAGCAGAGTGCTCAGCTGATTTGTAAAATCAAAAACACTAAAAAATCATTGTAATGAAAAGAAAATGATTCTTGCATATAATGCATATCACTGTTCCATCAAGGGATTTTTTGAATTCTAGAAATCATTAAGGAATGATTTCTAGAATTTAAAAAATAACTGTCCTACTATAACAATTCTTGGAGCAAAGCACGGTTAAAAAAAGTTCTTTTTTTGTTACTAACTTTATTAATTATGAACAGATCAAGATGAACCAAAGCTCAAGTTTTTCGTATTTCCTACTCTAATAACTATCCAAAGGACGTTTCTTAATATTTACAAAATACAAAATAGAGACACGGAAAACTGAAAAAAAAAATGTAACCTTTTAAAGAGTGGTTTGGGGGGAGAGGGTTAAATTTGGCAAAAATATCTGCCACCCAAGGTTAGTGTTTTTTAGTGCCTTGTAAATCATAAGATGGCTGGGCAGCTATTTTGTGTCAAAATTTAAAGTTTTGGTCCATTTTTCGCCACTTTAATAGCAAATTTTTAAAAAACCGACCGATAGAAATGTCTGACAGTACAGTAGAGCACTGTACACGCCAAAACAAATATTTTACGCTTTTGGTCCGGTAACTAAAAAATTTTACCGTGCACGAACCAGAATTTTCGCCTGCCAACGTAATCTACGTATGTGAAGTACCTATGCGGACAGATATCGGTAACAATTCGATTAACAAAAAGTCCCCTCCCTCCCTATTCCCCGCATATCAAAAATTTCCAGAGAGAAAAAACGTTGGTGCTTGTATTAGACGGAGAGCTGGCGGCCGCGGAGGTACTACGATATTACCTCCGGCTGGAATTTTGAGAAGTGGTTGGGGGGACCATCAGGAAATGCCATCTGCAAGTATTTTGCTGAAAAAATTTTTGCTCAAAAAATGATCATACCTCCGGCTGAAAATTTGCATATTACCTGTTTGAAGGTCACAGATAACGTATGTAAATCGTCAGACGCCTAGGTCGCTGCTAAATGGGTGTCAGACGCCCCCAAAGTTGTTATTTTTTCCTTACCTCCGTCTGACGTTTTAACATATTGCAACAGAGACCATTCTAAGCACAAATTAAAATCGTCAGACGAAAATGCCGCTGCGAAGTCCCCCTACAACGTTCACAAAGTTCCAGCCTGCCTGAGAGGTATACTTTTTTTTCGAAAATTTATTTTCGTCTGACGTTTTTGCATATTATCCTAGAGACAATTTTAAATATATATGTAAATCGTCAGACGAAAATACCGTTGCAAAATCCCCCTGAAATATCGCGAAATTCCAGCCTAAATTACTGAATATTGTTTCAACATCTTTTAAATTTAATGAAATACTGGTTGAGTCACTATACGTTATAAAAGAAAGTCAATTCAAGGGAAAAGTTTCTAGCACATATACATAGAAAGTAAAGGATGTTCCGAGGCGCGCACGTGTAGACTGTGGGAGAGACTTCTGACCTGTTGCCGGCAAAGCATCCCGAGATTTGACATTGGGGGAGATTGGAGTAACGTAAACTATTTTACGCCATGTTAAAATACGCAGCATAAATCTAAATAAATTTAAGAAATCATGATGTTTCTATAAACTACTGTTAATCAAGTTATTTTAATAAGAAACCAATTGCAAATAAAGCCGTATTAATCAATAATTGGATTTCATCCGATTTCGCATTTTCTTGTTTACCCCACTTTATCCCATCACTGCAGTGTATTCGCCTAGACATCCCCACCTAAAATGACTGTGATCTAGAAAGGGGAGAGATTAGAAGACAAGTAGCTTTCATATTTTTATTTTATTTGAGCCATTGAGTGTGCGTTAAACAGTATTATCGTAAGTAACTCTCTTAAAATGACGATTTATGCAACGGAAGAACGAGTGCAAATTATTAAATGGTATTTTGGAAATAATACGGCTGCAGAAGTTGTCGCCCGATTTGTTTTTACATATGAGGATCGACCCGTTTCGACGGAACAAACAGTTTTGAACATTGTTCATAAGTTTGAATCGTCTGGATGTGTAAAATCTTGCAGAAAATGTAATAATGAAGGTGGTGACAACGACGGCAGACAGATGAGCGTCGAACGGGAACAGAGGAAAATAAATGTGTGTAGTTTTGCGGAGGCACATGCCCCCTGTTCCAGCAGGCAAAACTCTGCCGAGCTCGATGTACCTGACCGCACGGTTCGGGCAATTTTAAAACGTAACAAATATCATTGTTATAAAGTTGCCGTCACAAGAAATTTTTCCCGATGACTTTATACGACGTATGGAATTTTATGAGACCATGATGAAAAAGGCGAACGAAAATGAAACTTTCATTAAAAATATTTTATTTACTGACGAAAGTTCATTTTCGCTGCATGGTCGTCACAATTCATCCGTTACTAGATATTGGTCCAGGGAAAATAAATATTTAAGTATGCCACACCGAACTCAGTACCCACAGAAAGTCAATGTGTGGGCTGGAATTTTAGGTAATTCAATAGTTGGCCACTTTTTTATCGATGGCAACCTTACAGCACAAAAATATTTGAATTTTTTACGTAAACAAATTATTCCGGCCGTTAGAACTTTGGCATTGACCTCGAAGAGATTTGGTACCAGCAGGATGGTTGTCCTGCTCATAACGCGTTAGTGATACGTAGTTTCCTAAACACTACATTTTACGATCGCGTTATACGTGGAACAAGCACATATGGATTTAAAATTGTCTCTAGGATAATATGTAAAAACGTCAGACGTAGGTAACGAAAATAAATTTTCGAAAAAAAATATACCTCTCAAGCGGGCTGGAACTTTGTGAACGTTGTAGGGGGCATTTTCGCCTGACTATTATAATTTGTGCTTAGAATGGCCTCTGTTGCAATATGTTAAAACGTCAGACGGAGGGGGTAAGGAAAAAAAAATTTGAAAAAAAAATGACAACTTTGAGGGCGTCTGACACCCCTTTGGCAGCGACCTAGGCGTCTGACGATTTACATACGTTATCTATGACCTTCAAACAGATAATGTGCAAATTTTCAGCCGGAGGTATGATCATTTTTTGAGCAACATTTTTTTCATTTTTGAGTCGTCTGACGTGTCCTTTGCAGGGGTTTTGAGCAAAATCCTTGCAGATGGCATTTCCTGATGGTCCCCCCAACCACTTCTCAAAATTCCAGCCGGAGGTAATATCGTAGCACCTCCGCGGCTGCCAGATCTTAGTCTATATGGTTTCTTCGATTACCGACTGATAGACAGTAACCTTTCATCGTCGAATTTGCAAGATATTTCCTAGAATATACGGCTTAATAAAATCTTAGAAAGTGTTAGTTACTTGAAAAGAAACAATTGCAACTACGAACAATTCAAATCTCAGTCTTGATTGAGAACAAACAGATGAGCCAACTTATGCGCCGTTTACATCCGGCATTCTACAGGAAATTACAGCCCTGAGCGATATGTATCATCCCTTTTTATTTTCTGCAGGCATCGCGAGTCTGTTAACATTTACAAAGATCAGACTACGAAGTTAAACCGCGGTCTCATCTGTTCAGCCAAAGGCATCAGACTTGGATCTTGTTTATGAATTCTATAACGAACGATAATGGCATTTCTGAACAACTTGGAGGTATCCGCTCCTCATTTCTTTGATTCCGGATTGCTTCGCGCTGCCTTTCTGGAACATAATTAACTGCACAGAACTTTTTGAGAGGTTGTTTTGTAATTTATTCTCGGTGAAAGTTGATTCGTTCTGATAACATTTGCGATGTATTGACAACGTTATAAAACGGCGTTCGTATGCTGTTGGATAAATAAAATACGTTACGGAACACCCCTGAGGCTTACACGGCTCAAGTGGAAAACTTCGGTAAAGAATAAGAACATGTTTTTTTACCGAGACGCAAGTTTACCCTTAGATATTCTTGCAAAACGCGTTACGTAAAATTGTTTTTATTTTACCATTTCATAGGAAATAAAATTTAGAGAAGGTTTAAAGTGAACTGTTTTTGTTTGCGTATACCTTTATTCTAGTAACAAATATTTTATAGGATTTAGTCCATGTAAAACGCGGGGTTTGACGGTCGGAATGCCCCCTCTCATCGGGACCACTTGTATATTATGTTTTTTGGGTCGCTCGTTACGAAAATCGGGGTCCCGTAGCTCTAAAAATAGTGCGTCATCCCTAAAAATGTCAAAAACAACCCATTTTGGAAGGTTTTTCGCGGTAATGTGAATAATACTCCAAAATAATATTATGAATGTGCTAATTGTAATGATATTTTTCCAGTTCAGTATGTTCATCTAAAATAAGGACAAATTTTATGCTGAGATTGGCGTAAAATGGAAAAATGATTGAATTTTCTTTCACTTTTTGATTTGAGTTTGGATGAATGGGGATTGTACAATGAAGAAAATATTTTCCCAAGCCTTCAGGCGTGAAAACTACCCCTATACCGCCTTTAAATTGAACTAACGCTTAGAAAATAAATAGAGATGTACATTTTTTAGATTGCTTGTACCTAATTTCTGATAAACTTCGAAAAAAATACTAAAAATTTTTTTCACCCCGTTAACGGTGAAAACTACCCTCAAGCTTGCAGTGAATTGAAAGAGAAGGTAGAAATATTCTTGATAAATGAACACTTCAAATTGTTTGCAATATTTTTAATAAAAAAATGTAAATATGGTGTAAAATTGAAATAATTAAATTTTTTTATCAAAATATAAACATTATGTAGGTACATTTACATTTAAATTACCATATTTATATTTCATTATTAAAAATATTGCAAACAATATGAAGTGTTCATTTATCAAGAATATTTATACCTTTTCTTTCAATTCCCTGTAAGCTTGAGGGTAGTTTTCACCCCTAAAGGGGAAATTTTTCACCCCTAAAGGGGTGAAAAATTTTTTTAGCATTTTTATCGACAGAAGTTTATTACAAGCAAACTAAAAAGTATACATCTCTACTTGTTTTCTAATTTTCAATTTAAACGCGATATAGGGATAGTTTTCACCCCTGAAGGATTGGAAAAAAAATTTCTTCATTTTACAATCCCCATTCATCTAAACTCAAATAAAAAAGTGAAAAAAAATTCGAAATTTTTCCATTCTTTCGTCAATTTAGGGGTAGTTTTACCCCCCTCTGGTATAAAATTTGTCCTTATTTTAGATTAATATACTGAACTGGCAAAATATCATTACAATTAGCACATTCATAACATTATTTTACAGTATTATTCACATTACCGCGAAAAATCCCCCAAAACAGGTGGTTTTTGGCATTCTTAGGGATGATGCACTATTTTTAGAGCCGCGGAACACGATTTCCGTGATTAACGACCCATAAAACATAAAATTCAAGTGGTTCCGATGAGGGAGGCATTCCGAGCGTCAAACCTCGCGTTTTACATGGACTAATTTCGCAAATATCAGGAAAAGTAATATACGGGAGCCCACCCTAACTGTACGGGGGGGGGGGGTGCACGTACAGCTAGGGATGGCTGCCCACTAATACATTAAATGTCAAAAAATAATCTGTATATGAAATTATTAATTTACAATTTCTATACTAATTAATGAACAATTAATAGTATCAATAAACAAATAGCGTGAGTTATAATGAGTGAGTTATTATAAATCAATCTTCAGACTTAGCCTGTCAAAACGACGTAACGCGCTACAGGAAGGTGGCTCTGTCCGAGAGAAATTCTTTTCCGATACGGTGAAATAGAACGATCCATTATTATTGAGGGAAGGAAGGTGATTTATCATGTATGAATAGTTTCGACGTTTTCAAATCAGGTTAAGTAATAATTGTGCCAAAAATGATGAATTCCGTTAGTGAAGATGAACTAATATGTACACCGCCAGAATGAAGACAAGTAGCTAAGGATACAATACATAATTTATTACTCGAAAAATCGCAGAACAAATATAAAAGTGTGTACAAAAATTAAATTTTGCAGTTAATTTTATTAAAAAAAAAAAAACTGAGTAATTTAAAAAAAATTCTCAATTTAATATTTATTGTTATAATCATAGATAAAGTATAGTATTCAAGTTGCGGTAATAGTAATAACTCACTAGATGAATTACACGTAAACTTCATCTGCGTGAGTTATTACCTACATTACCGTTCGTTGAATAATACACTATTACTAAAGACTATTTTTTTATGATTTTTTAATATATTTTTAATTAGTTTGCACGACATCCAAAAAATTGAAATAAGATACCATTTTGTTAAAGTAGGGATTTTATTGTAAAAAAAAACTATATGAACTTTATGCCGAATTCCAGTTTTCGCTAAATCGTTTAATATTATTTATTTTTTTCCTTCCAGATTTCTCTTTAGATTTTTAAATATCCCCTTCACTTTCTTCCTGCTTTAAAATTCTATAAAACTTTTCTAAACATGCGTGATGATCACAATCGAAGGCTTTGATTTTTTCTAAATAGATGTTATTCGTCAAATTAATCAATTTTATGGAAATTTTCCTAAGATTTTACTTAGGACAAGTAAAAGATTTATTGGTCTTAGATCATTAAAACCCGTAAGACTTTTTATTAAATGTAATATATTAATAAATAAATAACAGCCAAAACAAATTATGGAATTTGCGAAGCTTGTAAACCACGCCCATGGTTCTACTGTCTACACTTATTGCTCCAACTATAGAAAAAAAAAATACGAATTAAATTCGAATTTAATTTTTTTTTGCGCTCGTGCTTACAGAATTATTTTAGAAGTCGTGCAGTTTCATCTCCATTTTTGTACAAAAACAATAATTTAAATATAAAAAATGCGTGTTTTCCTTAGACAATAAAAAGCACCTTAAAAACTTTTATCAATTTCGTTGTGGATTCCAAGATGGATGGTACACGATAATACCATTCTTTTCTTGCTTTTCCACATAATTAATTACACCAACTGTGAAAACTTTTCTTATATATTTTAAAGCAGGAAAAACTTTCTATATCGTACACCGTTCCTATTCCCTCAGACTTTTACCAATAACCAACTAGACAATACTAGATGGAAAAATTTAAGACAAATATTAGTTCACTGAACTTTGAACTGGTCAATTAATTACAAGGGCATGTCAGAGTATATTTTTCTTGACAATAAAAGCGTGTATTCTTAAGAGGGATGTGAGTTCCAGAAAATTTCAATTACTTTGAAATATGAAAAGAAACACAAAGTCATTCTTCAAATTCTTATGACTGGCTCGGTTTCAAAGAAGCTTGTTATTTATTCTTACGCAGTAAGAAGGAATAGTCCATTCGGTATATTTAGTGCCAGAAAATATGTACTGTCTACCACTCTCTTGTAGTTGGGCAGATAATATATTATGATTTGATATGGAAGCTAAGTAAGTAAGTAAGTAAACTCTGATAGTTCACTTAATTTTACAGTTTGGTGGAATTCCATTGAATTTATTTAGAAGAGAATTTTTTTTATGATTTTTTTACAGGTGTTTTAGAAGTGAGTTTCAGAACTGAGAAGCGATTTTTTCGAAAATTTCTAATTCTAGAAAAAAATGCTTCAAATAAAAAAAGTTGCCTTCGTTCTTTAACTTTATTTCGTCTCAATATTCCTGTATCTATCTCAAAAGATTAAAACTTGCTGAGTACCTTTACCTTTGCAAATTCTCACATTTTATCGGTATAGCATCAGAAAAAAATATTTTCTACCATTATTAAAAGGAGGGAGGGCCTACAAGACCGGTTTTCCGTCCTTTTAATTTTTATAAGAAGAATTGACATTTTATTAATGATGTAAATAAAAAATCCTTTTAAAACTATTTTATACCTGAGTAGCTATTCTTGAGCGCGAGAGAAATTGTTACTCCCCGGCGAATTAATTCCCTCGCATTTCACATGAAATTCCCCTACTCGAAAAACATGTATTCTTAAACAAAAGAAATAGCGAGGAACCGGTGAAAGTTTGAGGGAGAAGTCTACAGTGTTGTCATATTGTTCTTCACAATATAACCAATCAGAACTCTCCTATATCTGATATTTGTCGGCTGTGGTGGCCAAAAACTGTTTGGTGGTGGCGTGACAGTTGACATATCAAAAACATATTTATTCTAGTGATTTAAAAGTCAATCTCATATCACAGTAATAAAGTCTCATACGAAAAGCATTGTTTATTGTGTACAGAATGGACACCGATTATTTAAAAAAGTCGTGTCATGTCACACGCACCCAAAAAATTTATTAGTTATCTTCTTAAATCATCCAAAACTTGTCTAGCCACTAAATCTTCGACATTCATTATTTAAATAAAACCGAATTAATATGATACGTCTCCACACACAGGATCATAACCTACAGAGTACTTAAAAAATATTTCTTTTCTGCTTTCCCTCGATTTTCTCTCACTAAAAGTAAGGGAATTAGTAGGGAGTGTTTTCGTCTACTTGGCTGGGGAAAATAAATTCAGGAATACAAACTTTACATGAGGGAGTAGAAAAAGATTACTTACTCTTACATCATTCTACTCCCCCAAGCTCAACAATAGCCACCCAGGTAGGAGCATAAACGTTTATGTTAGTGGGGGGAGAGGGTGCTTGTCGTTGGGGGTGTATAGTATAGAGGAAGCTTAGGGTGCAGTTTGTTCAAAAGAAATATGATTTTCAAATTCAAAAACATCTAATGTAAACTGGTTCTTTAATAATTTAAGGGAGATGGAGGGGGCTAGGGTTTGGGGAAGTTCTGTTTGGAGTGGGATAGATTAGATATTGAATATATATGGTAAAAAAAAAATTGCCAACTTTTTTGACCGAATATAAAAAGGACCGGAACCGGCCTTTTAGGCCCTCCTCTTTGACCTTCATATCAACAGATTTTGTCGATATATATGTAGTTATAATGATGTAGCAGGGCTAGTTAATTATAAAAAATGAATAAATTAAATAAATCCCACGTAGAACCTACTAAATTTGACGAAAATAATGAAACTGATAATTTTCCAAAAATCGACTTCAGTTTCACAAGAAACTAATTATGTGAGTCGACAAAATAAAATTTTGGAATGTTAAAATTAAAATTAAGTATACCTAGAAATTAAAAAACCGCTGCCCAAGGAATCACTACTTCCAAATCCAGATTTTTTATCCAAGTCTCTCAAAACGAAAAAATTTTGTATGTGGAAATAATTGTTTATAGAACTTTAATAATATAATATTTTAAATCGTCTACCCTAAAAACCTATAAAATGATATCCCACACAGTAGTGGGGTGGGGGCGGTGATAGGGGGGTGGTAGTGGGGTGATAGTGGGGTGGATGAAGCAAAAACATATTTTGAGGCTTTTGGTTCTTCGACACACACTAAATCACAATTTTTTTCTCATCCCCTTTAACAATGGGGTAGGGGTGGTAATGGGAGTGGCTAATGCCAAAAATTTCTTTGAAACCTTAGCTTTTCTTGTATACACTAAATACCAATTTTATGAACTCTTACCTGCTTGATTTACCCCCCATTTACCCTATTTTACTCCCAACCCTTCGACGGAATAAGATGAAAATATAATCTAGTTCTAGATCCCATTAAAGTACATACGTGTACTAAATTTAAAGTCAATATCTTAAACGGTTCCAGAGTAAACGTGCGCACAAGAAAAGTTACAGACCGACAGACAGACAGAATTTTTTTTCGCTTAAATTTAAAATCTCGCCATTTCATGACATTCTAAACCTATTTGAACAATAAAAATTTTCAAAAATTTTTTTGTCGTTACTGTACTTCCACTGGATGTGGAAGTAATTAAGTTCCTAGTAGCAGGTAGTATTATACTAGGCCCGCATTAGACTATAAAAGTTCTTTGAAAAAGATATTTTATAATCGACATATTTTCTAAAATATTTCTGATAGAAAAATATTTTTTTTAAGAGATCTTTGTCAAAAACTTTCATAGTCTAATGCGGATCTTTTAGACAATGTCAATAAAATATAAATTAGGTTACCCCATTCCATTCTTTTAATGTTGTAACAATATACACATATATATTTTGTATGCGGTTAATTACTTCCACATCCAGTGGAATTACTTCCACATCCAGTGGAAGTATAGTAAAGACAAAAAAATTTTAAAAATTTTTTATTGTTCAAATAGGCTTAGAATGTCATGAAACGTCGAGATTTTAAGTTTGAGCGAAAAAAAATTTCTGTCTGTCGGTCTGTCTGTCTGTCGGTCTGTCTGTCTGTCTGTCGGTCTGTCTGTCCGTAACTTTTTTTTGTGCGCACGTTTACTCTGGAACCGTTTGAGATATTGACTTGAAATTTGGTTCACACATGTACTTTAAAGAGATTTAGAACTAGATTATATTTTCATCTTGTTCCGTCGAAGGGTTGGGGGGTAAATTGGGGTAAATTTGGGGTAAATAGATAAATCAAGTAGGTAAGAGTCCATAAAATTGGTATTTAGTATGTACAAGAGAAGCTAAGGTCTCAAAAAAAAATTTGGCAGTAGCCACCCCCATTACCACCCCCACCCCATTATTAAAGGGGATGAAAAATAATTGTGATTTAGTGTGTGCATAAGAACCAGAAACCTCAAAATATTTTTTTACTTCATCCACCCCCACTACCACCCCCTATCACCACCCCCACCCCACTACCGATGTGGGGTATCGTTTTATGGGTTTTTGGGGTAGAGGATTTCAAATTTTATATTATTAAAGTTCCATAAATAATTATTTCCACATACAAAATTTTTTCGTTGTGAGTGACTTGGATAGAAAATCTGGATGTGGAAGTAGTGATTCCTGGGGCAGCGGTTTTTTTTGATTGCGAAAATGAAATATATTGGAGTGGAGAATATTGTTTTGCAGTGGTTTGGAAATTATTTGAGAAATAGAAAACAATTTGTTAAAATAGGCACAGATAATTTCCGTTCATGTAGCAGGTGTTACGTGGTGTACCTCAAGGCAGTGTACTGGAGCCTATTTACGTTGGACCTTTCAGATTGGGTTGCCACTTGCACTAGTATGCAGATGATATCCAACTACATAAGTCTTCAAAACTTGATGAATTTCCAAATTTAGTGGAAGATGTAAATGAAAATATAAATCGTATTTGTACATGGTGCAACAAAAAAAATCACAAGCACTTTGTGTTGGAAATGAAAGGTTAAGATCGGATCGCCATCTAGATAATTTCGATATCACAGCAAATAATACTAAAATACATTTGGTAAATAAAGCTAAAAGTTTACGAGTAACAATAGACGAGAATTTTAGCTTTGATCACCACACTAGTAATATATTTAGAAGCTCATTCGCTACATTAAAATCAATTTACGAGTTAAAACATGAAAAAGATGGAAAGACAAAACTAAAACTAGTAATTATTTATCAAAGAATCGAATATTGCAGTTCAGTATATTATTTTCAGCTAACAGAGTACAATAAATATAAAATACAGAGAATTCAAAACGCTTGCTTAAGATTTGTCTGTAAAATACCATATGGTCCACATATAACACCATACTTGCAAAATATAGGTGAATTGAATGTTAAACAGCGTACTAAGTACCTTTATAGTATATTCTTATACAAACTTGTTAAAAATAAACAACAATCTATCGGATTTATTAATATTAAGATCAAATATATTCCAGGAGCCAGCGTCGAAAAGTAAAAAATTTATCAAAGCACTAGCCGAAGTGGTTTCACGATAATATTCGTCCAAACAAGCAAACTTGTCTCTTGTGAATATGGGCCTTAAGGGCCGGCAATTTATATTGCGAGTCTGTGAAAAATTGAACGTTTTTCATCGTAATCAAACCACAAGGTTCTTCGGTTTTACTGTAGTTGTAGGTGAAAGGATTGCATTGATGCAGTCGGCGAGAGTTTTCTCATTGAGCGATGCGGTGCGCACACTCAGAAAAAAAAAAACGCGAATCGCATTGTAATCAAACCGGCCAAAGTTTGAGGTAAAAGTTTCCAATTGTCCAAAAAATGAAAGAAATACAATTGGCGGGAATATTGAAGGAGGAGAGGAAGGATTATTAGGACAATTATGAGCATAAAATTCAGGTTTACACTGAAGATGTCGTCAAACAAGGAATTCAAGCTAAAAACTATCGCCTAAATTTTTACACACTCCAAACACCCTATAAAACATTATATTATCATCGGTGAGAATTTTTATTAAAATCAACCCCCCCCCCAAAACTACCCCATTGGGGGGTGAATCGTAGTAACGTTAACTATATTGCTGTCTATTGCAATTTCGAGCATTATTTTGAGCAGAAATCTCTAGTGTCATTTTATTCTCGATTATTCAACGGTACTTACCCTCAAAAAAACGCTGAAACAAGAGGTGAAAACGAGAATCTTCACTGCAAACTAACTGATTTTAATCAAAATAATATTCGTCCTGTAGATTAGTTTATGATTACATGTTTTTGAAGACATGAAGATGCAACGGTTATTCATCCCTTTCTTCTACACAGGGGATGCGGGTGAGGGGTAAATTCGCCCCTTAAATTTTAATAAATGTTAATTTCGGATAAAACCGAAATTGCAAACTATATTCTCAGCCAAAAAAAAAAATGCACTTACGACTCTATATAAATAACTGTTTACTTAACTACAATAAAACTAATAAATTGCTTCCGGAATGATTTATCAAATTCTATATTTCATTCAAAATACATAATATGGCATCTAACATACACTTTAATAATAGTTTATAAAAAAAAATCTGAAATAATTCCCTGAGCATTAGTGGATTTAAATAAACATTTTTTTCTAATTTTGACATATAAAATGATACTTTTTAAAACTGACGTAAGTATCAAAACGTCAAACTTTTCATAACCAGTTATGAAAAGTTAAATTTTACCTATGTGGTGAGGAAAAGTTCGTTATATGATCAATTAAGAAAAATAAACAATTCTTAAAAAGAAAAAGAAAAAATGTTCTTTCAACACAAAATTGAATACTGAGTCCATAAAGTGGAAGCTTTTAAATTCATCTTTCCTTCAAAATATGCTAAAAAAACTTTTTCATTAACACGATTTACCTTATGCTGTCAAATTGGAATTACAAATAATATTATAACTTGGCTAAATAACGTTTGTCAATTTTGACATTAAAATTGTAACGTGTAATAATACCAGCAAAAGTAACTATGAAAAGGGCTACTTTATTTTTAAGATTTTTAAATTCACCTATTTCATTTATGTTTAAAGGGTTTTTAGACGTTTGAAATTAGAAAGAATTTTGTATGTAACACGTTCCGAAAGACAATTTTTTGTACCTCGTGTTATTTTGCAGGATCTCACTTTGCTCGTCCCGCAAACATCCAGTCGTTACACAAAATAAAGTCTTACGTAACTGGTTACATAAATAGCTATTTAGGTCTTACATTTCTCCCCTAAGGTTAACCGATAAAACTTTATTGAACGTTTAAAATAATGGAAATTATTTAGTTTTAACAACACAGCCCCACAAAAAAATAGGTTCTGTTCACCAGACTAGACCAACTATACGATTTTGGGGTCGCTGAATCTAAATCCGGGGTCTGTTTGACCCCATCAAGTCAGGGTCAAGGTCAATCCAAGGTTAAATTAGGAAAAAAAGGATTAAGCGAAGGAAACCACGATTTCTGTACGTTTTTTTGGTGTCACTGAATCCGAATTCGGGATCTGCTTGAACCCATTAGGTCAGGGTGACAGTCAATTCAAGGTCAAATTGGGAATAAACCTTTTAAGCGCAGAAAACCACGATTTTTATATGTTTTTGAGGTAACTAAATCCCAACTCCTGGTCTGTTTGACCTATCAGGTCAGGATAATGATCATTCCCAGGTCAAATTGTGAAAAATATGTAAGCTAGAAAACCACGATTCTTGTACGTTTTTGGGGTTGCTGAATCCGAATCCGGGGTCTGTTCGACCTCGTCAGGTCAAGGTCAAAGTCCTTCCAAGATCTACTTTTGTATATTAAATGTAAACGCATTTTTGCCACGGATTCTGAAAGAGCGGGATATTTTACGTTCGCATATGGTTTGACCTATCATCAAAGTGGCCTTCGGTCAACAGAAAGTCGAATCACTCTCTCAAATTAATTTATCTAAGATCAAGGATGATTCGTATTGAGAAATCTGAGTTACAAATCTTTATCGAGCATGGTTTAGCCTTGTAATATTTCTCCGAGGGGGATTGGAGAACCAAGACAGCAGACACCTATATCCACTCGTAACTAACGAGTGGCATCTTCCAATCCTCTGGGAAAAACGAAACGTCTATGTCATATACTGACTGCCCAAACATCTCGGTGATAGGGACTGATGAAGGTGCTGGAGTGTCACCGATGAGGCCAACATCAGTATCCGAGCAATACGTTTAATTTCTGTGGAAATCCTCTGATCCTGTTATTAAAATTAAAAATCCTGCTTCTCAGAGGATGCTGGAAATGGTAACAACTGCCTTAATCGAGGATGTGTAGAATGATGTATTTTCCGATCCTTCGAGGTAATGAAGCCAGTAAAGGCATACTGCCCTGCAGGGGGGCGTTAGGGTGTGAAGATGAAGCCATAGTGTGTCCGACGATGAGTTGACTTTGTCTTCGTCAAAGTCGGACCTCATACTTAGACCTGGACAAAGTCAACTCGTCGTCGGACACACTATGGCTTCATGCTCACGCCCCTGCAGGGCAGTACGCCTTTACTGGCTTCATTACCTCGAAGGATCGGAAAATGGATCATTCTACACATCCTCAATTAAGGCAGTTGTCACCATTTCCAGCATCCTCCGAGAAGCAGGATTTTTAATTTTAATAACAGGATCAGAGAATTCCCGCAGAAATTAAACGTATCGCTCGGATACTGATGTTGGCCTCATCAGTGATGCTCCAGCAACTTCATCAGTCCCTATCACCGAGATGTTTGGGCAGTCAGTATATGACATAGACGTTTCGTTTTTGCCAGAGGATTCGAAGACGCCACTCGTTGGTTGCGTGTAGATATAGGTGTCTGCTGTCTTGGTTCTCCAATCGGAGGAATATCACGAGGCTAAACCATGCTCGATAAAGATTTGTAACTGAGATTTCTGAATACGAATCATCTTTGATTTTAAATAAATTAATTTGAGAGAGTAATTCGACCTTCTGATGACCAAAGGTCACTTTGATCATAGGTCAAACCATATGGGAACGTAAAATATCCCGCTCTTTCACAATCCGTGGTCAAAAACGCGTTTCCATTTGATAAACAAAAGTTGACCTTGGAATGACCTTGATCTTGACCTGATGGGGTCGAACAGACACCGGATTCGGATTCAGCAACCCCAAAAACGTATAAGAATCGTGGTTTTCTAGCTTACATGTTTTCCCAATTTGACCTTGGAATGACCTTGACCCTGACCTGATGGGTCAAACAGACAAGGAGTTGGTTTAGTTACCCCAAAAACGTATAAAAATTGTGGTTTTCTGCGCTTAAAAGGTTTCTTCCCAATTTGACCTTGGATTGACCATCACTCTGACCTGATGGGGTTAAGCTGATCCCGAATTCGGATTCATACAGAAATCGTGGTTTCATTCGCTTAATCGTTTTTTTCCCAATTTAACCTTGGATTGACCTTGACCCTGACCTTATGGGGTCAAACAGACCCCGGATTCGCATTCAGCGACCCCAAAAACGTGTAGATATGTTGGTCTAGTCTGGTGAACATTTTTTTTTTGTGGGGCTGTGCATTCTGTATCTCAGAAACCGTCAGTTTTACTTCCACGTCCAGTGGAAGTATAGTAACGACAAAAAAATTTTAAAAAACTTTTATTGTCCAAATAGGCTTAAAATGTCAGGAAACGTCGAGATTTTAAGTTTGAGCGAAAAAAAATTTTCTGTCTGTCTGTCGGTCTGTCTGTCTGTCGGTCTGTCTGTAACTTTTTTTTGTGCACACGTTTACTCTGGAACCGTTTAAGATATTGACTTGAAATTTGGTACACATATGTACTTTAACGAGATCTAGAACTAGATTATATTTTCATCTTGTTCCGTCGAAGGGTTGGGGGGTAAATTGGGGTAAATTTGGGGTAAATGGGTAAATCACGCAGGTAAGAGTCCATGAAATTGGTATTTAGTATATACAAGAGAAGCTAAGGTCTCAAAAAAAATTTTGGCATTAGCCACCCCCATTACCACCCCCATCTCCTTATTAAAGAGGATGAAAAAAAAATGTGATTTACTTTATGTACAGGAACCAGAAACCTCAAAATATTTTTTACTTCATCGACCCCCACTACCACCCCCCTATCACCTCCCCCACCCCACTATCTATGTGGGGTATCGTTTTATAGGTTTTTGGGATAGAGGATTTCAAATATTATATTATTAAAATTCTATAAACTATTATTTTCACATACAAAGTTTTTTCGTTGTGAGTGACTTGGATAGAGAATCTGGATGTGGAAGCAGGCGCGCAGCCAGGGGGGAGCCATGGGGCCCGCCCCCCCCCCCAAGCCGTCTTCCATGAACCAAAAAATAAGAAGCATAATCACTATTAGTAGAAATAGTTCCTTCAAATTAGAAAATATTTAAGAAAATTTTCCCACAGTTATGAGACCCGTAAAAAGTTAAGTATTACATATATAATATATGTATACATATATAATATATGAATTTTAACGTTTTTTCGTCCTTTTCTCTATGTTGAGGAAAAACTATGCATTTTGGTGAAAAATATCAAGAGAGCAAAGTAGTAGAGCATAAAAGTTCCTATAAAATTCGTTTCTACCTTTTTTTTTTCGAATTGCGCTTAGTTTCGCCGCTAGAGGGCGCGAAATAGATAAATATACATATAGACTTGCGCCTTTTTTTAGATTTTGAGCCAAAATTATACATTTTTATGAAAAATTACATGAGATCAAAGTTGTAGAACATAAAATTCACTATCGTTAAGTGTTTTCTAGTTTTTTTTTTTTTTTTTTTTTTTTTTTTCATAAAAATATATATATTTTATGTTCTCACGTAATTTTTCATAAAAATGCATAATTTTGACTCAAAATCTAAAGAAAGGCGCAAAAGTCCATATGTATATTTATTTCTTTCGTGCCCTCTAGCGGCGAAACTAAGCGGAATTCGAAAAAAAATGATAGAGACAAAACTTATAGGAAATTTTATGCTCTACAACTTTGCTCTATTGATATTTTTCACTAAAATGCATAGTCTTTGCTCAAAATAGAGAAAAAGACGAAAAAACGCTAAAATTCGTATACAGAGTGACCCATTTAAAAGCGGGGCACCTCTCTAAAATCTTTATTTATTGTGCGATTTGAATCAAATTTTACTCAAGTATAGAACAAACTAGAATCTAATTATGACAATAAAAACATTCGCCTCCTACAAATGCAAAGCTACCTGTGATACCAAAATATGTGGATAAAGTCAAGAAATCATATTAGGCATTTTTTTATCCAAAAATTTTGATAATAAAACTTGTTCAGACTTGTCCAAAAACCGTAAGTCCAAAATTTAATCCAAATAAAAAAATATTAAAATTTTGATTAAAATAATGTCCAAATCTGAAAATATCATTTTAATGGGTTTTTTTGTTTAGAAAACTGTACTATGACAATTTTGCTTGAAATTAAATCCAAGCTGCTAGGTAGTTGTCAAGCAATTTGCAGTTTTTTTAAAATCATTATTTTTAAAATTTCGATTTTTTAATTTTGATTAAATTTTGAACTCTAGGGTTTTTGGACAATTCTGAATGAGTTTCATTAACATAAATTTTCAATAAAAAATGCCTAATAAGGTTTTTTGACTTTTTCCGCATATTTTGGTACCGCAGTCGCAGGTGGCTTTGGATTTGTAGAGGTGAATGTTTTTCTCGTCATAATTAGATCTTAATTTGTTCTATACTTGAGTAAAATTTGATTCATATCGCGCAGTAAATAAAGATTTTAGAGAGGTGCCCCGCTTTTAAATGGGTCACTCTGTACATGTATAATATGTATATATTTCTCAAAAACCACCCTTTTTTTAGAACTGTGGGGGGTGAAAATCATGATTAGACAACCCAAATACTTCACTTCTTACAGGTCTCATAATTGTGGGAAGATTTTCCATAAAACAGCGATTTTTTGACTAATTTGAAGGGACTAAAAGCAGTATCCAAATTATCTCTTGAAATTAATATTTTGTAATTAATGCCAATATTATCTAGTAGAGGAATCTATACACATCCGTTTTCAACCATTTTCTGAAAAGTTTTCCTCAACCTCTGGGGAGGCCGGTTCTATTGCCCCCCCCCCCAGATGAATTCTCTGGCTGCGCCACTGTGTGGGAGTAGTGATTCCTTGGGCAGCGGTTTTTTGGATTCTTGTCCATTGAGATTTTTCATCAAGAAAATAAGCACTACAATGGAAAGCCAAATTAACTTTAAACTTTACGATATTTTTTATTAGCATTAAGTATATTTTTTACAATAAATTAAAGCCTATAAATACACTGCTGTTTACTTTTTATTTATTTATAACCTAATCTCCTTATCCCCTATAATTACCTCTGTAAACTAGTATTTTAATATTTACACTTCGCTCAACAATTTACCCAACTCTAATTTGTTACGAATACATATGTAGATTGGCAGGATTATTTCCCATTATCAATCAGCTTTCAGAGAACGCAAGCATTCCACGAATATGCTAAAATGAAGCCAATACCACGTAATTTAGTATCAATTAACTTACTTCGATGGATTCCGGATTGTGGTAAAGAGACTTTTCCGGGTTAGACTATTTATTGAGTGTTGCTGGATTCGAGTCATCGTTTTCGGTTAAACGTTTATTAAAATACTGCAATGAAGCATATGTATTGCAAATTCACCAAAATGTGGTGTAAATATGTGAATGTTCTCATGACTAATAGTAATTAAAATCAAATTACTCCCTTTCATCTTTTTTCTTTTCTCTTTATATACTGTGCACTTAAGAACATAACACAATTACATCATTTTGATTTTTTTCCGAGTTGAACCAGATTTGACTAAAATATAGTAATGCAACTGCTGATGGCCAAAAATACATTCATCTCCTATAAATGCAAAACCATCTGCGATATGAAAATGTACGGAAAAATTCTTCATATTTGAATTTTTTTCAAACAGCTAAAAATCAATAATTATTTTGAAATTTCCGTCGCTTATTGTTGCCTCCTAAATGCATCGACACGTAGTAGGACAATTTATTTTTCAAAATGTAGGCTTATACATGCATTTTACAATTGTATTAAGAAAAAAATATTATATCTTCATTTAAACAGTTTTTTTTTATTGGTTCATAATATTCAAAAGTATTACAAGATTATTCCTCTCAGCAAGTGGAAAACAATTCAGAAGTATAATTATTAAAAGACAGTGTATAGAAGCCCGAAAGTCGGGTCTTTAGCGATTATGTTGGAGATCCAAAAATCGCCAAATAGGTACAAAACGTTATATTATGGTTTCATAAACCGAATTTTAGTCGTCAGATATGTAAGACGGCTAGGCTAGCCCTAGTTTTTGCAGTATACGGACGTCTCAGAATTTGAATTCTGATCTCGAAATATATATTTTTTTATTATATCAGTGATATTAAAATTTTACAAATCTGTATTCATGGATATAAGGATAGTTGTTTAGATTAGGTTGGTTTTCCTTTTTTGTGACAAAAATTAAGAAATTTATAAAAAAATTGAAAACGTGCGTTATGTTCTCAAGGCCGTTTTGTTCAGTAAAATTTTAAAAATTGTAGTTTTGGAATTATTTTCAAATAGGAGAGACAATAATATAAGCATTGGAGAACCAGTCCGAATTTCAAGAAGAAATCTTGATTTGTTTATTTATAAGTGACCTAAATGCAAAAACTGACATATCTCGACCCCAAACACAAGTAGATCAATAATTTTTTTTAGAAACATGTTGGATTTTCCATCTACTTTCACAATTCTTGATTTGAAAAAAAATCCACAGACTTATTTGAATATGTTTATAACTAACTTTGAAAATTATAAACAAATTAAAAAAAAAATGGTTTAAATGAAGATATATGATTTTGATACTCTTCGCAAAAGTGGAGAGTATATTGCATTTGATCGGCACATTTCTAAAACCGTAAATATCGCTGGTACTTAAATTTGCGGAATGTTATCTCTATAATACAGTGAGTGTAGTGGCGGGCTGGGCATAGGGAGTAAGAATTGCAACCTCGCGTATGCCAGCTGGCTGAAATGAAATAACTGAGAACTGGAATGCTTCAGTGATCTAGCGCCGACTCTTTAATCTATGCCGCCGACGGGCAAGTTTGCTGTTACTGGGTTGTCATATCTCTCGCGCTACGTGCATGTACATGCCCAATCGGCAATTACACGCACTACATATTTTTTTGTTTATACATTTTACTAATATATATTTCATAATAGTATATCTAATGCGTTGAAATATGATCTCGAAAACCACAGACATTCAATTTTTGTAGTCATGTGTGATGGTCCAGTAGCTAAAGTTTTGCCTTGCAATCATTTTTAGTTGAGCAATCCAAAGATCGTGTATTCGAATCCCAGGCAAGTTGGATTTTTTTTATATATATTTTTTTTCACAACAAAGTTGATATCACAAAATTTAGGATGTCCAAAAACTGACATTATTTACAAGCAAACTGCGTAGAGTATTCTATAGAATGCGTAACAATTATATAAAGAGCTCAGTAAATTGGCAAAGAGTACGTTTTTAGCTTGTTTCTAAATACTATTGTAAAATACAAGTTAAAACCTACATTTTGAAAAAAAAAATGCCCTCCTACGAATCGATGCACTTAAACAATACGCGATTAATATTTCTAAATTATTATTGGTCTTTAGCCGTTTGAATAAATATTTTGCGCTAAAATTTGCCATGAAGGTTTAGTTTTATAAAGGACATAGTTTCACCAACTCTCGTTAAAATTGATACATAATTACGTTATATTTCTTAAATTGTTAGAAAAGGCAATTTTTGTTAGTTCTAATTTTTTGGCAAATTAACAAATTATCAAAAACTTTTTTCAAAATTTCATTAGGATCGGAGATAATAAGAAAAGTAGCAGAAAATTTCAGTGTTGAAAAATAAATTGTTAAAATTTTACAAGAAGCAATAAACTAATTTAATCTAAAACTTTTCATGGCACTTGTTATTATGCATAGAACAAATTAAAACAATACAATTGCTGCAGCCAAACAATTCCACTCAAAATTTATTTTGACTCCACTATTAGTGTGTCCTATTTATAAAAAAGGTGACAAACATGACATAACGAACTTTCGACCAATTTCTATACTGTGTAACTTTAGTAAAGCTCTCGAATTTTTATTACATAACAATATCTACTATCACGTCAGCAATAGACTCTCACCACATCAGCATGGCTTTATGAAAGGTCGATCTACCACGACTAATTTAACTGTCATTGCGCAGTTCATTGCTAAAGCTATCGACATGCAGGCTCAACTGATTAGTCCAGTCAATGAATGCCCAAAAGGGGATTGTAGAGAACATGAAGAGGGGGGGAATTTTCCTCTTCAGGACTTTTAGTATGTTTGCCTCCAAACTACCAACACATTCCTGAAGAGGAAAATTCTCCCTCCCCCCCAATGTCCTCTACCGCTCCTTCGTTGACTGGATTAGATGTAGTGTACACGGACTTCTCCAAGGCATTCGACAGACTTCATCATAACATATTGTTATAAAAGCTATCAGTATTCGGACTTTCCCCTCCGCTTATAATGCTATTTGAATCATTTTTCTCACAGGAAACAGTGCGTAATATTTAGTGGTTTCAGGTCTGTTGAATACATCGCAACTTCCGGAGTTCCCCAAGGATCTGTCCTTGGTCCCCTGCTTTTTAACATATTCATTAACGACATAGTTTTAGATATTGATGTGAACTGCCTTTTTTAAGCGGACGACCTAAAAATATTTAATGTGGTTAGGAATGTTGAAGAATGTGAAAGAATTCAGCACAATTCATTCAGATTTCAAATTGGTGCTTATTAAATAAACTACCGCTTAATCCACAAAAGTGTAACGTAATGTCATACACATTAAGGAACTTTATTTTGGCATTCAATTATACTCTCGAAGGTACAGTATTAGAGTATCTTAATATCTCTCGCGATCTTGGTGTAATTTTTGATAAAAAACTGTCATTTAGTAAGCATATCGAGACGATAGTGTGTGAAGCATACAAATCCTATGAAATTATAGCACGAAACAGCAGAGGCTTTGTTGACCTAAACACCATTAAAATGCTATATAACTGTTTTGTGAGATCTAAACTTGAATATGCTGCGATTGTATGGTGTCTCCATTATAATGTACACATCGATATTCTCGAAAATGTTCGGCGTAGACTTCTTAAACTGCTGTCTTTTAAGCATACTGCAAAATGAACTACTTGAGCAATATTCAATGATAAGTCTTTTAAGACGGCGGGAGTATCACTTACAAACATTTTTATCTCAAATTATTCATAATAAACTTTATGTTCCCAGAATATCCTCCCGTAATAACGTAACTTTCTACCTGCCCACAGCGCGTACAAACATACTTCAATATTCACCTCTATGTACATGAAGTCGGTTATATATATTTTCCTGCAGCTTTAGTAATATAAGGGCCATTTACTTGGAATAAATGACTGTTTTTCTTTCTCTAAATGATTATATTACTATGATTTATATTTGCCTCAACTACTGTTTCATTGTTTTCTTTTAGTACTTTAATTATTAGATTATATTTCACTTTTGTATTTCACCTGTAGAATAGTGTAATTTAAATAAATAAATAAATAATTTAAATAAATTAGTCGTGAAATATTCTGTACAAATACCTCTTGTTCTTTTAAATTTTACCTCATTTTTTTTTCGAGCCACGTTGCCAAAATTAATACAATTCATGTACATTGGACAGTTTATTATAAGAGATTAAATATCTGGTGCCAAAGCGCTCAGGATACGAGTATATGTTAATACAAATCGGCACACAAATAAATACTTACTTTAGTATTTTATTGCATATTTGTAATTGTTCGAAGATAAAAAAATATAGTCATCTGTTTAAGAAGACTCCGATAACGTTTCATTACACTCATCAATATTTTTAGCCTGCAAGCATTCTCAACTTGCTGCAACCGTCCCAATTTGTTACACTCTAAAACTTAATTTAGTTTATCTCCAGAGGTAAACTGAACCTAGAAATAAATTGTTGAGAATTAGTTTAAATTTAAAGGAACCAGTTTTGTTTCGAAGTAAGAGGTAATTTGATAAAGTCTACGTTGAGTCTAAAGTGCATATTTTGTGGAGTTCAGAATGAAAAAACACATACAAAAGAAATAATCAGGCAGAATCTCATTTTCCAAGATGAACAAAACTTTGTTGAAATTAAGATACAACAAGATAAGAAATGAGCGCACTTTTTGTATCCGCTAAGTGGAATGAATGTTTCATCGCACAGAATAGCAGGAAAATGAAACAAGCTGGACCCAACCTGCTGGGTAAATCTGAGGATTAATGTGAAGTTAAATATGCAGGAAAACCATGCATTTAATCTTTTCTTAGCGTGCAGCGAGTTAATGAATTGCACATAAACTTAAAAGTATTTTTGTGAAGATGCTGTTTAGCTTCCGCTGATTTATTTAATTAAAGAATTAAATTTATTTTGTTGTCTTAAGTAAATTTAAATACATGGTTTAATGTTTTTTCGTGCTTATAATTATTTAATAATCTTTATACTATATTTAATCGTAGCTAAGTTTACCCCGAGTTAAACTAAACACCTTAAAAGAGAAGTAGTTTTGCATTTCTACTATTTTGTTGAAAACTACCGGCAAATTTCTTTTCTAAGTGTATTTCTAAAGATATTACAAACAAATATTGACGACCGTATTATGTCATTTATTGTAAAATACTGCTGCCTAAGAAATCACTACTTATAGTCCTGTCAACGGAAGTTCACCTCTAATTTCAGTGCTAATGAATGGATTTTGATGAAACCTTGTGCAGTGTGTTCGTAATGAAGTTAGTAAAAAAGTTCAAAAAAGAAATAATCGGAAGAGGTAAAATACATTACGTAACTTATAGAATTAGGTCAAAAATTATAAAACAATATATTTACCTGTTTTGGCCCAAAATAAGACATTTTTATTCTTGTGAATTTTATCGAAAAATGCATATGGTGAATCTGTTATCGAAATACAAGACTTTTTCTTATTTACAACTTTTCTGTAAAATGCGTTTTTATTGAGTTTTTCCGGAGAAACTTGAAAAACTACCCCTTTCTTGGAAATTGTAACGCTTTAAAAATATGTAATTTAAAAATTTGAGAAAATTCAAACGTGTGTATTGAGGCCTTCTAAATATTTTTTGTCTCTTGTAGTTTTTTTGTACTTGCTAATTTTCTGAGTTATACAGGCAATTTTTCACGATAAATAATGTACTACATTTTTTGCACATTATAAAATACATGAAAATTCGAAAAATGGGCGTTTTTTATATACGTTATTATAAAAAAATATGAAACCTATATAGTTATATCATTTTTAAAGGTTCAATATAATTTTTAAATTGATAATGTGAAAAAGTTTTCTGGAAAATTATTTCTTTTTTTCACAATTTTTATTTGCGAATGATAAAAGTGGGAGAATTGATTCAAAGGGCTGAAATAAGTTTATATAGTTACAAGTATAACACTTATTTTATTTAGAGTATAAATAATGTAACCATAATTTTATATTATAGCAAAGACTCATCAAATGAATTTGTTTCGTCATCTTCCAAAGTTTCATTTGTTCCGTTAGTGTCTATTAAATCTTCCGCAGGTTTACAATTATTAGTACAATCTACACCATTGAATTTTTTACAAGCTGAAGTGCAATAAAGTCCAGCTTTGCGACAACCACAGTTTGCTCGGCAACCTATTTCGCATCCGCAGAAGATCATTTTTAAGAGAATTTCTGGCCCTGATGGTTTAGTCATTGGAATAGGCACTAAAATTTTTTTCATAGCCCATCCATAATGTGTTTTCTGCATTCTATTCTTAAATGGCATCCAAAAAGGTACATCACGAATTATATCTTCCTTATTGTTACAAAACAGATAGTTCTTTGAAAAAAGTTATGGATTAAAAAAGTCTTATTTCAACCCTTTGAATCGGTTCTCTCACTTTTATCGTTAACAAATAAAAATTGTAAAAAAAAAATCCGGAAAACTTTTTCACATTTTAAATTTAAAAATTATATTGAACCTTTAAAAATGGGATAACTATATATGTTTCATATTTTTTTATAATAATATATATAAACCACGCTCATTTTTCAGATTTTCATGTATTTTTTAATGTGCAAAAAATGTAGTACCCACATTATTTATCGTGCAAAACTGCCTGTCACTCGGAAAATTAGTAAGTTACAACAAAATTCTAAGAAACATATCATATCATATCATATCATTTATTTCACCAATTAAAATACAAAACATATATATATATATATATATATATATATATATATATATATATATATATATTTACTAAACGTAATTTCTCTCTGAAGCAACCCTCTATACATCCTTATTTCAAAAATAAGGAAATTGACCAGACTACAACAAATTGCAAGTCTGGCACGTTAAGTGTAATAATCACATATTACTACGAAACGCTGTAATTCGATTTTAGAGAACACCGACCGAAAGATTTATTCCTAATTAAAGGAACTCTCGTGTCAGCCACTACACACCACTTGCAGACTGCAGTTTCGAGCTGTTGGCTCTCATCAGTGCAAGGTAGGCATGCAGTGACTGGCAACGAGATTTCCGATGTATAGGTACATGTTCGTAGTCTTAAGACTGGCAACATGCAAAATAAATCGAAGGCGCCATCTAGCGGTCGCTGTTCACTACAATCGAATTGGTTAGCCTGAGATGGGCAGCAAACCAATTCGATTGTAGTGAACAGCGACCGCTAGATGGCGCCTTCGATTTATTTTGCATGTTGCCAGTCTTAAGACTACGAACATGTACCTATACATCGGAAATCTCGTTGCCAGTCACTGCATGCCTACCTTGCACTGATGAGAGCCAACAGCTCGAAACTGCAGTCTGCAAGTGGTGTGTAGTGGCTGACACGAGAGTTCCTTTAATTAGGAATAAATCTTTCGGTCGGTGTTCTCTAAAATCGAATTACAGCGTTTCGTAGTAATATGTGATTATTACACTTAACGTGCCAGACTTGCAATTTGTTGTAGTCTGGTCAATTTCCTTATTTTTGAAATAAGGATGTATAGAGGGTTGCTTCAGAGAGAAATTACGTTTAGTAAATACTCTGCCCTCTAGAAGCATACTTTGAACATATATATATATATATATATATATATATATATATATATATATATATATATATATATATATATATATATGGCACAAAATATAAAAAATTATATATAAAATATAGGCATAAACCTATAAGTGAACAACGTAACAAGCGTAAAAAAAACATCAATATATTATGTTATGTTTTTGTATCCTATACAATACAAAACAAAATAATAATAATAGAGAACAGAAAAATACGTAACGAAATACAAAATAAAAATAAGTGGCCGTCCAACATTATTGTTGCATGTTCAAACAAGAGCAAGAAACTGAAGGAGCAAGGAAATGCGTACCACGTCAAATGGATGCCACTAAACCAGCCATGTTTTCGGGGTTTGTCAAAAACGCCACGAACTCGTCAGTAGAGTAAAAACCGTGGAATAAAAATAATTTTTTTAATATGCCCTTAAAATGGTTATAGGTCAATAATTTTAATGGATTTAGAAAAAAATTATATAGCTTGAGATGCGGCGAATTTTTAGACGATCTTGTCAGTCGATGCCTAGCTGGCCTTAGTAAATCGGCTTGTCTAGTGCTGTAATTATGAAAGTTTGAATTCCTTTCAAAAGAATTTAAGTTTTTGTGTATATCCAGTAAACTAAGATAAATATATAAAGAAGGTACCGGCATAATGCCCAGTGAAATAAATAGAGGCCTACAGTGCTCTCTATACCCTGCATTGGCAATGATTCTAATTGCTTTCTTCTGTAGATGAAATATTTTTATATTATGACAAGAATTACCCCATAAAGTGCTATAACTAATGTGTGAATGAAAGAGTGAAAAATAGCTCGCTTTCAAGGTTTCCAAAACCAAATGCCTTCTTAGCTGGCGGAGCAAAAATATTGTGCTGGCAAGTTTGGGGCTTAGCTGATCAATATGACTAAACCAGTTTAGTTTATCGTCCAGTGTGACACCTAGGAGTTTCACACTGTCACTCTTTGTCACTGTGTTACTCGTGGAAAAGACAAGCTTCTGAGTTTTTCCTCATTCGTTTTCATTTTATTAGTGATAAACCAGGTTTTGGCTTGATCAGAAATTAGAGAAGTCTGTTGATGTAAAACTTGAAGGTTACTATGGGAAGTTAGCAATGTGGTGTCATTAGCGTAAGCAATACACCTATGGGGCAACATAAAATTAAATATATCATTGGCATATATAATAAAGAGGACTGGCCCCAATACAGAGCCCTGAGGCACTCCGTGCTTAACTGGATTAAGATCCGAATTTATATTATTTACACTGACGCACTGTTTTCTGTTACATAAATAGGAGCGTAGTAGTTCCAATGGACTCCCACGAACCCCATAAAATTTCAACTTTTCTATGAGTAGTTCATGCGAGACACAGTCAAAGGCCTTGGACAAGTCAAGCAGTGTAATTTCTACATGCCTGCCCCGCTCAAGACCCTCAACAATGTCCCGCACCACAGTAAACACAGCTTGTGTAGTAGAACACTTGCTACGAAAACCAAATTGACAGTTATTAAGAACGTCATTAGATTCAAAAAAGTTTAATAGTCGGTTTTTCAAAATTATTTCTAAAACCTTTGCAAAAATTGGTATGATGGAAATTGGCCGGTAGTTGTCCAAGTCATCGGAATTACCCTTTATAAGAAGTGGTAGAACTTTCGTGATCTTAAAAGCTTCTGGGAAAACACCCTCACCAAGGCAGCTGTTAATTAATAAAGTTAAAGGTTGAACAATAATATCTACTGTTTCTTTTAAAATTCTAGAATTCATTCCATAAATATCTGTACAGTTAGAATCTTTTAAAGCTTTAATGGTGTTGGAAACTTCCAGTTCTGATACGGGGTACAGAAAAAAAGAGTTATTTGTGGGCGGCAAGTCACTTAAAAAATCAAGTGCAGTCTGATCTGCAATTGGTAAAGAATTTATTATATTCTCAGCTATCGAAGCAAAAAAGTCGTTAAAAGCTTTTTGTGTAAATGCATACTCAGTATTGTCAGAACTCGCTTTGTTACGTTCAAAGTTGATTAATTTCCAGCTGTCCCTAATTTTATTGTCTGAGCCGTTAATAAAATTATTGTAAGCACACTTCTTAGAATCATTAATACATTGCTTATACTGTTTACGTAAAATATTATATATTGCCCAATCGGCAGGATCCTGAGTAGAATTACAAATTGTTTTGACACTGGATAATGTGTCCCGTTTACCTTTAAGAGTTTCGTTAAACCACTTTACTGGTGGGTTAGATTGATTGACAACCTTTTTTAACGGGAAATGTGTTTCAATGAGACTTTTATAGGTGTTGACCAAAAAATTTGACAAAACTTCTGGACTATAATTATGACTGCCAAAAATATTCCAATTTATTTGAGACAAAGAACATTTAATTTTTTCTATGCCGTGACTAGCCTTCCCTACAATAAATTGGCCTAGGTGGTCCCAGAGACATGGATCCGAACAAAAAATGTTTAGAAGGCCTCAATGCAAATGCCTGAATTTTTTCAAATCTTTAGATTACATATTTTTAAAGCTCTACAATTTCAAAGTTTGGTTTGGTAGTTTTTCATGTTTTTCCAGAAAAACTCGGTGAAAACGCACTTTACAGAAAAGTTGCAAATAAAAAAGTTTTGTATTTCGATGATACATTCACCTAAATTTTTTAAGTTTTTTTTTTCAACTTTTACATTTCATACATAAAAGGAGTGTTTCTACCCCTTTCGATCAATTCCTACTCTAATCTTTTTTTCAACTTTTTTATCAACGTCATTACAAACACATTGCACAAGATTTCATCAAAATCCATTTTTTAGCACTCAAATTAGAGATTTTGGTCATTTCCGTTGACTGGACTATTATACTATAAGGTTTTCTATTAACTCTTCCACAACGAAAAAAAAAATAATGCCATATTTGCACTCCACTATACGGAAATAATTGAGGCCTTTGGTTCTTGTACACACACTAAATCATAATTTTATTTTCGTACTCCTTATAATAATAGGGTGGGAGTAGCAATAGAGGTTATAGTGGGAGTGGTTGATATCAAACAAAATTTTGCTTTATAATCCTCTTCTCAAACCCTTGAGCGGAAAAAGATCAAAATATCTAGTTCCAGATCTCGTTCTAATACATAGGTGTACCAAGCAAGTCAATATCATAAACCGCTCCAGAGTACTCGTGGGCACAAAAAAGTTACAGATAGACAGACGGACAGATAAAGTCAAACTTAAAATCTCGACGTTTTATGACATTCTAAGCTTATTTGGCCCGAAGAAAATTTAAAAATGTCTTTTTTCCTTAACTATATCTCCACTCCACTAAGTGTATGTGGAAGTAATATAGTTTACTAGTCAAGTACTATTTGCTATCATTAGTTACTTACGTACTTTACTATTACACATTTCATGTAATAAAATATTCTATCGCCGAAATATGACTTTTAGGTCTTCACATTATATTATAAACATTAAACTTAACCTCTAATTAGAAATTGTCAAATCCCTTCTCTCTGCGACAACCAGAGTCTCCTTCCTCTGCTGAAAAGCGTTACAGACAAAGAACCATAAGTTTCCTTAGAATTTTTTAATTTTTACAACCATTGAGTCTAAACTAATTGCCTATACTCGTGAACCTCATTCATTAGAACCTCCGATTAAAGAACTTAAAGAACTAGATACATAATTGTACTAATTTGTTTGTTGCTGAGATAGTTACAATCTAAGGCACTTCTTCCCATAAGTTCTTGATTGGCTAGTAGATCTAAGCGCGGCCGATTCGGGCCTGATCGGTTCAGTTCGATTTTCATAATCTCAGTTTGACACTTTTGACAGTGTGCGCCATTAATGTTTTTCGATCAAAATGTAGTGAAGAAGTCTTTTTATTTTAAGTTGTGATTTGCTTAATACCTAAATAATATTCTCTATTCATATTTACACAGTTTAGTGACAATATATTTAGTGCAAAATAGTGAAGTGCTGTGCCATTTGCAGAAAGCAGTTTAGAAAAGAAGAAAATCGATCGTTCCATAGTCGTAACATGATGAAGTTCAGTTTACGCAGTTATAAAGTGAATAGCAATTAAATTTTGATATCCTTTCAATACATATTTATCTTACTGTATTATCTTACTGTAATATCGTATGCCTACATCACGTTGTGTAAAGAGCCGGTAATGCAGGAATTGCAATAATTCATTTTAATGAAAATATTTACAATTCTACACATTTTCTACACACACAACGCCACTGTTGCCTATGGGATGTGATGTTCATCTATTCTTTTTAATGGACATATAATGTGATTATATTAGGAGCAAACAAAGTATATAGTGAAAAGATAGCCTGTTATGTATCTAGATATAAGTTCTTTAATCAGAGATTAGAACAGTTGGAAAACTAAATTAAGAAATGTTGTCTCGCATTTTTCATAACGTCTTAAGAGTCTCAAGGTCTCATAGATTCATTAAGATGTTGTCAGGCAGCTGAGAGTAGCCAATTTGAACAATTATTATATCTTTTTTCTCCAATTTACGTGTTAAATGTTTTACATTCGCAGGCACACAGAATTAAAAAAAAATCTCACTTTTTGTAAAAATTGAAATTGTATGTACATTCTTAAAATTTTGATGCGATGAAACCGAATATGACGATAACAAATTATTTTAACCACCCAGTCACCCCCTAGCATCCCCTTCCATTTTTTATTGTCATATCCGGTTTCAGCGCACCAAAAAGCTACAAATAAAAATACTTTTTAAATGTTTGGAACAAGTGGAATTTCAACCCATCCTGGGCTTATAGGGGGTGGTAGGGGGTGACTGGGTGGGTCAAATCAGTTTTTACCATCATATTCAGTTTCAGCGCACCAAAAAACCTGCTTTTCAAATTTTTAGAACAAGTGAAATTTCAATCCCTCAGGAGGGCTGTAAGGGGGTGTTAAGGAAAAATTGGATAATTAAAACCTTTTTTTATTGTCATATTCAGTTTCAGCGTCCCAAAATTCATAGAGGTAGTGGGGTCTACCCCCTGGGTTTCGACTTTTTTTAAATTTTGTGTGCCTGTGATATTTATTTTAGTTAGTTGTAGGATGCCACAAAGCACTGTTCTGGGTCCAGTTCTATTCATAATTTACTTTAACAATTTATTTACACATTAATAGTTTTGCTGATAGCTCTGCTATATATTATGAGGCAGAAACTTGGAAGGAACTAAAATACAATATTGAAGATCTCCCAAAAATCCTAGAATTTTAGATGCTCCTTAGGCAGTGGTTTTTTATAGGGTTTCGGAAATAACAGAAACATTATTTTGTAAATTGAATGATTAACTATTTAATATGTTAAAAAATTATTATTTTAGGTATTCAGCAGATAACTTTCAAAGATAAACATTCGTTTCTTTCATATACCTTTGGTGCAAGTCTGACCAAATTGAAAAACAGAATGAAAAATAATAAAACAACCAATCTTTCTATATATTGGTCGATTTTGTTAAAAAATAATAGAGTTCCTCCTCTACCTAACACTATATAAACTTTCGTGTTATAGGGCTTAGAAAATGACTGATTTTTTTGCGAGCGATATTTACGGTTTTAGAAATGTGCCGATCAAATGCACTCTTCATTTTCGTATTTGTCAAGAGTATGATAAAGCAATAAATAAAATGTTTTAATTTTCAACTAATTCAAAATAAAAATATGTAACATTTCGATTACTAACATTTTTAGATACATTTTACAACCTCCTATATGCTGCCCATTTCTGATCTATTTACGAATATCCGTGCATTATCCATCGACAGATATCCAGTGGATATATGTTTTCATCCATCAACGTATATCATCTATTAAGGAACGACATCCATGTAATTGTCAGCTATTTTTCGGGGTATAATACACATATTACATAATATATTAAACATGCATTCGAATATCTCAAATTCAATATAATTATTTGATTAGCGTTTGCATTGCCACGTAGTTTGTTGAAGAAATTATTTTTAAACCATTGACAATAACCTTTCTTCTAACAGCATCGAATAGTGATTTGCTTGGAACTAATCATGATGTTATATATAATGGACATTCTGTAATCGGGCCGAAATAGTACGAAACCGCCATCGTGAGGTTTTATACTAATTGATGCGACTACTTGACGCTCATCGGCAGAGATAGCTAGCAGAGCTATTGCTCTGGTCTATGGACATGTGTGGATATCCCTAAGGATTTACGATGGATATATCTTATGGACGTCCAAAGCTGTGACAAAAGAATATCCATAGGAAACCTCATGTGGCCCATAAGACGTACATAGGATATACTTGTGCTGTCTGGGACTAACGAAGATATCTGATTGTTTATAAATTTCGTTTTGTGCTTTCTCTACCATAATTCATCGAATCTGTAATTGGTTTACTGCCATAGACTAGTGGCTTGATGAAGTCCACACGGTGAACATATCAGTTCTTTTTTCATTTTTTTTTACCTTTTGAGCTCATATTCCAGATTTCTAATTAATATAGTAGGGTCTATTTTTTTAAATTGTTCATTTTTTGAAACACTTTTAACAGATGACAAAACTATTTGACTGAATACATTTTTTCGATAAAGAAATGCGTTCCAAAAAAAAATAAACTCCGATATCAAATTTTAAAAATAAGCAAATAAAATCGTCGTTACATATTAAAGATTTTTGTTACCTGCCAAATGTGCAATACTTTCTCTACTATTCAACACTTCCTCGTAATTTAACCGTTGATAATCTCAGAGGAAATCTGAAATGGTAATATACCGAAATGCTGAAAAGATTTTTCTTATACACTAATACCTTAACGCAAAACAAGAAAGGAATATATTCGCCCCTTTAAAAATAGAATAGAGCTCGTACATTTTTCAGTATAAATTATTGCGACAGGTGGAATTAGATGTTGAATTTAAATTTTATGGCATTTTTTTTAGTAGTCTAGGAGATTTGAATATTTTACTTTTTACAAGACATGCACTTAGAGGAAAAGACTGATAATATATTCCACTAATAAATTATAAAAGTGAGTGACTGTTTCAACGAAAAACAATTCAAGTATTATTCAAGTATTCTATATAAATAATATACAATATGTCTATAGAAAGTCACAGAAAAATATATAATTAAAATATTAGAAATATCTATAGCATACTTACCGTGTGTTAGTATTACAAATATGATTATTCCTTATAAGCCAGTCAATTTATACCCAAAAGAGGGCTTGACTTGCAAAAGGTCATGTAGTTGTAATTTTTTAATATGTTGTTAGGACCTATGCAAATAGTAAGAAACCAAGTTTGCAGCTGCGTAATGCCCCAAAAACAACGAAATTTTTGTGCTTGTTTCGGTTTTTGCTCAATGTTCACATACAATTTTGTAATATGAACTTGCTAGAAAGATACAACAGTATATAAAGTAGTCAAATAATATTTTCCTTCTTCATTAAACTTGATGAGATCGAATTACTTTTGGCTCAATATGATCTGGATATTTTATGTATATCAGAACATTGGTTTTTACATTCAGATGTAGAAAACATTTACTTGCCTGGTTATAAACTCATTTCACACTTCTCTAGAACAGAACACATACACGGTGGCTCACTAATTCTAACAAAAGATAAAATGTTAGCTACAGATTTAATTTCTATAAATAATCAATCGATACAATATAACATTGAAGTAAGTGGAGCCAGTCTAGTTTTAAATGAAATGAATTTGGCAATTATTGTGATATATAGACCACCTAGTGGTGATTTTAATATTTTTATAAGTAAATTGACACAAATTTTAAAATTAGCTGAAAAAAATTTTAGTAATATTATATTATGTGGTGATCTCAATATAGATCATAGCAAGACAACGCTATAAAGAAATATCTTATGTGATGTCCTTAATTCTTTTCAACTAAACATAACAACAAGTCAACATACACGCATATTTACGAATGTGAATGGTGATACAACCTCTAGTGCACTTGATTACATGACTACGAACTTACCCATCGATCAGTACAAATGTGAAATTATAAATCCTCATATAGCTGATCATTTTGCACATATATTGTCATTTAGCTTACCAACAATTTCTACAATGAATAGTCCCGTCAAAGAACATAATTTTGTCACCACAAACTTAAGTCAATTAAATATTAATCAGCTGATTCATTACATTAACGAACTTATTAATAAAAATGATATAAATAGTGCGTGCCATGAATTCATAGAAAACATTAAGTGGTGTTCAGAAGCATGTCCTTTTGTAACTTATAAGCTAAATTCTGCTGCTCGAAATAACTCGTGGTATAGTGAGGAGCTGAGAGAAATGAGTAATAACTTAAAAAAATTACACTGGAATGCTCTACATAGGAACCAACCTGAGATAAACGACATATACCGTCAGCATAAAAAAGAGTATAAAAAAACAAATTACAATAGCCAAACAAAAAGATTTCAACAACCGGATTGACAAAGCAAACAACAAAACTAAAGAAGCATGGTTGATAGTGAATGAGAAACTAGGTAGAATAAAAAGAAGACAAGAAATAATCACATTAAGTGATAACGATCAAATAATCACTGATACGAACATAATTGCGGAAACATTTTCAATATTTTTTACTTGCAGCACAGCATTCTCAAGGCATTTTGGCCAGAAACTTTCATTACCATGCACAATTTCTAATTATATAAATAACACTATGAAAATTCCTAAAAAATAAAAATACTACAAGCAATGACGGAGTAAATTTAAAAATTATCAAAATAATTTTCCCTTATATATCTTCTGCACTAACCAGCCTGATAAACGGCTCTATTCAATCAGGTATTTTCCCTGAGATAATGAAAACGGCTCTAGTTATTCCTCATGATAAAAAGGGTGATGTCCAAATTCCTGACAATTATCGACAAATTTCATTACTGACAGAATTCTCTAAAATTTTGGAAAGAATGTCTATAACTTAATAACTTCTATCATAGAAGACTACAACTTATTAACAGAATCTCAACACGGTTTTAGATCCAACAAATCTGTGGCAACAGCCTCATACCATGTTTTAAATTACGCGTACTTGGAACTTGATCAAGGTAAATATGTTATATCTTTGTTGTTCGATCTTACGACAGCTTTCGATAGTGTAAATTCTGATTTTCTATTAAAAAAAATTTGTAACCTTGGTATAAGAGGTATGATGTTAAATTGGATTAGTTCTTACTTGTCTAATAGAAAATTGATTGTGAAAATTGGACAGCAAACATCCAGTTCAGCTGACGTTCTTCTAGGAGTTCCTCAGAGGTCAATGTTGGGACCATTACTATTTATGCTTTTATTAATGACCTACCTGAACATATCAGTGTTGGAAAAGTTACAATGTTTGCAGATGATGTCTCAAACACTGTTTCAGCGGATACTTCAGAGGAACTCCAATCGATAGCTGAACAGGTATGTGATGAATATAATATATTATATTGTCTAAACTGCCATTTAAGAAAAGTACTGCCTGACAATTTTAATGTCCCTGCTATTTCGCTCTCTGTAAATACTAAACTTCTTGGAACATTAATTGACTTTGATCTATCATTGTAACCAGTTAAGTAAAGCTTATTTCGCTATTTATCAGATTAAACCATATTTAAATTTGCAAGGCATTTTGAATGTTTATTATGCTCTAGCTTATAGCAATATATCATATAACATTGTCACATGGGGTTCTGCAACAGAAAGTGAAAGGCTTTTTATCGCTCAAAAAAGCATTATTAGATTAATTTTTAATTTAGATTGGTTAGAAACTTGTAAATACACTTTTAAAAATAATAGAATTTTAACAGTGATCTGAATATTGATTTTAAAACGTATTACTTTCACGAAAAGAAATATTGACACTTTTGTTAAAGATAATAAAGGACATGAGAATCATACGAGATATGGACAATATCTACAACTGCCTAAGCACAGAATTTCTGCATAAGAGAAATCCCCACATTTTAAGTTTGTTTCTTTATATAATGCTCTACCGCCTGAATATAAAAATATAGGAAATTACAACCACTTCAAAAGAGCAGTTAAAACCTTCCTCCTTGAAGGAGCGTACTATTCCATAAATGAGTTTGTGAACAGGCAATAAATGATATCTGATTTTATTATTATTACTCTAAGCAAGTTTTCATACTTTTTTTTCATCTTATAGTATGTATATAGTTTACTACTAAATGCTTTTTTATAGCTGAGTTTTATTTTTGTATATCCTGGTACTCAGTTTTTTCCTTTATGTGTTTATTAATTTTATTATTAAGTTGAAAATCATATATACTTATAGTACCTATGTCTTGTTTACCGTTCTTTCTATTTATTATTGTATTTTGTAAGTTTATATTACATAAACTTATTATTTGTTATCTGTGACGTGCCATATGTACTTTGTAATATCTTTGTCCAATAAATCTATCTATCTATCTATTGCAGTGAATATCTTGATATTATATGAATAAATATTCACATACACAGTAAAAGTAACTAATCTCGTTAACCTGGAATCTATCCGAATGTTATACATATAGTTACACATTAAAATATTAACACAGTACTAAATAATAAAATATAGTACACACTATAGCCATTGTATAAAAAAAAATCAAATAAAAGACCAAGAGGAAAACATAGAAATTAAATCAACAGAAAAAATAAAATATTTAGGTATCGTAATAGATGCAAACTTAAAATGGAATCATCAAGTGCAATCAGTAGTGAATAAATTAAGAGGGCTCATATATAACTTTAAACAAATTAAAGAAATTTTAAAACTTGACTACTTAATAATACTTTACAAAGCACTCGTTGGCTGTAATTGGCTGGGGTGGGGTAGGTGTCTCATATACAGTGTGTTTCACTTCTCGTGAAGACACCCCTGTATCTTTTTGATTTGTTGCCGAATTAGTTTCAAATTTTTATCAGCCATACAAGTCCATAAGGTGACTTTATTCAACACATAAATGCCGTCTAAATCTAAAACGCCGGCCTACTGCGATAAAAAGAAAATGTCAATTTTCGAGAAATCATAGTAGGCTTAGAGATAGACAAAAATTTTCTTAACAAAAGTTGTTCAGAATCACTTGATATGCCCCCCTGTAAAATTTTGTGAAAATCGGAATATTTTCAAAAAATAATTTTTTGTTTCACTTCTCGTGAAGACACCCCTGTATCTTTTTTATTTGTGGCCGAATTAATTTCAAATTTTTATCAGCCATACAAGTCCATAAGGTGACTTTATTCAACACATAAATGCCGTCTAAATCTAAAACGCCGGCCTACTGCGATAAAAAGAAAATGTCAATTTTCGAGAAATCATAGTAGGCTTAGAGATAGACAAAAATTTTGTTAACAAAAGTTGTTCAGAATCACTTGATATGCCCCCCTGTAAAATTTTGTGAAAATCGCAATATTTTCAAAAAATAATTTTTTGTTTCACTTCTCGTGAAGACACCCTTGTATCTTTTTTATTTGTGGCCGAATTAATTTCAAATTTTTATCAGCCATACAAGTCCATAAAGTGACTTTATTCAATACATAAATGCCGTTTAAATCTAAAACGCCGGCCTACTGCGATAAAAAGAAAATGTCAATTTTCGAGAAATCATAGTAGGCTTAGAGATAGACAAAAATTTTGTTAACAAAAGTTGTTCGGAATCACTTGATATGCCCCCCTGTAAAATTTTGTGAAAATCGGAATATTTTCAAAAAAAAATTTTTGTTTCACTTCTCGTGAAGACACCCCTGTATCTTTTTATTTGTGGCCGAATTAATTTCAAATTTTTATCAGCCATACAAGTCCATAAAGTGACTTTATTCAATACATAAATGCCGTTTAAATCTAAAACGCCGGCCTACTGCGATAAAAAGAAAATGTCAATTTTCGAGAAATCATAGTAGGCTTAGAGATAGATAAACATTTTGTTAACAAAAGTTGTTCGGAATCACTTGATATGCCCCCCTGTAAAATTTTGTGAAAATCGGAATATTTTCAAAAAAAAATTTTTGTTTCACTTCTCGTGAAGACACCCCTGTATCTTTTTTATTTGTGGCCGAATTAATTTCAAATTTTTATCAGCCATACAAGTCCATAAAGTGACTTTATTCAATACATAAATGCCGTCTAAATCTAAAACGCCGGCCTACTGCGATAAAAAGAAAATGTCAATTTTCGAGAAATCATAGTAGGCTTAGAGATAGACAAAAATTTTGTTAACAAAAGTTGTTCAGAATCACTTGATATGCCCCCCTGTAAAATTTTGTGAAAATCGGAATATTTTCAAAAAATAATTTTTTGTTTCACTTCTCGTGAAGACACCCCTGTATCTTTTTTATTTGTGGCCGAATTAATTTCAAATTTTTATCAGCCATACAAGTCCATAAGGTGACTTTATTCAACACATAAATGCCGTCTAAATCTAAAACGCCGGCCTACTGCGATAAAAAGAAAATGTCAATTTTCGAGAAATCATAGTAGGCTTAGAGATAGACAAAAATTTTGTTAATGAAAGTTGTTCAGGATCACTTCATACGCCCCATGTCGTCTAAATCTAAAATGCCGGCCTTAGAATAATTAAAATTAAAATCTAATTACTTTAATGAGTTTTAACATCTGTCAACAATATGTAGGTTGGTAGGATGCTGTCATATAACGAATTCTTTTTGAATTAAATTGGTGGCCCTGAAAAGGGCCGTTGTTTTTACAGAGAAGACTACTAATAATGAATGATAATATTGTCGAAAAAAAAAATACAGATAAAGCAAAAGCCGCAGTGTTAGAATAGTTCAAAAATAAAAGAAGTTAATGGTTTTTTTTACTTATTTATTATATTGCGCCCCTTTCCACTAACCCACCCTCAAGTGCAATACACTTCTCAATCCGTTTTCTGTTATTTTTTACAACTCTTCGCAGTTCTTGAGCTGTAACTTCTAAACATGCTTGCCTTATCCTCTCACAAAGCTGCTCTATATTTTGAGGTCTGGTCATATAAACTTTGTTTTTAATGTGACCCCAAAAATAAAAATCCATTGGAGTGAGATCAGGTGATCTGGGTGGCCAATGTATTAAAGGGCTATTTCGTCCTATCCATCTTTGGGGAAAATGTTCATTCATCCATGCTCTCACTACTACGGAATTGTGGATAGATGCTCCGTCGAGTTGAAAATACAATTGTTCCAAAGGAAAATCAACAATTGCATTCCAAAGATCATTATTTAAAAATTCTAGCAAATTTAACGCATTTATATTTTGAAAAAAGAAAAACGGCCCTATTATTGTTTCGTTAAAAATTCCGCACCACACATTTACTTTCTGGGAATATTGCCTATTACAATTTATTATCCAATCAGGATTTTCTACTGCCCAGAACCTAGAGTTTTGTGATGACACTACCCCGTTGGTGGAGAAAGTTGCCTCGTCCGTGAAAATTACTTTCTTCAAAAAGTCTCTATTGTTTAAATAATTACCTTGGATCCATAAACAATATTCTAATCTTCTCTCTTCATCACCTTCCTCCAAGGTATGTAAAAATTTTGGTTTAAACGGTTGTAGCTTATGGCGTTTTAAACATCTCCAAATTTTTGATGCCGACAAATTAAGGTCACGAGCCATATTTCGAAGACTGGTAGTGGGATTGGCGTTAAACGCCGCTAATATAACATTATCATCTCCGTGATTTCGATTAAGATGTACTCTCGGTTTAAGCACATTGCCAGTTGTATTGAACAAGTGACATATTCTTGCTACGGTACCATGGTGTATTGGTTGTCTTAGAGGATGTCTTAAATTAAATTCTTCTGCTGCTTCTCTTGAAGACCGTACATTTTCACCGACTATCTGTATTATTTCAATTTTTTCATCAGTAGTTAAAAATATTCTAACCATTATGAGAAAAGATATGAAATAAGGAAACTTTAGTATGAATAAAATTATTAAAACAAGAAAAACTAACAAACTCCACAGAAAATAACAACAATCACTTCTGTCATGAAAGCAATGACGAAATAAATAAAACAATACATATTGACAGTTAATTTCACGGCACTCTTTACATTCAACGCAATAAAACCGTCCATGTTCCTAAATTTCTGAGCCGATAAGGAGGAAGGATATGATGGAGAGTTACTCCTCCAGAAGAGAGATAACAAAAAGAAAAAAAGAGAAGATATTACATTCAACTTGATATGTAAAAATAAAAAGCCCTTTTAGTGTTTTATTGAATGCTGATTTTTGTTCACAACTTTCATTTGTTGGAAAAAGTTCTCTTTATGTGTTCTCTTTTTTTGAAAATATTCCGATTTTCATAAAATTTTACAGAGGGGCATATGAAGTGATCCTGAACAACTTTTATTAACAAAATTTTTGTCTATCTCTAAGCCTACTATGATTTCTCGAAAATTAACATTTTATTTTTATCGCAGTAGGCAGGGGTTTTAGATTTAGACGGCATTTATGTATTGAATAAAGTCACCTTATGGATTTGTTTGGCTGATAAAAATTTGAAATTAATTCGGCCACAAATAAAAAAGATACAGGGGTGTCTTCATGAGAAGTGAAACAAAAATTTTTTTTTTTGAAAATATTCCGATTTTCACAAAATTTTACAGGGGGACATATCAAGTGATTCCGAACTACTTTTGTTAACAAAATTTTTGTCTATCTCTAAGCCTACTATGATTTCTCGAAAATTAACATTTTCTTTTTATCACAGTAGGCCGGCGTTTTAGATTTAGACGGCATTTATGTGTTGAATAAAGTCACCTTATGGACTTGTATGGCTGATAAAAATTTGAAATTAATTCGGCCACAAATAAAAAAGATACAGGGGTGTCTTCACGAGAAGCGAAACAAAAAATTTTTTTTTGAAAATATTCCGATTTTCACAAAATTTTACAGGGGAACATATCAAGTGATTCCGAACAACTTTTGTTAACAAAATTTTTGTCTATCTCTAAGCCTACTATGATTTCTCGAAAATTGATATTTTCTTTTTATCGCAGTAGGCCGGCGTTTTAGATTTAGACGGCATTTATATGTTGAATAAAGTCACCTTATGGACTTGTATGGCTGATAAAAATTTGAAATTAATCCGGCCACAAATAAAAAAGACACGAGAAGTGAAACAAAAAATTTTTTTTTGAAAATATTCCGATTTTCACAAAATTTTACAGGGCGGCATATCAAGTGATTCCGAACAACTTTTGTTAACAATGTAACGGGTAAATAGTACTTTTTGGGGCGAACCCTGTATGCATGGTTCCTTTTTGGTATACCTTACCTTGTCCTGTACGTAAGTGGTAGGAACATTTCTTCATTGAGCGCATAGGAGCGACACAACGCATTTATAATTATATCTTTATGGTATAAAGTTTGATTCGGTTAATTTAAGGAAGTAGCCTGTTACCTTATTATTACTATACCTATTGGAAGAATGTTCGACTCCCTCATGGTACTAGGAACCTTCAGAGTTTGTTTGGTAATTAGCATGGCTCATAGTGCTTAAATTAATTTGTTGATAAATTGTCGGCGTATGCGGGCGTCTACAACAGGGCAAAGCAGTAGTGAAACCTTTTCCCAGTATTGTAAAAATGTAGGCAGTAGGTGCCGCGTAATGTTGTATGCGTTTTCCATCACGTTATGCCTGGGATTATTTACATGAAAGTCATAAGTTTCTCAGTTAACATTTGTTTACGCCAATTTTCGGACAGAAACAGCCATGTTAGTTGTTTACGTTTAGTTTAGAATCAGGTTATTGGCTAAGCGCACTGTCGGTATAGGGCGAGCGCGTCATTGCGCGGTGTATTAATTTTAAATACCAATTGTTTTTCATTACGGGTTTCCAACGTACATGGATTCGGTTGCGGAAAAAAGGGTTTGGAAGGAAGTAACGGCTATTTAAGAAGCTGTTGGGGCACCGAGCACATGGCTTAGACGATTTTGTTAAATTGTATTTAAAAGAAGGGCCATTCTGCGAGAAGGTACGTCTAAATTTGTTTCGCCGTGTAGGCAGTTTGTTAATTGTTCCTCGTTTGCAGTAACGATAACAATATTTCTTGTTTTGTAGATTTGCCGGCCTAATTTACGTATAACTAATTTACGTATAGCTAATTTACGTATAGCTAATTTACGTATAGCTAACTTACGTTTGGTTAATTTGCACATGGCTAACTTGCATTTTGTAATTTGCACCTTGGAATTTTCGAATTCATAACTCGTATCCTGTAGACTTGCTGTTTAATATTTAATGATTGTATGATCCTGGATCTATGTGATTTGAGCTGTAATACGGTTATATGGTTGGAAGCGCTGTGATTCGATTATTCAACCGGCTATTGGATAACCACGGTCGCACGTGAAGCATGCCGCCCGGCCGCTAGGTCGCTTACCCTGATGAGAACACATGGTTGTAGCACATGGTTGTAACACGTTATGTAAATAAGGAATTGCCCTGGATGTCCATGGTACTGTGAGGTGTCGACAAATTAAAAATAAGGTCAGACTGTTTTTTCTATTTACTCAGAAACGGCGACGTGAAATTCCAGCCTCTGATTTTACAATAAACGTCGTGTGAGACGACGGCGTTGAACTATAAAATTTACCAAGCTTTTCAAAGAATTTGTTTGCTAAATTACTAAGCCAATTTTACACCTAATTTAAGTCAGATAATTTCGTTAATATTACGATTTTAATAAGTTCCACAGTTACTGTGAACCGCAAATAGTACTATTTGAGGGGGCCAAAAAGCGGACCATTTGTGAAATTAAATGAATTAAGTATTAAGCATTTTGATGTTCGTAGAGCACATTCTTACCCCATAAGGATACCTTATTGTGATACATTTTTATTATTAAATCTAATTTGAGGACCCAACCTTGACTTTATTTTTTTGCAACACCCGCAAACCCAAAAGGCTAGGATAGGCATTTTTTCTTGGTCTTAACTAAAACAAGATTAAGTGGCGCCTATTTAAATAATTGAAGACTTTAAAATTAAATTTTCCAAAGATCCTTACCCACCCCCAATGCTTCCGACGAGAGAGCTGCCGCCTAGCAAAGTATAATCCCCGGTGGGGTTATAACAAAATTTTTGTCTATCTCTAAGCCTACTATGATTTCTCGAAAATTGACATTTTCTTTTTATCGCAGTAGGCCGGCGTTTTAGATTTAGACGGCATTTATATGCTGAATAAAGTCACCTTATGGACTTGCATGGCTGATAAAAATTTGAAATTAATTCGGCAACAAATAAAAAAGATACAGGGGTGTCTTCACGAGAAGTGAAACAAAAAATTTTTTTTTGAAAATATTCCGATTTTCACAAAATTTTACAGGGGGGCATATCAAGTGATTCCGAACAACTTTTGTTAACAAAATTTTTGTCTATCTCTAAGCCTACTATGATTTCTCGAAAATTGACATTTTCTTTTTATCGCAGTAGGCCGGCGTTTTAGATTTAAACGGCATTTATGTATTGAATAAAGTCACTTTATGGACTTGTATGGCTGATAAAAATTTGAAATTAATTCGGCCACAAATAAAAAAGATACAGGGGTGTCTTCACGAGAAGTGAAACAAAAATTTTTTTTTGAAAATATTCCGATTTTCACAAAATTTTACAGGGGGGCATATCAAGTGATTCCGAACAACTTTTGTTAACAAAATTTTTGTCTATCTCTAAGCCTACTATGATTTCTCGAAAATTGACATTTTCTTTTTATCGCAGTAGGCCGGCGCTTTAGATTTAGACGGCATTTATATGTTGAATAAAGTCACCTTATGGACTTGCATGGCTGATAAAAATTTGAAATTAATTCGACAACAAATAAAAAAGATACAGAGGTGTCTTCACGAGAAGTGAAACACACTGTATAAAATCTTTAGAAAATATTCAAAAAAGGACAATTAAAATCATTTTTAAAAGAGGTACATTATACCCCACTGCTGCATTATATAATGAAAGCAAATTATTTGACGTTATTGCATGCTAATTCATGAGACATGAAAGCAACGCTATCTCACATTCACAAAACACTAGAAATAAGGAGAAGGTAAATCTAGAAATAAAAAAAACCGCTGCCCAAGGAATCACTACTTCCACATCCAGATTTCCTGTCCAAGTCACTCACACTAAATCACAATTTTCTTTCATCCCCTTTAATAATGAGGTGGGGGTGGTAATGGAGGTGGCTAAAGCCAAAATCTTTTTTTTGACCTTAGCTTCTCTTGTATATACTAAATACCAATTTTATGGACTCTTACCTGCTTGATTTACCTATTTACTCCAAATTTACCCCAATTTACCCACCCTTCGACGAAACAAGATGAAAATATAATCTAGTTCTGGATATTGTTAAAGTACATATGTGTACCAAGTTTCAAGTCAATATCTCAAACGGTTTCAGAGTAAACGTGCGTACAAAAAAGTTACAGACAGACCGACAGACAGACAGAATTTTTTTTTTTCGCTCAAACCTAAAATCTCGACATTTCGTGACATTCTAAACCTATTTGAACAATAACAATTTTTAAACATTTTTTGTCGTTACTATCTATACTTCCACTGGATGTGGAAGTAAAATTACAAAAAGCATTGGAAAAAAATGTTTTGGCTACCTCGCGCCAAAATTATATAATATGTTACCCGACCGATAAGAAAAATAAAAAAAGTTAAAAAAAACTAAATTCGAGGTAAAGAGTTGGATACATTCTGAAGGTGGAGATCTATACTTAAAGTTAGGTAATTAGATAAATGTAGTATGAAAGTTAAATATAGACGGTATTAATTCCAAATGAATTATTCATTGAAATTACTATTTCTTACATATAGTAAGTAGTTAAGGTAGCTATGACACACAACCTATCTAATGATGTTATAAATTAAATGCATTTCATCACATTCAAGGGTATATCAATACTCTTAAGTGATTTTCGTTTTATTTATATTCAAAATATAAATATTTAGAAGGTATCCCTTCACATGTTTCTTAAATATATTCTTTAAATTTTTTATGTGCCTGTTGGGTGGTCACAGAAGTCACACTTTGAACTACACTATATATTTTTTACACAAGAAAATTGTTATAATTTTCTACGAAGCCATATACTTATACCTATTTAAAGCTTGGATAACATGGAACTTAATCGAAGTATACCTGTAACGGAGCCTCTATAAATCAAGGAGTTACAGGTTTACCAGTGATCGCCGGGACAATACATTTGAACTACACCAGACGTGCTTGGAACGTGCTGACAAGGAAACTGACAGGGGTTATATTAAGTCCTGAAATATTTCCCGAGCTTTGCCGCAGCTTTGTGTAGATGTCCAATGACACAGTTGAAAATTATGCTACCAAATAAAATTTGAATTAATGTTTGTTAATATACGAAGACGTTTCTAAGCTTAATTTTTTTTTTACAAAAAAAAGGCTATCAGAAAAATATAGTAGGAATGCGACGAGGTATTTCCTGTCAAGAAACATTTTCAAGTCTCAGAATACTAATCCTAACTCCATTGTACATCCTGGAAATTTTGTTATATGTCAAGAGTAATTTTCAATATTTTCGCCAAAATAATTTTTTCCAAATGTATCATACTCTAGCAAATACTGATTTATATATTCCCTTACATTACTTAACTAAAAAAATCCCAAATACACAGGAATAAAATTATAAGAAGCTGCATCAAATATTTAAAGATACTGAAAATATTAAAACATTTAAACATATCAAGTTATCTTATAAGAAAAGTTTTCTATACAATTGAGGAATATATGAATGATTAATTAAAATGTAATCAAGTTTGTTAAATATGTGTCCTACATATCATACTTGCTAAAGATATATAAAACTTTTTTATTTTTTTAATCTTAATGTTAACATACTTTTAACCAATTTATCTTTGTGATTTTAAATATGACATAATTTATCAGTTGTTATTTGTTTGTATTTGTGCTATTTTGTAATGTTATTATTGTGACTATTATTTTTATTTTATTTCGTTGCATACTACTACTTTATTGTGTTTCAGATGATTGTACTCACCTTTGTAATGACGAATCCAATGCTATTTTGTACTATGTTGTGCAGTTTTTTATGGATAATGAAGATATTATATTTATTATTATTATTATTTCCTAGAAGCCCTGTTAGTGGAGGTCAGTGTTACTGTACGTAAATTTTTAAAAAATTAAATTGTTTTGATATCCTTCTTTAAATATTCTAGTTAAACCACTTGCCATTTGCTTCTCTTTCAAAGCTGACCCCTTATTTAAAAACTCAGATACCGCCTCATGTCAAAAACTCCAATATTTTGTTAAAGACCGCTGCCCAAGGAATCACTACTTCCACATCCAGATTTTCCATCCAAGTCTCCCACAACGAAAAAATTTTGTGTGTGGAAACAATTACTTATGGAACTTTAATAATAAAATATTTGAAATCGTCTACCCCAAAAACCCATAAAACGATATCCCACATTGGTAGTGGGGTGGGGGTGGTAGTGGGGGGGGATGAAGTAAAAAAATATTTTGAGGTTTTTGGTTCTTGTACACAAATCATAATTTTTTTTTACCCCCTTTAATAATGTGGTGGGGTGGTAATGGTTTATCTATTTATCCCCAAATCTTCAACGGAATAAGATAAAAATATAAATTAGTTCCAGATCACGTTAAAATACATACGTGTACCAAATTTCAAGTCAATATCTTAAACGGTTCCAGAGTAATTGTGCCCACAAAAAAAGTTACAGACAGACATATCGAAAGACGGACAGAAATTTCTTTTCGCTCAAACTTAAAATCTCAACGTTTCATGACATTCTAAGCCTATTTGAACTATAAAAATTTTCAAATTTCAGTTTGTCTTACTATACTTCCACTGTATGTGGAAGTAATTATAGAAATAAACTTTAAATCTCCGTTCCAAACTTCTTTTGGGAATAAAGAATCGGACAATTGTCAACTGTCAATTGTTTTTCGTAGCAACTGCTCAACAGTACAAGCTGTCAGCAGGGTGGAGCGAGCGTAGTGGGGGGCTTTGAGGAGGGAAGCTTCAGAGTATTTACAATGTGCGACCTCACCAGAGCTTTCGACTGTGCCTCGCATAACCTTTTGCTGAAGACACTAAATTACTTTAGAACAAGGATTCCCTTACATAATAGAACAGAGCGAGTCTCAGTAAATGGTGTTGTATCTAATAGGTAACTAGCCAGTTTTTTTTTATTTCATTAAAGTGTGTGTTTATGTATAAAAGACGCTAGACCGTCCTTAAATCGCAGTGCTTTCTTTGCAATAAATAATTAAAGTTGAAATCCTTTCGAAAGGCGCTGTGACGTCACTCTGTGAAAACGCCTAGGTAACACCTTATAACAATTGATCCCGCCAAGGCGCGAGCGTTGTAGTAGAAGTTCTGTGTTGTGACATTTATAGTTTGTAGGTTAGAACAGACAATTTTAACTTGTTGGATTGCAGTGATTATTATTTATTATGTTAATGTTCTAACTATTTATACATATAAACCTATAAAGCTAACAAGCTTCTATTAAAATGCACCACCTAAAAATTTCAGGTCGATATCTGCACTAGTTTTTGATGGTATTCAATTTTTTTGAAAAAAAGGGGGTCTTCGAAAAATGGCTATTCTCTGTCAGATTTTGCTATGAGAAGAAAAATTCTATTCTTCGAGAGTTGTTCAATATTTACAATTTTTTTCTATATGATCATTATTCAGAAAAAAGTGGTGAAAATTTAATTTGAAAACATAAAAAAATATTTTTGCATAAAAAAATCCAATTAAAATTAAATATCTTTTGAATGGAATGCAGTGTCGAAAAATCATGTCTACCATTTTGAAGAACTGTTTTTTTTTTGGTACACCTCAAAAAAAAACACTGCATTCCGTTCAAAAGATATTTAACTTTAACTGGATTTTTTTATGCAAAAAAATTTTCTATTTCTTCAAATTAAATTTTCACCACTTTTTTCTGAATAATGACCATATAGAAAAAAATTGTAAATATTGAACAACTCTCGAAGAATAAAATTTTTCTTCTCATAGCAAAATCTGACAGAAAATGAAGTACTTATAGCCATTTTTTTTTTAATTGAATGTATCAAACAATAATGCAGATATCGATCTAAAATTTTTATCAGATGTTCCCACCTGTGTCGCACATACTTTAGTAAAATTTCAAAAATTTTTCTAAAATATTGCTGAAATTAAATTTTTTTTTCAAAATTTCGGTTTTTTTGAATTTACTCCTGACCTAATAAAGGTATTTTAATACCTATAACTTTCCCATTTGAACTTTCCTCTCAGATTATTAGCCTTCTATTTAAACGAGAATAACCGACTTTTCGACTTTACGACCCCCCACCCCCTTTTTCGGTATGGCATCAGTTGGCAAACTATAAGGGCTTATTTTGGATGTCCAACCCATCAACTTAAAACAATAAAATCGTGGTTATGTATTTTCGCCGTGTCAAATTACAATTCGACTGAACTACAGAAACTTTTACAGGTTTATGTTCAATTTCTCTAGTGTATAATTCGCAACTATAGTATCACAAAAAATAAAAATTGACTACTTAACTTTCACAAATAAAACAATATTTAAAAAACCTCAAGTACCATTCCACCATTTGAAACTTTACAAACTGTTAGAATAACGAAAATGTGCATCGCTAATTTTAACTCCACGAGAGAAAGCTTGCAGTTGAAAAACTAAGTCTCCAGATTGCCCGAGACTGTGCTCATATAGACTTCTCATGGTTTCAATTATAACTGGGGTTTATAAGTATTTACAGAGACCTAGTTCCCTTTTACGATCTTAATAAGGACTCTCTTAGGGCACATAAATGTATGTCGTTGGTTGCAGTTGAGTTTTTTTTCTAACTGCCGCCGTGCCAATTTACCAGAGATCCCGCTTTAGTGTGCCTTTATAATATAACACCCGAAATTAAACTCGAGGCACATTAAAATATGCTGTCACTTCCACTGGCGTGGACTAACGACTCCCGTAAATTATAAGAATGGCTTCATGCTTATTACTATTTCCTGCAATTTTTGTTCAAACATAAATTATACAGGATTCTCCAGTGGTCCTGCAGTCAGACCAACAAGACTTTAAAGTGGCTTATTTTATTCATTGTTAGGTAGCAGACAATTACAATTATGGCTACTAATAGAACCCAATTGGCAGAAAAACACTTTAGATAAACGTAAAACATTCATCTTGGCACTAGGCAGAGAACGTTCTCCGGCAGCATAATACAAAATACATTCAATAGAAAAAAATGTGGCACATGACAAATGTTTTTCCGAAAAACTGGATACCACAGAACATAGAGTTGAGAAGCAAAATTATACCAAGGGGCGCTACTATGTGGGCCGAAAAACGCGAAAATTTTAATTTGCAGATGGTAGTTTTTAATTTGTTACTCTCTATCTAAAGCTAATTCGGGTAAATTTTGGCCCCCATGGCCTTGATGAAGAAAAGGCTAATTTTTCGATTTTTAAAATTTTTTAAATTGTCTGGGGACCATTTACACCGGTGCAGGTGTGAGAAGTGTGAATAAACACTGCTGCAGGTCTTAGGATTGTCAAGAAATTAAATAAATTTTTATTTTTCCTTTATTTTTGGGCAAGTTTCTTTATAAAATTTAATTTAATAATTCAAAATTTCACAATCGGAATGTTAAAGCAAGTTTTCTGAAGTGCAGTATGTGATGCCAGTTAAGTCTTAAGTTTTAAAGTTTCAATTCAGACATTTATATATCTTGATAATCTTTTAGTGCACACTGTTAAGGTGGCACATGGTACCACGGACCGTCTCTAGGCCCTACGAAATGTTGTATATGTAATATTCAGTCTCATTAATTAAGAACTTTTGATATCACGCTCATTAAATTGATAGAGAGGTATTTTTTTTGCTTGCATCCTACCTCGAGAGGGGGTAGTTTGCACGCTTTTCATTATTTATATTAAATTAGATAAGCTCACTTTAGAAACTGCAAATTTGGAATTATTTTGATTTATTTTTGAAAGGACAAGTATTGGTCCACAAGCACTACTATACATGTTATGGTTGTTAATGTTTTTTTAATAACTGTTTTTAATAAATTTTGTTATTGTCTGAGTGTTCATCATATTCTCATTTCTTAGCACCTACCCAAGATTAAGTAATCTCTTATTATCAACAGTTTGTTATTAAAGTAAATTTTGATAGAGTATTAAATATTAAAAGTTTTTCCATCGCGTATTATAAACAGTTTTAATTTTGTTTCTTGGCTGACAAAGTTAACCACTAAATTCCTTAAAGGTCAAGTGGTGCCCTCTCTTATTAGTCTGTGTTCAGGCTTTTCACTCACGCCCTTTTGCTCTCCGAAAATACTAGCTGCCGCAAGCGAGTGAACTTTTTTATATTTCGGTATTAGAAAGGTCGCAATTTTCCACACTTGGTAAAATCTTATCTTCTTCGTATTGTCGTGTATATACGCAGGGCATCGGTACCTATCACGTCTAACCGCACAATGCGAAGATTACATAAATTGTGCGCATTGAAGTGGGAGTATATCCGTCTTTCTTTTCCTAATTTACGTAAATATATAAAACTACATTTGCCAGATCTGTATGTGTATAGTATAACGTGTACTTCTAAATTTTGAAAATATAAGAGTAAAACAATAAAAAAATAGTATACACGAACACAGTGAGTGTTCCTATCATACGAGTTTTGCACTGAAGCTTGCCACATGTGTGTTACATACTATGTTTTCTACGGCTGTGAAGTTATTTCCCTTAAAGTTTTTCCAAAATTTTAAATTTGCTGCCTGTCAGATTTTATTTAAAATGATAAGTACTGCTCAAACAGTTGTCATGACTAACAAATAAACAAATTTGTTGGTCCAGATGTAAATATTTCTAGAATTTCTAACAATGTAAATGTTCCAGTTCTTCCAAGCATTAATTTAAGTAATTGCAATTCATGTGCAATTAATGTACATTTATAGAATTTAATTGTTATTACCATTTAAATAATATAAAATTCTTTAAGGTAAACACACTCTTTGATTTCGATGTGTGAAGATGTAATCGAGGCGTGTGGCAAATTCTTTGCCGCACGGCAGTGCAGTGATCACTGAAAGGAATAAGATAATTAATGATTCTTTATATTCCTCGCTTACCGAAAAGAAGTATTGTAATCGTGAACAAATCGCTATTCCAGATTACTTAAGACTTTGACATTTCAGATTTAGATTATGAAAATTTAGGTATTTCAATTCAGTCATTCAGTCCGTCTATTGGTCGGTCTCTTGGATCTATATCTAAAATAATATTTGACTGAGAAAAATTACGTTCAACAGGTAAATAAGGCTTATTGCCATGGAAAAAATTTGGTACATTTTGATCGAAAAATATACAACCTGAAAACCCCAAAGAAATAATTAAGGAGAAAAAGTTACAAAAAACAGTAATATTTGATATATGGGCCTTTTCACTAGATTCTTAAATCTCAAAACAAATATGTTTAGTTGAAAGCTAACTGATAGATATTCACCTTGTGCAACTCTGTTTCAAATATAAATCTCGCAGTGTTTAATAAGAAAAAATAAACATTTAGAGTGACGTCACACATCCCGTATTTATGTTGGCAGCATTTGCCAGAACGCCTAATTAAGCGATCCCACGACCTGTCAAAGTTTTTTTTCAATATGGCGTGGAGGGCAAACACGGGTTTATTTTTATTAAATTCCGGAAACGTAGCCAAGACAACAGAAAAACACAAACGTTTAACGAATGGAAACGAATGTTTGCCCTCCGCGCCATATTGGGAGTCACGTGGTTTGGATTGCCTAATGACACCACAACTGACACATGTTTATTGTTTACGCTTTGTTTTGGGGTTATGTTCTGTGTGTTCCTTTACGAATTGTGTTTTGCTTTGTTTCTGTATAAGAGTGGAAGAAAATGGATTTTCTAAAAGAAGTGCAAAAAATCTGCCGAAAGTCGATTGGACAATTTATATTGTTATTTGTACATGTTGGTACAAATCACTCTTTAAACATTTTCTAAACACAAAAATCCAAACTAAAGAGAAACGACTGTCAAAGTGTCAATTTCAACGTCAACTGTCAAAAAGCAGGGAACCAACTTTATGAAGGTCGTAGGCTCGCCGACGTCACCAAGGTGAGTGCGTGACGTCACGTTCAAAGCGCGCGCTTTATTTCCACACTTTTGATATATATTTTTTTTTCGATAGAAATCATGCTAAAAAAATACTGCGAATTTTTTTTAAAAAACACTATCACATAAAAAAATCACTGAAAAGGCCCATTGCAAGGAAGAAACCTATTTTAGTTTTAGTGAAAAAGATATACGGGGTGGTCACTAAGAGAATAAAATAATTAATTGGACTAAACACGTCAACATTTGACGGATAATGTATAGAGTAGACTCTTTTGTCTTTAAGAACTCTTTTTGTCCTTAAGGAAAAAGTGAGGTCATTACGTTGGCATAGGGCCACGAGTTTTCCGAAAATGTGAGTGCTGATAGTAGTATAAGTTCAACGGTGGTGTGGCCCAAAGAATAATTTCTAGGAAAATTTTTTAAACATTCCCATTTCGTCGAATTTCAACGGGCTCAGCTTGTACGTAATAGTAATACACAGTTACTGTCTCTCAAAGTCTCATATTATTGAACACTGAAGGTTTCATTAAAATCGATTCAGTAGTTTCAGGAATTTTCTACTACATATAAACTAGCATCTTAATATATAACTTTGCGGTCGAGAAGCAAGCACATTTTACTCTCACCTCACACTCTCACCATTACAAAACCCAAACTAGAGGAACACGAAATAAGGGAACGAAAGATGGCTAACCTACTCGGACTAACATTTGACACAAGACTATCATTTGCCCTCCATGTAACCAGAGTTATAATTAAGGCTTATGCAGCTCTATATCCACTTGTCAACAGGCATAGCAAACTTACAGTAAAAAGCAAGGTATGTCCCTACAAAGTAATATTCCGCCCTATATTAACCTATGCCTGTGCGTCCTGAAATCTTATCTTGGAAGCACAGTGCCTGCGAATACAACTTACTTAAAACCTGCTGACGAACTCTCCTCGATACATAACTATCGCGGAGCTGCATAGGCTTACTGGGGTGCAAATGATACGCGACCATATTGATGAGACAGCACAAAAATTCTTTACCCAAAAAATATCAAATTCACCATTGACAATAAATCTAACAAATATTAGAAGGCGCGAAATATTTTCCATACACATAAACTTATACACTAACGTCTTACAATCTACCTCGACAAGACTGAGCATACTAATTCCCATACAAAACTCATCCTCCAAACCGTCCACCATTACATCTTTCCCTTTACCCCCCTTGACCCCACCCCCGCCCTCTGAACTTCTATACTCATGTAAATTTGCTTAATGCAAAACTGTTTTTATCTTGCTGACATTTGGAGGAGGGTTTCTTCAAACACTTTTCCCTACATATTCCATTAAAATACACATTCCTTCTTCTTCAAATAAAGAGAATTTTTATGAGAATAAAATCATTGTTGTATTTTTTTAAAATGAACACGACTGAACTTTAAGATGATTATCTAAATGAATCTCAATCACATGATCAGAAAATCTCTTACCAATAACGCCTGGCCATTGTGCTATCTTTACGTGCTTGTTCGCGTGTATGTGACGCTATACAGTTGACATGTTAATCATAGCTAAAGAAAATAAAATATATTAGTTTGGTAATTTTGCTCTCACACTGTAGTCTCAGGTTCGATTCCGAGCCGTGGCATCGGGATTTTTCTGACAGAGAAATTAATCCTGGGTGTGTGTTTCTCGTCTCAAAATGCGTGCTCCCCTTCTGCATAAGGTCGCTTCAGGCTTCAGGGTTTTGTGTTTTATTACCGTCTCAAAATGATAATTTCTTGTCTTATCAATCTTATCATATCTAACATTAAGTGTGTGTTATTACAATATTTAAACAAAATCTGGCCTGCATTTCACTACTTTAGAATAAGAGATAAATCATTTAATATTATATCTTTCAATGGAGCATCATAAACAAAATCAATATAGACAGCGTAGGTTTTATTGGAAACGGCAAATCCGAGCTCGCTGATATTTTTCATTCGAATTGCATTTTTCGCCATGATTCAGCATTTCCTCCCCGAAAGCTGCATGTTGCCACAAGCGCAATTTATTTAAAATGTGATTAATGAAAATACTCAATTATTGTGCTATGCAGCTTTCACAAAGATGAACTTTATTCAGAAAAGAGATTTATATTTAATTTCAGAAAAGGTAACTTACAGTGTAATTAAAAAGTACCGTTTGACAGTGAGTTATTGTCGCCTTATTGCTCAATGAATAAGCTTTTAAACATTATGCTGAACAAAAACTATACATTTTTTGTCTAGTTTATGCAAAAGAAACCGTTTCTTTTTGCGATATACGGGGTTTCACAGAAAGACAGAAAAATTAAGATAGTATGCATCAAAATAAGAAAAACATATTTCTATAAACACGGTCTCTAAAATGCTTCCTAAGGCGGCTAGCCCCATAAAGGTGAATTCAGAAACACCACTTTGATTAATATTCTTAAAACGGCAAGTTGTCGTCAATGGATAATTTGTGATCTTAGGTTGTTCTCTTAGCCCAGACGGCAGAGAACATTTTATAGTGAAACCTACATAAACTTGCGAAATGAATAATTTTTCTCTAATGAGTTCGTAAAAGTGTATAGAATAATATCCTGAAAAGTTTACATTCCGCTGGGATGCAGAACATAAAAAAAGTTAATAAAAATTTTTTTCATCCATTTTTTCAAAAGTCAGATGAATAAACCAGGTGTTTCTGAACAAAAAATGTCTTAATAAAATTTATCGTTAAAAAAAAATAGTGAAATAACTTGTCACTCGGTTAAATGCTTACTATGGAACCTCTAAAAATTCTTAGCAGTTCTAACGAGGAAAATAAAGCTTTTTTCTCTTTCTGATTACACATTTTTAACATTTTTCTTAGTGAATAGGAGGACAAATAGTGAGTATGAAGGGAAAATATATAATTATGAACGCATACAGAGACACCACACTTAGCCGCTGAATCGCTCGTATGAATTTTTACGTGCCTTTACTGTATTGTATTTATTACAGGTACACCCATCCACATTTCAGCTATATCCAAAGGATTCCTTATACATTTGTTAATGCATTGGAAAAGTTCCAGAATTTATATTCAAAACAATCAAAGATATTTTCATAGTTATAATGATAAGATCCTGAAAATCGCAATTTCTTATCATAATCTGATTGATCATATTTTTGGAAAAAATGCATACAAGTAAACGAATTTGTGTTTAAACATTCGAAAAGTATACATTTTTTCCGAAATAGTGATTTTTTTTTCCAATGGGTCAAGTTCTCGGCAAGTTACAGCCTCCAATATACCGGGTGATTTTTTTAGTTGGTACAGCACCTTTTCCTCGCTTATTATTAAAGACAGAGTATTGAAATTTTGCAGGCATACTTTGTGACATTTTATGCATCTAATGCATTTTTTTAAATTTTTCTGCTGTTTCTCGTCTAACCGGAAGTGACGTCAACTTTCGATTTTCAAATGAAACACTATAGTTTTTCTTTTGGATTTCAAAACTAGATTTTTTTCTGAGTTAGATTATGTAAAAGAAGTATTAGGTTAGAGAGGAAAGTTTTTGAGATAATGCGATTTTAAGTTTTCAGGTGTTGAGAAGCACTAAAAATCGAGTTACCTATGGAATGATTTTGAGGCAGATTAAAATTGCCCTTAAAACGCATAGTAGGCGCATGTCAAGTCAATAGAAGTTGCGTTGTCGTCTTTGAATTTAGCATTTCTAAATTTTCTGGCGTCAGTTCACAAAAAATTAGTAAAATAAATGGAAAATAATTATACAAACGTAGATTTCTTTTACATCCTTATGATTTTTAACAAAAATGGTCAAAGATATTTACCAACTTGTCGTAGTTTCTATGCAGAATATCCCGAGAAAAGAAGGCTTGATAGTCGATTTAAAAAAAAAATAATTACAAATTTAAGAACTTCAGGACAATTTAAAGTGAAACGAAACAGAACTTACTATGTGAGGAGGCAAGAGAATAATAAATTAAATATTCTATTGGCAGTTACGGAAAATTCATGTATTTCAATTCGTCAACTAGAAGTGCAATTTGACATATCATATTCCTCCATCCAGAAAATATTGAAACGATATGCGCAGTATTCTTACAAATACTCGGTACATCAAAAGTTACTTCCTGGAGATTTTCCCAGACGAACTGCGTTCTGTGAATGGTTCATAATAAAAAAATCAAGAAGATCCCGGATTTTGGCGCAAAGTAATTTGGAGTGACGAGGCCAGTTTTACCAATAACGGCTTTTTCAATCGACGTAATGCACACTACTGGTCCACGGTTAACATTTAACTAAATCCAGCAACGTTCAGATAGTTTGGAAGTTCAATGTTTGGGTTGGGCTTATTAACAACTGATTGGACCTCTTCTTTATGATCAAAATCTTAATGCAGCGTTTTATTCCCAAAACATATTGCATTTTTTGGAAGAAAATTTTCTAGATAATTTACCTTAGCAGCACTTAGAGAAATTTATTTTATGCAAGACGGAGCCCCACCTCACAATGCAAGGGTGGTGGACGGTCTTCTAACAATTATTTTTGAGGACAAGTGGATCGGAACCTCCGGGCCGATTAGATGGCCAGCGAAGTCTCCGAATCTCAATCTATTTGATTTTTTTTATGGGGTCACATTAAAGATAATGTATATGAATTCGAACGCGAAACAAGAGCGGCTTTGGAAACACGTGTTCGTGAAATCTGCCAAAAGATGAATCCCAGTTTATTGAAAACACAACAGAAAGTGTCAAGTGAACAGTTGAAAAGTGTTTACATCAAAATGGTGCCTTATTTGAAAATTATTTGTGATAATTTCCTTGTTATTGCAGCTGCATGTTTAAATTTTTGTCACTGTTTGAAATAAAATTGTTTATTGTTTTGTCTGTTTTTATTGTTTGAAATGCTAAATTCAAAGACGACAACGCAAACTTCTGTTGACTTGACATGCGCCTACTACGCGTTTTGACGGCAATTTTACTACAAAATCATTCCATAGGTAACTCGATTTTTAGTGCTTCTCAATACCTGAAACCTTAAAATCGCATTATCTCAAAAACTTTCTTCTCCAACCTAATACTTTTTTACATATTCTAACTCAGAAAAAATCTAGTTTTGAAATTTAAAAGAAAAACTATAGTATTTCATTCGAAAATCGAAAGTTGACGTCACTTCCGGTTAGACGGGAAACAGCAGAAAAATTTTAAAAAGTGCATTAGATGCAAAAAATGTCACTAAGTATGCCTGCAAAATTTCAAAACTCTATCTTTAATAATAAGCGAGGAAAAGGTGCTGAACCAACTAAAAAAAATCATCTGGTATATATTTATTTATCAAGAAAATCATCAAACGAGGAAATTAAAATGAATTGAGATGTACTTTTTTGTGAATCCACGTTACTACAACTGAATAAACCATAATAATCATGAAGTGTATATACCTTTTAACAGTTCTCAATGAAGAAAGAATTTTTTTGAAGGGCTCCGAGTTATAACGTTACACTTGACTATTTTTTTCCGGGAAAACCGTGGCTTTAGAGATAAATTTTGTTAGGACATTTTTTGTTCATAAATACGTGGTCTATCTATATGTATTTTTTATTTTTTCCTGGGTTGACTTAATCTTGAAAAAATGGATGAAAAAAATGTTTTTTCACTTTTTCTTATGTTTTGCATCCGAGCGAAATGTAAACTTCCTGGGGATTATTCTATACACTTTCACGAACTCATTAAAAAAAAATTATTCATTTCGCAAATTTGTCTAAGTAAATACCTTCATCGACTGGGCTATCCTCTGTTAGGTTTTTTTGGTCAAAATTTTAAAATTATTGTAGTTCTCTACGTTAAAAGGTCTTTCTGTTTAGTGTGTTATAAGGATGATAAGGATTGAACTTTTTCTAGACTTTAGTATCTAAATAATAGACTTAATGTTTCTTCATTATATAGGTACGTTTTCTTGTATGCAGTATAACAATATCAAGATTTATAAAGTAATAAGGTTGGCTACTAACTAAACAAGGTCCAATCAAGGTACCATATTGCGCGTCATCTTGCCTGCCGCTGCCGCTTAAGTCACATATTTTCTTGTGTATTTACTCGTAATTTCAAACTGATAACGTATAATTTATGATTCTCTTTTCGAGTTTAGTTTGACTTTAGTGCGTAGTGTTCTGTAGTTTTCTGTGTATTATTTATCAGATATTGTTAGTTCATTGTGTAACGGCCAAAGATAATAAACAATAATTATGAGGAAGTAATCTTGTCAATTTTCTTCTGTATCTGAAAGTTCAACAATTATGTATTCACAAGTTACATTTCAAGAAAACAGATGCCCGGAGGGAGAATATTCAGTGCGAAGGATTGTAAAAATAATTCGCAAAAAGTTAAAGAATTGGGGAAACACTTGTTTTTTTTCTTTTTCAAATGACCCAGCTATAAGAAAACAATGGACGTAAAACGTCAGAAAAAAATCAGTTTTCGGTTACTAACAAAATAATTTGTAATACAGGGTGGACCAAGTTACATGGGATTTGGGATGTTTTCTAAAGCTATAGTGCGGCAGCGTAAGGTTAAAAATAAATATTCTGTATGCTCCTTACTGTTACAAGCAAACGAAAAACGGTTTTGGATTTAATAAGGTTTTCTTAACACGAATCTGTTTGATGGACACTTGAGAAATGTTGCAGAGTGATTCTACATCGTAATTAGGAGTGGGGTGTATTGACCCTGTATTCGCGCGCTATACTGTATACTGATTTCAATAGTATTATCTATGTAGAGCCGGGTTTGAGTAAATTTTACAATTTTAAGAACTAGTGTATGGTGTATTGATGTTTTTAGTGAAAAATGTATATATTTAAATTCGATTTACTCGACCAATGAACTTACAAGCCTATTAAGAACCAACCGCAATACCTATAAGAAATTATTGTTTCGTGTTTTATAGATTTGTAGTGATAAAAACTATTTGTTTTTTGACGTACAATACTTACATGCCGTGGGTTAATGGAAACGACATCTTTATTTGAGATTAAAACTATTTAAAAGATTGTAAGTTGTGACAACAACAGGAGAATAATATAAATTAATAAAATACTTATATAATTTTGTGTCATTGTTAAGAACACCGACTTCTGGAATTTCTCAAATTTTTTGCATAGATGTGTTCACAGACGTTATAGTAATCGTTTCTGATAGTTGAAATGTTGTGCTTATTTTGAAAAACTACTAACCCTAAAATGGGGGTAATTCTGAAAAAAAGCGAAGTAGCATATTGTCTTGCCCTAAACAATTTTATTTAGGGCAAGGACAAAAAAAAAATTTCAAAAATATCCCTACTGTAGGGGATAGTTTTCCAAAATAAGCACAACATTTGAACTATCAGAAACATTTACTATAACGTTTGTGAACACATCTATGCAAAAAAATTGGAAAAACTTCAGAATTCGGTGTTCTTAACAATTACCTAATTTGGTTTTAGTTATTAGTGAAAGGAAATGGATTCAGTAGTACATTTACATATTCCTAATAAAGGTAAGAGAAGAAGAGCTCGACCCTAATAAATGTTTAATCTGTGGTATCGAGACAAAAGAAAATCTGTACATGCACCAAAGGCTAATAGCTTTTGTTTAATTTTAAAATATATTTCTGATAGAGCACTATTAAGAGAAGAGGAGTTCATACCTCTAAAAGTATTATTAGTAAATTTATCAGCAGAAGGATTACAAGACGGAGAATATTCATGGCACAGATCGTTTTATCTAAGGACAACACACAAAAAAGTCTAGACAATTTGTGAAGAAAATTTGAAGAGAATCCATTTAATGTTTAAGATAAAGATCAGCCAGGCCCTAGTACTCCTTTTACCAGAAATCAGACAATACAATTCGATAAAAATAAATCTTTCTTTTTGCGACAAAGAGGGTGGAAGAGATAATAACCTAAGGGATGCATTAAAATTACTAAATGACGGTAAATCAAATCTACGGCTGAGCGCACTTATCAATCCAGCTGATGCACATGCTGCAGACATTTTATATCACTTGAACTATTGGTCTACTTATGTAAGTGCACCTCTTCGCAAAGCAAAACTTACAGTAGAAGAAGAAAAAGAGGACAACATTTCAGCGATATCATCCTTAATTGAATTTATTAATGTTGCAAGACAATCCTTATTTCAGGGCCAAATTGTAACCATCTCAACACTAGAAAATGTATAATTTAGAAAACTAAAAAGAAAAAATTAATCTAAGCAGATTTCAATCACACTCGTCAGGTGCAGCTATAGTCAAAATCGAGGAAGATGACTTATAAAATCTGATATGAAAACTATTTTTGCAACAGCCAAACTAATAAGAAAGTCAATTTTATCCGCGGAAAAATGGAAATTTGAAGGTTCTATAAAAGAAGTAAGTCGAACATGTTTCCTAAAAATGTTTACTTTTTTAAGAAGTGGTACTATATTGGCCATAAGAATATTTCCGCAACTTTGCCACGATACCTCGGTTATCTGGAATTCCGGAAAATCTGCCAGATGCCTGTCAGTAACGAAGTTATTTTGGGAGTGGAAAAGTTTGTTTGCCAGTTATACATACCACAAACTATACTTGATAATATAGGTGATGTTCGTTGGATCCTATTTAAAAAGAAGCAAATTGAAGGAGAAAATCTGCCTCCAACTAAAGGAGAGCCTGCAATTCTTCGACCGCACTATTAAGCCATGGAATGGGATAGGGACAAACTACCCCATCCTATGGTCCCAGAGCCAATCAATTACGGTTGGAAAATTGACAAAAATGGAGGTTATTCTCTAATTATGTGCTTACTACCTTGTGCTGTAAACTAGTCTTAGAACTGACATAGTGTTTATATGTGGTAGGAAAATGTCGTCCACCCTGTAAATTTTTATTAAGTGTCCTTTACAGCACAGAAATGTGCAAATGTGTAGCGGACGAAGAAAGCTGCAAAAATATCCCTAAAGATGACACCATACTGGATAATGATTCAGAATAAATCACAGACGATATCGATGTGGTGTTTAATTAACATTATAAATTTAAACTGTTTAGCCACTGTATTTCTATTAAAATGTCTCGGTATTAAAGACATTTTCAGCCACAGTTTTATTTCTTTATATTTTTTACGTTATATAGTAGTTACTTTAAATACTGCAATATGTGTTCACGTTCCTAGAGGAGAGAGGGGGAGGGGGGGTATGTGTGGATTATATATGTCACTAACTAGAACTGTGCTCATTATCTGTTGTATTTTTGTCGAAATGCAAATTTTTATGCGGTCAAATAAACTTACCCCCCCCCCCTCGTTCCCCACCCTTCATCACTTGCATCCTCCCTCTCTGACGACTATTTTGTGATTTCTACTACCTGCATAGTAATTTAGGTAATTTTGGGACCTCCTATGCTCAATTTATCGACTGCGATTATGAGATAACCTCCCTTCCTCAAGTGAATATGATGGTGGGGCATTCCACCAATCGGACACGATTTCCAGATGTCCATCAACTGATTTCGAATTCCAGAAGGACCATAAAATAAAACAAAGTTCACCATTTGCTTGTAACACTAAGCAGCACACGGGATTACATATGCTGCTGGACTACTATGGCAGATAGACAAAAACCAATATAGGTGTCCTGAGCTCGATTTTCGAGAAACAAACAATGGCGCAAAAAGCAATAGTCTATTTTAGCTACGGAGTGTTTTTGGAAAATTGACATTTTTGGTTGACCTCTATATCTCAATTACCAAGTGTCGAATCGAAAATCGAGTAACACATTCTTAAGGCACTTTTTTGAGTAGAATCCGTTGCTGATAAGAAGAAAATTATGCATGCCTCAGTTTTCGAGATATAGGCATAACTTTTGTTTTTTTAAATTATTTCATTATTGGATCATAACTTAAATTCTCTTAAAGCTCTCCAACGATATATCATGTCATATTCATCTCTAGAAAAAGTGCTTAATTTTCGGAAAATTAATATATTTGTGAATAGGCCATGGAAAACTATTAACAATAACATCATTTCTTATAATATATAGGAAAAATAGCATAAACTATAATAAATGTTCGAATTGTCTTCCATTGACACCTGTGCATATTTATCGAATTTCTAATATCACAGCCCCACAAAAAAAGTGAATGTTCAGAGCAGCGAACCAGACCCATGTATCCCTATTTATTTTTGGTCGCTGAGTCCGAATCCGTGGTCAAACAAAATCGTACACCCAAAATCATTAGCAAGAGCCAAAAAACACCCCTGGATTGGGGTAAAAAGAAGATTAAACTACGAGAATAGTTGTTACATCTTAATCAATCGAATTATGCAAATTAAGGTTAAACAGCAGCGTACATACAATAGATATGAAACACACTCCCAGGGAGGGGAGAAAACTAGCCGCCAAATATAAAAAATCGATCCAAAACAGCAATGACTGCTGAAAAAGCTCTAAATGTCTAAGTTTTGTTAAGCCAATAAGAAACTACATCAGATCAGACGTAATCTTCATAAACTGCCCCTATAGGGTTGAGAACAATCACCCCCAAGTTTAAAGGACACGAGAAAAACAAGAAAAAACGTAAAATCCAACAGGATTTCTATTTTAATGGATGCTATAGTTGGCTGAAATTATGTAGTACTCTAAAATAGATCTAGAAATTTACGTACCATCAACGTCTTACAGTGGGAAAACTACCCCCTATGTAAGATTTAACTATAAAAAGTTATAGCGACTATAAAAATTCGAAACATCTACGTTGTGTGGAAGTGAGAAGAAACTAGATTATGTTCGACGCTGTGCTTGAAAACCACCCTCACGGGGTTGCGTACGATGCCGGAAAAACAAAACGCAGACGTTTCCAGTTTTTCAGAAGTCACTGTAATTTCTTATAGTTGTTTCTCATACAGGAGGTAGTTTTCACACCCTAGGGGAGTGGAATTGTATAACAACAGTGGTACGTGACTAAGGGCCGGTTTATCAGTGCGCGGTTAAATGTTCCTGTTACATAGCTGCCAGTCAACTATAGCTGGCTGTTAAAGTCTCTGTTAAATTAAAAATTGTTTATCTTGCCTTCGACCAACCGGCAGTTAGAAAACCGTCAGCTACATAAAATGGAAATTTGGCAGCAGAGTTCCAGTCAGATGGGATGTAGGCAATGTTGCCGGAAATACTAATTTGTAGCATATTTAAAGAGTATGTACCTGTTTATATTTTGTGTTTCATGTATTTTTTAAAGGAAATTGTTTAAAAAGGTTAAAAATAATACTTACAGAAAGTTATTTTGCGAGTAGAAATATGTTTTCCAATTCAGTAACTAAAAAAAGTTGAAAATGTAGACGTGATAAACCACCGAAGGAAATGGATATTTGTAAATAAGCAACGATGTAAATTCATAATTTCTAACCCAAGATTTTCGGTTATTTTTCATCTTAATTTGGTTGTTACTTTTTATTCTTGTGTCTATAATATAAATGATAGCTGTCTCTGTGCGGTACTCCGTTTGTGATAATGAAAAATAGCAATAAAAAACTAAAAAGGTCTGCAAATTTCAGTCCTTTGTTAGTCGAAATGTTTTATGAAATTCTATATTGTCTAATTCTTCAAAAGGATCGATTCTTTCTTTATAGTGGAGTCAATAGAGATTTTCACTTCGAAAAAATTACGGGAAGCGTAACTTTTGAGGATATATCCCTGAACATGTCGGGAACAACATACCACAAGTTACCAACAATAGTCCTTGAGCGTATTTTTTTATTAAACAAAGTATTTGCAGAATACCAGTCTTTGTCAAATATATCTTAAAATATTTTTTTCTTTCAAAAAGTAATTGCGCCATTCGAAAGTACGGGCAATTTCACATCAAAAATGTATATGAAGTTTTTTAAGATGCTTCAAGGGGATTTATCTTAAAAATTAAATTAACCCCCTTTTTACGAAAATAAAAAACAATTTTTTTTTGCTGTAAAATTCGTGAAATTATGGGTAAAATAAACGTTAATTAATAACTTTTACAAAAAAAAAATTATTTAGCCTACCTGTGCAGCATATGTTTATAGTAGGACCTCAAAATAAGTAAATCTGATGATGAAAAAATTTTGGAATATATATAAACCCATACTTTTCACGAAATATTGAAAAACTCAAGTTTTTTCTGTAAATCGACTTAATGTTGATTGTTTCTACAATTTTTATCCTGTTTAAAATATCGACAACATATTAAAAATATTCACGTAGTACAGGGCTATGAGTCAAATTATAATGCTTGAATAATAGAAAGAGATTGAAAGTAAAACAGCATCTTCGCGGTAAGCGGTACGTAAAGTAGTATTACTATGAGAAGATGCCAGCAAAAAATATGCGCAGAAACGAGTTTGTGCGCTACATCATTCTAAACCAATGAGAAAGAATTACGTGACATTCAATGTCAACACCAGTGGCGGCGGTGCCTGCAGTAGAGCGGCGGCGACGGTAATAATAATAATAAAACAAATTTATTAGGCAAAGTTTAGTAGAACTTACTATTCTTACACTTCTCCTGATCAAAGGTTACTCGTAACAGTTGGCAAGTTTTAATCTACTCCATTTTCACAGTTCCTTGACCACGAAACTTTTATTGCAATTACACATTCCTATACCCCAGATAAAGCTATGCCACTGGTAAAAATATTCGCGCATTTTGGCTCCGCCCTGGCATCTTCTCATAGTAATACTAGTCTATCACCTGCCCCACACGCTGCGCTGTGTGTGTGTCCGCAGAGCAATTTAAAAGTATTTTGGGCACTTTTTCATAGACTATCTTGTAATGCTATGTACAATATCACATTTCTCAGCTTCTTTTTAAGTTTTTATATGAAAATTTAAATTGTGTTTGAATGGAATAGTGTATTGAATTATTTTATTGCTTGATAGTCGGCTATATTAGATCAGCCAATTTGAATTACGATTTTTTGACATCATATCTATTTCAGCGACCTCGACAACCCCCTTATATGTCAATTTGAATTAAATTGTTTTAAAATTTTTCAACTTATAATAATTTTGTTAAAAAAAAGTTTCTTTTTGTTTAAATAATTAATAAACAATTTTCTCACGATTATATGTTTATATCTTTTTACTTTAAGCTATGTAAAAGTGACATCAAAAGTTTTAGGAAAATCGAAGCTTCCCGTAATTATTCCGAAATAATGCATATTTTCAGCCTCTATTGACTCCACTATTAACTGTATAAGGTCTTCTCTCATAATCAAAAAAAGTCTCATCTTCCTCACTAACGTCGATTTCTTCAAAATACATTTGATTTTTATATTTTCTTGACACAAACACGAACAAGAGGTTTATAACCTTACTTTATACATACATGTAAACAACGTTGTAACCTCCAGCTATCTCCATAACAGGCAAAAAAAGCGTCTGTTAAAGTAGCCGCGAATTTGCCTTACGGTTTGGGTTAACCGGAACACTAATAAACAGTTTGACGTTAATATGACCGACAGCTAATTGTTGACCAACGGCTAAAGTACATAACCGTGCACTGATAAACCGGCCCTAAGTCTAACTCTGAGTATTACGCAATTTTAACCAATCATAGCATATACAAAAATGGAAATATTTAGATTTTCTTGTTTTTCTGTGTCATTTAAGACAAGGGGTGATTTTTGGCAGCGCTGTTAGGGTAGTTTTCAATAACTGAGTCAAAACTACTGCCAACTCTTCTCACTTTTACAAACCTAGGGAGTTTCGTGCTTTTCCGAGGCTCACTACAGCTTTTTTCAAATTGAATCTTGAATGGGGGTAGTTTTCACACCCTCTGAAGGTTGACACTGTAGGACGTTGATGGTGCGTAAGTTTCAAGTTCTATTTTAGAGTACTATGCAATTTCCTGTTGGATTTTACGTGTTTTCTTGTTTTTCTCGTGTCCTTAAACTTGGGGATGGTTGTCCTCAACCCTATAGGAGCAGTTTATGAAGATTACGTCGAACCTGATGCAGTTTTTTATCACTTTAACAAAACTTGGACATTTCGACCTTCTTCAGTAGTCATTTCTGTTTTTTTATATATGGGGGCTAGTTTTCGCCCCTCCCTGGGAGTGTGTTTCATATCTATTGTATGTACGCTGCTGTTTAACCTTAATTTATATAATTCGATTGATTAAGATGTAACAACTTTAGCTCGTAGCTCGTAGCTTAATCTTCTTTTTACCCATTTCAGGGGTGTTTTTTGGCTCTAGCTAATGATTTTGGGGGTGTACGATTTTTTTTGACCTCGGATTCGGATTCAGCGACCGAAAATACATGGGGATACATGGGTCTAGTTTGCTGCTTTGAACATTTTTTTTGTGGGGCTGTGTATTTCTTAAGAAGGTTATGGTAAAAAAAATAAAATCGAAATAATCGTAAACTAATTATTTAAATGCTCAATTTTAGGAGGATTGGATAGGTATCTTATATCATTCAGGACTAGTTTATCAATATCTAGTTAGCTAAATTAACTAAATTGATGACTAACAATTAATTTAGCTAACTGGGCGTTAATAAACCACAAAGTAGTTTAGATATTGTTTAATTTTTAGGAATTAATGGTTCTATTTTGTGGCTAGCTAGATCTCCTGATACCGTGTGTGTAGCCGAACGCTAGGCATAGGGAGTAAAATTACAACATCGCGCGTGCCAGCTGGCTGAAATGAAATAACAGACTGGAATGCTCCGCTCGACGGAGGAATTTACTGCAGCTATGTTGTCAAATCTATCGCGCTACGTGGATGTACATGCCTAACGGGAAATTACACGCACTGTATAACCTCTGCCAACTTTTGCCTTTGGGGTTATTTAAAAAATATATATAGAGAACGTTCTAATAACATAGAAGAATTGGAAAACAAAACATTAGCTACGTTTCACACAATAACTCCTGTCATGGTTGGAAATGCAACAAATGCTGTAAGGAGAAGGTGTCAAAAATGCAAAAGAGCCTTTGGTGGCCTGAAACCCCTAGCACTCAATGAGTGGAAATTTCATTTTTCCGGGAGGCAAAACCTCGGAGTCATTTTTTGCCGAAATCAGACATGGAATTCGCATATCCAAAAATCACACAGAAAGCAACAATTGCTCTGGGAATGTGAAGGCAGATGTGTGAAGGAAATTGGTAGTTTTATTCCCAAATAATCCTATCGTTATAGATCAGTGTAGTAAGTTCCAGGAAAATCTACGGATCAGTGGCATGATGGACTAAACATTGCAATTTGGAGATATAAAACTGTTAAGTGGCTTACAAAGGCTTACTTGGCTGGCCATAAAAACCGCCCCCGAGCTGCATTGGAAGGCCCTCTAGATCAGCCACTATACATATACATATTTATCCAAAAAGCTCATTTAGTGGTGTACAGGCTAACGCAAGGCTGAACGCCGATCCAAAGGTCGTGGGTTCAACACCCGGCAAGTTCAATGTTAATTTTTTTTATTATTACTTCCACATCCAGTGGAAGTATAGTAACGACAAAAAAAAAATTTTAAAAATTTTTATTGTTCAAATAGGCTTAAAATGTCATGAAACGTCGAGATTTTAAATTTGAGCGAAAAAAAAATTTCTGTCTGTCGGTCTGTCTGTAACTTTTTTTGTGCGCACGTTTACTCTGGAACCGTTTAAGATATTGACTTGAAATTTGGTACACGTATGTACTTTAACGAGATCTGGAACTAGATTATATTTTCATGTTGTTCCGATGAAGGGTTGGGGGGTAGGTTGAGGTAAATTTGGGGTAAATGCGTAAATCAAGCAGGTAAGAGTCGATAAAATTGGTATTTAGTATATACAAGAGAAGCTAGGGTCTCAAAAAAAATTTTGACATTAGCCACCCCCATTACCACCCCCACCCCCTTATTAAAGGGGATGAAAAAAAAATGTGATTTAGTGTATGTACAAGAACCAGAAACCTCAAAATATTGTTTTACTTCATCCACCCCCACTACCACCCCCCTATCACCACCCCCACCCCACTACCGATGTGGGGTATCGTTTTATGGGGTTTTGGGGTAGAGGATTTCAAATATTATATTATTAAAGTTCCATAAACAATTATTTCCACATACAAAGTTTTTTCGTTGTGAGTGACTTGGATAGAGAATCTGGATGTGGAAGTAGTGATTCCTTGGGCAGCGGTTTTTCTTTAATGTAATTTCTGAAAATATAGTAAATAATATTTGAATAATTCAGTAATATCCAAAGAGAAAAAATATTGTTATAGGATTGCAAAATAGGCAAAATTGTTACTTTTCCAGGCTTAAGGGAATGTAGAATCGTTTGTCCAATGTGTGGAAAAGAACCTAAAACTGATCATATTTTAGGAAAACATTGAGATAATAAATATAAATAAATAATAAGTATATAAATTAAGAATTGCAATTCAAAAAATATGTTCAAAAATGAAATAAAAAAATAAGTTCATTAGGCAGATTAGAATTACAACTGATTGATAAAAAACCGCTGCCCAAGGAATGACTACTTCCACATCCAGATTTTCTATCCAAGTCTCTCACAACGAAAAAATTTTGTATGTGGAAATAATTGCTTATGGAACTTTAATAATATAATATTTGAAAGCGTCTACCCCAAAAACCCATAAAACTATATCCCACATCGGTAGTGGTGTGGGGGTGGTGATAGGTGGTAGTGGGAGTGGATGCAGTAAAAAAATATTTTGAGGTGTTTGGTTCTTGTACACACAATAAATCACAATTTGTTTTCATCCCCTTAAATAATGGGGTAGGAGTGGTAATGGAAGTGGCTAATGCAAAAAATTTTTTGAGATCTTAGCTTCTCTTGTGTATACCAAATGCTAATTTTATGGACCCTTACCTTCTTGATTTACCTATTTACCCCAATTTACCCCCAACCTTTCGACGGAATAAGATGAAAATATAATCTAGTTTTTATATACATATTTAAAGAACGCACTGTATAATTATTTGTAAATTTACGTAAAATCCTGCCAGGATAATTTGAAACAATGCGCGCTAGAAAATAAAAAACATTTACGGTAAACGATTCCGAATCTGACATTCCTTTTTAGTTACAAAATAAATTGTCTCCATTCGCTTATTTATATATTTTAGTTAGAAACATTAATTTTCCTTGGCGATGCTTAAATCGCATTTCATGAAAGCCATCCGCATTGCAGGAATTGGTCCAAACTGAAAATCGTATTTGTTTTTATGCATGCCGTATACGTTGAACTCATGAAAATTTAATGCTTATGAATGTTTACCGACATCAACTGCTGTTGACGTAATATTATTTAATATGATACGCCACTGCTGGCCACAAACCTCTACTTTATAGTTAGTATACCGAAATAAATGCTTACACAAACGCAAATTCAACCACTGAAAGTTAACGTTAATCTGTATATCATATATTATTCAGTGTACGATAAGTGATCCGATATAGGGTTGAACTGTGATTTTAGCTGTAGCGTATATACATATTGCATGATTATTTAGTGAATTATTACCAACATCATGGCGTATAAATTATAAATAATGGCACATTCACTTTAATAAAAAAAAATATATACCACAAATATGTGTTCTATAAACCTTGATTGCCAAGCAGTTAAAATTTGTATTTGCAATTGCGTTTTATTTGATTTTTATAAAACATTTATACAGATTTTTAGTAGCATGATAGTCATAATTTTAATAGGTGGTATTAGTGGAGTTAAATCAAACAATTCTCTGGCTGTAGCAATTTCTTAATTTGTTGTAGGTATAATAACAAGTGCTATGAGGTATTTTGAATTAAATCAATGCATTGCTTCTTGTAAAATTTAAACAATTTATGTTTCTAGTGGTCTTCCACAGGGTACGGTTCTTGCCCCAATTTTAATTACTATGTATCTAAATGACATATTTAGCATAAATATTAGAGGAGATACAGTATCATTTGCAGATGACACCGCCATATTTTTTAAAGGAAATTCATGGGAGGAAGTGAAAAGAATTTGACTTAAAAGTGATTAAGGATTGGTTTGATGAAAATATCTTGACCCTTGGTATCTCAAAAACAAAATATTTGCCATTTTGCTCCTACAGAAGCAATTTACCTTTATTCAATGAAATAAATATTGTTAATACTAATTTGGTCATAATTACCTATGAAAAAATCAACTATCTGGGAATAGCTTTAGACCCTCATTTAAAATGAGGGTCTAAAGTTCATCAACACCGTAAAAAACTGAGATCTTTAATTTACAGATTTAAAATATTAAAAGATAAGTATATAAGCAAGAAACACATTAAAATCGTATACTATGGGATTATTGAATCGATTTTAAAATATGGTATATAATACCGCATGAAGAGGTGCAAACAAAACATTACACGGTTAATATTAACCAAAAAAAAAAATATTTGAAGATTTTATATGGAAAACTCAACCTTTATTCTACTGAATTGTTATACAAAGAGAATTGTTAAATGTGCGTAAGCTATTTCTTAATCTTTATTAATGCACCGGTACAAAATATATTCAGAAAGAGCACTCGTTGATCATAGCTACTACACAAGAGGTAAAGATAAAAAACAAAAGGTAGTCATTGCACAAAAGACTATAGAAACAAAATATTTTGTGCTAGATTATACAATAAGCTCCCAGAAAATATTAAACAAATCAGATCTGTAACAAAGTATAAAAGGGAAGTAAAAAAAATGGCTGCTGAACATAAATTACACAGAAATAGATACATTTATTAATACTGGAAGTCTTTAAGCTTTCTTTAATTCATTAAGTTTTCTAATTCTTCAACTTTATAAATTTTTATTTGTAAATTTTCGTTTTTAAGTTAACTTTCAATGTTTTACATATTAATATTAATATCTAAAAATTCACCCACATCAAATTCTTTTATAAATAAATGTAAATACATCAAAGCATTTATCATACGTAACACTGGTCTATTGCCTTTGCACTCAGGTTCTTAGGACCCTTCGCAAAATAAATAGAATCTTTAGTTGGGTATTTCACTTATACCTGGTGGCGCAGCTGATAGGGACACTCTTGTAACCTTTGAATGGGCGAATGGATTTTTTTCAAATTTGGTGTAGGGATATGGGATGAAATTTTCAATTATATAATGCAAAGAACCAAAATGACTGATTTCCGGTTTCGATGTAATTGACGTGAAAATCAAATTTTTAAATGGGACAATCTGTATATTTTTGCATATTTGGATCCTGCTGGCCAAAACACATATGATCCGATCCTCAAATATTATTTTGATTTTCAAAAAATATACATTTTTTTAATTTTTAGTTTTAATAATAGAAGGCCGCGATTTTACTCTATATTCTACATATTGAGAGCGATTGCTTAAATAGGAAAGAAGGAAAATTAATAGATTATTGTCACAAAACGAAGTTGTTTAATTTGGTTAATAAAACTGAACGGTCCAGCCTGTCGAGGGCCTTAAAAAAGTCTATGTAGATTGTGTCTGTTTGAAAGTGATTATCTATAGCATTACTAACGGTTTGTGAAAGACACATTAAGTTTGTCCAGTCAATCTTTTTGCCACGAATCCATTAAGGAATAAGGAAAATAGCAGAAAATGTCAACGTTGAATAGAATAGAACAGAATATTTATTCATTTATATAGATTAACAAAAGAAAATACAATGATTAATTTGAATATCTATAAGTATAAATAAATAAATGAGTGATTTCTTAGACTCTTTAGAGATAAGACTGTGCGTATACCGGGTGGCTCAGCTGACAGGGACACTGTTGCATGTTCTTGGTATTACTTTATCACATTCTCCATAAATAATAAACAAACCTAAAAGTCTTCGTGGGTGTAATTTAAACGTGCTGGCGTTTTTTTAACATTAAAGAATGACTGACATTAATGATTGTTTCTAATCATGGGTAAGTTGATGGCAATTTTTACTAAAAATTCTTGGACATTTAAGAAAATCGCCAATATTTCGAAAAGTTGTAACTTTAACCCCTTCAATGCTTATACTAGAAAAAAGGGAATTTAATTTAACACAATTTGATGTAAAAAAATACAGTGTTCCATTTGAAATAAAAAAGTTTTTGAGGTTTGAATTTGTCAAAATGTAACGTGAAAAATAAAACACTTGGTAAACTATTTTGGAATCTATTTTTTTTTTGTAGAGAGTAGCTCATTTTGCGATCTTTCTACGTACCAAAGAGCAAATAAGGATCTCTTACACGAAAAAAGTTATAACAGTTCTTGCAAACCGTTACATCTGTCAATTTTTTTTATAAAATGTCAAATATCTCCGAAACTGCTCGGTTTAGGTATAGGGTGTGCTACATGTTCTGACTCAGAATTTTATGGTCATTTCAAAAAGTCGAAAATATATAGGGTGTTCCATTTAAAATAAGCAAGTTGGTATCGACTTCCGATATTTCCGGAAGTGCCTCCATTTTGAAATTATTATTTTCGGACTCGCAATGGACGACAAATGGCTATCTCATCTGCAAGTGGGAAATATTCTAATGGCCGCGCCTTAAAAGAATCGCCCTGTATATGAATGTCATATTGACAAGCAACATTTAAAACAAGTGGCTGACACAATAGAATCATATTGGAGGATTTTTGTTGCATTTTTAATCAACTGTTAATTAAAAAATCAGCTACGCCGACTGAATGACTGAAATGGTTTTTCCGGCTTTTTCTTATGACGCCTTTACACTGTTCAACTTCGATTAGACATAAGATCATATAAAAATTTCTGTCACCATCTCTCTAGCTATAAAGTTTCTGATGCTATTTCAAAAATAACTCTGATACAAATTTTTCATGGGGGTGGTTCCATTCTTAGTGTATCACAAGTTATAAAAATTTAGAAAATTTCGAAATCTTAATAAAAGGTACGTAAAACTCAGGTAAATTAGGGCAGGGTCAACTCAATCTGACTACCGCATAAATAATTTCTAATGTCCAATACACTGAAGTTTATATTTCTAATTAAATAAAGACGTTTACTGCGCTACTTCAGTAAACTAGTACGTTGACTTTATTTTTATAAGAAGCCATTTCAACGTTTTCTTTTAATTACCTGCACCTTTATTTTATTTCCAACTTCAATTAAAACTTGAAACCAAGATTAATTAGGTCTGTTGATGTCTGAACTCTGGAGATTTTCTCTGTGCGTGACAATCATGAAATTGCTTCACGGCAAACCTGACATTATGAGAACATCCTTAACACCCCACGTCATATGCGGGATTTCAAAGACTAACCAATATTTCGATTGAACAGATCCTAATCCCCATCAAACGTTGGATTTAGTTAATGAAATCCCGCGGACAAATAGAGGGATAAACTTTAGGGCGAAATTAGGCGGAACGAAAATCTGTAATCCCAGTTGTCAATAAAAATAGGAATACATATTTTTATTCCGGTGAGGTAATAGCAATTTTCCCATAATTACTATTAGATAGATAGATGTATAGATAGATAGTTTATTGGCTAATAAATAGATACATAATCATGTACATGTGCACGTCAAGGATAAATATGTAAAATATACACCTAATCACGATATAAGACAATATATATATAAAATGACACAAAAGTAAGAAATACAAACATTTCATATTTCATAATTTAAAAAGGGATTAAAATAAATACATAATCAAAATGTATAAATATCGTACACATAATATCAATAAGTAAAATTACAACCGTAAAGCTAAAAACTCATTGATGTTATAAAAGGCACTTTCTATGAGAATTTTTTTTATTTGCCTCTTATATTTAGATAGCTGAAGATTTCTGAGATTTTCATTTAGGCAATTGTATAGTATTATACTATTATAATGAAGTGATTCTTTAAATTTGGCTGCTATCTAAATTCATGCAAGTTTGATTTTGCGTATACTAAGCATTTATAAATGCAAATACAGGGTGCAGTTAGAATTTGCTTTGTAATTAATGTACTTTTCCAACTTTCTCTATAAGTTAAATTAAATATCAGCCTTATAATTCTTTTTTGTCGTACAAAGATTCTATATAATTGGCTAGACCTTCCCGAGACACAAACATTGACAGATAGCTGAGAATAAGCTAGAGCATAGTAAACATTCATGAGTCCCTCCTCACTTAGAGTATCTTTTAGTTACAATATGGCAAAATATGCTTTGTTTAATTTGCTACAGACATGGTTACCCTCAGGTTCCCACGAGAGTGAGCTATCTATATAAGTGGTGCTTGTCGGTAGATAGTTAAATGAAATAGTTTTTCTTCTACTGAAATTTTGAAACGCCGTTTTTTTCACATTCAGCATTAATTTATTTCTATTATACCAATCATTCATTTCATTTCATCCATAACATTTTTGATAGCTACATGTATATCATCGTTACTAGTGGCTGATACAGGAATAGTTGTGTCATCTGCGTACATAATTGTGAGTCTTTTTTATATAATAAGGAAGATTATTAATGTATATGGCAAATAATAAAGGCCCCTGGATTGATCCTTGGGGGACACCTAACAAAACATCATGTGTATCGGATTCAGCTTCATTATATTTCACTATACATTTTCTATTTTCCATGTAAGAAATTAGCCATTTTAACATGTTACCTCTTATGCCAATATTTTCTAACTTGCTGAAAAGTATATCTTTGTTCACGGAGTCAAATGCTCTAGAAATATGAAATAAGATCGATACTACAAATCTGCCGTTATCCACTTCGCGATAAACAAAATCAAGTAATTTGGCAGTTGTATTTTCAAAGTAGAGTCAAAGTAGAATTCTTATCTAGATATGAGATTATTCTATTGGATATGATTTTTTCAATTACTTTCGACAGAACACACACTACGGTTATTTGACGATAATTCGCAATATCACTTTCCCCTGTTTGTAAACCGAGATTACGGAAGAGATTTTAAACTCTGACGGGAAATAACCTTCTAGAATTAATTTGTTAATAAGAAACAAAAATTGATCAATAATATTTTGATGAAATAGCCAGTTAATCCGTCTAATCCAGCTGACTTCTTATTTTCCAATTCTCCTATGACGTCCAAGAGTTCAGGTTTAGATACCTCATGGAAATAAATCGAGTTATTGTTAAAAAAAAAGTGTTAGGTAATGATAAATTAAAACCAAAGTTACTCTCGATATAGTTTGATGCAACAGTAGAAAAATACGATGCAAAACGATTTGACACCAATTTATCATGTGTTATAGTATCTTTACCAATTTTCAAACTGATGAATTTTTTTGACGATTTTGCTTTTTCAAGCCTACAATTAATAATTTTCCAAGTTTCCTTAGATTTAATTTCCGCATTGTTAATTTGTGTTCTATAACATTTTTGTTTGTCGCTTTGATATTTCTTCTGTATGCTTTTTTCAGTTGTTTATATACAGGTAAGTCATCTTGATCAATGTTATTTTTTATTTTATTATACATAAATCTAAGATTCTATCCTTCCAATATTAAATTTTTTATTATCTATTGTATTTTTATCATTATTTGCTATGTTTTTAGTATATGTATGGGGGCAAGATACATTTAGGTACAAAATTACGTCTTTGATAAATAAACTGAAATCATTTCTTACATGTAGATGTAGTCCCAGTTTACATTGTTTAACCGCTTTGTGAATGCAAGGTACTAATCCGCATTAGGGTAAAGTACCTAGAACAGGCGGAATTAACGCCTGAAGACAGGGAAATTAGCTCCCAGGAAAATCGCAAGCTTTACAAAAAGTCTTGGAATCCTGGGCAACAACTAGTTGCAGGATAATTCACAAAAGACCTTTTAGGTCGAGGTGAAGAAAGGTCAACCCAAAGCCAAGGGACCTCTCAACACGTTGACTGCCATCTCGGTCTAAATGACCGAGGTTTTTATTGTCCACGAGGCCAACTCGGTCCATAAGACCGAGTACTTATATTTGCCCTGTAGGCCGACTCGGTCTATAAGACCGAGTCATGTTTTTGGGATCTCTGGATCTTCTGGATTTTTTCGGGATCTCAGAATCTCCCAGCGACTCGGCCAGCACACTTATATCGTTATAAATAGACCGAGATGGCGTAGTAAAGGTCCGTAGTTGTTGTTTTTTGGCGTTTTTTTTTTCAAAATATTGTGTGTCAATTCATAGTGTATTAGCCGATGATATTCATGGCCTGGGGGGATATTTTATTTGGTTAAACCGTTGCTACCAGTTGGCGCCTTATGAGAAATTTGTCTTAACCCGTATGGCAGTCAACGTGTTAAACAATTTACAACCTAGTTGCATAATCTAACGTGGCTGTTGAATTTTTAAGGAAAATTTCTAAATCTCCATTTGGAGACCTGTATATACAACAAATTACAGTGTTAACACTTAGTAGTAGCCTGTTTAACTTTTATCCTCATTTTATTATAGTGTTAATAAATTATAGTTTAAGAAAAACTAAAAAACACGCTTTTATGAGTAGCGCACTAAAAAGTTAAAAATAATTATTAGGTAATTAAAGGGTCTATAGCCGTACTTCCATGGCGAAACTGCCCCCGGTAGGAACCTATATCGTAACCTATGTTATATTGTAGAGGGCGCTAATAGTAGTTGATAGAGTAGATATTAGCTCTATATCTTAGTTAATTGAGGAGTTATTTAAAAAAAAGTGTCTGGAGACGACTGTTTTTCAAAGCGGTATATCTTAGTTAATTTTAAAGCTAGAGAAATAAAACTAAATGGCAGTGTTATGATACACTTTACAGTTTATTTTATAGCATTTCCTATGGGCCAAACCTAAATAAAAGTATTTAAAAAATGCAAAGACAGATCTAATTGAATTACCACTTTGAAAAAAATATATAATAATTGTCTATGTCTTGCCTAACAACATGCCAAGTTTCATTAAAATCCAAGAGGTGCAACATGTGGAAATTTTTTTTTAAGTAAGTGGACCAACTTAAACGACCATTATGTTGACGCTTCTAATTTGCATTACATTTCATTAATCTTTGGAAAAGTATATCAACGGTTGGTGGTGTCAACTAGAATATCACAATGTTTTTTGGTCTACTTTTATAGTGACTATAGTCGGTCTCAGTTAAGAATGCAGTTGTTTACGTTATGAGCGGAGCACAATTTACACAGGATATGGGAATTCTCAAATAAGTGGAATCCTCCATAGCCGACTCAATTCAGTTGGTACATAAAATAAAAATTAACGGTTTAAATTGGCTTTTATTTGGCACTTTTCTTTTATACATTGAAATTGAAATACATTGAAATTATTTAATTCATATTGCAACATATTTTATTTAGAATAACATACGCTCATTATAGACGTAAATCCTCTAAAAATGTCAGTGTTATAAGAAATGGGTAAACCTACTACTTGCTTGTGCTCGATATTAGGCGTGCTTTTCTTGTCTCTGCCGCTCTGAACTGTATCTTTGATCTCTCTCATATACCTGCCTAAAAAGTATACACAAATATCATAACCTCCGTGTAAGTGCATGACCACGTCGTCACGTCGGTGCATCGCACAGTGCACATAGCACCGCACTTCGCACATGACACACTGAAATTAAATAAACCATTATTTTAAATGAGAGTGGCCATATCGATGCCCCTCGCACATCGCACAGTAAAATTAAATAGAACCATGCTCTTAAATGAGAGTGATGAAATTAACAACTTGAGCTTCGCACATCACACAGCGTTTAGCACAGGCGATACCGTGTTTGTGAATCCTATTGGTAACAAAAGAGATAAATATAACAAGAGCAGTCTAATTTTAATACACTCAAAGAAAATGATAGGTAAATTCAACCAAAAAGAACATATGAAATCGCGCTTATCTAGTTTCATAGTTAAATCAATCAGAAAAGAATAGTCATACAACTTTATTTGTTTTCGTAAACAAATAGTAGTTTAATAATCATATCTTCTTGTAACAAATTAAATACTACAATGACATTTTTTTATGTTCACTAACCATTTTCAATTTGGTCTACAATTAAATAGTACAACGACTTTGTTTTTTGTTCACCAACTAATTTTTAGGTTGATCTACACTTTATTGTATGATGAAGTTTTTTTTGGTTAGCCAAAATCTCAGTATTGAGACATCAGACCACCCAAACCAAAGATTAGAAATCGTTTATAAGATCCATCCAAATATATCGATGATCCCTGAGAGAATCTGAACATTGCAATTATGTTATTAATTTTCTATAAATTCATAAGAGTATAAGATAATGCATGATTGATTATTGTCAGTGATTTGTATGTGGCGTCATCTGGGAATAATTTCTGTAATAGACTACGTGGTAAGCAAGCAAATTTTATGGTAATTCTTTTAGAACTTCTAGAAGACGACAATAATATTGGTTTGTCTACCAAGTAGAATAATACAGCGAAATAATACTGGGTTAGAATTCGATAATAGTTAAAAATAAAATATACTCTTATCTAGTTTAATTTGACAGAATTCAACAAAATAATAGTCAGACGAACAAAATAATAGTCTTATTCATCTATTTTTTAAGTTAATGTTTGTTTTGTTGAACGACAACTTTTTATTAATTAAAATAACAATCACCTCTTGTTTAAAAATACCATCAATATAGTTTGGTTTAACAAAATTAACGATATTGTTAGTTAACCATTTTTTTTTGTTGAATTTACCCATACTATTTCTTTGAGTGTAAAAATGGAAGGAAATAGCCGAACAATATATGAACAATTAGTACACTTTCTTTTGTATTAATATTCATAAATATCATAAAACAATAAAATAAACTTCGATGTGCGCTGCACGAGAGAGATCAAGATTCAGTTCAAAACGTCAGAGACAAGAACAGCTTGCCTGATATCGAGCACAAGCAAGTAGTAGGTTTACCTATTTCTTATAACACTTGACATTTTTAGAAGATTTACATCTATAATGAGCTTTCATTAATCTAAACAAAATATGCTGCAATATGAATGAAATAATTTCAATGTATTTATAAAAGAGCCAAATGCCAAACAAAAGCCAATTTAAACCGTTAATTTTTATTTTATGTACCAACTGGCTTGAGTCGGCCATGGGAGATTCCACTTACTTGGGAATTCCCATATCCTGTGTAAACTGTGTTCCGCTCGTAACGAAAACAACTGCATTCTTAACTGAGACCGACTTCAGTCACTATAACACTAGATCAAAAAAACATTGTAATAGGCTAGTTGACACCACCAACTGTTATACTTTTTATGAACTGTCAAAATGCAACTTTACAAAGATTATTGAAATATAATGCAAATTAAAAGCGTCAACATAGTGGTCGTAAGGTGGCGGTCCACTTACTTTAAATTTTTTTTCGACATGTTGCACCTCTTGGATTTTAATGAAACTTGGCATGCAGTTAGGCAAGACATAGACAATTATTATATATTTTTTCCAAAGTGGTAGTTCAATTAGATCTGATAGAAGTCGATTAACAAAATTTGTCTTTGCATTTTTTAAATACTTTTATTTAGGCTTGGCCCATAGGAAATGCTATAAAATAAACTGTAAAGTGTACCATAACACTGTCATTTAGTTTTATTTTCCTAGCTTTAAAATTAACTAAGATATATCGTTTTGAAAAAAAGTCGTCTCCGGGCACTTTTTTTCAAATAGCTCCTCAATTAACTAAGATATAGAGCTAATATCTACTCGATCAACTACTATTAGCGCCCTCTACAATATAACATAAGTTACGATATAGGTTCCTATCGGGGGCAGTTTCGCCATGGAAGTACAGCTAGACCCTTTAGAAGCGTGGGGCGCACTTATAGAGGGTGTAATTAGTTTCATGTCATTAGAAACAAACTGGTGGTGGGAAACGACTAGACAGACAAGAAAACCTTATATAACATGGGGTCTAAAGCCCATAGTTTTGGAGAAAAGAAATGAACAAAAATTTCGAAAATTTCTGAGAATATTGTTTGAGAACTGCTGGGATATCGGGATAGGCTTTATATCGTCGCGTCTGATTGCGCATGATACTCCGAGATTTGTGCAGATATGTCTTTGGCGATGCGGTGAAGATCAAAGACACTGACATTTTTTTGAGTGCTTAGTAGATCTGAAGACAACTATACTCCCTTGCGATATTCTCAAGCAATATTTTAGTTTATGTTGTTACTTGGTTAAGTACGTACACACGGCCTACCCGTTCGTTGTTTTGTATGCTCCTTTTGTTCTTTTTGAATTTTGGGCCACTGTATTCTAGTTAGATTTATTTTATTGATCTACCGTTCTAGTTGTTAAGTACTTGGTTACGTACAGACGCAACTTATTTGTTTGTTCTTTTTGTGCTGCTTTTTGGATTTCAGACCAAGTCTTTCTTTTTTTCTTTATTGACAACGTTAGTTGATAGTTTAGTGTATATGTCCTTAGTTCGACATAACGAAATGTTTATTGGTGCAGAAGGAGGTCATTTCGAACAACTTATGTAAATCAACGATAAATAATTTATTGGTATCTGTAAACAAATCCTCTGTTTAAACCCTTGCGGCAATTCTGTGCTTGCGGTCTATTTACATTTTATAATTGATATAAAAAGTTGGATTCAAAGCGGTCCCGTCAAAGTGTCGCACTTTTTAAAAGTAAGAAGCTTCCATAATTCGGAACTATTCCATTGACTCAGAAAAGCAGTGGTTCTCAGTTGTCTCCTACCATAACATTCTAATTTTTGATCTAGATCAGTTTTTCAAAGTTCCACTAGAGGAAAAGTCATATAGGTTTTTTGTTTGTTTAGTCGGTCCCCCTTATCAGTTTTTTTAATGACATGAAACTAATTACTTTAATTAATTTTTGAATTGTGATATTTAATAAAGTCATAACCTTCAAATAAATTTTATAAATTCAGTATTGTTTATCTAATATTTATTCGCCATATTCGAATGCAATTAGCCAAATAAAAATTTTACAAAAACCGACAAGTTCAAATTAAAATTCACTTATTTTGAAATATTGCAAAATTAAAATGAAATATAATTTGAAACAACTTTTTGTATTTTACATTTTGTTCCAAAATAAAAAAAATATAACCATTTTACTCTTACGGAATTTTAAATTTTTGTAATATTTGACCACCCCGTATACTATTTTTTAGGCAAACAAAAACTTTTATAAAGAATAACATTTTCTCGAAAAGTTAAATGTTTTAGCCATTATACCTATTAGTAAACCCCATCCTCGGACAAACAAACTAACTAACTAACGTACAAAGCAAGTTAAACGCACCCAAAATTTTGTACACCAGATTTCCTCTTGGACGAAGATTACAGAGATTTCCTCGGATTTTCTCAAAGATTTCCTGAGATTTCCTCTTTGATAAAAACATTTTTGAATAGCAGGGGAGAGAAGAAAGATTAGATTTTCTTCGCGGTTTGCCCCTCGAAGGTAAATAAAAGCTTGAAATGAAAACGATTACTTTTTTGAAATAATGCTCGAACACGTCAATCTCATTTAAATTTTTTACGTATTTAAAAAAAAATTATCATATGGGTATTCTGAAAAATCTGAGAATATGTCAATTTATATTTTCTGAACGTAAATCCGAAATTTTTTATAAACACTCAACTATCAAACCAGCTGTTTTTTGAGAAAAATATAGACAGTTTATTTGAGGACGTTAGAAAACGACTGAAAAATTATTTCAGTGTCAAAATATTAAAAAAAAAAATGAAAGGTATACAGTTAGTTAGTTTGTTTGTATTTTAGTCAGTCAAAGTCAATTTTGACCACAACTGAGCTGAAATTTTGCATACACGTGTAGTTCTGGTGACAATACAATAATATGGTACAAAGAATGGTGTTCTTAAGTTTTAACACTATAATTTGATCGTATAGTGTATTCACTCTCACATTGCATTCTAGGAAATGGCGAAGGATCTGGTTTAAACTAAAATATAAAAAAATTGGTAAACGTATTTACACAAAACTTCCCCCTCTGTTTACAATACCTCTTTCATTATTATTTTTTTTGGGGTGACCACCCTGTATATTTTCAATATTTTTCTTCCTAGACAATTGTATTAACTACATGTGAAATATTATTGCCACCCGTTACATTTTTCTTTAATTTTACTTCCACGTCCAGTGGAAGTATAGTAACGACAAAAAAAATTTAAAAAATTTTTATTGTCCAAATTTGCTTAAAATGTCATGAAACGTCGAGATTTTAAGTTTGAGCGAAAAAAAATTTCTGTCTGTCTGTCGGTCTGTCTGTCGGTCTGTCTGTCGGTCTGTCTGTCGGTCTGTCTGTCGGTCTGTCTGTCGGTCTGTCTGTCGGTCTGTCTGTCGGTCTGTCTGTCGGTCTGTCTGTCGGTCTGTCTGTCGGTCTGTCTGGCGGTCTGTCTGTCGGTCTATCTGTCTGTCTGTAACTTTTTTTTGTGCGCACGTTTACTCTGGAACCGCTTAAGATATTGACTTAAAATTTGGTACACATATGTACTTTAACGAGATCTAGAACTACATTATATTTTCATCTTGTTCCGTCGAAGGGTTGGGGTGTAAATTGGGGTAAATTTGGGGTAAATGGGTAAATCAAGCAGGTAAGAGTCCACGAAACTGGTATTTAGTATATACAAGAGAAGCTAAGGTCTCAACAAAAAATTTTGGCATTAGCCACCCCCATTACCACCCCCATCCCCTTATTAAAGGGGATGAAAAAAAATTGTGATTTAGTGTATATACAGGAACCAGAAACCTCAAAATATGTTTTTACTTCATCCACCCCCACTACCACCCCCCTATCACCACCCCCATCCCACTACCGATGTGGGGTATCGTTTTATGGGTTTTTGGGATTTCAAATATTATATTATTAAAGTTCCATAAACAATTATTTTCACTTACAAAGTTTTTTCGTTGTGAGTGACTTGGATAGAGAATCTGGATGTGGAAGTAGTGATTCCTCGGGCAGCGGTTTTTTTATGGTGACCACCCTGTATATTTCTCATATTTTTCTTCTTTGACAGTTGCGTTAACTGCATGCGAAATGTTATTTTTAATTTTTCCTTTGGGTGACCACCCTGCATATTTTGTTTTTCATGTTTTTCTCTGACAGTTGTATTAACTACATACAAAATATTATTCCCCACATTTTTTCATAATTTTTTTTATGGTGACCATCTTGTACATTTTTTTTATATCTTTCTTTGACAGTTGTGTTAACCATATGTCAAATATTATCGTTTTTCGTCACATCTTTTCATTAACTTTTTAGGCATATTTTTTCATATTTTTCATTTTTGACAGTTGTGTCACACTTTTTTTCAGTTTTATAGGGGTGGCTACCCTGTATACATGTTTTTAATAGTTCTCTTCTTTGACATGTACATATTTTTTTAATATTTTTATATAATTTTTTAATATATTCATATATTTTTAATATTTCTCTTCTTTGACAGTTGCATTAACTGCATGCGAAATACTACCGTCCCCCGACGCATTTTTAAAATATAACCATGATATGGTGATCACCAATTAATTTTCTTTTTTTCAGTAAAGGTGTTTCAAAGGTCTTTAATACCAATGCAAATTTGATCGAAATTAGATGACTAATAACTGAGCTACAGTGTTACTGTGAAAAGTGGAACACACTGTATATGAAGAATAGGTAACTTCTTGTTTATTCACATTAAATATTAGATGTTATGAGTGTGTAAAACGTATCTGATAAATACCAAAAATAACATTTTTCAATGAATGTATTCCTATTGTTCTGATTTACATATTTAAACACAAAACTTCCATTGCGGCATTCGGATAACAATGCCGAATATTCGTATACATATTTGATAAATGAAAAATAACCACAACTATCCATCGTGTTATATTGTGAATATTGATTTGTGCCCGTAACGACTCTGCGGGAAATAATTGTGATTACATGGATATCTAAAATTCGTACATGTAATTCCATCCACTCCACTAGCTATTTGGCAAAATGAATTCCTGATTGTGCATTTAGCAGATTCCGCGTGTACTCCGGTCTGCTAAACTGGGAATCACATAAAATATACCTCAATCATTGTTAAATACAAAATGCGCAAATTATATACAGGGTTTCCAATAATATGGAAACTATACCGGGTGGTAGAAGTATGATGATCATGATTTTAACATGATCAATTAAAGGGAGTCTTAAATTTAATGGGAAATTAAAATTAATAATTTTTTTTTAAAAAAACAAGGTTTTATTAAATGTGCACTGAAAAATAAATATTTTAATTTTCGCAGTGTCTTCAGACGAAAAATAAAAACGTCAGAAGTTCATCATAAAATTACAGTTTTTTTTTCACTTAAGGTAGTACTGTCGGTCTTAGAATTAAATAAAATTCGGCATAATAGTAGATTATGGTAAGATAATGATCCAATTAAATTTTTGAAGAGCTACAGAGAACCAGTAAAAAAATATTGACATTTGAAATTTTATGCTTTTAACATTGAGCCTTATAAGAAATCAGAGGTTTTATCATATTTTCCAAAAGTACCGTCCATATTTCAATGAAAAAGGAGAAAACGAGAGAAAATAATATATAAAACATTTTAGACACTTAAAAGTACAGCTTCAGAGAATGTGATAGTAGTAATTAGCGAATAAATGTCAAAAGTGTACTTTTTATATCGTATTTCATTAGACGTGGTAACGTCGTAAAAGAGGTTACAACGCGTGCGAAATTTAAAAATGCATGGAATATGAGAATGTAGGTTTCATAAAAATTCTTTATTAAAAATAAAATGAACGATGTTTTTTTAGCCCAGCCATAATTATTAAATCTAATAAAATATAAATGGCTAATAACGTTACAGATAATATTTCATTTTGTTAGTAATTAATCTTATAACGATTTCTTGGTTATTTTTTTCTTTATTTTCTAAAAAATTAAAAATTTTCTGTAATATTTTTTTGTGAGTGGTAATTTTAATAACACCGTGCTCATTAGGGTGGCCCATCTCTATAGGGGGTGAATTTTTTTTGCGTATTTTTTAAGTCTTACCCCATGAAAATATACTATTATACTAGGAATAATTTATGTCAAAGTTTCAGATAATTCGGTTGTAGATAAGATTTTATTACGGTAACCCGTGCCGCATTCAGGTAGAAATTTGTAGATAAGATTTTATTATGGTAATACACTTAAATTTTACTTAAAATACAAATATCTACCTCTTTTCTCATAATGTTTTATTGGTGTAATTATTTCCTAGAAATTATTTGTTTTGGAAGTTTGGAAATATAATGCACCTACGGTAGGTTTTTATGTCAGTTTGCAATTGTGTTTTACAGTGGTGACATTATAAGTTCTAGCATACGTTCCTTTTTGAAAAAAACATTTAACGATGGCTGATGTTAGATCCTTACGAAAGGATACTTTCATTTACTTAGTTGGACACTATTCGTCACAAATCATTGGCAATAAATTGCCGTCTAATAGATAAGTATTACAAGTGCTCTTTTATAACATTCGTGAAGTGAAGCTAAGTGTACATGAAAGTGCTAAATTAACAATAAAAGAGGTGTCAGTTTTTTGGGATAAAGCTCGCATTCCGACACGTCAGGATTTTCATTGTGTTAAACAACTAGATAAACTTTATGCAGAGTGGAGGAACTTACAAAAATCGGCTAAAAGGGCCAGTGCGGGAGTTAAAGAAAAAAATTTCGTTGAAAAATTGGACGATCTTTTTGACATTTCTCATGCAAATGCATTGGAGTTGATGAAAATAGATGAAGATAAGCAGTTTTTAATTAACCAAAGAAAAAAGGGACGTTCTGGATTTATGCATGGTATTGATTACCAACTTGCTTCTCAAGAAAAATCAGCTGAGGAGAAATTACAGAAATTATCCGAATGCAACGAAGTCAACAAGAAAAAGCTAGATTAGAGGAAACAGTCACCTGTCCATCATCAAGTAGTAATTCAGCCGACTCCAATGAAAATGAAGATGAAATAATCGAAGCCCAAGAAGAGTTGTTACAAGACCAGCCTGGCCCGTCACAGCCAAAAAAGAGGAGATTGTATGGAACATGTAACATCATCACACCAAAAATAGCCGCTGCATTTGATGCTTGCAAAATAAGCGACAGGTATGGAGTCCATATTTTGACGGCAGTAGCAGAAGCACTAGGACATGACACCACATCTTTGTCCATCAGCAGAACCACACTTCAGCGCTCTAGACAACGCATCCGCGAAGAAAGAGCTGAAATATTAAAAACTGCCTTCGGTAATTCTGAATTGCCGGCCCCAGTCATCCATTGGGATGGAAAACTTTTACCTTCTCTCACTGGAATGGGAAATATCGATAGACTTGCTATCTTAGTTACTAGTGGAGATATTGAACAACTACTTGGAGTACCAGCTTTGCCCAATTCAACTGGAAGAGAACAGACTGAAGCAGTTTATGATGTGCTTTGTGAATGGAATTTGGACGAAAAGGTAATAGCTTTGTGTTGTGATACAACAGCATCAAATATGGGTTATATAAATGGGACAGCCACACTACTGCAACAAAAATTAGAAAGAGATATTCTATATTTTCCTATTTTTGAAGGGGTTTTGAGAAGTGTGTTTGACACAAAAATGCCTTCCACATCTGGTCCAAATGTGCCACTATTTAAACGTTTTAGGGAATTTTGGCCTAAAATAGATCAAAATAAACTAAAAACTGGATTTCAGGTATCAAAAATTAAACACATTTTACAACCAGTTAAAGCCGAAATTATAAAGTTTCTAAATGCGGCTTTAACTTTGCAACAGCCTCGTGATGATTATAAAGAATTTTTAATGCTTTCTAAACTTTTTGTTGAAGAAGAGCCCACTCACACGACATTCTATCAACCAGGGGCATTCATCATGCACGTTGGATGGCCAAAGCCATTTACTGTCTAAAAATATTTTTTTTCCAAGATCAGTTCCAACTAACTAAAAAAGAAAAAATAGGTATTGAAGATATATGTCTCTTTATTGTAAAGGTTTATGTAAAGGCCTGGTTTACAGCGTCATTTGCCAGTAAAGCACCATGACTTAGACTTTTGTAAAGAACTCATTAATTATCAAAATATTGACAAAGAAATATCTCAAGCCGCAAGTAGGAAAATAGTGAACCATTTGTGGTACCTTAATTCAGTAAATGTTGGCTTATCTTTCTTTGATGACGATATTTCAGTTACCACTAAAAGAGAAATGGTTAAAGCTTTGAATAGGAAAGCACCAAATCAAGAGGGTATTAAACGGCTTATGATTAGTAACATTACAGACGTTGAAAACAAGGAAATTCAGGACTTCATATGCGAGAACACTAAACAGTTTTTTCAAAAATTAGGTTTGTCTATGGAATTTTTGGAAAATGATCCAACAACATGGAGGGAAAATGAAAGTTATACCCGATGTTTCAATATTGTAAACAAAATTAAAGTTGTAAATGATGCCGCTGAGAGAGGAATCAAACTTATTACTGACTATAATGACATTTTAACAAAAAATGAAGACCAAAAACAGTTTTTACTCCAAGTTGTAAATGATTATAAATCACAGTTTCCAAATGTAAAAAAAGAAACCCTGTCGCATGCTTTGGCCTAGTGCAAAAAATATTGTTTTTATTACTATATGTCTTGTAGATTTAGGATAATATTTGGTACTATGTATGAAAAAAACGTTTCATAATAAAATACACAAAGATAAAACGAGAGTTTTATTTCAAAAACTTCTAGTCTAGTTTTCTTAGACTACGAATTTACAGTAGTATGACACATGTCATAGTCACAACAGATAATGTCTTTGATATTTGTATGACTTGATTATTCATTCTAAAGATAAATGTTGCTGATTAAAAAAAAAACAATGCATCAACCAAAGAATGTAAATAATTCCATTTACTTTTATTATTGCATAATAATGCATTCTGCGGCACCCCTTGCCTTCAATTTGCCTCAATAATATTTTGAGGGGACTGTTTTTTCTTCAAATGGAAACATTTGCAGGGGTGAGAAATAAAAAATTTCGATTTCGAAAAAGATGGGCCACCCTAGTGCTCATATATCCTTAAAATGTTTAATAAACCATTATATATATTTATTTGTATGCATCTTCAACCATTTCATCTTAAAAAAATCATTTTTCCCAGAAACCTTTGATTTGAAAGATGGAGATTAATGGAGCATCTAGTTGATATATGATTTTAATTGGACGTCGTATATGAGATCAATTTCAATTAATTACCGATTAATTACGACGACAAAATTGCGTAATTTTACTTGATAACGAAAAGTTCTCAATTCCACCTCCTCTAATTCCCTAATTTTTGTAGGAATTCAAAAAATAAAAAAACAAGTTTTAGCAAATTTAATTCTATGTAAATTAGCTAGAGAAGTATTTTGGCGTAGGAAAGTTGCCAAGTTTTGAAGCACAAAATTTGCAGTTTTTTGCCCTACGTCGCCGATATTTCAGTGTTATGTTGTAGAACTCTCCAAAATCGTCCTAAGTTGAAGACAGAATCAAAATTCGACTTAGGCAAAAATTTCATTTAAGGACATTTTTAAGAGTCTTCAGAGGCACAGATCAGTCCATAAGGACCGTTATAAGTTCTATAAGGCGTCAGAAATGACCAGGTGAAAATTCGGAGAAACACCGAATTTTCGCATAGGAAAATATGTTTTGGTTCAGGATATGAGAAGATATGAAAGTATATAATGGCAAGGATTTTTGAATAATATACTTTTTTTCAGAGGTGCAACAAAGTTGGACTTTGAAAAATAATATTCTTAAAAGTGCGTCGAAATTTGGCTCGAAAATCGATTTATCAAAAGTACGCCAAAATTTCACTTGCAGATTAATTTTAGAAACTGCGTCGAAATTTGGCTTGAAAATCGATTTATCAAAAGTACGCCGAAATTTCACTTGCAGATTAATTTTTCAAAACTGCGTCGAAATTTGGCTTGAAAGTTGATTTTTCAAAAGTACCCCGAAGCTAGTTTAAAGAGTACTCCGAAAATATACTTTAAAAAATATTGAAATATTTTCCATTTTTATTCCTCAACCAAAGACATGGACCATTGAGGTATGGTCATTGAATGTCCTGTTCTAAAGTATGAGCATAAAATTTTAGCGATGCATTGCATCTAAAAGGCAAAATAAACGATTTTGACAAAGCCGGCGTAGTGCCGATAAGCAAAAATTGATAAAAATCAATGCACATGCACAATTGCACAAGGCCGGTTTCTCGCACAGAAAGAGTTTGGATTATTTCAGCGGCTCGCAATTTGGTCGAGCGCGTTGAGTGGTCTCGACAAAGCGATGGTAGGAAAGCCAATAGCGGGGCTTTCCAAATGACAAAGTTATAGAGGAAAACGCCTTGTGCATAAAAAACCAAAAATTCAATTTTGCCTAAAAGTTGCTCGAAGGTGGGTTGCTGCCATATAGATAATATTGAACAACTGCATAGGGACAAGTAAGTTGTGGACTGATTGAGCGCCATTAAACTTATGCAGTCATAAGTCCTCACGAATGTGATTGAGTACGTGAACCGCCACGATATAAGAACTTTAAAGCCAAGTATTCTTTAGCGAAACTAAATTTATTTAGTAAAATTTTTTTAAGTTAAAACTAGTCAGCCGTAATTATGAAATTACAAATAGTCTCAGACTTCTCTAAAAAGCTCGCATTTTAATTCTGAGAAGGTATGCATGAATCTTTTCTACCTAATCGATCGTTAGCGTAAGCGCTCTCGCTTGTATGGTGTACGTTTGTCTTAATTGGGGAAGGCGCGATCCTTTTTTGTATAACCTTATCTATTAAGAGTATAATCTGCGGTCAGTGAAATGAAGAAACGAATTATTCGGCTTATTTTTGAAGATAGAAACTTCAAATTTTGTACGTATGTATTAAAATATATATTCTAGTTCGTCACGTTTTTATTTTTTTGTTTTAGTCAAAAACACGTGATCAACGAAAAAATGGACGTCGAAAAATTGGAATTTACAAAAAACGAAATCGTGACGACCTAGATAGTCCATAATTAATTACGTGGATAAAATATAACCTCTTGTTTTTCAAACATAGATTCAATAAATAGTTTCCAATTTTGCCGTCAATAGATGGCACTCGCCTCGGCATTCGCATAGCTTTACACGCTCTCAGACTTTAGGGAGGAACTTGTTGTCATGGAGACCTGACGCGAATGAATGCTTGCCAGGGAAGCATTTAGGAGTTCTGGTAATATCTTAAATTTATTTATAAATTATTTTATCTTACAGGAATGACTTAATAGATGAAATTCTTGAAAATGTTAATACATAAATAAAAGGTGCCAAATAGAGAGGACCGTTTTGTATAAACACTCCTACAAATTTTATTATGAAAATTTGAATGCGGTTTTTAGTTAGGTCAGAAATCAATTTATTCGAAATTATTACCAAGCAAAATGTACAGGGTGTCCCAGTCAACGCGCTATGCTGGGTTTTCTCGGTAGTTTCTGAGATAAGTTTATGGTTCAAAATCCAATCTGACGTAGGTTTTCCGAGGAATCTCATACTGCTAAGATATTTAGGAATCCAAAATGACGGACGAATTTCGTCATCTACGATCCTATTCGACTGAAAATCGATATCTGGGGGTTTTCGGGGATGCGGTTTACGAATTTTTGGTCAAAATTTAGGAATCCAAGATGGCGGACGAATTTCGTCATCTATGGACTTATTCGATTGAAAATCGATATCTGGGGGTTTTCGGGGATACGGGTTATGAATTTTTGATCAAAATTTAGGACTCCAAGATGGCGGACGAATTTCGTCATCTATGGTCCTATTTGGCTGAAAATCGATATCTGGGGGTTTTCGGGGATGCGGGTTACGAATTTTTGGTCAAAATTTAGGAAACCAAGATGGCGGATGAATTTTGTCATCTGTGATCCTATTCGAATGAAAATCGATATCTGGGGATTTTCGGGATGCGGGTTACGAATTTTTGGTAAAAATTTAGGAATCCAAGACAGCGGACGAATTATAACTATATTTTGACCCCCCCCCCCCCCCCTTTATTTATGTTATTATTGGAGACAAAAAAAAGTTTCGTATAAGAGTTGTAAGGTTGTATACATATTTTTTTAAATGCAATTAAAAAACAATTGCTTGGATATGTCACGTGATATAACAATGAAGGTTGCTTTTTAAATGAAAAACCCTGTATATTTTTACATATTCTTTTAGATCCTTTATCCCCGATTTCAAACATATAAGGATCTAGCTGTAATATTTTTTGATATATCGGACATTAAATATGCTCCAAACATGCATATAGGTATTTTAGGGTTTCTGACGGAGCGCAGTCAGTGGCGGATTTAGGGGGGGGGGGGGGGCTATAGGGTAAAATCCAAGCGCGGCAATTTTTTTGAAAAACACCAAAGACATAAAAACAAAAAATTATTATTATTAATATGTTCTATCAGAACATGTTTAATTTATTTGAGAACGTGTTTTTTATAATAACTAGACTAAAGTTCCTTATTATAGTCAACAGTACAGGGTGGGTGTGCAAACGTTAGAACCTCATTTAACTTCTTTATTTTTGGAGTTACGTAAATACGTTCAAAAATAAAAGTTATGAGATATCACATGTATTTTCCAAACATCATTTCAGCAAAACAATTCAAACAAGTCGAATTTCGGAGATATGAGCTTTACCTTGGTTTTACTTCCACATCCAGTGGAAGTATAGTAACGCCAAAAAAAATTTTTTTAAATTTTTATTGTTCAAATAGGCTCAGAATGTCATGAAACGTCGAGATTTTAAGTTTGAGCGAAAAAAAAATTTCTGTCTGTCGGTCTGTAACTTTTTTGTGCGCACGTTTACTCTGTACTCTTTAAGATATTGACTTGAAATTTGGTACACAAATGTACTTTAACGAGATCTGGAACTAGATTATATTTTCATTTTGTTCCGTCAGAGGGTTGGGGGGTAAATTGAGGTAAATTTGAGGTAACCAGTTAAATCAAGCAGCTAAGAGTCCAGAAAATTGGTATTTAGTATATACAAGAGAAGCTAAGGTCTCAAAAAATGTTTGGCATTAGCCACCCCCACCCCATTACTAAATTTTTTCGTTGTGAATGAGTTGGATCGAAAATCTGGATGCGGAAGTAGTGATTCCTTGGGCAGCGGTTTTTTTAAATAGAACACCCCCATATATTTTTACACCATTTGAAAGGCCATAGAAAAATCTTTTCAATGATATATGACCCAGTATTTTTCTTAAAAACTATAGTAGATATTAAGTTTTATATTTTCTTACATTAAGTCATGGTAGTCCGAAAAATATATACAGTCTGTTTCACTTTTTAAATTTTTTTTCCGATTTGAATCTAATTTTACTTATGGAACAAATTAGGATCTACTTATTACCAGAAAAAAATTCACGTCCTACAAATGCAAAGCCACCTGCGGTACCAAAATATGCGGATAAAATCAAAAAATCATATTAGGCATATTTTTATTGGAAAATTTTGTTAATAAAAGAATTGTTCAGAAACCTTAAGTCCAAAATTTAATCAAAAAAAATATATAAATTTTTATTAAAATAATGTCCAAGTCCGAAAATATCATTTGAATGGGTTTTTTCGTTTAGAAAACTGTACTATGACAATTTTGTTTGAAATTAAACCCAAGCTGCCAGGTAGTTGTAAAACAGTTTTTTTTTAAATACCTAATTATTTTCAAAATTTTTTAAATTTCAAGTTTTTCATTTTTTAATTTTGATTAAATTTTGGCCATTTTGGACAATTCTGAACAAGTTTTATTAACAAAATTTTCCGATAAAAAAATGCCTAATATGATTTTCCGATTTTCTCCACATATTTTGGTACCGCAGGTGGCTTTGGTACCGTAGGAGACGAATGTTTTTCTGATCATAAGTAGATACTAGTTTGTTCTATACTTAAGTAAAATGCGATTCAAATCTGAAAAAAAATAAAGTTATTGGGGTGTTACCATTTCAAGTGAAACACAATGTATCAATTATTGAAATTCTCCATTTTATTTAAAATAAAGTGAAATATTGTTTATTTTAATTTACATACTTTTGTTTTCCATGGCTAATTTGATAAATTGTAAATTTATAGTAAATTAGACAAAATGTGTTTAAGATAAGTACCATGTATTATATTATAAATACAAAGCTTTTTTTATGGCGTTTCAAATGGTACATATATGGAGTGTTCCTTTAAAAAAAAGCAAAGTAAAGTTCATATCTCCGAAATGCGACTTTCAATAGGCATGTCCACAAAATTTTAATTTCAATTGGGAATGGTAGAATTATCGATATTGTACACTAATTTAACAATAAAAAAAACCGCTGCCCAACTTCCACATCCAGATTTTCTATCCAAGTCACTCACAACGAAAAAATGTTGTATGTGGAAGTAATTGTTTAATAATATAGTATTTGAAATTCTCTACCTCAAAAACCCATAAAACGATACCCCACATCGGTAATAGGGTGAGGGTGGTGATAGAGGGTGGTAGTGGGGGTGGATAAGGTAAAAAAATATTTTGAGGTTTCTAGTTCTTGTACACACACTAAATTAATTTTTTTTTCATCCCCTTTAATAATGGGGTGGGGGCTAATGCCAAAATTTTTTTTGAGACCTTAGCTTCTCTTGTATATAGTAAATACCAATTTTATGAACTCTTACCTGCTTGATTTACCTATTTACCCCAAATTTACCCCAATTTACCCCCAACTCTTCGACGGAACAAGATGAAAATATAATCTAGTTCTAGATCTCGTTAAAGTACATAAGTGTACTAAATTTCAAGTCAGTATCTCAAACGGTTCCAGAGTAAACGTGCGCACAAAAAAAAAGTTAGACCGACAGACAGACAGAATTTTTTTTGCTCAAACTTAAAATCTCGACGTTTCATGACATTCTAAGCCTATTTGAACAATAAAAATTTTTTAAAAATTTTTTTGTCGTTACTATACTTCCACTGGATGTTGAAGTAATATATGTATCCTTATTTTGCCAGTTATTCGTAATAGGCATCACCCCAACATAACGAGGATTTTTGGTAATTTTTCAATAAAAATTCTTGGCCTATGAAGTAAAAAAATATTTTGAGGTTTTTGGTTCTTGTACATACACTAAATCACACTTTTTTTCGTCCCCTTAAAAAGTGGGGTAGGGGTGGTAATGGGGGTAGCTAATGTCAAAAATTTTTTCGAGACCCTAGCTTCTCTTATATATACTAAATACTAATTTTACGGACTCTTACCTGCTTGATTTACCTGTTTACCTCCCCATTTACCCCAATTTACAACCCAACCCTTCGATGGAATAAGATGAAAATATAATCTAGTTCCAGATCCCGTTAAAGTACATAAGTGTACCAAATTTCAAGTCAATGTCTTAAACGGTTCCAGAGTAATCGTGCGCACAAAAAAGTTAGACAGACAGGCAGAATTTTTTTTTCGCTCAAACTTAAAATGTCGACCTTTCATGACAGTCTAAGCCTATTTGAACAATAAAAATTTTCAAAAATTTTTTTGTTACTATACTACCACTGGATGTGGAAGTAATCAATATTCTATTTTCAAGAAAAAGAACGCCATTGCCATGTAAACCGGAAGTGATATTTAAAATTTACATGCCTTTTTTTACTTTCCTTTAATGCTTTAATAGTCAATTAAGAACATAAATAATCCGATCAATTCTTCTTTGATGTTCAATTATATGTTTCTTAGCGGCATAGATTCCCCGAAAAAAAAAAAAAAATACTTATCTCAAAAACTACCGAGAAAATCGGACATAACACGTTAACTAGGACACCCTGTACACTGTAAATATACATTATGTACCTACAGATAGTTTTTTCTTTTAATTAAAAACCACTGCCTAAGGAATCACTATAACCGCATTCAGTTTTCCTACTCAAATTACTTTAAATAAAAATTCTTGTGCACCCAACGCGAAATTCGACTCTGTACGACAGAAATATGTTTGAACTATTTCTCTTATATATTACACAATATGTTATTCTCCGCCTTTTTACTTGGTCGGCATATTTCATTGATCAAAGGTGCACGCCCACCCGTATATACCTTTTTCATATATATCAATGAAAATATGTTTTGTCTTAACGCAGATTATCCTCTTAAATAAACGGATTCTTTGAACTATTGCATCTTAATTGATCTTGAGACTTGTTGCTAGTCTATAATCCCTGGAATTTTCGTACCGAAAACCGGATGTGTCGAGTTATTGCATCACACTGGACTTTCTAGTTGCTGTACGGGGGTTCGAAAGGGATTTGTTTATGCGTTTTTCTCAGAATTTCTAGGGTGTAGAGTCCGTTATTAGCAGACAAAAACGTGATCAGCATGACAAAATTAATCCCATCGTAGAGAAATTCTCCGATCGGGATTTTTTTATGCAAAAATTTAGCTTTTCAAAAGGTACAAAAACCTTGAGGAATTCACGGTCAGAGAGAGCGCCGTTAAGATCTGGGGTAGTGCAGCCTTGGTTCATTATTCGGATATCTTTGGTGCATCTTATTTCGAACCCGCCCTGGAGGTAGAAGAACGGGGTAGCACGCGACTGGCGCCCCCTGAGAAATAAATTGGTGTCGCGTAATTTTGACGCCCGGTAGTGCGTTCTTCTACATTATCTCCGAAACGAAATAAAAAATCAAAATTCTGATGATAGCAAAAGATTCGTAGTGGAAAATACTCGTTTGACCTTATTTTTTAATTTAGAGTTAGCTCTCATGGTTCCGGAGATATGTCTGAAAAATAGCAAAGAACAGCTCACATTTCGGAACCGAAAAAATTGCAAAAACATATGATCTTGACACGTTTATATTTTTGGAAAAACACCACGGCCGCACGATGCTGCGACGTAAAGAGGAAGACTTCCAGTTAAACCTGATCGTAAATCGCACATCGAAATTGGAAATTCGGCTCGGCACGAACGAATCGAAAGTGGCATTTTTTGACGTTTAGTGATTTCGAAGACAGTTGAAGCGACGATTTTAGTAAATCAATTATCTCTCACTCCATCGCGACGTTGCCTAGTCTAAATACTGCGTAAATCAAACGAGACAGTGTATACTTTTGACTCTTGCAGTATCGACAGTACTACCTTAAGACAGATAGCTAAAATTTTGTAAAAATTTCCCCACCCTTTTATTTTTAGTCAGATGAGTCCATTAACTGCAAAACAGTGCGTTTGCGCTGACAACTATTTTGAGATAAATGCAAAAAACCTTTCTACCGAGCATGTATGGAATCACGAATTTGAAACTATGACTAACAGGTGGAGTAATGTGTTTTAATACAATCCATGACAAAAATGGTGATCTAGGTATCAATGCTACAATTTTTAATTAAAAATTTCAATTGCAGCGTTTTGCATCGGGTGGTATCATTTGCCTGGTTTTGCATCTGACAAAGTATAAACTATGACATAATGTTGCTGAAATGGTCTGAGTAAAATAAAGGAATTAATAATGTTTTAATTCATTACCAAAAAATCATTACTGTAAAAAATAAAAATAAATAACTAACGGCTGGCGTGTTTATTTTGGAGCTTACAATAAAATGATGAAAACAACAGCGGCTTGCTTACAAACACTTGGCTGTGGTCATGTGATATGAAACTCGCACTCTCATTGGACACAGTGTAAACGCGCGGATTTGCACTTGAAATGTCATTTCAAACGCTGGATTTTGCATCTGATCACACAATTCAGAGCAGTTTTACAGTGGGAAGACGTTTTTTTTGCATTCACTCATTAGATGCGCAAGAAAACACAGATTTCAACGGTATCCCTAACTCATTTTTCGAATTTTCCTCAAACGCACTGTTTTACAGTTAATGGACTCATAAGATACTGTGAAGATTGGAATAATTAATTTTTTAGTGCATTTTTGATACAAGCGTGTTTTCATTTTTTTCTTATATATATATTCTTACATAATACTTTTTAACCTTTATTTTTTTCTATACTATACTGTATTCATTCAAATGGTCTATGTCCTTCAAGAAATATTAATTTCTCTCCTGATAAAGTTTTCATTAATCCATGAAGTGTGGATAGTTTGACGTCCGAAACATTATTGTGGAATACATAGGTCAGGAATCCATGAGGTGGACATCCCAGAAAGTGGAAGGAGTTAGCCATACTGATTTTTACGCCAAATCGAATGTACCCTTAAGATAACGGAGTTAATATTAAAGTAAAGAATCAAAATTTCATTATTTCATCCACCTTTTTTTATTTCATAACAATAAATTAAAAAACAATATATGATATATCAGAAAAACATGACTTGTACGCATTAAATTTTACCACAATTATCTTAAAAATTTTTATTTATTTATTTAAAAAAATATTTCGATTCGATATATTTAAAAAGTATAAATAATTGTAAAGTTTTCTTCACCAACATCGTCGGTAGTCTCAGCATCTGTGTTATTACGTCCATCCTCATATTTATATCACTATTCATCATCGCTTGATCCTAATCGCTGTTTAAGCAGTTACACTTTTGACAGATTTTACAAACAGACGAAGAATTTACTCCAACTATCACATAACGACATCTGAAAGTAGTACAGTCCACCGTGCAAACGCATATTAAATTTAACACGGATTCAGGTACGGTTTCTAAAGTTGTTCTTATAGGTTGAAACAACTCAGTTATTCTAGTCCAGATTCACTGTTCTGGCAACGTTTTTTTCCCATTGTTGCACTTGAGAATAGGTTCCGTAATAATGTTACGTAGTAGCTGCAGAAATAGAAAGGAACACTTCCAACTTTGCGTTTTTTTTTTTAATAAAGATGTTTAGAATGTAATAAATCTATATTCCTCAAGTGAATATTTTCTTCTAAACCGTATAGAAACAAGAAGATAGTTTCTTCTGATTTTTGGCGTTTTCACTGTGTATAATGTATTCTCCATTTGAACATTTGAAGGTTTCGTAAATATAGTGGGTGGTCGCGTGAACGTTAGAGCCTCATTCAACTTAGTTATTTTTGGAATTACGAAAAAAATTATACATCACATGTAGTTTCCAAAAATAATTTCAGAAAAACAATTGAAATTCGCATTTCGGAGATATGAACTTTACTTTGGCTTTCTTAAACGGAACACCCTGTATATTTTTACACCATTTGTAAGGCAATGAAAAAACTTTTTAATGATATATAATACATAGCATTTTTCTTAAAAACTATTAAATTACTTCCACGTCCAGTGGAGGTAGGTATAGTAACGCAAAAAAAAATTTGAAAATTTGTATTGTTCAAATAGGCTTAGAATACCATGAAACGTTGAGATTTTAGGTATGAGCAAAAAAATCTGTCTGTCGTTCTGTCTGTCTGTCTGTCTGTCTGTCAGTCTACAACTTTTGAGTGCTATAATTAGAAAAATAATGAAATTTAAAAAATTGATTTTAAGAACTCACTGTATTAATATTAAAGTTTTAATTAAAGGTTTATGTTTTAAATCAGCAAGAATTTTATTCCTTTGGCATTTCTCTGTAAAATAAAAAATATTTCCGTCTTATAAACTGAATCCTCGAACATACTGTATATTAACTGGAGTATAAATACATACAACGTTTTCACGAATTTGAAATTAGTTTACGGTTCTATAATAGTTCTGTAGGTGTTCCAATTTAGAGATCGGGATGGCAATCGTAAAAATGTACAGCTGAAGTGAATTATGCTACTAGACATGTTTATTACTTCAAAATGGGAACTGAAATTTTCGTTTTATTGCTTTAATCAGTGCAGATTGTATATTCTTATTTACTTTATCCTGCAAGGTTGTTCGTTTAATATCTTAAACGTGATATTTCTTCTTTTCTTTATATTTGTTCTGATATGATTATTAAAGTTGTTTGTAAAGCGATGAAACCCTAAAAGAGGTAAACATAAAAAATCGTTTATACGTTAAAAATAATAAGTTTTTACTTTGTAGGATATAATATTTCTCTTTGTCAGAAATTTATGTAATTAAAGGACAAAATATAATTTTTACGTTCCATAAAGCCGTAGGCTAATGTGCACAAACAAATGCTGTTCTTATCCGCCACCTCTTGATAGACATTCTTGAGTCATGCATCATTTTTGTTGATCACCGTTTGCTGTAGAGCACGTTTGATGGCATCACTCTATCTATCGTGGTTGTCTGTTATGCGCACAGCCTCAACAAAGCTAATACGGTGCCGAAGAGTCGCCTTTGTTGTAGCATTTCTTGGAGAATCGACCTATTAGTGCGATCGGCTGTCCAGGAATTTCATAGTAAACGTCTCCAAACCCACATCTCGAAAGCATCAATACATCAGTGAAAACATTGATTCCCATAAAGAGAAACTGCCATAATTTGTTTTGATATTTATGCTTGCTAATTACCACTTATGGTGCTTAACATCCCATGCTGAGGATATCTCCTAGCAGTCTTGATTATTTTTCATCATTTGCATGAACTTTTGTCAATAATTCCAGTTAAAACACTTTATTATTATTATTATTTTTTTTGGCATAAAGGCCAAAGCCATTCAGCCAAAAGAAGTAGACTCTTTTGGCTGAATGGCTTTGGCCTTTATGCCAAAAAAAAAATAATAATAAAAAAGTGTTTTAACTGGGATTATCGACAAAAGTTCATATATACTATATACTATATACACCTACCGTCAAATGTTGACCTCTTTAGTCCAGTTAATCATTTTATTCTGTTAGTGACCACTCCGTATATCTTTTTTATTAAAACTAAATTATGTTAAATATTACACCGGCAAAAAAAAATCTGAATTGACCACCAGACATATCATTTTATATGTATTTTAGTGCAGTTTAATGTTATTAATATTATACAATATTATCGATTAGTAATTTGTCATAACTTTACATTCTTTGCTACTGTTTATTTATTAATTAAATTAATTAATGAGGTTGAATTTGTTTTATTATTTTAAATTTGGAAATGAGTTATTTATTAGGATTTTCTACTAATGTTTATTTTCATGGGTCATTTGCTAACTGAGCATTTTATAAATTTTGTATTCAAAATTATTATGAATATTTTCTACATGAAAATACTTTTTTACTGGCGTGCCAATATCTACTGGCGCCACTAAATCTAAGCACGTATAAACCCGTCATCATTTCCCTTATTGTATAACTTCATGTTATCTGCGTATATATATTATCATTTTACCTTTTTAATTATTAATAATTCCAAATTAACCAATTCTATGAAATCCTTACGTCCGTTTACTCCTGAAGATCATTTCTTACAAGGCTAATAGGAATTTAAATGACACAATTGACTAATTCCATTATATTTGTAATCTCGCAGTTCAAAATATCGAGAGTTAACTCAGCTCCATTCACCAATCAACTGACTATTGGTTTAAACTGAAAATGAACGGTGCCTAATCATGTTAAAACACAATTTTGCAAATTAATTCTTGATCAAGCTGCTTTTGATTTAAGCTTGGTTGTTACTGCATTAGCTCTGTAATTCCTCTCCCAGTTTCAACATACTTCTTCTGATTTACACATACATATAATATGGCTACCAATAATCAGTAAATTTACATACTTCAGTTATACATACATATTTTCATCGAATTTCTTAACAGCCCTCTCCTGTAAATGGTTCTTGATTAGAAAACTTAATATAAATTAATTTGAGACAATACTATAATACTCTTTTCAATTCATTATCATCAAAATTTTATTATTTGGTTATTACACAAATGTTATCTTTACATAACACAATTTTTATATTCAGTATTTTACTTGTTCTCCCCGGACGTTACTCTTCTGGTGGTGGTGGTGGTTCGTCTCCTCCTTTTTCCTTAGCTTCCATTAGAGCCTTATTATGCAATGTAACAGCCGTCATACATCCAACTACTATTAACGCTATGCCAAAAGGATGAATTACAATTCCCTTAGGTATTACCACCTTTCTACAAACCATTATTTACAAATAATTTTTTTCAGTACAAAGAAAACTCATTAACTGTCACTGTCATGATCAAGCTATGTTGATTTTTGGTCTAACTCACGGTATAAGAAATGATATATTCTCAGGTCTGGTTTATCAACAAGGTTACGTTAGTTTGCTCCGGGGTTAAACGCTATCTCCAGGATAAAATGTTTCTTTTGGGGTGAGTTGTATCGCGCTTTGTTCACTAGAACTGTTGGTCAATGTTGATCTGAGTTCATGTAAGTTCTATACATTTTTGGTTGTATCACTGTGGTTCGGGCACAGGTTCCGAAATCTTCTGCTTAGGCATAGTTAGCTGCAATGAATGCTGTATTGTGTCTAACTTCTCAATAAAACATGCCATAATTATATTATCTATTTACATTTTTTATGAAAAATTAACTACCTATTTACTACCTATAGATCGTTTTCGGTCACGTGACTTTGACGCAGCTGTCTGGAGGGCACACGAAACCTCATCCATTAACAGGCAATGCAAATGAAAACAATTAGAGATGAGTTACTATTTAACAAAACCTATTATTTGTAAATAGCATTAACAGACAGTTATTTCTGTTCGAAAATAACAGATTGTATGCCTTTGTTCTGTTCAGTAGTGAATTGTGGTAATGGAGGAGAAAGGGACAACGTTAGTTTCTTTAGAATTATTGGCTTTTTCGTCGTAACGACATCAGCTTGTAACGTTGAATAATACTCACTACGAGACATTATTGTCAAAATAAACACTTTACTTGAAACACTAAAGTAAACCCGAAAAACACTCTGAAAATCTTGTGCACACAATGATAAACAAACAGTAAATGAGGTTTTGTATACCCTTCAGACAGCTGCGTCAAATTCACGTGACCATAAAATTTGCATACTACAAACTGCCCACTGTGACATGCGAATGCCAGTACTTCTCAGCGATCTGTTATTTTTAAACTAAAATTTCAAAAAAGCAGAAGCAGTTTAAATCTGTTATTAAAAAATAACAACTTGTACCCATCTCTAGAAAACAAAATAATTAGTTGTGTGACCTCCACGCCGACAGCGTGACGTCAACCGAATATGATCTATACAAATTTGCAATTTTTTTGAGGTTACATTTCATTAAACCAGGTTTAAACCTCCAAATCCAACCGATTACAAGAACTCTGGTTAATTTGGCGATCAACCTTGAACCTCCATGATACAACATACATTTTACCATAGGGGATCTGCACGTGACGTCACAGCTAACCTAAAAAATATATATTTCTTAAGATTTAAGAGTATTACGCAGCTATTATTAAAACTTCTGCCTGGTTCCCATATTTTCAACTAAAATCTAGTTCAGTGTAATGTTTATGAACTTCTAAATACTTTGTCCTAATAAAATAGAACTCTTTTTGTAGGTTGGAAATCTAACCTGTAATTAGCAGCCTATTTTTATTAATCAAAAATATTGAAAAATTATTTACGTGAGTTTTTAAATATTTGCTTGGAGCCAGTCCGGCTTCAAGCTAAAACTGCGTATACGAACATTAAAAATTAGAATAAACTTGAAAAACTTAAAATTTAAGGTTATGTTGGTTAAATGATGCAGATGCCCTATAGAACCTAGTTCAAGCAAGAACCAAGTTTAAACCAAGTCGTTACAACTCGCCCTCGGTAGGATTAAAAGTAACCCTGAATCACACCCTGGATTAAAGTCAGAGATAATTTAGCTCGAGCTTCAAGGTGGCGGTTATGACTTTTCGGCCGAGGTTAACCCAAAAGTTTCAAGTTTGTTGTTGACAGTTGTGTGAAAAGTCAATTATTAAGCGATCCAATGACCTGTCAAAGTTTCTTTTCAATATGGCGCGGAGGGCAAACACGGGTTTATTTTTATTAAATTCCGGAAATATAGCCAAGACAACAGAAAAACACAAACGTTTAACGAGTGAAAACGAATGTTTGCCCTCCGCGCCATATTAGAAGTCACGTGGTTTGGATAGCCTAATAGGGCATGTGCACGTGGCGGCACAGCTAACCTCAAATATATATATATATATATATATATATATATATATATATATATATATATATATATATATATATATATATTTCTTAAGATTTATGAGTATTTCGTAGCTGTTATTAAAATTTCAGCTTGGTTTCCATGCTTTCTTTCAACTAAAATCTAATTTAGTGTAATGTTTATGAAGTTCTAAATACTTTCTTCTAATAACATAGGATTCTTTTTGTAGGTTGGAAATCTAATCTGTAATTAGCAGTCTATTTTTATTAACCAACATTATATTACTGAAAAATTATTAGCCTGAATTTTTAAATACTTGCTTGGAGCCAGTATAGCTCCAAGCTGAAAGTATACAAACATTAAAAATGAGAATAAACATGAAAAACTTAAAATTTGAGGTTATGTTAGTTATATGATGCACATGCCCTATTTTTTGCATAAATTAGGAAGCCTTTTTTTGAACAAATCGAGGTATTGTTTCGAGTTTCCAACCGATAGGTAAACAAGTTTCTATTGAAGCTAAAAAGCAAATACAAAAATTTATTTCATTTTATCGTAGAAACCATTCAGTTTCACCAATAAATCAATTGCATTTAACATTCAGGTATTACGCAATTGGTAATTTTTTATTAACTGCTTGAGATTGCATAAATGTCAACATATCGTCGGCTTGGTATAGGTCGTGTGCGCGTGACGTCACAGAGCTGAGACCTTAGGAAAACAAACCGCTGTCATTGCTGTCAAATGGCAACTGACAACATAAGAATTGAAAGTTTCCATAATATTAGAGTTTTTATGGACATTATATCACACAAAATGGCAAGTTTTTGTTGTATTATTAGTTGTGGCAGTGACGCAATCCGAGACAACATCAGTTTTTATAAAATAACGTCGATTTACAGCCAGAAGAGGTTAGGATTAAAAGATTCCAAGCAATTAAAAGGAATTATTTTACTGGGATATTCCAAACATTTTATTAATGGTAAGTTGTTGCTTGTTAATTTAAGACTTTGATTTTTAGTGTGGATTTATGCTATAGGAAAGACGGCCGTAATTCAAGACCACGATGATCCATCCAGTTTGGTGTTCTCTTTAATATGGGATACAACTTAAAACCCAAATGTGAAACTAAAAGTGCTTGTGATAATAATAACTACTGTTAAAGGAAACAATAAACAATTCAAGGTAAAAAAAAATGCTTTACTTATATTGATTTGTCAGCATTTTTAATAATCATTTCTTGTGTTTAAGTTTTAGTTGAGCGAGGCTACAGCTGAAGGAGAAGAAAGAAATGCAATAGCAGAAATTGTTTTAAATCAGGTACTCAAGAGGAAAATACACAGGCTACATTAAGATATCTGATGAAGTGCATAAATCAAGAAAATTCAAAGTATTGCTGTCATTGATCAATCTGGAAACTAAACGTCCTTTTGAAGTATATTGTGTGGTGTTTAAAAACCCAGTGTTGGATAAAACTAAGATTATTTATTTATTTATCATTTATTTTTTATTGCAATATAGATCTTTCTTTACATCTCCTGTAAGTTTCTTGTTGATTCTCCTTACGAGTACTAATGGAATGTTGGAAAATAAAGTTTGATATTTAGTAAGTATATTTTAGATGCAAAAATGCATGTATATATAAGTTCAACATAATCGACTATTTCAATTTACTGCTAACAATAATACGAGTGATAAATAAAGCAATAAAAGTGAATATACGTATTTAATAAAATACAAGGGATATTTAACTATTGGCCTACCTACATGAAATAATAAAATACATGTTAGACATATTATATAACATTAGCAAGACACAATAAGAAAAAGTTCTTGCACAAATTACAATGGTTTGTATGGTTCGATCATAGGTATATCATATCATAGGCAAGGCCTATGAAATTGTGTACACTTCTTAACATATTTCAAGTAGTTCATAGTACTTCAGCCCTTCATTGTTTAATTTATGTGGTATTTTTCATAAAATTCATAACAAGTTAACCTTTCGACCATAGCCACCGTTTACTGCTAAAAAATTGAAATGAAAAACTGGGTAGTGAACGAATTTTGTCTAGAGTAGTAACAGAGTCACAATGAGTACTGAAGGATCATCTGTATCAGTAATAGTCCAAGTAGTCGATGGCTTTTGTTGAAGATGGTAAGTTAAGAGTTCATAACCTGAAAAATGAATTTGTATGTTAGCAATTACTCATTAAGCAACATTTAATTAGGTAAGCATATATTGAAAAAAAGGGTTGATCATCGACAATTAATTCTTAACTTTGCAAAAAGCTTTTATCCTGTAAATTTCTTGGAGAGTACTGATTTCACCCAACCACAAATAGTTTCAAGATTTTTGAATGCCTTGGCTCATCTTTTTGTCTATGCATTTCTCACAAAAACCAAGTAATTCACAATATCCCTTTGTGAAATATTATGAAATACACTAATATTTGCACTGAAGTCATTTCTCAAAATATAAGCGATTTAATTCGATGACACCAACTTTTTCCATACATTTCCTCTACATTATGAGACGATTTCGTAAAATATAAACTTATCTCCATATTAACGAACAAAATTTCCTAGACACAATAATTAAGGATAGTTGTGGATGTTAAATAATCCAAAATTAAGTTTTAAAATATCACAAAAATGGCAAAATATACTTTAAAACAACACGTTTAATCGGCATGTCACTTAATGACAGCTGTTTGTTTTCCTAAGGTCTCAGAATCTGTGACGTCAGCGCACGCGACCTATTACAAGGTTGTATGTGCATTACTATCTGTGCTCTACCATCTAGCGGAGAGCAGCTGAAGGTACCTACGGCAACATACAACTTTTTCATTCTGAAGAAGCAAAATCTCAAAAAATTTAACATGCAACCTTGTAATACTAAGCTGACGATATCTTAATTTTGTGCCAAGTCCCAAGTTCTATGACGTGTTTATGTTCATTTGCTATTTCAGTAAATGGCAACTGCTGATGAAAAACGGGACTTCCGCCCTTCGGTAGGGGTTTCACTCATTTTCTTAAAATAAAAATATAACTATCAACCAGAAAATATTCTAGTTTATATTATAATTTTTGTTGCACGTTGCTGTCACTATCAGATGATTTTTTGACAAAGACAAACAAGGGCTTTTAACTTAGTAACAAAAGTTTAAAAAACTAACAAACAGAAAATCCCTAATTTTTCGGCCAATCACAATCAGCTTAGAGCTGACAACTCTGTAGAGAAAGCGTTACCAACCTTAGGTTAGTCAAGTGTTTACTAGCTCAAATCATAAACTAAATATAATGGATAAACGTAAGCGGGTTTAACACGCATTTTTACCTGGCTAGCTAACACGCAAATTGATAAACCTGTCCTCAGGCCGGCTTATCAAAAGTAACCAAAGCTGGGCTTACACCACTAACAATGCTGAAGATCCTGCTCCTGAAAAGCTACTTAAATTTCTTTCCTGTAAATGCAAGAAAGGATGCCCTGCAATGTGGTTGTAGAAAGACAGGCTTAAAATGTGGTGTAATTTGCAAATTTTGTAACGGACAAAGCTGCGACAGTGCACCAACAACAGTCGACGAGCTTCATGACGACCAGGAAGTCGACTTTCCAGTCGAAACATTGCAAGCATGAAGAACAATCAATGCGTAGAATCAGTGGACAGTGCAATGGAAGCAATTTCCGCAATTTCCACCGGCTCGGTGGCGCAGTGCTTAAGGTGTTAGGCTTGCGACCACGGGGTCCCAGGTTCGAATCCTGGCTAGGGTATGGATGTGTAGTGGCGTTTTTCTCGTGTTGCCGAGACGGTAGCAGTGGACTAGACTGTGGTTGTGTGAGAGACAACACGGTCTAGTCGCTCTCCTCTCCTGAGTTCGAGTCTCAGCTGCGGCAGATGGCAATGTCGCAGGGAATGGGTGTTGTGATGTTGTCTATGTGTGTGCGTTGTCCTGGTTGAGTGGTAGAATAGCCTACGGCTAAACTCCGCCAGGACATTAATATAAACAAGGCGATTAAAAAAATAAATAAATAAATAAATAAAATAAAAAGAAAGTATTTTTGAGGACTATGACGAACCTAGACCTTCGACATCAAGCACCTAAAATACCCCAAGAAGCAGTCTAGTCGTGGACTACGCCTGTTGGAGACAACCACGTAAAAAAATATGTGCCATATACTCTACCTTAAGGTGGTGTGGAAATGAGTATTGAACATTGAACAATGCGAAGCAGACAAGTGAAGTCAACTATATTTGAGGATTTTCACGTATGAAAATAAATTTTGTCCCTCAACACAAAAATCCTCCTTCATAAAAGTCGCTCTATGAGAAATGCAAAAAATCATAGTTTTGTCAGGAATGTTTGACTTCGCTCGACTGCTGCACCGAATCCATTCAGTTTAACAAAAAATTGTATAGGACATATTTTGTAGAACATTTAATGCTGTTTTATTTTGCCGTATGAGGCACCCGATACGAGATATTTTAAATAAACTGCATTTGTGCATCATTTTTTCAATATGACGACGCCGGCGTACAGTGTGGAATTTACGAGCCTTTTAGATCAAAATTCGACTCTTCCTTGGTAATTCAACCAAAACCAATCTTTTTGGACAACATTTTCGTAATACTGAGCACTTTAATAAAGAACTGCCAAAATTGCAATCCAGCTTATTTTTGACAGCTGTCAAGGGTCTGTAAAATATGTGAAAACCCTATAAAGGCAGAATCTAGACATTGTTATTTCCTATATAACTCCTTAGAAGACATCAATTTCATATTTTATCATGATTTTTGACTTGTAGAGTCTGAATTTCAAGGGTTACCATATACCTAAATAATTTTAGAAATGACCATTTTTTGCCGAAATTGGTAATTTCTGGGCCCTTTCATGTATGTAACAAAATCTAAAGTACCAAATACCCTTTTATTTTAAATTCTGTAATGGTCATTTTTATCTCTAATCATAAAAGTCCTTAAATTACATTATTTTATATTTTCCGTACATAAATTACCTGTTTTGTTACCCCTTGAAAAATCAAATTACCGCCGCTACTGTCGGATTCTAGAAGTCATTACGTAAGCGGCTGCCTAGCTTTTAGTTTTACGTTGTAAACATATTTTAACGTGGAACGTCTCCTCCAATGAGAAGGCTTAGATTAGACTCGTGTTGCCTTTTTAGCGCCTTTTTGTTTACCCGAGAAGAGATGATATAAATGCAACTTCTTTTTGTGAGAGGGGACTTCCACGGCCGTTTTAAGCGTGCCCACAGTCATTACCTTTTCACCTGAATTTGAGGAACTAAACTAATAGTTCCAGTGTTAGAATGGTTTAGTCTTTCTAAACCTTTATTATACTACCTTTATTACGTCTTTTGTCTCGTGAATTTAACCATATCTTGTTAACAAGAATTAGTCAAGTGGTTATGTTTGCTTTTCGAGATGTTGAATATAAAAATATTCTAGTGTATGTGAAAATTGTACATAAAAATGTTTTAATGCTGTTCTGAACCTACGTACACTTTGGTGCCCAACTATAGAGGTGTACCGCATTCCTCTGAAAGTGTTTCCTGTTCGTCACGTACTTCGTAAGTAGAAAAACACATTTTCTGGTCAACGATTCAACAATTAATTCTTTAGTGCAGCGTTTCGTACATTTACTTCCCTTTTACCTCCTTTGTTTTCGCGTAAACAGATAAACTTACCTCGCGAGTGTTACATTTTAATCTCTTGATATGTATATCTGTTTATTTAAAAAGAAAGTATGAAAGTATTAATAATTCTTTTATTCGCAGAATTTATATATAAGTATCAGAAACGAAAAGGTCGAAGGGCTACGAACTACGATCATTTTACTTCCACATCCAGTGGAAGTGTAGTATCGATAAAAAAAAAATGAAAATTTTTATCGTTCAAATAGGTTTAAAATGTCATGAAACGTCGAGATTTTAAGTTTGACTAAAAAAAATTTCTGTCTGTCGGTCTTTCTGTCTGTAACTTTTTTTGTGCGCACGATTACTCTGGAACCGTTTAAGATATTGACTTTAAATTTGGTACATTATGTATTTTAACGAGATCTTGAACTAAATTATATTTTCCTCTTATTCCGTTGAAGGACTGGCGGGTATATTGGGGTAAATGGGTGGTAAATATGTAAATCAAGCAAGTAAGAGTCCATAAAATTGGTATTTAGTATATATAACCCAGATAGCACAAATACGTACTGAAGACGTCCCACGGAAGTTTGCTTAAGACATTCGTATGTCCTAGGGACGTCCAAATTCGATCACAAAATGTCCGTAGGACGTACCAGGGACGCCTAATGTCACCAAATCATCTGTCCCCAGAACGTCCGTTCTAGACTTAAGAAAGACCTTCAAGTTTCAAAAAGACCTTAATGGGATATATCGATTCTATAAGCAATTAACTTTATAAAAAATCAACTGAAACTTTTTCGCAATTATTTTAACGGAAAAAAAAACCCGGTGTGAGTAGGGATCGAACCGCCGACCTTTCGATTTGTAACTCAACGCAATCAATTAATCAATAACAATTTATTAATAGTTTTTATGCATGTATGCGCCTCGCCGGAACCTGGTCCGGAGCCAGCCAGACAACTACGTCGCACAGCGTAGTGGTGATTGTAGGGCTGGGCGGGCCCGGTCCGGTTTGGCTTAACGACAGATGATATGTAGGTTAGTGCTCCTGTCTGCCGCAGGCAGACTTAAAAACTAAATTAGACATTAAAAATGTGTCCACAAGGTCCTAAAACTAATTAAAAGAAAAACGCTATAAAACTATCACTCACTAGACGAAGCACTTATTTAATTTTGGTTGCTGGCACGAGAAAACAGAACTCAACGAAAAAACCCGTTCGAAGCAATTCCACCCTGGTGATCTTCCTGCCGCCAGGAAAATGTCGTGGAAATTTAAAAGATATGGTATGAAATATTTTGGTTTTGAAAATTTATTGGTCAAGATAGAATTTAGAAACAAAAAGGACAAAATAACAAAAAGGATAAAAACAAATAGAACATATAAAGGGAATGAAGAAAGTTGATTATAGGTTTTAGTAAAGGTTAAAAGTGGGGAAATAAGAAGTTGTCGTATAGGAAAGTGTGCCTTGAGAGGTTGCCGGAAGATAGGCAACGCCTGGTATGGTAGGAGGTGTCGAATATCGAAAAGGATTGCATTATGCTGTCTGATTCTGGTTATGTTGCGGGTTAGCGGACTATCGCCCAGTTTGAATTCGTAGAATTTTTGAGAAATTTCTTGGACGTAGTCTGCTAGTGGGGTTATGTCGTGGCAACGATCATATAAATCTCTGAGGGAGGTGTATCTGTCCGAACCAGAGATGAGGCGCATAAATTTATGTTCGAGAACTCGAAGTTTTCTCATTGTCGTGGCCGGTATGCTGCACCACACCGGCGCCGCGTATGTGATGGCCGGCCTGATCACCATCGTGTACAATAGTTTTTTATTTGTCCTGTTAAGTCCGCTACCCCTGGCCAGGAGCGGGTACAAACTGCTGGACATGAAGTAGACCTTGCGTACCGTCTCGTTCACGTGGGTGTTAAACGTCAGTCGTTTGTCTAAGTTCACCCCCAGATACTTCACGCACCGTTTGATTGGAATTTCTTGCCCACCGATCGAAATTGGCGTTAAGATGCGGTTCTCTGTGAACCGGCGCGTGAAGAGAATCGACTCAGACTTCTCGGCGTTGATCCGAATCTTCCACTTGTAGTAATACGCCGTGGCAATGGTCATGTGCGCTTTCAGTAGCATATTTGCCGCTTGTGCGTTGTGTGAATGTGCATACATGGCGGTGTCGTCGGCGTACTTGGCAAGGTTCGTATTCGGGAACTCCGGGAAGTCGGAGACGTATAAATTGTACAGTTTCGATGACAGGCACGACCCCTGGGGGACGCCCGCGCGAATGTGCCGTCGAGTTGATAGTTTATTATTCACCCTGATCTGTAGCGATCCACCCGTTAGGAAAGAGTGAATAAGTTTGGTTATGTGCATGGGGAAGTTCAGTACGTTCAGTTTGTGAAGAAGCCCCGGGATCCATACGGTATCGAAGGTCCTCTCAACATCGAGGAGCACCATGACGGTGCTCTTCCCAAGGTTGCATTGCACCTCGACGTCATTCACGATCCTGACGACCTGCTGCATAGTGCTTCTGCCCTTCCTGAAGCCGAACTGGTACTCGTCGTTGATGTGAAGTTCATCCTGAGCAGAGTCTAATCTGATCAGGATGACCTTCTCTATCAACTTGGAGATCGTCGACAGTAACGAGATCGGTCGATAACTGCCGGCGAGCTTCGCGTTCTTTTTCGGCTTCAAGATCGGCACGACCACGGCGCATTTCCACTGGCTAGGCCAGGGTTGCAGTCGCAGGATCGCGTTGAAAATGTACGTCAATTGCACAATACCTTTCCTCGGGAGATATTTGAGCAGCTTGTAATCGATGGCGTCCGAACCCGGAGCTTTGTGGTTCGGTAAGTTCTGAACAATGCTGGCCACTTCCGAGGGCTTGGCCAAGACCTTTAAAAATTCTCGTTGTGTCAATTGGACGCCATGACAAATTAGTTCGTTAATGTCAGTTTCAATGCGGTCGTGTTCAACATTGTTTGGTATTTGTACGTTATGTACGTTCGCAAAATGGTTTGCTAAGTCGTTCGCTTTCTGCGAGTCCGTCAAAGCCGTCTGTCCGTTGGCGTTTGTCAGAGCGGGTATGGCCTCCCGCGTACTTTTCATGGCCCTCGCTAGCTTCCACAGCGAGTTGTCCTGAGGATTCAACGCTTCCAGCTTATCCCGCCATTTCCGATTTTTTTGCGGTGTTGATGGCGATCCTGATCTGCCGTTGTAGCCTGCCCATCTCGGCCTTGGCGTCGACATCACGATTTCGCTACCAAAATCGTCTCAGTCTGTTTTTCTCTCGAATGTCTTGTATGACCGCTACGTCGAGTCGGTCTTTGTATGGATATATCGTTAACGTTGTAGCAACACTCTGTTTGGCGTCCTGCAGTACCCTTGTGAATTCGTTCACTACATTTTCCAATTCGGCTGCTGTGGTGATATTGTAACTCAACGCCTTAGTCACTCGGCCACTGAACTGCTTTCTTATTATTTACTTAAAGACTGTATAGTTGAAAGTAGCAAGTCAGCAACTTGGCTGTAATTTATTATGTTATCATTAATCTTTCATTTTCATCTAATTTTATTAAGGGGAGTCGATACCTGCACAAATAAACTGCCGGATCTTGGACTAATGTTTAATTAAGGTTTCATATTTAAAACTGAACTCGGTCATTTTTATTCGTGAAAATTCTTATTTCACGCAAAGAATAATCCATTTGGATATAAAATGTATTATTTTCCAAATCCAGAAAATATGAAAATGACAGGGGGCCTAATAAGGACGTACTAAAGACGTACATTCGACTTCCCAAGGACGTACCGCTGTGGATGTCTTAAGGACGTCCATATTAGGTCTAAGATGTTCAGACCATACGGGGATCAAAACTGGACGTCTTTGGGACGTCGTGTGCTATCTGGGAAGAGAAGACAAGGTGTCAAAAAAGTTTTTGGCCACCCCCCATTGCCATCCTCACCCCATTATTAAAGGGGGTGAAAAAAATAAAATTGTCATTTAGTGTCCGTACAAGGACCAAAGGCCACAATTTTTTTTTACGTTATCCACCCCCACTACCTTCCACCACCCTTACCTCTCCACTACCGATGTGACATATCGTTTTAAGGGTTTTTTGTGGTAGACGATTTCAAATATTATATTATTAAAGTTCCATAAACAATTATTTCCACAAAAATCATCATAAAATATGATATTGATGGTCTTCCAAGGAGTTATTTATGAAATAACAGTGCCTAGATTCTGACTTTATAGGATGTTTACATTTTTTTACAGGCTTTTGACAGCTATCATGTATCAAGAAATAAGCTGGATTGTAATTTTCGCAGTTCTTCATTAAAGTACTCAGTATTACGAACATTTTGAGTCCAAATAGATTGATTTTGGTTGAATTACCAAGGAATTTTGACCTAAAAGACTCGTAAATTCCACACTGTGCGACGGCTGAGATCACATTTTGCATTTTTTAAATAACTAGTAAATTATACATAATTCTTAGTTCAAACTGTGCATTATGCATTGTTTCTAGTTTAAATTGTAAATTATGTTTAATTCCCAGTTTAAAGTGTGAATCATAAAACAAAAAGCACCATGGCCTTTCTAAGTCTTCGTAACGATCAGTTTATATTAGGAAATTTAAAATATATTTGCACAAAACCTCTTGAAATTGTTTCCAGTTATTTTATTTCATACTAAAAGTCTTGGAGCATTTTTTATGAGAAATTCTATATAATAGAGTATAAAAATAAATACAACGTTAAGTAGTTAACTCTGCGCTTTACGAAATTATCTTGATATATGTTTGCATTAGGAGGGCCCATATATTGCTTCAGAACCGTCATAAAATAAGGTTCCTGTGTGCTTGTGTCGTAATTGTTTTAATTTTTCTTGTATCGCCTGGCTATAAATAAGAGCACACTTATTTTTATTAAAGTACCTCTACACTTTCGCAGAACGTGTGTTGGCATGCAATATATCTTAACTCGAATTAAATCTGAAACTCGCAAAGTTAAAAAGAAAGTAAATCAGTTCTAAAATTCTAAGTGAATGGATTTGGAATTTCAGAATGATGATGTTTTATATCAGTAGTGCAAATGTCTCAAATCTAAACTGATTTAAGCAGACACTGGTCCAATACGAAGATAAAATGAACTTGAAACTTATCAAAGTAGAGTGGTACACATTATGTAGCTTATCTCTATATATAAGCCCGATTTAGAAAAGTCAAAAAGACATCAGTTATGACAAAAAATTTCAAACCAGTGGCAGATTACACAGGTGAGCATTTAGTTTGAAAAAATACACCGGAGTCTACCTAGGTACTGAGGGGTTTTTGGGGACGCTGATTTCGATGACGAAGTCGGTTAAGCTCTATCACGTCAGGTTCAAGGTCATTTAAAGGTCAAACTAAGAAAGGAAAGTGAAAAAATCTGAAAAAATTCATACATAGGTTTTTGGAGTCGCTGAGTCCGAATCCGATGTCGGTTGATCTTTATCACCTCATGTTCAAGGTCATTTGAAAGTTAAAGTAAGAATAGGAGGTAAAATAATTTGAAAAAATTTATACGAATGCTCACCTGCCTACTTATTGTCTGTTTATCTGTCTGCCTTTACAACTGCACATCCATTTGTTTGCTTGTTAGTCTGTATTTATCGTCCGCCTGCATTTTCTCTCTCTATCTATCTGACATCCTGCATTTCTACCTGCCTTCCTGTCGGTAATTCTGTCTATCTTCCTCTCTGAATAAATGACTAAATGTTTCTATCTGACAGTCTGTCTGCCTCCTTGTCAGTTTGCTTGACTAAAAAACCATTAAATTACTTTGATCCTGCCATGATTGAGCTCCAAGTGAGTGCAGCCAAGGCCCGTGATTCGCGCCGAACTTATATCCCTCTTCTGCCCCAACTCACTTGCGGTGGGCATGCGCCATCTATCGAATATTCACTCTCTACTTGCATGTTCGCTCTGCTTCTGCAACTATACCTAAAGACCAGTCTTTGCGTTCCACAGGATTTATGTGGTGAATATAAGCTCGTCAACTTTCACAGAAACAAATAAAGTAGGTGAGTTAAATATATTTGCACTGAGATAGCCGAAGAATCTTCATGTGCAGCTAAAGCTGGCGGACGGATGCCGGCCTAAAATGACCTCAAAATGACCTTGAAATGACCTCTGGATGCCTTTTAAGGGTAAGCGAACACCGGATTCGGACTCAGCGAGCACAAAAATCTATGTGAATTTTTTCAGATTTTTTCAACCACCTTTTCTCAGTTTTACCTTCGAATAACCTTGAAACTGACGTGGTAGAAGTCAACCGGCATCGGATGCAGACTCAGCGACCCAAAAACCTGTATTTAAATTTTTTCAGATTTTTTGAAGCTCTGTCTTTCTCAAATTAACCTTGAAATGACCTCCGAATGTCTTTTAAGGGTAAGCAAACACCGGATTCGAACTCAGCGACCCCAAAAACCTATGTGTGAACTTGTTCAGCTTTTTTAAGCCACCTTTTCTTAGTATGACCTTCAAATGACCTTGAAACTGGCGTGGCATCGGATACAGATTCAGCGACCCAAAAAACCTATACATAATTTTTTTTTTTTTTTTTCTGTTTTTCTCAAATTAATCTTGAAATGACCTTCGGATGCCTTTTAAGGGTAAGCGAACACCGGATTCGGACTCAGCGACCGCAAAAACCTATGTGTGAATTTCTTCAGATTTTTTCAACCATCTCTTCTTAGTTTGACTTTCATATGACCTTGAACCTGACGTGATAGAGCTTAACCGACCTCGGCATCAAAATCAGCGACCCCAAAAACCCCTAGGTACCTAGGTAGAGTCCGGTGTATTTTTTCAAACTAAATGTTAACCTGTGTTATCGTTAAAATTACAATAAATAGGCCCAAAAAATAAGCGTGCCCCCGAAATAATGATGATTACTTAATATCCATGAAAAATTAGAGAAAATTCCTACCTTACAAAGTGCAAATACACTTAAAGAAGATCACATGGGCTTCATAAGGTTATATTAAAATCGTAATAAAACCTTTGGGATTTAAGAGAGCCGCCACACAGTGGTCCCAAATTGAATTTTTTAGGTTCAAAAATGCCTAGAGAGCGCAACTATTGTAGGAAATGAACAATTTTTTTTTAATTAAAGCTTACCGAAATTCCAACAAATCCTCGGAGCCCGAATTTAAAAAAAATCGTTTTTATTCTCACCTCTATCACCTTCATCACTCACCTAAAGAAATATATGTTGAGAGAAACTCGAGATTTTATTTTTTTCAAATAATCAAATGCATCAAAACGTCAGCTTCACAGCTCTCTGCTTTGTAGCAGTTCTTTTAACGTATGGCTACTCTTTTATATTTTTGTCCACATTTCCAGAAAAGACATAGTAAGTCGTGAAATACAGTTGCACACCATTTGAGATAATATGCACTTTTATTTAAAACACACTAAATCCTTTCAATTTCTTAAGCTTACTGTACAATATATTACCATCTTTATAGATTAATCACCCGGACTATGATTGTATTCATCTAATGCTTTACTACAGGTTAATTCTAAGCATTGTGTCATTATATTTATCTGTTAAATATGTATTTATTTTATGTTATAGCCTCTTGCTACCATACCACACTCGAAACTCTCGACGTTATTTATATCTAAATGCATCGAATTAATTAATAAATTCAAGTAGTGATAAATAAGGTTTCCAACATATTATACTCTTGTAGAATGTTAGGTTGCCTATGTCAATTTGTAAACTTTTTGACTACCACGCAGATCTCTTAGAGGGGATAATAGTTTTAATTTTAGAGTCCATACACTTAATCAATCATTGATTGTTCTGCAACGGTAAATAACAGTTAACTTCGTTTGAAAATCAAATTGGCAGATGCCAAGTGTTAATTTTAAAATTATCATAATTCATCTAGTGTAATCCATACATTTTAAAGAAGTTCTACCGTTCTCAAAAATTTCTTCAAAAAGTATCTCAATAAGTTCTCAAAGAGTATCCTATTTAAATCTTATAAAGCCTTAAATTAAAATACTAAAGTTTCCTATAAAGTTACTTAGAGTTACTTGAAGTTTGTCATCAATCACGTATCATGCTGTCAGAGATTGGTAATCTCGTAATCAACCACATCTATTAATTATTGCTCAAGCAGTAGGAGACTGGTCATCTCTAAATCAACCATTATAATACTACATAATTACGTCATTACGTAATAACTACTCAAGTTTAACTGTGGAGACTGGTCATCTGATAATCAACCGTCATTATTCAGTAGCTGATAATAGAAGAATCTTGTCATATTGCAACTTACCTTCGTGGAAAATATAATAGAACTTCAGGCAAATATTTAGGCGTGGCAGTATAGAGACATCTTACCATCGGGTCGCAGTAAAGAGTGCGGAGTGTGGTATCCTAGCAGAGACTACGAGACCTCACCTAGGGTTCGTCTCTACAACACCCATCATCAGCTGGTGAGAAAGTGTATATTTTTCTAGTAATTTTTATAGTGCTCCGTATATTTCACCATAACATGACTATAAACTTTTGTGTAGTATCATTAAGATAATTTCGTCATACTTTCATGTCATTTATTGATAATGGCATTGAACTTTTATGTTAAATTTTCATCACTTAAAAGATTTAATAAAATGTAGATTTTTATCTTAACTTCAATTTTTTTTTATTATATTTGTTTGTGCTATCCGATTATATTCCAGGCTGTTCCACAGCAGCTGGTTTCACTATAATAGAGAAAGTTAGGTAATATCACTTACGCTGTGGATAGCGCCACAATTAACATCTTTTTTATTAACTGTCTTTATATAGTGAGATAAACTGTTTTGGTCAAGTTCTGCGAAATTGTTGAGTCTTCCTCTGGTTCAGCTAAAATTGGACCCAAGGTTCCCTCGCCCCGCACTAGATCGGCTAGCCGTGAGCCGCCCCACTTACTTTGACGTGAATTACTTTTATTTATATCAAACTAAGATATAAATATTAATAATTTTCGTTAAACTAAGGGTGAGTGTTTCAATACTTCTAACACATTTGTTGTCATGAATTGAGTTTTCAGAAATGGATTAAGTTTTGCCCTTTATATTCATAGATGACTTTTTTCTTTATAGCGGTTTCATCAAAACATTTGTCAAGAATGTTTTAAGAGAGTGTTGTAATGACCTTTAATAAGTATTAATAAGTATTAATAGCCATTGAAACTATCTAGTTTTAAAAATAACTTGAAATTTATTTACTGCATACTTGTTAAATTATAAAGAATGCTTAATTTAAAGACTTTTCAAATCTTAATGGGATTTAAGAAGATTATAAAACCATTTAGCTTTACGGAGAGTTTTATATAGATAAGATAAACCTATTACAAATACAAATAATCCTAGCCGCAAATTAGCTTCATAATTAGGTTTTAGAGAACGCTTTAAAATTTACCTTATAAGAGCAAATATACTTGAAGCCTAAAAGATCTTAATCACAGCATCAATAAAGCAATAGACTATTTTATAACGCTAACAAATCTTTCTTAAAATCTTCTGAAGACCAAATGACTTAAATTGTTTATTGGAATGTCACAAAATGTTAGGTTAAAGCAATAAATGAACGGATGGAAATACCTACAAAAAGATGGCGTCAATAGAATTTGAGTGGGAAGCTTAAATGTTGATTCTAGTAGTTCTCCTTTCTGTTTCATAGGACTGCCTAAAAACAATTCAAGTCGTCTCGCTATCTTCGTTTCAGAAACTTTAAACTGAAGAATCATGCTTTGACGTTTCCGTTAATTCGTATTTAAATATGGAAATTGAGAACAGTTATAGAAAAATGTTGTATGAAACTCATCCATAAACTCTCTTTCTTTACTCATGGAATTGCAAAACCTTCCATTCGCGAAAAAGTACCACTTTATGCACTTGTTGCATACATAACTATTATGCAATTCTTTAAAGAGCTTACATAACTAAAATCAGAACAAACTGTTCTTTTTTTACTTACGTAAAAAAAACTGACTACAACCAACAGCTATTCTCTAGATTAATGCCTCGCCGAGCACTGAATTACATATTACAAGTCTGGCCGCGTTAAGTGCAATAACTATATATTGGCACAAAACGCTAAAGCGTCGACTGCAACAAACACCAGCCAGAAGACTTATTCCTACTCAAAGGAGCTCTCGTGCCAGCCATTTTACACCACTTGCAGATTGCAGTTTCGAGCTGTTGGCTCTCGTCAGTGCAAGGTAGGTCCGAAATAGCTGTAACGAAACCCTTGATCACTCATGGTACATGACGAGATTTATAAAACCACGACACGCAATAAAAATGGAAAGCTCCATCTAGCGACCGATTTTCATTGCAATCGAAGTAGCTGTAGCCCTGACATGGGCATAGTTAGTAAGCATGCTTTTAGAGGTCAGAATATTTACTAACGTAATATTTTGTCGAACTCTAACTATACATTTCCTTACATAAATAAGGAATATGTTACACTGACGAGAGCCAAGAGCTCGAAACTGTAATCTACAAGTGGTGTGGAGTGGCTGGCCCAGAGCAGCTCCTTTGAGTAAGAATAAGTTTTTCGGCCGGTGTTTGTTGCAACCGAAGCTTTAGCGTTTTGTGGCAATACATAGTTATTGCACTTAACGCGGTCAGGCTTGTAATTTCCCTTCTGACAAAACATTTAAAAACCAAATCTAAGCGTTACATCGATTGAAATCATGTTTAAATATGTAGAATAAACATTATTTCATGTTCTGGAATATAATTTATGACGTGTTACAATGTTTCAACCCTTTAAAACCACACCTTATGACGAAATTAAAAAAAAAGATAGTTTTTAACAGCTTGAAATGTTTTAATAGGGCATTTATAATGAAGTAAAATCCCGTCAGTGTTTATAAATAATTTATGATTTATTGCAACGTTTCATCCCTTACAAACCGCCCTCGTGATAAAATTAACTACCATGTTTACTTAAAATTGAAAACTGAAATTATTAAATGAGTTTAAATGAGGAAATTAAAAATGTTATGTACATTATAATTAGGATTTGAGGCATATTCAGCATTTTGATTGGTAGTAAAGATCCTCCATTATTAATTCATTCCCAATCAAGGGATGATAATTTTACAGCACTGTTTTTGGTGGTAGCCTTAATAAAGGACTCATAGCGCATCTGCTAGAGAAACGCTGATAAGTCTTCGACACGGCTCAATTTTTTTAACTGTATCTCTTCAGCAGCTCCGTATAGTAATATTGTGCAGTACCTACCGGCTTCTAAAATTTCTTCCAGCTTTGAAGTTCTATTATATATTTACATATATTTATAAATGCTCTTAAATTGTCAAGAATAAAACAATTTATATGCTCCGAAAATTTCACCGAGAAAATGCGATTGGTTTTTCAAAGATAACTTCCTTAATTTTTAAGCTATCCAATCGCTCCAAAAACCATTTTGCAGGGAATTTTAAGAGCTTGCATGTAAAGTTGAACTTCCTTGAACTCTTCGTTTTTTGATATTTTTGAGTTTGAAGGGCTCGGGGAAGGTGCTCCTCGTACTCAAATGCAAACTTATAACGGTGACAACTCAATTTTTATCCTAGAGAAATAAAAAAAAGTCAGTAAAAAAAAATCTAATTTTTTGTACTTTAGCATTTTTTACGTATCTTCCTTAGTTTTTGAATTATTGTGAAAAAATTAAAATTTTTTAAAGAAATTTCAAAAATCATTTCAAATTTCAATCAAACTTTTTTCAAATCTAGGCATCCCAAACCGGTCAAATTTCTAGAACATATTGTTAGTACTTAAATAAAGCTAATTGTACATGGATTATGTTGAATTTCAATACTTGCAGTGAAGCCATTGGTTTATTGCTGATTTTTTCTCCGAAAAAAAAAACGAGACAACCGGTTTTTTTTCATCATACTCCGTTAGTCTTTATGCTAATGACTTTTACTGAAGCTCATTTTAAAGTTCTTTTTAAGTACTTTTAAAAATATTTTATGTTTTTCTCCAAACATTTTCTGTTTTTCCGTTATTTTACGTTGAAAGGTTCGAATTCAGTTTTCGGTGACCAAAAAGTCACCTTCAACGTGCCATAACTCGGTTCGACTTGCATCTATAGAAATAAAAAAAAACAATCGATTTATTGTTTTAAAAGCTTCATTTATGCTTATGATAATTTTTTTTTTTCATAGTTTTTCGTGAGATATTCGTGAAAAATCGTTCTAAAACATGCATTTTTTAGATGAAAAATCAACATTTCAATCACGAATAACTCAAAAAGTGTTGACTCATCGAAAAAACTTCATACAACATTTTTTGCTTAAAATTTATTCCCCTATCGATTTCTGCTATTATTTTGAATGTAATGATTTTACCCCCGAGAAGGGCATCGAGGGTGTCATACACCCCCAGGGTAAAATCGGCAAAACATAACTTTTGTTCCTTGAGCCATTCCCTAATTACTGTCCAAATTTCACGATAATCGGTTTTATCCGACAGAATTCTGAGCGAAAAAACACTGGACTAAAAGAGGTAATAATAATTTTAACATTTTGTAATTTACGAACATTAAAATAGAAAAAAATTTAATAAAACAAACATTACCGTAACGGTTTACGAAGACACAACAAAAAAAAGTCTCTCACTGCTGACATCCAGCACGAAACTGCAAGTCGCACGCCAACCAATCAGTAGAAGCAATTCCCTGAAACGGCAACTTGTAACTAAGGATCACAGCAGAAACGTCTCTAGTTAATTCCGATTTTATGTCGTTTAATATATATGTCAGTGTACGTGCTTTTACAGCATCGTCATAAAAGTTGTATTGAAGATTCCGTCGCAGTGTCTTTTTATTGGGGCTTTGTTGGTATCCTAGAAATTTATAACTGCACTTTATGTACAGCTCTCGAGTGCTTATAGGAAAGATCATTTTATCTATATGAGTATAATCCCGTAGTTGTTTCATATCGTCAAGAAAAATGCTTTTATAAGCGTGCTCTAAACACAAACTAGTAAAAATTGTTCAATTTACACGAAGTTATAACCAAACCGTACGGTAGTCGTGAAATATAAAATTTTAAATGGCGACTGGAGAAAAGTTGTATTATATTTTAAAATGAAATTATGCTTATGTATTTAATAGAAAGGTTTTTACTTATCTGCTACGTTTTTGTTTTTATCGAGGTGTATTTATTTTCTTTTCTAATAGACCAGGGTCGATAATTTTTGAGACCAAAAAAAATTATAGTAGGATGAAACCCATTGGAAAAGGTAGAGAAAATAACAAAAATGAAAGGAAAAATAATTTACGGGCGATCTGAGGTCGGGAAGGAGAAGGGGGTGAGTTTTTAAGGGTAAAAAACGGTTTATCTCGATTTCCGGCAAAACTACAAGTCCTATGAAAAAAGTTAAATGACAAAGTTGTAGGTAATAAAAAGATCTACAACTTTTGTTTTTACACTTTTTTCACATAACCTCAAAATTTATGTGAAAAATTCAAATAACCAAGTTTTTGGTTTTTTATTTTTATCTTTTGCAAAAAAAAATCTATTTTCACGAAATTTGGTGAAAACTTACCTCTTTATGTCCCAAACACACAGTAATTTTTTTTATTTAAAATATTCATTTTTTCACCTTATTTTGACTTAATATCGAAAAAGCACCCTAATTTTCAATCGAAAATTCTCACGTCAAAATATCTGCTTTTTTAAAAAAGTCGGTAGGCTTTTTGTTCGTTGAAATCTCTACTTTCTGATGGTATAAAAAAATATACATTACTATGGTAAATGTTCTCAGAAAATGCAAATAAACGAAAAAAACTCGAATCCGAAAATTTTTTTTTGAATCATTATGTACAATTTTGAGCTATTTATTAAAATTTACACTTTAATTACTCAAAAAACGTAAGATTTCATGTTACATTGATAAACAAAAAAATTGCTAATCGAAATATACTACTATAATTAACAACCAAATAAGTTAATAAAGTTAATATTTAATAAGACATCTACAATATTTTGAGGAAAAGGAAAGAAAAGTATCGTCAACTCATTATTAGACGATAAAAATTTGTCAAATTTGGCCAATATTTTTTATAAAAAAGATGCAAACAAAGAAGATATAAAAAAAATGGATTAGAATTAATCAAATCTATTTATAAATGTAAAAATGATAATATAACACTGAATCAATTAAGATTTCAAAATATCAATTGGCAAGAATTAAATCTTCTTTCATATTGGCAAATCTCCCACCCACAGAAGGTGCAGCAGAACAACATTGTTACAGGGCATATTATCAGCTTCAGACTTGGCTGGGTAATGAACTGACAGCAACAGGTTGGGGCTGGAAGCAACACCAACGGGGCATTATGCCCAAATTTACAGAAAAGGAATTAATTCCGGAAATATTGCTCAAAACTATTTGCTGCAGCTGTGAAACTGGATGTAACAGTTTAAAATGTGGCTGCCGAAAACATGGTTTAAAATGCACAAATTTATGTTCAAATTGTCATGATTCTGAAATATGCTCCAATGTGGAAGAAAAAAACCTACGAGGAAGTTGATGATTCAGATGAAATTTTGGATGAAGAACCAATGCAGACCGGAAATAATATTGGAAACGAAGACGGTGATGGTCTTGAAGATCCACTAGAATCGGGAAAGTTTGTCGAATCTAACGATGAAGAAATGCCATCAAAGAGACAAAAACTAATGGAGAAGTGATTAGAATGCAAGATAAGGTATTTATAAATAACAAGATTATTGTATTTAAAAAAATTATAATGAATAACGTAATCAGTATAAAGTATCTAAATTCAATAGTACGATTTACATGTATATTTATATATTATGAGATTTTCTATGACATAAATGTAATTAGAATTTAATAAATCAACTTTATTACTGAAAAAAATTGCAGCAGTCACATTTTTTAGATGAAATCCCCTTTAAATCCTATTTTTAATATTTAGAACAACTATTTTCGCATGTTTTTTGCAATTTTTATGTTTTATGGATTTGTAATTTTTTTGTTTATCAATGTAACATGAAATCTTACGTTTTTCGAGTAATTAAAGTGTAAATTTTAATAAATAGCTCAAAATTGTACATAATGATTCAAAAGAAAATTTTCGGATTCGAGTTTTTTTCGTTTATTTGCATTTTCTGAGAACATTTACCATAGTAATGTATATTTTTTTATACCATCAGAAAGTAGAGACTTCAACGAACAAAAAGCCCACCGACTTTTTTAAAAAAGCAGATATTTTGACGTGAGAATTTTCGATTGAAAATTAGGGTGCTTTTTCGATATTAAGTCAAAATAAGGTGAAAAAATGAATATTTTAAATCAAAAAAATTACTGTGTGTTTGGGACATAAAAAGGTAAGTTTTCACCAAATTTCGTGAAAGAAGAAATTTTTTTGCAAAAGATAAAAATAAAAAACCAAAAACTTGGTTATTTGAATTTTTCACATAGATTTTGAGGTTATGTGAAAAAAGTGTAAAAACAAAAGTTGTAGATCTTTTTATTACCAACAACTTTGCTATTTAACTTTTTTTCATAGGACTTGTAGTTTTGCCGGAAATCGAGATAAACCGTTTTTTACCCTTAAAAACTAACCCCCTTCCCCTTCCCGACCTCAGATCGCCCGTAAATTATTTTTCCTTTCATTTTTGTTATTTTTCTACCTTTTCTAATGGACTTCATCCTACTATAATTTTTTTTCACTTTTTACCATTTTCAAAATTATCGACCCTGGTCTATAAGGCTAAATTGTAATAGTTGTTTGTGCAACAAGAGTGGATATGATATCCATATCGTGCTTCAAATCTTTTAAGGGCGATATGGATAATTCAGTCGTGTTGTATAGTATATTTTTTCTACGAGCAGCTTAAAAAAACTACAAAATTTATTAAAAATTAATATATTACACAAATACACACTGACAGTTGCTTTGACAGCTTACGCACTAATTTGATCTTAAAACGAATAGTTGTCTATGTCCTTAATACGAGAACTGTGATTGGTCGGTTTCATTTCATATCCATCCAACTGATATGAAATATATCCGCTCAGTTAACTGAAATTGCCTACTTATCCATTCTACAGGCTGTACAGAAAACAGCAAATTTACATAAAGGAGTAGAAAAAGATTATTTCAGGTGGTGGGGAAATATGTGCCGCTGACACGGATAAAATAGAATAAAATTTATTAGGATGTTTATATAACGAAGAATGCAAAATAATAGTAGTCGTTTTAGCAAGTCACAAATCGGATATACAGGGTGTTCCATTCACGGACATCCGAAATAACCAAGGTGATATAGGGCCATAAGAACAACAATATTAACTATTATATAGGCTATTTTTTTATTGTTCTGTGGAACTTTAAATTAATTTTCATCTATTAACTTATTATATTTGGCGCAGAAACGGCGATAAATTAAATCAAATGTGAGGTTCATTCTTGTTTTTCAATAATGGCATCGTAAGTTTTGGCCGTCAAAATGACATATGGGACTGTAGCGCCACATTCAAGTCGCAGTATTGTTGAGACTACCACTTTCCTGGTGTCACTTCATAGTTACGTTTTTTTTTCTGAACGTTACCAATTTGTACTAAAATTATAATTTTAGTTGTAAACATACAGCGGAAAGGGTCTAGCCGTACTTCCATGGCGAAACTGCCCCCGATAGGAACCTATATCGTAACCTATGTTATATTGTAGAGGGCGCTAATAGTAGTTGATCGAGTAGATATTAGCTCTATATCTTAGTTATTTGAAAAAAAGTGTCCGGAGACAACTTTTTTTCAAAGCGATATATCTTAGTTAATTTTAAAGCTAGGAAAATAAAACTAAATGGCAGTGTTATGGTACACTTTACAGTTTATTTTATAGCATTTCCCATGGGCCAAGCCTAAATAAATGTATTTAAAAAATGCAAAGAAAAATTTTGTCAATCGATTTCTATCAGATCTAATTGAATTACCACTTTGAAAAAAACATATAATAATTGTCTATGTCTTACCTAACAGCATGACAAGTTTCATTAAAATCCAAGAGGTGCAACATGTCGAAAAAAAATTTAAAGTAAGTGGACCGCCACCTTACGACCACTATGTTGACGCTTTTAATTTGCACATTTCAATAATCTTTGGAAAAGTTGCGTTTTGACAGCTCATAAAAAGTATATCAACGGTTGGTGGGGTCAACTAGCCTATTACAATGTTTTTTTGATCTACTTTTATAGTCGGTCTCAGCTAAGAATGCAGTTGTTTACGTTATGAGCGGAGCACAATTTACACAGGATATGGAAATTCCCAAGTAAGTGGAATCCCCCCATGGCTGACTCAAGCCAATTGGTACATAAAATAAAAATTAACTGTTTAAATTGGCTTTATTTGGCACTTTATAAGAACTACTTACTACTACTTGTTTGTGTTCGATATCAGGCGAGCTGTTTTTGTCTCTGCCATTCTGAAGTGTATCTTTGATCTCTCTCATATACCTGCCTAAAAAGTGTACACAAATATCATAACCTGAGTGTAAGTGCATGACCACGTCGTCACGTCGGTGCACCGCACAACGCACATAGCACCGCACTTCGCACATCGCACACTGAAATTAAATAAACCATTATTTTAAATGAGAGTGGCCATATCGACGCCCCTCGCACATCGCACAATAAAATTAAATAGAACCATGCTCTTAAATGAGAGTGATGAAATCAACAACTTGAGCTTCGCACATCGCACAGCGTTTAGCACAGGCGATACCGTGTTTGTGAATCCTTATTTGTAACAAAAGAGATAAATATAACTAGAGCAGTCTGATTTTAATAAAAATGGAAGGAAATAGCCGAACAATATATGAACAATTTGTACAATTTCTTTCGTATTAATATTCATGAATATCATAAAACAATAAAATAAACTTCGATGTGCGATGTGCGCTGCGCGAGAGAGATCAAAGATTCAGTTCAGAGCGGCAGAGACAAGAACAGCTCGCCTGTTATCGAACACAAGCAAGTAGTAGGTTTACCTATTTCTTATAACACTTGACATTTTTAGAGGATTTACATCTAAAATGAGCTTTCATTAATCTAAACAAAATATGCTGCAATATGAATTAAATAATTTCAGTGTATTTATAAAAGAGCCAAATGCCAAACAAACGCCAATTTAAACCGTTAATTTTTATTTTATGTACCAACTGGCTTGAGTCGGCCATGGGGGATTCCACTTGGAAATTCCCATATCCTGTGTAAACTGTGCTCCGCTCATAACGAAAACAACTGCATTCTTAACTGAGACCGACTACAGTCACTATAAAAGTAGATCAAAAAAATATTGTAATAGGCTAGTTGACACTACCAACCGTTGATATACTTTTGAGCTGTCAAAACGTAACTTTTCCAAAGATTATTGAAATGTAATGCAAATTAAAAGTGTCAACATAGTGGTCGTAAGGTGGCGGTCCACTTACTTTAAATTTTTTTTCGACATGTTGCACCTCTTGGATTTTAATGAAACTTGGTATGCTGTTAGGCAAGGCATAGACAATTATTATATATTTTTTTCAAAGTGGTAATTCAATTAGATCTGATAGAAATCGATTGACAAAATTTTTCTTTGCATTTTTTAAATACTTTTATTTAGGCTTGGCCCATAGGAAATGCTATAAAATAAATTGAAAAGTGTACCATAACACTGCCATTTAGTTTTATTTTCCTAGCTTTAAAATTAACTGAGATATATCTCTTTGAAACAAAGTCGTCTCCGGACACTTTTTTTCAACTAGCTCCTCAATTAACTAAGATATAGAGCTAATATCTACTCGATCAACTACTATTAGCGCTCTCTACAATATAACATAGGTTACGATATAGGTTCCTATCGGGGGCAGCTTCGCCATGGAAGTACGGCTAGACCCTTTCTGACAAGCCAGCTGTTTTGTATGAATATTTCTTAACTTATACATCTTATATCTAATATGTCTCCTTTGATTAATAAATAATCACTCACCAAAAATTAGTAACGTCATAACTTACCTGAAAAATAAAGAAGAAGTTAATACATAATCCAAAGATGCTTGAATAATAACAAAAACCGCTGCCCAAGGAATCACTACTTCCACATCCAGAGTAGCGTTTGTATGTGGAAATAATTACACAGGCTTGTTGTAAAACTAAAGCATACCAAAAAAAAATTGTTGTTTTAGAGACGTGACCCTACTTATAATAATATAATATTTGAAATCGTGTATCGCAAAAACCCAAATATCACACATCGAGAGCGGGGTAGAGGTAGTGATTGATGGGGGGGTGGGGGGGGGGGGTAGTGGGGATGGATGAAGTAAAAAAATATTTTGAGGCCATTGGTTCTTGTTCACACACTAAATCACATTCTTTTTTTCACCCCCTTTTATAATGAGGTGGGGGTAGTAATGGGGGTAGCTAATGCCAATATTTTTTTTGAGACATCTCTTGTATATACTAAATATCAATTTTATGGACTCCTATCTGCTAGACTTACCTATTTACCCCCATTTTACCCCCCAACCCTTCAACCTTATAAGATGAAAATATAATCTAGTTCCAGATTGTTAAAATATATATGTGTACCAAATTTCAAGTCAATATCTTAAACAATTCCAGAGTAATCGTGCGCACAAAAAAAGTTACAGACAGACAGACCGACATACAGAATTTTTTTTGGCTCAAACTTAAAATCTCGACGTTTCATGATATTCTAAGCCTATTTGTTGTTAGAATGTTATGAAACGTCGAGATTTTAAGTTTGAGCAAAAAATTTCAGTCTGTCGGTCTGTTTGTAACTTTTTTGTGCGCACGAATACTTTGAAACCATTTAAGACATTGACTTGAAACTTGGTACAGGTATGTATTTTAACGGAATTAGATTATACTTTGATCTTATTCCGTTGAAGGGTTGGAAGATGAATTGGGGTAAATGAGGGGTAAATAAGTAAATCAGGCAAGTAAGAGTCCATATAATTGGTATTTAGTATATATGAGAGAAGCTAAGGCCTCAAAAATTTTTTTGGCATTAACCACCCCCATTACCACCCGCACCCCATCATTAAAGGGGATGAAGAAAATAAAACTGTGATTTACTGTGTGTACAAGAACCAAAGGCCTCAATTTTTTTTTTAATTCATCCACCCCCACTACCATCCCCTACCAGTGGGGGGTAATTAGTTGATAATTAGTGGGAAGTAATTATAATTAGTGGGTAATTAGCGGGTAAGGGTATTTAAGGCTAATTCAAATTAATTGGGTGATGAGAATAAATAAAGGCGTTTAAGGGTATTTGGGGGAAGGTGGGACAAAGTGGGACAAGGTGAGAATTAGTGGAGGTAATTAGTTGGTAATCAGTAGGGGGATAATTAGCTGGTAATGGTAATTATGGGTAATTAAAGGTAATTAAGGGTAATTGGAAGGTGGGACAAAGTGGGGCAATGTGGGAATTGGAGGGGAAATTAGCGGGTAATTAAGATTAATTAAGGGTAATTAAGGGTAATTAAATGTAATTAAGAGTAATTAGGAGAATGTGAGACAAGGTGGGGAATAAAACAAGATTAAAATATGAATAAACAGAGATAACTTACTACTTATTAAGATTTGATGCCATACTGTGACAGAGTAAACATGTTTACGTATAATGTTTGTAATGCAACAATCACTTGGTCTTCCGGGCTAAGCCGCTACGATAATATTCATAAAAACCATTTTTTTTAAGTGCGACATGTGTAATAAAATATTAAATATACAGCGTAAGATTTGTTTTTATGAATTTTTCTTCATTGTGAAAGACTTAGATGAAAAATCTGTATGTGGAAGTAGTGATTACTTGGGCAACGGTTTTTATTATGAATAAAATTAAGATAGACTCAGTACGTATGATTATATTGCTATGTGTAGGATTTAAAAGAGAAAAATACAATTAGTTTGATAGCATTATTCGTTGGGTAAACATAAACGAAATTAAAGAAAGCGTCTGCGGAAGGAATTTTTTTTTGCTGAAATTTAAGGTACGCATAAAGTAATTAATCAATAATAAATATGACTAAGTTATAGACGCGCAAGATCAGAGACATATTTACTTTAACTATATAAATTGCAAAAAAATATTTTTATTGGTTTTTTGCTAATATCTCCGGTCGTATGGTTTATACTGCGTATAATATCGAACAGATTTAGATAGGATCGAGCGTAGAGGCGTTACAGTGCAGGCAATTTACGCAACGCCACGAGACGAATGACCCTAACAATAACCATACAACCCACGAGATATAAATAATCTTACCGTCTAATAACCGAAACTCCCAACCCACATTCCCACAACTCCCTTGACCTCCTGCTGAGAAAAACAGTCCTTAAAATTTATGGAGTGATGCAACATACATAAGACCCTTGGAAGTTGGGTTTTTGGGATTTTCCTCACAATCTTTCATCAGTATCCCAAAAAAATAAATAACTATAATACGAATAAACTCTTGAAAGACCACCTAAAAATCTAAAATTACAATGTCTACTTTTCTTGCCACAACATCTGGCCGCTGCGAGGTTTCGCGTGGCTCATCGCACAATGAAAACTTATTGTATTGTAAATTGACTTGAAAAATGAAATGATGTAAGTATTTATTTTTAAATAATTACAATAAAGATAGTTTAGTGGTAACAGCATTTCGATACCTACAGTGAAGCAAGGTTCATCGCGGTTAGCATTTGGTTGGGTGACCTATCTGAGGAAACACGACGATCTCGTCCCACCTTCTAGCGACTTGTATATCAGCGTATACGTAGAAGCTATGCAATTTAAGACGAGGCCTACGTAGTGGATATACCATTCTTCGGAGGGGATGTAAAGAGACAGAGAAGATGTTCGGCAAAATTTCCAGGTTGGAGGTAGCTCGTCTCCTGGTGTCACACAGTGGGCAGAAATTCAGATTTTTGGTAGAAAATCTGTCTTCAAGTCAAATCTCAAAAAAAAATGTGATTGAAAATGTTCGCTGGCCTCCCCCAAATGAGACACTAATGATCGCATAGAAAAATAATGTTTACGGTAAACGACAGGTCATTTTTAGTTTAACCCAAGTAGCACAAGGAGTTATAATTTTGGTCATCATCATGTTATGAACAAAAAGATATATACATACTATTTATATATCTGAATTAAACTAATAAACTAAACTAACTTAAACCAAATTAAACTAATACAATGCATTTGTCATATATAAAACAAAGTGAATGTAAGATGTACACTCTAAATCGAGTCTAATAGTCCGCAAGTCAACAAGAAATAACAAAAATATATTTAAGCTAGAGACAATTTTTTTTATGTTTACAGCACTGCAGGTGAAAATATCTAAAGAAGTATCTAAATTATTGTATATATTACACATTTGCTGAATACAAGAAAATTTCTTTACATTTGTTCTTGAAAATGGCAAGTAAAATAAATTGTTGTGCCTAGAAATTTGGAATTAAGCATAATTTCTCCACAGTCGATGTTACCATGTAAAATTTTATATAAGAAAATTAATTGTGGTCGATGTCTACGGTTTTCTACGACTGTCTAGGGAAAATTTAGAGAGTAGATCTTGATGTGGGTAACCAATAGCAGGATAGGTCCCATCAATCTTAAAAGACGCATATTTCAGAAATCGACGTTGAAGCCTTTCCAAATTTTGTATGTGTACATTATAAACAGGACACCATACTATTGAAGCATACTCAAGATGTGGTCTAACAAGAGTAGTGTATAGTTGTTTTAGTGTATTTACGTTATTAAAATGTGCGGAGTTTCTAATGACAAGACCCAGTGTTCTATAACTTTTACTGACAGTAAGTTCGATGTGGTTTACAAACGTTAATTTTCTATCAAATGTCACACCCAAGTTACAAAAAGTGTCAGGACGGGAAAGTGTGTGATTGTTCAATTGGCAATCAAAAACAATAACATTATATTTTGTTGTAAATGTCATAGTGTTAAATTTTGCTTCATTTAAAGATAATTTATTTATTATACACCATGTATTAATACGATCAATATTATTTTACAATTCAAGGCAATCATATTCACACGCGACATTGCAAAATAGTTTTAGACCATCCGCATATAGAAGGCAGTTAACAGTGATATTATCTACTATGTCGTTAACAAACAAATTAAATAAAAGTTGCCCTAAATTTGAACTTTGGGGAACCCCCGATGAGCTAAGACTTCAATAGATCTAACACCATGATATACAACATATTGTCTTCTATCAGTTAGGTAGGATTTAAAAAGTGCAATAAGGTTATCCGAAAATCCAAAAATTTCAAATTTTTCTAAGAAGATATCATGGTTCAGTCTATCAAATGCCTTTGAAAAGTCAGTACAGTAACGTCTGTTTGTATACCCTTATCAATAGAGTCAGAAATAAACTATGTAATATTAATTAAATTCTTAACTGTTGAATGGCCTTTGAAGAATCCGTGTTGAGCTGTTGATATTTGATGCCTTACATGGTTAAAAATAAAATGGTGTAAGATAATTTCAAATGCTTTAGCAAAATTATTTATTATTACTATCGGACGGTAGTTACAAATATCGGATCTATCATCCTTCTTAAAGACTGGAATTATTTTCGATAATTTCCACTGTAGTGGAAATTCAGTGGACTTTAGTGATAAGTTAAATAATATAGTAAGGGGGCTAGCAAAAATAGCAGCACAGTCACGTAATATGAATGCGGGGATCCCATCAGTCCCAGAGGTTAATTTAGGTTGTTGGAACTTATGCCAATGAAAAATGGCAGTTCTCGATTAATTCATGTCTTCTTCATCATTTTTAACAAGAATTAATCAAGAACTGCTTCGCCGTGGTATAAAAATTGCGTCATTTTCTTCGACAGACGGAAAGTCGTTTGCCAGCCGCCCGTATCGTTTTTCGAACTTTTGTCGTATAAAAAAGTACCTTAGAAATTCATAATCTATAGAGTTTCCCTGCGATAGAGCTCGTTATTTTGATAGGGGGTTTTGGTAATGGGCTGCCGTACTATAAGAAAGATTTTATAGAAATCGGTTAAAACTTAATATTAATAAATTAGTACAATTATTTACACATGTTTGACGAATATCAAAATTTAAAACCGTGTTACATTTTACACCGATAATAAAAAGACTGTCCATTCGATAAAATTTTCCGTCTTAAAGCAATACATTCACTTAATACTAAGTATGTTCCCTTCACTAAGGGACGACATAAAATACATTGTCACGTCCGACACGTCTTAATGCATTAATGTGATTTAGAAAGGGTTACATTCAGACTCACCTCACGGAGTTCTATCATTTGTCAACTCTTTAAGTAATTGTACATTACTTCCCGACATCAGCAGTTTACATTATGCAAAACTAGTACGTGGAGATTTTATTTTTGTCGTATTTTCGGGTCTGCATCTCTTCTGTACAGGGTGGTATGTTGGCTTTCTATTTTCATGTTATAGACCAGTTCTGTATCTCAGAAGAAAGTAGTCGTAGGTCGATCTGGACATATTTAACAAAAATGTCGAAAGATCATAATTTTGGTAATCATATTTGAATATTATATTAGGTTTGTTTAGAAACACGGGTAAGATTCTTTAGAACATTGATCAACATAACTTTGGTTACATAATAGTATTTTATATAACAAGTGGCTAAATTGGCGTTTATAGTACGAGCCGAAGGCGAGTGGTGTAAACTACATGAGTAAAAAAAAACACACATTTTAGTCTCGAGTTATACAGTGTGTCCCAGGATAGATGTAACAAGAGGTGTAATGGGCCAAAAATTTTGGAACTTTGGAATGGTATTTGGGGATTGAGTCCTGCTTGTTGTAAAACTAAAGTATACCAAAAATGACTTCATTTGGTGTTCTACAGGGTGTTTTATAAGCAAAGTTGTAAAAATCACCACTAATAAAGTACCTTTATTTTTCAAAATATAAAAAAATTCCACTAAGAAAAGTTATTTAGAATGCAATTTTATACCTCTATACTAAATTTCAGAAATATGAAATTATTTTTTTGAAACCTCCCATATTTTGCGAATTAAGAGTTGAATTCATATTTAAAGTAGTGTAGGAGCAAATATTAATCATCTCAAAAAGTAGGCTATTGGTAAATAAAAAACTGAATAATACGAGATCTAAAAAGGTATAATGTTAATCGAACTAATTGTAAAACAAGAAACAATTACTAACCGAAGATTCATGAGGTTTAAAAATTATAACAAGTAATAAATATCAAAAACATAACAGATTCACAAACAAATTAATTATTGACCAATACATAACAATGTTTACAATTTTTTTATTATTCGACGTAGCTACCACCCACATCCACACATATTTCGATCCTTCACCTGAAGTCCTTAAAACTGTTTTGTAATTCTCTGCTTCAATACTGCTACATCGTTAGGAAGTGGTTCAGCGTAAACCAACTGCTTGAGGCGACTCCATAAAAAGAAATCCAATATTGATAGGTCTGGGGATCTCGCCGGCCACTTGATCGGTCCATTCCTGGCAATCCAATTTTCTCCAAAATTTAAATTCAACCACCGATTAACCATTTTTGTGGAGTGGCCAGGGCAACCATCATGTTGAAAATGAACTAAAAGCATATCTCTTAAAATATTTAAATGTTCTTCAGAAAATATTTCCAGAAGCTGTAAATAAGTGTGCTGGTTTAACCTTCCCTCAATGAAATAAGGTCCAATAATTCCAACTTGATAAGAAACGGCACACCACACATTCACTTTTTTTATAATATTGTCTTCTACAATGAATTCTAAAATTTGGATTTTCAGAAGCCCAAAACCGACAATTCTGAGATGAAACAACACCATTGGTTGTGAATGTGGATTCATCTGAAAAATTATGAAATGATGAAAAAAATCTCTCCTCCATGATTTTTTCTCCAATGGTCAGACAAAAATCCAACCTACGGCCGTCATCTCCCTCTTCAAGCGTATGTTTATAATTTGCCTATAATTTGCTTTATATTGCCTTGTAAATTCTTTGGAGTTCAGACTTGCTAATATTAATAAGAGCTGATTTCTCTCTTAGTGGCATCCTAGGACTTTCTATAACAGAGGCATGAGCTATAATAGCTCCAACATTGTCTTCATCATATGCTTTTATTTTTCTTTTCATGTTAAGAATACTACCAGTAGCCAGAAACTTTTTAATTATTCTCATAGCCTGAGTACGTGACAAAGCAGTGTTTGGAAATTTGAAATTAAATTGGCTTACCACTTCTCTTAGCGAGTTTTCACCGCCAATTCCGTAGCATTGCACAATATAAATTTTTTCACGTACTGTGAGTACCATTTTCACTTAATTTTTTTCGCTTGGTTCGTTAATTTGAAACAGAAATTAAGGATAATATTGACTACGTTTGACAGATATGTCAATAATAAATGATAAATGTGTATCCACTTCTTTTCTCATAGCCTACTTTTAGCTTCTACATAACTTTAAATATTCATTCACAAAAAATAATTTCTATGCAGTTTTAATTGAATAGTTCAAAATAAAATACTAATTTATTGAAAAAATGGGAAGTTTCAAAAAAATAATTTTATATTCCTGAAATTTGGTACAAAGGTATAAAATTGCATTCTAAATAACTTTTCTTAGTGGAATTTTTTCATATTTTGAAAAATAAAGGTACTTTATTAGTGGTGATTTTTACATCTTTGCTTATAAAACACCCTGTAGAACACCAAATCAAGTCATTTTGGTAAACTTTAGTTTTACAACAAGCAGGACTCAATCCCCAAATACCATTCCAAAATTCCAAAAATTTTTGGTTCATTACACCTTTTGTTACATCTATCCTGGGACACACTGTATACAAAATTTTTTGTATCGCCAATCGAAATTAGAAAACAATATAATTTTGTAAAAATAGACTAAATTCTATTGCTGTTTCCATAGAAACCAATAAGTTTTATTTCACACTGTGAAATAATAATTATTTATTGGGCTAGTGAGTTCTGTTATATATAAGTCACGCAAGAAAAGTTTAGCCCGCGGGCCCGAAGGGCGAGTGGGTTAATTTTCTTAAGTGACTTATATGTAATAACTTACGTGTCTAATACAACATTTTAGCCAACACTTTCATATAAATGCTTTTTCAATGACAAACAATAAAATTGTTAAAATGTCATGTCATCGATTTTTGTCAGTTGCCAATGTCAAAGTCAACAGTGTTTTTCCAAAAATATAAAATACAAGTAGCTTATTGCTAAGTAGATTCTGAATGGATGTGCCTAGAAAGCTGTGGTTGTTATCCATTTTGTTTGTAACCAGGGGTTTGTTTAATAAACATTGTGTGATTAGCATCAAAATGGAAAATTGTGAAAGATATAATATGGAAATTCCGACCGATATTTTGCAAGAAGCCAAAGAATCTACAGCCAATTTAATTTCAGAAAAGTCCAAAGTAACCTATTTTAAAGAATATCTACAATTTGAAAATTGGATGAAAAAAGAGGAGTTAGTGCTGTAAACGAAGAAGTGCTTCTCGCTTACTTTCTACGTTTGAGTAAAAAAAATGTACCTTCTTCGATGTGGACTAAATATTATGATAAAGGCGACTTTAAAAATATCAGGAACTTTGATATAACAAGATATGGAAAACTTGTAGCATACTTAAAAAACCGATCAAGAAATTTTAAACCCAAAAAGGCCAACATTTTGGAAAGAGCACATATCGAACAATATTTGATGGATGCCCCTGACGATGAACATCTTATGTCAAAGGTACATGTTTATTATGATGTTCTTGCTTTTATGTATTTAATTGTTTGAGTTTTATAGGTTGCATTGATATTGGGAGTTTGCTGTGCGTGCCGTTGCGGTGAACTGACCTACTTAAGCGTCGAAGATATAAAAGATAAAGAACAATATCTATATATATCCATACCAGATACCAAGACGAATAAATCAAGAAGTTTCACAGTTTTAAATGAAGGATTTTCGGTAAACCCACTTGATTTGATTAGGAAATATGTGTCTTTAAGATCGCAAAATGTGTCTCACAAAAGATTTTTCGTAATTTTCCAGTGCACTGTCCAATGCGTTGGATTAAATAAGCTTTCAAAAATTCCAAGAATAGTAGCTGATTATTTGCAATTGCCAGATGCAGATTCGTATACTGGCCATAGCATGCGCCGTTCCTCGGCAACTCTTTTGGTCAATGCTGGGGGTGACATTGCCATCCGTAAACGTCACGGTGAGTGGAAATCATCCACCGTGGTGGAGGGTTATTTGGAAGATTCAGTGTCAGACAAGATTGTTATTGCTAAAAAAATACAGGGAGAGCAGCGCAACGAGTCAGGCGATACAGACATCGTTACTAGTATAGAGAAAAATTGTGTACAGGAGAGCAGTTTTTTTGTTTTGTTAATTTTACATATAACAGAGACAATAAATAAATTGCTTGGACTTTTGTTTTATTAAAATCACTCTTTAATGACTAAATAACTTTACCTCACTAGTGATCTAAAGTATACTTTAGCTCTCTAGTGACCTATGGGCCACTTTATACCTTCAAAATCTCATCAATAAAGATTTAAAGATTTATTTCACTCTTTTTTCTTTATTTTTCACGTCAATAATGACATTGTAGTGATTCATTGAAACTGTCAAATAAACGTCATTTTAAGACATGGCGTTACAAAAATATGTTTATGATGTAGGTAGGGGGCGGGGCAGAGAGAGAGAGAGAGAAAGAGAGAGAGAGAGAGAGAGAGAGAGAGAGAGAGAGAGAAATACTTTATTGTCCAAAGAAATAATTCTCATTGCCAATTTTAAAAACAAAACAAAAATTATAATACACACAGCACAGGTACATGTATTTTAGATTTTAGAAACAGTATATGATTATTGTAGATTACGAAAATTAAAGCCACTTAATTCCGTCAGTCCGCCTATCTATCTATCAGTTGGTGCTATAACTAGAAAACCACTTGACAGAGAACAATAATGTTTAGTAGATAGTTGATGTTACTGCCAACGAAGAAATGGAATATAGGGTGGACCCCACAAAATATATAAATAAGGAAAAAACATTTGACGGAAGACAGCAATTTTTGCATGTAATTAACACAACCGTCAAGGATAAAAATATTAAAAATATACAGGGTTGTCACTACAAAAATTAATAAAAAATGTGACGGTGGGCAATAACACTTTGCATGTAGTTGATACAACTGTTAAATAAAAAAGTATGAAAAAAATGGGGTCATAGGGTGGTCACGGAGGACGATAATATTTCACAAGCACAACTGTCAAAGTGGAAAAATATGAAAAATATCCAGAGTGGTCACTCTAAAAATACAATGAAGAAACATTGGACGAAGGACGATAACATTTGTCATGCAGTTAACGCAAATATCAAAGAAGAAAATTATGAAAAATATACAGGATGGTCACTCTAAAAAAATTAATAAATGAATGTGTTGGGGGCGATAATATTTCGCATATATTTGGCACAACTGTCAGAGAAGAAATATATTTAGAAAATATACAGGGTGGTCACCTAAAAAAATAATTAAAAAAGGTGGCGAAGGACGATAATATTTTGGGTGTTAAGGGACAAAAATATGAAAAGCATACAGGGTGGTCACCCTAAAAAATTAATGAAAAATGTGATGGAGGTCGATAATATTTAGCATGCAGTTAACACAACTGTCAAGGAAGATAGATATGAAAAATATGTCACTCTAAAAAATAATAATAGAAAAATATGATGTAGGACGATAATATTTCGAACGTACATAGCACAACTGCCAAAGAAGAGAAATATTTAAAAAATATTCACGGTGCTGTCAACAAAAAAAAAAAAAAAATCAAAAATATGTGACGGAGGACGATATTTCGCATGCAGTTAACCAAATGTCAAGGACAAATATGAAAAAACTATACAGGGTGGTCACCCTAAAAAAAATAATTAACCAATGTAACGAATGATAATATTTCTCTTATAGTTAAAACAACTGTTAGGGGGAAAATATGAGAAATATACAGGGTGGTTATTATAAAAAGTAATTATGGTGGAAATATTACATGGATTGCAGTTGATACAATTACCGAAGATGAAACCTGACATACTTTTAGTAAAAAGTATACAGAGTGGTCACTCTAAAATATTATGAATTAAGGGACGATAGGGGAAAATAACATTTTAAATTTAGTTGCTACTATTGCCAGGAAGAAAACGTGATATACTTTTAGTTAAAAAAATATACAGGGTAGTTATACTATAGAAAAGATAATGAATGAAAATGAGAGAAGTCTCCGAAAAATTTGAAAAAACCATGGAGCTTTCAAATCGCATGTATGATTTTTTAATTTATTTCCGACATTTTTTTTTGGTGATGCTATATAAACTTTCCAGTTACATATTAGCTGTCCTATGTAAACTTAAAAATTGCATGTTTTTTTAGGTACTTTTGGTCGTTGAATACGGTTCTTTATTATATTAGGCCAGCGGAATTAGCAAATATGCATATTGTAATTCGTTTCAGGATGGCACGTGGATTAAACGATAGTTTTATTGATTACGAACATGACCTTGAATTTGGTGGGGATTTTTGACCACAGGAATATTGTTTATTTAACGATTTATTGTTGAAAAATTCCAAAAAATCGAATTTTTTAAAGATAACTCAAAGACCTTTGACGATAGGTTTTTCAATTTGTAGATACTGTTAAAACTTTGAAAAACGGTTAATTTGAGAGGTTTTTCGTTTAAAACGCTTGAAAATCTGTTTAAATAATTGCAAAAAAACGCGAAAATTTTCGCAATTTGCAAATATTTTTCATTCTTTAACAAAAGCACCTTAGTGCTTGAAACTTTGACAAAATATGTCTTTTATTACCTCTAAAATTTCATAAAAAAATTTTAATTAATTTAAGAGATATTCAATTTGTTTATTAAAAATATGAATAATGTAAAATGCAAATTCATCCAGTTCCCGTTGTCATAGAGAGTTGATCTAAGCATCATTTTCTTTGTTGAGACTTAAGCTTTATGTCTTCATTAATAGTAAATCAAATTTGCATTATTTTCAACTTAAAAATGACGTTTGAAAAAGTGTCACATTTTGGGGTTAGGTTTTTTGCTAATAACTTTTAAACAAATGAAGACTTTGCAATATCGTTCTGATATCTTTGTTGCTGGGATTTTTTCACACATTTTCAAAAAAAAAATGACTGTAGCCTTACTAGAAGCCGAGATAATTTTTTTTTTGATAAATTCGTAATTTGTTTATTAATAAACATTAACAGCTGAAACTTGGCGAACAACTAGTTTAATAGTTTATCTTTGTAATAGAGCTGAGTTTGGGGGAAAAATTCAATTTGCAACGATAACAATAATTAATTTTAAATCAGCGTCAGAACAGGAGCGAGAAGCATGAGTCATATCTGTAACAACATAAAATGATCGAGACGAGTTCAAATCAGTAAACCAAAAATTTACCGTTTCTCCGATTTTGACTTTTTTTTTCTTAATTTGGGGTAGCGTGATGAAATAATAATATCTGTCATGTCGATTTTTTCCTAATTAAACAATAATTTGTTATAAACAATTATTTTTTGTTAATTTTTTTTTCCAATTTATTAAAAAAAAAATTATCTCGGCTTCTAATAAGGCTAGTCATTTTTTTTTGAAAATGTATGAAAAGACCCCAGCAATAAAGACATGAGAACAATATTGCAAAATCTTCATTTGTTTAAAAGTTATTAGCAAAAAACCTAACCTCAAAATGTGACACTTTTTCAAACGCCATTTTGAAGTTGAAAATTATGCAAATTTGATTTGCCATTAATGAAAACATAAAGTTTAAGTCTCAATAAAAAAAAGGATGTCCAGATCAACCCTCTACGACAACGGGAACTGGGTGAATTTGCATTTTACATTATTTCTGTTTTTAATAAATGAATTGAATATCTCTTAAACTAATTAAAATTTTTTGATTAAATTTTAGGGATAACTTTGGGGTAATAAAAGACATATTTTTTCAAAGTTTCAAGCACTAAAGTGCTTTTGTTAAAGAATGAAAAATATTTGCAAATTGCTAAAATTTTCGCAGTTTTTTGCAATTATTTAAACAAATTTTCAAGCGTTTTAAACGAAACATCTCTCGAATTAACCATTTTTCAAAGTTCTAACAGTATCTACAAATTGAAAAACCTATCGTCAAAGGTCTTTGAGCTATCTTTTAAAAAGTCGATTTTTTTGAATTTCTCAACAATAAATCGTTAAATAAACAATGTTCCGGCGGTCAAAAAGTGGACAAAATTCAGGGTCATGTTCGTAATCAATAAAAGTATCGTTTAATCCACGTGGCATTCTGAAACGAATTACAATAAATTTCAGTCTTTTTTTTTTCTAATTCTACTGGACTATATATACTCTTCGCAAATACGAAGGCGCAGAGTATATTACATTTGATCGACACATTTCTAAAACCGTAAATATCACCCCTATCGAAACAAATTTCACAAAATTATTTTAGTGAGCAAATTCTAAACAATCTCCAAAATGTCCGTCTGTCTGTCTGTTCGTCCGTCCATCACGTTTCTTGTAAGCACGATAACCTACGAGATAAATGTTCGACTGTGTTGAAATTTGCAGAGTACGTTAGTGTTAGCTGGAGGAAGAACTTTATTACTTTTACCAAAATCAATTATTAAAAATAAAACATTTATTAATTATTTAAGTTTTAAAAAAATGTCTTTTTGATTTTAATGTTTTTGTAATTGAGTAGAAATCTTGTGAAATATTATTTCCTCTCATTATTTACCTATATATTTTACTAATATATATTTAATAACAATATAATATCCAACAGCGGAAATATGATTTTCAACTCGTCACTTGTAATGTGGACATTTCAGTTATTTGAATAGTAAACGGTTGCGTTTTTGACTTGAAAGGATTTTAGATTTTATTTATACCATTGGACAATAAAGTTTCATCAATAGTGCTCATCCAGTCTTTCAATTTTCACAACACTACTGCACCGTGGATGTCTGACTAGCTCCGGACTAGATGTTGTCATTGCTATGTATTTGATATTTCATAATAAATTTGTTGATGATGATGATGCTGTTATGGAATCCCAGGGTCCCTATTTTTATTATTATTGAAATAATTGCTTATTTACAAATTGTCATAAATTATTCGTCATAAAGGTATTTTTCAATATTCAATTGCTAAAGTTTAAGTAGCTTGCTAAAATTATAAAACAATATTTTCATTTTAACTCCAGAAGGTGAAACAAAGAATGTAGTAGGTATATGAAAAAAACTTTGATTTATTATAGTGGCAATTTGTCCTTATAATGCTTAAAATACCTGTGCTTGTTTATAAAAAAAATATCATCTTCGAAAGACAAATACCTCTGTTAGATTATTTATAATTTACGGAGATAAGTAACATAAACTATTTTAATCCAACAGCTTAGTTTCTAATACAAAATAATGTGCAATTTCTGAAGGCATCAGGATGCTTTTAAAGTTCTAAATCAGCTTTAATAAAAACGTTATAGCCACCCAGCCATTTTATAAGCATATTAACTTTAATGCGAGATAAAATTCTGCTTTGTAAGTTCAAATAAAAATGTTGAGAATATAAACATTACCAGCGACAGCTTTTGTTGTTTAATATTGAGAAGAACCTGTACGGTAGCTTATAATATGTTCCTTTCCTTATAAAAGCTGCTTATGTTGTGAACGACGTTAAACTTAGCATATATTAAGGTGATGTAATATAATACTGGAATATTCTTGAGCTGTGTGAAATGTAAAACTCGGAATAAAATCGTTCAAAATATTAGTATACACTGTGTTGATCACTTATGGATCGCCGATTTTTCATAATTTCGCTTAGACCTAATGTCTTAGAAAAATAATAGTCTCTTAAGTAGTTTTAGTATTTACTCACTATACAGGGTGTTCCTTAATGACGTGCTAATGTTTCAGTGTGTGATTCCTCAGGCTTAAATTTTTTGCTACAAGGCGTTGATTTTTTTTTAAATAGTTATTTTTAATATCAAGTACTTTGGATATTATTTTTAATTTTGGTATGTATTAATACGAAATAAAACCACATATTTTAGTTAGAAAAGTTATTTTATCGCTCCACCGTTGTCCCTGCAAACTTGTTGTCATATTTTTTTTTTTTCCAAAAAAGTGGTACGCTACTGACATTTTTCCATGTGGGTATTTTATCTGATTAGCCTGGTCAATTCTCCATGAAAACGGTCTCTTGAGTTTTTCTCGTCAGACGCACAGTTCTTGATTCAAGCAATTAAATTCAGTCTGCTTTATTTAGTACCTATTTAGTCGGGGAGCCCTCCCTAGCTGTACGTGCACCCCCCGCCCGATCCTTGGGGACAATGTTTTTCATAAAGATTGAAGCCTAAGGAACAATTTAAGACATATTCTAAAAAAAAAACTGGCTGTACTTTCAAAATGGCGGCCATATGTTAAAAAAAACTGTTGCCAATGTAGTTTTTGTCATTTAACACAAAAACTAAACAAGATGGACAAAAACTTTCTTCACAAAAAACAACGTGCATAAAATTTTCTACAATTTTGTACCTATACAATATTTTGATAGGAGTTACCATTTTCCAGATAAATGAATCCAAAATTAAGAAAACATGGAAATTCATATATCGGTAAATCATTTAAAAAAAATAACTGTGACAATTATTGTAAGGCGTATAATATAACTTTATATTATTAACATAAAAATAAAATAAAATAAACTGAAAAAAATTAATAATAATAATAATATTATAATTTGCAGACATTTATCTCGAAAACGGTAACAATGATATCTGGAAAACGGTAACTCCTATCCAAATATTGTATAGGAACAAAATTGTAGAAAATTTCATGCACTTTGTTTTTTGTGCAGAAAGTTTTTCTCCATCTTTTTTAGTTTTTGTGTTAAATGACAAAAACCATATTTGCATTTTTTTTTAAATGGACGCCATTTTGAAAGTACAGCCAGCTGATTTTTTTTTAGGACATGTCTTAAATTGTTCCTTAGGCTTTAATCTTTATGAAAAACATTGTCCCCAAGGATCGGGGGGGTGCACGGACAGTTAAGGTGGGCTTCCGTAGTGTTATGTTTTATACTGAATCTTATATTTTATCTTAAGAGCTGAATCATTTATCTGGGAAATGGTAACTCCAATGCAAATATTGTATAGGAACAAAATTGTAGAAAATTTTATGCACTTTATTTTTTGTACAGAAAGTTTTTCTCCATCTTTTTTAGTTTTTGTGTTAAATGACAAAAACGATATTTGCAATTTTTTTTTTAAGCGGACGCCATTTTGAAAGTGCAGCCAATTTTTTTTTTTTTAGGACATGTCTTAAATTGTTCCTTAGGCTTTAATCTTTATGAAAAACATTGTCCTAAAGGATCGGGGGGGGGGGGGGGTGCACGGGCACTTAGGGTGGGCTCCCGTAGTAATTGACTAATAACACAGGCCCACAAAAAAAAAAAGTTATTTGAACTGGACCTCTGAATATACTTTTCTTTAGTACTTTTCCCGCTGATTACGAACCTGAAGTCAGAATGCACATATTACAGAGAAAACCCCAAAAATTGTCAGAAAATGCGTTTTTTATGGTTTTTTGGGTGGTAAAATATGCATGTGGCGTGTTCGGCTAGGCTGCATGTATTTTTCTTATGTTTTTTTTTGCCCCACTGGCCTCGAATCTATTGTTAGAACCCAGGGCTAATTGTCAAAATGTTGAGGAAAATAAAAAAAAACGTGAAAAATCGCATTTTTCACGGATACTATGTTTTTTTATTGATATCACGTTTTTTTCATGAATACATGGCGTGTTATGATGGCCTGCGTACATCTTTTTTGAGTAATTTTTCCCGCTGATCACAAATGTTGAGTCAAATTTGAAGGTCAGTAATGAAAATACTGAAAGAAATCAAAAAAACTGTCAAAAATCGGGTTTTTTCATGGATGTCGCGTTTTTTCATGAACGCATAGCGTGTTCCAATGGTCTGCATATACCTTTCTGGAGTAATTTTTTTCCGCTGATCACGAATCTGGAGTCAAATTTTGGGGTCAATGATAAAAACACTGAGAAAAATCAAAAAACTGTAAAAAATCAGTTTTTTTCAGGATACCCAATCATTGTGCGTGATATATCGTCGTCTATCTCACCAAGTGTCCTATCTCAGTTTTCGTGATTTAGCGCTAGAGCTGTTTTAAGTTTTGGTGGTTTTTAAAATGAATAATAAACATATAAAACTTGCCTTTTCGTTGTTTTTTTTTTGCTTGTGTTGTGTACTGGAATATGTAGTTACCGGCATGAGGTCTATATTAAGAGTGCGTATTTCCAAATTTTCAGAAAAAAATTTGGAAGCGAAATACGACGTTACGTGAGAGATAAAAAATGAAACTTTCTAAATACAATGAGTTACGTCAACTTATGTGATTAGCATTTTATTGTTGAAAATAAAGATACATTCGTAAATATACAACACAATTAACATTTCATTCGTGAAAAAACAAAAATTGTGAGTTTTGAAAGAAATAATAGCATTTTAATATATATCGTCTATCATTGTGTTTAAAAAAAAAATGATACAAAATTATTAAAATTTCTACAATAAAACAATTTTGTATTATTCGTCTACCCATCGTGACCTGGCAGATTTTTATAAAATTGTGCACGTGTTAAGATTCTAATTACAGGTGTGGCACCGTTACAAAGCGCCATGAAATCGTTATGGAAATCTTGGAAATCTGGGGTTCAGAATTTAAAATTGACAGTTGCATGTCTTTTAAGTTATCTAACTTTAGTTTCAGTGTTATAGAACTGTATTCACTATGAATATGACTCGATTTAAAAAATATTTGCGTTGGCTTATCTTTGACTACTATAATATTCGAGAGCTAGAATGGATAGAATGAAACTCACGATATGACCTAAGTCAACATACGTCAGTTCGTGAGAAATTAATTGTAACTAAATTGAGTTACACCAACGTTTACATGTACCCATTCTCGCATAGTACACGCGCTTGACTGACGATAGTTTGCGAGATGCAAGAACATGTCAAATGAAGTATATTTGCCGACCTATCTCAAATTTCGATTTTTTTGAGATTGGACACTTCGTGAGATAGACGACGATATAGTATTTCAATTTTATATGGGTTTTCGTTTTCGAACGCGCTTATCTTCAAACGATCTGCATAAGAGTCATTTGATGAGTCACAAATCTGGTGCTTATTTGAAAGAAGGTATCTTCGTTGGGCCTGAGATTCGAACTTTATTTAAGGACCAAGAATTCGTTGATTCTGTGAATGAAGTAGAAAAGGCGGCATGGTTAAGTTTTAAAGGCGTGTCCACTTTCTCGGTAATACCAAAGATCCAGATTACAGAAACATTGTATAAAAAATGATAAAGAATTACGAAAAGTTAGGTTTGTATGATGAGTTTGAAATTGCACTTTCTTGATTCACACCTGGATGAGTTTCCAGAAAATAACGGCGACTTCAGCGAAGAGCAAGGAAAAAGATTCCACCAAGATTTAAAAGACTTTGAACGTCGATTTCGGGGTTAATGGGATGTCAACATGTTAGCAGTTTACTGCTGGATGCTCCAAAGAGAAGTGAAACCAAAAGGAACGAAACGACGAAGAGATCCCTTATACAGATTGTTTGAAGATAAGCGCGTTTGAAAACGAAAACCCATATAAAATTGAAATACTATATATCACGCACAATTATTGGGTATCCTGAAAAAACAGATTTTTATTTTTCTCAGTGTTTTCATCACTGACCCCAAAATTTGACTCCAGATTCGTGATCAGCGGAAAAAATTACTCGATAAAGGTATATGCAGACCATTGGAACACGCTATGCGTTCATGAAAAAACGCAACATCCATGAAAAAAAACAATTTTTGACAGTTTGACTGCGGCTGGCCGGCTGCTGCTAGTCAATTGTTAAAAATTTGCCTTGAACGGCCTGAACACCTATACGCAGTTTGATGTAGGAGAGGCCATAAGAACGCTATAGTTCGTGCGCTATGATTCATTTATTTATTTGGACTTCTGTGTCGTTTTTATGTATGAAGATAACAATTTAAGAAAATAAAAATTTGTGATCTCTGTGTATAAAGAGCTTTATTTTAAAAAATAATCATCAAAATCGGCTCAGCGGGAGTCGCTGGCGAAGCCGGAAAAGAAAACGCCTTGTGTTTTAAATATATAGATTATAAATTACTTACCTCGTGCCCGACGGTGCAATTTTATTTCATAATTTTTTGAGGTCTTTCTTGCAGGAAGAGCAGTATGGCATTTCCGAGCATTTTAGGTCAAAATTCGACTTCTCCTTTATAATTCAACCAAAATCAATCTATTTGGGCTCAAAATTTTTGTAATACTGAGTACTTTAATGAAGAACTGCGAAAATTGCAATCCAGCCAATTTTTGACATATAACAGCTGTCAAAATCCTGTAAAAAAAGTGAAAACCCTATAAAGGCAGAAATTTTGAGTTTTTTGAACCATTCTATTTAAATGAAATAGTAAAGTTTTAAAATATGACATATGTATTGGAGAGGAACCCCCTTGAGTTACATTATTAAGTATCTCAGAAAGAAAGTTAAATAAACTTGTTAAGATTCGTTAAATATTTAAGGTTTTAATTTTTTTAGTTTCCTCTAATAGTCCCCTATAGTATTTATTTATTTATTGTTGGCTCTTTTCAACCTTGAAATTCAGATTCTGTAATTCAAAAATCATAATAAAATATGATATTGATGGACTTTCAAGGAGTTATATAGGAAATAACAGTGTCTAGATTCTGCCTTTATAGGGTTTTCACATTTTTTACAGGCTTTTGACAGCTATCAAAAATAAGCGTGTCAAAAATAAGCTGGATTGCAATTTTCGCAGTTCTTCATTAAAGAATTACGAAAATTTTGAGCCCAAATAGATTGACTTTGGTTGAATTACAAAGAAGGAGTCGAATTTTGACCCAAAAAACTCGTAATGAAACACTGAGAGGCTCCACGCAGGGGTATTTGACGGTGAAAGGTGATCAAAAGTCGAAAATCTAAAACTTAGTTTCACTCGGTAAATATGTACCACACGTTGGTGAAGTACATAAAGTATGACGTCATTTATCCGGCACAAAACAAAGCATGCACGAGCGGAAACTTAACTGTTGCATATTTTTTACGTTTTGTTACCTGCTACACTCTGGTGTAAAAGAAATTTCATTGCAAATTTTAGACAATTTTGTGTGCGATTGTGGAATTTTCTGTTCTAAATTTTAATATAAAAGGTATGTACCGTATAAAAATTTGTTTTCTTAAGTCAGTAAACGCTTTGACGAGGGGTAAACCGCTGCCAGAATTTGTACACCAAAGTGTATTGCAATGCACATAATGCACATAATTCACCGCAATGCATTGCTAAAGTATTCAAATGCACCATACATTATTAAGCATTGCAATTCATCGCTGAGGCATGAAAATGCACAAAAATGCATTTGCGAAGCATTGAAATTCACTAAAATGCATCCGCGAGCATTGCAATGCTTCGAAATGCAGCCACTGTGCGTTGTAATGCACTAAAATGCACCCTTCACATTTCACAGTGCATCGATGTGCATTATCATAAGCAAGATATTTCAATTATTTCGCCTCCATTTTAATAAATCCAAATATTTTACTTAAAGTGCCCGTTTTCTAATTCATGTGTAATTTGTGTTGTGTGTTTTAAGTTGAATAATATCGTTAAACAATTTCATATAGAACCCGAAAATATCTATTAAATAAACGCCGAAATAATGTTGTTGTAATGTTGTATGTAAGGTAAGCTAAATTGTAGATGTATGTGATGTAATTAAATATTTTTACACCGATGGAATGGAGCGAACATATAGAATTTGATCTTGTTTGTCTTTTGTCTGTTATTTCATAATTTTAAAACGATTACATTCATTTTGATGCAGTATTCTGTAAATGTTAGACAATTATTTAAATTGGGATCGTAGATCGTAGAAACATTTTCGGAAACACCAAAGATGTATCGTCGATGTCAGTAGTTTTTAATCGAGTTTTTAATATTTAAAGTAATTCACAATGTTATGCATGAGGTTAGATATTGTTTACGTAGATTAGATTAAACTATATTTACTTGATTACATTTTTGTAGCAAGCCAGGGTATCGGGTAAATGTGATTCTGCAATAACAGACAAAATATACAAATTTCTTGTTAACGCTATAATTTATATTGCTGCAAAGATATGTTTTTATCTTCTTTTTCTTTTTTGAAATTACGTAGAGGTATATCCAAGATATTCCAAGAGTCCTTTTTTGGCTTCACCAGGACTGTGGACAGGGGAGGGGGGGGCAGGCGGGGCTGCAGCCCCGGGGCCCGGCATCATCACTGTTAAATACATTTTTGTATTGATTGTATTTCAAATGAAATATTATGTGTATTGAAAATTAGTATTTTTGATGTGTCCCAGACGAGGGGAGCCTGCCGATTTGATTTTACCCCGGGGCCCATACTGACTCTCCACGGGCCTGGGCTTCACTCCTAGTCCTTTAATGTCTTTTTGAGCGTCGCCTGATGCTTCCTGGACAGTTTTTTCTATGTCGATAATAGTAGTTTGTGCAACAAGAGTAGATATGATATCCATATCGCACGCCGTAGGCGGAGTGCTTCAAATCTTTTGAGTGCGATATGGATAATCCACTCGAGTTGTACAGTATACTTTTTCTACGACCAGCTTAAAAAAAAACGCAAAATTTATTAAACATTAATATATTACACAAATACACACTGATAGTATACACTGACAGTTACTTTGACAGCTTACGCACTAATCTGATTTTAAAACGAATAGTTGTCTATGTACTTAATACACGAACTGTGATTGGTCGGTTTCATTTCATATCCATCCTAGAACTGATATGAAATATATCCGTTCAGTTAACTGCAATTGCCTAACTTATCCATTCTACAGACTGTACTAGAGATGGGCGCGTGAGCGTGTACATTTAAGGTACCAAATCACGGACGATTTCGTGAGTGTGCGTGAGTCAAAAGATCCCGTGCGTGAGCGTGCGTGAGATAATATTCACGCCGTGACACGACGCCCCATCTCTGCTTTAAAACTTCAACCTGTCGTGTTGTGACAAGAATAAGAAGCGAAGCGATAGACGGAAGACGGAACACGAGCGCGAGAAGGGAGGGAAAAGGACAGGAGACAGGATGAATGACGCAACATTCAAATCAAACTGCGTAATTGCAATCTCTCTCTACTGCATTCGCCAGTCGCCTAGCCCTCCTGGCCTGGTCTGGTCCAGAGATGGGCACGTGACGTGAATTTCACCGTGTCACGGCGTGAGCGTGTACATTTAAGGTACCAAATCACGGAAGATTTCGTGAGTGTGCGTGAGTCAAAAGATCCCGTGCGTGAGCGTGCGTGAGTTTGCCTTAACATATATCAGTCGTGCGTGAGTGTGCGTGAGCTAAAGGTTTAAAGTCGTGAGCGTGCGTGAGCGTGAGTCAAAATCGACTCACGCGCCCATCTCTAGACTGTACAGAAAACAGCAAATTTACATAAGGGAGTAAAAAAAAATGATTTTCCTTTGCCTACAAAATAAATAATTTAGTGAGAAATATATAAACACCATCTTTTTTCAATTAAATTAAATTATTTTTTTATTAGTAGTTTTCGAGGTAGTTTTGAATGTCATTTCAAATAATAAAGTAAAACTTTTCACCTAATTCTTATATTTTACGTCCTCGTCAAAATTGTTATTAAAAATTAAAAAGAAAAGTGTCGGCAAATTTCTTCAAATCCCAATTTAATTAAATACAAATTTATAATCAGTCTACACTTTAATTATTCAGAATAATAACTAACAGGAACTAGTCTTGCTTGAATGTAAATAATAAACTTATTAGTTACAAGTAACCATATAATATTCAATATAATCTACATCTACTCACATTTTTATTTTATTTAACAACTTCTCAATTGTAAACAGTTTTTTAACAACCCACACTATCACTATCAGACTGTAACCCGACCAATGCACCTGTTGCTTGCTGGGAAACTGATTCACGCGCATGCACCGTCCTCCTAAATCGTAATAAAATGCAGCACAATTCCCTCACAATGTACAAAAATGCACGTAAATGCATTGAAATGCACTGCTAGGCATTGTAATGCATAGGTCTTGTACACCAAAATGCACCAGCGCTTTAATTACTTTATTATTAATTTAAACACAAACTAATTAAAAATAAAAAAATTATAATGTTTTATTAGAAACTGAAAGGTTTTTAACTAATAAACAATTACTTTTTATTTATTTGCTTTCATCATGATTAGAGAATATTATTTAGGTATTAAGCAAATCACAACTTACAGACTTTTTTATTTATTACGAAATTACCTACTTTGTGTATATTGTTTCAACAATTTGGGCACGCTAATATACCAGTTAAGTAAATACTTTAAAACACTCTTTACTGGAGAACCAACCAAAATAACTACTCTTCTAGCTAATACTGACGAAATATTGAATTATATAATAGGTTTCTTAGCGTTTTAAAGCAAAAAAAGATAAAAATACTTAAATCATCTATTTTAATTCAGTCATTCTCAATTCTCACTTTTTTATTAAATATGAAATTATCTACTTTCTGTATATTAGTACTTTAATCTGGTCACGCTAATATACTACTTAGGGAAACACTTCTCTTCTAGCTAACACTGACGAAGTATTGAATAAAATGATAGGATTCCTAGCATTTTAAGATAAAAAAATATATTAAAAATACTTAAATCATTTATTGAAAATCAGTCATTCACAACAATTGAACTTTACATTCTATTTCAACTCTAGAAAAGTTGTACAAGTTCCTTCGAACTCGTTAGTTCTCATCAGTAGAGTATAGAAACATTCATTCATTACACAGCCCCACAAAAAAAAATAAAAGTTCAAAGCAGCGAACAGCGCTGAATCCGAATTCGGGGTCAAAAAAAATCGCACACCCCCAAAATCTTTAGCTAGAGCCAAAAAACACCCCTAAAATGGGATAAAAAGAAGATTAACTACCAGAATAGTTGTTACTTCTTAATCAATCGAATTATACAGCAGCGTACATACAATAGATATGAAACACACCCCCAGGGAGGGGCGAAAACTAGCCCCCCATATATAAAAAAATCGATTCAAAACAGCAATGACTGCTGAAAAAGCTCGAAATGTTTAAGTTTTGTTAAAGTGTTAAGAAACTACATCAGGTCCGACGTAATCTTCATAAACTGCCCCTATAGAGTTGAGAACAACCACCTTTAAGTTCAAAGGACACGAGAAAAACAAGAAAAAACGTAAAATTCAACTGGATTTCTACTTTCATTGGTGGAAATTGCGTAGTACAGAATCAGAAACTTACGTACCATCAACATCCTACACTGTCAACCCCATGTAAGATTTAACTATAAAAAGTTATAGTGGCTTCTATAAAAATTCGAAACACCTGCGTTGTGTGGAAGAGAGAAGAAACTAAACTATGTTCGACGATGTGCTTGAAAACCACCCCACGGGGTTGCGAGATATATATATCTGTAGGATGCTGGCAAAATAGAGAGGAACTAACCGGATTTACATTTTTATGGATGCTATAATTGGCAAACATCGCGTTGCACAGTGTTTGAAACTTATGTCCTATAAATGTTATTAAGTAACAGTCCCCAGGATGTAAACTACCGTGATTCAAGATGTAACGAAAAAGCTTATTCGTTTTATTTTCATAGTTTTTTTTTTATAGGGGTGGCATCTCTCAACCCCGTGGGGGTGGTTTTCAAGTACAGCGTCGAACATAGTCTAGTTTCTTCTCTCTTCCACACAACGAAGGTGTTTCGAAATTTTATAGAAGTCACTGTAACTTTTTGTAGTCAAACCTTACATAGGGGGTAGTTTTCACACCCTCTGAGGATTGACACTGTAGAATGTTGATGGTACGTAAGTTTCTAATTCTATTTTAGAGTACTACGCAATTTCAGCCAATCATAGCATCCATGAAAATAGAAATCCTCTTGCATTTTACGTTTTTTGTTGTTTTTCTCGTATCCTTTAAACTTGGTTGTGATTGTTCTCAACTCTATAGGGGCAGTTTATGAAGATTACGTCGGACCTGATGCAGTTTCTTATCACTAACAAAATTTAGACATTTTGAGCTTTTTCAGCAGTCGTTGCTGTTTTGGATCGATTTTTTTACATATGGGGGCTAGTTTTCGCCCCTCCCTGGGGGAGGGGATATCTATTGTATGTACGCTGCTGTTTAACCTTGATTTGTATAATTCGATTGATTAAGATGTAACAACTATTTTTGTAGCTTAATATTCTTTTTACCCCATTTGAAGGGTGTTTTTTGGCTCTAGCTAATGATTTTGGGGGTGCACGATTTTTTTTGACCCCGGATTCGGATTCAGCGACCGAAAATACATAGGAATACATAAGTTTGGTTCGGTAGCTTTGAACTTTTTTTTTGTGGGGCTGTGTTATTTATAAGCCTATTAATTTATTTTTATAATTAATTATTTTTTTTATTGTTGTGAATGACTGAATTTCAATAAATGATTTAAGTATTTTCAATATTTTTGCCTTAAAATGCTAGGAATCCTATCATGTAATTCAATACTTCGTCAGTATTAGCTAGAAGAGTAGATGTTTTGATTGGTTCTCCAATAATGAGTGTTTTAAAGTATTTAGCCAACTAGTATAGTAGCATGCTCAGATTAGGGCAACAATATACAGAAAGTAGATAATTTCATAATAAATAAAAAAGTCTGTAAGTTGTGATTTGCTTAATACCTAAATAATATTCCCTAGTTCTTAAATAACTTCCAAAGCTTTCCAAGGCACAATTTTGATCTGTTTTTGAAATAAGATCTATACAGAACTATCTCCAAAAGAAAAAAATCCCCAAAAAATACCAATTATTTAAAATTATTCAAAAAGTAGTTTTTGAAAAATGTCTATGTGTATGTGCGTGTGTATGTATGTATATTAGCACGATAGCGACAAAACTACTAAACGGATTTGGATTAAACTTTGCATGAGGGTTTCTTTAGTGCTCCAGAAGATCTGAAAAGGTTTTGGTTGAGATCGGATTACGTTTAGTGCCATTTTGGCATAACAAGTTGTTTATTTTGTGATTACTCACAATTTGTAATCGAACCATTGAAAAGCAGTAAAAATTCCGATTTCAATGATATATCACACTTGCATCCTTTCGATTTGGTTTCCGTGAAAAAAAAAATTAAAAAACAAAGTACGTTGAGATCGGATTACGTTTAGTGCCGTTATGGCACACAATTTAGTGTTCTTTTCGGCTTTACAGATCCACCGGGTGGGGAGGTTCCAGCCGCTTCCAATAGCTCCCGATTTTTTTTTGCAAAATAGGTCCGAAATATCTTTCTATGATTTTTAGTAGCTCAATGTAAATGTTTCTTTCTTTTCAGAATCGATTAAGATGTCGAAGATGGTCATTAGACAACAGTTATCAGACCTAATAAAACAATTTCCAGCTTGCCAAATTTCAGAAAAAACAAAACACAAAATAAGTAGAAAAATTAAATTATATTTCTTATCTACATTGTTTTTGTTATTTATTTATTTTTTTAATTAAAACACACTGAAAATAATAAATAACAATTGAAATTAGTTCAGAAAGGGATTACGAATGAAAAAACAAAGATAAATAATTTTGATCAACTTTCACCGTCAAATACCCCCATGTGAGGCGGTTCAATATTTTTTTAAAAGAAATTATACAGTTCTCACGTAAACAGCAATTAAGTAAGCAAATAAAAAAGCATTTATTGAGGTATTATGCACATGTCAATATTATCTATAACTACGTATATGTACCTCTCAACTTATCTCTTCTCTGTATAAATGGTAATTTTAGTCTCGAGTTACACATTGTGTATGTGCAGGTTACGTTAAATATTCGAAAGTTAAGGAATTTGTATTTTATTTGAAGCTACACGTTAGCATACAGAGTTTACTTATTAAACAACTTTGGAATCTACGAAGTTTGATGTATTTATACAACATAAGAATCATATTTCATCGGCATGGAAAATTATTCGGCGTACGGTGATAACAAACTTCAACTCGACTAAGAATACTAAATAGTTATTATAGACAAAGTTTTCTGAATTTTATTAAGTTAAAGTTTGCGAGTAAAACTTCCATATTATTTCCCAAAAAAGTTTCGTGTGTATCTTGTGGAAAGTTTGGGAAAATTTGGGGTAAATGCTGGATTAAATAGATAAAATTATATATTTTGTTATAGCTTAAAGTAAAGTTATTTTTTATTGGACAGAACGTAGAGAGGTTATTAATCCTATTGAACGTTGTATTTGTAGTATTAGATTGAAGGCAAGTTGCTGCAATTTTTTAATTCAATTCCGATATTACTTCTACATCCAGTGGGAGTATAATAACACCAAAAAAATGTTGAAAATTTTTATTATTCAAATTGGCTCAAAATATAAAATGTCGAGATTTTAAATTTGACTAAAAAAAATATGTCTGTCGGTCTATCTGTCTGTGAGTAATTTTTTCGTTCTCTGGAACCGTTTAAAATATTGTTGGCGCTATAACTACAAAACCACTTGACGGAGAAGGATAATAATTGGTAGGTAGTTGGTGCTACTGCTAACGAAGAACTGGAATACAGTTCAGTTGAAAAATATAGGGTGGACCCCATAATACGTATAATATAGGAAAAAATACGATGGAAAATTATTTTTGGTATGTTGTTAACACAATTGTCAAGGAAGAAAAATATGAAAAAGATATACAGGGAGGTCACCATAAGAAAAGTTAAAAAATGTAGAGGAGCGCGATAATACTTCGCATTCAGTTAACACAACTATCAAAGAAGGAATGTAAAAAAATACAAGGTTGTCACCCAAAAAAATATTAGAAAATGTGCCTGAGAACGACAATATTTCGTGAGCAGTTAACACAATTGTCAAAGAACAAAAATACAAAAATAAATATAAAGGGTGGTTACCCAAAAAAAAAAAAAAAAAATGTGGCGATGGACGATAATATTTCGCATGCAGTTAATACAACTGTCTACGAATAATACGAAAAAAACTAGTTGGTCACCCCAAAAAAAATTGAAAAATGTGACGGAATATTTCGCATGCTGTTTACACAACTGCTAAAGAAGAAAAATAAAAAAAATTATACAGGGTGGCCACCCTAAAAAAATCGGGAAAAAAATAATGAAGAAATGTGATGGAGGGCGATAATATTTGGCATGCAACTAACACAACTGTCAAGGAGAAAAATATGAAAAATATACAGGGTGATCACCCTAAAAAGATATACTGAAAAAAATGTGATGGTTGGCAAAATTATTTCGCATACAGTTAACACAACTGTCAAAGAAGAAAAATATGTAAAATAAAATATACTGGGTGGTCACCCAAAAAAAATATTAAAAATGTGACAGAACTATACTATTTCGCATGCAGTTAACACAACTGTTGAAGAAGAATATGAAAAAAATATACACGGTGGTCACTCTAAAGAAATAATGAAGAAATGTGACGGAGGACAATAATACTTGGCATGAAGTTAACAAAATTGTCTAGGAGATAAATATGAAAATTATACAGGGTGTCAAACATTAAAAAATTGTTAAACGACACAACTGTCAGTGAAGAAAAATATGATAAATATACACTCTAAAAAAATAATGAGAAAATGTGACGGTTCGCAATTATATTTCCCAAGTAGTTAACACAACTGTCAAAAAATATATAAAAAAATGATACAGGGTGGTCGTCCCATAAAATTGTTGAAAGAATGTGAGGGATAATATTTGTCAATTGTCAAAGAAGAAAAATATGAAAAATTGAATATATTGGGTAGTCGCCCAAAAAAAATAAATAAAATAATAAATAATGTGACTGAGGACGATAATATTTCGCATGCAGTTAACACAACTGTCAAAGTAGAAAAATATGAAAAATAAAATAGAGTAGGTGGTCATCCAAAAAAAAAAAAAATATAATAAAAAATGTGACGGAGGACGACAATATCTCGCATGCAGTTAATACAACTCTCAAAAAAGAACGATGTGAAGAAAATATGCAGAGTGGTCACCGTAAAATAATAATGAAAAAATGTGACGGAGCACGATAATATTTGGCATGTAGTTAACACAACTGTCAAAGAAAAAAATATGAAAATTATACAGGGTGTCACATTGAAAAAAAAATGTACGAAAAAGATGGCGGATGATATATCGTATGTAGTTCACACAACTGTGATTGAAGAAAAACATGAAAAATGTACAAGGTGGTCACTACGAAACATAATTATGGTGGATATAATATTTGGACTGTACACAATTACCGAGGAAGAAACTTGACATACTTCTAGTGAAATGTATACAGGGTGGTCACTCTAAAAAATAAATAATTAAGAAATAACAAAGGAAAGGAATATTTGGAATGTAGTTACCACTATTGTTAGGAAGAAATTCTGGCATTCTCTAATTAAAAAACGAATACACGATAGTCATCCAACAGAGAAGATAATGAATAATGACACAAATGTTAGGAAAATAACCATAGTTTAACCATTTTAGTTAAAAATAATATACAGGGTCGTCATCCAACAGAAAAAATAATTAATAACTAAAGGATGCAAACTGTGAATTTTTATTAATGAGGTTGTACACCAGAGAGGAAAGTTTTGGGTAAATACCTTTACCGATTTTTTTCGTTGTAAGAGACTTGGATAGAAAATCTGGATGTGGAAGTAGTAATTCCTTGGGCAGCGGTTTTTTTCATCAATACACTTTGAATTAGTTTGGTTACTTTTTTTTCAATCTTTTTAGTGGTCTTTTTATTTAGCTTCTACAATTGAAGAAAATATCCCAAACCTGTTATGAAACCACCGCTGAGTCAAACCTTGCAGTTTGTGAAGAATTTCATAGAACCGCTTAATAGCCCAGTCAATGAACTCTCAAAAAGTGGGTATAGATGGAAATGTGTGGAACAAATTTTTTTATCTCCGGTCTGTATTTGGAGTAGTTAGGAGGTAAACACACTAAAAGTCACCGGACCGACGAGATGAGCGGTGCCCAGGGGGCACAAAAGTGGTCACATTTTTTTGTTTTTTCGCTTATATCTCGAAAACAGTGAACCATAGCAAAAAAATAAGCTGACAATATTTCCTACAAGAACGTTTCTGTTTATTTTTTTCATATCTCTAATAGTTTTCAAGATATCCGCCAGTCAAAATAGCAAATTTTTAAGACACATGATGTTTAAAATATCTTTTGGTAACTAAGAACGAGATAATATTTTCGTATGCATTTCATTTTCACTTCGATAAATGGGTTAAAAATATTAATTTACATACATAAAGGACAACATTATTACAACTAGACATTTTCTCTAAAGTTCCTGTAAAGTCTTTTACAAATTTAATTTACATACTGAAATACCCAAAAAAAAAAAAAAAACACTGCCTAAGGAATCACTACCTCCACATCCAGATTTTCTGTCCAAGTTTCTTCCTATCCAAGTCTCCTACTACTACCTCCACCCTATTATTAAAGGGGGTGGTAGTGGGGGTGGCTGATGCAAAAAAATGAGACCCTTGATTCTTGTACACACATTAAATCATAGTTTAATTTTCTCTTTTACTCACTTTAATAATGGTGGAGGTGGCAATGGGGTGGCTGATGCAAAAAATGTATATACACTAAATCTAAATTTTATGGACTCTTACTCGCTTGCTTTACCTATTTACCCCCATTTACTCCCAACGCTTTCCCCGAAATAAGATCAAAATATAATCTAGTTGCAGATTTTGCTATAATACAAAATCTAAGTCAATATCATAAAGAGTTCTAGAGTAATCGTACGCACAAAAAAAGTTACAGTCCAACGCGACACACAGAAATTTAATTTGCTCAAACTTAAAATCTCGACGTTTCATGGCATTCTATGCCTACTTGAACAAAAATTTCCTTTTTCGATTACTACTACACTTATATGTAAGAATATACATTCTGGAATGTCACACTCTACAATTTTCAGTAGAATGTTCAACGAGTGGGTAAAGACCACACGACATTATACTCTCGCGTGCGAATTAATGACAATGGTAAAGTTTTATAAAAATGGCTTGAACGAAACAAATATGTTTGCTGCAGTTGAAAATTTAGAATCTATAGAAGATGCAGATCAATATACAAAGGCAAATGCGAGCTTTCGTACTAAGTAAGAAAACGAAGTTAAGGGCTGTGCTATATTTATGTTACTTACAGGAATGTAATTTTACTTCCACATCCAGTGGAAGTATAGTAACGACAAAAAAATTTTTAAAAATTTTTATTGTTCAAATAGGCTTAAAATGTCATGAAACGTCGAGATTTTAAGTTTGAGCAAAAAAAAAATTTCCGTCTGTCTGTCGGTCTGTCTGTCTGTCTGTAACTTTTTTTTGTGCGCACGTTTACTCTGGAACCGTTTAAGATATTGACTTGAAATTTGGTACACATATGTACTTTAACGAGATCTAAAACTAGATTATATTTTCATCTTGTTCCGTCGAAGGGTTGGGGGGTAAACTGGGGTAAATTTCGGGTAAATGGGTAAATCAAGCAAGTAAGAGTCCATAAAATGGGTATTTAGTATACAAAAGAGAAGCTAAGGTCTAAAAAAAATTTTTGGCATTAGCCACCCCCATTACCACCCCCACCCCCTTATTAAATGGGATGCAAAAAAAATTGTAATTTAGTGTGTGTACAAGAACCAAAAGATTCAAAATATTTTTTTACTTCATCCACCCCCACTACCAACCCTCTACCACCACCACCACCCCCACTACCGATATAGCATATCGTTTTATATGTTTTTGGGGTAGGCGATTTCAAATATTATGTTGTTAAAGTTACCTTGAGTAGTATGGATGCGCAGTGGCTTTCCTCGACTACTATGGATGCGCAGTAGGTTTCCCCGAGTATTATGGATGCGCAGTGGCTTTCCTCGAATATTTGGATACTCAGTGACTTTTTTCGAGTATTATAGTAGGTTACCTCAAGTAGTATGGATGCGCAGTGGGTTACTTTAAGTAGTATGAATGCGTAGTGGCTTTCCTCGAGTACAATGGATGCGCAGTAGGTTATCACGAGTAGTGTGGATGCGCAGTGGCTTTTCTCGAGTGCCATAGATGCGCAGTAGGTTACCTCAAGTGATATGGATGCGCAGTGGGTTTCCTCGAGTAAAATGGATGCAAGTGGGTTACTTCAAGAAGTATGAATGCGCAGTGGCTTTACTCGAGTAAATTGGATGCACAGTGGGTTACCTTGAGTAGTATGGATGGGTAGTAGGTTTCCTCGAAGAAAATGCTTGTAGTAGAGGCTTTACTTCTATCGTGTAGTTTACGGCACACAACGATTTTTTATATCTTTGTCTTGCCATTTTCTGCGTATTAGTTCGACATTCAGTTGAAGTATATTAACGCAAAAAATTTTTTTGGAAATTTTCATTTTTTAAATAGGCTTATAATATCAAGAAACGTCAATATTTTAAGTCTGAGCAAAATAAATTTGTCTGTTGCGTCGGTGTGTATGTTAGTCTTGTATCGTTTTGGTGCTCACGATTACTCTGGAACCGTTTAAGATATTCACTTAAAATATGGCACACGTATGTTTTTTAACGAGATCTGGAACTAGATTATATTTTCATCTTATTCCGTTGCAGAGTTGAAGGGTAAATTAAGTAAATGGGGGTAAATAGGTAAATCAAGCAAGTAAGAGTCCATGAAATTGGTATTTAGTAAATATAAGAGATATAACTAGATTATATTTTCATCTTATTCCGTTGCAGAGTTGAAGGGTAAATTAAGTAAATGGGGGTAAATAGGTAAATCAAGCAAGTAAGAGTCCATGAAATTGGTATTTAGTAAATATAAGAGGAGCTAAGGCCTCAAAAAAATGGCATTAGCCATCCTTATTACCGCCCCCACCCTATTATTAAAGGCGGTGAAAAAATAATGTGATTTAGTGCGTGTACAAGAGTCATCAAGAATTTTTTTCACTTCATTCACCCCCACCTCTATTACAGATGTGGCATATAATTTTATGGGGTTTTGGGGTACATGATTTCAAATATTATACCATTAAAGTTCCATAAACAATTATTTCCACATAGTGGAGTGCAAATATAGTATTTTGTTGTAAGAGACTTGGATGTGGAAGTAGTGATTCCTTGGGCAGCGGTTTTTTAAATAAAGTACGTTTTATAAGAAATGAATTCCTTTATTTCGTAATTAGGATATTAATGAATAACTTAGAGAAACAGAAAATAAATGGGTAAACTTAACAGAGAACTTTCCAGACAAAACGTCTGGGTCCTCTTTACTAACTACACCAACTAATTTTTCTGCTGTTGGCTGCAGTAGCTTTTTTGTTTCCATTAAAGCAGTATTAAAAAAAAACAACGCTTGTCTTCTACATCGATTCCATTGACACTCAATGTTGTCAAATATTTTTTTGTATCAGTAAAATAGACCCATTATATCTAATCTACTACGTATATAATACAATACTACAATTTACAGTTTACGTTAACAATGAGCAATAAGCTAGAGAAGACATTTATAGATAAAATTTAAAAGCACGAGTTGTCCTATTTGCCGAAAACAGTTCACGAAACAAAACGTCAAAAAATTATCGCGATATTTGTCGACGAGTTAATACAAAAAATTAGAGCGATAATATTTTCGTGTTGGTGCTGTCAAAAGCCGATCTAAATAGGATTACCACTAATAATCACATTTGATTGGTGCAATGTTGTGAAAAAAGGGGCTCTCATTGGCTATCGCGTTAATGAGTGAAACAATCAGTGACATTTTTCATAGTCAACTATTTTAATAGACATTCACTAATTCCCCCAATTTTATAGACTTTTGCTTGCTTTACCTATTTACTTCCATTTATCCCTCAACTTTTCAACGGAGTAAGTTAAAAATAATATTAGGGTAGGAAACATTTGAGAACCGTTGCCTTTCTGAGTCAATGGACGTGTAGTTCTCTTTAAATTGTCATAAAAAAGTGCAAAGATTACCGACCGACTCATTCTCGCTGGCACGCGGCGGCTCGCGGTTTCAAAGCAAAGAAGGGCGGCACCTTTGATGACCGCCTCAACGGAATCAATTATAAAAATGTAAATAATTTGTTATCTCTTTTTGCAGAATTGCAAGCAAATGATGGGCGTAGAGGTTTAAACACAGCATTTCTTTACATGTGTGTTTTTTTAATTTAGAACAAAATATTAGGGCTTTTATTGTTGTTTATTAATTTTTCAGATTTAAACGTGATTTATTAACATTTTTAACCTAAATGAGTGTTCTGGGTTAAAAATTTAAAAAATGAGAAATTATTGCATGACATTGGGAAATAAAGAGTTAGACGTCTGAGATACGATAACAGCAAACAATTATGTGTATTTTAAGTTAGGAAAAAATCTGATTTATTTAACGATAAATCCAGAACTTACCAATAAATTTGTTGATTTACATAAATTGTTCAAAATGGCTTCCGTCTGCATCAATACACTTTTCGGCACGTCGAACCAATGACATGCGCACTCCGTTCAACACATTTGGTAAATTAGGATCATTTTTTATGGTTTCTATGCACATACCACACTAAACTATCAACTAACGTTGTCAATAAAGAAAATAAAAATAAAAACTTGGTCCAAAATCCAAAAGGCAAAACAAAAAGAACGAATAAGTAGTGTCTGTACGTAGTTAAGAACTTAACGACTTGAGCGGTAAGTCAATAAAATAAATCTTAACTGTAAATACGTGGCCCAAAATTCAAAAAGAACAAAAGCAACATGCAAAAACAACGAACGGGTTCGACGTGAGTACTTAACGAAGTTCCCACAGAAAAAAAATATTGCATAAGGGAGAGTATAGTTTTCTTCAGATCTACTAAGCACTCAGAAAACGCCGACGTCTTTCACCTTTACCGCACCGCTTACCTACTTTTAGAAAGATATAAAAAAGTGTAATTATCAACTTGTGTCCTCGCCGACGCGCGGACTCTAACAAAGAAGCGCGACGCTTTGAAAGAGCCGTATTAGCGTATTTGATGGTTGGAGGTGCAGACATACGCGAAGATAAGAGCCTATCTCAACATTTCAGCAGTTCTCAAACAATATTATTGAAAATTTTCCAAATTTTTGTTTTTTTTAATGACATGGAACTGATTACACCCTGTATAATCTCCAGTTCCAGATCTCGTTATAATAGATACATAAAAAAATATATAAAAACACACCACAGATAGTAGACAACCCCCAAATCCATAGCCAAGGCTGTGCGGAGGGGGGTTAAACATTTGAAAAAACGCAGACATACATCCACACCCACGGGTGTTGTCGATACCGGGGCTAGGGGTCGAACATAGGTATATTCATGACCCTTAGTGTTTCACCAATTCAAATCGAAAAATCCCCTTCATTGAATGTTAATTTCGATTTGAAATTATTATTTAAAGCACAAGAAAAAGACTCTGACCTTAAACACTTATTGTCCAGTCAATCTTCAAATTCTAAACATACTTTTAATTTAAAGAAAATTAACATTCCAGACTTCGATGAATTTATTTGGTGCGATGTTTCTCTTCCGAAACTACGCCCATATGTTCCGATTGTTTATAGAAGAATGATATTTGATATATTTCATGGCCTATCTCATCCTGGGAAATAAGCTACTAGAACTTGAGTCACATATAATTATTTCTGGCCCAAAATGAGCACTGATTGCAATTTATGGGCTAAGACTTTCATTAACTGTCAAGCTGTCAAAGTTTCACGTCACACTAGGAGCCTGCTAGGTGAATTCGAAATACCTAAGTGTAGATTTGACCATATTCATATAGATATAGTAGGACCATTACCTCCATCCAAAGGTTACTCTTATATTCTGACAGTAATTGAACGATATACTAGGTGGCCAGAGGCTTACCCTCTTAAGGATATTACTGCAGAGACTGTTGCACGTTCCTCATTTCAGAATTTTGTGTGCCGGTTTGGTGTCCCCTTAACGGTGACTACAGACCAGATAGTTCAATTTGAATCGAAATGATTTTGCAAGTTTTTGGGTTTTCATAGAATTCGTACTACTACTTTTCACCCGCAAAGCAACGGAATGGTAGAACGTTTTCACCGCTACCAAATTTCAAGTCATTACCATAAATCGTCCTAGAAAAAACAAACAAAACAAATAAAAGTTACAGGCAGACATTTTCTTTTGCTCAAACTTAAAGTCTCGACATTCTAATACATTCTAAGCCTATATAAACAAGACAAAAATTTTTTTTTTACCTTTACTGTACTGGATCAAGTAGGAAGTAATATAAACGTAACCTAAAACGTTACACAATCGGAGCCAACCTTGATTTTGACATCATCTATCCCCGCCTCCCGACCTCTATAACTGCATCAAAATTTTCTTCCAAATTAAATTTGTTTACATCAAGAGACATTCAAAGTAGCTATTTGAAAAACAGCACTGCATAAATCGAAAAATCAAGAGCCGCCACTGGTGTCAGCGCGCAAGAGACAGTATTGGCTTCCACCGACCCACAAATCAATCACAGACTCTATTCCTTGTCGTGACTGCTGGGAGGAAATGATGTAGGTCTGGAAATGCTGCTTTATTGCCTATATCCCTTCAGACAATAAAGCCCATAAAAGATAGTTAAGGCTTCACAACTTCTCAATTAAATGGAAACCATCTCGTGCGATATGCTTTGAGTTGAGGCCTCGATACGTTTCAATTATCGTACGGATCGACGGAGCATGTTCTTCGGTGCATGCAAGAAAAATAAGTCGTCTGTGACCGGAACAAATTTGTAGTTCGATTCATTTCACTTGTGAAAGAAAACTAAAGCAGGATTAAATTAGGGAGGAGCAGGACTGAAAATAGATACAAAGCATTCTCGAGAAAATTGTATGTAACTATAATGTCGTAGTTACTTTGTAAGTCTGTAGAACTGATTCTCAATGCCTTCTAAAACAGTTTTTTGTTGAAGTATGAGTCACGAAGATAAAGTAGAGTCACTATATTATTTTACTTCGGAAAAAGACCGAGACAACTGATTCATTGTGCACACATCCGTTTAATAGTTATAAGTGAAATGTAGATGTATTATCAATTTATAATTTAAATTTAAATTAATTTAAAAATATTCTATTTTTACCCTTAGATATGCATTGTGTTGTGTTTCTTATGTTTGTTGGGTATTTTGCAACTGTAAAAAATATTTAAAAATTTGATGAAATAAACCTCTGTGCCAAAGGGATCGGACAGAGGCTGGTTTTTAGTACAAAATGTCTCAAAACTGAAATAAAAATGTTAATTGATTGATTGATTTGATTGATTTACCAGCGTGCGGTAGGCATTTCTGCCACTCCCAAGGATTATACAGCTGGGCCTGCTACGTCCTCGCTGGGTTGGACTAAGATCATGCTTGTTGCCAGCAGCAAGTGCCACATGGCGCATGGTAAAGGAATGTGGGATGGGAGGTGTAGGTATTTGTGACATGCGTTACCGCATTGTGTCGTGAGGGAGCGTTTAATTTCCCCTTTTTTTTTTGTATTTTTGGTTCTGGACTTCTGCCTCTTCTGGGTCTTCTTGTGATATATGTTGCCGCATTGTGTCGCTGCTGTTTGTGCTCCTATTTTTGTTTTTCTGCTTCTATAAGTCTTCTTCTTCTTCTGAACCTTCTGATTCCTCCGTTTCTGATTCTGGTACTTCAATTTGTTCATTGTTCTTAGGGAGTATTCATCTATTTTGTGTTCCACTCCGCTGGTCCAACTCTCTTTTGTTGACGGCTCTCACTCCATTATTAGGCTTGAAGTTTGTTTTCAGTCCAGATGTGTCCTACGCAGGCGCGTACGCCGGAATGTGTTCTGGGGGGGGGGGGCAACCAGGGGGGAACCAAATAAACACATAACACGGCACAGTGGAACTTAAAACCTCACTTTTCTTTTTAGCATATGCGTAAAAACAAATTTAAACTAATATTTGGTATATAAAAACGCATATATGAAATGATTGCCACTATCTCAAAAATTCTCAACCGAGCCGCGCCTGGGGGGAGGACAACAAGGGGGGAACCAAATAAACACATAACACAGCATAACCTCACTTTTTTGGCATATGTTTAAACACGAAGTTAAACTAATATTTGGTATGCAAAAACAGATATGAAATAATTGTCACTATCCCAAACTTCTTAAAACACGCGTCGCGCCTGGGGGTAGTTGCCCCCCTTGCCACCCTGCGTACGCACCTGGTCCTGCGGCGATTAGGAGATCATCGGCGTATGTGTATGTTTTCTTAGAAAATACCATTTTTCTGAAAGAAGCCTGCACCACGCATACTTCCGTTGAAGTGCTGTGAGAATCTGAGAATTCAATTTTGACTCCGTATTTTATGTTCCACTCCGCTGGTCCAACTCTCTTTTGTTAACGGCTCTCACTCCATTATTAGGCTTTTCTTGAAGTTTGTTTTCAGTTCAGATGTGTCCTGAGCAGGCGCGTAAGCAGGAATGTGTTCTGAAGGGGGACCAAATAAACACATAACACAGCACAGTGGAACTTAAAACCACACTTTTCTTTTTGGCATATGCGTAAAAACGAATTTAAACTAATATTTGGTATGTAAAAACAGATATGAAATGATTGTCAGTATCCCAAAAATTCTCAGCCGCGCCGCGCCTGGGGGGAGGGCAACCAGGGGGAACCAAATAAACACATAACACAGCACAGTGATACTTAAAACCTCACTTTTTTTGGCATATGTTTAAAAACAAAGTTAAACTAATATTTGGTATGCAAAAATAGATATGAAATAAATTTCACTATCCCAAACTTCTTAAACCACGCCGGGCCTGGGGGGTAGTTGCTCCCCTTGCCCCCCTGCTTACGCACCTGGTCCTGCGGTGATTAGGAGATTATCGGCGTATGTGTATGTTTTCTTAGAAAATACCATTTTTTCTGAAAGAAGCCTGCACCACGCATACCTCCGTTGGAGTGCTGTGAGAATCTGAGAAATCAATTTTGACGCCGTATATCAACAATGTCTCATTGATTATTTCGGGTTTAATCCAAATTAAATTCGTTTGAGTACTTTTAATAATTATAAAAAACCTCACTTGAAAATTTACATAAGAAATTGTTCTGTCCCTACTTTAAAAGTAATGCATTTGATTATTGCGTGTTTAATTTATATTAAATTCATTTGAGTATTTTTTATAATTATGAAAAAAAGAATTATTTGAGAGAAAGAAATATATGACCATATTTTACGATACGTTATTGATGATTTCGGATATTATTTAAATTTAATCACTTGAATATTTTTATAATGATTGAAAACAATTTATTTGGCCATATTTTTACTGCTCTCATAAATTTGTCAACAGATGTCGATTTTTCAAGGGTCTGGACCTAAACATTTCAATGGTTTTATGGGGCAGACACTTGTTGTTCGGAATTCACCAACGCCCGACAGTAAATAATTTTAAGTTTATTTAGATTAGCTTATTAACCTCCCCACAATAAAATTGTGGGAGGTTACTACAATTAGTCCAAAATCGAAAATTGAGATAACATCAAATCTTTACGTTTTGAGGTCCCAGGAACCCAAAAAAGTTGTTTTTGAAAAATGTCTGTGTGTGTGTATGTGTGTGTGTGTGTGTGTGTGTGTGTGTGTGTGTGTGTGTGTGTGTGTGTGTGTGTGTGTGTGTGTGTGTGTGTGTGTGTGTGTGTGTATGTATGTTAGCACGATAGCGGCGAAGCTACTAAACGGATTTGGATGAAACTTTGCATGAGGGTTTCTTTAGTGCTCCAGAAGATCTGAAAAGGTTTTGGTTGAGATCGGATTACATTTAGTGCCGTTTTGGCACAACAAGTTGTTTATTTTATGATTACTTACAATTTGTAATTGAACCACTGAAAATCAGTAAAAATTCCGATTTCAACGATATATCACACTTGCACTTTTTCGATTTGGTTTCCGTGAAAAAAATTAAAAAACAAAAATTTCACTTGTTTTGTGCTCAAAGCAGTGCAATGTACAGGGTGATATTCTAATAATGACAGAGGTGTTCAGTGATTTCGGTTGATAACTCGGGAACGGTTGAAGATATCGAACTGAAATTTGAAACGTAAGTATAAATATTGTAGACGGACGGATCACGAGTGAATTAATAATACACCTACGTTATATGACGCCACAAATAAGAAAAATTCTTAGAAACTGGTGCAGATATCGACTTAACTATTGGAAACATCCAATTAAAGTTTGAAACGTAGATGGAAATATTGTAGATGGATGGAATACGAGTGAATTAAAAATACACCTACGTTCTGATGACGTCGTGAAAGCATAAAATTCTTATAACAGGCGAACTGATGATGATATCAAAAAAATATTTCTACAAGACGAGTCACGAAATTTTTTTTTAATTTCCAAGAAATATCAAATTTTCGGAGAAATGTCACTTTTCAGAAAAATGTCAGATTTTTAAATAATGTCAAATTTTCAGGAAAACGTCAAATTTTCGGAGAAATGTCACTTATCAGAAAAATGTCAAATTTTCGAAAAAATGTTAAATTTTCAGGGAAATGTCACTTTTCAGAAATATGTCAAATTTTCAGAAAAATGTCACTTATCAGAAAAATGTCAAATTTTCGGAAAAACGTCAAATTTTCGAAGAAATGTCACCTTTCAGAAAAATGCCAAATGTTTGAAAATTGTCAAATTTTCGGAGTAATGTCACTTCAGAAAAATGTCAAATTTTCGAAAAAATGTCAAATTTTCAGAGAAATGTCACTTTTCAGAAAAATGTCAAAAATTCAGGAAAATGTCAAAAATTCAGGAAAATGTCAAATTTTCGAAAAAACGTCAAATTTTCGAAGAAATGTTACCCTTCAGAAAAATGTCTCCTTTCAGAAAAATGTCAAATGTCAAATTTTCGGAGTAATGTCACTTCAGAAAAATTTCAAATTTTCGAAAAAATGTCAAAGTTTCAGAGAAATGTTACTTCAAAAAATGTCAAATTTTCGGAAAAATATCACTTTTCAGAAAAATGTCAAATTTTTAGAAAAATGTCAAATTTTATTAAAAGGACTCAAAGGAAAATTCCCAAAAAATACTACGGGTCCATTTGTGGTATAAGTTCTCTGTTAGTGTTATAAAGCGTGCAGACTGTATGCTGAGTATTTTTGACGTGTCAGGTGCCTCGAGAGATTACAAGTTTTTTCGACGTTTATAAAGCCCATGGATGGTGTGAGAGGCCATCCTGAACCGCTTACAAGCCCTACAAGTGTAAGCAACCCCACCGGAACGCTTTCGGTGAGTTTTTTCCAATAAAACTTTAAAAGTGACAGTGACATTATATTTTAAAAACTATTTCCGCTACTTCCGGCATCCCGCCGGAAATTCTTCCGGCAACATAACCTAAAAATAGTACTACATAACCTAAAAATAATTTAAGACATTGGTACCAACCTAAACATTTTTCAAAAACCAAATTCCCCAGAGAAACATTGGAACCAAAAATTTGACAGCTATCACTTCCCCGACCGATTTAGTGAAAAATTGGTCGAGGCCAAAAGATAAAACAAAATATACCAACTCAAACTTAAACGATCCACCATGAACACTACCCTGGCTACATCTGGCAGGGAAGCTGTCCACCAAGAGTTATATGGTTTTTTCCAAAGATGGCCATCCCTGCCATCCATCCCATTACCAACGAACAGGTTTTTTCGTTTAGTTGTTTCCCGTATCAATAATCAAAATTATTAAGTGCTCTTGCCTACGAACGTTTTTATAGAATTGTGTTTATTTTTATATTAATTTTAGGTCCATGTGGACACATTATAATTTTAACCTAGTCTTTAAGCCTACCTACAGAGGACAGGAGCTACTTTTCCATTTTTCTCCAAGCCAAACCGGACCTACCCCGTCCAGCTTCACACTCGCCACGGCGGCGTTCACCGTCGTTGTCTGGCTGGCCCCGGGCTAGGATCCGATGAAGCATATATTTGTATTAACAACATTGAATAAAATATTAATGTTGTGCAGACTATAAATTTAACACTCAAGTTCTTAGGTCCAAATCCCACCTAACGCAAGACTTTTTTTCTGATTTAATACGAAAAAAATATTTCAACTTAATAAATATAATTAAAGGAGATCGTTCATATTGTTTAGTGCTCTTTTCGGCTTCAAAGATTCACCGGGTGGGGAGGTTCCAGCCGCTTCCAGTAGCTGCCGATTTTTTTTTTATTATTATTATTACCTGTTAATATAATTTTTCATAAAATATTAAATTTTACTTGTTGCCGCGTTCTCTCTTTTTTGTACATACTTGGTACTGCAAAAACCTCTACCTCGGCTCCCGACGAGGCCGGTACCAGGAAACGCTGCGACAAGAAGTAGTAGCAAACCGACTCATATACATGTTCACATGAACGATCGCTTACCCTCATTATTGAAGTGCAAATTTAAACTCACAATTTATACGGTGCATTAGTGCAACGTGCATACTCTAAATTTGTGTTCGGTGTTCCCCGACAGTCCACTATCAGTAGCTGCAGTTCCTGTCGAATACGAAACCAAGAATTCCACACGAGGCTACCAACAACAGCCATAAGGTAGGAACTGTAATACCAAGTATCCTTTTAATATCGAACACTTGTAGTCATTAAGACACAAATAAACTAAGATGTACTTATCTCTTATATTATGCCTGGGTTTGGGTCGTGTTTATATCTTCGTTTCTTTAAGCTCATTTCTTTACACACCACATTGATTGCCATCAAATAACTCTGTATTAGTTATTTCAAGATATTAATTATAATTCAACTTTGTTCTTTTGTTATAACACATCAATTTAATCCGGATTTCTTAAGCTACAATTCAAATTAAGCTTTGTCAAATTTAACACAGTTTTACCGGGTTTCTTAACGTTTTTAAGTGGGAGTGTTTCAGACGCACAATCGATCACTCCGACCTATCCTACTGGAGTCCGAAACAAAAATGAATTGATAATGACAAAAATTAAATCGAAGGCAGTTAACGTTTCGGAAAATATTTCTTTTTCCGTTAGCAAAAACTTTCACTTTTAATCATGTCAAACATGACAGTTTGTTGTTTATGTATTTCCATAGTCACGTGAGACATTAAATTATATTTGTTTTATTTTTACTTACTTCGTCTCTGAGGATCGGCAACGAGCTGGTACAGAAATCTATGGAATAATTAGAAACACATTTATCCTCATTTAATAAAAGAATAGTTTTCTTTTAGTTGAGTGGCTTCCTTTTTTGAAAATATTCGCGGAGTTTCACTGGGTCTTATATATATTTTTATGTGTGAGACATTTTGCAATAGAAGTATTAAAAACTAGCCTCTTTGGCGCAGAAGTTTATTTCATCAAATTTTTAAATATTTTTTACAGTGGCAAAATACCCAACAAACATAAGAAATCATGAATATGCCACAAATAATAATGAATTATAAACAATATATATTGTACTTTATTACAGCAAATTTTCTTTATTATCAGTTTCATTTTGATTCTATACGAAATCGTGATCAGCTTCGTCTGCATTTTCAACGGTAGATTCTCCAGTGCTATTAACATTTTCTATAGTAGCAATTGAATCGAAACATTGTACTCCATTACAGTTCTTGCAGAGGTACAATTTAAATGAATTTTCCGACAGCCACTTTTGCTAGTGCAATCGCATGTGCATCTGCAAGATATTAAATTGATTGACATTTGAAGCTGGTTATTTAGTAGTTTTGATGGGCATTCGGTGGATCTTTTTTGTTGCCAACCTATAACGGGGATATTAAAGTAGAAAGCCTTATGGACGCATAAGGTAAAGACGGGATCCCACGGCCTGTGTCTTGGCAAACCTCGAGTTACTCGAGGTTCGTACCGGTGGATTTGTGATCGGTCGAATTCCAAGCCACGCGCATTCCCACGGCGCGTAGCTTGGCATATCACGAGTAGCCATCGAGTCGACCACTTCTCGTCAATACACCATTGCCAGACGTGTTAAAGTCAGTTTCAATTGTTTCGTTTTTCATCCCACTCAAATCTCGCTACACAATCCACAACAGGCTGTGGGAACGGATGCATGAGTCGTACGGAGGCTTGTCATCCGTCGATCCACAAGCCTTTGATATTCGAGAATTTACCGACATTTCACGGGAAAGGTCAAGCCATTCCGAGTCACCTCGAGTAATAATGAGTATTTACGTTCCCATGGCGAGAGGTATGACAAACTTCAGACCAGGCTCGCCAAGTCACACGCCGTGGGACCCCGGCTTAAGAGAGTAAATAATATACCGTAAAATATCATCTAACTTTTAAACATTGTTTAATGCTTTTAATTACTACTAAATACAATTTTTCATTTACCTTCGAGACAATGGTACGCAGTTTCTATAAAGTGTTAGTCACAATTTACTACATAAAATTCAAATTCATTTATTTTGTTATTGGATAATTACATATTGGTAAAAACAGTTACAATTGGTGTAAATAAAAGAAAGATAAATTAAGTGTAACTTAAATTAACTTAACCTATATGAGAAAAACTCAGACAACGAATAAAAATATTTAGCCACTAAGAGCAATTTCATTTTTTTTTTTTTTAATGAACTAAGTTAATATTATTTTATTTTAATTCATCTGGCAAATGATTGAATATTTTCAGCACCAAGTAGTTTGGAGATTCATTGGTGATTGTCAATTTAGAAAAGGGCATATGAATATCATTTTTATGTCTAGTATGTGCGTCATGTATATCTTTGTTGGGTTATACTTATGTTTATTTTTAAATATATAAACACAATATTTCGAATACAAACAAACATGTTAGAGTAAGAACTTTATGTTCCACAAAAGTGTCTCGACCGGTGTGCATGTATGGTAAACCTGCTATAGTACGTAAAATCCATCTTTGTGATATAAAAACGGTTTGTGATAGGGTGGAATCGCCCCAGAAACAGACACCATATCGAAGCCGTGACCTCTACTTGAGCATAGTATAGATTAATTAACTGTTGACTTGTAAGAATGTCTTTCATATTTTTGAATAAAAAATTAATTGAACTCATGGTCGACACGAGATGATTGCAGTTGGCTTTCCAATTGAGACATTCGTAGATTTGAATTCCCGAAAAAACTAATAGTATCTACACCGATGCTGTTAATAACTTGATTATTAATGTTTATAGTTACATTATCACACTCTTTCTGTCTGTTACGAAATCTAATTAGTTGCGTTTTATCAACGTTGAAATATAAATAATTTTGATTGAGCCAACTTCAAACATTTTCTAAGATGTTACTAATATTGATATTCAGATTGATGGATGAATTATTTGAAATGATTAATGATAAATCGTCTGCGTACATGGTATGAAAGGTTTCCCCAAGCATTGATTCTGGTGAGTTTATGTATAAAATAAAAAGGATAGGACCCAAAACGGAGCCCTGCGGTATGCCCATGTCAACCGAACAATAGCCAGAGTTGATATTATTGATGAAATAGTTGCTGGAATGTTGAATAGAAACATACTGTTTACGAAATTTCAAAAAACAAATTAACCAATTTAATGGAGGAAATCGTATACCGTAATCAGAGTTTATTAAGAATAATGTCATGATTGGAAAAGGAAATTAAATAATGAAATTCTGTATACTAACCAATTAAATCATGGTATTGGTTAAAATTTTAACAAACATGTTAAACATCAAAATGTACCAGAGGCTAGGGCGTGTAGAAAAATTATGGTTGATTATAAAATGGAGGTGATCCATCCTAGAGCAGCCTAATATTATTTTAATCTTTCACCATCGTGAAACTTGAGCATGTTTAGAAGGGATTTTCAACTGCAACTGCTACATTTCCACCTTTTCACGACAGCAAGATATTTATGGTTCCAGATCTCCTGCACCAGGATAATAGAAAAGCTATGTACCTAAATATTTACTTATGTTAGACATTATTTTGGAGTATTGCTTAGCAGAGTTTTATATATATTTGCCATCCGTAATTTTCTGTACATTTTACCATTCGTAGTTTTTGGCACACGGTGACAAATAGCAGTTTTATTCACGCTTGTCATGCGGCTAAAAACGAATATTTTGCCAAATCTAACTAGATAATTCCAAATAACAGGAAGAATATATCCAGATTTCTTAAAAATTTCAAAAATCATTTGCTTGTTTAAAAAAGACGACTCTCGGGACATTACAAATTACAAACTCATATCTTTATTATCAGTATTTTCAAAAATATTTGAAAGAATTATTTTTAATAAAATAGTCAACTTTCTAGAAACAAAAAATATATTTTCTACTAGTCAACATGGTTTTAGAAAAATCATTCAACGTCTACCGCATTACTGAGCTTTTTAGATTATGTGTACTGTAATTTAGACATGGGGAAAAAGGTTGTTGCAATTTATGTCGATCTTTCGAAAGCATTTGGCAGCGTGGATCATGATATTCTTCCAAGTAAACTAGAATGTTATGATCTACGTGGTCAATGTAATAGCCTTCTTAAATCGTATCTTATGAATAGGAAACAATTTGTTGATTATTTTGGTGCAAAGTCTACTAAACTTGATATTAGTTTAGGTATACCTCAAGGCCGTATTCTGGGTCCCTTGTTTTTTATTTCTATTATATATAAATGACATAAACCAACATGTAACATCTTTCGATTGTGCATTTGAAGACGATATTACAATTGCAACAAGTGACAAAAATATAGCTCTGGCAATTGAAAATTTAAATTCCAATTTGTTATCAGTCTCACAATATTTTACAAATAACCATTTAATAATAAACAGGGAAATAACCTTTTTTATGTAGTTTCATCCTATAGGTTCTAATTACACTGCTAGCCCTCTTATTCGGTTGGAAAATAAAACTATTCAACAAGTGAAGGACTTTAAATTACTTGGAATACATATTGATTTATCCCTAAACTGGAAATCACATATTAACTATATTTGTAACAAGTGTGCAAGTAGTTGTTTTGCTATTAAACGTTTATCTCAGATAGCCAAGATACTGTAAAATCATTTTATTTTGCTAACTTTGAAAGTCGCATTAGATACGGAGTAATTTTTTGGGGCTCTTCTAATTTAGCGAACCGTGTGTTTATATTTGGATTAAATTACAGGGCATCCTCTAGAGACACATTTATAAATGAGAAGATTTTAACGCTTCCATGTCTATATATTTTAGAAATATTAATAATTGTAAAAAAGAATCCATATAAATTTATCTTTCAAAATTATCACCATGATTATGCCACACGACATGGCTTTAACTTGCAATTTTCTACACACAGGTTAGAACTGTACAAATCAAATCCCTACTACATGGGATCAACTTTATATAACAAGTTAAATGTAAATATAAAAACATTGATAATATAAAACAGTTCATGTCAACTACAAAGTCGTTTCTAATAAATCATGCTTTTTACTCCATAAGTGAATACTTAAATTTTAATTGATTGTTTTTCATTGTTTGTTTATTTGTTTTTGTGTTCTACTATTCTATTTGAATGTGTAAATACTGTTCTCATTTGTAATTCTGACTTGTCCTAGGTATATCATTGTAATGATCGGTTGGATTAATAAATGGCTATTCTATTCTACATTAGAAATTCGGTTTGGTAATTGTTCAAAATTTATCGTACTAATATAGTTTTAGTTACCGTGTAAATGCTTTCAGCAGAATTTTCGTTATTTATAACTTTACATCAGGTTTTGTCAGCTAAACCTTAATTACCGTGCCATTTTAAGTAATGTATTAGTTTTACCTATATTAATGTAACCATTTTGTGCAGAGCGCTGTCAATTTTGTGAACTGCATATCTCATTACCTTAGTGGTAATATAGCCTGGTGGGCGTGATATGTTGGTGATTCAAATTACATAATTTTTGGTAATGCATTTGGTAATGATCACGCGCCGATGTGTAGCGATATCCTAGATTTGATTTGTCAAGTCTAAGTCACGTGATGTGGACTATTATTTTAAAGGAATTCAAATGATCGTGCACAGACTAGCGTGACATGTATCTTTTTTTTACCGTAGGAGGTAAATATAGTTGTTTAAGTTTTGGGTCGTCCCGTTTTAATTTGACAGTACAGCGCGTAGAGGTTTTTCATTGGTGAGCTAGGGTAAATATTACTTAATAGAATCAAGCGCAAAGCATTCGACCCTTGTACTTTGTACTTACCTTAACTCCGTGTGTAATATATCCTTTCCTCTTAATATCTTTGCCGTGTGTAATATACTAAGTACCTTGTTCCGCGTAATATGTTAGTTTCCTTGATTCCGTGTGTAATATATATTTTACTTAAATTCCACGTATCATTTTTCTTTATCTTTTATTATGAGAGTAAATCATAATACTTACATTTTTATGTATTTGGCATTTAGTGTATTTTATGTTTGTTATGAATGCCCATATAATGTTGTTTTGTTATCTTATTATCTTTTCCACGTATAATATACTTTATCATTTTATGTTTCTTTGTTATAACAGTCTGTTGTCCCTGTAGAAATAAAGATCTTTTATTATTCTATCGTAAGTGCCTTTTTCAGTATATTGCAATATATTATTCGGTGTTTTTTTTGATATGTTTCATGTAATGTGTTTGCCATAGGTATATTTGATATCTTATTTTAAAGTTACGGATAACGTTTCCTATTTTCCACAACGTAAAGTGTTAGGAATTATTGAGACAATTTGAGGGATATTCTTGGGGTAAGATATACTCAAATTTCGGTATAGTTTCAAGTTTAGCTGCCCTGATATCGTGTATTGTAATATATTGATTATTGTAGGTTACATTTAAACATTAGTAAAATTTTTCTGTGCGTTGTCATTGATGTTTTCATATGGTTAATTTCATTTTTGTTAACCTTTGTTGTAATATATTGTTATTGTGAATTATCTTCTATTTTCTTCAACCTCTATCTTTCCTTTCTTGATTACACTAGTTTAACCATGGCGCCCGAACCTTGAACCCACTGCCCTTTTGCTTTACGTACCTTTACTGTGCCAGTCAGGGTAAAACCAGTGACGTTATCCACATTACTAGTAGTTGTGGCCAACTCAAAAAAAAAAATAACTTGGGCAGATAAAAACCTTCTAATGACGCCACACTACTTAAAAAAAGGTTTAAAAAATATCAATCTTTTTCCTACTTAATGTGCATGTTCTGTCCAACGAGCAGCTATAGAGACTTATCGGTTTTTTCAAAGATAAGTATTTTTATAGACAAATCCAAAATAAAAAATTGAACACCCTTGCCATTTCTTGTTAACGTAAATTTTCAACTATTTCACCTGTACTATCCAAGCTATTCGCAATTTTGTATATATGTATAACATTCAGTATACCCCAAATGTAGTGGCACGTTCAAGAAAAAAGAAAAAACGTATAGACGAAACGTGGCTCAGAAAATTTAATGCATCATATAGAAAGTTATATGCTAGCCACATCAGACACTTTTATTTGATTTATGTTTTGGTGATATTTGACATATGCCACGAGTCTTTATTTTATAGCCGTCGGAGGATTTCCCATATTGATATTCAATTCAAGTTTACCTTAAGAGAATAACATTGAAAAAGTGTCCAGTGGCTTAGGTAATATTTTATAGTCAAAAAGAAAGTTGACCAATATCGCAAGTGACCGATTTTATTAGTGAGAATTTTTTCATTGTTTTAACAAGCGGATTCAATCAACTTATAATACTTGTAACAATTATAATATTGTAACGTGTTTCCACCCTTAGGAAACTACCCCTTGCAAATTCCGTGGGTTCCAAAAATTATAACAAGAGATGTCCACTAACACACTTTATTAAATATTTACTGGATACTTCACAATACTATTATTAATTTAAATACACTTTACTGACTAAAATCACAATGTTTATTACTTTGTTTATCTTTGAACTCTTAACCTCACTTTCTATACTTTCTGAACTTTCTGAACTACTCGCCGAGAATGCGGTTGGTCTTTTATACCTAAAAATGACAGATCTCGATTGTTCTGTGATGACGCCACCATTCTCTAGAGAATTCCAGATGTCACTTTGGAATCTTCTGGTAGGTTCTTTTTCGAGTAGGTGCAAATACACTACATTCATTCAGACATTCGATCTGTTGAAGTCTGCCTACTTTTTAGTAACATAACCTTAAATTTTAAGGGGTGCAACATATTACACTGCCCCCTCCTTAAGCCTGAACGTCCCGGTCAGGCAATTCAGCCTCTTTCACATACTTCGCCAGTCTATCCAAGTGTACGATCTTCATCTTGGACTTTTTGTTTCGTTGAATTCGATAGACGACATCATTAATTCGGGTAATTACAGTATACGGTCCATCCCAAGGAGGTTGAAATTTCGGGGATCTCCATTCCTTCCGCTGTGGGTTGTACAGCCAAACCAGATCCCCCACCTTGAATCCCCCTGTACTGGCATTCTGATCATAACGAGCCTTCAAGCGGTTACTAGTTCTGTTCATCTGCTCTCGATCATTCTTTGACTGTTCTCGACTTCCATTTCTGTAGTTGCTCATGGAAAATGGTTCCCCACGGGCAGCACAATTCTTACACTTGCGACACCAGGCCTCCACATCCTGGCGACTATTAACCCAATAGAATTGTTCCCGTGCTCTACTCAATGTCTTGTTTATGCCGAAGTGTCTGCTGGACGTTTTATTATGTGCTTCCTGAAGTACTTCTGGTACACGACACCTGGGAATCACTAGACGCATGGCAACCTGCTTCCCATCTGGGCTTTCCCATGCTCTCCTCAAAAGCCCATCTACGACCGTAAGTGAATCCCATTGTGACCATAAAGCCTTCAGCCCCACTTCTTTGTTGGAAACATCCTTCCATGCTGGACGCGTTCCCTCTTCTTTTGCTCTCAACATGGGTCCGATTTCTACATCGCGCAATTGCTCTTGCCTCAGAGTTTTCTTTGACCAACTCTCTGGAAGATCGACCTTGACAGTGTTGACTTCAACCATGTTTGACAATCTTTCCACCTGAGGGTAGCGCTTGCAATCTTCTTTGTCTGGTTTTCTGGATAATGCAGGAGTTTTGACTGCCTGCGTTGTCAACAGCCTGGTTTTCTCGCATTGGTCGTTCACTTTTGACAGAATAAATTGTTCATTCCCAATCCTTAACATTCGCTTTCCTATGTCAACAATAAATCCATACTGTTCCATAATGTCCAGTCCCAAAATGAAGTCATCCGTAATGTCAGCCATGATGGCCCTGTGGTCGAACCTCAAATGCCCAATCTGCAAACCCAGGTCTACTTCTCCATGAACCGTAGCCCTGTCCCCCGTAGCTGTCCGGACGATCACTTCTTCATTTTGCCTCTTGGTAATCTTTATGCCCGATATAAATCCTGGACGTACTATTGATGACGTAGTACCTGTGTCGATGGTAAACAAACATTTTCTTCCGTTCACATATCCATGCAACAACAGTCTGCTTGTGATTCTTCGAAGCTGGGAAATCTTAATTTCTCTGGGGGCACTGCATTCCCTAGCCAGAACAACCCCCCTGGTACTGTTTTCCTGCTCCTCTTCAAGATTCACAGCATTTACTCGACTCTCCGAATTCTGCTGTCGACAGTCTCGTTTCATATGGCCCACCTTGCCGCAGTTATAACATTTAATACCACCACTCGGCTTTCCTTTATTTTGCTGTTTATCCTGCTTTCCTAGGCCATCCAATTTATCGAATAGTTTGGTAAACATTTTCTGCATCTCAGTCAACATAGGGTTCTGATTCATTTCTGGTTGCGATTCTTCGAGAGTCACAGCTCGCACTCTCGACCTTGGAGTATCTCTGTAGGCGGCTTCTACTTCAAGTGCACGCACCAAAGCTTCGCTACTACTTTGGTGTCTTGTCAGCCTCAGAACTCGCCTGACCTTTTCATCCCTTATGCCATCTAAAAAGGCCCCTACGGCTAATTGTTCCTGAAATTCTCTAGGTGCAGTCGGATACGCCAGGTGTGCCAGTCTCTCTATCGCAGCTTCGAATTCCTGTAAACTCTCTCCAGCCTTTTGTGTTCGTGATTTTAGCTGGGCTTGGTATACTTGGGCGAGATGTTGGTCGCCATATCTCAAGTCCAATGCAGCTTCCAAGACTTTGAAGTCCCTTTGTTTATCCACTGGGATAGTCTGAAGCAACTCTGAGGCCTGGCCCCTTAATGCCAGAACGAATGCCATGGCCTTTTCCTCGTTATCCCAGTTGTTCGCACATGCTGCTGCCTCAAACTGCCTCTTGTACGTCGTCCAGGAACTTTGGCCGTCAAAAGAAGGAGGTTTTAGTCGCTGACCCGATGATACCACCTGCTGGCTTCCTCTATCTCTCAACTGTCGTTTAAGCCGGTCTATTTCTCCTTTGACTTCTTCTTCGAACTTGTTTACTTTCTCTTTAACTTCGGTTACTTCTCCTTTTACTTGACTGACTTCTGTCTCGACTACTCCTACTTTACCTTCCACCTTGTTTATCTCTTCTTTGACTTCACATTTTAGTACTTCATTGGCAGAAATTATAGCGTCCTGTTGTATTTTGATTTGTTAATTTAGAATTTTCCTTAATTCTTCCTGGCGTCTTTCTTGCTCCTGTTTTTCCTCTTGATGTCGTCTTTCTTGTTCTTCTTTCTCCTCTTGCTGTCGTATCTTCAGGTCTTCCATAATTTGTCTCAATTCGTCTTTCTCTTCTTGACGTCTTCTTTCTTCATCCTCTTTTTCTTTCTGACGTCTTGTTTCTTCATCCTCTTTTTCTTTCTGACGTCTTGTTTCTTCATCCTCTTTTTCTTTCTGACGTCGCTTTTCTTGGTCCTCTATAATTTTTCGCAGTTCGGTTTTTTCTTCTTGGCGTCGTCTTTCTTGTTCCTCTTTCTCTTCTTGACGTCGTCTTTCTTGCTGTTCTTTTTCTTCCTGACGTCGTTTTTCCTCCTCTTGACGTCTTCTTTCTTCCTGTTCTTTTTCTTCCTGATGTCGTTTTTCCTCCTCTTGACGTTTTCTCTCCTGTTCTTCTTTGTCTTCCTGCCGTTGCTGCGCCATCATTTCTTTGAATTGTTCGAACAAGTCCTGTATTTGTTTATCGGATGCCATACTTCTTGTTGTTACGGGCATACGATGAAATTAAAATAAAATAAATTTAACTGTCACGTCAATATCGGTAATGGAACTTTCCAGACAAATCTCGAAATAGCACGAAAAAGTCTTATCCAGAGTCTTTTGTCACTATCCAGTTCAGAGAATTTAATAATCTCCACTAATGTCCAAATAGAAAAGTTCTAGAAATTTTCACGCACTAAATGAGTCTTTTTCAGTGTCTCTATCACTTCTCAGTTCAAAGGATCACACTAATGTCCTAATAAAATGTTCTACAATGTCTCAAAAATGCACTTAACACTATTTTCCTGTCCGAAAATAACCCTCGAACAATGTCCAGTAAATTAGTCCATTGTGTTAGCACTAAACCTCGAGAATACTTCTCGAACTCTCCAGCACAACTTCAGAGTCCCTCTTGTCATAAAATTCCGCTTTCTGACACCAATTTGTAACGTGTTTCCATCCTTAGGAAACTACCCCTTGCAAATTCCGTGGGTTCCAAAAATTATAACAAGAGATGTCCACTAACACACTTTATTAAATATTTACTGGATACTTCACAATACTATTATTAATTTAAATACACTTTACTGACTAAAATCACAATGTTTATTACTTTGTTTATCTTTGAACTCTTAACCTCACTTTCTATACTTTCTGAACTTTCTGAACTACTCGCCGAGAATGCGGTTGGTCTTTTATACATAAAAATGACAAATCTCGATAGTTCTGTGATGACGCCACCATTCTCTAGAGAATTCCAGATGTCACTTTGGAATCTTCTGGTAGGTTCTTTTTCGAGTAGGTGCAAATACACTACATTCATTCAGACATTCGATCTGTTGAAGTCTGCCTACTTTTTAGTAACATAACCTTAAATTTTAAGGGGTGCAACATATTACAATATTAAATAAATAGAAGACAACATAACTAATACTGCAAAAATGCTCTTTGCTTCTGTTCGAAAAGGATAAATTGGTATACAAAAAGTATTTAAATTTTGGGACAAATGTACATTTTGTTTCCTTTGTTGGCTTTGGATGTCTCCATTCAGCCACGGTATTTTTTATAATAATAACAACAACAATCCTACCTTTAATTGAATCGATACGCGCTAACCTAACTAAATATTAATATAACCTACGAATCAAAATCTAACCTAACATGAAGAACCGGATAATATGACAGGACACAACAAATCAGGAATTATTGGACAAGGATGATACACATTTCACGTCAAGGTATCCTTCATGACGACTTTACTTAATACACAAGACATATGAGGCACCGGTAAGAAGACGATTTTAAACAGAGAGTAGGAACAGAGGAAATCATCTACACATATAGTAGTACAGTTAAAGAGTTAAAAAATATGCAAAACTTCGGAATAATGTGATATTGAACGGATTTCATTCAGTTTTAGCAGAATAATAGTAAATGCTTCACAGAAAAGTTTCGATATTGTGCGGGGGCTTGCTAATTTATAGGGGGTGGATGCCACCCCCTCTCAGGGGGCGGCTCTTAAAAAATATATATATTTATTGGAGCTGAAGTAGAATCAAATTTTAAGGAGAAAAGGTTCTATGCAATTTTTCACATATATTGATAGTTTTTAAGTTATAACGACTTTAAATTGCGATTTTAGCTTAAAAAAAAGGTATTTCCAAACGGCTTTCGTCATCTCGAAAAGTATTACTTTATCGAAAAAATGGTACAGACCAATTACAGAAAGTACAAATTGGCAATTAATTATATTTTTTATTTATTGATGTAGGATTAACAATTTCGGAGATATTTAAGTTTACATTTGGCATCGAAATGTTCATAAGATAATTATTTAGAGTGAGAGTTAAATATCTCAGAAACTGTGACACCTACGTCAAGGATGCTAATAGGTAGAATAGGTTGTTTATTAAGCTTTCAACTGTCTTTTTATTTGTTTCTGTAACATAAAAAACAAAGAATTTATGACCGAAGCAATGTGCGTCTACACATTTTTTTAATAACAACGTCACCATTTTGTTACTGTAACTAGCCAGTAATTAAAAAAAAAGGAATTTCAAACACTGTTTCTCATTAATATATAGCATGACGTAGATGCTCAAATTCTTTGGTTTGTATACAGCACTTGCTTTAGAGATAAGTACATTTTAAACTATAAAGGTATTTTCGGTAAATCGTAATTTTTTTTCTCCTTTTCCAAATATCTCATTAAATATTAGTTTTATTGGAAATGGGTCGAGACCAAAAATAAAGCTCATAAACTGATAATGAATTTCTTTATTTATTTACATAGATTTAATAGTTTCGGAGATATGAATGTTTACAAATGGCGTCCGAACGTTTATAAAACGAAAAGTGCAGTTTAAATGTTAAATATCTCAGAAATTGTGACACCTACGTGACGTATGCTAAGAAATGAAATTAAGAACAATTCATTGCGCTTTCAAATTATTTTTTACTCGCTCCTGTAGCATAAGAAATAAAGAACTTTTGATGGAAAAATATGCGTATTTATATTTTCTTATATAAAAAGGTCGCCATTTTGTTACTTTAATTAGCCAGTAATTTAAAAAAATTATCTCAAATACAGTTTTTCATTAAGATGTAGCATTACCTAGATGCTCAAATTTGTTTGCTCATTTAAAGCACGGTCAATAAACAATACGGTTGCATCAATCAGAAGCTTTAGGACGAGAGAGACGCGGGGGGCGGGAAATCGAATGAAAGAGATAGACATATCGGATTTCCGTGCAAAAGACAGAGACAAAGATGCTTGTAGTGTCTACAGGTGACGTAGGTTGTAGACCCTACCGGAATATTTGTCTCTGTCTTCTGCACGGAAATCAGATATGTCTGTCTCTTTCATTCGATTTCCCGCCCCCCGCGTCTCTCTCGTCCTAAAGCTGCTGATTGATGCAACCGTATCGTTTATTGACCGTGCATTTAAAGCACTTGCTTTAGAAAAAAATGCATTTTAAACTTCGAAACACTTGGATACCAAATATAAACTTAAATATCTCCGAAATTATTAATCCTACTTTCTGCAATTGGTCTGTAACATTTTTTCGATAAAGTAATACTTTTCGAGATACTTGACGATAGCCGTTTGGAAATACCTTTTTTTTTAAGCCAAAATCGCAATTGTTCAGTTGTTGTAACTTAAAAACTATTAATTTATGTGAAAAATTGCATAGAACCTTTTCTTCTTATAATTTGATTCTACTTCAGCTTCAATAAATAATAATAATAATAATACGTTTATTTACATAAGAAATTAACATGTGTTTTACAAAATGTTGTATATAAGAATATATTGTAAATAAACAGTAGATAACCCACAAAAGTAAACTTGCACGTGGGTACAATTTGCTTATTTACCTTTTGCAAAATATTAATAATTATAAATAACTTTAATAATTGTAATAGTAGTAGTTAGACAACGTATTTATTAATGTAAGTAATAACAACTAAGCTAAATAACAAAACCTAAAAAAAAAAAAAGAAATCTTCTACATATAACTTTTGCAAAGGAGAAAGAAAAAAAATGGATACAAATTTTTGCATATTCTGATTCAAACTAAACAATAATGTATATTAAAATCAATTTTATCACTCAATATAACATCTCTTTACTTTTACACAAATAAAGATTTGCATAAGTTAATTTTTAATATTAACCAAGTTATGTATTTCTTGCCTATTTAAGTTAAGAATGTATTTTTTAGTCTTTTTTTTTAAATAACTTTTTTGTTTTAATTACTTGTAATTCAGTTGGCAATGTACTGTACAGTCTAGATGACAAATAAGTATAATTTCTTTGCCCTACTGTTTTGATTGCTGTCGGTACCATTGCCTTACCTTTATTTCGGGTTTCATATTGATGTTGGGAAAAGGATAGCATGTGTTTATTTTTATGTTGGTTAGATACTACACTAAGAAAATATAATTGCCTTATGTCCAGTACTTTCGCTTCTGAAAAAAGTTCATCACTTGGGTAAGTATTAGGTTTTAAAAAGAGTATTTTTAAGAATTTTTTCTGAATGATGTCTAATTTTTTAAGGTGACAGTAAGCAACTCCACCCCAACCTAGAATGCCATATATTAATCTAGATTCAAATAGCGCAAAATAGACCATTTTCATAAGGGGTATGTCTAGTATGTTTTTTAAATATTTGAATCTGTACATTATACTCCTTAGAGTTTGTGTAATGCTATTTACTTGCAAATCCCATCTTAAATGTCTATCAATCACTATGCCTAAATATTTCGTTGATTCAGCTGAAGATATTTCTATTATCTTACCGTGGTTATTTATTTTTAATGAGTTATAACTAGGCAAACCATTTTTATAACAACTAAATGACAAAAATACGTTTTTTTTGAAATTTAGGGTTAAAAGTTTATGATTAAACCAGTCCATTATATAACCTAGCTCACTTTCCACTGTTTTTTTTAAATTATCCCAATTTTCACCCTTGAAGAAAATGGCAGTATCATCTGCAAAACTAAAAATGGAAGCATTAACGCTGAGATTAAGTAAAATATTTATGTAAACAACAAACAAAACTGGGCCTAGCACAGTTCCCTGAGGTACTCCATAAAGCACAGTTCTTTCCTCATTTAGAGTATTGTTAATCATGACTACTTGTTTACGATTCGACAGATAGTTTTTAAAAAGTTCCAGTACATGACCTCGAAAGCCTAGATACTCTAAGGCATCCAACAACTGCGAGTGACTAACAGTGTCGAATGCCTTAGCCAGATCCAGAAACACACATAAAGAGACTTTATATATATTATATTTTAAGTGCCACCCTCTGAGAGGGGGTGGCATCCACCTCCTATAAATGAGCAAGCCCCCGCAAAATATAGAAACTTTTCTGTGAAGCATTTACTATTATACTGCCAAAAATGGACGAAATCCGTTCAATATGACATTATTCCGAAGTTAAAACCTCTAGTTACTGTACTATAGTACAGACGACATAACCTGTTAAATTTTCAGAATATTTATTAAAATTTTTCATTCATTCGTGGTTACTTTATACAACGTGATCTACTATGACATGCGGAAAATTTAACAGTAGGTTGTCCCCACCGAAAGGAGTTAAAAAAATGAAAAATTAAAGAAAAAGACTAAAAAAATTACCTTATTTTTTTTGTGGAAATGCGCAGCCAATGACTTTAACTAATCTAATGTAATGCGGTACAACCATATCACTTTATCAGACTTGGGATTGACACTACTGACAGCAAAGCTGGATAAGATAGAAGTGACTTCTTGGTTTTAATCAAATCACACTACAAAAATAGCGAAATAAATCGAAATAAATCGAAGACATTGACCCCATGCTGGACAACGAGCAGATATATGAGATATTTAGTTAAACCGGTCAATGACTTTTTAGGAGTCTACACACGATGCAGCGGCAGAGAGCCAGCCTTATTGGCATGCTTTGAACTCATTCGTAAAAGTGAACTGGTCCGCTGGAATTCCAATTATCTTCAAAGCGTACCGACAATGTTGGTTCTCTGCCGCTTGTTCGTGTGTAGACCCTTTATAACGTCATTTTGGAACGGTTATAAAATCGTGCGAACTATAACTAAGCAAATTTCGAAAATAGAAAAGAAACAGATTTTCCTCAAAAGAATTAACGCACGAGCCGGCTATGACTAATCTGCGGTGAGCTAGGGTGTGGGTCTCCACAAGAAAAAAATATGAACATTAATCTTGGGTAGGTTAAACAAATTTAAAATAAATACTGACCAACAAAATGTTAAGATGTTTCCAGGGCGCCACGTAGTTTAAATTATACTCGGGTATTCGGCTCCTGACTAGGAAACTACGAAACTTCAATTCTTTTAAGGGAAATGTTCAAACTAAACTAAATTATAAGTTGTATTTAAATTCTGTGGAATGAAACCAATGTATCAATTTAATTAAATAATGCATATATTACTAAGCAGAAATCGGCACATAGAAATGACAAACATTATTAAATTATATTCATAAAAGGGAAGTTCTAATACGCTGCTAATTTTTGTCGAACTAAACTTCCTAAATAGGGACTCAAATCACGTGGGATAAGTAATATAATAAATTAATCTAATAACTCAGTATTCAATTGCTTTATGTTATTAATAGACGTACGCTGAAATAATAAAGATCTTTATTAAGGGCGCAGAAAAGTGCATCACGAATGTTTTATAATATAACGTAATATATTGCCAAATGTGACATGAATGGAAAGGTAGCAATATTATATTACTTTTACACAGAGAAGGTTGGTTACTCTTGAGTTTTAAATAGACGATTTTTAAAATAAACAAATAACTATGTACGTTACGCGAAGACGTGAAATAGGTACCTACCCAAATAAATATACCAAACAAAAACACTAATTAAATACACAAACAGCTTAAAATAGAAATTTGGTAAAAGATAAAACTTCCTAATTTAATAATACAAAAAAGAGTAATAATAATTGGTGGATCTGACCTCTGCAGTTGACGTTTACGTGGACGGTCGGCCAGCTGATCGCAGGTCGGGTGTTCCAGCGGGTCAAGGGCAGCGGAGGAAATTACCACCAGAAAAACGCTGCGAACTGATAAGCCGGGCTAACAGGAACGTCTAGCAGCTATCTCCTCTCTTTCTCGAACCCCAGTGAATATTTAAAATCAGATCCAAAGGACGATTATGGAATTTATTATTATCCCCAATTAAATAAAACCAAAGCAAAAACGCCTAAAAATAATTCCCACATATGTACGCATACCTCTAGATGTTGTTGAGGCTTTTCAAATAAAATTTAATGCACGGCGTGGAGAGTGCAAAATTATACTCCGTCAACCAAAAGACGATTTTCGTACCTCAGACGAAATTAATCCAAATGGAAAAATCTTTTTAGTCCGAAAGAATTCGACTAGTGTTTTCTAAACCAAACCAAGTCACTATTAAATTTTTCACGATTTTGGAATTTGCACAATAGGTATTAACGTATAGCCGTTCACAAGTGTAATGACTCTCTCTTACCAATTAAAAGTATTCATCGCGCATGGATGAATTAGAATTCAAACTAGATGGCTCTACTTTGGTGATTATAGTATTATTCAAATTTAATTAATAACTAATTTTATAGAAGTAACCTTTTAAAATAACTAACTTTAATTGAACTAGCTTAAAGTATTTTTGAACCGTAACACCTTTTCTTGATCTCGCCGGCCGGCTTCTTTTTTTTATGCCAATTAAGGAAATGTAAACAACTCGAATACGTTCTTTCACAAGTAACTTCGTCGACATATTCAGGAGTAGGTCAGGACTTACTCAACATCAGCAGTGTATCTTCGCAAATTTACTAATAATTTAAAATACTAAATTACCTCAGAATCCCCTAAAATTTTGCAGGGGCTTTCCCACATTGAAGACTACTACACCATTTTATTTTTCGCATTTCTTGGTAGATCACGCTGTGTAATAGTGAGATACTATCCATAGGTAACGAGTTAGCAAAATGTACATTAGATTGGGATGAAATTCGTTATGTTGTGATTTTTTATACTTAAGTCATTTACTGAAGGGAAGTGTTGTAATCGTGAAAGTATCTCAGATTTTCACATTTCAATTCAATCAGTCTGTTTATCTCTCTGTCCGTTTGAAGTATTTTTGCCTGTTGGCGCTATATCTGCAAAACTATTTGATGGAAAAAAATAATATTTGTTGGGTAATTAATGTTACTGCCAACGAAGAAATTGGATATACTTTTAGTGAAAAATATCCAAAAAAAAATAAATAATAAAAAATGTACCCGACCAGAGGGCAATACTATTTGGTATTTAGTTAACACAATTGCCTACGAAGAAACCTGCTATACCTTTAACAAAAATTATGCTTGGCATCTATTTCGAAAGATAAAAAGTTACTATATTTAACCTCGCAAATTCTCGCATTTTATCAACATATTTTGTACACTTATAAATATGATCATCATATTAACTCGTTTTGTTGCCGTGGTTATCAAATTCGACAACCACGGCAAGACCCGGAAGAAATCACTTCATTCACCAAATAAGTTACTAACTACTTTCCCATCTGATATTATAATATCATATTGTATATCAATCTTAAATTCCGTTTCTTTGAATTTTGAGTTACCAAGCTTTTCTTTTGCAATTGACTAATCTTCATTTTTAGTCCAATGCATCACTGAATTTTTGTAGAGAATTTAGTTCTCTAAAATTTTTGCTATTATATCATTTTACTTCCACATCCAGTGGAAGTATAGTAACGACAAAAAAATTTTTAAAAATTTTTATTGTTCAAATAGGCTTAAAATGTCATGAAACGTCGAGATTTGAGCGAAAAAAAAAATTTCTGTCTGTCTGTCGGTCTGTCTGTAACTTTTTTTTGTGCGCACGTTTACTCTGGAACCGTTTAAGATATTGACTTGAAATTTGGTACACGTATGTACTTTAACGAGATCTGGAACTAGATTATATTTTCCTGTTGTTCCGACGAAGGGTTGGGCGGTAAATTGGGGTAAATTTGGGGTAAATGGGTAAATCAAGCAGGTAAGAGTCGATAAAATTGGTATTTAGTATATACAAGAGAAGCTAGGGTCTCAAAAAAATTTTTGGCATTAGCCACCCCCATTACCACCCCCACCCCCTTATTAAAGGGGATGAAAAAAAATCGTGATTTAGTGTATGTACAAGAACCAGAAACCTCAAAATATTTTTTTACTTCATCCACCCCCACTACCACCCCCCTATCACCACCCCCACTCCACTACCGATGTGGGGTATCGTTTTATTGGTTTTTGGGGTAGAGGATTTCAAATATTATAGTATTAAAGTTCCATAAACAATTATTTCCACATGCAAACTTTTTTCGTTGTGAGTGACTTGGATAGAGAATCTGGATGTGGAAGTAGTGATTCCTTGGGCAGCGGTTTTTCATATCTCTTACGACTTTGGCAGCGTTCTCATTTTATATGTGTATTGTAAGAAGTGCAACATTTTTCAGTATTTTTTGCAATATTTGCATGATTTTCAAGATTAAGTCAGCCATTTTGAATCCATCATTTTTAGATTTGCAATTATAATGACAACATCATAATCAGTAGCCTCGAAAACCCTTGTACGGATTTTTTCGTAATTTTATGTTTAAATTGTTTGAGTTTTACTCGAGGTTATATCAATAAAATATTTTATGATAAAATATTAATTTCTTGGACTAAAAAAAAAATATTAGCACACTTTTTTAATAGGTAAACTTAAATTGGTTATTTTTAGAGTACTTTGCAAGAGGTTTCATTCAAATCCTTTACGTTCAAAGTATTTCTGCAATAACGCACTTTTTTCAGTTAAATGCGCTGGAACTAATTCTTTTATTATTATTGATAACTCTTTATTAATATATATTAATCTTCAAACCAGTCACTAATTTAAGTGTATTTATTATAACTATTAGAGTGCAAAGCAGAAAATATCTTCCAACAGAATATGTAAACTTCGTAAAATCACTAAATCCGTTAACAAAAATTTAGATATATTTTTCCTGTAATACGCCACTGTCTAGGAATTGGGGTAAATACGTGTTCACACACTTGGGATTTCCTCTTCCATTTTCTCTTCCTACCCTGGTCAATTGTAAATAAGAGAAAGCATATCAAATTTCTAGGCACTACTCATCTCAATGAAAATGAAACATGATTACATAACGTTGTAAGGATCGAGTATCTAAAGTATACTTTTAAATCGGTATTTGAAAGACCTCATAGTTAAAATTAATCCATGTTTTTATAAGCTTGCTTGCCAGTAAATTGAAAGAAAATTGGAGGATGACGAATAAAAAATAAAATAAAAAGCTGATTTCTACCCGGGATATATAATCCTCAATGGAATATTCTACGATGCGAGCTTCTTTTTATTACACGTACAGGGTGTAACTTAGGCATGGTAAAACATTTCTGGGTTATTTCTTAGCTATTTTAAGAAAAAAGAAGTTCATATAAACATATGCCTCTTTTTTGGAGATACGGGATGTATAAATTTACCCAAAAAATATAGATTTTTTCTTATATTATCTTATAAAACTTAAACTTAAACTGTTTAAAGCGTAATGCTTTATGTAAAAAAAAACTATATTGATGATCCGGCAAATTACAGGCCTAATTCTATCGTGCCATTATTTGCCAAAATCTTTGAGGTAGTTCTCAAATCTCAAATCACGATTTATTTTGAAAATTGTAATCTTTTCAATAGTTTTCAATATGGGCTTCAGGTCAAAATTGTCAACAACGTTAGCAATTAATTCGTTGATAAATTTAATAAATAAAGGTTTTGAGGCCAAAGAATTTGTGCATGTGCAATTTTTAGACCTAAGTAAGTAAGTAAGGCTTCCGACTGTGTACCTCACATTATTTTAGTGAACAAACTGAAATTTTACAAATTCTCTGCGAGTATCAGAAAACTGATTATGTTGTATTTGACTGATCGTCATCAATTTGTTCACTTTAGTAATGCTAATGCTGGTAACATTGATGTTAAATTTAGTTTTCCTCAGAGTTCAGTTTTATTTCTTATTTATGTTAACGATTTGCCAAACAGTAGTCACTCAACAAACTTCACTCTCTTTGCTGATGACACAACATTAACTGTCTATGCTTCATAACTGATTTTTAAACAATAAGCTAGTATTAAATAATGATAAAACATAAACTATGATTTTTTCTTTAAGTCAGCACTCTCTCATTGCGTTAAATTTTTGGGCATTAGTTTGGACAGTAAATAAACATGGAAGGAACACACGTCCTAGATCTGCAAGAATATATTACGTAATATTTCTTAGCGCACAATTTAAAAAACTGTTTATCACAGTCAACGGTTTTATTGGCATATCATGCAATAATTCAATCTTCCCCTACTTATGCCATTTTAATATGGGACCACTCGACACATACCTCGACAGTTTTTTCACTGCAACTAAAGACTGTCAGAATCGTTGCTGGGTTATCATCAGTGATCGGAATTTGGGTTTAATATTCAAGTGCGTCGTTATAAGGATTTATTAAAATATGCATACATTTTTAGTTGTACATATGTATACGTCAAAATAAAAGAAAAACTCATAAGGTATGTTCGTATTACATTTAATTTCGATTTATTTTGTAAGAAAGAACAAACATACATTTAATTTGATTTTGATGTAAAATTTTATGTGCGCCACTGAAATTAAATCCAAATTCCGATCATTGGTTATCATATAGGGATGATTATAGGGATGCTTTTATAAGCCTTAAGATACTCACTTTACCCTATAATTATATACTGCAGTGTCTTGTCCATGTTAAAAATAACTTAAATAATTACATAACATGTGAAAGTGTACATACGTACTCAACTCGTAATAGGAGTAATATATATATTTGGATTTTTTGCGACTTTCAAAAACCAGAAATGGCACTTGCTATTATGCAGTAAAATTTTTCAACGTGTTACCGATTGCTGTACAAACACTTGACAGTACTCGCTTTAAATATGTAATTAAACGATTCCTCCTTGAAAATGCATTCTATGATTTTGACGAATTTATGTCAACTGATTTTTCTCGTTCAGTTTTATTAACTTACTACATGTGTAGGGCGAGCGTAGATGCGTCTTCACTGTGTATCGATACTCCAAGTGAAGCAACGTGCAGCGCGGTTAGCACTTGGATAGATGACCCAGCCATCTTGGGAAACACAGCGCTCTCGTCCCACCTTCTAGCGGCTTGTATATCAGTGTATACGCGGAAGCTATGTAATTAAAGACGAGGATTACGTAGTGGATATACCATTGAGTTAGAATATAAGGAGATGCCATGTTGTACAAATTTCCTATACAGAAACGGCACCGGTAGGCGTGGCTAAACGTTGGAACAATATGGTGGTTTTGCCAGACCCGTACTATTTAAAATTATAAGAACTTTGTACCCCGATGAGACGGCCTATCTGAATTACGCAAAAAAATGTTGAATTCAATAATTGCAAGATTTTTAGCAAAAAGAATTAGAACATATTCAAATAAAACACAAAATAAATAAATTAATACATATTAGTTTTTATACAGTGTACCAAATATTATATAACAACTTCCCCCTTATTAAAAAAGTTGGTGATTATACAGCAACTTTTGTAAAATATAAAAGCAAAATAATAGTAAAATGAAAATAATAAAATTGTAAAATGTAAAACCAAAATGATAATAAAATGAAAAGAATAAAATTGTAAAATATAAAAATGCAAATAGAATATTAAAGATGTACATATAACATAAGTTAATATTAATCATGAAATCAAAATTGGTAACAATGTAGAATGTCCTTAAGTTAGTTCCACTTCTTCGGTTTCTTCTTCTCCTTGGAGGTAAGATACTGGTGAAACTTTTGTATGTTCTTCTTGGCATCGGTGGAGATGGAGGTGAATCGTGTGATGCATGAACAAGGGCTAACTTTCGGCTTCTTTTTCTGCATTTGCAGAACAGGTAGAGTAGGATAAGGGAGATCACTAGGGTTATAGTGAAGTACGTGAACCACGAGATGTGTTTTGTCACGTAGGGTTCGTTGATGAGGTCGTCTAAATCCTTGGAATACTGGTCTAATTTGTGTTTCGCAATTTCGAGGTCTTCTGTATTCAAATTGTTTAATTTTAATGGTTTCAAATTTGGAAGTTGAGTTTTGTCTGGAAGGTCACTGCAGCAATCATACGGAATTTCGATTGGGTGAGTGTTATCTTTGACATCTAACACTTCATTGGAACTGGCCTGGATTTTGGTAATACCAACAAAGGCATAACAGCTGGGTTGTAATTTTATAATGGAATTTTTCGTGATGACTTCTGTTTTTGAATTTCTCTTCGGACAATTAACGGTAACATGTAATGGTTCTGCGTTGATGACTAGCCAGGTGTTTTCTTGGAGTTTTTGTACATTGTATCCTTGACTGATTATGAATGAGGTTTGACAATTTTGAGGTAGAGTCATGAGGTTTTTGAAGAGCCTTGCTTCACATATGGCATTGTTATCTATCGGGTAGGCGAACAGGTTGGAGCATAATCTGGTTCCCATGTAAAGTTGTTTGCACTCGTCTAAATCCGGGATGGGTAAGAACATTAAGGAATCATCATCTCTCGCGATATATTTTTGTGATACCGATAATAAGTGGTGTAAACCAGTTCTATTATCCAGAATAGGGATAGGATATAATTGATAGGCTGTGTAAGTTTGTGGGTCTACTAAAGGTACTTTTTAAAACAAAGATTAAACTTGAATCGGTCTGAAAGGCTTGGAGTTCCATAATATCCAAATATTGAGCAACTTTTGATAGCCTTATTGAAAGTGGTAGGTTATTTTTATGCAAATTCTGTGAAATTTCCTGTAAGGATGAAATTAAGTCTGTTGGAGTGATGATTGACGTATGAATGATTTTCAAGCGTGCAAATGTTATTGCATTTAGAACATCATTTAAATTATCTTCGATGTACAAATAACTTGCCATTAACTGTTCGCAATAATGTAAGAATATTAATTTGATTTCAATGGCTTCGATGTGACTTGTCATAGATTGAATTGTGAGGTCGATTTCTTTGATATTTTTGTTAAATGTTTCTTCGTCAATTTGAAGTTTTTGAATAGTTGAATTGAAATTTTTGATAACGGATGTAGTAACTGAAATTTGATTTTTAATTAGATTCTCCAATTGGTGTTCGTCATCGTTTAGCTTATTGATGCAATCAGAATAATATTGACCGTCCTCGGCATCTAAATTTCCGGTTATTGATTTGAAAATTGTGCCGAAACCGTTGATTATTCCGCGCTTGTATCGTTTTGTATCCAAAAAGATTTCATCAAATTTTGATTTTATAGTTTTAGATATTTGGGTTAACAGATTTAGATCTGTTTTAACTTCACTCCTGAAAGTGATCGTTTTCTGATCGGCGGCGTCCAGGGTGTTTAGGATAAGCTCTAACATTTTTTCGTTTCTGTCAAAGGTTGTTTTTAGGGAGGAAATGTTCTTGTGAACCAGTAATGTCCATTTGTCGTTGGTTACTATTACGTCAGTTTTTTCGTGGTAGTATATTCCTATAGTGTTGTTTATAGGCGTGATTTTATATTGGGAAACCACTAGTGTTGCTGATCCGAACAGCAGGAATAACCTGAAAACAAGGTTAACTTTCAAAATAAGGTTTCATTCTGTCAAAATTGACTTTACTAGTTTGTTTAGTTTCTGGGTTGAGTAAGATAGCTGAATTTTCAAAGATTTTGGTAATTTCGAATGGTCCGTTAAATTTGTTTTGTAATTTATTTTTAATCTGTGATTCTTTTACGTAAACTTTGTCTCCAACGTTATATTCAGTACGATTTTCGGGGACGTTTTTATCGAATCTAATTTTGGCTTTTTGTTTTTGGAGTTCCGTTCGGTCTCTAGCAATTTTATAATAATGGGAGATACGATTGTTTAAATCTCTGACGTATTTCGTTATTAATTCTTTTTGGTTATACAAAGTTTCTGGCGGTCGAACTGATGTATGACCAAAAACTAGTTCATATGGCGTAAATCCATGTGTTTTGTTAACAGAGTTATTATAGCAAATTACAGCGTAAGGTAAAATAGTGAACGGATGTTCGTTCAGATTTTCTGTTTGGTTAACTCTTATCATTTCTGCTAACGTTGCGTGGAATCGTTCAATTGAGCCATTCGATTGCGGGTGTCCTACGCTTGAAAAGGTTAATTTTATATCGTATAAAATACATAAATCTCGTAATAATCGGTTGTCGAATTCTCCTCCGTAGTCGCAATGTATTCTCAGAGGAGTACCATAGTGTTGGAAATATAGTAATAAGGTATTTACTACAGATTTAGCGGATTTATCAGGGACTGCGTAAGCTTCTGTAAATTTGGTTAATTCTTCGCGTATCGTTAAAGCATAATTGCGTGTGGGGAACTCGAATAGGTCAATGTTAATTCTCTCAAATGGTGTCTTTGGTGTTTCGGTTATTACTAACGGACTGCTTAAATTTTTTCGACAGACTTTACTTTTTTGACAAGTTTCGCAATTTTTTACAAAGTTTTCTACGTCTTTAGTTAGACCTTGCCAAGTGTATCTTTCTCTAATTCGTCGAATAGTTTCGTTTATTCCGCGGTGTAGGTTATTTTTACCGCTGTGATGTTGATCTAATATTATAGGAATTTGGTCTTCATCAGGGGTTTTGACAATATTTTGACAAATTATTAATTTTAGGTCCTTTTCCGCAAAAATGAATGACAGAATTTCAAGTATAGGGAGGTCTAAATTATTTTCGACAAAGTAAGTCTTAGAAAGATCCAAGACGTCTTGGTTTTTAAATAATACTAAAAATAAGTGTTCAATTATGGATTCGATATCAAACGGTAACGGGACGATAAAGTATCTCCTATGTCTGACCGTCTTGCTCGATACAATATTGATCTTATCATTATGGAATTCTGGGTTTTCTTCAAATATGTCATCGATAATTTTGTGATGAAGGTCTTGTAAATTATTTTGTTGAAAAAAGGTTATAATATTTTTGTGTTCTCGATACAATAGTTGTTTGTTAGAGGCTTTGATTTTGGAATAATCTATTAAGGACGTCGTCTTGTACAAGTGACAAAGGTTTCGAATTCTTGGGCAATTTGGTCATCGGTAAATTTAGTGTTATCGTCTCGAGTTTCGTCATCTGATTCGTCATTCGATTCGTCTCCGTTCGCAGCTAGAATTTTGGTATGAAATTTGGAACAATCGTTAAAGTGGTTAATTTTGATTCGGGATAGGGCGTCTGCATTCTTGTTTATTTTTCCGGGTTTATATATGACTTCGTAGTCGTATTCTTCGAGTTTAAGGCGCCAGCGGGCTAATCTACTACCTGGGTCTTTTATAGAAAATAGCCATGTAAGTGGTCTGTGGTCGGTTATCAATTTAAACTTTCTACCGAATAGGTATGGCCTAAAATGCTTTACTGACCACACTATAGCCAAAAGTTCACGTTCTATCGTGGAGTATTTAGTTTCGGCGTTGCATAAAACTCGGGAAGCGTAAGCAATAGGTAAATCTTTACCAATTGGTCCTTGTGAGAGCACAGAGCCGACGGCAAATGCGCTCGCATCAGTAGTTAGTATGAAAGGTTCGTCAAAATTTGGGTAAATTAATATTGGTGATGTAGTTTTTTTTTTTTTGCAGAAGTTTTGTCAAGGGTTTAGAAATTTTGGAAAAGTTTGGTATGAATCTTCTATAGTAACCTGCTAGTCCTAAAAATGATTTGATTTCTTTTTGGTTCTTAGGTTGCGGAAAGTTTAAAATGGCATCTACTTTGGTGGGATTTGGTTTCACGCCGTCTTTTGTGATCAGGTGTCCTAGGTAGGCGACTTCTTTGCGTAAGAATTCGCATTTGTCTGGCTGAATTTTGAGGTTGGCTTTTCGAAGGCGTTTGAAAACTTCTGTTAGCCGGGAAACGTGTTCGTGAATGGTGGGGGAGTATATAATGATATCGTCCATATAGACGAGACACCGTTCATTTTGGATGCCTAATAGAATATTGTCCATCACTCTTTGGAACGTTGAAGGGGCATTTTTGAGTCCAAATGGCATTCGCACGAATTCGTAATGACCGTTTTCGACAGTGAAAGCAGTCTTTTGAATGTCTGCGGGATTAATTTCGATTTGGGGAAAACCAGAAGCCAAATCTAGGGTTGTGAAATATTGGCATTTGCCAAGTTGGTCTAAGAGATCGGAAATGTTGGGCAGGGGATATTTGTCACCGATTGTGACCTCGTTGAGTTTACGATAGTCAACTACAACGCGCCATTTCTGTTTGCCAGAAGCGTCCAGTTTTTTTGGGACTACCCAAACAGGGGAGGACCGAGGTGAAATTGAGGGTTGAATGATACCTTGACTTAACATTTTCGATACTTGGGACTTAACTTCTTCTTTATGGACCTGGGGATAGCGATACGATTTTGTAAATATCGGTCAGGAATTGTCGGTGTCAATAGGGTGTTTGATTTCGTTGGTAAAGGTCAAATTGTCTCCTTCTAAATAGAATATATCTTGAAAATCTAAACAAAGCTGCGTTATTATTTCGGCCTCTTCTTCGTTTAGATGGTCCAAGCGCAATTCGTTCTTAATTTCAAAGGATCTGTCCGTCATTGGGTGTTGGTCGGAGTTTTGCGTATTCAAGTTAAAAATTGACTTAAATTTTTGTAAAGGTTCTAAATTTAAATTAGAAAAATCGACAGTCTTCGGGATGACGTTAGCGTTGATTATTGTCGTTAAAAATTCTCCGTTTTCGTTTACTCTAACAAGAGCATTAGGTAAACGGACTTTTTCGTTATCCTGCGCTTGTAAAATAGCGTCAGTATTTCTAAGATTACATTTTAGTTTATAAATTTTTTCAGTGCGGCCGTCAATTTGGATTTTATTTTGATTAGGGTTGTGGTTTGACTGAATTTTGTCGCATTCGGGTCTTGACGAATCGTCAGTTACTTTGAAAAGTGGAACCGTTTTAAAATTGGTTATTAATTGTTTATTTCTTATGTCGACGATACAATGATAGTGCTCTAGGAAATCAGCTCCTATCAGTCCATCAAAATTGATATCTAGATCATAGATGTAAACTTTATGTGGGTCGTTGTCCGTGAAGGGTATAAGAACAGATTCATTAATAGTAATTTTCTGATCGGTTATACCTTGTATAATTACATTTTCTGAAAATCTTCGTTTGTAGTTTTCCGCAGTTTTTGGTTTAAACCTTGTTCCGGAAAGTTCAGGAACGGGTTGAAATTGTCGTTTAGATTCATAGCTTGAATTTGATTCGATATTTGATCGAATTGATCTGTTTCCTGTGTTGGAGTATCCGCGGGATACTCCGGGCCTAAACAAAAATCCTGAGAATTGGTATTATAATCTTCTTGAGGCGTTTGAGAATTAGCAGTATAACTCTCGTATTCATTTTGCCAAATATCGGTATGGTTTGTTTGTGAATTTTGAGAATTACCAGTATAATTCTCTTGTGGTAAATATTGATCGTTGCAATCAGTTTGGTAGTTTTGGAAATCGTTGTATTGCTGATGGTCGAAATTATCAGGTTCATTATAGTAATTAATATGTTCGTAGTTTAGAGGATCACAGTAATTGTCAAAATTAACGTGATGCGTTCTTTGTGGGTTTTGACGATTGAAATTTGGATTTTGTTGTTGATTTGGGAATCTTTGTTGGAAGTTGGGGTTCGGTCTTATTACCGAAGATCTATTTTGTTGTGGATTATTTGCTTGTTGGGAATTTTGCGGAGAAAATTGCCTTTGATTATTTTGGCTGGGAAATTTAGTCTTGAAATTTGCGCTTGACTGGGATAAGCATTTGGAATGAAACTAGGAGATGAAAATTGTTGATTTTGCCTTGTGCGGCATTCATTAATTGTATGTCCGTTACTTTTGCAGAAAGAACAGAATTTTTGTGGAATTGGAGGGCGTTTCGCTTGAGTTTGAATGGGATTTTTATTTGGGTTATATTTGTTGAATTTCTGAGATTCAAAATAAGACAATTGTAATTCTCGTTTTACTCGGAGAGTTGCATCTAGTACAGTAGCCGGATTTCCAGCTCGGACTATCTGGCCTAATTTGGGTTCGAGTCCGGTTAACAAGGTGTTGAGGGTCATAGTATCAATTAAGCGTGTTTGTGCATCTTTCTGTTCATTTGTCATAGCGATTTGTTTGTTTACCGCGGAAAGCATTTTCGCGTTATGAGTTTGTAGCCTAGAGATAAAAGTTAATGGAGATTCATTACTTAGTTGATGGAGTCGTTGCAGATCTTGTATAAGCGAGGTTAGATCGCGCGCGTCTCCGAAATGAGACTCTAATAAGTTTTTAGTTTCACCCCATGAAGTTGGGTTTCTTGAATTTATTATTTCGGCCGCTTTGCCTTTTAATTTATTTTTTATGTGTAGCGAGAGCAATGTTTTTTGGTCTGCCACGGCCATGCAATAGGCCTGGCTACAAGCATATAAGAAAGTTGGTACCGTATTCGGGCACAATTGAGAAAATTTCACTTAATTTATACGGTTCAAGAACCGGTGCTGGTGCTGGTGCTGGACCTGATGCTGCACCTTGTGCTGTACCTTGTGTTACTTCGTCGGGCATGTTGCTCGATATTTAGTAAATTAAGGAGTTAAAATGAATTGATTAGAATAAAAAAATGTTGTACCTTTGGTAGATCGATTGGGTTTTTAGTGATACGAATGTTGCATTAACAGTATAATGCACAGTATTTTAAATTAACTCTTACGATTTTAGTTGAGCATTAGCAGTATAATGCTGTAGATTAATCGTTTGTGCTTAACGTCTAAGCTTTAGTTTGTTTGTAATAATAAAAATAAATATAAATGGGGATTGGATAATAGAAATAGTTTTTCTGTGTATTAGCAGTATAATACACTACGTATAATAATAAAACGATAAGTGAAAATTACGAGATGATTCGTTAAAGTACTTACAGTAATAGATTCTTCATTGAGTGTAGGTTCTTCCAGTAAGGGATTGGGATCCGCCACCACAAGTGAGGAAGGTCTCCTTGTTCTGATAGACAACTTGCACTAGTTAGGCACCTCGTGGAGATGTCGTCCTTGTTCTCGTGGGTCACTATCAGTTAGGCTTCTTGTTCTTAATGGTGTTCACGGAATCCTACCGACTGCGCCAATTGTTAGATCAGGATTTACATTAACTTGTTTTTAAAAAGATTTATTAAAATTAAGAAGAGTCAACGTTGACTCTTGAAATAAAATTATAATATTATATTGAAGTGTTTATTGCGACATGAGTATATGAACTGAATACAAAAGATTATCTAACTAATTTATATCCTCGGTTGGTTGTACTTAGTCAGCATTAGTATTGTTTCCCAAGCTAAGCCAAAGGAAATATGATATTACATATCAGCGATAAATAATACGAGGGAATTTGTTATCAACACGTAGCTGAAATATGATATGCTGAGATAGTTTTAAAGGAATAAAAGTCACGTACAAGTTTTTATACAATGTACCAAATATTATATAACATATATCTATATATAACCGTCAGTATTTTAGTAAAGGTTTAACAATCTTTTAGTTCGTGATCAAATCATAGTTTTACTTGAACACCAAAATTAACCTGGTCGACTTGATGAATTGAATTAAATTTTATCGCTTACGCATGCTCGGCGCTAATTACACGTGACAACTTCAAATCGTTTCCCATTCGAAAGGTTATGTTTTTTCGATTTTGCCATGAGTGAACAAAATGACAAACCGCGGTGTTGCGCTCAAAAATTTTCACTTATATCAGTTCTAATATTTCTTGTACTGTGTTTTTTGATAATCAAATCATTTTATCACTCTAATACATGAAATGGAAATGGTCTCGTCTTTGTTTAAATGATCTTCTTTGCTGTCAAGGTCATCCTAAGTAGTCAGCAATGAATAAAAATTCGTCTTCGTCTTCTGAATCAAGTAAATTTAAATCCATCTTTGGTTTGAATGACAGCTAAGCAACTTTTCCCTTTTCCTCTCCCTCCCTGTATCAAGTTTTTGGATTTTTCCCTTCAATTACGAGCGTAACACTACCTGTGTATCAAGTTTCAAACTGCTAAGTATGCAAATAATAACTCTTCTCTCTAATTTAAAATATTTATTATCTAGATGACCAATAAGCAAAAATTATGCGCCAATTTTGTGTAAACAATAAATGCAAAAATATCTGTACTCCTTTGCCACTTCATTAAAAATTTTAAATGTTGGTAGTCTGCCCATCAGCAAAGGTTTCAAAAATTGCAAAAATTCTTAAATATGTTAATGATTTCCAAGTGATCTTGAGTCATCTGGTCAAAATCGATTACACTTAGCGAGTTGAAAAAACAAAGTCAATAAAATATTGAACATGTGAACAAGTTACGTCTAAAATCTGCCGATGAATGTATACCGCTACGCCGTGGTCCAAAAATGATTCATAAATTATTTAAATTAATTGAATTCCTGCAATCACTCGTGCAATTTGCGCTGAACTGAATTAAATAGATGTCATACAGACTTCTCCTTAAAGCCTCTGCAGTATTTGAGTTGTGTTTGAGAAACGGTGTGTTAGGTACATTTGTGAGATATTGGATTCTAAAGTCTTGTTTATTTGTACCTAGTGGACTGGTTGTACATATCCTGCCTACCTGGTTTGGGTTACGTGGACTAACTATTTAGCAAAGTTTGTGTGCATGCGGTACTCTGAGGTATTTATTAATTACGACTGTGGGTTATCCTGGGTTATCTGTGTACTACGAATTCAGTTCGCTATATAAATTGACCATGCCTTATTTTATTTATCTATTTAAGTAGAACTTTTCAACAGTCGAAGACCAATTGCAGGATAGGAATGGCAGCTAAAGAAAAAGTATTTCACACAATTATTTATACATTCTAAAACAATTTACATGAGAATAGGGCATATTTATGGCGACAAACAAAAAAATGGGAGGCAAGAATGTAAATTACATACTACATTGGGAAATATATACGTATAGGCCAGTCGGAAGAGATGGAAAAAGAGACATTTTACGAAATGTCGTTTATCCGCAGTTTTATTTTTTTTATAGTATAGTTTTGGATGTCCAAAAACATATACCAACTATCCGCACACGTGACAGGTGGGGCAACACACTTTAGAATTAAAAAAACGTCAATTTTTTGCCATTTTTCGCTTCATTTGCAATATAACACGTAAATAAAGCATTATTCGAAAATATATCAAGATATAAAAATGTTGAGAAAATTGATTTTGAATATTTTATTATTCTTGACATTTTTCCAAGAAATGCTTCTTTTAAGAGTTACAGACGAAAGAACTTTTCTATTTTTTTACTTAAAAAAAAAATGAATATAATCATTCAATATTATTGTTATAAACCTTTGATGTGAAAAATATTTACAAAAAAAGTTGTGAACTTATTTCAAAAGAATAATAATATATAATACATATCCATAATAGGCTAGTGCCAATACCTTTTTGAAAAAAAAAAAATATTAACAGGCAAGGACCAGCCGGAGAATTTAGTTAAGATTATAAAGAAGACAAAAATCAAAAATTAAACACGAGATAATGTGAAATTGTTTTGCGATTTTCGGTAAAACGTGACCTCCTAGCGGAAAATGTCCTTCACAAAAGTTGTAGATAATAAAAAAATCTAAAACTTTCGTATAAGGCATTTTTCATCATAACTTCAAATTTTCTGAGAAAATGGCGGAAAACCGATTGTTCGGTTTTTTATTTTTCTCTCTCGTAAAAATGATTCAATTTACATGAAATTTTATGAAAAAAAAAAACAAAATCTTCCACGGAAAACTTTATTGGTGTTTTTTTCGATTTCCGTATTCTATCTGGGCTCATTTTAACCGTTGAAATGTCTACTTTAAAATGGTCTTACATGTTGATGGTTTATTTTTCATGAAACCGCTTAAATTTGAGAAAAACCAAAAAAATGACTTTTCAGATCACGAATTTTTCAATATTATACAGTGTGTCCCAGGATAGATGTAACAAGAGGTGTAATGGACCAAAAATTTTGGAATTTTGGGATGGTATTTGGGGGTTGAGTCCTGCTTATTGTAAAACTAAACTATACCAAAAATGACTTGATTTGGTGTTCTACAGGGTGTTTTATAAGCAAAGTTGTAAAAATCACCACTAATAAAGTACCTTTATTTTTCAAAATATGAAAAAATCCCACTAAGAAAAGTTATTTAGAATGAAATTTTATACCACTACCAAATTTCAGGAATATAAAATTATTTTTTTGAAACTTCCCATTTTTTGCGAATTAAGAGTTGAATTCATATTTAAAGTTGTGTAGGAGCAAATGTTAATCATCTCAAAAAGTAGGCTATTGGTAAAAAATTGAATATACGAGATGTAAGAGAGATGTTATTCGAACTAATTGTAAAACAAGAAGCAATTACTAACACAAGATTAATGAGGTTTAAAAATTATAACAAGTAATAAATGTCAAAAACATAACTGATTCACAAACAAATTAATTATTGACCAATACAAAACAATGTTTACAATTTTTTTATTATTCGACGTAGCCTACCACCCACATCCACACACATTTCGATCCTTCTCCTGAAGTCCTTAAAACTGTTTCGAATATGTTCTAACGGTATGGAGTTACGGAATTTGTAATTCTCTGCTTCAATACCGGTACATCGTTAGGAAGTGGTTCAGCGTAAACCAACTGCTTGAGGCGACCACATAAAAAGAAATCAAATATTGATAGATCTGAGGATCTCGTCGGCCACTTGATCGGTCCATTCCTGGCAATCCAATTTTCTCGAAAATTTAAATTCAACCACCGATTAACCATTTCTGTGGAGTGGCCAGGGCAATCGTCATGTTGAAAATGAACTGATAAATGATAAATGTGTATCCACTGCTTTTCTCATAGCCTACTTTTACTTTCTACATAACTTTAAATATTAATTCGCAAAAAAATAATGTCTATGCAGTTTTAATTGAATGGTTCAAAATAAAATACTAATTTATTGAAAAAATGGGAAATTTCAAAAAAATAATTTTATATTCCTGAAATCTGGTATAGAGGTATAAAATTGCATTCTAAATAACTTTTCTCAGTGGAATTTTTTCATATTTTGAAAAATAAAGGTACTTTATTAGTGGTGATTTTTACAACTTTGCTTATAAAACACCCTGTAGAACACCAAATCAAGTCATTTTGGGTATACTTTAGTTTTACAACAAGCAGAACTCAATCCCCAAATACCATTCCTACATATATCCTGGGACACACTGTATATTATTTTCAATATTTTTTAATTATTTGTGTAAATAATGTATTAAATTTCAATGACAGAATTTACTCCAATGTAATATTACTAAAGTTGAATGAATTTAATTCAAGAAAGTAGGCAAAAACTTTCTGAAACTTAAGTTATTGCGACTGGTCTAACATGTATGCCTCTCAATGCACATCCAGACATACATACGTACCTACACACGCACGTATACATCTATATATCTTGTAAACAAAGATATGTATTAATAAACATCCTACTCACAAACATAACATAATCGTATATATCCCCTAATAGCTAAGTATTACAGTCTTAATTTTAAAAACGATATTTGTGGCGGATCCAGGGGGTGGCACAGGGGCACGTGCCCCCCTCTCATGTATTTTGGCAAAAAGAAATAGTTTATAAAAGTCCATTTGTAGCTAATGCTGCCATATGGCCCATAAGACCGACGATATCACTGAGAGGTTTCAGGGGAATCAGCAGAGCATGTAAATGCACAATTAGGGTTTTAACAGCCTTTCATGTCGACTCAATGACCCTCCTAACTCTAGAAGATCTAGATTTGTCTTGAGTAAAGGAGACAGTTTATAGTGGAATCCGAACCACTACATGAAAAAATTTACTATGCCAAATTTTTTCGCTGTGTGTGGCTCTAACACATTTCTCTAGGTACGCTCAGAGGGCATGCTAGACGCCCTAACCCACTGAGCTACTGATCCGTTGTTTTAGTAATAATAATAAATATTGTTTGTGTCTGAAATTTATTTTTGAAAAATGCTATATTCACTTTAATTTCCTGACCTTTACACTCAAAGAAAATGATAGGTAACTTCAACCAAAAAGAGCATATGAAATCGCGCCTATCGGGTTTCATAGTTAAATCAATCAGAAAAGAATAGTCATAGAACTTTATTTGTTTTCGTAAACAAATGGTAGTTTAATAATCATATCTTCATGTAACAAATTAAATAGTACAATGACATTTTTTTATATTCACTAACCATTTTCAATTTGGTCTACAATTAAATAGTACAACGACTTTGTTTTTTGTTCACCAACTAATTTTTAGGTTGATCTACACTTTATTGTATGATGAAGTTTTTTTTGGTTAGCCAAAATCTCAGTATTGAGACATCAGACCACCCAAACCAAAGATTAGAGATCGTTTATAAGATTCATCCAAATATATCGATGATCCCTGAGAGAATTTGAACATTGCAATCATGTTATTAATTTTCTATAAATTCATAAGAGTATAAGATAATGCATGATTGATTATTGTCAGTGATTTGTATGTGGCGTCATCTGGAAATAATTTCTGTAATAGACTACGTGGCAAGCAAGCAAATTTTATGGTAATTCTTTTAGAACTTCTAGAAGACGACAATAATATTGATTTGTCTACCAAGTACAATAATACAGCGAACTAATACTGGGTTAGAAATACAATTCGATAGTAGTTAAAAAATAAAATATACTATTATCTAGTTTAATTTGACAGAATTCAACAAAATAATAGTCAGACGAAAAAAATAATAGTCTTATTCATCTATTTTTTAAGTTAATGTTTGTTTTGCTGTACGACAACTTTTTATTAATTAAAATAACAATCACCTCTTGTTTAAAAATACCATCAATATAATTTAGTTTAACAAAATTAACGATATTGTTAGTTAACCATTTTTTTTTGTTGAATTTACCCATACTATTTCTTTGAGTATAGTATCATTGTGGGGCCTTAATACGTCAGCGATATGTAATAATTCGTTTTCTATCTCACTTGTACCAACCAATTTTTAATTCAGGCTAAACGAAATTTAAAGAACTGAAAGAAATAAATACTGTCATATGAAGGTAAATTTCTCTAAAATTTTCAAATTTTCAAGGTCGACGTGGTAACTCAATTTTATAACAATCACATTTTTTAAGAGCATGTTACTGATACGGTTTATAAATGTTGTACTGTTTATTCAAAAATTATTATTATTATCATATGCCCACCTAAGATTTTCTCAAGTTAGTTTCCAATAACGAGAAGTGCAGGGTTAGCGTTCATCATCGGAAATTATGGGCCTCTATGTGAAAACAAGGTAGCACAAGCAGCCATACGGTGTCGGGTAAGAGTGTTTGCTTAATATTCGTTAGCCGCAGGCAACACCTGCACCCTCTCTGTGGGGAAGCAGACTTTACATTGGCGTACCAGTCTTAAACCACCCTTGCTTGGCTTCACCTCTAACGATTAATATGTTAAATTTTAGTTTGTTGTTCTTAAGTTTTTATAGTCGTGTTGTTCCTGAAGGACCCCATTATCTTTTGTTTACTATTATTTAGCATATCTAACGTTATGAAAGTTGGCCTAGAGGCCAATATACAAAGTGTTCCTTAGTGACGAGATAATATTTCAGGTTGTGATTTCTTAGGTCATTTTATGGAGAAAAGTTCATACGAACATATGTCAGCAACGGCTTCAATTTTTTGCTACAAGGTGCTTATTTTTTTTTTAAAATCATCATTTTTTAATATCTCAGAAAGTACTTTAGATATTATTTTCAATTTTTATATGTGTTAATAGGATATAAAACCACATATTTTAGTTAGAAAAGTTATTTTATCGCTCCACCAGTGGCGTCCCGGTAAACATTTTTCCATGCAGATATTTTTTCTAATTCGCTTGATTAATTCTACATAAAAACATTCTCTTGTGTTTTTCTCGTCAGACGCACAATTCTTGATTAAAACAATTTATTTTAAATTGAAACTAATAATAATTATTATTAACATTGATAATGATAAATTTTGTTTTATAAAAATTGTTGGAAATGGCCACCTTCACTTAATAGGCATGCTTCCCATCTTCTCGTTTAAATACTCACTTATTCAAATATTCCCGACGTATTCCGTATTGTTTTACACGAGGCAACTATTCGCTCTCTTAAATCTTCTAAAGTGTTAAAATGGGAGTTTTATACACCAGAGTATTAAGATGACCCCACAAAGAAATTCAAACTATTGAGATCGGGGGCTGTTGCTGACCATTGTTGAGGTTCTCCGTGGCCTATTCAACGATTAGGATAAAACACATGTAAATGGTAACGGACAATTACACTGAAATGAACAGAAGCTCCATCGTGGATGTACCACATTTGATTCCTTGACGCAATTGGTACATCTTCAAGCAACACAGGTAGTTCATCTTGGAGAAAATGCAGATAAGATTGTCCATTAAGGCGTCTTGGCAGAAAAAAAGGTCTATAAGATTATTACAAATAATTCCTGCCCATGCAAATCAACAAAAATTCGCCAAACAATTTGATGATAAATATTCAGAGCTCTAGCAAACTTCCTCATACTTGTCTCACGATATTCGTCGATTTCCGCTGCCTCAATTTCCTCAATTTCGGGTGTGGTTACAGCAGGCCACCACACAACAGAAGCATAAGTGATCATTGGTCTTACTATCACAGTATAGTACCACATTGTTACTCTGGGGTTTAATCTTTTGAGGACAGCCTAGTGTCCAGGATAACACCCAGATACTTCACCGACATGGAGATCGTTAGAGTCGTGTCATAGAGCACTGACTCGACGAAACCATCTAGCCTGCGTCTCCTAGTAAAAATTTCCAGTTCTGCCTTAGAGGGGTTGACTCTAAGGATCTGGTCGTTACACCATCTCTGTACGATCTGCAAGGTCGTTTGCAAGAGCCCGCTAACCGTATATGGTAATTTTCCTGAGATGATAATTGCCAGGTCATCTGCGCAACCTTGAGCAAAAAGATCCTCGTTCTCGAGTTCCTGGAGTAGACCATCGAGCAGAGAGGAGAGGACGCCTCCTTGTGGGCAACTTCTCCTTACTGAGACGTTTACTGCCGTTTCCTCGTTGGCAGCTATAATTTGCCTTCCCGCCAACATGGCCCTCAACTATGGTGTCATTTATTCCATGATAGGCAACCGCGGAGCAGATTAAATCGAAGGAGCTATTTGTGGTACAGCGCCTATCGGTACTTGGATGTACCTTTTTGGAGATTACCAGTTTCACAAAGCTGGCGACGAAGAGTCGAAAAGAATGAGCTATCTGGCAAGGAACAAATATTGTTTAGAAAATAATGTTTGTAAAAACGTCATTTATTCCAGAGATTTATGTGTTCAGAAACTTATTAGTCAATACTGTCAAATGAAATGAAATTTTATTATAATTGTTTTAATCAAGAACTGTGCGTCTGATGAGAAAAATTCAAGGGACCGTCTTCATGTAGAATTGACCAGGCTAATCAGAAAAAATATCTATATGGAAAGATGTCAGTTTCTTTTTTGGTGCCTGTTTGAATCTTTGGTGGTACATGTATCTTCTCTTGATTTTGATCTGAATTTGCATCTTGTCGACCAATCACGTTCTGTAGATCTTGATCTAGAATTTATCTCCAATGTTTCTTCAATTTTCTTAATAAAAAGGTCAATTTTGCTATCTCTTGTCTGAGATTCATAATTTTTTTTAACACCACATTCCACGTTAGTTGATGATCCTGTTAGCGTCTTATCTGCCATGTTCACTAAGTCTTCCTCGCTAAGTTTCTTTCTTGTTGTAGGTTTGACCATATTTGGAAATTTATTTATGTAAGAGTAAGGGTAATGGTTCTCTAGATTGTAGATTTTAGATTGTTTAAGGGATCGCTTAGCTCTGAGTTGGCCTTTCTTCACCTCGACCAGGCCTTTTTGAATTACCCTACAACTAGGATTCCAAGACTTTTGCAAAGTTTGTGATTTTTCTGGGAGCTAATTTCCTTATGTTTTCAGGCGTTAATTCCGCCTGTACTAGGTACCTTAGCCTAATGCGGATTAGTACCTTCCATTCACAAAATATATGTTACGCAGTCTCAGTTGCAGCTTCACAGTATCTGCATTTGTCATCTTTTGCCATGCCCATATTCTTGAGATGATACCTCAAGGGGCAATGGCCAGTTAGAAGGCCTGTGATCAGCGTTAGGTCAGAATTTTCAAGTTCGAGAAGCCTTGTGGCATTCTTTGTTGAATAGATTATAAACCTTTTCGCTTATCTTTGGCCTATTCTACTATTCTATTCCTCCAGTAGGATTTCTTTTGTTCCTTTTCCCATTTTTGGACCTCCTCCGTTATGTGTCCTTTAGATAAGCCGCAGAACAGTTCGGGTCCAAAAAATGGGGCTTCACCCCCTTTTCTTGAGAGGCTGTCAACTAATTCGTTGCCTTTTATTTCCTCATGCCCTGGCATCCACATCAAGGTAATCTTGTTGTTTTTTGCCAGTTACTTCAGAGATTGTCTGCATTCCAAGGCAATTTTAGACTCGAAGATATCGAACCTGAGAGCCTTTAGTGCTGCCAGGCTATCTGAAAGTATATAGATCTTTGCCCTTCGAGTGCCTCTATTTAGGCATTCCTGGGCACACTGATCTATAAGTAGATTTCTGCCTGGAAGATGATTGGGGCGTCACCAAGGGCTTTAGATAGCCTGCATTTAGGCCCCGCTACACTCACACTAACCCCTTCATCCATTTTGGATCCATCTGTGTACCAGAGCCTGACGGCTTTCAATCAGCATATCAAACGGGGAGTCAAAGTGATGCTTGATTGGCATTGAGTCAGTGGATTTAGTCATGGCTTCGAGTTGGATTAGCTCCAGAATCCTTAAGTGACCAACCAGGTCGCCTGGTCTGAATTTAAGTACTTGATGCAGCCTTAGGGCACTAAGTGCTGCCTCCTTCCTTACATGCAAGTGCAGATGAAGTAAGTCTAGCGTTGCCTCCATAGTTGCTGTGGGACAGAAGTGCATTACTCCTGTAGTCCTTAAACAGGCAAAGCGTTACAGTTTCTGCTGTTTTGACCACCATACACATGATGCGTAAATCACCACGAGTCTGAAAACCGAAAGGTAGGACCAATGTATCATTTTTGATAAGTGTCCTTTCTAAGTGCGAGTTCTAGGTAAGTTCTTGGTCCACCTAGATACTTGACTTCACTGGAAAAATTCAGTACTATTCCATTTAACATAGGAGGGTTCTCTAACACTTAAACTTAATTGAAAAATGAAGGAGGAAAATTACAGTTTTTATATTCTATTAAGTCATTACCAATTGGGTAAAGCAACTTCAGTGTGTGATTTTACCAATGATTTGTCCATACGTACAATTAAATAATTTATTTCAACTATTGTCAATTTTACTATAGTCGGTATACAATTAAAAATTGACTGCACGTGTATACTTCAGCTCATCTACGCAAGTTATATCACAATGCCTTGTGCAATCAAACAAAGCATAATTTTTAGATAACTCCAATTGTGTGGCCTTCTACTTATAACGCATCCAGCAAAAAATTTACATTTTAATATAAAAGCAAGCATAAAACGAAAACATTGCAGCTATTGAATGTAAAAAAGGCCAGCGTGGACTCGTCCCTTGGTGATTTAACCAACGCTAAACTCAGTCAGGATGGGATGGCGTACAAAAACATGCCTCCAATGGCGTATCCTATTTATATATATTAACTGGAGAAGGGACAGGAAGCAGTTTTTATATCTGAATTATTTACTAACAAAAAAGGGACAAATTCGTTCTGTATAGAGATTTCAACCTTTCGTTCTACGACCTGGAGAATTAGCATATTATGTCAAATTTCGGACCCTTATCGGATAAACTTCAGAGAGGTTAATTGTTAGTCCACGAATGTATTTTGTTATTAAATATTTGTTATACTTCTTGGTTTGTTCCTGACTCTGAATGAAAATAAAAGTACCTATAATATAGTAATTCCATTATATTAAGCATTGCAATTCACTTCTTGAATGTGACGTCAGATCACACTACGTTTACATGGTTTTAGAGCAACTTTCAATATTATTCGTTTTTAGAGAATATTATTTAGGTATTATGCAAATCACAATTTACACACTTTTTATTTCTTATTCATTTTATTAAGAATAAAGGATGTTAGGATTGTTACATCTATTTGATTTAATCAAATAAGTATATTATAACTCTCCGATGAACGAACTTATTACTAGATACATAACAACTATCTCTTCAGTATATATCTTGTTTGCTCCTAATATAGTCACATTATGTGTCCATTAAAAAGAATAGATAAACATCCTACAAGCAACAGCGGCGGGTATGCGTAGAAAGGTAAATATTTTCATTAAAATGAATTCCTGCATTACCGGCTCTTTATACAACGTGACGTAGGTATGCAATATTACAGTAACATAATGCTTGATATATTTCAAATTTAATTAGTAGGTATGCTTTTAGAGGGCAGAATATTTACTAACGTAATATTTTGTCGAACTCCTCTATACATTTCCTTAAATATATAAGGAATAAAAGCATACCTACTATCTATGCCCATGTCAGGGCTACTGCTACTTCGATTGTTATAGACATCGGCCGCTAGATGGAGCTTACGATTTTTGTTGTATGTCGTGGTTTTATAAATCTCATCATGTACCAAGAATGATTAAATGTCTCGTTACAGCCATTCCGGACCTACCTTGCATTGACGAGAGCCAACAGCTTGAAACTGCAGTCTGCAAGTGGTGTGGAGGGGCTGGCACGACAGCTCCTTTGAGAAGGAATAAGTCTTTCGGCTGGTGTTTATTGCAATCGAAGTTTTAGCATTTTGTGGCAGTACATAGTTATTGCACTTAACGCGGCCAGGCTTGCAATTTGTAATCCAGCGCTCGGCGGAGCATTAGTCCGGAGAATAGCTGTTGGTTGCAGTCTGGTTTTATTCCTTACATATTTAAGGAAATGTATAGAGGAGTTCGACAAAATATTACGTTAGTAAATATTTCAAATTTAATTAGCCTAAACTTTGAAATAAGTATATCTATCTATTGTTACAAATCTGTAAAATGCCTCATCATTCATAAAAATTATATTTCTCTATTATTTCTTAAAGTTTGCATATAATAAGATGGCATGATACAAAGAATGGAAGGTATGCTAGATAGTGCGCCAAATTCGGTCCGGTTGGCGCAAGACGTCACGCGGTGATAGCGGGATTTTAAATTACATAGGATTTTCCTCATGATACAAAGAATTTATATCATGGATTTGTCTGAACTTTGAATAAATAGGGATTCTTAGTGTTCTTAGTAAGCATCGTTCTTTATAAATGAGCTTTATCTCCGCCTAAATACGTTTTAAACATATTGTCACTTTTACATGATGCCAATGCACAACGCATTTTTATAACTGAAGGTTATTTCAAGAACACTAAAATAAGTAAAATAATCCAAAAAACAACTTCCACAGACGTCGGCAAACTCACTTTTACGAAGGAAGCGGGTAGAAAATTATCACCGCGTAATGAAGCAACTGTCGATTTGGCTCCGCCCACATGCGCAATGTCATACCTTGTATTCTTTGTATCATGATAAGATGGTAAACATTATACATATTTACATGGCTTAATTGAAGACACAAGTGGATGAAGGGTCTATGTAACAACAAAGTGATTTTGAAATAATTGATCTCAAAGTTTTTAACAAATTACCAACTTCAACAGTACATAGATCCTTTATAAATTTATAAATCAGATATTTTTGCATTAGAATCAAATGTAATGTACCTGGGGGAATTTTGTGTACTTATAGCCTTCATTCATATAAAAAACTCTTTTTTTTTTCAACAAAGTGATTTTGAGATAATTAATCTCAAAGTTTTTAACAACCTACCAACTTCAACAGTACATAGATCCTTTATAAATTTATAAATCAGATATTTTTGCATTAAAAATAAATGTAATGTACCTGAGGAAATTTTGTGTACTTATAGACTTCATTCTTATAAAAAACTCGTTTTTTTCGAAAATGTCACATAGACCTTTCATCCACTTGTGTCTTCAATTGTTAATTAATATTTTTTATTTTATTTATTATAATTCATTATGTCTCTGCCTTATTGAATGGCATATTTAATAAACACACCACAAATTAGACAAGCCTTAAATTCAATTTTATGTAATATTTGTTGGTTAAATTTTCATAACCTCTAGGAACATAACCGCGGATTTAAAAAATATAATAGACAGAGATGTTTTATTCAAGGGAAATATGTATTGAAAGGATATTAAAATTTAATTGCTATTCACCTTATTATAACTATAAACTGAACCCCATCATGTTACGACTATGAAGTTTATACCTCCTTACTTATGAAACGATCGATTGTCTTCTTTTCTAAACTGCTTTCTGCAAACGGCACAGCACTTCACCATTTTGCATTAAATACAGTCACTAAATTGTATAAATATGACTTCTTCACCACTTTTTCATCGGAGAACACGAAAATCATTTATTAACATTAATGGCGGACACGTCAAACTGAGATTTTGATAATCGAACTGAACCGATCGTGTCGGAAACGGCCGTGAATAGAACGACCAGCGAATCAGGAACTTATGGGATGTTTGCAACTGAAGTGCCTTAGACTGTGACTATCTCAGCAACAAACAAATCAATACACATTATACAGGGTGAGCCACGGTGGATGGAGTATTAAAAATATATGGAGAACGGATCAACCGATTGCTTTGAAATATTGGTTACCAACATAATCGAGTATGATCTCTCCAACTAAAATATTTTCAAAAGTACGGTGTTGCCACTTATACGTAAAACGTGCGACATCCTCGTTATTTTAAATGGAATACCCTGTATATTTTTACATGTTTTGGATCGTCGTCTCTTTCTGAGTAACTTTTGTTAATATTTCCCCTTACCTATCTCAAGCCGTTTTCGAGATAATAATTCTTTTCTGAATTTATTGCCAAAAATTTGATTTTCAATAAATCGTGCTTTCTCCTACCTACGCAGCAATTAAAAGATATGTTTTTAGTCGCAGCTAGGCAAGGACATCTCCTCCATTAATCAAATGTTTCGAATATCATACAGGGTGAGTTAGAGAACGCTTTCTATAAGTGACTTAGAAAAATGCACGAAAGTCAATTTTTTTAAACGGAATGCCCTGTATATTATTACTGATTCGGAAAGGTGACACATTTACCTATTTAAAAAGGTAATATACCCTATATCTAATGCGCACCGTTTTCGATTTATGGGCACCTTTCTGTAACCTTACCAAGAATCTCAAGCCGTTCTTTTAGTATATCGTAACGGGTGGGCCATGACATTTTTATGTTGTCATTTTGTAATGACAACAGACATGCTATTTTTCTAAATAAGTTTGACGTTAGTGATATTTGCACTTAATTTGAATAGCTGTAGCGCAAATGGGGATGGTCCATAGGGTTGAGTCTCTACCCTTTGAGAGTAATGGCTGGTGTCGCACGAGTTAAATACTTTGCACTAAGAGATACAAAAATTTGGCCTTTGTACACGTTATTCACACTCACCTGCATCCTTCGAGTTTTAGCGGTAGTTTTCACCCCCATAACGGCGGATTTCGGTTTAATTTACAGAAATAGCTTACTGAGACTCGAAATTATATTCTCTACTCTCGATTACCAAACATATAGTGTTTTTCACACTTCATTAAGAGTTATTATATTATTTCTATGATTTTACACTATTTTAAGGGATGATTTTGACTAAAAAACAAAGCTGATAAGATATATTATTTTTTGGAGTACTTATTCGAATTCAGCGTCTAAAAATACACCAAATCCATTTAATTACCATTTTTCACACTTCATTAAGAGTTATTATATTATTTCTATGATTTTACAATATTTTAAGGGATGATTTTGACTAAAAAACAAAACTGATAAGATATATCATTTTTTGGAGTACTTATTCGAATTCAGCGTCTAAAAATACACCAAATCCATATAATTACCATTTTTCACATTTCATTAAGAGTTATTATATTATTTCTATGATTTTACAATATTTTAAGGGATGTTTTTGACTAAAAAATAAAACTGATAAGATATATCATTTTTTTGGAGTATTTATTCGAATTCAGCGTCCAAAAATACACCAAATCCATATAATTACCATTTTTCACACTTCATTAAGAGTTATTATATTATTTCTATGATTTTACACTATTTTAAGGGATGATTTTGACTAAAAAACAAAACTGATAAGATATATCATTTTCTGGACTACGTCCTCGGATTCACCGTCGAAAAATACACCAAATCCATATAATTTGGTTCGTAGTACAAAACATTTTTATTTTTTGTGTGGCTGTGAAATTAACCTTCAAATTATGTGAGTTAATTAATACCAGCCTTCAATACAATATGAACTGATTAATTAAATTACTTTCATCAGCCCATTAACCAATTTTAATTAACGCTAGGTGTTCGGCCCTGTTTTTAAATTTTAATGGCAAAGATCGATCCCTCAGGAGGACGTACACATGCTATTTTTACAACAACTTAAAGTTCATGTAAGTAACCAAATTACAGGAAACGAGGAAACTTTTGACACTCCCTCATCAATAACAATTTTTACGAAAGCTGTCATATACGGTGTAACGTAACGGGAACTTGTTAATATTATAAAAGGCTACGTTTAGACTCACGTCGTAGATGATTTGCTATATTATTTATCAGCAGTTGGGGGCTTATAACTTGAAAGATACCAGTGTGAAACTCTTGGCTTATATGGGGTGTGAATTTACGATAGTGAGAGATGTTTACTGCATTTTATTTTTTCTTTACTGTTTCTTGCACTTATTATTTTGTGTAAAATTTTGTAAATCGCCATACTTCAGCTCATGCGAAACTTTGATATCTAAAAAGTCTTCTATAGTATACCTGTCCCGAAATATTAGGGAGGTTCTATCAAGAGAACAACTTATTAATCTATATTGTGCCGAAGTTGGTTCACGTTTAAGGGATGATATCTGTTGTTGGGGAAACTCTACCATGTCTTCAAATGTATTTATTGCTCAAAGACGTATCTTACGACGTATATTTGATATAACGAATACTCACGCGTGCAAGGATATCTTTATAGAAAATAAAATCCTGCCGTGCCGGGCATATATATTTTATTTTAAGTAGTGCCTACCATAATGTCAGTACAAGACAAAAAAATAAAATCCATGAATCTTGTGCCAGATTTAAAATTACAAATGAGTCTCCAAGATTTATAGGCCCGAAACTATTTAACCGTCTGCCGGATGGCATAAAACATCAGGAAAAGGGGTTATTTAGAAAAAAACCGCTGCCCAAGGAATCACTACTTCCACATCCAGATTTTCTATCCAAGTCACTCACAACGAAAAAATTTTGTGTGAAAATAATTGTTTATGGAACTTTAATAATATAATATTTAAAATCCTCTACCCCATAAAACGATACCCCACATCGGTAGTGGGGTGGGGGTTGTGATAGGGGGGTGGTAGTGGGGGTGGATGAATTAAAAAAATATTTTGAGGTTTCTGGTTCTTGTGCACACATTAAATCACATTTTTTTTCATCCCCTTTAATAATGGGGTGGGGGTGGTAATGGGGGTGGCTGATGCCAAAATTTTTTTTGAGACCCTAGGTTCTCTTGTATATTATACTAAATACCAATTTTATGGACTCTTGCCTGCTTGATTTACCTATTTACCCCAAATTTACCCAAATTTACCCCCTAACAATTCGACGGAACAAGATGAAAATATAATCTAGTTCCAGATCTCGTTAAAGTACATATGTGTACCAAATTTCAAGTCAATATCTTAAACGATTCTAGAGTAAACGTGGACACAAAAAAGTTACAGACAGGCCGACAGACCGACAGACAGAAATTTTTTTTCGCTCAAACTTAAAATCTCGACGTTTCATGACATTCTAAGCCTAATATTGTTTATTTCATCAAAATTTTTAAAATATTTTACAGTGGCAAAATACCCAAAAAATACAAGAAAATCTAAGTCTATTTGAACAATTTTTTTTTGTCGTTACTATATTCCATGGAAGTAAAACGAAAGTAAAAAGTGTTTTTATCAGATAAATGTTATTATTCTGTGTCAGAGTTTTTCTGTATTTAAAGTTTACTAATATACAGTAAGTTAATATGAACCTATAATACGTTCCATTTTTTTGTTTTTTCTTTTTATTCTTGTTTTTTGTAAATTTTGTATTGTATCGTACATTATTCAGTATTCTTTGTCTTCGTCTTATACAACTGTGTGTTTTACACTATATTTGACTTTTAGTATAAGCTTTCATATTATTTAAGTATTGTGTAAAATAGTGTTTGAATGACTTTTCTTATATCATGTACATAATCAAAAAGGACCAATAAATATTTGAATTTGAACGATGCCGACAAAATTAACACGAGTATATTCCATGACTGCTTTAGATTCCGACGGCGAAAAAATAAAATAACGTTATTTTAATCTTAATTCTGTAAAATTGTCATTATTGAAGAAGTATTTAAGGATGCTAAATCAAAGTATAAATATTATTTATCTGAAAAACAATATGCATCAAATCCATATTCTAAGTTGAATAAAAGATATCGATCCCATATTATCACAATTACTGTTTTTGATCTAATTAATTTTAACTGACAGTTTTATTTGACAATATAAGAACGGAAATTGAAAATATCGGAACAAACCAAAATAAAATGAAACCTTCATCAATCAACATAAAGAATAATAACTTTTGTCGAGTAAAAGACATCTAATCCTATCAATGTCTGTAATAATTTTATTATAAAAGTTGTATATATTTTTATTTGGTATCTTTGCTAACTCTATTAAATCAGTTTTATTAAAGTCTACTAAATGTGACAACAGCCTTTCAGCTTTATTTTGATCTAGCTCTTCAAGAGCCAGAGTTATGATGCGATTAATATAGTGGTAATTGATACACTTTTATAGTTATATAGTGCAGCGTTGAAGTATGGATTTTTATAATGCTCAGATTTTGTATATACAGGGTCCTCGAAAATTCTTGTCGCTAACTTTAATTGGCGATGTTTTTGCAAAAATATGAAAAAGGTTTATGTAGATATGTATCCATAAATATTTCTTATGCGAGCTAGTGCTCTTTGAAGGTGGGGGGACTTACAGTAGTTTCTATTTAAGGTTTCTGAAACGCTTTATGCCACAGTGATGAGATTCTATATGTTATTTAATGTCAATGCAGGCTATTATTTTAAATCAAATTCAACCAAGAGAGTAGAAGGGGACGTGTTGCCCTCCTCTATAATGCAAAATGTTTGTTCCCTTTTTTTTGGTACCAGAATGTGATTTCCTAATTAAAAAAGTCTTCTTTGTTAAACACCTTAGGACAAATCATTTTTTATAAAAACTGGTTTAAAATAGTCCTTGCTATTTTGAGGCCAGATTTTAATTACTAATAATATTCCACAGTACAGCGCCCTTTTTTTTAATGATTGGTAACAGGCTGAATTTGTCGGACTAACGATCCATACCAATTTTTTTGTAGGACACTATTTTATTTGGGCGGAGAATACACTAACCTATCATGTGTTATCTTTGTCCTACATTTACTAATGAGAAAAGTGTTACCGTGGAACTGACAATTTCCGAGCGTAGGACTGAAAAACATACCATTCAGTTTGTAGGACAATGTGGCCATTTCATTTTAAAAACATTTGTTAAGCAATAGTAAAAAAATCAGCTGGTTACTAATCATTTTTTTGACCTCGTTATTTGGACATATTGGGGGTGGGGGACTCTTCGGTCAAACCATCGATTTTGTAGGACAAACGTTTTTTCGTGTTTTTTTATCAAATTATCTCAAGATTTAACTAAAAAACTAACTGTTACTAATAAAATTTGAACAATCACCCAATCGACATATATGCACCCAAGCGCAGTTATTAGCTACCACTACCGAGAATTTTCTCAGAGAGAAAAGTTGGACGTCTCATCAAAACGAAGCTACTCACGAAAATTCAGCCTGCTACTAATCTTTAAAAAAAAGGGCGCTGTTCTGTGGACTATAAGCTAAGTTCCAGCTTTAAAATATTATAATTTGGCAGTTTAAATAGTTCAAGTGCTCTAAGAAGTACCTTAATTCTGAAAAATCTCAAAAAAACATGAAAAAAATTAGATTATTTGAAATCGTGCTAACAAATGACCTTGCAATAATAATTATTATATTAATTATATTACCTTCCAATACCAATTTTGATTATGTATTGTAATATGTTGCAACGATTTAAGGTTATGTTGGTTGCACTGAAAAGTAGGCACAGAATTCAGTAGTTCGGATGTCTGAATGTGGAAAGAATTTACTAGAAGGTCTAGAGTGATGACATATCTGTTCTGGAACTGTCTAGAGTATGGTGACGTCATCAGAGAAGCTTCTAGATCTGTCATCTTTAGGTATATAAGGCATGGAGTAAACCAAACAGGAAGAAGTTCTAGTACTAATTGTCAGTTGAAATGGTCAGAGAGTAAACACAGTGATAAAGTGACTGAATAACTGAATTGCAGTACACAGTGTATTATTAGTCAAGTAAATTATTGGTTGTAATTAGTAGTTAAAAAATTAGTGTTTAGTGTTACCCTGGTTGTTATAATTTCCGAATCCATGATACAGAGTGTGTACAAAAAGGGTGTAAGCACGTCACAGTATTGTTACAAGACAAAATCATGTTGTCTTTAGTATTGTCCTTAGTTTACTGCAAATGTAGATATTTCAGTATATAAAAAGTTACATACCTAACAGAACATAATGATTCTAAGGTTTATGGATTTTGTGAAGTTTTGATTGAAGCTCCTTATGATTTTTTTTTATTTCTCATTAACATCGCATTAATGTTTGCTTTCCATGTTACATGTAGGTACACGAACTACGTATGTTGAAAGTTGACGACATCAAACATACTGGTTCTCTTTTTATTGTAACAAAACAATAAAACACACATGCAAAGAAAAAAACGTGTGTTCACAGTTACTTCTGAAGTGGAAAATGTCAATGAAATTACATTATATCAAAAATATTAAAGTTTAAGGTCAATAAATATTAGCCAGCGTAGGTTATTCACACGTTACAAAAATATATATGAACTGTACAGCCAGTAGGAGCTAATAATTTCTACACTATGCCCAGAAATATTGCGCGAGCTAATGCGCTCTGGATTTAATCAGATAATAAACTGTCAATTTACAGATTTAATTTTCGTAATACTAAACATTTATGAGTTACAACGCGTTAAAGTTTTCAAAACTTACTTTTTTGGGGATTATTTCCTAAGCTATTGAAAGTACATTAAAATGTCAAACGAAAATCTTAAAGAGCACTAATTTCTGTACAATTTATGTTAGAGACTAATATATTGTGTATTTAGGTGTGAAAGCAATACATTCCCGGACGACGATGCAAATTGTTGGCCGAGGCGCTAGCCGAGGCCAACAAGCATCGAAGTCCGGGAATGTGTTTTGACACCGAAGTACACATACTATTTTTTCTGAAATCACAATTAATATTATTATAAATTAAGGTATTTGTATTAATGCATAACATTTCTTCATTACAATCTAACTGCTTATTAATAAATGCAATTTTAATGTGAGTTGGTTTGTTTGCGTGTATTTATTTACTGACTAAAATATAGATAAAAAACCGTACGGGAATGTTACTTTAGTAATATTCCCATACGGTTTTGTTGATCGTTGCTAGGCAACGGATCTTTTCCGGTCTGTTTTCTGATAGTTTCTTAGCAACGGACTAACATACTGGAATTGTGCCATAATTTCCTCCCGCGGATAGTTTGACGCGAAGCGGAGGGCATCAATATCAAAGGGAGGAAATGGCACTTTGTTTCTGTGTAATACATATGATTTTTTCTACGATCATTTACAGTGTTTTTTACATTGGTTTTACATATATTTCATTATATTTTCTTATGCATGACAATCAAAAAACCAAATATGTCAAAATGTCATAGGTATTTAAACAAGTAAATATTTAAAAAAATCAAAGTACATGGAACGTTGCTAAGGTTGCTTCTTGTTTTCAAAATAAACAAACTTCTAAAAAGTTTATAATAATGTATTCCGAATGTGAAGATGAACTTCCTCAAGATATTCTGGAAGAAGCAAACGTGGTTCCGTTAAATCTATTACTGTTAAAGTCTCGTAAAAAATATGAAAAAGAGTACCAGCTATTTAAATGTTGGATGGAGACTAGGCAAATAAGAAAAATATGTGAAGAAGTGGTCCTATTTTACTTTTCCAAAAAAGGCGCCGGTTTGAAGCCTTCAACATTATGGAGCAAATACAGCATGTTGCGATCTACACTCCAAATTAAAGACAATATCGACATTAAGTTTCCTAAATTAGTAGCTTTTTTAAAAGGAAATCTGCTGGATATAAAGCCAAGAAAGCCAATACTTTTTCAAGGGAGGATATCAACAAGTTTATTGCAGAAGCTCCAGATGAAACTTACTTACATATGAAGGTAAGATTAATCGTTATTGTTAAATAATAAAAAAAAACGTAACGCAGTATTTGTTATTAGAAAGTATATAAAATGACAATTAAGTGACATTTTAGGCAGTTGTCATAAGTGCATTTTCCTTTTTCAGGTCGTGCTTATATTTGTAATTGCTGAGCATGCCGTAGCGATGAATTAGTTAATATGGTACTTGAGGATATCAGTGATAAAGGCGATATTTTGGTGGTGAAAATACCTGACTCAAAAACTAATATCAAAAGGACATTTACAATAACAAATGAGATTTTAAACGGAGTATCTGTCTTGGATATGTATAGAAAATATCTGGACTGTAGGTCCCCTAAAACATGTCATTCTAGATTTTTTGTAACTTATGCTAAAGGGAAATGTACAAACCAGGTAATTGGAAAAAACACAATTGCCAAAATTCCATACAGAATAGCAATATTTTTAAATTTGGATGATTCGATATACTGGACACAGTTTCCGCCGTACTTCAGCTACGTTATTAGTCAATGCTGGAAGTGACATTCTCACTCTAAAAAGACATGGGGATGGCGAACAAACGTAGTAGCAGAAGGGTACTTAGATGATTGTATTTCTAAAAAAATGTGAGGTAGCGAGCCAAATAATTACGAGAGAAAGTACTACTTCAAGTACCAAAAAACGTTTTCTTGTTTTTGAAAATTTTGTTTCTACAAGTACTTCATCAGCGACCAAGACTTTGGAAAACAACAAACAATGATCTCCACCAGTAGAGCCAATATTTTTTCAGGGGGAATCTCCATTAGTAATTTAACTAATTGTACCATAAATTTTAACAATATTTAGTTACTGATGTTAATTTAAACCTTGATTTAAACTGTTTTCAATTTTTATAAATAAAAATAAGTAATAAAAAATCTGTTTCAAAGAAAAGCATAATTATACATTTTCAGGAAGTTTGTGTATCAATAAAAGAAGTCTATACAACTACTATTACAGCTATTTGAAGTTTTTACTTGTTTGCTTCCAGAGGGAGCCAAAGTATTTTCCTCCCTAGGGAGGCAAAGTACTACTTTGCTCCCTGAAATGAGGGAGCAAAATAGTATTTTCTATGTAGGGAGTAGAAAAAAATATTTTTTTCAAAATATCGGTCAACTATTTATTGATCGAGTATAAAATTGTATTATTTCCACTAGAAGAATAAAATACAATATAATTAGATTTCGCAGGCTCAGAGTAAGTCCTAAATTTCCAAAGAATATGTTCAGAGTTTTGCGTTCAAGTAGGCGTATTCATTTATGTAATCGAATATCTTTCACTTCCAACGCACTTACAAAAGTAATTTAGCCAAGAGAGGTAATTATCAGTAGATAGGAAGATGCCGTTAGTAAGTCAAACAGATTCTGTTTTGTTGTCAGCTTTAGTTTGATTTAAGGCTGCGTGATTCGTGATCTTAATTTTATCTTTGAAAGCGTTTGGCGATACTTTATTTTAAAAGACTTTTGATGTTCGCTACTAAGTTCGTGGATATCTTTTAACAAAATGTGATTTTCAAGTACTTTCGCTTAGGTGCAAGGTTAGCGTGTGATTGAATTACATATCTCAAATAGCAATCAATTTGAAAGTTCAAAGTCATTATAGTCCAGTCAACGGAAAAGTTGAGGACATGGAGAAAGGGAGAACTTTCCTCCTCAGGAATGCTTTGGAGGTAGCTAGGAGGTAAACATACTAAAAGTCTCCACCCCTAGGCCCACCGCTTCAAGGGGGGAGGAGGGTGGAAATGTTCCTTTTTTCGATTCATCGCTTATAACTCGGAAACGATGTGTCGTACGGAAAAAGGTAATCTATGCAATTAAACATAATTAAATTTCCTACAAGAATGTCTATATTGATTTTCTTCCTATGTTATAGTTTACAAGATATTCACCAGCCCAAATAGATAATTGATAAGTTAATTAATTGAATATTTCTATCAAAGCGGTTTACCGTGGTTTGCTAATAAATCACAGTCACAAAACAATCTTTATTTTACAATACTCGACGTATTTACTACCGTAATATTTTATCGAAATCTATACATTTCCTTAAATACAGAGTGTGTATACAGTGTGACTCACTTAAAATGAAGTTATAAGTTATAAGTTTTTTATTTTGTTTCAGATTTGAATGCAATTTTACTCAAGTATAGAAAAAATTAAGATCTACTTATGACCGGAAAAATATTCGCCTGCTACAAAGGCAAAGCCACCTACGGTACCAAAATAATCTGAAAAAAATTAAAAATCATATTAGTGGGTCTTGACGAATTTCACGTATCCACCACAAATTGTGGAAACTGATGATCCCCTTTGCCAGATGAGCTTATGTATGAGAAATCGTCCATTAATAAGCAAATCAAATTTTGGTGTATGTACGTTTGTGGCGCCGATCCGATGCATTTTTTAGAATGCTTAACATTCAAAATGTTTTTATTTTTTTTCCCCACATATTTTAGTACCGCAGGTGGCTTTGCCTTTGTAGCAGGCGAATGTTTTTCTGGTCGCAGATTCTAATTTGTTCTATACTTGAGTAAAATTCGATTCAAATCAGAAACAAAATAAAAAAGTTATAAGGATGTCTTCATTTTAAGTAGATCACACTGTATATTTAAGGAAATGTATAGATTTCGACAAAATATTGCGTTAGTAAATACGTCGAATTTTGTAAAATAAAGATTGTTTTGTGACTGTAATTTATAAGCAGACCACGGTAAACTGGTTTGATAGAAAAATTTCAGGAACCTAATTAACTTATTTATTAATTATCTATTTTGGCTGGCGAAATTTATCTCTCTAACTACTTCCACGTCCAGTGGAAGTATAGTAACGACAAAAAAATTTTTAAAAATTTTTATTGCCCAAATAGGCTTAAAATGTCATGAAACGTCGAGATTTTAAGTTTGAGCGAAAAAAAATTTCTGTCTGTCGGTCTGTCTGTCTGTCGGACCGTCTGTCTGTCTGTCTGTAACTTTTTTTTGTGCGCACGTTTACTCTGGAACCGTTTGAGATATTGACTTGAAATTTGGTACACATATGTACTTTAACGAGATCTAGAACTAGATTATATTTTCATCTTGTTCCGTCGAAGGGTTGGGGGGTAAATTGGGGTAAATTTGGGGTAAATGGGTAAATCAAGCAGGAAGCAGGTAAGAGTCCATGAAATTGGTATTTAGTTTAGTATATACAAGAGAAGCTGAGGTCTCAAAAAAATTTTTGGCATTAGCCACCCCCATTACCACCTCCTTATTAAAGGGGATGAAAAAAAATGTGATTTAGTGCATGTACAGGAACCATAAACCTCAAAATATTTTTTTACTTCATCCCTATCACCACCCCCACCCCACTACCGATGTGGGGTATCGTTTTATGGGTTTTTGGGGTAGAGGATTTCAAATATTATATTATTAAAGTTCCATAAACAATTATTTTCACATACAAAGTTTTTTCGTTGTGAGTGACTTGGATAGAGAATCTTGATATGGAAGTAGTGATTCCTTGGGCAGCGGTTTTTTTTAGGTCGCTGCAGCGGCAAATATTGCGAAAATTTTTTAACGTTTTGTGTCGTGACACAAAACGTTTAGGCAAATAGGACAAATCGTGCTTTTAAATGTTATCTGTAAATATCTTCTCTAGCTTACTACTAATTGTTAACGTAAATTGTAAATTGTAGTACTGTATTAATAACCTAAAAAGCTAATGCTGTGTGTAACTTGTTCGGGACAAGTTATAGGTACACAGCTTTCAATGGTTTAATACCTAACATAATTACAAAATAATTTTCCCAACTAAAATTAAATATGAATATCTACGAAGCAGACAAATCAGTTATTTCGTGATAAATACACAAATGTAGGTACTTACTTATGGTAATTCATCAATCATTACAAAGCAGCTAACACTTATTTGGAAAATCAAAACTCTGCAGTATCACTATATACATTATAATTCGTTGTACTTAAAGTCTCTCTACTTAAACAAGTAAACCTTAACTTAACTATCAAACTTCTCAAATTAGAAATAAGGATTAAATACATAAATATATATTAATAAACACTTTAATATAATAATTCAATTCACTGTTTAGGCTAGTAATTAAGTTAAGCTAGCGTTACTAGATGGCGGTACCATACCATCTGAGCCGGCAGCCTTAGAACGTAAAAGGGATAGATTGGTAATATGCAATTTGTGTGATTTCACCCGTAATGTGATTGGTCGAAGCGTGCTTTGTTGTGATGACTAGTCTTATAAGTTACAGTACCTATGGTTTAACGTATATTGTTTTTCTTGATTGTCATAATTTAAACCTACTTTGTTTTTTATTAGATGAGTCGCTTTGGAAATGCATTTTTGTGTGACGTAAATGATGAAATTGAAGATGAAGGTGAGTAATCTCTAAAAAGCAACAAGGAAACGTCTGAAGGCAATTAATTACTGAACATAATATTGAAGATATACTTAATGAATTATTTATTCGTAAAATATTCTCCACAAATACCACTTGTGCTTTAAATTTTATCTAAAAATTTTTTCTCAAGCTAAGTTACCCCTAGTTAATATAACTCGTGCAAATTGGCAGTTTATTATCAAAGATTAAATCCCTCCCGCTAAAGCGGTCGGGATTTAATCAGATAATAAACTGTCAATTTGCACTCTTTATATTACCAGGCAACACGCTTTCGAAAAAATTTTCGATAAAATTTTAAGCACTAGTGATATTACATACGATTAATTTTGCATAGATTACCTTTTTCCGTACGACGCATCGTTTCCGAGTTATAAGCGAAGGTGCGAGAAAAAAAGGAACCTTTCCACCCCCCACCCCCCGAAGCTTCAGAGCGGGGGGGACATTTAGTATGTTTACCCCTCAACTACCCCCAACACATTCCTGAAGAGGAAAATTCTCCCATCTGAATGTCCTCTACAATCCCCTTTTGGGCATTCATTGATTGGACTATTAGATTAGATCGAAGCGACAGTTAGACTTAAATTATTTGAACACACCAAAACACTAAAGAGTTGTGATTTTGGTTGTTACTTCATAAACATTCTTCACAAACTTTCTCCAAAGTATAATACTTTAAAGAGTAAATAAACGTAAGAGAGATCGCAGCGAGTAGTCGGGGTTAACAATGCTCTTTAGTGACGACAAAAAAAAAAAATAAGATTCTAAAAAATTTAACCGCCTTCAAAAAAGGTCGCTAAAATCATGAAATTAAATACACCTAGTTAATTGAATCTTTTTACTTAATATGCCCGAAGAACCCGAATTGAGCGTTGGCCGACAAGTTGGAACAATGTTTTGCGCGTACCATTGAAGAAAATTATTTTTTTCTACGATTGTTAAAAAATTTTTTTTTATTATTTTTAGCGCGTAAAACATATATTTGTAATTTGTAATAGCGAAAAAGTAAAATGCGTTAAAAAAATAGTACATTGTGTATCTAGTAGTAAAAGCAACTTGTTTTGCAACCGATTGGGATATTTTTTTTTTATAAATACTTACTCATTATTTAATTTCCAAAAAAGGTAAGAGAACCGATTTTTGAATTATAGTAACCAAAATTATTGAGCTTAGCCAAAATGGCATTTTTTATTTAAATCTTAATAACACGTACAAAAAAAACTTTTTTCTTATCCAATTTACATAAATCTTGTTACTCGGGGGTTTTTGAGGTCGCTGGTTACGAATCTGATATCCAAATTGTCATAAACCAACCTGCAAGATGGAGGAATTAATGGTGGCTACGAAATGCTAAAAAATGATTAAAAATAAAAATTTTTGATGAGAGGGAGGGGGGGGGTGTAGAAATAAAAAAATATACATTTTTTTAATGAGCAGGGAGCAGAAATCCGAAAAAATTTTCTTTATTCAAACGTCAGAAATACATGACATTTCTTAACTCATTTCACATTAAAGCTTGACTTTTAAGACGGCTATACGTTACGATTAACAATGGAGGTAAAAGTACTTTTTCTGACGCTATGGCAGAAAAAGTAATATCCATAGCAACGCGTGTTTTATTTAATACGCAGATCATGTGATATTAACACAATGCGTTTTTGGTGATGAAACTCGAGATTTTTGTATATTTAATTTTTTATAACTAATCGACGTTTGAAGAAAAAATAGCATATTTTATTAGAAGTAAAAGCCACTTATTGTGACTCGTCTGTAACTCGTCACAAGAATGATGTCCTTACTTTTCCCTCCTGAACAATTTTCAATCACTTAAATACCTACATCAATTATGACAAAATGGCCTACAAACTGCCAAAGGTCCATCCACTTATTTCATTGTAAATTGCAATAGAAATGGAATTTTGTATCATATCTGAAAGGCGGAAATTAAATTTGTGGCTCTCATAAACGTTTCATAAAAAGAAAGGGACTTGTGAACATAAAAGATGACAGAACTGTTTCTAAAAGTCGCTATGAAATAAAACATGAAGCCATAAAATCAGTGACAAAAAGCTAATCTCATTTTGCCGTCTCAAAAATTGAAGGAATGATGGTTAGCGTTACAAAGTAGTATATGTGTAGAGATTTATGCTATTTGCAGTATGAAATTTAATAATGTGATGTTCTTACATTTTAATAAGTAACTACAAACAATGTTTGTAAAAGTCTTAGTCAATTAATCATACCAGTCGCTATGTCAAATATTCGATTATTTAACGATAAATTAACAAATATTGTGCTGACCCCTATATTTGTTTTAAAAATATATCAGAAACATAATGTATTGTGATATGAATTCCTATGGGTTAGTAAAATATTTATGAATTGGAAGAAAGTAGAGCTAATTTGCAGTAAATTTAATCATGTGTTATCCTGTCTGATGATGAGCAGTTTAAAAATTAAATAAAAAACATCGATCATTTCTGGGCACTTATTTGAGTGTTTTCTGATAGCTAACAAATCAGTGAATGATGTCAAGAAAATGAATCCTCAAAATAACCATAACATATGAAGTAGCGGGTCTAAATTCATACATGATATTTAAAAAAATTGAAATTTAGTTTACATGGAAGTGATTTTCTCAAAAAAATTGTGACACCGTAAAAATTGCTGAAATAACTTCTTTGTACTTATCCAACAAAGTACAAATTTTGCCAAAATATTTCTTGTACGTTTGTTGTAGGCGAACTAACTCACATTTTTATACTCTTCGCAAAAACAAAGAGTATCTTGTATTTGATCGGCACATTTCTAAATTAGTAAATATTAGTAAAAATTTTTTATATCGTTATGTTAGTGAACGAATTCTGAACAACTTTCAAAATGTCCGTCTGTCTGTCCGTCCGTCCGTCTGTCCGTCCGTCACGTTTCTTGTAAGCACGATAACTCAAGAAAGAAAAATCCGATTGTATTGAAATTTGGAGAGTGACTTAGTGTTAGCTAGAGGAAGAATCCTATTGTTTTGTAACAAAATAGATTGGTAAATAAAAAAGTTATTAGTAATTTAAAATTTAAAAAAATATTTTTTACATTTTTTTATGGTTTGTAATAAATAGAAACCTTGCGAAATGTTATTTCCTATCACTATTTTTTTTAATACATTTTACTAATGTGTGTTTCCTAATAATCACAATAAATTTTCTAATGGTATATATTACACTCATTAACAATTTTAGTAATAAGAAATGGTAGTGTAGTGGCAAGACTTTCGTCTCGCAATCCAAGGGCCCCGGGTTCGATCCTTCACATCGTGATTTTTTTTTTCATATATTTTTTTTCACAACAAAGTTGGTATCACAAAATATAGAATGTCCAAAAACGAACATTATTTACAAGAAAAATGCGAAGAGTATCCTATAGAATGTGTAACAATTATATAAAAAGCTCAGTAAATCGGCGAAGAGTATAATGCTTCCTCTAGTTATTTTTTACTCCCCTTAATAAAGGAGTGGTTATGGGGGGATGCCAAAAAAAATTTTGAGACCTTGGCTTCTCGTACATACATTAAATCCTAATTTTATTGACTGGTGCTTGTTGCTTTACACATTACCCCAAATCATTCAACGGAATAAGATCAAAATACAATCTAGTCCCAGATCACGTCATAAATAGGTACAAATATCAAGTCAATATCGTAAACGGTTCCAGATTAATCAAGCGAACAAAAAAATTACAGACAGACTGATAGCCAGACACACATTTTTTCTTGCTAAAACTTAATATTTTGAAATTTCATGACATTCTAAAAAAAAAATTTTGGAAGTATAGTAACGTTCAAATAGGCTTAAAATGAAACGTCATAGTAAATCTGGATGTGGAAGTCGTGATTCCTTAGAGAGCGGTTGTTATAGTTGCAATAAAGAAGCTTTGATATACTATCTGGTATAATTGACAGATACATTGTTTTTCAGCTTCTAGTTAAAATTAGATGAATTACTTTCTTTGTTAAGCTCAGGTCTGTCGAGAGGGAGAGGCTTGTTTGAAATGTTGAAAATTTATATTATAATTTTTTCTTAGTATAATTATTTTAAAAAATTATTTGGATTTCTGCTTCCGCTCATCAAATAGTTAGTATATTGTTTTATTAGGAGTAAAACTAGTTGACAAGGCTGTCCCTTTCCACGAGTTCACAAACCAGCTATTGCTGTGATGAAAAATAATAATAATAATAATAATAATAATAACAATAATATTAATAACCACCAAGAATTTACAGGACAAATTGCAGGAAAAGGCTGAGCAACTTAAACAACGTATTGCTGAACTGGGAGCAACTCTTTGCAGCAATCCAAAGGCTGTTCTATCAGAAGTTAGATCAGAATACTAAAAACAGAGGTCTACCTCCACTAGAAGCTTGTGCTATTACAAACTTCTGATCAAAGATCTGGTCCATACCGAAGACACACAATCAAGAGGAATACTGGCTAGAAGAGGAACGAAATGAAATGGCGAAAGTTCCTGAAATGCAGTCAGTTAACATCACCTTGAATGACGAAAGGTCGGCAGTAAAGAGGGCACAAAATTGGAAGGCCCCAAGTGATGACAATACCCATAACTTTTGGTGGCAGTATGTGACAAGCACACGTCAAGCGCTTGCTCGATTATTCAACAAAGCCCTCGCGAATCCATCTAGTACGCCTAGGACGCTTACCCTGGGTATTACATATATCACACTTATTATACATGAAACTCCCCAAAAAACTACCGATCATACGAGAAAATATATGCGCATCTAAGCCCCAAAATATCTGCCCGCAGCCGAACAAAACGTCTGCTGTAAGGGATCACGGGGACGACGAAACATATCGGTAGTATGGGTGGATTATAAAAAAGCCTTCGATTCAGTTCCACACAGTTGGATGACTGAGGCACTTTACCTCTGTAAAATCGAACCAGAAGTTATAATGCTCTTTAAAAACTAATGGAGTCCTGGAGAACATGCCTATATACACAGCAAGGAGACACACGATATAATACCAAGGAAATTCGGATAGCAAGGGGTCTATTCCAAGGGGACACCCTCAGTCCCTTATGGTTTTGTCTAGCTTTAAATGCACTAAGCCACATGCTTCGAAAATCAGGAGTTGGTTATACCATACAAAAGGCCCCGCAAGTTCAGATCACTCACCAACTGTATATGGATGACCTTAAGCTTTATGAATCAAAGCAGGACCATTTAAAAATCTGCTTGAAGACGTCACGAGATTTAGTAAAGATATACAGATATTCACGAGGAAACGGCTTCAATGGCAGATAGAGGACACCGAAGTTAATATTTGGCACGTTGAATACACTAGTGATCCTGAATAAGCAAGTGTATTACATACCAAAAAAATCCAGGCCTGGACGAAAAAAAAAATGTTTTTCTTCAAGAAAACAATACCCTGTATATGTTTTTTTAACTTCAATATTAAATTTAAAAATTTCATTAAAAACTGAACAAACCGGTTTATTCGTTTTTTTTTACCCACTTTTACCGCCTTGGAAATAAATTCCACTAAATAATGCAATATGAAACTTTAGAGAAACCTGCTTTGGTTTTAGTGAAAAAACGTACAAGGTAGTTACCAAAAGAATAAAAATGAAAAGAACTAGTCTGAATTCGTCAAGATTCGACAGTGGATGTAGGTATATTTGAAAATGTGTGCAAGTAATGGTACTGCTTTGTTTTTTATGAACTTCTCCAAGAAGAGCCGCGGATTTCTTCAAAATGTGTCTGCTGATGGCAAGTTCAAAGTTGTACCTCCAAAAAATAATTCTGGGACAAATATTCCAACATTTTCACTCTTGAACTCTTGGGGCTAGTCCGGTTAGTTATTAAAATACAAATGCAAAATCGCGTGTACCCGTGTTAACCGATCACTTTACGTCTGATTTAATTTTAAGATCTCATTATAGATATTACCATTCATCATTTTCAAAACTAGCTATATTGAATAAAATTGGCTGTGGATATTTAATGAATATTCAAGTTTACTGAAAACGAATAGCATGGAATTCAATTACCGCTCAACATTTACCGAAAAAATCGGTAAGTGCCCTATATATGAAGATTCGGCCTTCTCTGTCCGTCATGCAATATATATGAAGACCATGTTAATTTGGGTATCCTGATGGCCAATTAATAATAGATTTACGATGGCGATAATGGCAGTAAATTGCTTTCTCCTACCAATTAATTAAAGTAGATTGACCGACGTGTTGATTAATGGACATGAGTATCTGTTTCCAACAAATTGTTATAAGTCAGCTGACTAAGAACACATAAATTAACAATATATTGTTCCAGGCACTACTTGTTCTATCGAAGAGGTGCATGTGTTCGCCTTTACAGAATCTTTTGTTGAATTCCTTTGATGCGGAGGTTTATTGCAATTAACACCACTAATGCTTGCAATTTTATCGGTAATTTTTCTTTTTTTTTTAGGAAGTGGTTATCTAAATAAAATAGTGTATTATTCAACGAGTGCTAATGTAGGTAATAACTCACGCAGATGAAGTTTTTAGCACGAGCTGCAGGCGAGTACTGTAATTCATCAAGTGAGTTATTACCATTATCGCAAGTTGAATACTATACTTTATCTATTATAACAATAAATATTAAATTAAGAAAATTTTGTTTAAATTACTCAGTTTATTTATTAATAAAATTAACTGTAAAGTTTAATTTTTGTACACACTTTTATATTTGTTTTGCGATTTTTCGGGTAATAAATTATGTATTGTATCATTAGCTACTTGCCTTAATTCTGGCGATGTACATAATAGTTCATCTTCGCTAACAGAATTCATCAATTTTGGCACAATTATTATTTAACTTGATTTGAAAACGTCGAAACTATTCAAACAAGTTAAATCACCTTTGTCCCATCAATAATAATGGACAGTTCTATTTCAGCGTAACGGAAAAAAATGTCTTTCGGATAGAGCCACCTTCGCGTCGTGTGTTACATAGATTGGACAGGCTAGACATGAAGGTAAAAGAGATTGGCACTGTACCTAGTGATTTATAATAACTCACAAGTGAATTATTATAATTCACGCCATTTGTTTATGGATACTATTAATTGTTCAAAAGCAGTTCATCAATTAGTATATAATAGTATATTCTACGGCTTGTAGTATTTGTCAACATAAAATAAAAGTAAGCAAAAAAAATTGACAAAATACAACAAATATTTTAATAGAAATTCACTCATTTCGAAACACTGCAATATTCAAGTGAAATTTTGAATTTGGACAGACCATATAATTTGAAACAACTTTTTTATTTTACATTTTATTCCAAAATAAAAAATATAACCAGTTTACTCTTGGAATTATAAGTTTTGTAATTTTTGCGCACCACGTATAAAAAATATAATTTTTCTCAAAGTCATTACTATTTTTTAGACAAGGAAAAACTTTTATAAAGAATAACATTTTCTCGAAAAGTTAAAAAAAATTGCGATTACACCTGTAAACCCCATCCGCGGACATACTGTATATTTTAATTATAAAGCAATAATTAAGGTTGTTGACTATAACTTAAAAAATATGTATAGAAATATTTATTCAAAATCTGGTAAATATTCGCCACCCGCGAAGTCTACCTCTCTACTACCATGTAAAAACAAACTATTTTGTTTCGAGGTGAACATGCTGGTAGACTTCGGAAGTAAACTGCTCTGGTAGCATCCTCGATATGTGCACCAAATATATAAAATTATGAATGGCCAGCTACCGCGGTGACTTCCATGTAAACTGCTAGAATGAACTGCTGCAAGCATCCTCGGCATATGCGGTCCCATTTAAATGTACAGGTTTGTTCTAAAAATTGATGGCGGCTATCGTAGTGAACTACACACTGAACTACTAAGCATCTTCGGCATGTCCGTACTCTAAGGGTTTTTGCAATAATTTATGCCTAATAATTTAATTTAATAATTTATACCTACGGGGAAATATAGCTAAACAATACAGAGATTATTTTTGTTATTGAAACTATGATCTGAATGCATCAAAAAGGGGGCTATAATAAAGTTCTTCTTGATTACACAGGCCCACAAAAAAAAAAATCATGAGCGAGAGTTAAGACCCACTTTTCTTTGTGTTTTTCGGGGTGCTGAACACGAATCTGAAGTCGGAATAGCATGTTTGTGGACGAATTTTCGAGCTAGAGGTCAAAATTGGACGAAAATCATGAAAAATATTGATTTGTGATAGTTCCAGATTCGAAATGAACAGAAACAATTTGAGAGACATAAAAATATCATTTTTGGGAGAAAATACAGTATTTTCCAATGTATTGCATTACTTGATAGAGCCCCATGTACGGTGAGTTCACTTTGGACCGCACTATTATACAAAATTTCCGAGGATATTGCTCTCAACAGTGGTTTATAAACATATTCATGTAGATTGATTCAAGATAGTACTTGTGTTCGCGGTGCTGAGCAAAACTACACACGCGGAAAGAACAATGAGAAGAGGAGGGAATTATATCTCGGGATTGTATGAAACACTCAGCCGGTGAAATTGGACCATTTGTCTCTATATGCTGCTTTATATTAAATTGATTTACCAGCGTGGCTGTTTAATTTTGGTTGCCGCAGTGATGATTATTTTGTTTTTAAACCATCAAAGCTTATAACGCCGTTATTTTCTGAAAGGGAATTATCTTTATTAAGGTCCCCAAAAAGAGACAAAAAGTATAGCCAGGCTATTTTATAAAAAACCATATTTTCAAGGTAAAAATGAGCAAAAGTAAATCTATTCATTTATATCAAAAACCTAGCTTATTACTTCAAGGAAAGAGAATAAATCCCAGTCCAGGATACAATAAGGTAGAAGTCGTGAATAAACTAAGGGACTTTTGAAATAAAAAATAATTAACAATAACAAAATTTATTGTAAATATAAAAGGTATGGTAGAGCAATTGACAAATCTGGTGTAGGCAAATAAAATATGTGCTTGGATTACGGTTACCAAGATTAAACAGAATGAAAGATGTACAGAGAGATAGACACATTTATCACATACTAAAAAGGTAAATATATACGGTAACTTACAAAGATAAATACATGATTATTGGCAGAAGGCCACAATACATAAAAACTACTGTAAATACTTCAAAAAGACAAATAACTAAGTTATTAGTTGGCCAACGTAGTATTATTAAATGAAAAGATTAAATGACATTTTACTAATAAATAAATTTTGACATTTTATATCATAAACAGATCTCTAAACGTAAGTAAAGGTAATAACATAGACAATGAAATTCATAGTAGTATTTTAAGCTACAAGATACTTCCAAAAAATGTAATGTGCTCTGCACAGAAAATTATTTACAAGTATTAAATAAGAAATTTTATTAACAGACTTTAAGAGACGGGACGAGCACTCGCGAAAAGCATGTAGCTTGTTTGTTTAACCAAACAACAAAATGCCCGCACATAACACTGAAAGTCGCACCAAATTTATTTATTTATTTTATTTATTTATTTATATAGTTACACCACCCCACAGTAAAAACCAATTACGGGGTGGGAAAAAAAACAATACAATAATTTATACCTAATGGTAAATAATATACAAACAGACAAAAAGGAAAAAGAACAGATTATATACATGCATAATACATTAACAGATTAAAAGAATATTAAAATAAAACTACAGATTACTACGAAAAGATACACTTAATACTTGAAATACTCGAGTAAAATATATCAAGCTGTCCTTCAATTGACATGTAAGTGTTACACATAAAAAATAAGGGAGAGAACATCAGATCATTTGTTCGTGGAGTGGGAAGATACAATGTTTTATGATTACGCGTCTCAAATGAAGGGGCATGAAAATTTAACATATTCAAGATGTTAGGGCAATCGACGAGATTAAAAATTAACGTGTGCAAAAACAAAAGAGAACAAAGTTTCCTGCGGTCGTGTAAACTAAGAAAACCAAATATATTTAGCAACTGTCCATGTTCGAAGCCAACAGCGGGATATACATGATCAATTTTGTATGAAACGAATTTTAGGTAGCGCCGTTGTATATTCTCTATGCAATTACAATATTTATTATATCCTGGATTCCAAATAAGTGAAGCATATTCAAGTCTGGATTTAACAAATGCAGAATAAAGAAGATTTAATAATTCAATGTCATCAAAACCACTTGAATTTCTAATCACAAAACCCAAACTTTTATAAGCAGAGAGAACAATATTTTCTTTATGTTTGTTAAAATTTAGTTTCGAGTCGAATAGAACCCCCAAGTCATTAAACTCATCTGATCTATTTAATACGGTATCGTTCAACTCAGAATCGAATAACAGTGGATTATTCTTTCTGCAGAAAGACAGAACGTTACATTTGGCGATGTTTAAAGGCAGATTATTTAGAAGACACAAGTCATTAACATAATTTAAATTACTTTGGAGTAACGCACAATCCTCCTCAGTATCAACAGAATAATACAATTTCATGTCATCAGCATATAGCAGGCAGTTGACATCAACACAAGTCACTAAATCGTTAATAAATAAAATAAATAATAGAGGCCATAGCACTGAGCCTTGGGGTACTCCGGAAGTAGCTAAAAATTGATCAGACTTAAAGCCACGGTATTCTACATATTGGCTCCTTCCAGTTAAAAAAGATGATAGCAGGGAAGTTAGCAAGTCTGAAAAACCGAATACTTTAAGTTTATATAGGAGAATGCCGTGGTCAAGTTTGTCAAAAGCTTTGGAAAAATCAGCATATATAACGTCAACTTGTTTCCCCGCATCGATAGCCTCAGAAATAAATTGTGTGACAGTGAATAAATTTGTAACTGTTGACCTACCCTTTACAAAGCCATGTTGAGATATACTGATCTGCCCTCGCACATTATTCTAAATTTGGTCATATACAGAAATTTCAAAGACTTTGGCGAAATTACAAATTATCGTAATAGGACGATAATTTGCAACGTAGCTTTTATCTCCCTTTTTAAAAATTGGACACACTCTGGATAATTTCCACCGATCTGGGAATACACCGGATTTTAAACATAAATTAAAAATAATCGTTAGTGGGTAAACAAAAGCATACGCACAGTCTCTAATAATAAAAGCCGGTATGTCATCCGGTCCCTTAGTGAACTTAGGCTTTAGTTTTAGTAAAGCTTCTAAAACATTTACTTCATTAATGAATATCAATATAATAGAAACTGCCCCAATTTCACATAGTACTGAAACCTATTTAAATACGTTAGCCTTAAACGGATTTAAATCATATATTAATACTCCAACTAGAATTCAAGAACAAACAAAAACATGTCTTGATCATATGTTTATTAAATCAAACTTAACTGATCCATTTTTCAATGTCATAGTATCAAGCTTCCAAATAACAGATCACTTACCCTGTATATTACAAATAAAAAATTTTGAATCCAACAAAGCTAACTCACATAATATAATACGAAACGTTAATCATAAAGAAGTACTAGAAAATATAGCTAAAGTAAACTGGGTAGATGTATTAAACACAAATGACATAAATATTAACACAGAAAAGTTTATAAACAAAATAAAAGATATTCTAAACGCAGCAACTGAAACTAGAACATTGACCAGAAAACATATTAAAAGAAAACAGTGGGTAACGCAAGGGTTAATAACATCAATCAACAACAAAAACAATATGTACCTAAAAACAATGAAAGAACCCAATAATCTGCAATTAAAAGAGCACTATAAATTATACAAAAATCACTTAAATTGTTTATTAAAAAAAACCAAGAAAGAATACTTTTCAAATCTAATAAAAAATAATTTAAATAATCCTAAAAAAATCTGGGAAATCATAAATGAAGTAATACATAATAAAAATAATAATAATAACAAAATTGAAGAAATTATAAAAGATAATCATACTATAACACAAAATAAAGAAATTGCCGAAAGTTTCAACAATCATTTTCTAAATGTTGGCTCAAACATCACAAAAAGTATACCAAAAACTAATAATAATACTAAAAGCAAGATTAAACGAGTTGTTCATTCACTGTTTTTAGAGCCGATTCTTGAACAAGAAACTACCAATTACATTAACAGTCTAGGTAATAATGTCTCTCCAGGAATAGATGGCATACAATCACCCACCATAAAAATAATATTATTATATATAGTGAAACCACTAACTCAGTTAATAAATATGTCAATGACGTCGGGAATATTTCCTCAAATATTAAAGTGCGCTATTGTTAAACCATTACATAAAGGTGGCGATCGTAATCAGATGGCAAACTATCGTCCAATCTCTCTCATATCAAATATAGCAAAAATTTTTGAAAAAGCAATAACCGCACGATTGTATAATTATTTCGAAAAATACAACATCCTTTCAAATAATCAATTCGGATTCAGACAAAATAAATGCACCCAGGATGCAATTACGGCATTGACAACAAAAATATATAATGATGTAAATAAAAGCATACCGACAGCTGCTATCTTTCTAGATCTAGCAAAGGCATTTGATACTATCAGCCATGTAAAGCTTCTGGAAAAATTAGAAATGTACGGGGTCCGAGGCTGTTCCTATAATTTAATAAAAACTTATCTCAGCAACAGACAACAATATGTTGTAACAAATAATGAAAGGAGTAGCGAATCAACACTAACGTGTGGTGTACCACAAGGTACAGTTCTTGGCCCTGTACTTTTCATAATTTACGTTAATGATTTGTTTATAAATACTGATACGGATAGTGTGAGCATTTTTGCTTATGCCGACGATACAGTTATTCACGTTAGCGGTGATTCTTGGGAGGACGTTCGCTCAAAATCTGAACACATATTACAAGTTATAACAATATGGTTGAATAGCAGTTTGCTAAAACTGAATACATCAAAATCAAAATTTATATGTTTTTCACTTCGTGACAAAGTCAATTTAAATCAATTAATTCTACACCAGGATATATGCAATCGAAATGCATGTAATTGTCCCTCGTATATTGAACAAACTAATAACATCAAATACCTTGGCGTAATCATTGATCAGTCTCTTAAATGGCATGAACACATTAACTGTTTAACAAAAAGATTAAAAAAATGCATGTTCATATTTAAAAGTTTAAGCGGCATTCTTAGTAATAAATTGATTAGGAATTGTTACTATGCTCTTGTACAGCCGTTGTTAACGTATGGCATTCTGTCCTGGGGTGGAACTTATAAAAATAATCTAGAAAAAGTATTTGTCTGTCAGAAAATAATTATTAAAACCATCCTTAGGAAACCAATGCGTTACCCAACTAGAATCTTGTTCTCGAATTTTAATGTTTTCACTTTAATAGAACTGTATGTATTTGATATACTGAAATATTATTATAAGCATAAAAATTCCGTAACCCGTTTTGAACATGAATATAACACCAGAGCCATAAAAAATCATAAATGTATACTTCCTATCTCACACAAAACGACAACTCAAAAATATTTCCTGTATTACCTATCTAAAATTTACAATATACTACCGAATGAACTTAGACTATTTAATGGCAGCATCATTTTATACAGTAAAAAAATTAAAATGTGGATTAAAAATTCAAATATAAATCTTGATCACATATTTATCTAGCGTCCTACATTTTTGTAATTATAGAATACCCTAACTTGTATAATTAGTAAATTACTTAAAACCTTATATTATTTTAGTGTAAGAATTTTATTTTCAATTTTACTTTAGTAAAAAGTACTATTTAATTGTATTTAAGAAACTTGTAAAATTAGTAACTTAACACTTTATATTATTTTATTGTAAGAATGTATCTTGTGTTATTTCATTTAGATTTACTTTAGTTGTAAGTACTATTTTATTGTTTTTTAGAAACTTTTTATATGTAATATTATTACTGCCATATCAACAAATTGTAAATATTACAGGAGTCACGAACAAACCTTTTACTAGGTTTCTGTGACTTAACTGTTTATTTTTGTACAATTTCTATACATTTTTGCACAAATAAAACTTATTCTATTCTATTCTATTCTATTCTATTAAACATATTTATATGCGTGAAATTTGTTGTGCTAAGTACATCACCAGGGTTCCAGTTGGCATTTTTGGCCGCAATGTAAAACAAAAGTTATTGGAATGTAGTAACTATTCTCAGTTACCGGTATGCACAAAATAGAAAGGTAAATGTACTTACAAAAACTGCAGCAAAAGGGACGAAGGCACTGTTATGGGTTACAAGCTCTAATTATAGGTCGGCATAAGTTGTAACCTCAACAAATTGCATAACTATAATCATTATAGGTATATTAATACTGACTCTAAACTGTAGTTTCTAATTAAACTACACATAAGTAGCTAGCATTACACTTATTAAATGCTACTTTAGTTCAGAAACGTCTATACTATACATATTTTGGTGTTCACTTCTCAACTACTCGGTACAATTCACCAAAGAAGTTAAATCTCAAAACTAATAAACACTTGAATAGCTCAAATTCCAGCCATAATTGTAACGACCTCCAGGCCGGCATCCTGTGTGGAGAGTGTCTACATAACATTCCTTTGTGGTTTTATATTCGCGCCTAAACAAACCATTTTCTGGGGCTGTAACCAAGGCAACTAGGCATTATGTCATAATTGTGAGCGCTTATTGGAGGAAAATTTCCAGCGTTAGCCATATACCCGCGTATTTAATGGAATTTCTGTAACGCTAACTCGTAAACAATTAACCGTCCGACAGGTTCGGCGTTAAATCTTGTTTAGCAAAACTAACAAAATAGGTAATTTTTGTAATAAAGATAAAAATTATGTAATTTAACGGATTTTAATAAAAATTTACGAACACTTAAAAAGTTGACCGTTACAGGCTGAGTTTGACTTGCCCCTATATGAACTATATTACAACCTTTACATGTAATTTTTGCCCAAAAAAATGGAAATCGGTTTAGCCAATCCAGAGTAATGATTGGACACACATACAGTCGCATTGAGAACCTCCTCTATTTTTCTTTTATTTTGCGAAGTCGGTTAAAAAACGCAATCCATTCTAAAATAAATCGTCCTGAAAAAGTAGAGAATCTCTCTGCCATTTGCGTACCTAAAACAGTTTAACATTGGCCACCACTTTCAGCAAATTCTAACGGATGAGTCCTTGTTGAAACTATTGCTGAGAAGTCGTCACTGAAGCATCAGAGACGATGTAGTAGTGTGTTTGCACAAGAGGTCTATTATATTTAAACGATTCGGCTTGTGAATCCCTTCAGGAAAAGGACAAAGAATAGACCGCGTAAATAAAGTCAGTGAAGTGGCCCGTGAATTAAAACGATTTTCCATTTCTTTGCTCCTAAATAAACAACAAAGAGAACTACCCGTTTTTATAACTCACTTTATGAATCTATTGTTTCATCAATTTAACTGTTATCAGAGAGCTTATAAAAAGTAACTGTAGACTAGTGAATTAACGTCGAAGCGACATTTTTACTGTCATGAAATAATTAATTCTGTATGCTGGTTACACAATGAAATTCACACATTGTATATTTTCTTTTTATTCACGATGACATTTTTTATTATTTATTTATTTACTGCAAACTTACAATCTACTTTAAAGGAAAATACTAAGTAATAAGTAAATATTTTGTAGAGAATTCGACTTGAATCAGGCACCATCCATTAATGGTTCTCTGAGGGTTCACCTGGCTAGGTCTTCTGGCCAACAATCTCCTTAGCTTCCTTCCTGCGAGTGGTTGATGAAGTACCTCATTTACGAGCTGGTTGCTATGGTCAGTACATCAATTCCAGTATTTGTTGAGTATGGAGTTAATAACTGGAATGTCGACATCATTATATAGTGTTTGATTTGAGACATACCACGGGGCATCTGCTATTATTCTCAGAGTTTTTGATTGAAATATCTGAAGAATCTTAGTATTGGAAGGTTTACTACAAATCTATAATTCTATACATATGTCCAGACTGGTGCTAATATGGTCTTGTATATAATTAATTTTTTTCCAGGTATAACTGTGACCTTGTATTTATTAACTAGTGCATGTTTTTCGCTTTTAGGTCTAGTTGACAACTTTTGATTTAGATGTACTGTGTCCTCCAGGTTAATTTTTTTATCTCAATGGAGCCCGAGATATTTTACCTCCGATTGCACTGGTATGGGAGCGTCATTTATTCTTACTTGCGGACAAGTTCCTCTTTTTGTAGTAATAGTCCACGTAAATTAGACGAAAAAATAGCGAATAGAAGAAAAAAATCATATACAAATTATATTTGGGCCATGCATAGTTCATGGGGGTAGAAGTAAGGATCCGAAAAGTATCTACCTTACCCATTGATGGAAACACCCTTTTGGGGCGAAAAACCACCCCTAGACAGGAATTAATTACGATCATTCTCATTTTCCTTCGAATCCGTCATTCCCACGAAAAACAGGTATAGGAACAAAAATATTCGTCATTAAATTCTAGAAAAAAAAAAATTCTATGGTGGATTTGCGTACACCCAGCCGTTTTCTCGCTATCGACGTTCATAGTAGTTTGGAGCGCTCGGCGAAAAATCGGTGATTCGCGATTTTTCACAGCGAATATCTCCGAACGGCTACTTTGAAGTCAAAAATGGCTATAATGAAACTTGTAGAGCAGATTCTCCTCTACAAAATTCATCTTGTACTTTTCCTTTTTTTATTATTTTTGTTGAATTTCTTCGCTTTTATCATAATTTTAATATTTATTATTTCTCTTCGCCCAAATTCTTTGAAAACGTCACGGCACTGTTATGTTTGACCTTCGGATTCTGTCGATGCTGCTCGACAGATTCCGATTTGGGGAATGTGAGGAAGGGGGCAGGTATGAATTGTCCATTCTCGACGCTCGAATATATAGTTGTGAAATACCGTTGTTAGACTCGATTCGTATTTCGTGTTAGTTTGGATGTCTTGAGAAACTGTAAGGAAACTGTGCTGTTTGAACATGCATTTAGTGGTTGCGATGCTACTTCTGCTTTGTTCGGTAAAAGCAAAGCACAAACTATAACTATATTTAATAACAGAAGAGATTTGGATGACATTGTGCCTATATTTAACAACCCTCAATTAACAAAAGAAGAAGTCGCAACTGCTGGAGAGCATTTCATGATGGCGTTATATAAAGCTCCACAGAAAGAGAAATCTTTAAATAGACAGATTTCTCACATTCAATAAATTGGTTGGGAAATCAAGTAACGCTGTACTATTATCGAGACTATCGCCAACGTCTGCCGCTTCTCATCAGCATGCTTATAGGGTTTTTCATCAAATTCAGTTATGGAGAGGAATAAACCTTGATCCGACACAATGGGCTTGGAAGAAAACTGACACCGTTCTTTCACCCATTTTTACACCTAAGCCAGCAGCTCCGTCTTCCGTTCTACAACTTATATCTTGCAACTGCGGGAAACGATGCGGGTGTGTAAAAATAGGATTGCGCTGCACAACTATGTGCTCCAACTGTCACGGACAAGGCTGCTTAAATTCACCTACCGAAGATGAGTTGATTGAAGAAAACCCTATCGATGACTGAAACCGACAATGACGACAGTGGAATAGGCCTACAGGGGAAACCACTTACAAAAAAAAACGCACAGCTACCTCATGGGTGGTGTGGAAACGAGGTCATATTACAAAGTGCGTATACTCGAAAACAGCGAGAAAATTCAACAAAAATAATAACAAAAGAAAGAAAAGTACAAGATGAATCTGGGGCGAGCGTAGAGGCGACTTCAATGTGAATATCAGTCGATATTCCGTTGAAGCAACGTCGAGCGCGGTTAGTACTTGGATGGGCTCCCATCTTGGGAAATACAGCATTCTCGTCCCACCTTCTAGAGGCTTGTATATCAGTGTATACTCGGAAGTTACGTAATTTCAGACGAGGATTACTTAGTGGATATACCATCCTTCGGAGGGGATGTAAAGCAGGCGGTCTCTTGTCTATTAAATGTTAGGCAAGTAAAAGATCCCTACTCTTCTTAAGGGAAGAGGTTCGGCAAAATTTCCAGGTTGGGGGTAGCTCGTCTCCTGGCGTCGGTGATAGGCCCTGGTAGCGGAAATAGGCCGACGTTAAACAGTTAAAAAAAAAAAAAACAAGATGAATCTTGTAGAGGAGAATCCGCTCTACAAGTTTCATTATAACCATTTTTGACGTCAAAGTAGACGTTTCGGAGATATTCGCTGTGAAAAATCGCGTACCACCGATTTTTTCGCCGAGCGCTCCAAACTACCCCCTAATATGAACGTCGATAGCGAGAAAACGGTGGGAAGTACGCAAATCGACCATAGAACTATTTTTATGTAGAATTTAATGAAGAACATTTTTGTTCCTATACCTGTTTTTCGTGGGAATGACGGATCCGAAGAAAAATGAGAATAACCGTAACTAAGTCCCGTCTGCGGGTGGTTTTTCGCCCCAAAAAGGTGTTTCCATCAACGGATAAGGTGGGAACTCTTCGGATCCTTAATTCTACTCCTATGAACTATACATGGCCTAAATATAATTTGTATATGAATTTTTTCTCCTAAAAAGTCTAATTTGTGTGGACTATACAGGTTATTTGTGAGGATTTATTAGTATTGACGTTAATTTTCTAGTGTTCAAGACAATTTTTCTTCTTTACTGGGACGAGTGCTGTAAACAATAGGTATAAAGAAGGCCCCAGAACACTGCCCTGTGGTGCACCGGACTTTATAAGGTGATAATCAGATCATCAACTTTAACTTGAAAGTAACGATCACTTACGAATTATTTTAAAATTAGGTATAGTTGGTCAGGAAGATGCATTTTCAATTTGTATAATAGTCCCTGATACCAAACTATCAACAGCTGGTTGTATGTCAAGAAAAACTGAAGCACACATTTTCTTTCCTTCCAGGTACTCTTTGTTTTTATTTACAATTCTGTGACATTACTGGATGGTAGAATGATTATGTCTGAATCCAAACTGGCGTTCAGGGATTAAATTATTATTAATGGGCACTGCCTCTTCTATTCTGTTGAGAATGAGTAGTTCGAAAACTTTGAACATAGTGAGTAAGAGGCTGATTGGTCTGTATGAGTTGGTTTCCGTTGGGGGCTTTCCAGGCTTTGCAAATCATGGATAATTTGGGCATATTTCCACTGAATGGGAAAGTAACATAAATCCAGCATGCTATTATATTATATGTTTGTTATTAGTACAACTGCATTTCTTGGAAGGTTTTTTAATATTTCTGTAACTATGAAATCGTATCCTGTTGCTTTATGTGAATTAAGTAATCCTATTTTCTTGCGAATTTCTGTTGGTGAGAAGGGTTTTATTGGAGGTGATAACTGGCATGGAAAGTTTAAGTAGTTTTCAATTTCAGCATATTTACGACGACTTGAGAGCCGTTTTGTGATCCATGCATTATTCCAGTTGGATTCCCTTCGCCGTATGGCACGTCTGACAGCATTATGCCATCTGTCATGGTTGCCTGGTGGGCACAAGGCTCCATAACATCTTCTTCGTATAAGTTCCCTGGTGATATGCATCCAAGGTTTTGAAAGTCAACCGCTTCGCCTTAACTATCAACGGTTCTACATTGATCACTTTCCGGTTGATGAAGCCAAAAAATTACAGGATTCGGCAGAATGCCATATTATATATTATACAATATGTCTTTGCATTAAGTTACAAGAGGAAATTTTTTTTATCCTAAATTTTACAAAAAATTTTTATCTGTAATTAAAACTTTACTATTATAAAATGTTTTGGTCTTTAACTTAATACAATAAAATAGGAACTTTTTTCAAAATTCGGGCTCTGAGGATTTGTTGGAATTTCGGTAAGCTTTAATTTAAAAAAAAATGTTCATTTCCGACAAGATTGGCGCTGTCTATCCGTTTTTTAACCAAAAAACTTAATTTGGGACTGTGCGACCGCCCGAGGGAAGCAAGCGTATCTAGTAAGTAAACTGAGAGAAATAAGTATGGTGGAAATATTTCCTAAGTTCGTACCGTCCGTCAAGAAATAATAGAAAATTCCATGACCGTCAGTGTTCTTTTAGTTTCTTGTATTATTAGGAGTAGTCTCAAGTACCTGTAGAATTATACATAGTAGATTTTGATATTAGTAAATATTCTTGTATTACAAATTATGCTTTTTACTGTTGTGTGTAAGGTCAAATTTTCCCTTTGTCCAGCTGGACATTTCCATTTCTTCACTATAGTTACTCAAGGACTGTTCCACTGAATTTTGAGAGTAATGAGAGTAGTAGTGTTCTTTCACTTGACTGGCCCCCAAGTAACCGTGCCGTAATTATTGCCTATGCTTTGATGTCAGAGTGGCATTTGGCAGCATCACTGAGAAGTACGTTACAGCGCTGTATTAATGTTGAAGATTTAATTAAAGATGTGCCCGTTTTAAGTGAAGCTATATTTTTTATTCCTTTGACATTTTTTTGTAAAATTAAAAATAAAAAATTTCTTGCTATATTTTCCGATTTTAAGAACAAACTGTAATGATATTGAAGTTTTATTCAAAGATTTGTCATTTTAAATCAAGCAAGAATTTTAATTCCTTTGCGGTTTTTTGTAAAATTAAAAATAAAGAATGTTTCCCTCTTGCTAACTTAATCCAGAAACATACCTTATATATTTAAAAATTGTGTATAAAATATATAATAAATAAAAACCATATATAACCGGGAGATTTATCTCTGTGGCGTCAAAATCTACGTCAACGCGGAAAGATTTTTATACAAGCAAGACACAATATATCTTACCTAGGATTTTTTTAGAGCATTCTGTAATATCCAAAGTTAATATGGTCAGTTTATTATAAACACTCACTCGAAGAGGAGGTATTGGGGGATGTACATTGAACTAACACACATTCTCACACACATGTATTTTTCACTACCATGAAGTAACATACACACATGTAATTTTTCACGACCCATAACGAATCTAAAAGTATATTATTTATATTTCCTAGCTTGAAAAGTACGAGACATTTTTGTATACCGTCCATTCTGTATAATTTCTTGCTAGTTTCTTAGATACGTACACATTTTTGCTACATTTGTACTGGGTAATTGCGAAACTGCGTAACTGCTATCTCGTATAGCCTACTCTTTCTCTTTATTAAATGTTGACGTAAATGTCCAGAATTGCCACAGTGTAGGTATATTAAAAGGGATTTCAAAGCAATGTTTCACAATTTTGGCGGCGTCACCTAATTAAAGGAGATAATAAAACCGCATTAGTAAAAAACATATAAAAGTACCGCCGTACACTGTACAGACGATCCAACTTGGTGAAGCCAACCTTGTCGGTATGCTTTGAAGATTGCTGGAATTCCAGCAGACCAGCTCACTTTTTCGAATGAGTTCAAAGGATGCAGATAATGTTGGCTCCAGCAAGTTGCATCATCTGTATGATAATGTTGCCTTCTAGATCAGTAGGTTTCACGAATATAGTAGATTTCCGATAAAAGTAGGTTACATATTACTTCCACATCTAGTGGAAGTACAGTAACGCCAAAAATATTTTCGAAAATTTGTATTCTTCAAATTGGCTTAGAACGAAACGTTGAGATATTAAGTTTGAGCGAAAAAAAATATTCTGTCTGTCGGTCTATCTGGCTGTAACTTTTTGAGCGCACGATAACTCTGGAACCGTTTAAGATGTTGACTTGAAATTTGGCACACATATGTACTTTAACGAGATCTGGAACTAGATTATATTTTGATCTTCTTCCGTTGAAGGGTTGGGCGGTAAATTGGGGTAAATGGAGGTAAATAGGTAAATCAAGCAAGTAAGAGTCCGTAAAATTGTAGTAATACATACAATATAAGAGAAGCTAGGGTCTCGAAAAATTTTTTGGCCTTAGCCACCCCCGTTACCATCCCATTATGAAAAAATAAAATTGTGATTTAGTGTGTACAAGAACCAAAGGCTTCAATTTTTTTTTTACTTCATCAATGTATATGAAAATAAACATAATAAATACGCCACACATATTAAACAGAACAGGAAGGTATGTGTTTGGTTCAAAATGATTTTTTTATTTGCTAAGATATGCATTTCATGTCTTTGTAAGAATCATTACCGTTTTTATGTTAAATTTATCACCAATTATACATTATAGCTGGAATGATGAATATTTCAACATCTCGTCGTTTTTCTGAATGTTTCAGTAGGTGTTTGTGGTATAATATTATGTCTATATGAGGACCGTCTCTGGCGCAAAGATAAATCTCCCGAGCCTTGTATATAAAATTTTTAAAATATCCAGCACTAAAATTACAATTTGTCCTCAAGATATTCTCCTTTTTCTAAGTGTAAGTATTTTTTGTCGCTTTATACTTTTTCAATTTAGTAATTTGAAACTATTAGTAAACAGTTACTGCTAGATATTTTAAAATACGTAAAAAGAAAACAATTATTTAATTTGAATGTATTATTTGATCTAAATGATTCGATAACGTGCAGTAAAAATTTACTATTTAAAAGTAATCCTGAATTTTAAGAGGTTCTAGATTTGAATGTTTATTAAATATTAAATGACTTGGCTTTCAAATTTCGTTATGTTTTCGTAACCCAAGATCTAAATTGTTTTCTTGTAGGGGTGAAGAACCGGGAGACGATCAAATAAAGGAAGTGACTGAAAGGTCGTCAAACAGTAAACATAGAGTAAAAATAAGTTTATCCCAAGTTCGAAAACGATTAAATTATAAGGAACACAGAAAACAAGGCAATTCTAGCAAGTCTGATAAAATAATAGTGACTTAATTTTCAACAAAAAAAAGTTACCTTTATCTTAAGAGTTGTAATTTGTTCACCGAAGTTTTCCAATTTTCAAGAAATAATGTTATAATACCCACGAATAATTGCTATAAGAGATTTTCTTTTTTTTATACTATAGAGGAGCTAACCCCAATTATTAATTGATGTTTCCCATATAAATATCGTGCTCGCTACGACCGCCATGTTCAAGAAATGTCAGTCAAAAAAAGTTTTCCTCAATTACCTCCTTTCCTATTAGCTAAAAGCAGCAATATTGTAGGAAATAAAAGAAGCGATGACTTTTGTTTAAACTATTTTTCCTTATTATTAATATATTTTACCTACGATCACTACTGTAAATAGTAAAAAACACACTACCTGCCATCTACGTAAGTTGAACTTTACATATTGTAAACAAAACGCACTGTAAACAAATCGCACGGTAAACAAAACGCACGGGACATGCAATTATAGGTGGCTTATATCGCTGACGCGGGGTTTAAAAAAACAAATGCGCCTACGTAATTTTCAAACGCTGTCAAAACTGACATAACATTTGTTGAATAATATTGTTGACAAGTAAACTAAATCCAGATTTTACTAAATAAATAAATAAATATGATCGTAGGTAAAGTATAGTACATATAGTTTAATTTTTATAAGATGACACTATCGGCAATAAAACGCCAGACGAAGAAAAATGCATATCTCAATTCTTGAGCAAGAGCAAGACAAGAAATGAAACCACGTGTATCTACAAAGTTAGGGGCGGGGCTGCAATCGTTCTCTGCTCGAATAGGCGCGAGAAAAGGTGAGATATGCATTTTTCTTCGTCTGGTGTTTTATTGCCGATGGTCATCTTATAAAAATTAAAGTATAATTCGAGTTGTACAGCAATTACGCACTCATGGAAATACGCACGATGCCGCGTAGCGGCGAGTGCGTATTTCCATGAGTGCGTAATTGGTGTAAAACTCGAATTATACTTTAATTTTTATAAGATGACACTACGCCGCTACGCGGCATCGTGCGTAACTTTTCCATTCGCGTAATATGCTTCTTACAACACTCATTACGTAATATACTATTACGATTTACAGCCATGAGAATGATGAAAATTTATGCCTCGCTGCACATTTTTGCAACTATCTCCGTCATCGTTGCTCCTATGTAATAATTGGGTATTATCAATATTGCAGATCATAGAATTTCCAAAATCTTTTGTTTAAACAATTTTCTTCCACGGTAAATTTTTAAAAAATTACAGCAGCTCTAAGTTTGAAAAAAATCCCTGCATTTTGGAAAAATGTTTGCTCCTTTGTTTCGACATTACTCATACTTATTATTAATTTTCTATAATCAATAAAACTGACTTACGATAGTGTTATTTCTTCAAAATAATGAGTTTTATTCGAATTTCTCGAGCTTTCACTAATCTGCCAATACAACAGTTTTATTTATTGCTACTTTTTGATTTACACTCGCCCAAAAATGTAAAAATGTATGCTTCACTGTAGATTATTGCAATTATTTCTGCCTCCACTGCTCCTACGTAGTAATTTGATATTATCAATATTGTAGATTACAAAGTTTCCCAAAATTTTTCTTTACAAATCTCTATTGCACTATCAATAGGGAACTTGCCCAAAAAATAAAATTGAATTAAAATACTCAAAATCGTAAACTAACATCATTAAAAACACCATAGACAACAAAAAATTAAAAAAAAAATTCCTCCAGAAATATAAGCGATTAAAATCTGCCGGATTTTACCCACTCCTGAAACTTGACGTCAGAGGGTGAAAGTCGGATGACGGCGTCAAACGACACCGAGTCTGCTTTCGCATGCTCATTTGTCAGAAACAACTAGCAGTGAACACAACCTTACCTAAACTTCGTTGGAAAAACATCTTCAATATTCTGAAATGTCACAAAATGCTACTTTCGATTCGTTCGTGCCGAGCCGAATTTTCGAATTTCGCTGTGCAATTTATAATCAGGTTTATCTTGAAGACTTTCTCTTTACGTCGCCACATCGTACGGCCGTTCCAATGGTGTTTTTCGAAAAATATGAACGTGTCAAGATTACATGTTTTTGCAATTTTTTCGGCTCCGAAATGTAAGCTATTTTTTGCTATTTTTCGCAGATATCTTCGAAACGGTGGAAGTTAGCTCGAAATAAAAAATAAGGTCTAACGAGCATTTTCCACTACGAATCTTTTGCTACCACCAGACTTTTGATTTTTTTTTCTTCGTTTCGGAGATAACTACAGAAATATCGTCCACGTACGGCAAAAAATCGCAAATTTTGAGCTTCTACAGTTGGCAACTTTTTAATCTACGCCAAAATACTACTCTAGCTAATTTAAATATGATTAAATTTGCTAAAACTTTCCTTTATTTTTTGAATTCCGACAAAAATTAAGCAATTAGAGGGGGCGGGATTTGGGACTTTTTTTTTCGGTAAAATTTCTCCATTCTGTCACCCTAATTAATCGGTAATTAACTGAAATCGATCTCATTTACGATGTTCACTTAATATCATGTACTATTTTGACGCTCCGTTAATCTCGGCCCTTCGAAACAAAGACTTCTGAGAAAAATTATTTTTTTAAGATTTACATACACTCTATAGGGAAACGTGTAATTTCCTACATTTCCTCGAATATCTCGATAATTATTGGTTTTTTCGAAAAATTTGTAGATAGCTTATGTAAAGAGAATTAATTGAGCTTTCCGACAATTTTTTCTCTAAAATAAAAAACAAAAGACTGATGACCGAATATGCGGACGTCTCAAAGCCAACCACCACCCAGTCTATTAATTAGGGTGAATGGCTAAAGTACGCCATCTGTTGAATACCACGCGAGACTAGTTTTCACCCGGTGACGTCACAGTGCTTTTAGTGAGGAGTGGCGAGGGTTTCAACTTTAATTATTTATTGCAAAGTAAGTTCTGCGATTTAAGAGCTGATATTCGGTGTGGCGTGTTTTTATACATAAATACACACTTTAATGAAATTAAACAAATTGGCAAGTTCCCCATTGTTTACAAGTTACAGCAATTCGAAAGCTGCAAATTTTTTTTTAATTAAAACAGTTCACCGTAGAAGAAAAATTCTATAAACAAAAGTAATTATCTACAATATTGATAACAGCCAATTACTACGAAGGAGCAACAAGGACAGAGATAATTGCCCATGTTAATTGTATAAACTGCTGTGAAGGAATGTTATAAGTGCGAAACGTTGGTCACTGTGAGACAAGATATCGACCTGTTAGCTCTTTTCATCGCTCTTTCTTTTTGTAACAAAGACAATAAATTTTCAAAACAACAACGAGCTAACACCAAGAAAAATTCTTGCGATTTGCAGTCGTTAACACTGTTGAGCAACTACAAAGAAGCGATACTACCACTACCACAAAAGGCGTATTCTATACCCCATTTCCCACTTACATTACAGATTGAGTTCTTTTGTCTCACTACAAAATTTTATAAGGAACATTTGTGTTTAGAGGTCTTTTTGCCAAAATGTGAATGGTTTAGCAGATAAACGAGCTACAAATCGATTATGGGGTAGTTATTCCAAGTTTAATGCATGATGCAACCACGATAGGATGGAAACTTTTCCTATTGTAATATTACTGCCAAGTTTGAAAACTTGATGAATTTTGTCGGATTTATGATGATTCTTGGGTTAATTTTATTGGATTATTGGGAGGCATTTTCACACCCTTGTTCAAATGAACTTTTTTCAACATTTGTGCAATTAGCCACAGAATTTCTTGGCATTTATTAATGGACACCTTGTATATTAGCCCGTCGGGCAGAGCGCGAAAAGCCTTCTCTTTCTTGACCTACCCAATACTGAAGTATAACCAGATGGGACCTTCACTACTTATTAAAGCATGTTATTTTACATAGGAAATCAAAGTTGACGACACTCTCCATTGGTCGAGACCGAAGATATAAGAAAAAAACTAAAAAAAAAAAAAGAAATTTAGAAATTTAATATTTAATCAAATATAACTTTAGAACTAAAACAGATAAAAATAACATTTTTGTCTGGTTTTGACAAGTAAACATTGCTGTTTAATTCAAAGTATAATTTATTGCAATAATTAAAAAATTAACATAAAAAAACTGGCAAAATTTAAAAGGATACACAAATCAGCAACATTTTTCAAATTCTTAACTCGCCATAACTCGCTTATATAACGAGCTATTCAATTTTTTCTTTCACCAAAAACTGACAAATTTAATAGGCTTCATTTTGTCTCGATTCATGCCAGATCTAATTTTTTAACTAAAAGCGCTACAGCCCTTGAAACACAACGAAGCACACTACGACGACGAAGACACGAGGCTTCCTCTCTCGCCCCCGCTACGCTCTCGGCCCATCAAGACACGTATCGGCTGCTGGCCTCATTATTGTCTGGATAAGTATTAATATAAGTATATATTATTTTATTTACATTTAGGCTATACAGTTTATGTATATTGTAGATATATTATCAATGAAAAAAACTGCATGTTACTTTTGCGAAACTGCTGAAAGCAGAGAAAATCTAATGGTAAAAAACCAACTGTTACTGGCATCAGGTCTATTATACATTGTGCAAATGAAAGAAAAAATTCTTATAAAATAAAGTGGTGGCACTTACTTGCACACTCTTCGGTACTGATTTCATTATTCTTGTCGGACATCTTTTTGTAATAAGAACGATATTAGTAGAGACAAGACATATTGCCTAGTGATTAAAAATGTAAGTGAGCCTTCACGTGGTTATAATGAAGATAAAAATCAGATTAAAATAATATAGCATTGTCTGATCTGTGGAAAATCCAGAAAAAATAAGAATAAATTAAAAACATTTTTAAGAAGCAATTTGTCCAGGAACGGGTGCGGAAACTAGAAAAAAATATATATTAAAGCTGTAGTGACGCATTGTGATATAGAAATAAAAGGCAGGTTTTACTTTTATTCAGATTTATTTGGGGATGACGGAAATTATCATAAAATTTGTTATGCAAAATATATTAGCAAAAAAAAATTAAATGTGTACAAACTAAACCACTGAAAGAAAAAATGAATTTAAGGTAGCGTTAAACATTTTATTTAGGGAGGTTGAACTTGCTGTTTTGCAAAAAAGAATCCTTAACTTTAACATTTCTAAAAACACTCCTTAATGATATATTTGAAGAAATCACGGAAGAAGAATTAGATTATTATAGCAGCGGAAATATAAGAAAGAGACTAGAAAGCATTTAAACAAACAAAGTGTTTTGGGAACACAAAGGAAATACAACAGTTCATTCAAGTGATAATAAGGCTAAAAAGACTAACGAATTTTTGTTGTCAGACACAAGTGCTGCCAGTATCTTAAATGAAGCTATAGGTTGACATTTTAAAACTGTAAAAAAAACACGACTACTATTCAGAATAATCATCAATGTAAACAAGAAGCTTCAGATTTGTTATAAACATGTATGTCGTGGATACTAAATATGTCAGCACAGACAAATTTGATTTAAACGTTATTTCTATAGTAATGCAATTTATATTAATAATTATGAAAAAAAAACAACCAGTGTTGTGAATGATAGCTCAGTACAAGATATATACTGATTCTGGTTGAGTGGACTGTGAAGGACTTGATTAAAGTTGAAAGATTTTTACTTGGTATGACTTTTATTTTTCAATTGACAACTATGTTTTTTTTAACAACTTATATCGCCGTGGAAACATATGGCCTACATCTAAATATACAAACTATTCTTAACATTCCCCCCGCCTTGAAAGGATAACTTTCAATGATACTTGTAAATATCATCGACATTAAGGATGAGGGCTATGAATGTTTCATAAAGTTTATGATAATAAACTACACTTCTACAGGTAGAACACATATTTTTGCGAATGAACGCTTCACTAAACCACTTGGAGTTTGTATGGTCGCAACCCTGGAAATTCCATCTGAACCTGGATGAAGCTTCATAATTCGTCCTAATTTCCATTGCAGAGGAGGCACGTTGTCTTCCTGGATTATGACCATTGCACCTTCTCGTAATGTTAGTTCATTGGTTTTCCACTTTACTCGATGTTGGAGTTCGGATATGTATTCTTTGGACCAACGGGACCAAAAGTGTTGCTGTAGTTGTTGAGCTCGTTGGAACCTTGATAAACGGTTTTCGTTTAATTCTCGGATATCGGGATCTGGTAGCGAAGTGAGTCGTTTGCCAATCAGAAAATGAGCCGGTGTAAGTATGTCAAAGTCGTTAGGGTCTGTCGAAAGTGGAGTCAGTGGTCGTGAGTTTAAAATAGCCTCAATTTGTGTGAGTGTTGTATAAAACTCTTCAAATGTCAGCAATGCATTAGACATAACTCTTTTCAAGTGATGTTTGCAGGATTTAACTCCTGCTTCCCACAGGCCGCCAAAATGGGGACTGTGTGCTGGTATAAATTTCCAGGTAACTCCTTCATTTGAAAAAATCTCTGTTAGAGTTTGCTTATTGTCATTGAGAAAATCCCCTAACTCCTTAAGTTCTGACTGTGCACCAATGAAATTTCTTCCGTTATCGGAATAAACACATTGAGGTTTACCACGTCTGGCTATGAATCGTCGAAATGCGGCAATAAAGGCCTCGGTAGTTAATTCTGTTACCAGTTCTAGATGTATTGCCTTTACAGAAAAACATATGAATAAACTAACGTAGCACTTTATAGTTTTGCTGCCACGCCCCTTTCTGTCTTTTATTAAAAAATAGCCAGCGTAATCCACGCCAACGTTATGGAATGGGGGATGTGGCTGTACTCGCGATGCAGGTAATACCCCCATTATAGGATGTGTTTGTTTGGGGTTAGCTCTAAAACATTTTACACATTCATGAACGACTTTCTTGGCGAGATTTCTACCACAAAGTGGCCAATAGTTTTCACGTAAAGATGATAACATTAATTGTGGCCCTGCGTGTAATAGTCTTATGTGTTCATGTGAAAACAGTAACTTTGTTAAGAGATGTTTTGATGAAAGTAGTATCGGATGTTTCTTATTATAATCAAAGTTAGAAAGCTGTAGTCTACCGCCTACCCTTATAATGCCCTCTGAATCTATAAAGGGATTAAGCCTTAAAATATTTGATTTTGAGTTCAATGATTTGCCTTGTTGTAAACATTGTAACTTTGAAAGAAAACTCTCAATTTGTGATATTTTAATTAGACACTTCGCAGCCTTGTCTAATTCACTAATTGTTAGAGTACCCTTTATACGAGATTTTGAATTCTTACTATTGAATGAGAATCGGATACAATATGCGATCACTCGAATCATACGTTTGTAATTTGAAAAACGTTTGAATAAATATGACACATTGTTTGGCACAGTTACAAAGGATTTTGTAATTGTTTTAAGTTCAGGAAGATCTCCATCAAACTGGGACTGTATAACTGGCCATGTGTCTTCGTCACTAGTTAGCCACGCCGGTCCATGCCACCACATGGAATAACTCTGTAGTAAGTTTGGTGCCACACCACGTGATAACAAATCAGCTGGATTGTCTTTGGTTGAAACATGTTGCCAAGTATGAGGTTCGTTTAAAGACTGAATTTGTGTTACTCGATTGGCAACGAATGTTTGTAGTAAATGAGGGGAAGTTTTGATCCAGCACAGTGCTATCGTGGAATCAGACCATAAGTATATGCCATTAAATTTTAATCTTAAAGAAGCCGTAACCCTTTTAACTAATTGAACAAGAACGAGTGCTGCGCATAACTCCAGCCTCGGAATTGTGGTTGTTTTTAAAGGTGCTACCTTTGTTTTGGACATTAATAATGATACCTGAGTATGTCCATCTGAACCAATACTACGAATATAAATACAAGCCCCATATGCATCCTGTGAACTGTCAGCGAAACCATGAATTTCGAGTCTGATTGGTGACGTACATATAACATGTCTAGGAACTTGCATTTGGTTTAAATGATGAAGTTGATTTCGAAATTGTTGCCAGCTGTTGCTCAACCCAGGCGGTACAATTTCATCCCATGAAAGTTTATACAACCATAATCGTTGAAGTAGAATTTTAGCTCTGATAATACAAGGACTTAACAAACCTAATGGATCGAATATTTGCGAAACTTCAGAAAGAATGACACGTTTTGTAATTGGCTTGGAAAAGGAAATTTGATTGATGCTGTATATAAGAGCATCAGCTTTACAAGACCAAAAAATACCTAAAGTTTTCGCATTTTCTATTTCACCAAATTGCACAGTATCTGTAGAAGAACTAGCAAATCGAATATTTTCGAGAACTTCATCACTATTAGATATCCACTTTCGTAGATTAAAACAAGCAGATTTTAGTATTGATGACACTTCGGAACATAAAGTGATTGCATTTTCAATTGTATCTGCCCCTGATAGCATGTCGTCAACGTAGAAATCATGAGCGATTACTTCAGAAGCGTTTGGAAATAGATTAGCATTATCAATTGCTAGCTGTGTTAAACAGCGAATAGCAAGAAAAGGTGCCGATGCTGTCCCGTAGGTAACGGTATTTAGCATGTAAGTTTTGATTTCCTTTGATGGATCCGATCGCCAAAGTATTTTTTGCAAATGTCTTTGTTCAGGATTGATTAATACCTGTCGATACATTTTTTCAACATCCGCGCACACAACAATTTTGTGTTGCCTAAACCTAAGTAGAATTGTAAGTAATTGATCTTGGATTGTAGGTCCAATTAACTGGATATCATTGAAAGAATAACCTGTGTCAGTTTGAGCTGATGCATCGAATACCACCCTGAGTTTAGTAGTTAAACTGCTTTCTTTTAACACTCCATGGTGTGGAAGAAAATATGATGTGTTATTATCAACAAGTGATTCGTTACTGTTAGACATATGCCCTAGAAGTTCGTACTCAGACATGAATTCGCAATACATTCGATTAAGTTTAGCATTTTTTGCTAATTTATGTTCTAAATAGTGAAATCTATCCGAAGCGATATGTTTTGAGTTTCCCAATGTGCTAGGAGAAGCGTTTAATGGAATTGTGACAACGAACCTACCATTCTCATCACGATAAGTTGTGTTTGTGAAAATTTGTTCACATTTTTGTTCATCGATTGAACGAATTGCTGTTGAAGAAGACTCTTCTAATTCCCAGAATTTTAATAGCTGTTCTTGGATGTCGCCGTTGATACCTAAATTACAGTGAATATTGGAAATTTGAGGGTTTGAAAATACCTGACCTGATATTATCCATCCAAGATAAGAATTCTGCAAAACTAGTTGATTGTTACGCAAACATAATTGTCCAGAGGATAGTAATCTATAAAATAAACCTGCACCCAAGAGGATGTCAATAGGGCCCGGTTTGTTAAAGTTTGGATCAGCTAATTTGAGATGTGGAGGAATATTGACAAATGATAAATTAATTGGTTTACTTGGTAAATAATCTGTGATTTGTGGCAAAATCAAACAAGAAATGGAGCTTTCGAAATTGGTATGAATTGAATGAATAGTGACAGTGCACCTATCTTTGATTTTCGAAATAGTTTGTCCGATTCCCATGATTGCTAAATTTACTTCTGCCGTTTTCAAAGATAGTTTATCACATAATTCCCGAGTAATTAAATTGGACTGTGAACCAGTGTCTAGAAGAGCTCTACACGTATGAGAACAGCCAGATGCATCCAATACTTGAATGACTGCTGTAGATAATAAAACCTCGCACGATTGTTCGACATTATGATTTGATAAAATACAAATCGAATTTACGCCACTAGTAGTAGCCTGATTACTCGTATTAAGATGTGATTGATTTTGTGAAACAACATCTGATTCACTGACATGTACCTGTTTATCACTGTGCAGCAGTGTGTGATGCCTTGATCTGCATTTGCGACAATTACCTGCCTTACAATAGTTTATAAAGTGATTACTTCGCAAACAGTTGATGCACAGCTTTCGATTATTGACTTGTTGCATTCGTTCATCTACTGACAGATTTAAGAATTTACTACATGTATTGATGTAATGATTACCTTTGCAAAAGGCACAGATAATATTCTTTATATCTAAAGAATAAGTTGAATTGTTTGCCTCATCTGTGGAAACTTTGAATGTCTTGGGTGGATTTGATTTATGAAAAATACCTTTGGGTTTAGAAGATTGTTTAGAATCCACACGATTGAATTCTAATGTTTCCAGCAAATCAGCTTTATTTTTTATAAACTTAGTAAATTCATCCATAGTTGGAAGTTCATTGCCTTTTTTGTATTTTTCCCATTCACGTTCTGTTTGTTTATCAAATTTACGACTTAGTAAAAAGATTAATAATGTACCCCAATGCTCTGTTGGTTGATTTAAAGATTGCAATGCACGTAAATGTTTCAGAATGACATCTGTCATTTTACGAAATTCTAATGAACTACCAGTGCTTATGCTTGATGAATCTACTAAGTACTTAAGATGGTTGTATACCAAAAGTCTCGTATTATTATACCTATCGCACAAAAGTTGCCATGCTATAGCATAATTTTCTTTTGACACATCTAAAGAGCATATTACCTGCTTCGCATCATCTTGCAGCTGAGCACGTAAATAATGAAATTTTGATATTTCTGGTATTTGAGAATTTTCATGGATTAAAGATATAAATGTGTCTCTAAACTCGAGCCAATTTGCATAATTTCCTTGAAATTTTGGTAATTCTATTTGTGGTAATCTAACGCCAAACTTATTGGAGTTGGAATGCACTGACATTTCATAAGTAGAACGGGATCTTATATTACGGTATTTTATTTCCATATATTCAGCTATGATATTTTTACAATCAGTAATGAGTTCGAAATACAAGTTTTCAAATGATGCGCGTTCTTGGATTTGCTCCTCTAAGTTTTCGTGAGAAATTTCAAGAATTGTTTGACATTTATTAAAATCATCTAACAGAGAATCTTGTTTTTCTAGTCTATGTTCTAATTCTCTAATTTCTGAAATATTAAGAACTTCATTTTCACCTAAATTAGCAATAGTGTTTATAACTGAGTCTAAATGTTTCTTAAAAAGTGTTAGTCTTGCCTTACATGACCCTCGTTTCCTGATAAGTGATTTTATTTCTTCATCCATGATGGAGAATGAAATGAAAGATTTATTATTGTAATAAAGCGTTGATTGGCTAACTCACACAAAGAGATGCTGAATAAGTACGAGTACTCACTTTATTTTGTAATTTGTTAAGTTTAAGTTGTCAATTTCTGATAGCGTGCTTCAAGCTGGTGACGACTTCCTGATTGGACCACTGATATGTCGCTTAGGTTGGTGCGTTACCTTACTAGCTTCGTGTTTCGACTAGTTCACTAGTTGCTTGTTGAAGAGTATTGCGTTTTTACCAGTAAATAATCCGTCTCGAACTGGACCAAATGTTGTGAATGATAGCTCAGTACAAAATATATACTGATTCTGGTTGAGTGGACTGTGAAGGACTTGATTAAAGTTGAAAGATTTTTACTTGGTATGACTTTTATTTTTCAATTGACAACTCTGGTTTTTCTAACAACTTATATCGCCGTGGAAACATATGGCCTACATCTAAATATACAAACTATTCTTAACAACCAGCATAGACCACTTTTTTAATCCTTTAGATATAATTACATGTGTATCGTGCCGTCAGAAGAAAAAAACTTATTGATATGCTTTATTCTTTTGGCTATGGTTATTCCTACGATGAAATACGGATATTTAACATCTTTAGCTAGTCACATATTAGTAAAAACTACGACATTTTTATTCCACCTGGAGTTCCTCCAGTAAGTTCTGAAGAAAACAATTAAATTCATCGACATCGACAATTTTGATCAAAACTAAGACAGGCTAGATGGTAAAAATCCCACTCCCATTACTGCTTGGAATTGTATTATTTAAAAAAAGGTCGGCCTATTTACACAAGAATATCTATCCAATTTTTAACTGATTTTAACCCTTGCAGTTTACATGAAAACAAAAATATAGATGTACACAAATCCAACTAATCGTTCAGATCCTCTACGAGTTAGTGAAAGCATGCCAAATTACTGTTTTGATTATGTGGTTACCTCTGACACTTTATGGAAAATATTAAAATTTACGAAGCAAAGTAGAAACTTTACTAGCTGACATGAGTTTAACAATGATATATCTGAAAATCAGTTATCTCTGTCTGATACCTATTATTTTCCATTTATTAATGCACCACCCGCGTTGTACGACTCCATATATTGCGGATTATTACAATTAATATCATATTATTCAATATCATCTTACAATAAAGGAAGATTATTGTAAAGCTTTTGTTACGGCCGCTGATTATAGCCTTGCGCGGTTTATGGCGAACGCGGGATGTACCGGGAACGAGAGGGGAAGCCTTGCGACTCCGTCGCCGAAGTGCGCTTCGTTGTGTTTAAAAGTGCGCTTCGTTGTGTTTTATTTACAGAGCAGCATTAATTAAGACAAAATGAAGTCTATGAAATTTGGCAGTTTTTGGTGAAAAAAACATTCGAATAGCTCAATACATAAGCGAGTTACAACGACTTAGAGCTTTTAAAAAAATTGACAATTTGTGTAACATCTAAATTAACGTCAATTTTCTAGTGTTAAAGTTATTTTTTTTGTAATAAATTATACATCAAATTGAAGAGAATCGTTTATACTATAATACTAAAAAATATATATAATTCTATCTTTTTTCGTTTGAAAGTTATTCGTGGTTGAATTTGAATTTTGTTATTTTCATTTTTTTTTTTTTGTTTTTTTCTTGTAACTTCAGTCTCGACCAATGGAGAGTGTCGTCAAAAGTGATTTCCTATGTAAAAAAACCTGCTGAATAAATAGGTTTTGTTTGGTTATACCTCGGTATTGAGTTAGTGAACGCTAGAGCCTGCCATCCGACGTACTATATAAGAAGTTAGTTTCAAGATATCAATAAAATTTTATCTTAAAATTAAGTTTTTTTTTGCATTAGCCCGAAAAGTGGCGTTGTTTTTGTGCCAGAATATTGAAAAAATGGAAATCAATAAGTCTGACTTTTCCATCGTAAATGAAAAATAGTTATTTATGTACTAAGGCTTGTAAGTGTATTTTACGGGTTGAGAATAGTTTGCAAGTGTTAGAAACATGTAAATACACGATACAAGCCGATGTGCATACGACGTTTTTCGTACTACTAACAATACTAAAATTTTTAGGAAAATTCATTGAAAATTATTATATTTCAAGATTTGTCGAACCTATTTATTAATTGTCTTAGACTCTAATTGAAACGTGTTTGCTTGAACACTTTCTAATTGCTATGGTGATTGTCAATAAGTTGCCAAATTCATAACTTCATAATAATTTCTGCCGTTCAAGTTATTTACGTGAGACAAAAATTTGTTCCGTTCAGAGGGACACATCTTTTGGGCAGAACAGTCTTCTGCACCACACCCCTGATGAGCGGAGGGTGGGGCTAACTATTGAATTTTAATGGCACCCTATATTTTTTATCGCATATTCTGATTATACGGAAGAAATTAGATAACTTTTCTAACAAAGATTTTTTTCTCCCCCCTACCCTGACGAGCGGGGATGGGGATAACTTATGAATTTTCAAAAACCTGCAGGGAACATCTCTGAACTAGGCCATTTTTAGGAAAAATGTTTCAAACAAAAGTTGTTTAGTACGGAAAGGGACATTTTTTGTTTTTTCCTAAAAATGTCCTAGTTCAGAGATATTCTCCTACAGGTTTTTGAAAATTCAAAAGCTTCATCCCCATCCCCGCTCATCAGGGTGGATAGGAGAAAAAAATGTTTGTTACCAAAGTTATGCAATTCTTTTTATAGAATCAGAATACGCGATGAAAAATAAAGAGTGCCATTAAAAATTCAAAACATAGCTCCACCACCCGCTCATCAGGGGTGGGGCTGGAAAATTGTGCTGTCCAAAAGATGTCCCCCACTGAACGGAATAACTTTTGTCTGAAACATTTTTCGCTAGTGTCCCTTCCTGAGGAGATATTACTGTGTTTTAATTAAAATGGACTAACCACATTGACTAATAAAATCAATACTTCTTGAGCAAAGAAAAAATAATTAAGAGCCAAGCTAAAAGTGGTAGTATATTTTTTCAATTATTATTAGCTTCCGAATGAGTTAGAATTAAGTAATCTAGGTCTTCGCACTTAATTTTTTTTCTTGTGTGCCTCTGTTCATTACCTAGGTTTATATTTTGAAGCATCTTCCACCAATCTGAATTTGAAGTAATTTTTACACACGATAAGTATGTTAGTGTTAAATAATTCAGATTTATTTGGTATGTGTCACTCAAGGGGTTGCTATAAAAACAGCACCCTCAAAAATTATATTATTTTTTTTTACTAAATGACATAATAATAGGAATGTAAAAAAAATGTAAAATATAAAGCTGTTTTATATCAACGTCTTCTATTAATTTCATTTAATTATCTTCAATAGTTTAAAAAAAAATATTTTTAATAATTCTGGTAATATAAGGGATAGAGGTTTATTATATATTTTACTAGCTGATGCCCGCGACTTCGTCCGCGTGGAACTTCATTCACATGGAACATTGGAACACTGACATACTATTCCACTGCACATTCATTGCATTTAAGAAAACCCACTGCGTATCCATAGTGCTGGGGAAAATCCACCGCGCATCCATAGTACTCGAGGAAACCCACTGCGCATCCATAGTACTCGAGGAAACCCACTGTTCATCCATAGTACTCGAGGAAGCCCATTGCGTATCCTTAGTACTTGGGGAAACCCACTGCGCATCCATAGTACACGAGGAAACTTCCCCCTCCCCGTTCACCCTTCCGGCGGTTTCTTTTTGAAAACCGTCGAGTACGTATCTTCTTATTATATATTTTGCCATTTTCACCGTATGTGTTTAAACCATCTACTACCGCCGTCCCTTCTTAGTGGATGCCTATGCCATTCGAGGAACCTCTATGCCAAATTTGAAGTTTCTAGACCCAGCGGTTTGAGCTGTGCGTTGATAGATCAGTGAGTCAGTCAGGGTTTCTTTTATATACAGTGTGTCCCAGGATAGATGTAACAAGAGGTGTAATGGACCAAAAATTTTGGAATTTTGGAATGGTATTTGGGGATTGAGTCCTGCTTGTTGTAAAACTAAAGTATACCAGAAATGACTTGATTTGGTGTTCTACAGGGTGTTTTATAAGCAAAGTTGTAAAAATCACCACTAATAAAGTGACTTTATTTTTCAAAATATGAAAAAATTCCACTAAGAAAAGTTATTTATAATGCAATTTTATACCCCTATACCAAATTTCAGGTATACAAAATAATTTTTTTGAAACTTCCCATTTTTTGCGAATTAAAGTTGTGTAGAAGCAAATGTTAATCATCTCAAAAAGTAGGCTATTGGTAAATAAAAAATTAAATATACGAGATGTAAGAAGGTGTAATGTTAATCGAACTAATTGTAAAACAAGAAACAATTACTAACAGAAGATTAATGAGGTTTAAAAATTATAACAAGTAATAAATGTCAAAAACATAACAGATTCACCAACAAATTAATTATTGACCAATACAGAACAATGTTTACATTTTTTTTTTTATTATTCGACGTAGCTACACACATTTCGATCCTTCGCCTGAAGTCCTTAAAACTGTTTCGAATATGATCTAACGGTATGGAGTTTACGGCATTTGTAATTCTCTGCTTCAATACTGCTACATCGTTAGGAAGTGGTTCAGCGTAAACCAACTGCTTGAGGCGACCCCAGAAATCCAGTATTGATAGGTCTAGAGATCTCGCCGGCCACTTGATCGGTCCATTCCTGGCAATCCAATTTTCTCCAAAATTTAAATTCAACCACCGATTAACCATTTCTGTGGAGTAGCCAGGGCAACCATCATGTTGAAAATGAACTAAAGGCATATCTCTTAAAATATTTAAATGTTCTTCAGAAAATCTTTCAAGAAGCTGTAAATAAGTGTGCTGGTTTAACCTTCCCTCAATGAAATAAGGTCCAATAACTCCAACGTGATAAGAAACGGCACACCACACATTCACTTTTTTATGATAATGTCTTCTACAATAAATTCTAAAATTTGGATTTTCAGAAGCCCAAAACCGACAATTCTGAGATGAAACAACACCATTGGTTGTGAATGTGGATTCATCTGAGGAAATTATGAAATGATGAAAAAATTTCTCTTTCATGATTTTTTCTCCAATGGTCAAACAAAAATCCAACCTACGGCCGTCATCTCCCTCTTCAAGCGTATGTTTATAATTTGCTTTATATGCCCTAATTTTCTTTGCCTTGTAAATTCTTTGGAGTTCAGACTTGCTAATGTTAATAAGAGCTGATCTCTCTCTTAGTGGCATCCTAGGATTTTCTATAACAGAGGCATGAGCTATAATAGCCCCAACATTGTCTTCATCATATGCTTTTATTTTTCTTTTCATGTTAAGAACACTACCAGTAGCCAGAAACTTTTTAATTTTTCTCATAGCCTGAGTACGTGACAAAGCAGTGTTTGGAAATTTCAAATTAAATTGGCTTACCACTTCTCTTAGCGAGTTTTTACCGCCAATTTCGTAGCATTGCATAATATAAATTTTTTCACGCACTGTGAGTACCATTTTCACTTTATTTTTCATGCTCGGTTCGTTAATTTTTTTTTTTTTTTAACTATTTAACGTAGGCCTATTTCCGCTACCAGGGCCTATCACCGACGCCAAAAGACGAGCTACCCCCAACCTGGAAATTTTGCCGAACCTCTTCCCTTAAGAAGAGTAGGGATCTTTTACTTGCCTAACATTTAATAGACAAGGGACCGCCTGCTTTACATCCCCTCCGAAGGATGGTATATCCACTACGTAATCCTCGTCCGAAATTACGTAACTTCCGTGGTTCGTTAATATGAAACTGAAATTAAGGATAATAATATTGACTACGTTTGACAGATATGTCAATAATAAATGTTAAATGTGTATCCACTGATTTTCTCATAGCCTACTTTTAGTTTCTACATAACTTTAAATATTAATTCACAAAAAATAATTTCTATGCAGTTTTAATTGAATGGTTCAAAATAAAATACTAATTTATTGAAAAAATGGGAAGTTTTAAAAAAATTATTTTATATTCCTAAAATTTGGCATAGAGGTATAAAATTGCATTCTAAATAACTTTTCTTAGTGGAATTTTTTCATATTTTGAAAAATAAAGGTACTTTATTAGTGGTGATTTTTACAACTTTGCTTATAAAACACCCTGTGGAGCACCAAATCAAGTCATTTTGGGTATACTTTAGTTTTACAACAAGCAGGACTCAAGCAGGACTCAAATACCATTCCAAAATTCCAAAATTTTTGGTCCATTACACCTCTTGTTACATCTATCCTGGGACACACTGTATATAGATTGTCCATTCCTAGTCATAAGCAACATTCATGTGAATGAATAACCCAATAAGGCGCTGGGCCCAATTCCACATACTTAACCGGCGAGACTCTCTTGTTCTTTTTTTGCCTATGGGCTGTAAGTGACACTTTCATAACACTGACAGACGTCAAGAATGCCACCAAACTAGTGGTACGAAATAGTATATTGTGTATTTAGCATCGAAATCCGGGAATGTGTTTTCACACCGAAGTACACATACTATTTTTTCTGGAATCACAATCAATATTATTATAAATTAAGGAATTTGTATTAGCGCATAACATTTCTTCATTACAATCTAACTGCTTACTAATAAATGCAATTTTAATGTGAGTTTGTTTGTCTGCGTGTATTTATTTACTGTCTTAAATATACATAAATACTTATATACATAAATACTTTCCCGGCCTAGGCCGGGAAATTAACATTCCTGTACGGTTTTGTTGATCGTTGCTTGGCAACGGATCTTTTCCGGTCTGTCTTCTGATAGTTTCTTAGCAACGGACTAAAATACTGAAATTGTGCATTTTTCGATGTGAAATCGCGCCGAAAATGTAGACATTGCCGATCGATTTCAGAAAAAGTATTTTTAATAAACCTGAAATAAACATAGTTCATTTATGCCTCAGTTAGCGACAAAACATGTTTTTAGGATAGAACTTTAATCAATCCTATTTAATGAAAAGTTTCGCAAACTTATTAAATTTTTAATAACATCTACAACATTTTTCTCTTTGCACAATATTTGTTTGAAATTAATATACCGAAACGCAAATATTATCCTCGTAATGAAAAACGGATAGTTGCATGAACCTAATTACTTCCCCTGAAGTTAGGAAAAAAAAATGAAGTTTATTCAAAATAAGCAATTAACCCAGCAGACTTTTATGTTCCATAAAACCGTAAATTACTCTCCGTGTATTATCTCCAATTAGTCGGTGTATTCTCAAATTAACAAAGTTCAATTACAGGATTGCGATGTTGTAACGTTTCCGTGTAAATGATATAACAAGCACCTGTTTTTTGTCCCGGATTGGCAATTACCGGCTCCCAGCTAAGACCGCGAGTTTCGGATCGAAGGCGTATCGGAATTAACCCCGATGTAATTGCGTTCGGGCAGAAGCTCAACAAGAAGACTCCATTTATTAATCGAAAGAATGGGGTATCATCACGAACGTTCATAGGAAAGGATCGGGTATGGGGAATGTAGAGAAGTGTTATTTGAAATGAACGATCCGATGAGGCTTTTATAAATTCTGTAGGTACTTTTCTGTTTTGTTGGTTTAATGCAAGCGCTTTTCTATCACGGCTTTATTTGCGTCATCCTAAACAGTAAATGAGAAACCTTCTTGAAATAAAAATATTTTGGAAATCGAAATAATAATCCACCTGATACAATTAGGAAGTTTCCTATTTTAGAAATATCATGTACATTCAACCTCATTTAGTAGTCTTTCAGATAACTAGTCAAACAAAAAAAAATTATCTCGATATCTGAAAAACTCACGAACTTATTCAATTTCTTATTTGAATACTTCGCCTCGGCTGAGGACCACCGTGACGTCACAATACATAACGCGCTGACTTGCCGTGCCGGCCGTATGTTCCCTTTATTTAGTGTATGTGCTCGATTTTCTAAAATGTCACAAAGTGTCACTTTTGATTCGTTCGTGCCGAGCCGAACTTTCGAATTTCGCCATGCAATTTACGATCTGGAAGACTTCCTCTTTACGTCGCGACATCATACGGCCGTCCCAATGGTGTTTTTCGAAAAATATGAACGTGTCAAGATTGCATGTTTTAGCAATTTTTTCGGATTTCAAGTGCAAGCTGGCTATAAACTGCCGGTGCCTGCCAGCGAGTATGGGTCGCGTGCGCCGACATCACAGATTTTGAGACTTCAGGAAAAACAAACAGCTTTCATTGAATCATAATGTTTTTCTTTAAAGTGAATTTTGCTGGGTGTGTGCCATTTAAAAGTTTAGTGTTGGATTAGTTAACATCTGCAACTATTCTTAATACTTTTATATCCGCAATTTTGTTCATCAGGATGAGGGTTAGTTCGTATTTTGCAAAATTGTCGCATGATGTAGAGGTTAGGTATACTGCTGCCATCTAATTAAATAATAATATTTTGAGAAAAAAATGCTTTAATATAAATATTGACGTACTTCCAAGTATTACACATATGGATACTGCGAATTATTTGGTTTGCAAAGACGGAAGGATTACTGAAGGATGAGTTCAAACCATTCAAAAGTCTTAAAGCTGTTTGTGGTTAGGTGAAAGAAATTTACAGAATAAAAGCTTGTTGCAAAGGTAAGAATTGTTATCAGTGATCAAAAATTCTTTCCATATATATACTTGCCTAATTAGATGTTGCTTTATAAATAATTGCTAACGTACAAATTAATTTTTCAGGTTATAAACTCGTAGCAACGTGAACAAAAGCAATTGACTCCTTGGACTATTGCAGATTCAGATGGTTCCTTAGTACTTACTGTGAATATGTTGCTAGTCTACAAAACATGTTCACTACTTAGCGACAAGAAGTATTTCCTTTTAGTTTTTTAACATTAAATATGACTATGGTCGAGGTATTAACCGCCGTAATTTTTTTAAACAGACACCATATAAATTAAGAAATGAAGATTGAGGTGCTATAAACTATTTGTAATAAGACGTACATAATTTCTTCCATCAGTTAATCCCTCGTCTATAATGTATCAATAGTTTGGACTATATAATCCATTGTAATTTCTGTAAGAATTTTATTTTTTATATATTGTTATGTAATATGTCTTATAATTTTGTGTAATTTGTTCATTATTATTTTATTAAATATTCCCTTTTTATTATTTTTATTTATCACTCTACTACTATATATTATTATAGTAAAATGAAATAGTTAATTACATCAAACTTGTACTTGCATGAAACTGAAAGCAAAACAAAATATCTTTACTAATTAAACAATTTATTATCCAAGGTCTATTAGTACTTCTAAGGATAATCGAGAAGAGTTATAATTTATATTGTAAGAAAAAAATAAATGATTGTAACATAACGTGTATACTTTATATTAATATCTATCTAAGCAATAAAAGTAACATTCATAACAAAAAGGGCTTTTATAGCTACAATTCAACATTCAACACTCATAGCCCATTCAGACTTTGTTTATATGTTCACTGAACTTAGACCATTTCAAAGTTTTAATTGTATACTTCTTCAATGTTCAATAGTCCAACATTCAGTTTCTAAACACTACACGATATACTTTAAAAGGGCACATTGCATCACTTGTTGACAGCGGGTAGGTACTCTGGAATTTCCTTTCTTAATTTATGTACTTCATCAAATATCTTTATGAAGCCTGCAAATTTTCTGTCATTGCACTTTTCTCTCTCTTGGTACAGCTCCACACCTTCGCTCAACTAAAATTTAAACAAGAAATAATTTTAAAAATATTGACAGACCAATATAAAATGTTAATTTTCTATACCATGAACTGTTTATTGCTTGTTTGAGCAGCATTAATTATTATCATAAGCAGTTTCAGTTTCACATATGGGTTTTAAATTATATCCCTTATTGAGAGAGGATGTCCAACTGGACATATTATCATGGTCTTGTAGTACGGCTGTTTTTCCTGCAACATAAACCCACGTTAAAAACCGCTGCCCAAGGAATCACTACTTCCACATCCAGATTCTCTATCCAAGTCAGTCACAACGAAAAAACTTTGTATGTGAAAATAATTGTTTATGGTACTTTAATAATATAATATTTGAAATCCTCTACCCCAAAAACCCATAAAACGATACCCCACATCGGTAGTGGGGTGGAGGCGGTGATAGGGGGTGATAGTGGGGGGTGGATGAAGTAAAAAAATATTTTGAGGTTTCTGGTTCCTGTACATGCACTAAATCACATTTTTTTTTCATCCCCTTTAATAAGGAGGTGGGGGTGGCTAATGCCAAAAATTTCTTTGAGACCTCAGCTTCTCTTGTATATACTAAATACCAATTTCATGGACCTGCTTGATTTACTGCTGCTGCTTTACTGCTGCTTACCTGCTTGATTTACCCATTTACCCCAAATTTACCCCAATTTACCCCCCAACCCTTCGACGGAACAAGATGAAAATATAATTTAGTTCTAGATCTCGTTAAAGTACATATGTGTACCAAATTTCAAGTCAATATCTTAAACGGTTCCAGAGTAAACGTGCGCACAAAAAAAATTACAGACAGACAGACCGACAGACAGACAGAAATTTTTTTTCGCTCAAACTTAAAATCTCGACGTTTCATGACATTTTAAGCCTATTTGGACAATAAAAATTTTAAAAAATTTTTTTGTCGTTACTATACTTCCACTGGACGTGGAAGTAAAATCAGATTCTTACATTAATATGCAATAACGTACCACTAATAAAATCCTTGGAAGACGCTTGTAAAATCATTTCTTTTAATTGTTTGAAATCAGTTGCAGTCTTTTAACCTCCAACTTCTTCTGGTTGTAAATGGAGTTTATCTTATAAAAATTGGCATTGGTTCGGATTGTCAAACTTCCACAATTAATAATAAACAAAAAACTTGTCATTTTGTATATATAATATACATAGAAACAATAATATTACGAAAAATTCAATCAGTTGCCATTTGACAGTTAAAGAATTTCAGTTTGTTTTTCATAAGGTCTGAGACTGTGATGTCACGCGCACGCGACCCATAAAGGTGTCCACGCCCGCTCGCTGTTGGCGGAATCATGTATTGTGACGTAATCGAGCCTCAGCCCAGATGATCGCAGCATTTTAAACTTGGAAGGACCAAACATTTTTATTTATAGAGATAATTTAAAAAAAAATTACAGATATTTTTTAGATTTTTACGACTATTTATTACAAGAAAATAAGAAAAATGGAAACTTCCTAATTGAAGTCACTATAGTACAGTAATTAGAGGTTTTAACTTCGTAATAATGTCATATGAAACGGAGATGAAGCTGGAGCTAAATGCAACTTTTCATAAAAATTGATAGCCTTTAAGTTATAACGACTTGAAAATTGTAATTTTGGCTTAAAGAAAAGGCATTTAAAAACAATATTCGTCAAATAACTCGAAAAGTATTACATTGAGCGAAAACATGCTAGAGACAAATAAGAAAGCTACTAAATTGGGGATGAATTTCGTTTTTTTTTTTTTCTAATTTCTGTAGAGTTAATGGTTTCGGAAATCTGGAAGTATAAAGGTGGCGTCCAAACGTCTATAATACGAGGTATTACGTTTATATGTTAAGTATCTCAGGAACTGTGACACTTACGTCAAAAGTGCTAATAACCAAAATGAAATACTATTAATTAGGTTTTCAAATGATTTTTCTTCTATTTCAATAGCATAAAAACAAAGACGTTGTAATATAAATAGTGTGCCTTTTCAATTTTTTTTAATAAAAACGTCTCCATTTTGTAAATGTAAGTAGTCAGCAATTAAAAAAATAAATCCCCCGTATATTCTTTCTCGTCAATATGCAGAGTGAACCAATAATAAGCCATAGATCGAGCATAGATTTTTTGGATCAAAATATGAGGATATAACCAAACATGCTTTAGTAAATTGTTGCTGTAGAAAAACTACAGGGTGTGAAAATTGTAATTTTCTTCTCTTTTTTATGCAACATCTCAACTACCTCTTGACCGATCTTTTCCCAATTTGGTAAGGAAACATTTTTTAAGTTAAGAAACAATATTTTGTGTATCACATCACGCTAGCCTATGGAGAGCGCCTTATGAGCTGTACCTGATGATGAATATCTTTTATCCTTTTTTATGAAACGTTGTTACACTTTTGACTAAAATACCTCAAACAGGTCTCATTTCTCAATGATTTTTAATAAATGATACATTTATAAATCAAATTTTTTGTTTTGAGTTATGATTATTCAAAAATTAATTCTATCTAATCCATTTGGCACTGAAACTTCCTTCATTAAATCTTTGAATATTTTTGAAGAAGTGGCAAATTACTTAATAGAGTACAAGAAAATATGAATATGCCACAAATAAATAAGTATAGAAAATATAGGCCCCTTGCATGTGCCAAAAATTTTAAATTAATTTATATATATTTAGTGTTACTAAGCATTAACAATTATCATAATTTCTAACTGGAAAATATTTAAATCACCGACTGATATCCGAGAGGGACAGATACTGGGGGTGTGTCTATTGGACGTCTATTGGACGTGACGTCATCTAACACTATATCTCTGTGAGTGCAATGATTCGGACATATAATTCGTGCAGTTTGCGTTTATTTCCTAAAATTATTTAGTTGTATTCGGTTTGTGATATTAAATTATAGTGTATAGTATAGTATGGTATGGTATGGTATGGTATGGTATAGTATAGTATAGTATAGTATAGTATAGTATAGTACAGTACAGTATAGTATTTTACAAATTTTATGTGAATTTTTGACTTGCCTTATCAACTTTATTGTGGCAACCAGAGGTAAATAAAATTATTATTGTTGTTATTATTATTATTATAGTATAGTATAGTATAGTATAGTATAGTATAGTATAGTGCATATTTCGAAAATCAGTTATGAAGTATGTAAACGAAAAATATGATACAAAATACAGAAATCTTGGAGAGTTCCTACTTTCTAGAGATCCTTGTAAAGGACCCCGCACACCATATAGGGGATTTCTGCCTCCAGTCAAATTTAATCCAACCCACGTAAAAATATTCTTTTGAACCCCCTGAACAAATGTTCAAATGCAGCCAGGTCCGAAAAGGTCTTCGCTTTGAGATATGGAACCCTAAAGATCATTCCAAATACGTTTTAAAATTGAAAAAAATTAAATTAAAGTTGGCTTTGATTTTATGGAAATTCAGAACTGCATAATTAATTCTTAAATAACACCATATTTCTTACTCGTGTTAATAACACCGTGGGTCTTCAAGGGCTTCGCTTATGATGAATTATTGTTCTCCGAGCTTCCTAGGATTAGAATTGTTCTTTTTTTAGGTGAACTTTCAGAGTGTATCATGTTCTTTATTTTAAATGCCCATTAAATGGGCAATTTAATCAGGTCCATTGATTTTTATTTGAACCATGATTATGGAATTTTCTGTGATAATCTTACCTAAACAATTTCGATCAGTAATTCGTGTCCACGTACTCAAAAAATGCCAATATTTTTTAAGAAATAACACACTCGTTCTTAGATAGTAGCAAATTCTTTTTCATTGCGAACCGACCTCAAACTGTAAATTCAGCGTGACTTTCTTACTAAGAGTGTCCAGGATGAACTGTTTTGTTTTATTGATAATTAGCTGATGAAAATAATAAAAACCCCTATTGTATGTGTTAATACTAGTTTCTCAAAAAGTATTTATAATCGTGTTTTATTGGGATGCTAATATAAGCTTGAGATGATATACAGCTCGCTTTTTGTAACCTTAAATAATTTTTTGTAAACGCCATGTCCTAAAATGGCATTTATTTGATAGTTTCAATGAATCAAAACAATGTCATCATTGACAAATGAAAAATAAATAAAAAAGTGTGAAATAAAACTTAATAATTCGTTGTTTCACTATTGATTTCTATGGAAACAGCAATAGAATTTAGTCATTACGACAATGTAGTTTTGGGCACTTCACGCGGTTTTCGATTTGGAACGAAGAGATTTTTCGAACCTGCCTGCATTTGAATATTTGTTCAGAGGATTCAAAAGAACATGATTACGTGGGTTAGATTAAATTTGACTGAAGGCAGAAATTCCCTATATGGTGTGCGGGGTCCTTTATTAACCCTCAAGCTATTACATCCATAAATGAAATTAATTTAAAATATACGCTAGCGCTGCGGCGTCTCCTGTTACATGACGTCACTTCACCAGTCTACCCGGCAGGCGTTGTTTGCGCGCCTAACGGATTTATTCAAACTTTAATGTTGAATATCGTTTGTAAAAGAAAGAATAAGAAAAAATCCTTTACACACTGTGTTTCGTATTAAATAAAAATTCCAAAAATACTAAAATTAAGTTTCTTGCAAGAGACCTATTATAGATTTAAATATAAATAAACATTTTTCGACCAAGAGCTCCTTGATCCACTTTAATTATTCTATTGATAGTAATATACTCTCGAGATGTGATACTTTTTGTGATTTGCAAATTACCTTTGACAAAAAATTGTCCTTTAACAGTTAAATTGCATACGTTGCAACAAAGACCTACGAAGCTTTAGGATTTATTATCAGAAACATCTGTAAATTTCGGAATATTGACGCACTTAAATTTCTTTGTACCACCTTTATCTCGCTAATTCAGAATATACGTCCGCTCTATGATGCCCTAATTACGAAGCACATATTGATAATTTGGAAAGAATTCAGCATAGATTTTTAAAATATGTCAAGTTTAGAGCGGATGGGGAATATCCCGCTGTAGAATTCCCTCAAATCGAACTTCCATAAATTTCGGCTTCGGCTTACTCGAACATATAGATTCATAAAAGCATATATTATTTTTTTACACAAGATTACTCATAACGATATAAACGCCTCTAAATTTTAGGTACGTTAAATTTTCATACTCTTAGAACTGATGCAAGACATACTTTATTGTTAGCTGCCATTTGCACGAATGAATATATAAGAACTTGAATATAATTGATGCATTTCATCGCATCTTCTTTGTCGAGTATTTTTTATTTTCTTCCGGGTTGCACATTTATATTTACTATGTATCTTGTTAATTATGCAACGTGTTCCTTAATGGCGTGCTAATATTTCAGGGTGTGATTCCTTAGGTCATTTTATGAAGAAAAGTTCATATGATAATATGTCCGCAACGGCTTAAATTTTTTGCTAGAGGGTGTTGATTTTTTTTTAATATCTCAGAAAGTACTTTGGATCTTCTTTTCATCTTTGGTACGTATTAAGTGGATATAAAACCACATATTTTAGATAGGAAAGTTATTTTATCGCTCCATCAGTGGCAAACATATCTGATATTTTTGACCAAAAAGTGGCACGCCAGTGAGATTTTTCAATGTGGATCTTTTTTGTGATTAGCCTTGTCAATTCTACTTGAAAAAGGTATCTTGCGTTCTTCTCGTCTGATGCACAGTTCTTGATTAAAACAGTTAAATTCGAATTCAAACTAATTATTATTACTGACATTGATGATGATGTTACGCTTCCCTTAAAGAATTATTTCCCCTTATTATTTTTGTGGAATTTACAGGCTGTTGATGTTATAGCATGAGTAGCACTTCGGTAATTACAATCTTAAAACAACCTAATTCGTTATTTAAATGCCCTAAGAAAGGGGAGGTAACATTTAGCTACTCTTGTGAGATGTTTTACCAGTTGTTATTGAGGAAAGCAGGGTGTGAGTTCGAAAGTGGGCACCAGATTATATAGTATAATCAGAAGTAAAAAGAGTAGAAAAAGATAGAGAAATAAATGATAAAAATAAGTTAACAATTCAAGTTAGACAATATATGACGATAAAAGGATTTTGTATAGATAAAATTTAGGTATAAACTGCACAATATTACACACTAGTTTAACTACTAAACAATTATTGATATTTTTAATACTAAGTTCGTACGCAAAGACAGAAAATCTAAATATTAAAAAAGGTCATTTGCAGCTATAGCCTTTACTAAGGTTAAAAATAATTGATATTTACACACGCGTATACTTAAGTTCTAGGCCAAAGATATAAGTAGAGAAACCGCAGCCCAAGAAATCACTACTTCCACATCCAGATTTTCTATCCAAGTCACTCACAATGAAAAAATTTTGTATGTGGAAATAATTGCTAATGGAACTTTAATAATATAATATTTGAAATCCTCGACCCCAAAAAACCTATAAAACGATACCCCACATCGGTAGTGGGGTGAGGGTAGTGGGGGTGGATGAAGTAAAAAATATTTAGAGGTTTCTGGTTCTTGAACACACTAAATCATAAATAATAATTTAATAATGATGTGGGGGTGGTAATGGGGGTGGCTAATGCCCAACATTTTTTTGAGACCTTAACTTCTCTTGTATATACTAAATACCAATTTTCTGGACTCTTACCTGCTTGATTTTCCTATTTACCCCAAATTTACCTAAATTTACCCCCCACCCTTCGACGGAACAAGATGAAAACATAATTTAGTTCCAGATCTCGTTAAAATACATACGTATACCAAATTTCAAGTCAATATCTTAAACGCGAGTAATCGTGCGCACAAAAAAAAGTTACAAACCGACAGACAGACAGAAATTGTTTTTTGCTCAAACTTAAAATCTCGACATTTTATGAGATTCTAAGCCTATTTGAACAATAAAATTTTTTTAAAATTTTTTTGTCGTTACTATAATACTTCCACTGGAGTTAATTCATAATGCCACAGCATTAACACTAGATAATAAGAAATCAGCTTTCAAGAGGATCGTTATCTGAGAACAAAGATACGTGTAAAAGCATCAGGTTCTCAGTAACACTAGGTATAATCTCTTATTAAAATATTTAGATAAAAATAATTTGTAAAAATAGTTAAACAAACTTAATTACATCAACAATTATGTTTCTACCGAATTGTACACACAAGTAAAGATTAAAACTACAAAATGACAGTAATAACGACAAAAAAATAGTGTAAATAAATAAAGAATAGTGTAAATAAATAAATAAATTTATGAATGCACTGTAGATACACCTATCCTAAAATATACATGGAAATTAATGAAACGTTCAAATCGCATTTTCTAATTTGTATAATTAGGGGCCAGAACCTCCGCAATTGTTCAAATAAACCTTATTTAATCAGTAACTAAGTCTACAAACTTGGTTGACCATTAAAATTGAATTATACACTGTGTCAAGTTGATATATACGTGAAAATTTAGTTCAAAACGATGAAAATTGAAATGATGTAGGAAAAAGCTTAATGACGTTCACAAAAAAACTTGCCCATCCAGCAGAATTCTGTGTGAACGGACTAAAGCAATTATACATACGATCGTAGTGGCCGAGGAAATACTCTCGTAATTTACACTTAAATTCATGAAGTTAACTTTGTTGTCTTATAGTGAAGATATGGGGATAATAAAAAGTACATTACGTAACGAGTGTTGCAAGAAACTCATTACGTATGAGTGGAGGAAGTTATACACAAGGCGTGTAGCGGCGAATGCGTAATTGCATTACAAGTCGAGTTATGCACTTCTTCTATCCCATTAAATGAAATAGAATTACTCTTAGTGATTTTCTGATATACAGGGTGGACCATTAATAATAGGCCATAGTTCAAGGGTAGATTCTTTTGATCAAAATATAAGGATATAACCAAACATGCAATATTCAGAAATTCAAAGGAAAACTAAAAAAATGGATTAAATTACAAGGTATAAACCTATATTCTACATTATTTAAATAAGTATGGGCGTAATTCTGGTGCATAATATGTATGCAGGGGTATTATGTGGCTATTTCTATTAGTTTTTAATATATAATATATTAGGTATCAGGGGGTTTAGAAATTTTATTTAACACATTTTATTGTACATGTGTTAGTTAATTTAAATTTTAAATTTTATTGTTTATACTTCAATTACCTCAATCAGAGAAAAAAAAGCACATTATAAAATGTACTTCGAAATGCACGGCTATGACTAACAGCAATTCGCAATCAAGTTTTTACTAAAAACTTACCCGAATTTCCTTATTTATATCCACAATTTTCGCAGGTTAATACCAAACTATTGTACATAAGATATTTAAATATGAATAAATTACTGTAATACTATATTGTATGTTGTTGGTATAAATAAATATTATTATTATAATTATATTATATTATTATGCTTTAGTAAATTGTTGCTGTGAAAAAAGACACAGGGTGTCAAAATTGTACTTTTTTTCCTTTTTTTTTGCAATATCTCAACTACCTCTTCACCGATGTTCTCCCAATTTGCTAAAAAAACGTGTTTTAAGCTAAGAAATAATAATTTATATATCTCATCACGCTAGCTCATGGAGGGCGCCTCATGGGCTATATCTGATGATTAATATTTTCTCTCTTTTTTTTACGAAACGTTCAGTGGCGGCACAATCTGTAAAAAATAGGTCTAACCTAGACATTTTAGATACCGAGCTGAATTTTTCAGAATATATAGTTTTTGATGCGTATAATAACATACCAAAAGTTCCAAAGAATCCAAGTTGAGCGTTAGCCACCATATTGAAAAAATGGCTTGCTCGCGCTGCTGAAGAAAACATTTTTTTCTTGCCTTCTCTTTTAATCGATTTTGATATTTTAAAAAACAAATTAAATCCAAAGAATGTGTCTTTGACGAATTTAAGAAACTATAATAAATTGTTTATTAGTAGTGTAACAATTTTAGTTAATAGTAAAAATTACTTTTCGAGGATTTGTATTTTTCCATTTAAAAAAATACTCGCTCACCCTATGAAAATATTTTTTAAATAAATGTTATAGGCCGTTAAAGGACAAACAATACTTTTTTTGAAATTTTTCTCTAGCTTAAAAAATAGCTGAGATATGAAATTTGTAATATGTAGGGACACGTGGAAAGAGAGTGAAAGCTGTAAACATGTTTACAGAAATGCTCATACAGTGCGTGTAATTGCCGATTAGGCATGTACATTCACGTGGCGCGAGAGATATGACAACACAGCAGTAGCAAACTCGCCCTTCGGTGAAGCATCCCAGCTCTCAGTTATTTCATATCAGCCAGCTGGCACGCGCGATGTTGTAGTTCTTACTTCCTATGCCTAGCCCGTCACTACGCACACTGTATACCTATCGGCTGCCACACGCTGTTATGGTTAGATATATTTCTACACGTACATTTGCGCTGCATTGTTATTAATATAAATAAGTTGCTAAGTTGGATTATCTCAAATTGAGTTTACAATATATAAAATTTTTAAATATATTTAGTATTCTCATAGGTTTTTTTCAGGATATTGTTTTTAGTTTTATATCGAATTTATGTTTTCTTTTTATCTCGTTATTCTATTACGAATTGTTTGATTTTTTCTATTAGTATTTTATTTCGTACAAGGATTGTTTTACTTTTATTATTGTTTAGGTTTAGGTTTATTATTGTTTAAGGTTAATCAAGCCATTTCATTTCCACATTTTACCCGTCATTATGGTAGGTATTTTTATTTTTTGTCAAATTCCATTATCCGCGGAAGAAACGGTAGTCGTGAAAAGAGGATTAGACACGATAATTTCAAAAAGCATACAACTTAATGACGATATTCATAAAAAAATTATTTGTGAAGAACTAACAGTTCACAAAAAATGTAGAAAAAAATTACACTCGTAATAAAACCAAAACAGCCGCCTCTACTAGTAAAAATGATTTCACAGCAAAAGAGATAAGGGCACCTAGTGAATCATTAGACTTACACAAAAATTGTGTTATTTGTGGAGAAATAGCCGTATTCAGTTAGTGCAAACTCTTGAATTTAAAGAATCTCTGATTTCTCGCTGCCGAGAGCGTAATGATATTTCTGAAAATGTTTTAGAGAGAATTATAAATGTAATTGATTTGGTTGCAGCCGAAGCAATGTATCACAAAAATTGTCTAAGCAAGTTTTACTTGAAGAACTTGGAAAAAACTAAACAGACTGATACGCAAAAGTGCGATACATTTCAGCAACTCATCGAATTTTTAAATTCAAACAGTGAGTGTCAGTACACGTTAGCTGAATTGGAAAGTTAGTTAGTTTTTTCTTACCATTTTTTATAAAAAAATATTTTCTGAGCAATTTAAAAAAACCCGTTTTTTTCCAAAAAATTATGAAAATTTTCATTATTTAAAAGGGGTACGGAATGAAAAATAATTATTTTAAGAATTCTAAAAAATTTGAGCATGGTAGAAATAATACGCATTAACAATATCTAGGATTTCTAAAAAAATTGAACTGATAAGAAATTAAAGCAATAAGACTAAAAAAAAATTGCGCCTAAATTTTTAAATGCGCTACTTCTTTGTTTGTAACTTTTTTAGTTTTCTTTATAAAAGGTCGTAATACGACTCAATCGAAAGAAAACTTTAATACCATTTATTTTTACAAGCATAAAATTTTTTCTCATAGTTGTAGATTTTGAGTAATTTTAGATTTTAACGTCGTATATTTTTTCTGAACGTTTCGGCGCCATTTTAAAAATTCCATATTTCCAAAACTAAACATGGGAGAAAAAAAGAAAAAAAAACATTCAATGTGTTTTCGTAAAAGCTTTAATTTTGTACTTGCATTTTTAAATTAAAGTCCACATTTTTGGAGTAATTTAAAAAAAACCTCTAGGAATACTGATATTAGGGGGTGAAAATTGCAATTTTCAGTTAGCAATATCTTGAAAATATGCATTTTAGCAAAAAAGTATAAGACCTTTCTTTCTTATAATTTGATTCTCTATCAGATTATGTGTATTTTTTGTTTTTTTTTGCGACAAAGGGGTGGGAATCACCTCTAACCAAAAACCAGGAAAAATGACGATATAGATTCTTATATACATACTTTATGAAGCATGTTGAAGAAAAAAATTTGGAAATTCATTACATCGTTTTCGGACTGGGATTTAAAAGGTTCACTTTCTGTATTATCGAGAGATTTTTCCTATTTAAAAAAATTATAAGTAGACCAAATTTAAATAAAAATTTTGATTTAGCAGTGTTATCACCTATTTCCAAAGCTATTGAACAGCATGTTTATAGGGTATATTTTCAGATGCAAACATGGCTTAATAAGGAAATTAATTCATCTGAGTGGGGCGGGGAATTGAAACCAAACCCGTACCAACATCTTTGTCAATTGTACCCGACAATATATTAAAACTTCTATATTACAACTGTAAAAATGACTGCAATAAAAATTGTCCTTGCAATTACACAAACTGTTCTGATCTGTGCAGTAATTGCCGTGGCATAAGTTGTGTCAATTCAAACACTCTAATTATAACCGATAGCGATATTGAAGATGAAAATTAATTATGAATTTTTTTCATTTCACCTCCTTATTATTATTATTATTTATTGTCATTATTATTATTATGAACCATCTAATTCTGAAAACTGAGCTTGGTAATCATTTTTGTTCGGGGTTAATTGTGCTGTGACTAAAATTGCACATTTTAACTTTTCAATTTTGATTTTAATGCTACTAACATATACGGTTTTATAATAATTAAAATGTTCTATCTCCGTTGTTTTTAAAGCTATAAAAGAGATTAAAAAAACGTTCTGTTTGTTTATCGTTAGCCTACAACTTTTACTTAAAACATATTTTCATAAATCCTGCAATTTTCTTTTTAATCATATAAATAGAATTTTCCAAAATTTTTATTTTCAGTTTGTCAGTTTCTTACCATACAGACAAAGTTTAGTAAAATGTGTAAAATATATGTTAAATCCGCATTCTTTGGCTATAATTATCTGTTTAGAATATTAATATCGGCTAATAAATAAGGCAAGGAAAAAATGTTTTCTTCGTCTACGCGCGCGCGCCATTTTTTCAACATGGCAGCTAACGCTCAATTCGGATTCTTCGGCGCTTTCAGTATGTTATTGTACGTATCGTAGGCTACATATTCGGAAAAATTCAGCTGGGTACCTAAAATGTCTAGGTCCAAACTTTTGACTAGAAAATCAAGTAGGAGTCATTTCGAGTCAATTCGAATTGGCAGGAGTATACGAAAAATGTCGTCTGACTCGAAAATTTTCATTCAATATTTCAATAAGGAATTTTCTGTCCCGTCAAATAAACTTCTCATTAAGAAATAACAACGTTCGTAAATCATAGAATCCCTTTTACACACAACTCTGAGTAAGAAAAAGCTTACTTGGTTTGTAGGATGTAAAATATTGACTAGTTGCTAAGCCTCTGGGTCATAGACAGACTATCCTAAAAATTGGTAACATTTGTTTTAATTCGTGCCACCATCGACAATAAAAATTCTGAAACTCATTCGATGTATGTTAGCACCGAATGGCAATTTTTCTCAAAATTTCCCACTATAAAGGGTGTAATTACTGTTTTGTATTTATTACAGGTATACCTATCCACATTTCAGCTATATACAATGGATTCCTTATACATTCGTTAACGTATTGGAAAACTTCCATAATTTATATTCAAAACTACAAAGATATAACGATAAGATCGTGAAAATCGCTAATTCTGGTCATGACGGGATTGATCACATATTCTAAAAAATGTATTCAAGTAAATGCATTTGAGTTTAAAAATTCGAAAAGTAAACATTTTTTCCGTAATAACAATATTTTATTTTTTCCATTGTGGCAAGTTCTCGGCAAGTTATAGCCTCCAATATATATATTTATCAATAAAAATCATCAAGCAGGGAAATTAAGATGATTTGAGATGTACTTTTTTTTAACCAAATTGACTACAACTTAATAAACCATAATTATTATGAAGTATACATACTATTTAACAATTCTCAATGAAAAAAGAATTTTTTTTAAAAGGTTTTTATTTTTTCTGTTTTTCATTACGATGCTTGAGTTCCATCCATCCTTTACTTGTATTGTTTGAAACAAAAAAGCATCGAAACAATTTCCATATTTTAAATGAGCCAACACTCATACAGATTTAACAAATTCTGATTCAGTGACAGCATGTAATTCAGTGCGTCGACGTCGCAGTCATGCGTATTCAAGCGCGCACGCATGGATCTCGCTCTGAGTAATAACGTGTTAGGACATTTTTTGTTTATAAACGAGTGGTCTATCAATCTGTATTTCTTATTATTTCCTACCTTGACTTAATTTCAAAATTTTGAAGAAATGGATAAAAAACATTTTTTTCACTTCTTTTTTTCAATGTTCTGCATCCGAACGAGATGTCAACTTTTCAGAATATTATTCTACACACTTTCATGAATTCATTAAAAACAAATTATCAATTTTGCAAGTTTTTGGAGGTAAAAAACTTCAGCGACTGGGCTAAACCTATTTTACACCAGAAAATTACAACAATGAAAATTCAATTATCAGTACTGTACAATAGCATCCATCCCATCCACCAACACCCCCCAACCTCCAATGACAAGCACCCTCTCCTCCCACAACATAAACCTTTATGCTACTACCAGATATAAAATGAGGACTTCTTATTTGCATCATTAATAAAATGCCAGTTCCTCTTATTTTCATTCATTTTTGTGAAAGTATTACATTGAGCGAAAACATCTTAGAGACAAATAGGAAAGCTACTGAATCGGAGATAAACTTGGTATTTTTCTAATTTCTGTAAAATTAATGGTTTTGGAGATATGGAAGTATAAAATAAAGATGGTGTCCGAACGTCTATAAGTATTTAGTTAAAATGTTAAATATCTCCTAAACTATGGCGCTTACGTCAAAAATACTAACAGTCAAAATAAAATATTATGGATTAGGGTTTAAAATGATTTTCTGTCCATTTCTATAGCAAAAAAAAACAAAGAAGTTATGACAGACACAATGTGCTTCCTTAACAATTTTTTAATGAAAACGTCACCATTTTGTTAATATAAGTAGTCAGTAAAAAAATGTATTCTCATATATTGTTTTTCGCTAACATATAACGTAACCAAGCCGCTCAAAATTTTTCGTCCGTTTATAGGAAAAATGCACTTTAAACTATAAACGGATTTTCGAAAAAACGAAAAAAAAATTTTTTTTTAGCAAATATAATAAATATTACAATGTATTCGTAATCAGTAACCTCGAAAACTACCCAGGCATATTTTTTATTCGAAAACCGGACTTAATATATAAAAACCTTAAATGTCACAAAATGTTTCAAAACATTTTAAATTCATGGTTCAAAAAATTATCTGCACCATCACTAATGTTTCTGATTTTGAATAAGTGAATAAAACAAAATTTAAAAAAAAAATAATCAAAATCGGATCTGTTTTTGAGGGTCTAGAAGATCTAATGGATTTTTTTCGCTTCATTGACTCGGCTACAATACAATTTATGTATGTCTCGAGGAGGCATAGTTTTAGTCACTAATATCAAGTGGAACTTTCTGTTATCAGTGCCAAGTATTTTAACATTTGTTTTGCGGTTAAACTAAACAGCAAGAAAAAAAATGTCGAATCCAAGAACTTCCTTGACCTTTAAACTTCACTATTTGCCGCTATCCCACTCTTCCATATTTAATAATAAAAAGTTTCTCTCTTGCTGTCTTTTACAGCACTTTTTCGTATTTTTGTATATGTGGTCTTAAAAATAAATATCTTGTATTTCTGTTTACATCATTGTTATAAAATATTATTTTAGGTATTCAGCAGATAATTTTCAAAGAAATAATTCATTCCTTTCATATGAAATTGATCTAAATCTGACCAAGCTAGAATATCAACAAGGAGTCTCCTTACGAACTGACTTGTAGTTTATACATTTAAAAATAATTGACCTGATAGAGTCGGCTGCTCCAAGGAAGAACACAGTAACCAACATTTTTTCCAAACTTGAGATTTTCACTCATGTGCTGATACTGTGCTGTGCTGCGTCTTTTTATCCAACAGCCAAGCCAACAGCGGTAGTTCTATCTGCAAAGGATATAAAATGCTGTTTGATAAAAAGACGCAGCACAGCACAGTATCAGCAGATGAGTGAAAATCTCAAGTTTGGAAAAAATGTTGGTTACTGTGTTCTTCCTTGGAGCAGCCGGAGTGGTAAAGTAATCTTTTCACACAGTAAACAAGGAGAATACCAGAGGAACATATTCATAAAATTTGAGAAAAATATCTCCAGTGCGTGAGATACTGAGAAAAATAAAAAAATATTTATTTTCATGTTTTTCCCATACCTGCTTTTTTCCTCCAATTTCGGAATCCTGAATTATACGTAAGAACGAGGGGGCAACCGCTGAGGGGAGATAGGGTATACATCGGAGGAATTAGGAAGGAATTAGGAAGAAATTGAAGGTATTTCGGAAGGAATTATTAGGTATTAAGGGAATTACAGGGGAATTCGGAGGAAATAAATATTATTACGAGGTATTAGAAGGGAATTAAGAGGAAATAAAAGGTATTAAGAGGGAATCAGAGGTCTTAAATGAGATTTGCGCATGCTTTCATCTACATCAGAATTTAACTCAGGTTATGTTGTGTTAAAAACGTTATATTATGCTAATTAAAAACAGATGCGTTGTGTTGTCTTGTGCTTAGCTAAGTAATAAAAATAAATCATTTAGATTAGAGTTGTTAGTCGACTGCAGACAATTATCAAAATATGTAGTTACTTACCAAGAATAATAAAACTAAGAAGGATAGTTTATTACCATATGAGACCTTCCTATGTTCGCTTTTCGATCGGCGCGTATAAGGTACTATTATTTTATCTTAACTAAATTGTGTTTGAAATAGACAAAATTAATTGAATATTGTGATTGTATTTTACGGTATTTTGTCGTGTATACTGTAAAAGTTGTTTTATTTGCTTTAATTTTATGTATAGGTACATACTTGGGCGCATAAAAATATTGAAATGGAATGTTTATCTTGAAGAATTACGTGCCAGTTCTTATAGAAAGGACGTCGGTGTTGTAGAAACATTAGCGCCGAGATTAGCGCTAAAAATAGCAAGTAAAGAAATAGTATATTATGTTACTAGGAGTAGAACGCACTCTTTTTTTGTATTGAGCCCAGGATTTGCGGCTGAGGCGAAGCCGAAGCCGCAAACTGGGCGTGGGAAATAAGGGTTGATTCCGGTCAACATAATAAATTGTAATCTTTAATATAATCTACTTTAAAGTTCAATGCTTAACGCTAAAGCAGTAGCTACTAAACTCCACCTAAAATTATAATAAATGTACCACTTCCACTCTCTCACTCCTATAAAATAACGCGATTTTTAAAGAAGAGAATTTGCATATTGTACTTGTAAAGTACTTGGAGTGTAGGCCCTGTAGGCCGAATCCACTAATTATCAAAAGATTACTTACGTTAATTAATCTTCGTCGTCTTCCATTAGATTCGACATTCATGCATGCTTGTTCTTGATAATGGTAACACATTGTGGAGCAACGTAAGCCTGCTCTTCTGCAACTGCACCTGTTTTCGCACCCTAATTTGCATGAACAAGAAATTAATGTTAAAACAGATTCGGGAGCCGGTTTTTTTGTTGTCATAGTTCGGGTTAATATACCGCCAACTTTTTTCCATTCCCAATCAGTAGCTTCTAGCGCAACGTTTTTCCATGTTTGAATTTGGTAAAAAACGCGATATGAGTGTTGCCGAGCAGCAGCAGAAGTTGTTGGTAGTTTTGATAATATTACAGTATTGTTCGCTTTACCAACAAGTTTGTTAAAAGTCATGAATGTGTATACATCTAGGCTTTTTTCTGCGGAGGTAGAGTTGTATAAAGCTGGAACAAATCGCTCTCCTACGTGTACAATTTCTCCATAACTAGCTGCATTATTTTAGAGCTTGCTGTAAACGCTGTTACTGTTCAGGGCTGCCAATGTGCGGGATTTTACCCAAAAAACGGGTATTTTAAACCAACTTTCGGGTAAAATCGTTGTTGTTTAATGTTAGTATCTGAAAAGATAATATTCCAAAGGTGCTTGCAGATCGATTTTTAACAATTTTGGCAAAATCGCGGCCTTCTATGATTAAAACTAAAAATCAAAAAACTTATATTTTTTTAAAATCAAAATGGTATTTGAGGGTCAAATCATATGTATTTAGCAGGATTCAGAGATGCAAAAATAAGCAAAAATTTGATTTTCATGTCAATTCCATCGAAACCGGAAGTCGGCCATATTGGTTCTTTACATTATATAATTGGAAATTACATCCCATATCACTACACCAAATTTGAAAAAAATCCATTCGCCCATTCAAAAGTTACAACAGTATCCCTATCGACTGAGCCACCCGGTATACAATATTCTCGCTTCATTAAAAATCGCGTTATTTTATAGGGGTGAGAGGGTGTATGTGGCATATTTATTATAATTTTAGGAGGAGTTTAGTAGCTACTGCTTTAGCGATAAGCATTGAACTTTAAAGTAGATTATAGTAAAGATTACAATTTATTGCGTAGAATGGAACCAACGTTTATGTGTGCGCCTTATTTCCCACGGTACTATTAATTTTATGAAAAAAGTGTAGAGAGGTTTTTTATAGAGAATTTTATAAGGAATAATTTTGTATATAGGTATTTTTATCAAAAAGTGCACCGTTCCCGAGATAATATAGAAAATATTAAGGTATTGGGAGGAAATAAAGGTATTTGAGGAATTAGGGGAATTACAAGGAATTAAAGGGGAAATAGAGGGTATTTTTCTAGAATAGGTATTCGGTGTATAAAATTTCACCAACGGTTGCCCCCTCTCGTCTGAGAGAATCTGTTTTGTCTTGTTTTTGGACTTCCTGGTCTGATACATTGGTGTTTTTCGAATGGCTTTGCAGCCACAGCCATATATTACGAGTATAGATACATAGTCTTATTTTTTTATATCCTTTAGTCGACCCCACCCCCCACTTTAAAATGCGCTAGATTCCCTACTACTAGCTAACTGTTATTATGCAAATTTTGAGGGTCTTGCTCACTGACTAACATTTCAAGCGACACCAGCTTTTATGTTAACGTCTCGTGTGATCCTCAGTGCCGCGTATAAAAAATATACAGTATATCCAATTTGGCGTGAAACCAATATAATGTTGTCAACAGCTTGGTTTTATGAGGAAAGCTGCTGGGAAAATAAAATTTTATTGAATTCTGTGCGTGAAACATGCTTTTTATAAAAAGGCTATTAAGCATAGCTATTACGGTTTCTGAAGGCCATGCCAAATAAGCAGTAAAGCATACGTTAATGCCAGGTTGTCAGAGACTTTACCAAATATCACATCTATACTGATAAAAAAAAATCATATACGATATGGCAATTTTATTACCAACGATTGCGAGATTAATATTCAGCACCCTCTGTAATTATACATCATTTTGTAATATTAATGTGTAAAATCACCATATTATTACTGAATATTACTTTATTAATTTACATCGAATGTCATCGAATGTAACTGATTAATACATAAAAATAATAAATATGTCCAGTAATTTTGCAGAATAAAATGACACTTTTCGCATTCGAAACGTATTTGACAACACTGTTACTGTCATCAAGAGATAATAAATACAAATTTTGCAGTTGCAGTATGCCTCTTAAAAATGGACAACTTTGTTCGGTCGAAACTCCGTCGAGTAAGAAAAAGTATAGGAGTACTAGTAATAATTCTGTTTCACCAAAATTTGTCTAGTAATTTTATCCAAAAAATTAAAGTAGTAGAATGTATTTTCATAATTTTTTAAATCAAACTACAAAATACAACACAAATTAAACAAAACTCTGAAAAATCAATAATAAAATAGACTTTGTTCCTTTATTCCATTAAACCTCGTTAAGAATATCTGAAACAAAATAAATTAAAATTTCTTTGTTTAATTATTCTATAATAGCCTATGATGTCTCACCTTAGAAAGGGCCAAAATTATACTACCATCACTACATACTTCAATTTGGTAATCCAGCCAACAATTTCATAAAGTCTATGACACTATTTTGACGTACTAAAAGTTGAGCTTTTTGTGGCTTGGTCTGGGTGAATTTTGAGTACTTTTGTAGAGATTCTAGGGTGGAAGAAATTGCCTTAGGGTAATGCATGGCATCATAAATTTTAAAATTTCTGAAAACCTTTCTTCTTTCTGATAAATTAGCGCCCCTTCTACAGATAAGAAATAACTTGAGGCCTCTTCATTCTCACCTAGAACAAAAATGTAAAAAAACCGCAATAGAATCGGCCTTAGATTTTCCAAATGTTATCAGTTGGAGAGCGCGCTCTTTTAAAGAAAAGTGTTCATAACAACAAAATAACCTCCCTTTACTGCGTTGAATATTATTAAAATCAAACATTAGTCATTATTGGCAAACTTAATTACTGAAAAAAATATAGTAAAATAAATGTAATAATACTCACCAGTTGCTTGCTTTGTTGCTAAACAACTAAACTAAAATATACAAGAGAAAGCAATAAAACAAATAAGTTATTCATACGCTGGCACACATCATTTAGTACAGAAACTAGAGGTTTTAACTTCGGAATAATGTCATACTGAACGGATTTCGTTCATTTTTGGCAGTATAATAGTAAATGCTTCACAGAAAAGTTTCTGTATGGGCAGAGGCTTGCTAATTTATAGGGGGTGGATGCCACCCCCTCTCAGGGGGTGGCCCTTAAAAATATATATATATTTATTGGAGCTGAAATAGAATTAAATTTTAAGAAGAAAAGGTTCTATGCAATTTTTCACATAAATTGATAGTTTTTAAGTTATAACGACTTCAAAACTGCGATTTTAGCTTAAAAAAAGGTGTTTCCAAACGGCTTTCGTCAAGTATCTCGAAAAAATGTTACAGACCAATTACAGAAAGTACAAACTGGTAATTAATTATATTTTTTGTTTGTTGATGTAGGATCAATAATTTCGGAGATATTTAAGTTTATATTTGGTATCCAAGTGTTTCGAAATTACCTTTAAAGTTTAAAATGCATTTGTCTGTGCTTGAAATGAGCAAAAAAATTTGAGCCTCTGGGTAATGCTACATCTTAGCGAAAAACTGTATTTGAGATAATTTTTTTAAATTACTGGCTAATTGAAGTAACAAAATGGGACCTTTTTATATAAAAAATATAAATACGCACATTTTTCCATCATAACTTCTTTATTTCTTATGCTACAGGAACGAGTAAAAAATAATTTGAAAGCGCAACTAATTGTCTTTAATTTCACTTCTCAGCATGCGTGACGTAGAAACACAATTTCTAAGATATTTAACATTTAAACTGCATTTCTCGTCTTATAAACGTTCAGACGCCATTTGTAAACTTTCATATCTCCGAAACTTTTAAATCTATGTAAATAAATAAACAAGCAAAATTCATTATCGGTTTATGAACTTTATTTTTGGTCTCTACATATTTTTCAATAAAACTTATATTTATTGAGATATTTGGAAAAGGAAAAAAAAATACGTTTTATCAAAAATACTTTTATAGTTTAAACTGTATTTTTTTCTAAAGCAAGTGCTGTATACAAACCAAAAAATTTGAGCATCTACGTCATGCTATATATTAATGAGAAACAGTGTTTGAAATTCCTTTTTTAATTACTGGCTAATCACAGTAACAAAATGGCGACGTTGTTATTAAAAAAAAATGTGTAGACGCACATTGCTTCGGTTATAACTTCTTTGTTTTGTATGCTACAGAAACAAATAAAAAAACAGTTGAAAGCTTAATTAATAACCTATTATTCTACCTATTAGCATCCCTGACGTAGGTGTCCCAGTTTCTGAGATATTTAACTCTCACTCTAAATAATTATCTTACGAACACTTGGATACCAAATGTAAACTTAAATATCTCCAAAATTATTGACCCTACATCAATAAACAAAAAATATAATTAATTCCCAGTTTGTACTTTCTGTAATTGGTCTGTAACATTTTTTCGATGAAGTAATACTTTTCGAGATACTTGACGAAAGCCGTTTGGAAATACCTTTTTTTTTTAAGCTAAAACCTCAATTTTGAAGTCGTTATAACTTAAATACTATCAATTTATGTGAAAAATTGCATAGAACCTTTTCTTCTTAAAATTTGATTCTACTTCAGCTCCAATAAATATATATATTTTTTAAGTGCCACCCCCTGTATAAATTATCAAGTCCCCGCACAATATAGAAACTTTTCTGTGAAGCATTTACTATTATAGTGCCAAAAATGAACGAAATCCGTTCAATATGACATTATTCCGAAGTTTGGCATATTTTTTACCTCTAGGTACTGTACTAATTAATGATTGAGTGAAGCAAAATAACGACATTGGCTGTCGGAGGAAGTGGGGTTGGAAGCTGGAAAATTCGTAACGTATGCTGCTATTTTACAGTACTGCTTATTGAATTTTCATGTTGTTGTAATTTTCTGGTATAAAATAAGTTTAACCCAGTAGTTGAAGTTATTTATCTCCAAAAACTTGTGAAAGTGTGTAGAATAATATTCTGAAAAGTTTGCATCTCGCTCGGATGATTGGAAAAAAAGTGAAAACAATGGTTTTTTATCCATTTTTTCAAAATTTTGAAATTAAGTCAAGGTAGGAAATAATAAAAAATACATATGAATAGACCGCGTGTTTATGAACAGACTGGACTCTTGACAGGTAGGAGTGAAAGTATAACATACATGTACATATCCCACCACACTCACTAACAGGAGGCTGAATGGTTTGACTGTGAGCAAGAATGTGCCCACATGTACAAAATACATATTGTAGTGGTTTCAGAAACAAACTGGATAATTGGTTTGTCGAAAAACTTTTGAAGAATCGGAAATAGGTTTTTTATACGAACGGTCTTTCAAGCGGGCACTGTATTGAGATTTGTTCTAATTTGTAGACTAGTATAAGAGATAATCTTCACTGTTTGTAATTAGGAAATTATATTCTACTCCCAACTAGAAACGCTTATCGTAATAATTATTTATTGTGCTATGTTTTTTGCCTGGAGAAAAGAACCCCCTTCATTTTACCAGTAAAATTCATGTTACATTTTTTCCTTCACGACAAAAAAATTCTGCTTTATTAACTTTTAAACTAATGCGTATACAACCAAGCCAATCTACATAATATGTACTCGGATCGTTGGCCTCTCAAATTTGTATTACATTTTTTAGAACCTTATCAACTTCCGGCGGCGCTGTGTCATACACATCACTCGATATCCGGAAACCCGCCTTCAATGCCATTAATACACAAAAGGAACAGGGCAGGCTGAATGCGATTTACACAATAAGGGGCTTTTTGCTGGTCGTATTAGGATAATGCCAACTTAGAGGCCTCGTTTCGATATATACATCTATAGGGTTGCAGGAAGAATAACTTAAACAACATTAGTATTAGTAAGTCGACAGAATAACGATATACTGTTAGAATAATATTTATTTTATCCTTAAATACAGGGTGGACCAAATTAGATGGGATTTGGAGTTTTCTTTAAAACTGTGGCAGATAGACGATGTCCTGAGCTCAATTTTCGGGAAACAAAAATGGCGCAAACCGTGATCGGCTATCTTTTTCGACTACCGAGCGACAGAGTGTTTTTGGAAAATTGACATTTTTGGATAATAAATCCTTTATTCAAATAAGCTGCACATAACAGATATGAAACGTCATTGATAATACAAAATAATGAAAAATACATTAAAATGGTTAAAAATTCCAAAAGTTTAAGACCTTATCTAATACAATTTAAAAGCACGCATTTATCCTAAATTTAATTATGTACAAAATATATATATATATATATATATATATATATATATGTGTAAAGGGACGACAACAATGAGATTATTCCAGATTGTAAAATTCTTGCAAAGTGTAGATGCATTTTTCAATGAGAAATTCTTTTAAAGTTCTTTTGAATTTATTTAGGGTGTTGTTTTTAATATTTTGAGGCAATTTATTGCAAATACTTGCAGAACAGTAATAAGGACTTTTTTGAAAGTTTGTTAGATTATAATTATTTATTAAAATATCATTTGCACCTCGTGTGTTATGATCGTGTACATTATTGTTACGAGTGAATTTATTGAAATACTGGTGAGCAAATAGGGATGCTTCGTATATAAAAATTGAAGTTAAGGTTAAAATTTTGTAAGTTTTAAAAGTCTCTCTACAAGAGTCTAGCGGTCCCAATGAGAACATTAATCTTATAATTCTCTTTTGTAGTATGAATACTCTTTGTGAAGATGTGACTGAACCCCATAATAATATCAAGTATTTTAGGAATATACATTTATTAGTTCCGATTTCGTTATGACGTATTTCAGATTTCGTAAAGCAAAAAATGCTGAGTTCAACTTATTACACACACCGTCAATATAATTTTCCCAAGTTAATTTTTCGTCTAATTGTAAACCTAAGAATTTATGATTGGTGGACTTTCTTATTGTACTATCTCTTATAATTAAATTAAGCAATGGTGGTACGCGTCTTATATAAAATTGCAAGTAAGTGGTTTTGTTTGTATTTAATACTAGTCGGTTGTTTTTACACCAATTCAAAAAGTATTCCAAGATTTTATTAGCTATACCTTGGAGTTCTTCGATTGATGATGCAGCTACACCAATGGTAACGTCATCGGCGTACATTACCACTCGGATATGAGATGATACTTCAAAAAAATATTGTTCTAGGTCGTCTATAAACATGATATATAATAACGGAGATAATACAGCACCCTGGGGAACGCCTATGTTTACGTTTTGATAGTCGGAATATGTATTGTTTATTTTAACTAAGAATTTTCTGTTACTTATAAATGAATTTATCCAGTTGTATATGTTTCCACGGATTCCGAGGGCATCTAATTTTTCTAGCAATATTTTGTGATTAACACAGTCAAATGCTCTAGTTAGATCGAAGAACAATGCCATTGTATATTGGTTATTATCTAGTGACTGATAGGTGAACTGTAAAAAATCAAATGCTGCCGTATTAGTAGAGTGCTTAGGTCTAAAGCCATGTTGACTTTCGCTAAGCAACTTTGAATGCGTAAGATAATTATATATTCTATTATGTATTATTTTTTCAAATAATTTTGATATAATTGAATTTTGAGCGATTGCCATATAATTTTCTAACATCTGCTTATCTCCGCTTTTGTGTAGTGGTGTAACATAAGAAAATTTTAACTTGGAAGGAAAAATACCTGATTTTATAGATAGGTTCATTATAAAGCACAAAGGTTCAGATATGTTATGTATACAAGAATTTATAATATTATAGTTTATGTCATCAGGGCCGGTAGAGGTCCTTTTTGTTATCGATTTTAAAGCTGTAAGAAATTCATGAGGTTGAATATCATCAAAAAACATTGAGTTTATACTTTTAGTAATTGTTAACTGATAATCATAACCTGTTCATTACCTAATTCTGTTGTGACACAATGTTCTGCAATTGTCGCAAAATATTTACAAAATAGATTGCTTATTTCAACTTCATCTGATTATGTACAATTGTGATTTCTTTATTGTCCTTTTGATTATTACGTGCTGTGGTAGTATTATCAATTTGCCACATTGTTTTGTTAGGATTTGAGGAATTGTTTATAATGTCTTCATAAAAGGTTTTTTTACCTCTTTTATTTTTAAAGAGAAATTATTTTTTTCTTCTAAATAATGTAGACGTAGTTCATCTGAACCACTGTTTTTATATAACCAAAATATTTTTTTTAATTGTTCACTCTCTTGAATAACATTTCTATTTACTCAACCTTTTTCAAGAAAATTATGTTTTTTTGTAGTTTTTGTTTTAGGACATGACACATCAAAACAGTAATAAAAATTATTCCAGAAGTAAATGTACGCATTTTGAACATCAGACATGTTATACAATTCTGAGAAATTAGTTGATGAAAGCAGATTATTTAGTGTACACAAATTTTGTTCTGATACTTGTCGTTTCCAGTAATATGACTATTTTTTAAAAAATGTTGGTGATGTATTGAAAGAGCAAATCTGTACTTTGTGATCAGATATATCGAGGTCCATATTTTTTGAATCTATATAATCTAGATTTGATACTATGTAATCAAGTTGACTCTGTGAATCGTTAAATTCTCGAGTTGGTTGTAGTGGAAGACATGATGTTATATTAAAGCATTGGAATACATCGTCAAGTAGGGATTTGCTTTTTCCGGATATTAAATAATTTATATTGAAATCCCCACATAACACTAAATATTCATGGCTTTTTGAGACATATGTAAGAATATTGTTTAACAAATTTAAAAATGTTCCTAATTCCGTACTAAGGGATCGGTAAACCGCAATTAATGCAAATTTTAAGTTAGTAGTGACAGTACTTACTGCGCAACACTCACAAACTTTTTTACAAAGAAGATTAGTTGGTATGTTAATGTATTTGTGGTTAACATCATATTTTCCATAAATGGCTACGCCTCCATGGCTTGATGATGTCCGACAGTAAAAAGATAACAGTCTATATTTATTTATTGTCGTGGATTTTATTTGTGCTTCTTGCATCCAATGCTCGGAGAGAGATGACCTCTATATCTCAATTACCAAGTATCGAATCGAAAATCGAATAACACATTCTTAAGGCACTTTTTTGAGTAGAATCCGGTGCTGATAAGAAGGATATTATGCATTCCTCAGTTTCTGAGATATAGACATAACTTTTGTTTTTCTAAATGGAACACCCTGTAAATGATTTCATTATTTGACCACAACTTAAATTAGTTAGCCAACGATATATTATATGTTATATTTATCTCTAGAAAAAGTGGTTAATTTTCGAAAAATTTAATATATTTGTTAGGGGGCCACGGAAAACTGTTAACAACAACAACACTTCTTATAATATAAAACAGTTTTACCAAAAATAGGAAAAACTAAACTACAATAAATGTTCGAATTGTCTTCCATTGACATCTAGGCATAATTATCGAATTTCTAATATTTATTGAAAAGGCCACGGTAAAAAAAAGAAAATCGAAATAATCGTAAATCTCAAAAACTAATTTGTGAGTTAATTGTGAGTGGGCATTGTTAAAAATGGTTCAATTTAGTAATGGTGAAAAATATGATATGATTAAGTGTTTTATAGAATGCGGAGATTCAAATTCAGCTTCCGAGCTTTATTTTAATAGGTAAGTTATAAAAGCAAAACTTTATACCAAAAGTGCCGCCTAAACAATATTTTTAGATATCCAGATAAGAGACAGCTAGACATAAAATTCAAATTCATCATTCAAATTCATATTCAAAATGCTACAACAAAATTTAAAAGTTTGGATTGTAACGTTCACTTTAACCTGAACACTACTTGACTTTAAATTCTTCATTTATGTGTAGCTTAGAGGGTCTTAAACCCGCCAATGTTATTATTTATGTGTAGCTTAGAGGGTCTTAAACCCGCCAATGTTATTATTTATGTGTAGCTTAGAGGGTCTTAAACCCGCCAATGTTATTATTTGCTTGAATTACGCACCGAGAATCGGTCGCAGTTTAACTATGTGGTGACAATGTTGTAGAACTCTCCAAAATTGTCCTAAGTTGAAGACAGAATCAAAAGTCGACTTAGGCAAAAATTTCATTTAAGGACATTTTTAAGAGTCTACAGAGGCATAAATCAGTCCATAAGGACTGTTTTGGGTTCTATAAGGCGTTAGAAATGACCAGGTGAAAATTCGAAGAAACACCGAATTTTCACTTAGGAAAATATGTTTTTGGTTCAGGATATGAGAGCGAAAGTATATAATGACAAAGATTTATGAATAATATACTTTTTCAAAGGTACCACAGATTGTACTTTGAAAAATAATATTTTTGAAAGGGCGTCGAAATTTGGCTCAAGAATCGATTTATCGAAAGTACGCCAAAATTTCACTTGCAGACTAATTTTTCAAAACTGCGTCGAAATTTGGCTTGAGAATCGATTTATTAAAAGTACGCCAAAATTTCACTCGCAGATTAATTTTTCAAAACTGCGTTGAAATTTGGCTTGAAAATCGATTTATCAAAAGTACGCCAAAATTGCACTAGCAGATCAATTTTTCAAAACTGCATTGAAATTTGGCTTGAAAATTGATTTTTCGAAAGTACGCCAAAATTGGGCTTAAAATAGATTTTTCAAAAGTACCACGAAAATATACTTTGAAATATTTTTTATTTTTTATTCCTCCACCAAAGACATTGACCTTTGAGGTACGGTCATTGAATGCCCCGTTCTAAAGTATGAGCGTACAATTTTAGCGATGCATTGCATCCAAAAGGCAAAATAGACGATTTTGACAAAGCCGGCGTAGTGCCCATAAGCAAATATTGACAAAAATCAATGCACATGCACAAGGCCGGTTTCTCGTATAGAAAGAGTTTGGATTAACTCAGCGGCTCGCAATTTGGTCGAGCGCGTTGTGTGGTCCCGACAAAGCGATAGTAAAAAAGCCAATAGCGGGGCTTTCCAAATAAGAAAGTTAAAGAGGAAAACGCCTTGTGCATAAAAAACCAAAAATTCAATTTTGCCTAAAAGTCGCTCGAAGGTGGATTGCTGCCATATCGACAATATTGAACAACTGCATAGGAGCAAGTAAATCATGGACTGATTGAACGCCATTAAACTTATGCAGTTATAAGTCCTCACGAATGTGTTTGAGTACGTGAACCGCCACGATACAAGAACTTTAAAGCTAAGTAGTCTCTAGCGAAACTAAATTCAAATTAGTAAAACTTTTTTAAGTTAAAATCAGCCAGTCGTAATTACGAATTACAAATAGTCTCAGACTTCTCTAAAAAGCTCGCATTTTGATTCTGAGAAGGTATGCATGAATCTTTTCTACCTAATCGATCGTTAGCGTAAGCTCTCTCGCTTGTATGGTCTGAAAGCCATTACCTTGATTGGGGAAGACACGATTCTTATCTTGAGAATTTTGTGTAACCATTTCTGTTAAATAATCGGATTCTTTGAACTATTGTTTCTTAATTGATCTTGAGGCCTGTTGACGGTCTATAATCCCTGGAACTTTCGTATCGAAAACCGGATGTGTCGAGTTAACTCACATTAACACTTGACCTTCTGGTTGCCTTACGGAGGTTCGATAGGGATTTTTTTATGCGTTTTTTGAGAAATCCCTAAGGGGTAGAGTCCGTTATTAACAGATCAAAACATGGATACCACGTACAAAAATTAATCCCTCCGCAGAGAAATTCTTCGGTTGGGATTTTTTTATGCAAAAATCCAGAAAATTAAGAGGTGCCTAAACCTCTAACGAGGGAATTCATGTCCAGAGAGAGCGTCATTACCGATCTGTGGTAATGCAGCCTTGGTCCATTATCCGGCTATCGAAGTGCATCTTATCTCGAACCCGCCTGCGAGGTAGAAGAACGGGGTAACACGCGATTGGCGCCCCCTGAGAAATAAATTGGTGTCGCGTCATTTTGACGCCCGGTAGTGCGTTCTTCTACAACGACACCCTTAGTATGTTTTTACTCAATCATCAGGTGGGTAAATCTTTAATTGTGTTTACAATTTACAGATTCCATCCACCTTCTTCCATTCACTTAGTCACAGCCTGCAATCAGAGTTCTTCTATTATATGCATACATAAAATATTAAATTATGCACCGGGCGACATCTGTTGTTTCACTTGTTAGGTACTTCGCGAGGTGTGTGAAGCCGTGTAGAAACCAGCAATGTAATAAGTTTCAACGTCATTAATATTGACCCAATATTTTCGACTAATACCAACGTTATTAGGTTATGGGGAGTTTAAATGATCACATGTTAAGCCAAATTCATGTTTATTGAGTAATTATCCGTTTTGATTTAACGGTTGGTAATAATGCGTGCAAAACTGCCAGAGAGGGCAGCACTGTGTTAAACCGGAACTTGCTTCTATCATTGGTCAACTTTCGTCAATGCCTGTTGCTTTTATCTTGCCACAAAAGACCTTTTAAACTTCATCCTGGGATAAATAGGTATGAAGTTCTTCCCCTGAGGCTTTTGCCCTGAAGTTTTCCCGTGGGACTTTTCCCCTGGAACTTGTTACTTGGAATCGTTACCCCAGAATTTTGGTTCGTGAAGTTTAAATATGGAGTTTAACCCCGAAGTTACCCCAGAGCTTTAACCTGGAGGGATTAGTTGTTAGCAGCACTCGCAGGAGGTCATTAACCAGCATAAAATAGTCGTCTGAGAAGCAGCTGACATCCTTTCATGGAGTTTAGTTCACCTCTGTAGTCACGTAGCGTCAAGAAAACGGGAGACGAGTGAAATGGAAGGAAGTGGTTTGGTTTGTCGGATGTGGTGAGAGTATATTACCCTTGAGTATATCATCACTGTGATTATTGTAATATCAACAATCAAATTTCACCAATACTCGTATGTTCAATTTAGCCTTCAGCACCATTTTACTATTTTTTTCTAGCCTTCAGCTTTTTACATCTAGTCACTTTTCACAATCGACGAATTTTATAGAGTGCCTTCAGCACATGTACCAAATGTAAGTTACTGTAAAGAAAATAGTTGTTTTCTATGTTCTACGTGCTCATGCAATATTTAATTATTACCAGTTAGGTCTGGCTACGATTACGTTAAAGAGTTTACTATACACTTACTATCTTGTTTGTCATTTACACTAATATACATTGTATATCGTAGAATATTTTGTTAGTTACATAGTTACAGTAGTAGTAGTTTGGCTATTGGCGCCCTGAGTAATCTTCGAACCACGACCCAGCCTCCAATAAATTCACGAGAACTGGGTAAAGCTACTTAACCTCACTAGGGGGATAAGTAAGCGGAGCAGGATCATTTGTAAAACTTCGAGCAAAAATATATAATAAAGCAGGTAGAGAAGCTATAGAAAATATTGTTTTAGAAACTGTAAGAGAAAATCCTAATATATCGTCTCGCGAAATACAGGAGAATCCCAAAAAACAATTGTGCTGCGTTACTTAAAAAAAAAAATCCTTCAAAATTAGGATTGTCACCATCTATACCCGAACGATTTTCAAAGGCGTCTCGATTTGTGCCAGTGGTTTGTGCGTCAGTGCAATGAAGTACCGGGATTTGAAGGAATAATTATATGGACAGACGAGGCCCATATAAGCAGTGAGGGATTTTTAAATTGGCATAATAACCACCACTGGGCTCGTGAAAATCCATACGTAACCGCTACAGTTAATCATCAAGAACGATTTAGATTTGGTGTATGGTGTGGCTTTATTAAATACTAAATAATAGGTCCTCATTTTTTTCACGGTAATTTGAATACCGAAAATTTTAATAACATTCTACGACAAGAAATAGAGCCCTTTGTAGACAATATACCTGTAAGACAATTTCAAAGATTAATTTACCAACACGACGGCGCCCCAGGTCATACGTCAAATGAAACACGAAATTATTTAAATGCTCAATTTGGGAAGGATTGGATAGGCATCTACATATCACTCAGGACTAGTTTATCAATGTCTAGTTAGCTAAATTAACTAAATTGATAACTAACAATTAATTTAGCTAACTGGATATTAATAAACAAAAAAGTAGTTTAGATACTGTTTAATTTTTAGGACATAATGATCCTATCTTTTCGCCAGCTGGATTTCCCGAATAACCCCTGCCGACTTTTGGCTTTGGGGTTACTTAAAAAATATTATAACGTTCTAATAACATAGAAGAATTGGAAAAGAAAATATTAGCTGCGCTTCGGACAATAACTCCTGTCATGACTGGAAATGCAACAAATGCTTAAGAAAAAGATGTCAAAAATGCATAGATGTGAAAAGAAGACAATTCGAACACTTACTGTAGTTTAGTTTTCCTATTTTTGGGAAAATTATTTTATATTATAAGAAGTGTTATTGTTGTTATTAGTTTTCCATGCCCTCCTCACAAATATATTACATTTTTCAAAAATTAACCACTTTTTCTAGAGATAAATATGACATATGATATATCGTTGAATAGCTAATAGTACGGCAGCCCGTTACCAAGATTTTCGAGTTACTTTAGCGAAGATAATTCCAGCGTTTCTCATTAGTTCTGGGAGAGCTGAGAAGAAAAGTTCAGGGTGACGGAACTTTTTACCAGTCCTAAAGGGTTCAAATCGGGCTTTGGAAATGTAAAGAAAAACCGGTCATCTCGGTCTTCGCAGGGAGGCTGTTCCTTCTGTCTTCTTGTCGAGGAAAGTAAATATGATGAGGGAAAATTGAGAACTGCCCTTTTGACTGATACGTCTAGTTACAAAGACCGAAATAATGACAAATAGCCACCGGTCAAAATGCTGGTCATCGCGGCGAGGCAGTTCTGCTAATCATCGAGTAGTTTCAATGTCTCTTGGCGACAAGAAAATTCGAACGGAACTTTTTGCTAGTTCAGTTACGGGTGGCGAGGCAGTTCTCCACTTCAGGCTATTCCAAATATCATTAAGAAGACAACGAAAATAAGAACTGAAATTTTTCCCAGTTCACATTTGAGAAAAATTATTTCCGCCGCGACAAAAAAAAAGAAGAAAATTAAGGCTGTTTGTAAGCACAGGCTCTCAAAAAATGTATTTAAATGGAATTTGAATTGAATTTCAAGGTTCTGTACATACAGTAATGATAAAAGAAGGATTCAAATTGTCAGGTTTATTATTGTAGCTTTAAACATTAAATACATCATCATCTGATGAATTTCTTGCGCTTCATGACTATCTAAGAAGCGAAGTATCCTTCTTGAAATATCGCCGTATCTGCTATCAGCATCTTTCAACGAATATAGCAAAAAACCCATCAATGATTAGAATCCACTCTCTTTTCCAACAGACGAAGCAGAGTCACTTTCTCGGTCTTGTGATGTTTCCGCTAGGGTGACAAAAGAAAGTACAACGGGGGATATTGACAAAGTAAGAGCAAACTGCAGGTCAACCTGGGCATTCAGAGAAAGACTGAGCAATGTTAAAAAAATGTTCCATTGCAATCTGATTTCCTGAACCTTCCCGTTGATAATCGCTTTCGCGACATCGGTATGATTGTGATTCACATTCATCTGCTATTTTTAATGCCATTTAAAGAGTTTAATAGACAGTAGAGGCTTTGGTTGGAGATTCGTTAATTGGAGGCAAATAATATCGGGGATTGGTCAATAATGATCTTGGCATTGAACCCGATCCACATCGATTTCTACCAAAATTCTCAAATTTTTATATCGATTTCCCGCAGCTATCGCCAACAGAAAACGACAGTTCGCATTTTTTTACCGTTTTATACAACCCACTCTATAAATATAAAAAAATTTAGCCTCTCTGCTTTGATTATTTTAGCCTCCAATTTGATACAACTTTGATTGATATGGTCAATAGGCGAATGAAAAATGGCAGTTCTCGATTAATTCATGTCTTCTTCATCATTTTTAACGAGAATTAATCGAGAACTGCCTCGCCGCGGTATAAAAATTACGAAATTTTTTTCGACAGACGTACAGTGGCACGAATCGTGATTTTTTCGTTCAAAATCATCTAGAGCACTTATTTCGCAACCGATCGGGATAATTTTTTTATTTAAATACTCGTTATTTAATTTCCAAAAACGTAAGAGAGCCGATTTCGGCATAAACTTTAACAAAAATATTTCATTTTTCATAATTTTTTAGCATTTTACCGCCATTGATTCCGCCATCTTGCAGGTTGGTTTATGACAATTTAAATATCAGATTCGTAATCAGCGACCTCAAAAACCCCCCGGGTACCAAGATTCATGTAAATTGAATAAGAACAAATTTTTTAGAGAATATTATTTAGGTATTATGCAAATCACAACTTACACACTTTTTATTTATTATAATAAATAAAAAGTGTGTAAGTTGTGATTTGCATAATACCTAAATAATATTCTCTAATCATGCTAAAAGCAAATAAATAAAAAATATTAATTGTAAAAACAAATTTTTTTATTTGTAAGTCTTATTGAGATTTAAATTAAAAATGACCATTCTGGCTAAGCTCAATAATTTTGGTTAGCACAATTCAAAAATCGGCTCTCTTACGTTTTTTTGAAATTAAATAACGAGTATTTAAAAAAAAATTATCCCAGTCGGTTGCGAAACAAGTGGTCTAGATAATTTTGAACGAAAAAATCACGATTCGTGCCACTGTGAGAGGGAAAGGTATCGTTTTTCGAACTTTTATCGTATGAAACCTGAGAAATAAGAGACAGAGACAGACGACGACTGGAGGTAGTCCAAATGGATGCAATGCGTAGAAGCTGTTGAGTCTCCAGACTGGAACATGTGCGTAACGAAGAGATCAAGAGAAGAACGAAAGTAGATAAGACCGTGGTAGAAGAAATAGAAATCCGTCGCCTAATATGGTTGGGTCATGTAAAACGAATGCCACCAGACAGATGGTCAAGAAGAGTATTAGAGTGGTATCCGCCAGGCAAGCGAAAAAGAGGGCGACCAAAGAAGAATGGATGCAGCAGGTAGCAAAAGATATGCAGAAAAGAGGTCTGACGGAGGATCAATGTCAGGACAGGAAAGCGTGGCGTTTAGGATGTGGGAAACGGCCGACATAGTGCTGTAGTAAACCCAATTTATATTTCGTATGAAAAAGTATCTTAGTATTTCATAATATATAGAGTTTCCCTGCGATAGAGCTCGCTGTTATGATAAGGGTTTTTGGTAACGGGCTGCCGTACCATAATTTAAGTTGTGATAGAATAATGAAATAATTTATAGGGTGTTCCATTTAAGAAAACACAAGTTATGCCTATATCTCGAAAACTGAGGAATGCATAATATCCTTCTTATCAGCACGGATTCTACTCAAATAATTGCCTTAAGAATGTGTTACTCGATTTTCTATTCGACACTTGGTAATTGACATATTGAGGTCATTCAAAAACGGTAAAACGATAGTCGAAAAAGATAGACAATCACGGTTTGCGCCATAGTTTGTTTCTCGAAAATCGAGCTCAGGACACCCTATATCGATTTTTCTCTATCTGCCATAATTTTAGAGATTGTGTTTTTTTAATTTGCATCTTACAGTTTCCTTATTTGAACCCAATTCATCTGCGATTTGTCTCGTACAAGCAGTTTGATCATAGTTTACTATGGCTAGCATATTAATTTCCATTTCCTCACTACGAACGTTGGGTTGCGTACCCTTGGTTCCCGCCGCATTTTCCTTTCCAACTTCTTAAAATAATGTCGGGATGGACGTATTCTTTCTGGAAATCTTTTATTATAAATTTCGTGTGCACGCTCTCCATTTTTACTACATTCCTCGTAAATAAGAAGCATGTCAACTTTTTCATTATTTGTATACACCATTGTTTCAATACTTAACTAAAAGTTTCAGTTAGAGAACTGTCATTTCGTTTATTTTGTTTATCTTTTAAAATGCAATGGTAACTTGATGTGAAATTTCTTGATAGCCGTATAATAATAACTGTAGATTTAAAATACTACAAGTACAATCTGTTTTTACAGTTTTTTTAAATAAATGTCTATAAAAACCAAGCATAGTGATATCAATGGATTTGTAAAAAAAAGGCAATTTAATGGACGCAAGGAGGCACCACCGTCCCATTTGAAAAAAACGAGTTATTTCAAAAAAACTAAATTACTTGCATTAAAATGCCTGCAAAATGGTTAATAATAGTAACTATGCATAAATATTTTTTTCTGTACAAACTAAAATGACAAAGTACGTATTTTTTTTTCATAGTAGTCTAGATCAAAATTTATAATTGCTATAAAAAAAATAACAACTTGTCAGAAATTTATAAAAATCACCACACATGTTCAAAAATTCATTCTGAATCCAAAAATGTAAACATATACAGGGTGTTCCATTTGAAAATCAAAAGTTAAAGTTATTTCCGGCGAAACCGGAAGTGGTATTAAATTACTTCATATGTCAAAAAATGCAGTTTTCTGTATGACCCTAGACTTCCTAGTTTCATTTCGATATGTTAAGAAATAAAAAAGTTATAGAGGTGAGACACTACTTTGTGTAGGTTTTTTATTCTTAAACAAATTAAATAAAATAGAAAAACAAATAGCATAGATTTGAAATGGATATCAATGAATTCAGAAAAAAATCTATATTTTATTGAACACTATGAGCCACCACCTTCCCATTTGAAAAAAAAAAAGTTTTCGTAAAAAAGTGATATGTTCAAATTTGGAGGCTTCGTAAATGGTTATTAATGAAATTAAATGAAAAATTATATTTTTACCTTGGACTTTACATGCCGTAGAACAAATTTTGGTATTCCAAAGCACTCTAGACGAATATCTTAAAATGCTTAAAAAAACTGAGCATCGACTCAAAAATTCGCGAAATTCTCATGGTATACTCAGAATGTTGTCTTGAATCCAAATATGTAAAAATATACAGGGTGTTCCATTTAAAAATCGAAAGTTACGGTCATTTCCGGGTAAACCGGGTGGTTTATGCATCTCAAATTTCAAATGAATAAGTTAAAAAATAAAGGAAATATAAGGGCGAGCCACTTACCTGTGGCACCCGGTATATGAAATGTATTTTTTTTGTAAATGACGATTCCATTTCGTAAGAAAAAATTTAGGTTTCCACTTGAAAACACAAAGTTGGCCCCACAACGACCTTGAAAACGTGGTCAAGGTAAAACGTAATATTGCCATTTTCGTTACCCCCCTCCCCGGCAACAAACAACTTTTATTTGAGATATTTTGTTCCAAAATGCATCTTCCTCGAGATATGTGACTCTCTGGAGTTAAATGGCGTACCCGGTATACTTATATCGAGTATATTTCTTTGATAAATGTGGTTACGTAAAGTTACATTATACTTTTTTCATAATCCCTTTCCCCCTATCCAGCATTGCGTCTTTCAACTTATTGGATAGTGTATGAATATAAATAACTGAAAAGGTACCTTAATGCCCAGTTTGTTCATTTTAGTTTACACATAAAATATCGAACCTCTTCCACAAGTAAATTGAAACAATAAACAACAAGGAAGATAAATTTTGATATAAGCAAGCAGCGATATGTAATTTAGGATATAAGGTATTCAACATATTTCAACCTTCTGGACCTAAGTCGTCCCCAAACTGAACGCTCATATTGTGGATTCATGTATAGTAAACGGTGATGGTTATAGTCCAGTCTGTAAATTCTCAAAAAAGGAGGTCACGTGAGAATCCCAATATAGTGAGTGGATTTGAATGAAACGTCGTCATCTTTATTTTTGTTCAAATATGACCCAAAGAAAATTTGAAGTGAGCGCTTTTAATTTGTTTATTGTTTAAATAGACAATTAAACACAAATTTTTGAGTGACCACCCTTTATATTTCTTTTTCATATTTTTCTCTTTCGGCAGTTGTGTTAACTGTATTCTAAATATTATCGTACTCCACAACATTTTTTAAATTTTTCTTTGGGTGATCACCTTGAATATTTTCTTTCATACTTTTCTTCTTTGATAGTTGTATTAATTGCATGTGAGAAACTATCGACCACCGGCACATTTTTCTATTTTTCTTTCGGGTGACCACCCTGTATATTTTTTAATATTTTTCTTCTTTAATAGTTGTAGCAACTGCACGTGAGATATTATCGTGCTTCGTCACATTTAGAAAACAAAATTGGGTCACCACCCAGTATATGCTTTTCCCATATTTTTCTTCTACGACAGTGTTAACTACATGCAAACTATTATCGCTCTCCGTCACATTTTTTAATTTGTTTTTTTCCATATTTTTCTTGTGTTAACTGCATGTCAAATATTACTGTGTTCCGTCATTTTTTCCCCTTAATTATATTTTTATGGGGTCCATCCTGTATATTTTTTAACGGAATTGTATCGAGTCCTTCGTTCGTAGTAACGTCAACTACCTACCAAATATTATCCTTCTCCGTCAAGTGGTTTTGTAGATATAGCAAAAATTCAGATTTTACTCATTTTGTTCTGGTCAGATGCTAATTTCTCTAACATTATAACACAACTTGATTATATTGATATATTGACATTCAATTAAAAACAAACAAAGAACACAAATTATGAACATTTTACAGAATGTAAGAGCAAGGCTTTAATAACATTTGTAAATTGAACAAAGTCGATTATTGTTATTTTTATAATATTATGTTTGGATTCCTACGTGAACTGCCCTTTTTAGCGTCTACAGACTGGACTACATGTATAGTGAACGACGGTAAAATGACGGTTATATGAAGAATTGGCCCGACCCTCCACTCCATCGCCTCATAACGTTAAACCATTCATTCGCGTCGTCTTTCGTTCCCGGCGAAATAATTTAGGATTTTCGATTTCCGCAATGATTATTTGGCCTTTTGCCAAATGGAAGGCGGAATATGGCTTCTAGTACAATCACATAAATATATGAGGCTAAATTGTCGCACATAGACTTAAACTTCTTAGCTTGTTTGGTAAAGATTTACCGTATATTATAAAGAAATAGTCCGAGTTTCTGAGACGGGATAACGGGAATAATTACGGTTTATTTCTTGTACGACAAATTCGAATGAACGAATTACTGCGAGAATAAATCCTGTAAATAAGTAGTTTAATCACTTGATTATGAACAAAAAAGATATAGCTAATAATTCGGCAGAGTAAAAGCAAAAAACAAATAGACCTACGGCCAAGAGGCAAGTAAGTTACCTCATCGGGTACAAAAGATTTGAGTTTTTGTAGTCAAAGTACCACATATATGTAGCAAAAAATCGACCGTCTGCCGGGGCTCAATGGTCAACTTCTTATTATAAGAGCTTGTCAAAAAGGCGAAAAAACTCGCTAAAGTTACCTCATTGGGTACGTGCTTAAAAACGTGACAATTCACTTGGAACACCATTATAATTTTTATTTTGTGTGGCAGACGTCAGTATTTGAACGCACACGTAGAGCAGACGTCCGTCGCGACGCACAAAATTCCGAAGTTTCTTACCTCATGAGGTACATGTACAAACCTGGGTTCAAATCAAAGGTCTTTTTATGTAGATCATAAATATGTTTCAAAAAGATCGGCAGACAGTCAACTATAAAGAGCAGACGCTCTGGAAATTATGCAGGAGTAAAAATAAAATTTCATTTATCTCAAATAGTGAAATACATTAAATTCGAGCTGTTATTCTATATGTATGGGAGAAGAACCCTAAAAAAATCAATAATATTTTTTTGACAACGTTTTTTGAATTTCTCCTCCCGCTCCCGCTAATGAGTGTTCCCCGAGAACATCCTCTAAAATGCCGATATTTTTAAAAAATAACACACTCGTTCTTGGTTAGTAGGAAATTTAATGAATCAAAACAATGTCATCATTGACAAGTGAAAAAGAAATAAAAAAGTGTGAAATAAAACTTAATATTTCGTTTACTATTGATTTCTATGGAAACAGCAATAGAATTTAGTCATTAAGACAAGGTAGCTTTGGACGATTTTGGATTTGGAACGATCTTTAGGGCTCCATATCTCGAAACGAAGACCTTTTCGGACCTGGCTGCATTTGAACATTTGTTCGGGGGGTTCAAAAGAACATTTTTACGTGGGTTAGATTATGTTTGACTAGAGGCCCTATATGGTGTGCGGGGTCCTTTATCCATAAAAGAAAGGCTCGAGTGTTTTTTGGCAAGATAAATTAACGACAGAATATGTGAACGAACAACAACAATAATTTATTAAAAATAATTATAATTTTCCCAAAACGACTCATATTGTACAGTATAGTTTCCACAATACTTAAAAATAAATTATAGCTGACAGTACAGATTTCAAAGTGACGTGCGACTACTACATGTACTCTGCTTTTGAGGAACAGGCATTTTATCGGTGATTAAAAACCTTTTTTATCGCTGTCAAAGTGACAAAAATGTGACTGTCAAACAGACTTTTTTATATAGGAGTTAATTTATCAAAAGGAAAAAATATAAATGAAACAAATTTAAATAAATAATTATTCTGTAAATAACAAAAATATCCACTTAAATAACAAAAATTATAAACATAAACTCAAATATTGCATACTGAATACCTAATCTAAAAATACAATATTTTTTTAAAAATAGCTTGTTAAAAGGGTTAGTTTTTCAAAGCTATATCTGTTAGTCGTCTGATATTTGTGTATAGAATACCCCAGCTGAAGATGCCCTTCTTCAATCGATATTGGTGGGTCAATAAGTTAATAAGAATTGGTAATAACATAATTCTAAATGGATTCCAAGGATATTTGCGGCAGTGAAATATTCAATTTTCTGTCGTAAAATATTGTCAATGTCTCTCTTGTATTTCTTAGGGCTTGGTGTTTGGAGTACTTTTTATAATATTATTTATTTATTGTTAAAAGTGCTCGGTGTTGGGATAATCACTCTGTATTTAGTGAATACTAGTCAGTGACATAAATAGAAACGTCGAATACGTGACATATCGTAAGTTCAGAATTTACCGAAATAACCGGTAAAAAATTAAAATAACCGGTAATTATCGTCATGTGTTTTTTGCCCTAATAACCGGTTAACCGGTGATGCAATCCCTAGTAAAAAGTAAATGGGACGTAATATGACGGCGGAGTAGTGCTGGGTTCTTGAAACAGACTTGCTTCATAATAGTCAATGTAAATCGCGGGGTTTGACGCTCGGAATGCCCCCCTCATTGGGACTAATTTTATTTCATGTTTTTTGGGTCGCTGATCATGAAAATCGGGGTCCCGCGGCTCTAAAAATAGTGCGTCACCCCCTAAAAATGAGAAAAAACAACCCCTTTTGGGAATAATAGTATAAAATAATGTTATGAATGTGCTAATTGTAATGATATTTTGCCAGTTCAGTATGTTCATCTAAAGTATGGACAAATTTTATGCTGAGGACTACCCAGAGGAGGTGAAACTATCCCTAAATTGACGTAAAATGGAAAAATGATTGATTTTTTTTTTATTCACTTTTTGATTTAAATTTAGAAGAATGGGGATTGTATAATAGAAGAAAATTTTTTTCCAACCCTTCAGGGGTGAAAACTGGAAAAATGAGTGAATTTTTTTATTCACTTTTTGATTTAAATTTAGATGAATGGGGATTGTATAATGAAGAATTTTTTTCCAACCTTTCAGGGGTAGTTTTCGCCCCTCAAGGGTTGGAAAAAAAAATTTCTTCATTATGCAATCCCCATTCATCTAAATTTAAATCAAAAAGTGAATAAAAAGAAATTCAATCATTTTTCCATTTTACGTCAATTTAGGTTTTTACAACATATATTACAGAATCTTTTAGGAAATGTAAATATCCGAGGTATGTTCTTTCAACATGATGGAGCCTCACCACATTTGTCCAACCAAATTAGAAACCATTTAAATGATACATATCCAAACAGATGGATTGGCCACGAAGGTCCTCATGTATGACCGAAAAGGTCTTCGGATTTCAACCATGTAGATTATTTTTCATGAGGTCATTTAAAGGGTGACGTCTACAAAATGGACACTGATTGCATGGAGCAATTAAATTCAAAGGATTGTTGAATACCACAAAAAAATTAGAGACAGACAGTCCAGAATAAGTAAGAAGATCAATCGGCCATTTCGTGAAGCACGCTAGAAAATGTATTGAAGCTGAGGAGGACATTTTGAACAGAGAATTTAATTGTAATTCTAATTTGTAAATATGTTTTATAACAATATCTGCATTTTTGTTTTTGGCACAGTTATTCTGTTGATATTTTGTTATTATCCTGTTACTATGTGCATTATTAATATGCAACTTTGTTATTACAGTTATTGTTGTCAGCAATACAGTAAAAATAGTGGTTTGGGGTGGTCTATGATAATACATTGAATAGATTAACTATAACTCAAAATACAATTTTAAAAATAATATATAGAAAAAAACCAAAGATACTCCACTAGTCAGTTATACCAAGATTCCTAAACTTTAAATGTTCATTTATTATATGTTAAATCGTCCATAATTTTTGCTCATAAACAGAAAATCAAATTTCGTGAAATTTCTCGCACATATAATACACGAAATAATGCAAGTAACACAAACATTTTTTAAAAGTCAATCTAAAAGATTTATAAATTTTTTTGGTCCTAAATTTTACAATATTTTGCCTCTTACAATTAAAGAAATTACTAAAATAAAAATTTTTATAACGACCGTGACCGATTTTATATTAAAAAACACGAATCTCTTTTGTACCCTCATCTAATTTTATGTACTCTCCAATTGCCGTTGATCATGTCGTCTTTTTTAATTTATTATGTTGTAATAAGTATAACCTACAAATTTTAGTATTATATACATAGATATGGGCGGTATGGTCATTTTTAATTTTTTTTTCCTGTTTTTTTCGTTAGATATTAAATTTATATATTTATATATTACCTGAATAAGTTTTTCCTTGTATGGAACACAATACAAGCTGTTTGCAGCTCAGCGTGTCCCCTGAAAATAATTTGTTATATACATACATTATTCACTGTAAACTTATACGAATAATAAACTATACCTGTGTAGTTTGGGGGCGTTGAAACCGACTCCGAGGTCAGAATTGTCGCTACATGTATATGAATTTTGGGACGCTGAAACTGAATCTCAGGTCAGAGTTCTCCCACTATATCAGAATTTTGACATAACCTCAAAAAGTCATCATATAAAACCTCAAAAATGGTTAAAAATGTACTTAAAAGATGGTTTAAACTGATCGCAAGAAAACCACCGTATTCTGGGGCGCTAAAATCGACTCTGCAGTCAGAATTTACCTATCCTTCAGGACTTTGATATAACCTCTATAAAACCCGAAAAATGACCTAAAAATTGTCAGGTAAAATGAAAATTCGAAAACGAGCAAATCATCACATGAATATGTATTTTGGGTCGCTCGATTATTTCAGAATGGAATTCACACGTTAAAACTTTTATATTTTGACACAGTCTGAAAAAATATGTGAAGACTAGCCCAAATTACGTTTATAAGGAAAATGAAAGTCCAGAAAATTACTTTATTCTCTCCTGTGATATCACATTCGTTTACATTCAAAAAATCTGAACAATGGGGCTCTCTTCCTTTATAGTCCATATAAAACGCGGGGTTTGACGCTCGAAATGCCTCCCTCATCGGGATTACTTTTATTATATTTTTTGGGTCGCTGATCATGAAAATCGGGGTCCCGCGGCTCTAAAAATGCCAAAAATTACCCCTTTTGGGAATAATACTGTAAAATAATGTTCTGAATGTGCGAATTGTAATGATATTTTGCCAGTTCAGTATGTTCATCTAAAGTAAGGACAAATTTTATGCTGAGGGCTAACTAGAGGGAGCGAAACTACCCCAAATTGACGTAAACTAATTGGCAAAAAGAATGATCAGATCAGACCAGAAATTTTACTTTAAGCAATGGCCTTAACGTAAAATCTGTTAGTGTTAGATTATGGAATCACTTAAAGAGTGGACATTGACTGCGTAGATCGATTAATTCAAAGTTGAATGCCGCAACGAAATTAGAAATAGTCCAGATGTGATAAGAAGATCAATCGGTCATCTCATGAACCGCACTAGAAAATGTACTGAAACTGAGGAGGCTATTTTGAACATACAATTTAATTATAATTCTAATTTGTAAATATGTTTTATGACAATATCTGCATTTTTTGTTTTTGGTACAATTATTCTGTTGATATTTTGTTGTTGTTTTGTTACTATGTGCATTAATGATATACAACTTTATTATTACAGTTATTATTATTGGCAATAGGTATGTTGTGTTGGTGTATTACCACTCTTTAATAAATGAGAGGAATGAAATAGTTTCTTGATTCGGTGTCCTCTAATATTTATTTTTTTATTTATTTTCACCTCCTCCATAAAAAAATGTAATTAGAACATAATAATTATTGTTAAAAAAAAGTAAATGCCCAATTTAATAGTGGAACCATTTTTTGCGCATGACATTCATCGATATTTTCTAAAGTCTCATATTCCATTATTTATTGGAGTTTACTTCGAAGACGGCAGAGGTGTGGCAAAAAAAATAATGAAACCACTTTGTTCAGTTTTTCATATCTTTTTCGAATTTAATATTGAAAATTAAAAAAAAACATATACAGTCCGGACCTGGAATTTTTTATGTGCATGATACAAGTACTTATTCAGGATCACTAGTGTATTATATGTGCCAAATATGAACTTAGTATTACATTCCTTCATAAAGTAATAACCAAAATAAATAAAACACCCTGTATTTCAGCAACGAGGACCCAATTAGCTTTTTCTATGGTTGATTATGATTACCCCCGGTGTCCTCTATCTGTCATTAAAGCATGTCCGTTTCCTCGTGAAACACCCTGGATATAGGTTATACCACAAAAACCTATAAAACAATATGCCTCATTGGTAGTGGAGATGGATGAAGTAAAAAAAAATGTGAGGCATTTGGTTCTTTCTTGTACACACACTAAATCACAATTTTATTTATTTTTTTCACCCCCTTTAATAATGGGGTGTATTTACCACCTTCTTCCAATACTATTTTAATTTGTTTATCCATAGACAAAAGCTTATTCTAAGACAAATATAAAAAACTGCTGCCCAAGGAATCACTACTTCCACATCTAGATTTTCTATCCAAGTCACTCACAACGAAAAACTTTTGTATGTGGAAATATTTGTTTATGGAACTTCGATAATATAATATTTGAAATCCTTTATCTCAAAAACTCATAAAACGATACCCCACATCGGTAGCGGGGTGGGGTGGTGATAGGGGGTGGTAGTGGGGGTGGATGAAGTAAAAAAATATTTTAAGGTTTCTGATTCTTGTACACACACTAAATCACAATTTTTTTCACCCCCTTTAATAATGGGCTGGGGGTGGTGGTGGTTATGATGGTGGCTAATGCCAAATTTTTCTTGAGACCTTAAGACTAAATAATAATTTTATGGACTCTTACCTGCTTGATTTACCTATTTACTCCAAATTTACCTCAATTTACCCCCCCAACCCTTTGTCGGAACAAGACGAAAATATAATCTAGTTCTAGATCTCGTTAAAGTACATATGTGTACCAAATTTCAAGTCAATATCTCAAACGGCTCCAGAGTAAACGTGCGCACAAAAAAAAGTTAAAGACCGACAGACAGACAGACAGAATTTTTTCTCTCAAACTTAAAATCTCGACGTTTCATGACATTCTAAGCCTATTTGAACAATAAAAAATTTTTTAAATTTTTTTGTCGTTACTATACTTCCACTGGATGTGGAAGTAAAACAACTGAACTTGCCTTTCCTATAAATACGTAATTCGAATAAACCCAACCGCATATATTTAGATATTCGTTCGACATTTATAAAAGTTGGAATGCTCCAGCTCTCTATTGGGACATAAATATAAAGTAATCGAGAAAGTTTAACTTTTGTTGTAAACTTTCTCCATTTGTCAATATTGATATGAATTACTAAGTAGACATCCGACTTAAGTTTGTAAAGTTATACACACAATTCTGCAATTTTATATTTTTACAACAACGTATAGTATAAGAACGAGCTCCCTGAATTCGATATAAGCTATGCAACTTTCAAACATGAAGAAACAGACAGCTGATTTTTATGTAAAAACACCTTACAAAGATAGTTTTAAGGTCGCGATTTGATTTGGAATTACGGAGTTGGAAATAACTGCACTTTTTCATTTAATTGCGAAAACAGTAAGTATATTGTAATACAAGTGCGGCAAAGGCTTCATTGCAAAACGATGTTTGAAAATAGAAACACGAGCGCAGCGATCCTATCATACGGGTTTTGCACTGAAGCTTGCCACATGTGTGTCACATACTACTTTTTCTACGGTTGTGAAGTTATTTCCCTTAAAGTGTTTCTAAAATTTTAAATTTGCTGCCTGTCAGATTTTATTTAAAATGATAAAGATCAAGTACTGCTCAAACGGTTGTCATGACTAACAAACAAAACAAATTGTTTTTTTGCGAAAATAAACTGACGCGTTATGTCCTGTATCTGCTGCTTTTGAGGAAGTGATGAATTCAGACGAAGATATTCCTGCAGAAATTGTTGAAGCCACTGAAAGTGTGAGTTCCGACTTCCTTCCGCGTAAATCGAAAGAACGTTATAAGAAGGAAAAGCTTCTTTTCGTAAACTGGTGCCGTCAAAATAAGGTGAATGATTATATGGAAGTGGTCCTACTCGCCTATTTCGCCGAAAAGGCTAAAACGTTGTGGTGACCACGATGTGGTCAATTTACTCAATGCTCAGAAGCACTTCGTTATTGGAAGAAAATGCAGATATTTAGAAGTTTCAGAAAGTAATTGTCTTTTCAAAAAGAGAATTTTTAGGATACAAGGCAAAGAAATCTGAAGTATTTAACAGAGAACAAATTAATGCTTTTTTACTTAACGCTCCTGATGACACATTTCTGCTTCTAAAGATAATACAAATTTCATTTTTTTTTTTTCAATCAGTGTAATAAGACATTATTTTAGGTTGTGTTAATTATTGGAGCAGCTGGTGCTCTCAGAATATTACCATAGACGACATTCAGGAAAATGGAGAATTTTTGCTCATATCCATTCCAGATTCTAAAACTCATAAATTCAGAACGTTTTTGGTTACAAAAGGAGATAATTAGTTGGATTTTTATCGTCGATATGTTCAACTTAGACCTGCATACATAAGACATAAACAATTCTTCATTCAATACAAACATGGCAAGTGTATAGTTTAAGTGGTAGGGATAAACACGTTTGGACAGATGCCAAAAAAATGCAGACTATTTAAAACTTCCTAAACTTTGAACTGCTTTCGCCGAACGTCGGCGACTCTTTTGTTTGACGCTGAAGCGGATCTTACCAGTTTAAAAAGACACGGTGGATGGCGTTCTTCAACAACAGCAGAAGCATATAGAGAAAATAGTGTTAACAACAAAATAAGTGCCTCCAAAAAAAAATAATAATGAGCGACAACGAAAATGCTATAAACAAATTTGTTGGTCCAGATGTAAATATTTGTAGTATTTCTAACAATGTAAATGTTCCAGTTCTTCCAAGCATTAGCTTAAGTAATTGCAATTCATGTGTAATTAATGTACATTTATAGAACTTAATTGTTATTATCAGTTAAATAATATGAAATTCTTTAAGGTAAACACACTGTTTTAGTCTGGTGTGTGAAGATGTAATCGAGGCGAGTGGCAAATTCAAGTGACATTTTTCGCAGTCAATTTTAAGTTAAAAAATTTGACTTTCAACACAATCGTAGAAAATAGTACATTGTAATACAAGTGTGGCAAGGACTTCATTGCAAAACGATGTATGAAAGTAGGAACACGAGTGCAGCCAGTGCTCCTATCATGCGAGTTTTGCAATGAGGCTTGCCACATGTGTGTTACATACTATTTTTTCTACGGTTGTGAAGTTATTTCCCTTAAAGTCTTTCAAAATCTTAAATTTGTGAAGATGTAATCGAGGCGTGTGGTAAATTCTTTGCCGCACGGCGTATGGCAAAGTGACACTTCCGCAGTCATTTTGAAGCTAGAAAATTTGACTTTTAGCACAATCGTAGAAAAATACTATTTCCACATTTTTCATGTTTCCACTACGCCACTATCATATTTGTTGCATATACACATGTCTTTTGATCACTACGAAAACTTTGTCCATTTCTTGATATACGATTCAGCCTTATAAGTTCTATTATTTTAAGGTTTTAAACTGTGAAAGGAGATAAAATGAGTAATTAAAGCTATGTATAAATGAGATAGATTAAAATATTTAATAATACCAGTTTATTTGACTCCCTCTAAAATCTGGTAACCCTCCTAAATTGAAAAAAGTTGTATTGGTCGATTTAGATACATACTTTATGAAAATATACTAAAAAATCCAAAAGTTATTATTTGATTTACAAAGTAAAAGTCATGCGTAGTACAAGAAAATGTACCAGATGGCGCTCTATTACCCGAGTGAAAATTAGTTGTTATGTACACCTCTATCCATTCCACAGAATAAAACCGCTGCCCAAGGAATCACTACTTCCACATCCGGATTTTCTATAAAAGTCACACAACGAAAAAATTTTGTATCTGGAAATGATTGTTTATGGAACTTTAATAATATAATATTTGAAATCCTCTACCCCAAAAACCCATAAAACGATACCCCACATCGGTAGTGGTGACAGGGGGTGGCAGTGGGGGGGGGGGGGGGTGGATAAAGTAAAATATTTTGAGGTTTCTGGTTCTTGTACACACACTAAATCACATTTTTTTTCATCCTCCTAAATTGAAAAAAGTTGTATTGGTCGATTTAGATACATACTTTATGAAAATATACTGAAAAATCCAAAAGTTATTATTTGATTTACAAAGTAAAAGTCATGCGTACTACAAGAAAATGTACCAGATGGCGCTCTATTACCCTAGTGAAAATTAGTTATTATGTACACCTCTATCCATTCCACAAAATAAAATTAGGGTACATCACTTTCCCTACAAAATATTTAATAATACCAGTTTATTTGATTCCCTCTAAAAGCTGGTAACCCTCCTAAATTGAGAAAAGTTGTATTGGTCGATTTAGATACATACTTTATGAAAATATACTAAAAAATCCAAAAGTTATTATTTGATTTACAAAGTAAAAGTCATGCGTAGTACAAGAAAATGTACCAGATGGCGCTCTATTACCCGAGTGAAAATTAGTTGTTATGTACACCTCTATCCATTCCACAAAATAAAACCGCTGCCCAAGGAATCACTACTTCCACATCCGGATTTTCTATAAAAGTCACACAACGAAAAAATTTTGTATCTGGAAATGATTGTTTATGGAACTTTAATAATATAATATTTGAAATCCTCTACCCCAAAAACCCATAAAACGATACCCCACATCGGTAGTGGTGACAGGGGGTGGCAGTGGGGGGGGGGGTGGATAAAGTAAAATATTTTGAGGTTTCTGGTTCTTGTACACACACTAAATCACATTTTTTTTCATCCTCTTTAATAATGGGGTGGGGGTGGAAATGGGGGTGGCTAATGCCAAAATTTTTTTTGAGACCTTAGCTTCTCTTGCCTATATTAAATATCAATTTTATGAACTCTTACTTGCTTGATTTACCTATTTACTCCAAATTTACCCCAATTTACCCCAATTTACCACCCAACCCTTCGACGGAACAAGATAAAAATATAATCTAGTTCTAGATCTCGTTAAAGTACATATGTGTACCAAATTTCAAGTCAATATCTCAAACGGTTCCAGAGTAAACGTGCGCACAAAAAAAGTTACAGACCGACAGACAGACCGACAGACAGAAATTTTTTTTTCGCTCAAACTTGAAATCTCGACGTTTCATGACATTCTAAGCCTATTTAAATAATAAACAAATTTTTAAATTTTTTTTGTCGTTACTATACTTCCACTGGATGTGGAAGTAAAATTAGGGTACATCACTTTCCCTACAGAAGTATACTCAGCTCTGGATTAATATGAATAATTGCTTTAAAGGAAATCCAATCAAATACATAGAGACGGAACCAATTAAGGAAACGAACATAAACTTCACAAAAGTTACCACTGATTTTTATTGTGGAAAAAAATACAAAAACTGCTATTGATTGTATCTCGACAATAAAACAAACAAACAATAACAAAATATATTACAGTAGTTCCTGTAAGAACCGCAAATACACCGAGTAAGAAAAATAATTAAACACAGTATTAACAGAATACGGTACATTTAAGGTAAAGGCAAGTTATTACAAAATGGATGGTGTATTCTGGTCAGGACATAGTCTACAAAAGAACAATAATTCAATGGAATACAGGGACCATTAGAATTTAAATTATTTTGTAACAGTTACAAAAAAGGCAATGCTTATTCTGACAAGCTCATAGTCAACAAAGGAAAAATAACTCAATATAATCTGAAAACCGCAAAAGTCTCACTTTTGTCAAAATAACTACATGAAAGACAGCCAAGTTACGATAAAATGTACTGCTTATTCTAGTAAGCGGATACCTAGTTAACAAAAGAACAATGAGACCGTGTAATATAGGGACCACAAGACTCTTACTAACAGAAAGCTGATAAAATATAATAGCTTTGCCGGTTTATACGTTATTACCTTTTAACCAAGGCCTTTCGTTGGACTAAGTCAAGGAATTCTCAGCTATTGGAACGTATGACGCTATCGCCGAGACACAAGTAAAAGTGTACTTACGTCAATTTAGTCGCTTTTTACTCACTTCGGTCACTATTCGCGCACTTCATAAATTTTTATTTATATCTATATAGTCAGATCAAATAAATTTTAGAACATATTCTGCCAGACCAAACCAGAATAATTTGCAAATTTCCTTACTAAAAGGTACCCTTTAATTTCTTAAAATCCTATCCACTTTCTCGGCAAAACCACGTGTTATTGCCGCCGTGTAAGAGTTCACAAAAAATGAACCGTTACATTATTACTATTGGGATTTCAGATCACTCAATATTCTCTATTTTTTACCAAAGCATAACCCTCTCCTCACGAATCACTTTGCATAATAATCTATTCAACAATTTTGCCTTAGTTTGCCTTTCGCGTCCCGTGGAACATTGAAAGGTAAAAATGTACTGATTGCACCATTACACTCTAGTACTTGGCATGTATATACACCCCCTAAATTCCTTTGGCGATATCGGTATCCAAACAACCTCCAAGGGTGAAAAAGAACGGAAAATTGGATATTTGCTTCATTTTTCCAGCAGTTTTATAATCCATAATAACAAAGATGGCCATTTGCATGCAAAAGAACTGTATTGTTTAAAGTGTAAAATATTTCCTAAAACCCTGCAAATTCGTTCCACTCGTGATTGTAGACCGACCAACGAAAATTTTAAAAATTTAATAAGGATAAAAGTTGTAGCGTAGCTATCAAGATTTGGTTTCTTTTTGAGTTTTAAATTTCGATCATAAATAAGCGAGTTATGAATTAAATAATTAGTTGTTGTCCAAATTATGCCTCAACCCCAGTTGCATATTAGAAGTGTTACGGAGAGATCGTTGAAGCCCATTGCATGGCCATGTATTTCTCAACAGTGCAGATGAGTTTCGCCTTCCTAGGCTCATCAGTACCACACGGTAGAGAAATAATGAAAATACAATGCTTAAACCAAGAGTCCCATGTTTGGAGTGTGACCACTAGGCACTAATGGTACCATCTATGCAAGATGATAAAGATTGTTCAAAAGTAAAAGTTTTACAAAGTTCGACTATTTCAAGTCATCACAAAAACTGCGAATGGAGATTACTAACCGCTGATAAAATCCACGCACAGTGCCAGATGTAAATAGTAAATTTAGCGTACGACAGATGACGCACTAGACTATTCTGACTTGTTAGTTTGGTTTTACTCTACACTTTTCAGTGCGGCAAGCATATAACTAAATAGAAATAGAAGTATTAGTTACTATTTTTATTTTAGGGAATAGTCCACTCAAATTAGGAAAAAAGCGGAGAAAAATTTTGAACAGCAGTTTGTCTGCATAGGAAGTAAGTATTCAACTTTTAGAACAAGGTTTTGCTTTTGCGCACAAAAAAAAAGAAATATTTTTGAGATATATACATATATATATACGTTTTTAAGGTTAAACGAACTTAGGTAAACGTGTTCAGAATACGACTTCCTACAAAAAAGGTTGTATACATTTTTGCGATTATCCCATTGGCTTTTCCGGAAAAGCGACTTGAAAAATATATATATATATATGTGTTTTTTTCGTGTGTTTTTTATTTTGAATGCAAATATCTAGAAAAATGCTCGATTTTAGGACCAAATGAACATAAGTACCTAAACTTGATCAGAATGAGATTTCCTGCAAAATAGCTCCTATACATGTTTTCTGATTATCCCATTGGTTTTTCCGGAAAAGCTTCTTGAAAAATATATATATTTGCTTTTTCGTGTTTTTTTTTTCATTTTGATGTATATATCTCTCAAATAAATACAACCTTTTTTGTAGGAAATCACATTCTGAATAAGTTTAGTAACGTTCATTTAGCCTTAAAAAAAGGGTACTTTCCGAGACACATACGTCCAAATGAAAAAAAAAATTACGAAAAAGCAAGTATATATATTCTTCAAGAAGCTCTCCCGGAAAAACCAATGGGATAATCGAAAAATGTTTTTGCTAATCGAAAAATGTGCTTTTTTGTAGAAAATCTCATTCTGAACAAGTTTATTTATGTTCATTTAGCCCCAAAATCGCGTGCTTTTCGAGATATTTGCATTCAAAATAAAAAAAACAAGGAAAAACACAAATATATTTTTCAAAATGCTTTTCCGGAAAAACCAATGGGATAGTCGGGAAAATGTATAAAACCTTTTTTCTACGAAATCGTATTCTGAACGTTTAATTATGTTCATTTAGTCTTGAAAACGCGTACTTTTCGAGATATGAAAGTCTAAATGAAAAAAAACACGAAAAAACGTATATATACGTATATATCTCAAAAATCATGTCTTTTTTTTGTGCGCATAAGCAAAAAATTGTTCTAAAAGTTGAGTACTTACTATCTATGCAAAGAAACTGCTGTTCAAAATCTTTCTTTAAAACGGCGTTTTTCTTCCTAATTTCAGTGGATAAGGACATCATTAAAAATACTAGGGGCCTAGGGCCGGCGAGATACTTAAAGCGAAATGGCCCTAAGGTCCTAGATCCGACCCTGCATTCTAGAGTGTTAGACCTACAATAACGCCTTTCCTTTATGCATGATGAACTTCCATTTTCTCTCATTTAAGCAAATACAATAATCCTGAAAATCAGTGGTAATGCAGTAAAAAATTTAAAGAAAACTGAGCACACATGCATATATAGCGAAATATGCTGACGTTGATATATGCAATTGTATATAGAACTCATCAATATTGACAATATGTTAATATATACAAATTTATGGAGAAATCCAAACATTTAAAATGGGAATTAGAGCGTGAAAAATCCAACAATATACAGCACCTATGGTCGTTGCAAAGTTATCAAATGCAATTAAAATTTGTTTCTTTTATATCAGGAATAAATTAATGCAATTATTTTACAATGACTTTATCAAAGTTTGCAAATAGAAGGTAGATAGTTGATATGCATGAGTATGCAAATTTTAATATTATCTTTTAACTTCTCATTCTGCCTGCATTGTTGCAGCTAACTTTTAATCAATTAAACTACCTACATATCTCCCCAGAGCTAATATATCTTTAATTTTAATGCATGGCTATGATGCACCATGGAAGTTTTGCTTTTGGAAGTTACGGAGCTCTCGAAATTAATACCTATGAAATACTCGCATACATTAATTAGATTCCGAGATACATTGCTGAAATATCCAGTACTTTTTTGCGTTAAATAAGTCCTCAAATTTCGTTTTGAGGTCTGCCACTTAAAACTTCTCAGGCCAGTATTTCATTTTACAGCCATATATGACACATTAAATGGTAGATATTTATAAGTTCTTTAAATGTTAAGGCTTTCGCGGAGCTGGTGATCTGGCTGCTGGTTTCCGGGTCTTCTTCCGCGAAGACTTGGGAGTGCTTGACGTTTCGACCATCTTGTCGTGGTCTTCTTCTGAAGCGAAGTGAGCTCTACTGGACTGAGCTCCTCTATTTATACAGGTTAGGAGGCGTGTTGCTGATCACTGCTCATGCGGAACATTGACTTCTACGTTATTGGTAATTGTAGTCCGGTGTCACTGTTATAGTTATTCGGATGTTTATTTGTATCTTCTTGGCCAATAATTCTTGGTGTTGGCTAATTTCTTTGTTTTGTCGAATTTTATCAAATGGCCGGTTTCTTCTGAATGTTCGGCAACTGCTGATTTTGTAGAATTTCCCTTCTTTGTATTTCTAATGTGTTCTCTGAGTCTGGTGTTTATACTTTGTTCTGTCTCTCCGATGTAAACTTGTCCGCAGGAAAATGGAATGCTACACTCCTGATGTTTTTAGTTCTTCTGGACCTTGATATTTGGGAAAATGTTATACCACGTTCTTTTTCTCCAAAACTCTTCCGATTCTATCCGTACATCCTTGTATATATGGTTTCCCTTCCTCTTCTGTTCTGGTTCTATCTTGTTTCTTTATTGCGTTGTCTAAGGTCTTCGGTTTGTATCCATTTTTCTGTAGTGACGTTTTTAAAGTCCGATATTCTTCTTGGAGATGTTCTGTCTCGCAAATTTGCTTTGCTCTGTCGTACGCAAAAAAATGGGACAAGTCTTATAACGTATTTTTGCTAAATTCTAGTTGTGTACATCTAACTTTAATTTTTGTGACATTGTCAGTTATTTGTCAAAATTCATTGCAAGTGTGCAAATAGAGACAGATTTACATTAGAAAAAAATAATTGTGCTATTTTTTTTTGCTCACGACAGTACTAGTGTGATAACGACGGCTTGTCTTTGTACTGGGTGGTGGTAAGAGTTAGCGCATCTGTCGGTGTGCCTCGGTTTTCTATATACCTTGTGCTCTAATCCTCCATTGTAGTTCTTTAACACGAAGATAACCAGAAATGGGAGTTTACTATCTCTTTCTACTTCCATGGTGAATTTGTTCTTACGATGTAAGTTGTTTAGGTAGTCCTTGAAATTTTCCAGCTCCTCACGGCCATGCTCCCATATAATGAAAGTGTCGTCCAGATATCAAATCCAACATTTTGGGTTTAATTGATAGTTGTTCAGGGTGTGTATTTCAAATTCTTAATAATATGTTTGTTTATTTGCATTAAAATATACAAAATACATAAAAAGCTCAGTGCGCAATAAACAAGAAAGCATTCCTAAAGTAAACCGTGTGAGGAGTATGACAATAATAATGTTTTCCACTGACCATACTTCCACGCACTCGGTGCATCTATTTTAGATACTCCAAGTGCACAAAAGTGAAGTGAGTGGAAAATGCCATAAAAAAAATAATACCTTATAAAATACAATTTACAGTATACTAATACCTAAGCCACACATACACAGAAATTTGCATTATGGGCTCCGGCCCTCACCATCTTGTCGTGGTCCTCTTCATGTTGGCGCATTTTTAATAAGTCGCGTGACTAATAATAATTACACAGCCACACAAAAAAAAAGTTCTGTACAGCGGACCAAATTCTATGGATATGGTGTGGTCCAAAAAATCTATCTTGTCAGTTTTGTTTTTTAGTCAAAAACATCCCTTAAAATGGTGTAAAATCATAGAAATAATGTAATAACTCTTAGAGAAGTGTGAAAAATGGTAGAAGTAGAGAATATAAGTTTGAGCCACAGTAAACTATTTCTATAAATTAAACCGAAATCCGCCCTTATGGGGCGTGAAAACTACCGCTAAAACTCAAAAGAGTGTGAATAACATGTGCAAAGGACAAATTTTTGCATATCTTAGTGCAAAATATTTGACTCTGGTGCGATAACCAGCCATTACTTTCAAAGGGTAGAGAATCAACCCTATGGAGGGTTAAAACTACCCCCACCCATAGGTTTCAAAAAGGGGAAAAAATTGAGTTTTAAACAGGATGAACAAATATGGAGTGAATTCGTTCCAACCATCGACACATGACTAGAATCTACCCTTAGTAAGAGCTACCTCCATGCTCAAATGATGCAAGTGCTATTGAAATTCGGAAAGGGTTAAATACTTGTAGCTCATCGTGCCAAATAAACAAATCTGGTACGACAACCACCCAATATTAATAAGGTTGAAAATTACCTCTATTGTTGGGAGGGGGTAAAAACTACCCCCGCAGACGGACGGATTTCATTACTTCTAATATCCTGGCACAAAATTCAGGCATTTGTAGTTTTAGGCAGGGTAGATAAAAATGGAGTAAATTCATACATTAAGCATTAACCAGTTGTGTTTTATTTATTATATCATATCTGCTTATTTAACTGTTTATCTTAACATTTATCAACTTGTCTATTTTTTATCTGTGTAAAGCTATTCTTTGTCCTATTTATATCATAGTGTCGACCATCAATCCAAACCAAACACTTTCTTTTCTTATGATTTTTCTCTCTTATCTTCAAAATATCTTTATAAAAATTTATTATATATAAAGAATTATATATTTGCTTATATGAATCATAAGATTCTGAATTCAAAACTTTTATTTATCTGCGTGTGAAGACTGTCTTGGGTATATCTACGTGGGAACCGGTCTCTGCACATAATCATGAACATTTTGGTATATAACTGACACGGAGAAAGATAGTAATTTTATTAGTCTATTTACTTAATATGACGTAACTGATTTACGAACCAGTATGATATTATATTACCTAGGAGGCTAATGAGCAAAGTTGGTACGTGTAGACTCATGAACAAGTGTCGACGTTCCGTAACTACTGGAGTATGAAACTTTAACGTCAATTAACACACCATTGTTGTTGTAGTATGTTTTAATATAATTAGGCGAACACTAATTGAAAGCATATTCAACCAAATATTTCGTTTCGTAAGTATTATTAATACCTCGAATGTAATTAATTATTTATTAATATTTATATCAATTCATTCAACGTTTACAAAGATAATTGGAAAGTTTATCGAAAACAAATATTAAATTCCTGCTAATTCAAATTTACACCAGATTCCTAAAAAGTAATACTTTCCTTAAGTAGAATTGAGAAGTTGGAAATAACGAGGAGAACCGCGTTTTCATCAGAACAGATACTGTTATTTTTCTTAATTATTTATTTGATATTCAACGGGTAAAATTCAATAGGCCCGTTTTACTAGGTTGTTATTCGGACGTTTAAGCCCTTACATAAATTACCAAAATTGGACCGCACGAAAACGGGACGGAGCTTCGAGTGACGTCACTTTGTAGATGCTGATCAGGCGATAGCCGAGATTTAATAATTAAAAACTTTGGAGGAGAAATAAAATAAAATTTTAAGAAAAAAAAGGTTCTGTGCAACTTTTCATAAAAATTGATAGTCTTTAAGTTATAACGACTTCAAAATTGGGATTTTAGCTTAAAAGAAGTATTTCAAAACAATATACGTCAAATAACTCGAAAAGTATTACATTGAGCAAAGACAAATAAGAAATATTCTAAATTGAGGATGAATTTTGTTCTTTTTTTTCTAATTTCTGTAGAGTTAATGGTTTCGGAGATCTGGAAGTATAAGGGTGGCGTCCGAACATTTATAAGACGAAGTATTTAGTTTAAATGATAAATATCTCAGATACTATGGCACTTACGTTAAAAGCGGTAAGAACAAAAATGAATTTCAAACGTTCTTTTTTTATTTCTATAGCATAAAAAACAAAGAAGTTATGACCGAAACAATGTACTTCTTCAATTGTTGTCAATGCAAAATGACGTCACGAGTCGGCGAAGCATTTTGTACAGCAACCCAATCTTTAACATTGAATATCTAAGGATTGGATACACTTACGAAATTTTAACAGCTTATCTAGATGATCGATTTCTATTGAATACCATAAAAAAATAACGGAAAAAAATATCGGTAACAAGCCCATTGCAGAATGGTCATAAACTAATTTAATTACTTGTCTATGAGCAAAAAAGAAATACAAATATTATCCATATATCTGAACTAATATAATATATTTTTAAAAAGAAATATAAATATTATCCATATATCTAAACTAATATAACACACTTTTAAAATACAAAATATAAAATGTATATAAGTGCAGTGTAAAGCAAATCAACAAGTTATTGATGTTGGTAACCAATAGCAGGATAAATCAGACAAACAAACCAACAAACAGACCGATTTTTTTTATCAAACTTAAAATCTCGACGATTTCTACTCTAAGCCTATTTGACCAAGGAAAATCATTTTTTTTTACGGTTAGTATACTATGGAAGTTAAAATTAGTTATTTGATTGTCATGTCATATTTTTAAATAAAGTTTAGTATGATTTCTTTTTAAATTTTGCACCTAGATATTAACGTTTTAAATCTGCAACATTTTATTTTATTGTAAATTTAATGCTGATAACGGCTAACTTTTTTAAATAGTCGACGTTTCGTCAAAATTTATTGACATCCTCAGGACTCTACAATTGAACATATTGATGTAGTTCAATTGTAGAGTCGACTATTTAAAAAAAAAAATCCTAACACCTTTTGGTCTATACCCGTTAGCCGTTATCAGCATTGAAGCACAGACCATTAACCACTAATAAAAATTGTAAATTTAATGTCATAGTCTTACATTCTGCTTTATTTAAAAGTAACTTGTTTATCATACACCTCGTATTAATGCAATCAGTATTATTTTGAAGCTCAAATCAATCGTTTTCACGCGCAACATTATAAAAGATTTTTAATACGTCCATGTATAAAATGCAGTTAACAATAAAGTTGTTTATGTCATTCACTAATAAATTAAAAAAGTGGACCAAAGTTTGAACCGTCCGGGACTCTTGACGAAGCTAAAATTTCGCTAGATCTAGCACTATCATTTTGAAACATCTTGGTTACCAAAGTATAATAAAGTTAAATATTTGCTTATATCCTTGGGTTATTTTTATGAATTTTATATTGAATAGTGAGAACATCCTTCCTTCTTTTTGCAGATTCGGACAAAATAACGTTAATTTTTGAGATACTGAGATAAATATTTTTAAATAACGAACAGTATACTCGCGTTACTTTGTTATAGGAACTTTTAGATCAACTAATCAGAAGCGGTCTCTTTTTTTTGTATCATATATTGAAATGGTGGGGGTAGCCAGTATGGAATTATTATACTACTAAACGGTATATATGTAGAAATCTTTTCAATATATCGCTTTCTTTGGGGAATAAAATTGTTGCAGAAAAATTTTTCCTTTAAAATTTATCGAAAACACGAAAATTTAAGAAAATTTCCTAATACAATGACAATCATGAGACATACTGTATATTGACTCTGACTTGGTAATCAGAAAGCAATCAAGATAGCTCCATAAATTGGATTTATTCACCACTAATAAAACTGGCAAATTTGTATATTATTTACATATTTTATTCTTAAATAACCAAAAAAATATTGGAAAATTATTTATTCAAATTGTTAGACATAATTTAGGCCTCACCGATATCTAGAGCAAAAAGCTTAATGGCCAGCAATTTCCACCAAAGTATCTCATTTACTATTGATTGAATTTCTTTGTTCGTACAGAAGTAACTGTAAAGCCAAAGTTTTATTTAAGCGAATAGACAGTCTCCAGCCAGAATTTTATAATTAATCTTTTTTTTGCAAACTTTATATTCTAATGAAGTCAGAAAGAGGTACAAATAGCTGCAGCGAGGATTTGTAGAAACTTTTTTGTTGGTCTTATAATGACTAAGAGGGAAGCTTTTAAGGATATATTTTTGCTTATATAGTTAAAACGGAATATAAAATTCTGTTTGCGACAATGCTTCATCATAAGTATACCGATTTTAAAATTATATATGCATCTAGGCACTGTTAGAATAAGGTAACGGCGAAGCACTTAGAATATCAGACATTTCGTAATAATAAACTATGAGTTTACTATACTAAGTTATAAAATGTTAACAAAAGTTCTGATGTGATACATAACTTTCCAGTATACGATTGTAATATAAAGGGCTCGAAAATTATACAGTCTTGCTCACAAAGTTAGCAGAGGGAATAAAACAAAATGAACATTCCATAGGTATAAATATTTTTTCAATAACAATGCTGACAGTACAGGAAATAAAGTAAAAAAATGGGCCAATCTGACAATTCTGACTTCGATTTCAGCGAATCCAAATATATAAGAATACAGTGGTCTGGTCCGCAGGGTTATTTAAAAAATGTTGCTCATAGATTTTTGAAGTTTTTAAAATTATCATTAATTTGCCTTTCTTTTTTAAATTTGGCTCAAGGATAATAAATGGCGTGAAACAGATTAAATAGTAAACAATATGCATTTATATAAGTGTTCCAAGTTGCGAGACAAATTTAAAATTAAAATTGAAGGGAACGAAAAGTATTGTGGATAAATTAACTAAAAAAAAGTATTATTATATGTATTAATTATTTAATAATTAACAATTAATAATGGAGTATTAAAGACTTAATTGATTGCAATTACCATAGTACACATACATACACATTATTGCAACTTTTTCAGTACACTTAAGACAAAAAAATTATGATATAAAATGAAATCATATTTTAAAAACAAGTTGGCAAATACGAATTATAAGGAGATTTACTTCATCCTAGCCCCAGGAGTGACCCTCGCGTTTACGAGATGTTCGCTTGGTTGTTTGGAAATTCTTGAGCTACACATTTTTTACACAACGGTTTTTAAAGTTTAAAGCCTACTCTATATGCTGGTTCAATTTTTATGTTAGCAACGTCCAGTAAACTCGGAATTCAATAAACGTTTAGTTATCAAAATAATTTTTCCTCTAGGTACTATATAATAGTCTTACTCCTAGATCGAAAGCTCTTGAGATATAGCTAACATATTATGATCTTGTTAAATATAATTGCAAGATATTAAAATCGGAAGGTGAATGTTCCGATTAAGAGGCTTACGTCCGTTACGTCCGCCATCTTGGAGTATATGTCAAACTGACAGATACTTGTATCTCTTTTATAGCTTAATTGATTTTCATGACTTTTTTTTTAAATTCGAGTCAGATTCTTATTCTTAACTAAAATAATTATACAGGGTATTATGCAGGTCGATACAAACCTTTCAAGAGCTGAGAAAGTACGTCACTTAGAACCTATTTAACCACACTTACGTTCTAGAGGATAAGAGCCTTTACCACTTTTCTCGTTTCGTCACTTAATATTTTGCCACCTTTCAAAATTTTATTTCCACCCGTATAGTACTTCCTAATACCTCAACGAGTCGTGTAGCTACCAAAAAAATTCAGATTCAGCGAAATTTATGTCTGTGTAAGAGACTTTGTACTAAGAAAAGAAAAATAATATAAGGGAAAAGCCGATTAGCCCATGAATGGGTACATGCGGACATCTCCAAAGAGGTCGCATGAAATCGTCATGGTACAAAACCTTTATATAGTGCTGTAAAACGCATTTCCAGTTGACAAGTTCTTGTAAATCATATAATCATTATTGGAATTATAAAGCTAGCCACAAGGACATCAAAAGTTTAGTAAAATATTTTGTATCGTCAGTCTAACACAAATTGCTTTCTTACGGTTCTGGAAAGTTTTGATTCTTTTTGTGCTACTACATACTCTTTACTGTATGGTGGTTGAGATACACGTCCTCTATGGGAGGCGGCCGCCTTTGCCATGTTTTGTAGGCAGATTTTCACATGTTATTAGACAGATTCTTGCATAATTAGTGTATACTTAAATTATCTTAATAAACTGTATTAGTTGAACTCTTGCATTTTCTCGATTAAATGATTAACTTTAAGTCTAACCTCTCGCGAGCTTTTGTGTGTTAGGTCGACAAATAAATGACTGGGACCATCAAAAAGCCCACACGTCTGATATTCAGAAACTCGATCAGATCACCGAAGCTGAATATCCAGAAATTGTAGGTCAATAGGCAGTGCATCGTAAGAAGGCGGAGACTTTGGAGAGAGCAGTTAGCAATCCACCGTAGCCACGAACTTATATGTTTCTTGTCTATTAGAGAACCTCGGTTTGAGAATAAAAATTAACCACTCAAAGTTAGAAGGGGGAGAGCGGCTGACGCCCCTAATAAAATAAATAGTGTCACACCTTTCAGACAACACCGACGCTGTGAGTTTTTCTTAATTGTCACTCAGTCACTGTCATTTATTTTTGACTATTTTCCTTTCTCCAGACAATACTTCCCGTTTTATTTATTTTTTTTGACATTTACGTTGCTTTCAATCACATTAGCGGTTTTCATATTAGTCCAGTGTAGTTAGGTTTACACTTCAGAACCTAGCTATAATGAATGGATATGAATGATTTTTTTTTGGATTTCTAATGACATAAACTAAAAAGTTTACCCATTGAAAATTACCACAATTTCGAAAGTCCGTAAACTAAGAAAAAAATTAAAATTTTTAGAAATCTCAACGAAAAATACAATTATCGGAATTTTTAAATACTTCTTTTAAGAAAATAATGATTGTTATAGTTTTAAAGATTGTTTATAAAGGATTTGTAAAAAAATTAAACTTTTTTAAAAGTAATTTGAGTATGGCAGAAGCTCCAGAAAGAGAAATAAATGAAAGAAACGTTAAATAATACAAATACATCAATTTTTAATAGAAAATAAATTATTAACACATTCACTGCCGGCACCACCCCAGGGGCGTTCATCCGATTTTGATAAAAACGCCGTGACCGCCCGAGAGGCGTTCTTCTATATACCTAATACAGCGTTGCACTAAATTGTAATTAATTAAAAACAAAGAAAAAAAAAAGAAAAAATGAAAAGAAAAAAAAATGAAAAAAAACTAATTTTTTTTAGCAATAAAATGGAAAATTTGAACTTAGTAGAGCGTCCACTAGCTAATACAAACATTAAATTAACAAATTGCAAAAGAAAATAGGTGGCACACGATCAATCGTCACTAATAAGCTCTGGCAGTGAATGTGTTAACAACTTATGCTAAATAATAACACAGGCACACAAAAAAAAAGTCGTAGCCCTATCCCTTTGTATTTCGGGACGCTGAAACCGAATATGACAATAAAAAAAGGTTTTATTTATCCAATTTTCCCCTAGCACCACCCCCTTCGTTTTCGATGTCATTCGTTAATATCACTGGTGAAGCATTTAAGCAGCTAACTCCTTCACATAGTAAACATGCCACAGAACAATTTAAACCACTTTTTCTACATCCATAAGCAGAGCCACACCCAGTTTTACATGAATAAAAAATAATTTTCAATAAATTTTCAGAAGCTGGTGGTTGGTTCATCGTAACTGGTACTAGTGAATTATCTCTTTTTTTCCATCCACATTCTTTTGGCAACTTATCATGTCCCATCCACAACTGTACTTGTAAATACACTCTTTTTATATGTTCTGAACTAGCATTGAGTGTAGGTATCAATGAAGCCAAGTTGACACAGGTATTTTTACTTGTAGCTTTAAGAAACGATTGTAATCGAAAATTATTTATATTTTCATGATTTTAAGGAGCACCATATGATGCTAAAATGCATAAAATATACGATTGCAAAATATTAGTGACGTCAGAATTTTCATCAGTAAAGATAATAGCAGCATCTTGTAAATCTGTAGGATTTTCCAATAATTTAGCAAATTTATTTTTACCTTTATTTGTAAAACGCTGAAGTCTCACGTCCAGTTACTGCATGTAAAAACAAAATATGTTTCTTACACATTGATAATGTTTGTTCAAGGCTTTTATTAAAATAAATTTTTGCGAATACGAATGCCTTTTGCTGGTTTGAGAAAATATATTTCTCTATGAGGTGTTAAAGCTGTTAATAAAACTAACATATCAATATCTTCAGCAACAACAACATTTTCTGATTCAATATTAATTGCCGTTTGTATGATTAATGTATCAGCATCACCTTCTTCTTGACGCGAAAAAATATTGTTATCAGCTAGTTTCTTCCTTAACTTCAAACATACATGAATTTTGAGTTAGCTCCATATCCTGTAACTCTGCTCGATCAAGGTTTAATACGAAATACAACTAAATAAAATTTTTATGATTTTACACAGCTCAATATCAATGTAAATGATAACAAAACATGTTCGTATGTTATTGATGGCGGAATGTTAGTACGTTGCAAATGGAAATTAGATGAGAAGTTCGAGACGATATTTAAATTTGCTAAATTACTCGAAAATCGTACAGATTTACAAGGGACTTATCCTTACTGATGAAAATGCTGATGCAATCAGGTATTTTATGCATTTTCACATTATAGCATTATATAAAAATCAAGAAAGAGAAGAATTTTCGATACCAATTGTCTCTTAAAGCTACAAGTAAAAATACCTGTGTCAACTTGGCTTCATTGATACCTACACTCGATGCTAGTTCAGAACATATAAAAAGAGTGTATTTACCAGTACAGTTGTTAATAAATTATTTCCTATAAAAAATTGATGTATTTGTATTATTTAACGTGTCTTTCATTTATTTCACTTTTTGGAGCTTCTGCCATCTTCAAATTAATTTTAAAATGTTTATTTTTGTTATAAATTCTTTATAAACAACCTCGAAAACTATAACAATCATTATTTTCTTAAAAGAAATATTTAAAAATTCCGAATTGTATTTTTGGTTCAGATTTTTTAAAATTTTAATTTTTTTTTAAAGGGCATAGTGCAGGATAAGCATGTGAAATCTGCCCCCAAACAAAATTTTGTTTTTTATCAACTATTTGAAGGGGCTTACTCTAAATATGATTTTCCCAAAATTTCAAGCCTGCAGCCGCCATATTGGAGGAGTGGTGGGGGTTCTTTGATTTTCGTTTTTTAAAATTTTCTCGGATACCGTTGTACGAAAAAATCCGAATTTTTGAACACAATTTTTTGGCACTTTAAGAAAGAGGGCCACTCTGAATTTTTTATCGTAAATTACTCATTTATCAAGGCCTATTCCCAAATTTTTTTATATTTTTAAAAAATGTGGACGCATGTCTCGTTAACAAATATATACAGCTTTTCCATCGACCAGGTTTGTTCAGAATATCTACCGTTTATGTGTAAAAACTGCTGCCCAAGGAATCACTACTTCCACATCTAGATTTTCCAACCAAGTTTATCACAACGAAAACATTTTGTATGTAGAAATAATTGCTTATGGAACAATAATATAATATTTGAAATCGTCTACCCCAAAAACCCATAAAACGATATCCCATATCGGTACTGGGTAGTGGGGGTGGATTAAGTAAAAAAATAATTTGACGTTTTTGGTTCTGAATTACAATTTTTTTTCATCCCCTTAAACAATGGGGTGGGGGTGGTAATGGAGGTAGCTAATGCCAAAAAATTTTTTGAGACCTTAACTTCTCTTGTACATATTAAATTCCAAATTTATGGACTCCCTGCTTGATTTACCTATTTACTCCAATTTACCCCCCAACCCTTCGACGGAATAAGATGTAAATATAATCTAGTTTCAGATCCCGTTAAAGTATATACGTATACTAAATTTCAAGTCAATATCGTAAACGATTCCAGAGTAATCGTGCGTACAAAAAGTTGCAGAGACCGACAGACAGACATAATTTTTTTTTTCGCTCAAATCTCGACGTTTCACGATATTCTAAGCCTATTTGATAAATAAAAATGTTCGAAATTTTTTTGTCTTTACTATACTTCCACTGGATGTAGAAGTAATTATTCTTCTATTAATGTCCAATGGAAAATCACAAGATTAATTCATTACAATTTAACTATCCGATAGTCGTACAAGTTTAGTAAGTACCAGTTATCAACAGTTTCCAAGAAATAACGCTTATAAAAATTAGGACATGTTAATATTAATAACTTCTGTAATGATGGATAGAAAACTCTAATTGTATGACGATAGTAGTATAGGTATTAATCCCCGGGTAGAAACGCCAGAAACCACCCCTTACTCACCGTTTGAGGGAAATGAATATTTTTCCCGTGATCAGCGACCCCGAAAACGGGGGGACACGCGTTTGAACCGAATCATTTGAAAAAAAAATGATTTTCCACCCCTCGGGAGGGTTTAATCAACCCTAGGCCTGCTGTCTGAATTCCACTTACTCTATAACCCCCTTGCATGATATTTCAAGTATAACCCGTTGATAAATCACTCCCAGACCCGTTTATATCTGAAAACATAAAGGGATCCATAAAAGGGCTGGCCGTTTCAGGGGGTTGCGGCGGTCAAAAACTTCTCCCACCACTTGCATCATGTTCAGCATCCTCGAAAATGGGGGGAAAGGTAATCTCGTCTTTGCACGAAATATTTACACTATTTTTGCCTTTATTACATAGACTAACATGCGTCCAAATGATAGTGAGGCGCGTATAAAAGAATGGTCGGTAACAACTAGCTTCCACATCTTTTAAAAACATGAAAAAATTTGGAATAGGCCTTGATAAATGAGTAATTTACGATAAAAAATTCAGAGTGGCCCTCTTTCTTAAAGTGCCAAAAAATTGTGATAAAAAATTTGCAAAATTTTTTTGCATATGAAACTTAGATTTAAAAATTATGAAAAAAATTGAGTAAATAGTCCAACATGTAAGTAACAACTGTGGATTATTTCGGATTTTTTCGTACAACGGTATCCAAGGAAATTTTAAAAAACGAGAATCAAAAAACCCCCCACCACTCCTCCAATATGGCGGCTGTAGGCTTGAAATTTTGGGAAAATCATATTTAGGGTAAGCCCCTTCAAATAGTTCATAACAAACAAAATTTAGTTTGGGGGCAGATTTTACAAGCTTATCCTGCTATGCCCTTTACGGATTTTCGAAATTGCGATAATTTTCAGCGGCTAAACTTTTTAGTTTATGGCATTAGAAATCTAAAAAAAAGTCATTCGAATTCATTCATTATACATGGGTTTCGTGATTTATAATGACTAATTGCACTGGACTAATAATATGGGAAAATAAAGAGATTATTATATAGAAAAGTGTAATAAAGAAGTAGAAAAAGTTCTCTCATGGACGAATCGACATAGAAACTAATTCAATAGTACATCTAATATAAATGAACGTGCTAGAACAACGACGCTCATCTCTATCCATAATATGATTTATTGAGCCACTTACCGTTCTATTTCCTAAGTTTTTAACACGACAGTGTAATAAAACGGTTTTTCCGACAAGTCCGGTAATGTTGGAATTTATTGAGGTGTCAAAGTAGGGTCCGGTCCCAGGCGTGGGCCATTCTTGTAAGAAATCTCGGAATTTCCTGGATCCGACACTCTCCTCGGCACCTAGAAATAACATCATTAACGTTACTGCAAAATGTCATACCCAGATTTTACAATAAATTGCGTTTTCAGCAAAACGCCTCCGCGTCGTTTCAGAGCGATTGTTTCGGCTCGAGAAACTCTGGTTCATTTATTACAGAAAATACAATTCATTGATTTCGTTGGCGTAAAATATGATGATTTTAATTGTCATAGGATGTGTTTAATGCGACAAGTAATTGCAAAAATTCTCTCATAATTGTAAATTCAATAATTAAATTGTGTTAGAATCGAAGATAATATTCCGTTTCAAAACATGGTTATATGTGTGGAACTGTTTACAGGTGTGTCAAATTTATTTAATGATTGATGAAAAAGCATGGTTTTTTGCAGGCTAAATTACTTTACAGAAAAAAATAAATTATAAAGGTACGAAATAGTATTGCAAAATTAGTCAAAAGTAATATTACTTATATAAACATTGTTATTGTTCTAATTATACAGAGTGGACCAAATAATAGTAGATTCTTTGGACCAACATATGAGGATATAACCAAACATACTTCAGCAAATTGTTGCTGTGTAAAAAGATACAAGGTGTCAAAATTGTAATTTTTCTTCTTTTTTTTTTGCAATATCTCAACTACCTCTGAACCGATCTTCTCCCAATGTGGTAAGGAAGCATTGTTTATGGTAAGAAACAATAATTTATGTATTACATCACGCTGGCCCAAGAAGCCAGCGTTTCAAGTGTTTCTTATAGAGATGTCTTATATTCATAAGTTTAAGGCATTCGGGTAAAATATTATGCAATCTAGGTCCGGTATAAAAAAAACATCTTTGTCCGATTATTTTCTGTGCTCTGGGTAAAAATAAGTGAGCTCCCGTGTTAAGTCTAGTATTGTATAAATGGTTTATTGAAGTGATGCATTGATTGTTATTAAATAAAAATAAATATGTGGTTTTTGCAAACAACTGCCTAACATCCAATATACCTAATTCTTTATATAACTGGTCGGAACGATATCTCAAGGGTTTGTTATACGTGACTTTTAGTATTCTTTTTTGAATTATGTCTAAAGGTAATAAGTTAGTTCTTCTTATACCTCTCCACCCAATTATTCCGTATTGTACAATTGATTCTACCAAACCATAATACAATATCTTGAGTTGGTTCAATGAAAGAATGCAGCGAAGTTGATACATTTTAGGAATTATACCTCGCAGCTTTCTAATGACGCTTTGTATATGAACATCCCATTTTAAAAAGGAATCAATATATATGCCAAGGTATTTGACAGAGGATACGGTTGAAGTACTTTCGTCACCAAAAGACACAGTGCTGTAATCCGGTAAGTATTTTTCCAACGACGCAAACGGTATAACTTTTGTTTTATTGATATTTACTGTTAACAAATTAGCATTGAACCAGGTCTTTATTTTTTCTAGGTCATTTTCGGCTTTTGTTCTTACATCGGTCCAAGAGGACCCCGTATAGAGAATAACCGTGTCATCAGCATACGAGATAATGGTTCCGGATGATTCCAAGGTAAGTAGCTTGTTTAAATATATACTAAATAGAATGGGTCCTAGGACCGTTCCTTGTTGTACTCCACAAGTCACGGTTTCCTCGTCACTGAACACTTGATTTATTTCTACCATTTGTTTACGATTTTCCAAGTAACTATTAAATAATTTTACCCCTAATATCAAGGTGCTCAAGTCTATCTAGCAAAAGGCTGTGACTCACAGTGCCAAAGGCCTTTGCCAGATCGACAAACACACCCAAACACAGTTTCTTACTATCGATCGCGCTATATACTAAAGATGTTAATTTAGCTATCGCATCCTGTGTTGACAGATTTTTTCGAAAACCGAATTGCATTTCAGAAATACTATTATTTTTTTCTAGGTAATTACACAGCCGCTTTTTAATGATTTTTTCGAATACTTTTGCTACTGATGATGTTAGGGAAATGGGACGATAGTTTGAAATATTAGATTTATCTCTCTCTTTAAACAATGGCCTCACTATTGCTTTTTTAAAATGTGTAGGAATTTTTCCACACTCTATACATTTATTAAAAACCGCTGCCCAAGGAATCACTACTTCCGCATCCAAATTTTTTATCCAAGTCACTCACAACGAAAAAATTTTGTATGTGGAAATAATTGTTTATGGAACTTTAATAATATAATATTTGAAATCCTCTACCCCAAAAACCCATAAAACGATACCCCACATCGGTAGCGGGGTGGGGGTGGTGATGGGGGGTGGATGAAGTAAAAAAATATTTTGAGGTTTCTGGTTCTTGTACACACACTAAATCACAATTTTTTTTCATCCCCTTCAATAATGGGGTGGGGGTGGTAATGGGGGTGGCTAATGCCAAAATTTTTTTTGGATCTTAGCTTCTCTTGTATATACTAAATGCCAATTTTATGGACTCTTACCTGCTTGATTTACCTATTTTCCCCAAATTTACCCCAATTTACCCCCCAACCCTTCGACGGAACAAGATGAAAATATAATCTAGTTCTAGATCTCGTTAAAGTACATATGTGTACCAAGTTTCAAATCAATTTCTCAAACGGTTCCAGAGTAAACGTGCGCACAAAAAAAGTTACAGACAGACCGACAGACAGAAATTTTTTTTTCGCTCAAACTTAAAATCTCGACGTTTCGTGACATTCTAAGCCTATTTGAACAATAAAAATTTTAAAAAAATTTTTTGTCGTTGCTATACTTCCACGGGATGTGGAAGTAAAATAAAGCATAACGGGTCTACAATATAGTCAATTGTTAACTTTAAGTTTTCATTGGTTATGCCATCTGACCCAGGAGCCTTATTTAATTTAAGTTCTAAAACAATGTTTTTTATTTCAGTTTTATCCGTCCATTCTAAAAACATGCTATTAGTTATGTTCTCGTTGCTGGATTTTTGAGGCGAACTTTTTTCCTATTTGGCAAAAGTAAGTATTATAATTATTAGCAAAATCTTTAATGTCGGTTATTTCATTTCCTCCTTCTGTAATAATTTTAGTAATTTTCTTATCATCTTTTTTATAGTTGTTTGTAAATTCTTTAATTGTACCCCAAAGATTTTTTGGACAATTTTTATTTTTTGCAATTTTAGTTTTAAAATATTTGTTTTGTTTTTTTTATAAGGGCATTTAATTTATTTCTGTAACTAATATATATATTTTTTCGGTTTTCATCAAGGGGGTATCTAGCATGAGCTTGAAATAATTTATCGTTTTGTTTGATAGAAATTACTAGTCCTTTGGATATCCACGGCTTCTTTTTTTTAAGCCTTTGTACTGAATAATATCTGTTGATAATTGTAATAATCGTTCATACTTTTCAAAAAATATATGTGAAGCTTCTTCTGAGTCATTGCATTTATGTATATATATATATATATATATATCATCCCAGGTCTCATTTTTTATAAGTTTATAAGTTTTATAAGTTTTAATGATTGCTGGAATTAAATCTACGGTGACTCCTGGTTTGTTTTTTATAAATATATGATCAATGCATGTAGAAGATTGATTATTTACTCTTGTGTTTTCATTTATTATAGATACAAAACCAGTTTCAGATAATAAATTTAGATATTCCTCCGTATAGTCAACATTTTTACAATTGATGTCATTATTAATATCTCCCACAATAATCGTATTATCATAAATATTAAAATTATAATTATGTGAGATATCAGCTAAATTGTTTACAAAATCGTACACACATGTAGAAGGTGGCCTATAGACTGCAAATATTTTTATTTTATAGTTTCTAATAATATAGCTATGTCAACTGCATTATCTAATCCGATTTTTATAAACTTATGATCAGATATCAGCTCAGTTTTTATTTATATTAATATACCATCATTCTGATTGAATCTATTAGTGTTGTGTATGATTTCATATCCTTCAATTTTATATAAGTTTGTTTCTGTTATATTCCAGGTCTCCGTTTGGATTATACAACTAAAAAAATATGGAATAGTACCTATTCTAATTGTTTTTCAAAGGATTTTAATCGATTTTCTTTAATTTATTTATGTAGTTTATTATGAAGGCAGTTATTTTATAATTACAATATTTTTCAAGAGAGAAAAACGTTCTGTAGCATGGCACTAGAATTAAATTGTTATCAAGTGACAGAATTACTAAAAAGTATAGACAGATTTATTTTTGCATACAAATAGCAAATGTCTTTAATGTGTATAAAGAAGATAACTTCAAAATATTTAAATCCGTAAAATACCATTAGTAGAATTCACATTGGCTTTTAATGTTAGAATTAATTCTTGTGAGTTTAGTCTGATTTTATAAAGAATATGGTTGACTTTTTTTGAACCTGCGTTCTAAGGCGGCCGATTTTCTTCTCAAGGTGAGTGCGCCAAGCGCCTTTTTCTGTTTGGTGGGAGCCGTATTTCTTTTATAAACTTTTTGGCCATTGGGCTCAATGACTACAGCAGCAGCTGCATATATGGCTGTGTGAACATCGGATAGGAATTGTAGTTGGTTTAGTGTCTGGCATAAGGCATTATTTACTTTTTTTATGTGACTCTTGGTAGATTTAATAAAATTAAGCTTAGGTCTATCAAATGGGTCGGAGCCATAGAAGAGGCCAAAGGGACATAATAATTTATTAGTACAATTTCCCAATTCGTTTATATTCTTATCAATACTGTAGTATTGTTGTTCCTGCTCCCGTGAATCGTTTTATTGGAGTTCTTGTGCTTTCTCATTATTTAATTCAGTAATATTACGGTTCAAATTGCGATATATCCGACAAAATTCATAAAGTTTTGAAAATTGGTGGAAATAATCAGGACAGCATATGTAATAATAAACCGAAAAGTTCCCACCCCCAAGTGTGTGCTTCATCCCCTACGACATAGTATTCACCCCAATTTTCGCTTTTTTGAAATTTTCCATGAAATGGTGCATTTTACGACAAAAATACCTATGTACAAAAGTGTTCTACAGGAAATTCTCTACAAAAAAGGTTTTTAGACCATTTCTCCTCAAACGAATAGTACGTTGGTAAATCAGGGCCGAAATTAGCGCAAGTCATATAATTCGTTATCTATTTACCATCACCGAAATGTTCGGTGTTACTATGCAGCACATCATACATCATTCCGCACTTCCATAGGTCATTGCCCTTTACGGGTTGGTACTTCATCGCAGATGCACTTTCTCCCTCTGACAAAGACATTAAATTTTTAAAAGAAAAACAGGGTAATACCTGTAAAAGGATTTACAGTTCTCAAGATTTACAATCTGCAACTTTCTTAAAAAATTGCAAATCCGCCATTTTATTTGTACATGCCATCAGCGGTTGTGACACAACATCGGCGTTTTTTTCCAAAGGAAAAGTGAATGCAATCAATGTATTTAATAAAAGAAGTGATTTACAACATATTGTACAAACTTTCAACAATGAGGAAGCTACTCATGAAGAAATTGCAAACATGGGAGAGCGATTTATTTTAGCTTTATACAACTGTACCTCGACAGAAAAAAGTCTAGATGAATACAGATTTATGTCTTTTAACAGACTAGTTGGTAAAGCCAGCAACACTGTTATGTTGTCAAAACTTCCACCAACTTCTGCTGCCCCTCGGCAACACTGTTATCGAGTTTTTCACCAAATTCAAACATGGAAAAACGTAACGCTCAAAGCTACCGATTGGGGGTGGAAAAAAGTTGGCGGTATATTAATCCCAATAATGACTATAAAAGAACCAGCTCCCGAATCTATTTTAACGCTTATTTCATGTTCATGTAAATTAGGGTGCGAATACAGGTGTAGTTGCAGAAGAGCAGGCTTGCGTTGCTCTACAATGTGTTATCATTACCATGGACAATCATGCTTGAATGTTGAATCTGTGGAAGACGACCAAGATTTATAATTAACATTTGATAATTAGTGGATTAGGCCTACAGGGGATACCACTTAAAAAAAAACGCGCCAAGTACTTTACCTCTAGGGTGGTGTGGAAATAAGTACAACACGGTCTTTTTATAGAGGTGACGGGGTGGAAGTTGTATATTTATTAAAATTGTAAATAAATTTTAGTGCCTACTGCTATTTTAAGCGTTAAACGTTAAACTTTAAGGTAGATCGTACTGTAGAGAGTGCTAGTCGGAACCTTATGTTTGCGCCATATTTCCCACGTTATTATTAATTTTAGGAAAAAAGTGGTAAAAACCTTTTTGATAGAGAATTTTCCAAGGAACAATTTTGTATATTTTTGTCGAAAATTACACCGTTGCCGAGATAATCTAGACAAACTCAAAATGGGGGTAGAAAGGACGTCCTGGGGGATGAAGCACACTATTTAGGGATGGGAACTTTTTGGTTTAGTAATCCTTATGCTATTACCAACATACCCACCAATTTTCAAATCTTTATGAATTTTGTAGGAATAAAAACGTAATATTCCTGAACTAATTGTAAAATTCGTCACCCACTTCTCTGCGAATCTGGTCAATCTCAACTTGGGTCAAGTATTGGTTCCTAACTATGACATTTTTTCGATCTACTAAATTTTGTTCAGTTACTGCCAGGTCGGGGTAGATTTTTGCAAATTCAGAAAGAAGCTTTTGTCTCCAGCCTGGTAAGCGGTTGTCATATTCTTATTACATTTATATTCATTTCTCTACTTCATGTTATAGTTTTAGCTATTTCTGATCGACGGAAGGCCTTCCTGTTTAGGGTTGATTGAATTTAACGTGTTTGTTGAAAACGAAATTCTACGAGAGAATGGGCTGGAAAATGTATGGAGTAAAGAACAGAGCATTATGAATAATTTAATGAATGTTAATAATAACACAGCCACACACAAAAAAAAGTTCTGTGCAGCGGACCAAATTATATGGATATGGTGTATATTTTTGTTTTTTAGTCAAAAACATCTCTTAAAATGGTGTAAAATCATAGAAATAATGTAATAACTCTTAATGAAGTGAAAAATGGTAGATGTTTTGTAGTCGAGAGTAGAGAATATAAATTCGAGCCACAGTAGGCTATTTCTATAAATTAAACCGAAATCCGCCCTTACGGGAGAGTGAAAACTACCGTTAAAACTTAAAAGACGCAGGTGAGTGTAAATAATATGTACAAAGGCCAAATTTTTGTACCTCTTAGTGCAATATATTTGACTCTGAGGTTTAAAACTACCCCCACCCCTTATAGGTTTCAAAACGGAAAAAAAATTCAGGCAGGGTGAACAAATATGTAGTAAATTAATTTCAGCCACAAATATATGACTAGAGTGGTAAGAGCTACCTCTATGCTCAAATGTTACATGTGGGTGCTATTAAAATTCGGAAAGGGTAAAAAATACTAGTAGCTCATTGTGCCAAATATATAAATCTCGAAATCTGGTATGACAGCCACATTTTTAATAAGGCTGAAAATCACCCCTGTTTGGGTGGGTGGTAAAAACTACCCCCACATACAGACGGAAATAGATAGAAGGAAATTTAATTAATTTAGACAGAAAAAAATGGTCATTGAAGAGATAACATCCTATATCTATGACTAAAAAAAATAGGAAAAGAAAACCACACAAAAGATATTTTGAAGTTAAGAGAGAAAAATCATAAAAAAAGAAAGTATTTGGATTGATGGTCGAAAGTATGATATAAATAGGAAAAGGAATAGTATAGCGTTGTCGCTATAAATAAAATTAAAATTGTAGTAAATATACGTATATTTGTTTTTGTTCATATTTTATGTGATTTTTATATTTTTTAAGTATATATGTTATTATACATTTAATCGAATGTTTTTCTTTTTTCCTTAGCGCCCCCATGAAAACTTCTCCATTTGGATCGAGTTTTCCTTTTTGTTTCTTAGCGACTCCATGGAATCTTCTCGATTTCCAGTGAGTGAGTCGCTATAGTCGCTATATGTACCCCCTCGTTAAAAAAGAAAAGAGTCAATCAATCAACGTGTCGATTGCAAAACGTACTTTTTTAATCGGGGTAGGCAAGGTGTCACATCTGTCAACTAATACAAAAGCTGGTTTAACCCTATCAATATTGACAGTTATGACTTTGGTTCCTTTCTTAAAGGTAAATAACTTATCTGAACGGGATAAAACTTTAAACGGTCCTTCATATAAAGGAGTAAATGAACGTTTTAATCGTTCAATGCGAACGAAAATAAAATCGCAAGAGGCAAGATCAGAACTAACAAAAGTTTTGTAATTGCCATGCGAAGTTGGAGGAACAAATTTTAAATTATTAAAATAAATGTGTAATTTGTCAATGAAATAGGGAATATCTGGGGAATTATACGATTCAGCGAAAAATTCGCCAGGTAAACGAAGGGTTTGACCATAAGGGCCAGTTGTACGAACTAAGTTGAGCCAAGTTCAGCTTGAACCAAGATCAAAAGCCATGGTTATGATTATTGTAACAATCGTAACCTGGCCCTAAATGAGTTCAGTAGGTGAACATTGCAGATCTTCTTTGGGAGTTGTTCTAAATGCTAATAAAATGGTGGGTAATTCATCTGTCCAATGTGATGTATTGGCTCTAGTTAACAAGGAAGTTTTAACTGAGCGATGAAATCTTTCAACTAAAGAGTTGCCCTCTGGGTGATATGCAGTTGTACGTATTCTATGAAAACCTAAAAACTTTGCAAATTCATTAAATAATCTTGACTCGAATTGTACTCCTTGATCAGTCGTTACCGACAAGGGAACACCGAATCGACAAACAAAGTTTTGAAATAAAGTACGCGCAACTGTTTCTGCTGTGATGTCGCGAAGAGGGTGGTACGCTTCCGGCCACCTAGTGAATCGTTCAATCACCGTAAGAATGTAAAAGTTACCTTTGGATGGAGGTAATGGTCCTACCAAATCTATGTGGATGTGGTCGAATCTGATTTTCCGGATGGTGAAGTTCCCAAGAGGACTTCGCGTATGTCGACTGACTTTGACAGCTTGACATTTAATGCACGATTTTGACCATAAATTGCAATCTGTGTTCATTTTCGGCCAAAAATAGTTATTTGAAATCAACAGTCTAGTGGCTTTAATATCAGGATGAGATAAGTTGTGGAAAATATCGAATATCGTTCGTGTGTAAACAAGTGGAACAAAAGGTCTAATTTTTGCACGAGAAACATCACACCAAATAAAATCATTTGAATCCAAATTTATAGCGTTGTCGCTATAAATAAAATTAAAATTGTAGTAAAT